>OY294067.1:79915893-82315893 GCA_958510875.1 Endomychus coccineus | reverse complement strand
TTGACGTTTTTGATTATTAATTCAATCACATAAATGGGGGAAGTTGAAAACCAGTGCAAAAGACTTGTAAGAAACCACGCCAGTGAAAAAGTTTTTGGATTTGATTATAACTTCTACAATCAATAATTAATATTATATTAAAATTATATGTACATCAATACTAACCATTTTCAATCCCTTTGTTGAAATAATCAACATCTGTAAAATGTTGATTACAAACACGACTGTGGCCGGTAACTTTTTTGGTTATGTGCAATACTTGTACTCACTTATACAAATAAATTTTATTACTGGGAAAATTATGAAAAATATAAGCGGGATTTGAACCATTGTTTAAACAATTCGGCACCCAACAAAATTTCTTAACTTTATTCATTGACATTGTGATGAATATTATTATGTCATTATATATATTTACTATTATGTATATTTACTATTATATATATTTACTATTATATATATTTACTATTATGATTACTCATTTTTGAACGTCTATTACATTTAGTTACAACGAAAATCCGCCAGGATCGCCACATCGCTTAACCCGACGAATCGATGTTAGCTATTTTCGCGCATCACAGCAGTAAATATATACCATAATTTAACACGCGGAAATGACTGAAAGAGAAAATGTGTGCTAAGAAAAGAAGGTAATAGTAAATTTAGAAAAAACCCTCCACCATCTTTGTTAAAAGAAAATAAGCCATAACCCATAACTAGTATATGTAACTGAAAAATATGAGAATCAAGCAACTACCATTATATTGCATTTTTAACCTCACAGTACACATCTGGGAAGTAGCTGGGAGCTACAGGGATTACGTTGGTCCGAACGCAGTTGGGTAAAAAAACGGTGGCTTTGGGTGAAGAGGTATTAGAGAAAGCAACAAAAATATGGGGCATATGAAACATGGGCAAATACTATTCAACATACTGATGAAGTGAATAATTTTATATTAGTGTTAATGTGCAATGTTTGAAGGAATTCTAGTGTTTTTAAAGCAGCATTATATATCAATAAGGTTGTGCAATAACCTCAGCTTACAGCAGTAATGCAATACACATGAATGATATCGATTAAATGCTATACGATTACCGTTTTGGCGATTAATCATCCATATATTCAATTAAAACTGCTAGTTATCGGAATACTTTTATTTTTATATCGATTATCATTGAACCTCTTGTAAAACAATGCAAGTGGTAACCGAAATGAATCTTCCAAAAAAATTTTTTTCAACTTCCATTTGGTTTTCGAACCACTAACCAGTGAATTCAATACTAATAATAATAATAATAATAATAATTGTAATGGTGGGACTGGATCTATGCAGAGTATATGATGCTATAGAAGTATTAAGATGCTACAACTGTAACGGCTATAATCACTCATCTCATCTATGTAAAAAGAAACATCTTTGTCCTAAATGTGGGCAGGAACATGACATCAAAATCTGTACTTCGGAAAATTTACAATGTAGCAACTGTAAAGAATTTAATCTGAAAAACAAACTAAATGTTAACACAGAACATGCAGCATGGGACTATGGACAATGTCACACCCATAAAAATTATATTGAAAATTTAAAAATCGATTTAGGTTTAAAATAGCAACTAAGTACAGTAAATACATCAGGTAATATTTTAAACCAATTCAGTTCAAAACTAAATTATGTGTTCGAACAACAAAACAATCTTCAAAAAATATTCAATGGTGAACTTATAGTGTTACATCAAAATATCCAATGCATTAGGAACAAATTGATTTAAATGTATTTCTTGATAGCAATCGGAAACCAGATATAATTTGCTTCAGTGAACATTGGATGTGTACAGGTGAGGAAGTCTATTGTAATTTGGAAGGATATGTACTAGCTGCTTGCTTCTGCAGGCATTTATCAAAAAATGGTGGTACTTGTATATATGTAAAGGAATATTTAGCCATAAAGTGCAGAAATGTGAAAAAATTTAATAACTACTTAACTGAGAAGACATTGGAGTTTTCTGCCATTCACCTAAAATATTTGAATTTAACTGTGCTGTGCATTTATCATTCACCTGCAGGAAATTATAATGATTTCTTACGGAAACTGCAATATCTCCTTAATGAGGTTGAAATAATTGATTACGGTTTTTCGGATCATAGCGCACAGCTTATTACTTCTCAAAGTATTCCATATGTTGAAAGAAATAACTATCACTTCAAAAGATCATATACCAAAGCAAATATATCAAAGTTCATACTCAAACTCGGCAAAATCCAATGGAATTTAACAATAAGTTCAATAAACGCGGAAAACTATAATGAATATTTTCAATTCTTTGTTGACGAAATGCAGAACTGCTTCAAACATTGTTTCCCAATAAAAAAGTTTCAGAATAAAAACAAAAACAATAATTGGATGACTAGTGGTATCAAAACTTCCTGTAGACAAAAAAGGTATCTTATTAAACAAAAAAAGATTGTTAATGACGTAAATTTTACAAATTATACTAAAAAATATAATAAAATCTTAAAAAAAGTAATAATTCTTGCTAAAAATCATAAGATAAAGCGAGATTTACATCAGTGCGAAAATAAAACTAAAAAAATCTGGCAAATAATAAACAATGAAATAAAGAAAAAGGAAACCACAGAAAATATTGAATTGTACATTAATGGAAAAATTGAAACAAACTCAAATGTTGTAGCTGAAGAATTCAATAAATACTTCTTAAACACAAGTAATCATTCAAAAATGAGCAAACATGATCAGTTATGCATTAATCAATATCTGAAATCTTCTTACAAAAACATTAATCACACCTTTTTTATAAATCCAACTAACAGTATAGAGATTCTTTCGATTTGCCAATCAATGAAATCTAAAACATCTTCAGGCTACGACAATATTTCTACAAAATTACTAAAAGAGTGTATAAACGTTCTGGCTGAACCATTGTCATTTTATTTTAATAAGTCAATTGAATACGGCATGTTTCCTGATGCACTAAAAATCTCACATATCCTACCAATTCCAAAAAAAGGTGATAAACATCAAATTACCAGTTATCGACCCATATCATTATTGACAAGTGTCTCGAAAGTTTTTGAAAAATTAATGTACAGTAGATTATCAAACTTCTTAAAAAAGTTCAACATTATTTCAGAAAATCAACATGGCTTTCAAACCAACAAATCCACTTCCTCGGCCATGTTTGACATAACTACCTTCATAAATAAACATCTTGATCAAAAAAAACTTGTGGGGGCAGTTTCGTGTGATTTCTCCAAAGCTTTTGATAGCATTTGTCATGAGATTATTTTACATAAATTGGAGTATATAGGAATACGCGGACTGAGCCTGGAATGGTTCAGATCTTACTTAACGGATCGCAAACAATATACGTTAATAAATAATAGACACGAAAATGAACAAATTTTTTCAAATTGTGGAAACATAGTAAGTGGTGTACCCCAAGGCTCTATATTAGGACCCATATTGTTTACAATCTTTATAAATGACTTACCATCAGCTGTGTCGTCCGCAGTTTAAAACTTTTTGCTGATGATGCTATCTCTTTAAATATTAGTAATTCGAAAGAAGAACTCACTCATAATATAAATAATACAATATGTGAAATAGATACTTGGTGTAAAGTCAATCACATCAACCTAAACATGGGCAAAACTCAATGCATTAAATTTAATTTATTTTTTTACAACCAAAATCTGAATGAGCCAGCTGTCTTCGACATTCAATATGTTGATTATATTAAATGTCTGGGATTTATATTAGATTCTAATATAAATTGGAAATTGCATGTTAGGGAAGTAAACAAAAAATTGACTAAGGCATGTTACTGTCTACGAGTAATGAAAGCAAAGGGTCTTGATTATGAAACTTGCAAACTCGTATATTATTCCAACTTTGTTTCAGTGATGTCATATGGCATTCTGTTTTGGGGTTATTCGACAGAGTGGAAATCTACTTTTATTTTGCAAAAATATGCAATGCGAATATTAAACAATCTTAAGTTTGGTAATTCCTGCAAACCATTTTTTAAGGAAAAGAAAATTTTGACATTTCCCTCTCTATTTATCCAAGAATCATTGAAATTTGTTCACAGAAACAGACAGTTATATAATTTTTCCACTTCAAATACTCGTCAACTAAACAATCTTATCATTTTTCCAAAGCATAATACAACTACCTTTCAAAAAAGTTTCTATTACACGAGTTCATCTTTATACAATAGACTTCCTAATAAGTATAAATCATTTTCACTACCTAAATTTAAATCATGTATAAAAAAGCTCTTGTTAGAAAAAGCTTACTACTCTGTAAACGATTACTTATCGGAAACTAGCCTAGTCTAATAGCTTAAGTTCTTGTTTTATATACTTGGGTATCTCTTCTAATACTATATATATGTTTGTTGTATGTATTCATAGATGCAATATTCATGGTGTATTCCACATACATTATTGTAATGTTTTTTATTTTGGAATAAATTGAAATTGAAATTGAAATTGAAATAATAATAATAATGTATTCAACAAGACTATACAGCAATATGAAATAATACAAAAAACATAATAATAAATACAAAATGCTTGTGAATAAATACGAATAAGCTCATTAAATTCCTTGAGAATCGGTTCTGAGCGATATGAGTAAGTGATATCAATTCACAGAGAAAAAATAATATGAATCCAAACACATAAATACTTAAGACGTAGTTTTTATGAACTAACAATTGAAAGGAACCTGGCAATTTGCACCATGAGTAGAATGCAACACAATACAGTCGAAGCCCACGGCACCACTACCCCCTCCCAAACCATAACTCATCCAAACCACACCCGGCCGAAATGCGTCCACCACCTAAGACGTTTTACAGGCCTACACATATTCCCGCCAGTGGCCGTATTGCAGCCAACAAGCGCCCTAGACAAGCTACATTCCGTGAGAAGAGAGCTACCTGTGCCATCAAACCTAATTGTGGTTTCTTTGAGTTCAAAGGCGAATTTAATTCACTCGGCAAGCCGATTTAAAAGAAATTCATAAATGAATTGTGTATAAAAAGGTATCACTCGAGAAAATTGTTAATAAAGATACAGGTTCCTGTTAATTGTATGGTATACAAATTAGTATTCATGTTACATTACTGAATATTTATGGGCATAAATTATTCATCAAATAATTGATCTTTATTATAAATTAAAGAGGGAAGGAACATATTCTCTACCGTTTTGGAGAATTCATTTATTAATGAGACGTTTGTATTTAGTATAATTATAGCAGCTTCGAATTTCATGCGGAAGTAAATTAATTAGTCGTGGTCCCAAATATGTAAAATTTCTCACCGAGTGTGTTTTCTGGAGTTTTGGTAATTATATTTCACCCAGGCTACGTGTACCATGGTTGTGTGAAACTATTTAACACATATGTTTATTGATTGCAAAGTAAAGTAGCACTGCTTTGCAGTGGACCTGCCTGAGATCTAATATTTGCAATTCCTTGTAGACTAGATGAGATGGATATTGAAGTTTTTTCCCTAGCATTATCATTAAGAATCTCTTTTGTAGTCGTTCTATTTTTAGATGATTATATCCGCTAAGTGCATCCCATGCAATAATTCCGTATTGTGTAAATAAAGCGTAATAAATAATTTTCAAATCGCTTAAGCTCATGATATCGCTCAAAAGTCTGAACTTATAAATAAGATGAGTTTTTAATTTATCTTATTAACATGTAAATTTCAACGTAGATGACTATCTATAGTTAGTCCTAGGTATTTAAAAGATGTTACTGAATGAATTTCAGAAGTATTAAGCTTTAATGAGTTAAAAACGGGTAAATTTTTGTTTAGGATTGTTATAGGTAAGTATTTAGTTTTCGTGATATTGATGGAGAGCAGATTAGTGTCATACCAATCTTTTATATAATTGAGATCGGATATAGCTATAGCAGTGACTTCATCCCAGGTGTTGCAATTCATCTCACAGCCCAAAATTTCCCCGGCTGCTATCCGCATTTTTTTTTGACTGGAGGTTAACCCTTTCCAAGTTGCGGTTACTTGAAAAGCATGCCATTCTTATACACTTCCACCATGTGCCATCATTTTTCATCGTGTCCGTTTCTCAGGCCGACCAGTTAAAATTGAACCGAAAATGGACTGCAAGTTAACTTGCCCCCCCCCCCCAAACCTGGTGGAAAATGTTCATTGGCATTGGCAATTATTAACATACCCTATGCCATCAAAAGTTATCGGTCCATTTCCGAGTAATTGGCCATTATTTGGACCAAAAATGTTTCTTTTTTTCATTTTGTGGATAAAACTTGCGGGTTACAAGGTAACATGATGGCACCATGGTAAATAACTTTATTGGAGGTCAAATAAAGATTTAAAATTATTGCCATCACTCCTGGCCTATTTCAACCCATCAAAACCCTCTAAAACCACCCCCCAAAAAAATATGAATCATGTGATAATATAACCAACTTAATGATAAATTAGTCAATTATTGAGACTCTGACTGGGTTTAAAATCGAAACGGTTCTCTTTTATTTTATTTTTTATTTTGCCGGATGATTTTAGGGAGTTTTGGGAGGTTGAAATAGGCAAGGAGTAATGGCAATAATTTTAAATCTTTATTCAGATTCTTGTTCAGCGTAGTAAAATGAAAAATTCTGCCGGTTTGCTAAGAATCCCGGAAAATTTTACCAAATCTTGGCTGCAAACAAAATTTTTCCTCGGACTTGTGGTATTGAAATAATAAGATGCCGTGATGTGTCTCGGTACAATTTCCACTAGAAAACGGAAAATTCTGAAAAATTGGTGAAAATTGCATAGATTTTCCTTCATATTCCTATCTCGGTCGTCATCCAACGTATCTAATTATATGTTTTCGTGGTCACTGAGTATTATTTTATGATCATAAAATCCAAACCGACTATAGATTTCCGGAAAACTCCGGAAAATTTACCATTTCTACACGAAAAACTTTAATTATTTTGTTTTTTGGAAAATTGGAGTCAGTGTTATTGGAATTATAAGGTACCGTGATGGTTCTCGGTACGTACCGTGATGGTTCTCGGTACAAATTTCACTGAAAGAAGGAAAATTGTAGACAATTGCGCCGCTTTCCTTCATATTCCTGTATCGGTTCTCGTCCGACGTGTCAAATCATAGGTTTTTGTGGTCGCTGAGTATTATTTTATGGATATAAAATCAAAAGCAACTATAATTTTCTGGAGAACTCCGAAAAATTACAATTTAAGTGACCAACTAATGATGCACTTTTGCGTTTTTCTTGACTTACATCAAGTAAATACAGTAAGAAACATGAATGATGTCCTTCTTGATCTAACATTTTGTTCAAACTTGAATATTATTGTAAATCCTGCTAATGATAAGTAGATGTACTCCACTACCACGGGACCAGGATATCCGGTCTCCACTTCCGGTCTAGCTGTCGATGTGCATCCGGTGCATGAGCTCGTCCTTATCAGTTTTGAAAGGATGTAGGTGATAAGGATTTTATTTTATTTTATTTGTAAAGAGTATACAGGGTGTGTTCAAAAAGTGTGTCACATGTACAGAGTCACGTGACTAACACATGGCAGCATGGCGGCCCTAAGGTCCAACTGTCATGGCGACCATAAGGTCCAGCTGTCATGGCGAGCATAAGAAGCAGCTGTCATGGCGACCATAAGGACCAGCTGTCATGGCTGCCATAAGAACCAGCTGTCATGGCGTCCATAAGAACCAGCTGTCATGGCGACCATAAGGACCAGCTGTCATGGCGACCATAAGGACCAGCTGTCATGGCGAGCATAAGAACCAGCTGTCATGGTAGACCTAAGGTACAGATTGCTTCGTAGAGATGTCACCACCAAGTGACAGCTGTCATGACAGACCTAAGGTATAGACTGCTTCCTGGAGGGGGCTCCGCCACCTCTGGGGAGTAATCTGTACCTTCGGTCCAAAAGGTACAGACTGCTTCATGAAGATGTCACCATGACAGATGCCATCGAAGGTACAGACTGTTTCGTAGAGGTGGCGCTACCAGTTCGACTCACCCGACTCATGCGTCTCATGCAACTTTAGCAAAATGAAAGATCTACACTCGGGAATCATCGGTTGCAACGTTTCGTGCGACTCGTACGACTCATCAGACTCGTTCTAGTTTGCATTGATGGTCTTAATTATCGACGAAACAGTTTAGTTCAAGATGAAGTCGGTGGTGGTTGACATTCAGAGCTTCCAAATCTCTCACCATACAATGATAGTTAAGGAACTGGCTTTGTTGGATTGCGAAAAGAAGCTAGAAAAATATTTTCTATTCAAGCCACCCACACCACTAAGTGAACTCTCAGAAAATCAAATGAAGCAAGTGATGTTTTGCGAAAAGTATCATGGGATTCCATACAACTCTGGATATCAGGACTATATTCGGATGGAGGAAATTTTCAAGGAAAATATTGATCCAAATAGCATCATATACGTTAGTGGTGTGGGCAAAGCCAAATTCATAGTGAAGATTCTCAAAAAATTGGGGTTAGATCGTCAGGTGAAAGTGTTGAATTTGAAAGGCAGCTGCCCACAATTTGTTCGAGAAAACTGTAGATATATCTGCCTTCATCACTCTACCAGCAATAATTCTATGTGCTGCAGTGTAAACAGCTGGAAATTGTTTGAATATGTTACAAAGGAAGATGCCCATCTGGATATATTACGAGGGTTTCAAAAAATGGGTATGGGTGACACTCCACCGAACTGACCAGTATTGATATGTCTTCGGAAGAATACGCACGTAAACTGCTTGAATTCCATATGAAATTAGTAGCACTGAATAAAGACATAAAATTTTACGAAGATAAAAAGTTAACTATAAATCAACTAGACAATTTGAGTATAAGTGGTGGAGATGGCTGTGCTGAAATCAAATTTCATAATCCTAACAGCAATATTGAATGGGGTCCTATATACAAACGTACCACTTCAAGTGAATCGAATTTATATATGTCCCAACAAGGATGCCTTCGCAGAGAAGGAATGTAATCGAACTGAATGGCAGCCTATGGACCATCAACTAGTTAATGAAAATCACCTAGAGGTATTCTCATACGTTATTCCTAAAAGGATGTTAGCAACTTTCAACTATAAACTCAAGTTATTATTCCATGATGGTAGTGAGGGGGACGTGGTGAATTGGCATCAAACTATAGTCCCAACACCTGTGACGGCAGCAGCAATCAATTGTCAAAGCAATGTATCTGAAGCTCAACCATCAACATCCCAACCACCACCACCAACACCACCACAGAAAGAAAATGAAATCTATGCTATGCAATGTTTCAATCTTAGTGCATTATCAGTTTTACTACTGAAAATCCTCATTAAAAATGTAAAGAAACATATTAATAATAAATAATGAAAGGTATTGCTATTGTTTGATTTTGAATAGGAGATAGGGAATCAGTTAGATACAAACATTTAACTTTTAACTTTTTTATTCTTGAATACACACACAAAAATTATTTTACAAAAAATTCCTTAAAATATATGCAATATAAACATCTAAATCTAAAAATTATCTCTTAAAAACTCTACAAAAAAGGCCATACCCCGTGCTATGCGCATTTCAACCATCTGCGAAAACAAAGAAAAATAACTTTAGTTGATAAATAATAATAATAATAATAATAATAATAATAATAATAATAATAATAATAGTGTGTGTGTGTGTGTGTGTGTGTGTGTGTGTGTGTGTGTGTGTGTGTGTGTGTGTGTGTGTGTGTGTGTGTGTGTGTGTGTGTGTGTGTGTGTGTGTGTGTGTGTGTGTGTGTGTGTGTGTGTGTGTGTGTGTGTGTGTGTGTGTGTGTGTGTGTGTGTGTGTGTGTGTGTGTGTGTGTGTGTGTGTGTGTGTGTGTGTGTGTGTGTGTGTGTGTGTGTGTGTGTGTGTGTGTGTGTGTGTGTGTGTGTGTGTGTGTGTGTGTGTGTGTGTGTGTGTGTGTGTGTGTGTGTGTGTGTGTGTGTGTGTGTGTGTGTGTGTGTGTGTGTGTGTGTGTGTGTGTGTGTGTGTGTGTGTGTGTGTGTGTGTGTGTGTGTGTGTGTGTGTGTGTGTGTGTGTGTGTGTGTGTGTGTGTGTGTGTGTGTGTGTGTGTGTGTGTGTGTGTGTGTGTGTGTGTGTGTGTGTGTGTGTGTGTGTGTGTGTGTGTGTGTGTGTGTGTGTGTGTGTGTGTGTGTGTGTGTGTGTGTGTGTGTGTGTGTCTGTGTGTGTCTGTGTGTGTGTGTGTGTGTGTGTGTGTGTGTGTGTGTGGTGTGTGTGTGTGTGTGTGTGTGTGTGTGTGTGTGTGTGTGTGTGTGTGTGTGTGTGTGTGTGTGTGTGTGTGTGTGTGTGTGTGTGTGTGTGTGTGTGTGTGTGTGTGTGTGTGTGTGTGTGTGTGTGTGTGTGTGTGTGTGTGTGTGTGTGTGTGTGTGTGTGTGTGTGTGTGTGTGTGTGTGTGTGTGTGTGTGTGTGTGTGTGTGTGTGTGTGTGTGTGTGTGTGTGTGTGTGTGTGTGTGTGTGTGTGTGTGTGTGTGTGTGTGTGTGTGTGTGTGTGTGTGTGTGTGTGTGTGTGTGTGTGTGTGTGTGTGTGTGTGTGTGTGTGTGTGTGTGTGTGTGTGTGTGTGTGTGTGTGTGTGTGTGTGTGTGTGTGTGTGTGTGTGTGTGTGTGTGTGTGTGTGTGTGTGTGTGTGTGTGTGTGTGTGTGTGTGTGTGTGTGTGTGTGTGTGTGTGTGTGTGTGTGTGTGTGTGTGTGTGTGTGTGTGTGTGTGTGTGTGTGTGTGTGTGTGTGTGTGTGTGTGTGTGTGTGTGTGTGTGTGTGTGTGTGTGTGTGTGTGTGTGTGTGTGTGTGTGTGTGTGTGTGTGTGTGTGTGTGTGTGTGTGTGTGTGTGTGTGTGTGTGTGTGTGTGTGTGTGTGTGTGTGTGTGTGTGTGTGTGTGTGTGTGTGTGTGTGTGTGTGTGTGTGTGTGTGTGTGTGTGTGTGTGTGTGTGTGTGTGTGTGTGTGTGTGTGTGTGTGTGTGTGTGTGTGTGTGTGTGTGTGTGTGTGTGTGTGTGTGTGTGTGTGTGTGTGTGTGTGTGTGTGTGTGTGTGTGTGTGTGTGTGTGTGTGTGTGTGTGTGTGTGTGTGTGTGTGTGTGTGTGTGTGTGTGTGTGTGTGTGTGTGTGTGTGTGTGTGTGTGTGTGTGTGTGTGTGTGTGTGTGTGTGTGTGTGTGTGTGTGTGTGTGTGTGTGTGTGTGTGTGTGTGTGTGTGTGTGTGTGTGTGTGTGTGTGTGTGTGTGTGTGTGTGTGTGTGTGTGTGTGTGTGTGTGTGTGTGTGTGTGTGTGTGTGTGTGTGTGTGTGTGTGTGTGTGTGTGTGTGTGTGTGTGTTTGATTCACTCACTTTTTCTTTCAAGCGATTTAGATCGCGAGGTAACCCCACCACCAGGGAACATTCTCCATCTAGGGGTGAAACCAAATACCTGCACCCCTCCAAAACCCGCAGTTGTGACATCTGTAATTATGAATAAAACAAGGGTACTCATTAAATAATAAAAAAAACATCAGCATAAGGTAAACATACTTCAAACATCAGCTCCGCCAAGTAGTGGCGGAAAGCATGGATGCAAAATCCCTCGTAAATCTGCTGCTGCTGCTGTGGAGGAGGTGTCGGTGAAGGTGCAGGTCTTGGGGTAACCAAATCATCGATTGAGCTATCAGGAAAGTACAATTAGAATTGAAATAATTCTAGACTTAATACGAATACATACAAAATGCCTGGAGAGCTCGCTGAAGACGGTGGGGTATCATAGGGAAGTTGGGTAGGTAGTTCGTTTAATCTGTAATTATTAAAAATTAGTAGCAAATATTTCGCAAGTAGAAAAATCACATACACTATATCATGCATATCCAGCGGAGGAGGCAGCGACTCTGCTGATGGAATCTCTGGACATCTGTTGGAAATGAGAGTAATTTAGTAATCAAAAATTATATAAATTGGTGAAAAAACATACGTCAAGTCAATTATTTCTTGAGGCTCGTCCAATTCTGGGAATAAATCTTCAGCATCATCAGCTGCCGCCAATTGATCGAGATGTATCAATTCTCTCCTAATTTCCTCATCAGAATAATCACTGAAAACAAATTAATGCACTTATGATATATAGTGAGATTGAAATGAAATAGAACAACTTACTTGTCAATCATCCACCGACGCACTTGCGTTTTCGTAAATATATCCATCCTGTTGGTCAACTCTTGAACATAATCGTCAAATTTACCCATTTTCACTATGTCACACAGCCAGCTTACAAGAATACTATTTTTCCCTATGAAGTACCTAGAGTTTTATACACACACAATATTTAATCCAAAGTCCTACGAATTAAATTAGTTCCCAGGAAAAATGATAAAGTTGTTATCGGTTGAGGAAAAAAATGTATGCGGATAAATATTTCAAGGAAGTTTCTGCAATCACGCGATTTCAAATAGAATTTAACATCCTGCTTGTGGTTGTAGATCTTAGCAATATGAATATAACATTCGACCGAGACTTCCTGCTTGTGGCTACAGTTAACTTATTATCATGATATAACAGGCGACGAGACATCCTGCATAGCGTGTGAACATAGCAGGAAAGTGATAAGAAGTTCCTATAAAACTCGATGTGCGCATACCTCATACCATTATCAAATCATTATTCTACTAGCTTTTGAAGTGACTAGACGTGTTTTTGTGAGTGCTAAATCAAGGTGAGTTTTATTTATTTATTGACTTGAATATCATATTCATATGTAGAGTTAATTTCTATGTAGGGAATATTTATTTTTTGCTTTTCTTGAAACTGTGCAGGCTAAACTTTAACTTTTTGAAAGTATTTATTGATCTTCTTTTTATACAATTTGATTGGGTAAATATTAATAATAATTTGAGGGTATTTATTAATTTTCTTTTATTCAATTTGATTGAGTAAATATTAATAATAATAATAATTTGAGGGTATTTATTAATTTTCTTTTATTCAATTTGGCGGGGTAAATTCAACACACAAAAAACAATTCTTCACTCATTTCTAACTTCCACTGATTTGTTTTAGATTTAAAAATAATTTAAAAAATGGATTTCACAAAATTGAACCGCATCAACAAAAATTGCTGAGTTGAAATTGGATGTACCCTATTCAATTTTTAATTTGAAAATTGTAAATTCTAAATTTGGGGAGGCTATTTTGGCTGAATTGGAAGGAGAACTATCGGTTTTCCTGCCGAAACGACTCACAGCAACACTTCTCCCCCTCATCGAGGACATTAATAAAGGACAGAACACAGCCCTAATATATCGAGGGGAAGAGACCATCGGGACAGGAAAATCTTGCTCGAAACTAGAATTTGTAGAATTGTCCTCCCCAAGGAGTTGAGAGCCTTCCAGTTCCACCACCACCACCACCACCACCACCTCCTGTGTACTACTTTTATAAAATTTCATAAGGTAGGCTGCTTGTTTATTATAAAAAAATGGTTTCAATCGCTAAGATGAGTGGGGAGATCGTTAATATTATCAACGAGGCTCAAAAGGATTTGTTAAAATCAAAATTATCCCCTCAGGAAATAACGAAGTGGATAGGTTTCTGTACTGAGTACATTAGAACCTTTTCTAAGCATATAACAAAGGATACTTTGAACTTATCGTGTAAGAATCAATTGCAATGTAATATCGGCCATTTAAAAAGATTCAAAATTTTATTAGAGATCCGAAATAAACCCCCTACAACTAATAAGAACCGTAGTGAGCGAATTCGTTGGGAAGATGGTAAATGTGCATTTTCCCAACGAATTCGAACTGGCTTTATAACAAACATTTCTCATTTAGACCCATTAAATTTTTTATATGATGCCTTTCATCTGTTTCACCCTAGAATCACCAAAATTTTACATACTTACAATTTTATCAAGGTAAACACTACTTTTTGTGGGGAATATATGCGACTTAATGCGATCGACGAGCTTATCCAAACAGAATATAAATATTTTCACACAAAATCCGCCCCAATAGATTCTTTTACAAATTTATTGGAGTGGTTCAAGGAGCATGTTATCGATAAACTCCAAGTAAAGCTGGATGATTTTTTGGAACGAGACTCGGGGTGGAGTCTAAGGGAGGTTATCAGTTTGGGCATAAATATTAATAAACATGAAGTCATCAATTCTGGGTCCTCTTATATAGTTCTCCCAAAAGAGATACTTCGAAAGCAGGCTATTATTAATGTTAAAAATTATGATGAATATTGTTTTGCATGGGCAGTAACAGCAGGACTATACCCGACAGCTACCCATTCAGATCGTATTTCTTCATACCCACATTTTAGTAATGTTTTAAATTTGCAAAATCTAACTTTCCCCCTCCCTATATCTCAAATTCCAACTTTCGAGAAGAATAACGATATTTCAATTCATGTGTTTGTTTTGGAATTATGTGGAGGTAATGAGCAGGGTGAGGGGGAGAAATTGAAGGTTCTCCCTGCATATTTAACCAAAAATAAATTAGATAGACATTTCAATTTACTATTAATCCAAGATAAATATTATCGGGATGTAGAACCTGCGAAATCCCCAAATTTCATTGACCCCACAGTTAAATTTCACTATTGCCTAATCAAAAATTTATCTAGACTTGTAAATTCTCAAATTAGCTCGCACAACAAAACTTATTTGTGTGATAGATGTTTAAATAATTTTTGGAGTGAGAATAAGTATAAAAATCATGTTGAGGATTGTGGTAAAATGAACATGTGTAAAATAACATTCCCTCAGGATGATTATTTAAAATTTAAGAATCACTCAAACAAACTACCCATACCATTTATTATTTATTTTGACTTTGAGGCTCTCCTATTACCTATTCAGAACTGCCCTCAATCTAATGTAAGTTCATATACGAACAAAACTCAACTACACGAGGCGTATAGTGTTGGATATTATTTAAAATGTCAATTCAACAATTCTCTATCACGATTTGATAGCTATAGAGGATCAGACCCCGCCAAATGGTTGACAGATCAGTTAGATAAAATTGGGGAATTTATCGATCTAAAACTTAAATCTATTGTACCTATAGACTTGAATGGTATTAGTTTACTTGATATAATGAAGGAAACGAAATGCCATATTTGCGAGAGACAGTTCAAAGAGGGGGATGTTCGGGTTAAGGATCACTGTCATTTTACGGGTAAATATCGAGGTCTAGCCCACCAAGATTGCAACCTAAATTATAAATATCGATTCGTAGTACCTGTTGTGGCTCATAACCTCAGCGGGTACGATATGTTTTTGCTGATTCGAGATATTGCCAAAACGTCCAAGTAGAATATACAAGTACTCCCCATCAATAAAGAGAAGTATATAAGTTTCACTAGAAGCACCAAAAATTCGGTGGTTAAATTCCGTTTCATAGATTCATGTAGGTTTTTAGATTCAAGTTTAGATAAATTAGTTTCTTATTTGAATGTGAGTGACTTGAGTATTCTGAAAAGCGAGTTTGCGCACTTATCCGATGAAAAATTTAAATTATTAACTCGTAAGGGAGTATTTCCCTATGAGCACTTAGATGATTGGGGTAAATTGAACGAGGAAAATCTTCCTCCAATAGAGAAATTTTTTAATAAATTACGCGACGAATCGATAAGTGAGGATGATTATAGGCATGCTCAAACAATTTGGACTAGTTTTAATTGCAGAAATTTAGGCGATTATTCTGATTTATATTTGAAAACAGATGTTTTATTATTGGCGGATGTATTTGAGAATTTCCGCAGCAAATGTATAGATCTTTTTGCTTTAGATCCGGCCCACTATTTCACGGTTCCCTCCTTCACGTGGGACTGTATGTTGAAATATACAAATGTGTCTTTACAATATTTGAAAGACATCGATATGGTCTTATTTGTGGAGAAGGGAATTCGCGGAGGTGTAAGCCAATGCAGTAATCGATTTGCAAAGGCCAATAATAAATACATGAATAATCACGACCCCGAAAAAGAGACAAGTTATCTCATGTATTTCGATGTATGCAATCTATATGGGTGGGCTATGATTCAATATTTACCCTATGATGGGTTCGAGTGGGTTGAAAACCTCGATGATGTAGACGTCAGAAACGTCTCAGACGAAAGTCCAATTGGTTACATATTGGAAGTCGATTTAGAATACCCACATGAACTGCATGATCTACACAAAGATCTCCCTCTTTGTCCGACACATACAGCACCACCCAACAGCAAATTACCTAAATTATTAACAACTCTCCACAATAAAACTAAATATATCATTCACTATCGAAATTTAAAACAATGTTTGACGCTGGGGATTGTGCTGAAAAAAGTCCATAGGATTTTAAAATTTAAGCAAGCCCCGTGGCTTAAAGCGTACATAGATCTTAACACTAGATTGAGGGCAGCTTCTAAGAATGCGTTTGAAATAGCTCTCTTCAAGTTGCTAATCAACGCAATTTTCGGTAAATCTATGGAAAATGTACGAAAGCATAGACTAGTTAGATTAGTTAATAAATGGTATGGACCCTATGGGGCTCGCTATTATATTTCACAACCTAATTTCAATAGCAGTAAGATATTTGAGGAGAATTTGGTAGCCATAGAACAGAATAAATTAGAAGTCCTATTTAACAAACCCATTTATGTGGGGATGTCCATTTTGGACATTTCCAAAACCTGCGTGTACAATTTTCATTATGGCTTCATGTTAAAATTATATAAAGACCCAGGATTGATGCGATTATGTTACACTGATACTGACAGTTTGATTTACCACATTATAACGAACGATGACATTTATGAGACAATTATAAATAAGAATATTGAAAAATTTGACACTAGTGATTATGCCCTAGACAACCTCTTTAAGATTCCCCTGGTTAATAAGAAGGTAGTAGGCTTAATGAAGGACGAGAATAAAGGTCTCCTCATGGATAAGTTCGTCGGTTTGCGGGCAAAAATGTACAGCTTCACTGTCCAAAATCATAACGCTAGTGACGTCACAAAGAAAGCCAAAGGGGTGCGCGAGTATGTCTTACGAAATACGATAACGTTCGAAGACTATGTTAGATGTTTGGAAGAGAACATCGAAATGTATCGCGTGCAGAGATCTATCCGCTCTTTCGACTTAAAGCTTTACACCATAGATCAAAATAAAATCTGTTTGAGCCCCTTTGATAATAAAAGGGTAATATTGGGGGACAAAACAAGCACTCTACCTTATGGCCATTATTCTTTAGGTTAGAATTAAATTTTTTTTTTTCAATTATAAAAGATATATGTATTTTGTTTCAAAATTATAGGTTAAGTTATTATTATTATTATTATATTATATTATATTATATTATATATATGTGTACTTTTTCCAAGTATTTTTTATATATGTATACTTTTTTTCCAAATATTTTTTATCTAAATAAATATTTTATGTGGAAGTTTGGATGTTTTAATAAAACCAAAAAATAATAGCATCAATTCTTTTATTGTTCTAAATCATACAGAACTTTATTCTTATAGAAAAATAACATTTCTCTAAGTGTATTGCTTAATAAACAGTCGAGCGAAATACCGATGAAACAATACAAGAGGGCCATTTCATCGGGCTGCTGCTGCTGCTGTGGGTCTCTCATACTTTTAATCATATCAATAACATTATGATAGTATGTGGAGAATCCAAAATGTTCGAGAAAAGACACTCGATGCAATAGCACTCCATCGTTGATTCGAATAATTTCTCGAACATCTTCCTCGCACAGCCACACATGGATATTATGCTTTGTAACTTGAAGTAATTTAACATTATTGTAGTACACAAGTTGGACTATTTGGCAGTATTCATCAGATAATACGGGTGTAGCATCGAAATCTGATCGTAAACTTGCGAAGAACTCGATGATTTTCACTCGAAGAATATCGATTAAATCGATCCATTCTAGCAGGCTAAAGCTGAGTTTGCAATTTTGAACGTATTGAACGAGTGAGATTGTAGGTGAGAAGGTTCGTACAGGACTCAATCCACATTTGATTTCATAACTTGCCCCCACCAACGGGTACGTTGTATTCATCAATAGGAATGGTTCATCTTTTGCCTTCATCTCGAACTCTTCTAAAATATGATCCAACTCAGAACAGTTGCTGCTGCTGCTGCTATCTTCATCAACACTAGCCTGGGACAACATCTTATTAAAACTGTTCTGGATTGTTCGATTCACCAGAACCTAACCCTCGCTCACAAAATATTTACTTGCACATGCGCAGGTCATTAGCAGCATATTTCTTTGATTTGATTGGAAGTTTGGATGAGAACATCGAAGCATAAAACTTGAAGTGTGGGGGGAGGAGAAAATTTGTGGTGTTGGTTGCGTAGTCCATCGACTATGTATGAGTCAAAGAAGAAAGTTTTATTAGAAGTTCCTCTACGAATCCCTCGTAGATCCATTATTTCACAGCGGTAAGGCAGAAGCGCGATCCGATAAAAGTCAACATCAATTTCATGTAGCACTTTGAAACAATCAAGTATATAGGACCGAGGTTTTGGGGTTATACCAGGAATTTGATGTAATATAAATTTCTTCCATCTATTTTCGTATATAAAGTAGCCTTCAACATTCATATCAATTATCTCCCAATCGTTTTCGGGTGGGTTGAAATCTCCCCCAAAATAGAAAATATCCACATAACCACATTCCTTCACAGCCCCAATAACGAACGTTACAAATTCTCCAGCGATTATCCAATTTTTAGATGGTAATTGTAATTCTTCAAGGGTTTCCATCAAATTTGGAGGACATGCTACACTTATAAATTGTTTTGCATCGTACACGGTGGTAAGTACATTATGAACAAAACTGTTGTATAATTGCAAAGACATTTTCACGCAGACTGATTCGATTATTTGACTTCCACTGGGTTGAACCACCAGTCAAATATTTTATTAGGAAGACATGCGCAGCAGCAGTACATTATACAACATCAGAATTTTCAATCCAACTTTTCTCTTTTATACCATACCATTTTACATACATTTTATCACCCTTTTTCCGAAGCACCTTCTCAATCAAATAAACATCGGGTTGTTTGGTTTTCTGTAATTCTTCCTCGTAGAAACAGCCGCTGATTGGTGCGTTGGTCATATCTTCTAGTAGATATGTGACCGGGTTGGTAATTTTAACTTTGATGATTTTAAATAATTCCGCACTCCAATTGGGCGTAAATCCCTTCTCAAAAATATGTTTAGCTTTACTTATTCGCACAATATCCCCTACGTGGTATTTGTGAGGTAGGGCCAACTTAATGTGCGAGTAAGATTGTTTCAATATACGACTTTCATTCTGTTTCGTAACCTCAAACGGAGCCATTTTTATAGTTCTATGTTTACGATGATTATATTTTTCGGTGACTTCAGAGAGTGTATCCACCCATTTGTATTTTCCTGTCAGACTGAATTGCTTGTAGATCGCTCCTTTCAACGTTCGAATGACGCGTTCAGCAATGGCGGCTTTCTTCACAGAATACGTATTATAATGGTTGATTTTATGTTTTTTCATTAGCTCGTCAAAGTGCTTGTTGAAGAATTCTTTTCCCTGATCGCTTTGTAGGTTCCTAGGCGTACGATGTGGTCCTTCTAGCAATATAGAACTGACCGCTTTCCGAACCTCTTCGGCTGATTTCGTTTTCAGCGGGCGTGTCCACAGAAATTTCGAGAAGCAATCGATCACCACCAGAATGTATTTAAATCCACGATTTTCGCGCGCATAATTACCCATTTCGGCAAGATCCATTTGCCACAAGTCATCCAAGCCTTTTATGATTGTTCTGCGACGTTTAAAATTCTTTCGAACAGGCTTATGAAGCTCATCAACCACCTGCGCTTTACCCTTCATCATTTTTTGGGTCGATCGGTGTTGTCGGAGCTAATATCTTTTGTGGTGGTGGGGAGGTGGTAGTAGCTCTTTTATAAGGATGATATGTAGGTATCTGTAGAAATGTGGATAGTTTTTTTTCTACGCCAGCCAGTCTGGTACCTATGTATATTTGTTCAATTTTCGATATTTCGCTTCTAATGTCCTGTATACTTTGGTTTACGGTGGTATAATTCGATCTAGATGTCTGCTCAATACTACTAAGCGTTTTATAGTCCAATTCTATGGTTATAAGTTTACTATTGATGGTCTGTATACTATCGAATAGGTCGTTATATTTCGAACTGTTTTCTTGATCGTTACTAACAAGTGTTTTATAGTCTTCACGTATTTTCTTCAATAATTTTTCAAGATTTACCTCATTTGCTTTATTAGTTTTGAACGATGCTATCATACCATCTACAAGTTTTTCAATTTTAATTCTATTTTGTGTTGTAGAAGCAATCAGAGAGTCTGTGAATTTTTTATTTTCGATGTGAAGGTACCCACCCTCATTATGTATACTCTGTTTTATAGCTGTAGAGTTGACATCACTTTGATTTTTGTATGACTGTATTTCGGTATAAAGGATCTTCAAATCTTCGCGAAGTGTATCTATTAATCGTGTTAAACTTGGAATTGAGGAATTCGTGATGTTATTGACGTTTATATGAATGGCTGCATACTTCGCCAAAACTTCACTTAAATTCGCATTCACTCTAGTGATAGTGTTATCTACATATGCTTTGTTTGCAACATCATTATCCGAGATAGGTATTTTCACATTACAAATTTTCAAATTTTCCATATCCACATCACCTTCGGGCGTATGCCTTAAAATGTTCATAAACATCGATCTGCGTTTGAAAACGTCGACGATGCTATCACCCGACAACGCTGATCGTCTACCGAACTTATCAAGACTCATTATATAAATGGTGTTGGGTTGAAGTATCCAGTACTAATATATGATGTTTGCCTCTCTTAGTTCATTTATTATAGCAACAATTTCATTATCGTGTGAAGTATTTCCAGCTTGTTGTGATGCCATCAGTAGTTTTAGTCGGTCCACCAGCTCGTTTGGATCATCCCAAAAAATATATTCCATAGGCTTCTTGTTGTATGTTAAATGTAAACCGCTACCGCTTGCTGCTGCTGCTGTCGAAGTCGTCTCCGACGACGATACAGAGGCTGGTCTAAACATAGGTTTAATTATGGACATGTACTTTATCGCACTGGTACCCTTCAAACGACCATTAACATTTTTATGTGCATTTGTTAACCTCAAAATTTCTTTGTATGCTGCTCGATCGTTATTCGTGAATTTTGTGGGTGTTTTGTAGAATATGAGATCGTACAATCCAGGTGTTCCCTTTGCGCTATATCCTGCAGTTTCGATATTCTCCCCGAATATTATCTTTTTAACACCTAGAATCCAACCGGCAGAGCTCGCATCATAAACAGGTCCATATACTTTATCGATTTTCTTGTTGTTTTCCCAATGCTCTTGAACGTATTTACGAACTTGTGGTGGGTAATGTGCAAGTGAAGGTTCAATCTCAGTCATAGCATCATCGAACGCGTCATCCTCCTCTCCCCCCTCTTCTTCTTCTTCTTCTTCTTCTTCGTAATCGTTATCTTTAGGTTCTAATTTTATTTCTTTTTTCATTAACTGCGCAGTAGGATGTTTAATTTTTTTAACGATCGCTTTCAATGGTGTGGCGATAGGTTTGTAACAGTTGTTCTATTGATTCGTCTTCTTCAGATTTACCTAGCTTCAAGGCCAAATATTTCTTCCTTATAGACTTACTCAATTCGAAGATTTTTCGCTTACGTGCTAACTGATCGGCGTCCATCTTGTATTTGGACTAAAATTAACAATTCACGTTTTTATATATACGTCGAAACCTTTGCGGTATCTACCATCGTTCAAGTCGAAATCCTTTGCAATGACCAAAGTTCCGAAATTATCCGTCCAGCACATGGCGCACATCTTCTTGAACTGATTGAAATCTACGTCGGGCGATACGTGCTCATCAAATACATGCTTCAAATTGATCTCGTCCTGCTTAAAAAGAACGATCAAATTACAATTGTCGCGAATCAATTGTTTTGGTATTTTCGAGTACGTTTGACACAGATATGCCGCATCGATATTCTTATGTCTACAGATGGAATAGTATTCCCGAATTTTTTGTTGGCCCTCGCACGCGATGTCATCAAAAAGGAATATGGAATTAGCTTTAGCCTCGTTCGGGCTTATTATTTCCTCGTTGTCCTTATAGGGAAAATAGCCGACACCTTTAACTCGATCTAAAACTTCCTGCAACAGTTGATACTTGGGCTGATACAACGACTTTGAGTATACGTAAACGTTTTTGAACTTTGCCCCATTTGGATTAAATAATAGCGATAACATCACGTTCGTTTTACCACACCCACTAGGTCCACAAATTATAGCGCGAAAAGAGTCGGGTAACAATTTACCATGTTTACCTATGCGATTAGTAGTCGCCGACCCGAGGTCTAAATTTTCGATGGGCAGTGTCTGCTCTTGTTGAACGGTCTTCATATTGTGAGGTAGTTTGAATCTGATGATTGCTTTTATAAATAGAAACGTTTGGAGATCGCGAGCTCAGTATCAATGTTGATCTATCAGGGTGAAGGTCTGTTGAATTCGCTCATAAACAGTCTCCCGTTCGAAGTACATATTCCATCGTATCAATTCTGTGGACCTGGTACTAAGCTACAGAAGCGAATTGCGCGTGGCGATAAAGGTGTTAATCCGTTGGATTCGGCCTGTCGCGAACACGATATAGCTTATTCTCAGCACAAATCTCTAGAAGATCGTCATAAGGCCGATAAAATATTAGAGGACGCAGCTTGGCAGCGTGTTAAATCTAAGGACGCTAAGGCCGGCGAAAGACTAGCTAGTCTATTGGTTACTGGGGGAATGAAAGTTAAACGTAAACTAGGAATGGGTCTTGAGAAACGTGCTAGTCGTCGTGGAGGATGTTGCTTTCGGAAAGATATCGTGGGAAATATTTCCAAGTCTATGGAACCGTCTGCGTCGTTGCGAAAGTCTGCTATGAATGCATTGAAAGCTGCACGAATAGCTATTAAGCGAGTCGGAGGTAAGAAGCGTGTTAAAGTACCTCGCATAATACCCCTGCCGAAATCTGGAGGATTCCTCCCGTTATTACTACCTATTTTGGGGGCGCTGGGGGCCTTAGGGTCTGTGGCGGGTGGTGCAAGTGCCATCGCTAATACAGTAGTCAATGCTAGAAACGCCAAAAAGAAGCTTGAAGAGGATCAGCGTCATCATGCCGCTATGGAATCGTTAGGTAAAAGATTATACTTGCGGAAGAATGCGAAAGGTGGATTTGGGTTGTTTTTGAAGAAACAACAAAAAAACTTCCAATAGAGCTGCCCAATAGACCGTTGTATGATGTGGATTTGGTGCGTTTCGCGAAAAAAATGAAAATACCTCATTTTCGTGGTGTCTTTATGCGAGACAATTTACCTAGGAAACGTCCTTGGAGACAAGAATGTGCCATTTTGAATTTGGATTCGATCAAAAACAGCGGTACTCATTGGGTGGCCTTTAGAAAAATAAATAACCAAGTGGAATACTTTGACTCTTTTGGAAATTTTAAACCACCCAAGGAACTAGTTCGATATTTGGGTGGTGGTGGGGTTAGAATTTTCTATAATAACGACGCTTATCAAAAGTATGATCAGGTGATTTGTGGACATTTAAGTTTGAAATTCCTCAGTTCTACGTAAACATCTAGAGTGAGCAGTCATGTCTGAATCCTACGATAAATTTATCGGAAAGATTATGCAACAACTTTCTGTTGATATTCAAAGACCTGGAATGCATACAATCATCCGATACGTATATGATAATCTAATAAAAGCAATAGAAAAACCTTCGAGTGAACTAAGCAAAAGAGACTTATTATTTCTCCCGATGGAATACATTCTAAAACATTTGGATTTGGTGTCTCTCAATCAGAATGAAGTTCCTAAATATATGTTGAACACCCTTTACCGTCATATGAGGTGTACGGAACATATCGACGAAGATTGTGATTGTCTGCCACCTCCTCGCAAACTATGTTCGCAATGTTTATCTGAACAGATATCGAAGGTCATGGAGACCGAGGGAATAACGCATCATGAGAAGCAGGTGTTCATTGAAGAAGTGTGCAGAGACGATCCATACTTTATGCGATCATACTTATTCCATATATTAATGTGCAAATATAAATAGAAATGTTACAATAAATTCTTATCAGTATCATGTCGCAGTTATTCACGCTAACAAGCACCAACCATATATTCTCGTTCACACCGCAGAATTCGATCGAGTTGAAGCCTGATAAGCGATACTATTTGACTTTGTTGGGATTCACTTCTTATAACTCTATACCGAATATCGAGAACGAGAAATTTTACTATTTGGGGGACGATGGAAAGACTTTGAAAACTATCGAAATACCTTCGGGTAACTATGAACTAACCGACATTGAAGAATTAATTCGGAAAAGATTGAACGTGAAAGAAGATGTCTTCTCGCTGAAGCCTAATAACAATACATTAAAGTGTGAGATATTCTATAAGAACCATGACATTTCGTTTGTTAAGGAAGATAGCCTAGGCAAAATATTGGGGTTCTCGCGTAAAGTCTTGAAAAAGGGCGTGGTCCACATGTCCGATTTACCAGTCAACATTATAAAAGTAAGCAACATCCGATTCGAATCAAACATTACCGTGGGAGCCTTCTACAGAGATAGACCTGCGCATACGATCTATGACTTCCCCATCACAGACGATCCTGGCTATAGAATTGTGGAACGTCCAAAGAATCCTCTATATTTACCAGTGTCAGATATCGGTGAAATTACCAACATCACCGTACTCGCCCTAGATCAACATTCGAACCCGATAAATTTTCGAGGTGAAGAAAGTGTTTTACATCTACATTTACAAGAAGTCTGAAAACAGAATATGGGATTAGTTGTTGCTGTGGGTAATAAAAGAACCTCACACGCTTCATATCCATCAGTCTTCAACAAAACACCGAAAGTGCGAGAGCTAACCCTCACCAAAGCCAACCGATTAGTTCTACAATCTTTAGGGTTTCGCCTTAAATAAAAAATGCCTAATAAGCGAAAGTTTGGTGGTGTAGATGTTGATGGTGGAGATAACAATGTTATCTCATCAATTTTCGATTTATACCAGCAGCCGAAATTCGATGAGTCGATTCGGAAAGCCGAGTATAGATCGATTACACCGTTCGTTAAAGCCTTCAATAACAGCGATATCGTGGAGTTTGGAATAAATCAAGTGGACGCGTTTTTTTCCATGAAGGATACTCTATTGGTGATCAAGGGAAAAATCGAAGTGAAGGGTGGAGGTAATGTTATATTGTTACCGAATTATGGAGCCTTCCCTTTCGACTCTTGCTCGTACGTTGAGAGTGGTAGGGAGATCGAAACAGTTCGAGATCCTGGTATAGTCAGCGCTGTTCGAGCATTTACCTGCTACACCCCTACAGCTTCTACGCATATGGCTACCGCTAGTTGGTTGTACCCCCTTGAGAGCGTAGTTTTGCACGAAACTAAATCATTCAGTCTATTGATTCCGCTGAAGCATATATTCAACATTTTCAACGATTACCCGATGATTACATTTGGTAGGCAGACTATTCGACTGGTGCGTGCTCGAAACGATAACGATTGCGTTAACATTGAGACCGCCACGACCACCGTTATATTCCTGATTGATAGTATGGAATTGAAAGTGAAGTATATCTATCCTAACGATATAATTAGAGAAAAGCTCTTGCGAGCAATCAAGAGTGATTCGCCCATCCTAATTCCATTCCGGAAGTGGGAATGCCATGAGCTTCCTGCCATAACAAGCGAGGCCCGACGAGAAATTTGGGCGGTCAAGACTAGTGCGGCAGTTGAAAAACCTCGCTATGTCATAGTATTCTTTCAAACAGACAAACGAAACAATGTGAAGGCTAACCCCACAATATTTGATCATCTGGATATAACAAGTATTCGCTTATCTCTAAACGGCGAATATTACCCTAACGAGCGAATGAACTTGGACTTTGCCAAGGATGATTTCGCGCTCGCTCACCATAACTACACAGAGTTCTACTCTAGCTATACAAATTCCTCGTCGACTGCTGTGAAACAACCAATGTTAGATTACACCAGTTTCAAAAAGCGCGCCCTCTACATAATCGATTGTTCGAAACAGGAGGAAGCAGTGAAATCTGCAACTGTTGATGTGCGATTGGAAATCGAGGCAGATAAGGGATTTCCAGCCAATACGAAAGCATATTGTATCATCATTCACGATTGTTTGATGGAGTACTCCCCACTCTCGGAAATAGTGAAGAGTCTGATCTAAAACTTACTGTCTAACGACTATGAGCGATCAGTTTAGTACGAGCCATCATGAGGATAGCATTGGTTGACATTCAGGGATTCATCATCGATGATGTGTTTCACCCCAAAGAAATGTCTATACAAATTGGGTTCAAACGGCATTATTCGTTGTTTAAGCCACCCACACCGCTAACGATGTTAAGTGAGAAGGACCGAAAATCTGCTTGGTATTTGGAACATTTTTGTCATGGTTTGGAATATACATCGGGTGATGTGGAATATGCAGAAATTGATACTATCCTAAGATTGACTCTACTGTGTGCAGCAGACATTATATATGTTCGAGGTCATCAAAAAGCAGAATTTCTCGCGAATAAGTGCAAGAAGCTAGATATCTTTCCGAGAATCGTAGATGTATGCAGTTTCGACAACACCCTATGCCAAACGGGGAAATTCGAGCCTACAAACAGACTGAGCTGCCTAAATCATCGCAATGATGGTGGGAAATATATGTGTGCAGTCAACCATGTCGATAACCTACAACATTGGTTCCTCACGATCATACTTCCTAAATGAAATGTACTTTTCGTAAAAATAAATAAAAAATATTATTAATATTCGATATTTCATTTCTCATACACCTCCCACCCACACATCATGAACGACTTCGAGTCGCTTGCGAGTCGCTTGCGAGTCGCTTGCGAGTCGCTTGCGAGTCGCTTCCGAGTCGCTTCCGAGTCGCTTGCGAGTCGCTTCCGAGTCGCTTGCGAGTCGCTTCCGAGTCGCTTCCGAGTCGCTTGCGGGTTTTTCCTCATTTACATGTACCCCAAGAGAGTTTTTCGGAAAAAAGTTTGAAATTCTTATTCTACGCGTTAAGACCTTTCATTTGATACCCATGAAGCCCCACTTAAAAAATAAAAATTTTTAAATCCTTATCGCGAGAGATCGGTCAAACTGATTGACATATAAATAGTATATTCTTATTCAGCACATCACGTAGATTCTGAATATGCAATAAAATGATCACTTCCGGTTTCACTTCCGGTGTAACAATGTGTCGAATATATAACCCACTTCCGGTTTAACCCTGATGATGATGATGTTTGACAGTGGTGATGACATCTTCATGAATCAGCCTGTACCTTTTGGACCGAAGGTACAGATTGCTTCCCAGAGGTGGCGGAGCCCCCTCCAGGAAGCAGTCTGTACCTTAGGTCCACCATGACAGCTGGTTCTTATGACCACCATGACAGCTGGACCTTATGGTCGCCATGACAGTTGGTTCTTATGATTGCCATGACAGCTGGTCCTTATGGTCGCCATGACAGTTGGTCCTTATGGTCGCCATGACAGCTGGTCCTTATGGCCGCCATGACAGCTGGTTCTTATGCCCACCATGACAGCTGGTCCTTATGATCGCCATGACAGCTGGTCCTTATGATCGCCATGACAGCTGGTCCTTATGGTCGCCATGACAGCTGGTCCTTATGGTCGCCATGACAGCTGGTTCTTATGGTCGCCATGACAGCTGGTTCTTATGGCAGCCATGACAGCTGGTCCTTATGGACGCCATGACAGCTGGTCCTTATGGTCACCATGACAGCTGGTCCTTATAGTCGCCATGACAGCTGGTTCTTATGCTCGCCATGACAGCTGGACCTTATGGTCGCCATGACAGTTGGACCTTAGGGCCGCCATGCTGCCATGTGTTAGTCACGTGACTCTGTACATGTGACACACTTTTTGAACACACCCTGTATACTCTTTACAAATAAAATAAAATAAAATCCTTATCACCTACATCCTTTCAAAACTGATTAGGACGAGCTCATGCACCGGATGCACATCGACAGCTAGACCGGAAGTGGAGACCGGATATCCTGGTCCCGTGGTAGTGGAGTACATCTACTATGATATTTTACTACCTATTGACAAACACAATCTGGCTCGATATTTTCAAATTACAGTAATACTAATATATCTGAAATATTTAAAAGTGATTATTTTTACCATGATTTTGTAAATGCTTCTACATAAATACTTATCTTCTATCTATCTCATGGAATGTATTATTTAGCAATAATACTGTAGAGCATTAAGTATTATTTACGACTTTATAAATAATGCTATCACGCTTTATGCCCCCTTAAAAATTATTATGCGAAGAAGATAGCTCATAAAACCTATAAACAATGTAATCATTGAGATGACTATAAATCTTTCTGTCAATTAAGAACAATGTGTAAAAATAAATCAATTAGTGATTATAAAATGTACATTAACTTAATAGTAAAGGATTCAAACTCGGTTCCTACAAAATCCTGGAATTTAATTAAAGACAGAGAAAGTAACTATGGTTATCCTCAAAATATGAAATTCACTGAAATAGTAAATATTCTTGCAGAATATTTCAAAAACGGCATATGTATCAGTCAACTATGTACATAATGATATATTATATGAAAAATCTATAAATAATTCAATTATTCCATAAATCGATAAATTAATGTAAGAAGATGCTCAGGACCAGATGGTATTTCATTAACATGCATCAAAAATTTGAAATTTGTTATAATCAAACCTTTTCACATATTGGAAAATTGAATAACTATTGCCCCCTCATTTATGAATATGATGATAAAGCTTTAATGAAAAATTACCGACCTATAAATTAAGTTTCTTGTTTCCTAAAAATGTTTGGGTCGATTCTCACAGATCAATTACAACTTGCCCTAAAAAAATATTTTAATTGATAAGCAACACGGATTTGGTAAAAATCGTTCCACTGTAACCAATCTATTATTGTATCATTATGATATCTTAAGATTATTTGAAAACAAACTTCAAGTTCACGCAATCTATACTGATTGCGTTTGATACTGCCTGCCACATTCTACTTGTTGACAAGTTTGAAGCTATTGACATTCATGGCCTACTTCTTATGTGGATAAAATACTTCTTAACTGAAGGTATTCAAATACCATTTATAAATGATATAGCTTTGACAATAAAACACTATAAGTTCATATTGTTTGCAGATGACCTCAAATTATACAGAATTATAAAATCTGATTGTGAACTCCTACAAATAGAATTGAATAACTCATATATCACATTTAATCAAGCTGTAGACTTAGTATTATTTCTGATAAAAATTGAGTTTTACAGCCCATGTAAATAATATTATTGCAAATACAGATTCATTCCACTTATATTTTAACTCGATCTCTATTAGATGGAATATACTTATTTATTTATTCCTGTTGTCAACAATCAATTGTATTAACTTGTGAACATATTATACAAATAAATAAATAAATTATAGCATTCAATAGTAATTAATATTGATATTGTACAATTATGTTTTCCTATTTTTTAATATTTTTTATTCTCTAGTATTATTATTTATTACATTGTAAAGTTAGAGGTATTTATCATTTTTCATATTATTTATATAGTATTGTTGAATAAAATAAATAAATATCCAGTGAATATAATATTAAAAACATATATTTAGTCCGCAGAAGTGTCAGAAAGCGAAAATGTATGCTAACATGAAGAGTAAATTAGTGATCTACTGATCAGTTTATTTATTTGTTTATTTTTCTGGTGTAAGCCATTTGTACGCTAATTGGATATTCGCAAATAAGTATTTGAATATAACAATCATCTTCAACAATCCATTTGCATTATAATAAACAGCAATTAAATCCGTATGTTGATATGTTTCCTGTTACATATGATGTGTGGGATGTTAACTATTGGCTCTTTTATTTTTTTATATTCAAATCTTTTCGTCGATGACTATTCTTAATTGGAGACTCTTCGGTAAACTGTGAGTTAATAGGTTATCGCTCATATTTTTCATTATTAATTTATTTTTCTCTCAATCACAAATTTTTCTGAGTGACAACTGACCACTCACTACTTTATGTTAGTAGGTTATCTTAAAGTATAATCCTAAATTCATCTTTTACGCCTATATCGTTATCGCATCAATTGCGAATGATTTCCACACAGTCGCATAATGACATTCGATGCGATATTATACGTAAGCTATCTGGCACAGAATAGTCAATTGGAATAGTACAGACATAAAATAGTACGGACGTGAAATTACAGAAGACTTCTCACCATGAAATTCTAAGATTCCATAAGCATACCGTAAATAGGAGAATAAGTTTCTGCCGATACAATTCTCAATTTTTTAACATGACACAATATCTATTTATTCTGTGACCTTATTGTGAAGGAATTCCTGAATTTAGTAAGCGTGAAAGAAACCATATTGCAACTAGTGTATCGAAAATAATATCAATAGAGAGCAGCAAGAGTATATTGCAAATACTTGATGCATGTTTCGAATAAATAGTGTACTACATAATAAATTGATGGAAGGTCTCTTCTGATCGAAACCAGCATGATTGACGTAATGGGACTATATTTCATCAAATAACAATTCTAATTACATTTGTATATCAATGCAATTATAAATAATATTTGATGCTATAACATGCTAATTTACTTTCGTTGCAATAAATGTTAAAATGTGTAGTTAACAAATCATTTCAGACTTAAGAAATATTTACATCAGCTTCTACGAATATTTTGTTACATGGTAATTAATAATAATTTGTTGTTAAATGCATTTAGCACATCTGGAATGAAATTTTTGCCATTTCATGAGAACAGTAATGTATTTTATCGTAGTCTTGTGACTTTATCTAGATTGAGGCATATCTACATAAAATTGCTGAGCTAAAGGTTGTTTCTGACGATGAACATTAATGTAGCATTTACATTCCAATGTTAATGATTATTATTATAATATGAAACCAATGAATTTGATGATTACATCTTGTGAAATCGTTGGTATATACTTTTTTGGCAAAATTACTTTAGGTAATAAAGATGCTAGAAACGAAATAAGCAAAATTTTCATATATCAAAATCTTATATTTCACCTATAACGATATATGTGGAAAAGTAAATATTAACTATTATTGTATGAATGGAATAAAACTATCATCAACGTGCCTCTCATCATTTAATGATTGACATACGGCGTGAAACCATGATAGAATACATACCTATTACATCATGGAGTAAAACGAGGGACGTATATAAAGAGGGCTTAGAGGGTTCAAACTCCCTCATCGAATCGCTCATGTATAACAATTCATATATTTAAAACCCGTTGCGCTTTCTATTCCGAGTTCCTACTGGACGGGTTTTGATGATTCTTTTTTCATAATTTTTACCGCAAGTCCGGCGCTTTCTTTTTGCAGCGCCGTCTTGTTGCCGTCTCTGGCCAAATTGACTACCTGCATTACTTCATTTACGCTCAGACTTGGCATCGACGTAGGGCATAGGCTTCATCAAATTATTTTTAGTTGTTTTTTATTATTGTTAGTGAGATATTTTTTTAAATAATTTAAATATTAGGTGACGGCAATTGCTTATTTCGCCCGGTTTCTCCCAGTTTATATAATAAAGAAGATTGCCATCGCTAAATTTGGTTACGAACTGTTGAAAAAAATTGTTACTGAATGGGCTGATTGTGCTAGTTATATTTGGTGATGGTGATTTCGCTGATCACGTTGAGTTGCATTGCATTAGTAAATTATCTCCTAATTATTTACTTAGGGAGCATACGGATAAGGAAAATATTGACTATGGCACTGAACATGTTATCAGTCATTTAGAAATTTTTAGAATTTACATCAATACCTAATGTTAGTCAAATTTATATTTATAGTCATTATCTGCACCAAGTGCACCTGTTTTCCCTACAATGTGAGATGAGATGCTACTTTTATTTACTGTTTAGCCACAACGTGGCCGAAGGCGGCTATCAAAAGAAAATCTATACATTAACAGCGTAGCCGAAGAATTTGATAGAGAAAAGTACAGAAGATAGGGTATATGGTGGTGGTTGAGGTATCGTTCGAAACAAGCTAGATTGTAGATGTTTCAAAAACTCTAACAAATAATAAAAGTTATGTCGTTTGACTGTGATGAGCCATTGAAATTTAGGGAAAAGCGTTCAACTGTCAACACTGAAACGTATGGCGGGTGATAGACCGCCAAGTCGCCGTAATACAACTGTCACTGGGACAGTTAGTGGGAAAAAGCGCAACTGTCAACACTGAAATGTATGGCGGCTGGTAGACCGTCAGATGTCCGTAAGACAACTAAGTACACCGATACCGGCAGGGCTACGCCTAGTAATCATTATTCTGCTGCATTGGAAAAGAACTGGCACTACCAACCGGCGCCCACGAACAAATACCATAGACGTAATATATAAATAGTAGTGAAAAGCGTTATTCTCACTTCAACATAACGAATCAAAACGGAAATTGTTGGTTATACACACAACCCCCAAATTGAAAATCTATGAATACATCCCTTAGTGAAACAATATATTGGCGTCTTCGGTGTGTTAATCATAAATTTGTTATTTGTATCATAAAATCCGTACAAGCGCCCCGAGAATTTACCGCATATATTGGCACGCACTTAAGTGTCTAACCTGCTTATTAGTTGATATAATATGAATACTATTATAATGAAGATTAAGTTTAAATCAGCGGTGTATAGTGATTTGATAAGTGCGAGAGAGATGAACTATGAACTAAATTATAATGACAGTACGATTGAATAATATGAATTATTTAATCCTTGTGTGAAATTGTCTTACGATTTGAAGGGTGTAAGTATTTTGTTCGAATTTTACTAGATTTGGGTTAAGGTTATGTCAAATCGTAACACATATATATTAAAGATCATAGAATCAAGATGACACATATTTAATTAATTATGTTACCACAGTTATAATATCTTCAGAATATATTTGCTTTTCAATAGTTGTAGATAAAGTATAGTATTCAACTAGCCTACAGTGACTATTACTCACTCAAATGATTACAGCACTCGTGAGTAATAGCTAATAGCCCTCATTGTACGTTCATTAAATAATATACTATTATTAATCAAGATTTACAAGATATTAAAAGTTCTCGTTTATCTTGTAAAACAATACATTGCGTATGGCTCGCTCTAACTAACAATCTGTATAGATTTTATCAAGTGAATTGCACATAATTGTATTTGTTTATTATATTGTAATCACGCAAGACCAATGAGTATATCTGAAAACTGCGACCATAAGAGATCTATTATGTCCCCTTCTGCTTCTGAGCCCTTCAGGGTGTATCAACGACAAAAGCAGTTAGAGCTAGAAAAGTCTCCTTCGTTTATTTGATATGCCTCCAGGTGTCCTGCCCTTGGTAGTGTCCTGACAGAATACGGATAGTTTCGTTCGCCTGTTCGAAGAATCTGCACTCTTTTTCCTCTACTAATCCGAGCTTTTTAAGGTGTCCTCTAAGCCGGCGGTGTCCTGTTAGAATTCCCGTAAGTGAGCCTATGTTGTTTTTCCTTAGGTTTCATTATAAACAATAAACAGAAAAAATATTTTTCAATATCTGCGATTTGCATTATTAATGAAACGAGCTGCGACAATGACAATCTTAAATAAACAAAACACATAGGTACTATCAACCACAATTTTTATTTTTTGTGGTAGAGAAAATATTACGTCAAATATTGATAAGGTTCAAGTAAATATTATTGCAGGGTATCTTGCTACCTCCAATTTGAAGGAAGCACGCCATGAAATTGAAGGAAAAATAGTTGGACTCTGATCCATAGATCACTCACCTCACTTGTAGGAACCGAAAAAATAAAAACGGATAAAGTAGTAGAGAGAGAGAAATAATAATCTACCGTTATATTGAAAGTTTATTCGTATTGACAACATAGTGCATTTTCCAGAGGTCGATATTAGAACCTGTATTATTGTTACCTAATTGCACAATTCTTTCAGTTACTTCTGCGGGTTAAATGTATGTCTGTGATATGTATTTACTAGCTGCATATACTTGTAATCAGTGAGCAATTTTCTGGAAGTCATACAAATGAAGGTTTGCATTTGAAAATTTAGTGTTTTTGGCATTTTAAGAATTAATATTTTAATAGTTTTTTGTGAGCATCCTGTACAAGATCGAAAACTGTCTTTATGATATTCCTCTGCGCTAAATCCTGGTCTACAAAATACCAAGAGCGCGTTACGAAATATGTAGCCGTTATGAAGAAAATATCAATTAAGTACGGGTCTGCATCTGTAATTTTTTCTGATGGAATGTACCTAGAATTATCCGTAGAATCCAAAATGCATTAATTATAGAGTGTTCAGTGAAAAATAACGAAGTTGTCATTGACTTCCGGTATAAACGAATAGTGCCGAATCTTGAAAATATTTCATATGAATATTACTCATTGACTTTTGTCATCTGCCAAATTTTCAAAAAAATTCTTACTTTAACTGTTTGAAATATCGATCGATGCAGTTCAGGTTATATAACACCTGAATAAAGGTAGTTTTGATCGTGGCAACCAAATCCATGAAATTTTACCGTTGTCTCTGATGGTGCTATAAATTCTGTGCAAATTTTTAGAAAGAACAATAGTTTGCAAGCTAAACACACGAAGCTCAAATCCTTTTTTTTACGATGAAGGAGAATGTAGGGTGTAACGGTGCAAGATTCTGTTTCTCAAATAATTGTTACTTTCCTGGATCTATAGTGGAGTAAATCTGGCGAGAAAAAAGGCAAGGTTGGCGAGAATGTTACGATGCCTAGCGACCTGATGGAAAATGTTTGTTAGGGTACCAATAACAACCTCCTGAAATTTCCATTTCCCAAAGTGGGTGCAACCCCCTTTTTTTTGGCCAAAAAGGTTTTTTTTTACATTTTTGAGGGTAGTTTAGCAAAAAAAACTTAATATCTCTGGTTGTATTGAAAATTAAGAAACCAAAGTAGAACCCTTTTATTGTCAATGTCCAGGAGCTTCCAGTCCAAATTTCAAGTTGATTCGACCTCCCTCCCACCCCGTAATATATATATATATATATATATATATATATATATATATATATATATATATATATATATATATATATATATATATATATATATTATCGTCTTTATAATCCTATGTTAAATTATCTAAGTTATCTTCATAATTCAGAAAATTTAATTCTATATCTCTTAAGTTACATACACGATAGTGGCCAATTAGGCAAAGAAACTTTAAACTTGTTTATATATATATATATATATATATATATATACTCATATATGCAAGGAATCTTGCGTAACGGCTAACTCAATCATTTTTCAACCGATTTGGCTGAAATTTAAGCTGAAGATAGGAATTATGGTCTTGAAACTACCCTATATTTCAAGTGAAAATATCTAACAGTTTTTCAGAAATTCAACTTTAAGTAAATTTTTTAGTTATTTTTCAAATTAAGATATCTCATGTCATTTACATCCGATCTGGATCTGCTTTGTGGAAAAATATAGGTATTCGCATATAGTTTTATGTCATGAGACTCATTTTTCATTTATTTTTTTTCCGGCCTATATTGGCCATTTTATTTTCGGTATTAATATCCAGAATAAGAGAGAGACTCAGAAGTTGATAGCGCTCTAGGCTCCGGAATTTTCACGTGGCCTATCGAAATCAGAAGGTTCAGATTGTATAAAAATAAAATTGCATTAACGTCAGACGTCCTATGTAATCAGCTACAAACATAATCATTTTGACTTTTCCCTCGAGAAGCTCGCTACGCGTCAGTTAGAGTTTATACATTTCACCTCGGTGTTGTTATGTTGGTGCCGTTTCATGCCCAGTACGGGCGGCGCCAGTTGTAATAAGGTATTTTCGGCTGTGAGCCGCTAGCTTTCACCCGCTTCGGGTATATTTTGGTAGCTAGAAAATTCCCTTCGTTACGTCGCACGTTAGACGCTCGTAGCTGAGACCTGAAAGTACCTGTTTCTATTTTCATTGAAGTTTCCTATTTAATGGACATTTATCGAAAAAAGAAGGGTCGTCGGGCACGGTCCGATACCTTATCTACTACATGGAGCAAAAACGGCACGCGAAAAGTGGTCGTAAAGTCGTACTAGGTACAACCAGTTTGCACTTTTCTAACTCGCCAGCTATGCGCTCCTCACGTGAACGTCATTTGATTTATCTCAAATTATTCAAAATGGCCAATATAGACCGGAAAAAAAAATAATTGGAAAATGAGTTTCATGACATAAAACTATATGCAAATACCTACATTTTCTCGCAAAGCAGATCCCGATCGGATGTGGATGACATGAGATATCTCAATTTTGAAAAATAGCTAAAAATTGACCTAAAGTTGAATTTCTGAAAAAACTATTCAATATTTTCACTTGAAATTCAGAGATTAATTTTGAGACCATAACACCTATCTTCAGTTCAAATTTCAACCAACTCGGTTGAAAAGTGACCGAGTTAGCCGTTACGATTCATTGCATAAATGAGTATATATATATTTATTACGGGGAGGGGGGAGGTTGGATCAACTCGAAATTTGGACTGGAAGTTCCTTGGACATTGACAATAAAATGGTTCTACTTTGGCTTCTTAATTTCCAATACAACCAGAGATATTAATTTTTTTTTGCTAAACTACCCTTAAAAATGTCAAAAAACTTCTTTTTGGCAAAAAAAAAGGGGTTGCACCCACTTTGGGAAATAGAAATTTCAGGCGGTTGTTATTGGTACCACAACAAATATTTTCCACCGGGTCGCTAAGCATCGTAAGATTTTCGCCAACCATTTGCCAGATTTACTCCACTACTACCCGACATTGAAAATACACGGGTCATTATTTGTGGTGAACTTCTGCCGCAATTCTGGCTAACACAAGAAGAAAGGTAATCGATCTGAAGAGGTTGGGCAAGTGGTTGAGTTCGAGTACAGCTGAGTCATACGTTGAGGAAACAGTCGAGAACCATATAAAGGTAGCAAAAGTGCTTGGCAGTGGAGAATTCGGGACTTCCAGTTCATCTATTCGAGGAGAAATTATTTATAATAAGAATACAACAGACGTGAATTACAATGTTGCTTCACATGTGGAGACTTCGTTGATATCTTTACCAGGAATTAACTTCTCCAATTTGAAAGACTAACATTATTGTCTAATACGGTAAGCAGGAGCAGTGATGTTACATTTTAGTTTTTAATTATTATTGTTCCGAATTCCATCCGATTGTATTAAAAATGGCTATTATATTTTCATAATTTATTATCATTTTACAATTTGTTGATTTCTGTTGACATGTCAGTATGTTAATATTACCGTACAAACTCAATTATGACTTACTTACCAGCCTACCTTTGAATATGTAAACAAAGGCTTAATATCCTGAAACCGATGAATATATCATTGTGTTATTTATAATCAGAAAAACACGGGTCTAGGACAATTCGTCGTCGCCGACTCGTCTTTGCCGATTCGTCGTCGCACCTGTTCATCGTCGGTCGATTCGTCGGCGGCCTATTTGTCATCGTATATATTGATAAATAAAAGAACCTTGAATATGATACACTTTTATGTTATGTACGTTTTTCTATGTATTTAGAAATCGTAATTGTGTGCTAAGCTTCTAAGGTATTGTAAAATTTTGATGTAACGAAAATTTTCTACAAGGCTTATAATACGTATATCTACATCCTTATACTTCTTCAGCTTTAACGGAGGGGGGAGACATGCTACAAGTTGCTCATAAAATGCATCTCTCTGTCTGTCTGCCACATAATAAATATAAAACATAGAGCTTCGTAAAGTAAATAAAATAAACATACCTGTTCATACGTCCTATGTAATTATCTTCAAACCAATCCATTAATGGTTGAAGTTCTTCCAGTAAAGCAGCTCCTAATGCATCAAGAGCTTCATCCACATGCGCAGGCGGAACAAAAGTCAAATATATTATCATCTTTGCTTTTAAAGATAATTGTGCGTCGTCATTGTACTGTCTTAATAAACCTAGGTTACTCAATTTCTTTCTTTCTCTAAGCCAAATCCAAATCATGTTCCGAGCTAAATGGAAAAAAAAACAGCCACATATCCATACATCCGAAGAAATATCCTTCATAGCTGTAGTCGCAATATATATGGTTGGGTCGTGAATGAGCAATTACATTTTTTATGATATCCAACATTTATATGTAGGTAGTCTGCAGTTTGTTAGGTGGCAATGCTTAAAAAATAGGTGTACTTCATTGTTTTTCCCTGCCATCTTCGTATATATTTTTGCAAAGAGTGAGGGGGGCAGCAGGAAAAGTTCCATCGGCGTACCATTGTGTCATCCAAATGAGAAAGCCTTCCAAAAATTATAATTCTGTTTTGAGCCTCATCTGTATCACCTAACAGAAAACTCTCTTGTACCCCCCGTTGTACTTCGTAAGTTTTGTATTCTTCGGGTATAATTAAATCTGCCTACCAGCATGAATTTCATTGCATTTCCGCCGTATGTTTTTTTCAAAGCGCAGCTGCTTTATAATTTTCCTTGTGCGGCTCGTGCCACTTTTGTAATGCAATTGTTGAATATCTAATGCGAAAAAATTAATAAAAGAATAGTTATCCATCTCTACTTCATTTGCTTTTATGTATGTGTTCATAGTAAACGCAATTTTAAAAACTTATCTGTCCTGTTCCTTCCATTGTTTGTTCTGCTCTTCTTCTACTTTTGCGACTTCCACTGCAGCCGCGGAAGAATTGTGTGTATGTTTCCAAATATTATTGAATATTTCATATCACGTGTGTGCACTCTTGCTTTACAAATATCTCTCCTCTCATATTTCCAAAATTTAATATAAGGTCTCTTTTGCTCAATGCATCAAATTGATAAATAAGACCACCGAATGAAAATTTTTCTTTTCCTCTTTCCGACAAAATTTCCATAAGCATATTGAAAGTTTCACTTTCTGCTGCGACGAATTGTCCCATCCCCGGAACACACTGCTGTCATAGTAGTACCACTAGCAAAGAGGCTGAAGCGAGGTTCGTAAAAATTTGATAGAGGTTGGGGAGGTGGAAGAAGTTGTTATATATATATAATATATATATATATATACGTTTTTCGGGGTAAAACTTAAAATTCGGCTATTTTGATCAAATCTTAACCAAATTGGATGAAATTTGGTGTCAAAGTAGATCATAGTGACAATAATAAGTGATTCAAAGATGAAGTTAAAATATCCTATGGTTTTGATAAAAATCCAAATTTGGGAGATTTGGCCCAAATTTTGAAGATGCCCCCAATTACGGCAAACAAATCGCAGAGTACTCTTTTTGGGCTCAAATTGAAGGTTATTTCATATAGTTTGACGTGGTATAACCTGTTTCATAAGATCAGCCCATTTCTTGGCCATTTATGGCATATATATATATGCGCGCGCAGATTTCTCACCTTATTATTATTATTATAATAGGATTTTATCACTATAATATTGTTCTTAGAGAATGGATATGGCTTTTTTTGCATATATATATATGTGAGAAAACATATACATTATTTATTTGAGGTCCGCTTGTGACATAGACATTTTTTTACTACACGTATTAATTATTATAGAATATATAGGTATATACAACATCACCTGCGCTTTTTCTAATTCAAGACGCGACAAAAATTTACTTCTGATGATGTGGACCACGCCTACCAATATTATGAGATAAAAATTATTTTTATAAAACAATGACAGGTACAAATATTGTGCATCTTATGATGTTTTTTTTTCGGTATTTTTCTGTTTTAAGAGAATGTCCGATTTTCCGATCTAGTAATGTCTAATCTATAATTTTAATCGGATGTTAATCGGCTACGCATCAAATAAATCATCTCAAAAATAGTCTATATCACTTTCTCAAATAAACCATACTTATTTTCTGTCATGACAACACGCTTTTCAGTCCCAGACAGCTGTTTAATTTTTCTCATGAACTCGTCATTGGGATGAGGCCGTGATCAGTGGATTCACGTCTGTCTCGTCTCACTGACGAGCTCATGAGAACAACGAAACAGTTGTCAGAGACTGAAAGACGTGTTGTCACTGTTGGAGAACCAAAACTTTATCTATGGACTTCTAACACGATATTCGTTTGAAAGCCACTAGGCGTTGATACGGGGCCATCACCTGGCGGTAGTATTTCCATTTATTTTCACGTTGATTCTTTGAATCGCGAGAACAGTATCATCAATGGGTATCATTGTGAATTACATTCCCAGTGAGACATCTGCTTTTCGGCAGATGGTGTTGGAAGATCTAAGTACGCCAAATATATTTGAAAGTGGTAATTATATCACTTTCGGAGATGGTTGAACAGTTACTTCTGTCCCGTCCCAGTGACGAACTCATGAAAAAAGCGAAGTAGCTGCCTGAGACTAAAAGACGTGTGGTCACACTGTTCAACAACAACAAAAACATCCGGTTCTCATGCTAAATTGCTTTATTGGAATGATATGAATGTTTTATACTTTATCTTTCCTTCATTTCCGGTCCCAATACCATGGTGAAACTACTCATGAAATTAACTAGATTAACTTGGATGAAGGCCCAATGCTGGGAGGAGGAGGTGCTTGCCATAAGTTATTGCTATATTCTAATTCAAATGATGTACATACATCATTGTATTGAGGAAAACATACATCTAATTATAATAAGGCAATTATCGTCTATTGAATAGACGATATTGTTAGAATCAATTAAGTATTCAACTTTGTTAGATTTGGAATCAAATTAGAATGCCGGTTTTTATTCCGTATGAGACTGTCTATAAGATTTGCCAATGCACTCGGGTAACAGTCAATTATCTGCATCTTAGACATAACATAACAATACGGAAATCTACATTTGGTTACGAATACAGGTAATCGTATATGTGTATATATTATTTCTGGACGGAATTACACAAGCATATTCAGAGATGATAGTATGATTATATAAAACCGATATGCTATATCTGTTCGACCTAAAACGTGTTACATAAAGGATGAAAGTATATTATACCAAATTGGACACATTTGATTATATTTGAAAGGAGAAGATTCTCATTATTTTCGGTAAATATTGGATAACATCTATCGTTTACCTTCCACGCTCTTTATTAACTTTAAAACGAACAGCTATTTTCTAATCTTTTGAAGATTGAACTTGGTGCGTAAATCTCTGGTATCGGCTTGAGTAGTATTATTACACATAGCGGTGCAAATTCAATATACTGCTTGATACCCGTAAGAATTTTTTTTTATACTTCGACTACACGATAGGGAAACCTATAATGTTCGAAGAACATCGTGTGAGCCAACAGTTTAATGCAGGGAGAAAAGATAGGCATTCGTATTTTTCTATGTAAACAGTTCCACAACTTCGCTTTTCGATGAAAAAGTCTAGTAGGAAGAAGTTTGGCATGTTTCGAGCTTGACAGTGAAGGGGTAAACAATTTGAGCTCGTCTAGTCCGCCTATCTGGAATTTCTAGTGGTGGAACAACATACGAGATTTCTGATGAACACCGACCATGGAAATATTAGTCAGTAAACGGGGGACTTGATTTATAATTTTTTTTCTTATGGATCAATTTTGATCTGCGAGGGCTCATTCGGTTCGTGTTGACACCTCTAGACCAAAGCTTACCACTTTTGGTCTTTGAGAGATTGTTTATTTTGTTAATAAGCAATAAAAATTTTAAACGCTATTATCTATCGATTTTAAGCAGGTATTTTTTATTTATTTGATCGATAAACAGTGTTTATTCAATGTTTATAACAATTTGTTAATAAATAGTCAATTTGCTGGTTGACAAAAAAATCAAAATTTCCTAAAAATTCGAGATTAGAGTTATTTTTGGATAATTTGGACCTTTAAACACGAATTTGATGTTCATTTTCCAATTAGTTGCTAATATAATTAGTTAGAATACAATTTGTTAATTATTAAATTAACAAAAATATCAAGATTTTCTAAATATTCGAGAAGTAATTTTCGGATAACTTTAAGTCACAAAACATGAATTTGATGTCTATTTTTAATCAGTTGCTAATATAATCAGTTATTTAGCAATTTATCACTTAACTAATTAACAAAAAAAAAGTTCCTAAATATTCGACATTAGAGTCATTTTCGGATACTTGCTAAACTTGCTAAACATGAATTTGATGTCCATTTTTTGAATAGTTGCTCATGGCATTAGTAAATAAGCATTTTGTTAGTTGACAAATTAACAAAAAAATTTCTAAATATTCCAGATTAGAGTAATTTTCGGATAATTAGAACCTGGATAAATGTTTTTCCATATCAAGGAAAAGTTATATTCTGAAATAAATTAAAAAACACTTTTCAAATTATATATTCAAATTAGTTTTAATTGAATTAAGACAAAATTTTTAAATTTTATATATACATTAAACGTAGATCTCCAGTCCATGAAGATATTTTCACACCATTCTATTGTAACAAGGATGATAATAATGAAGATGACGATGATGAAGATGGTGAGGATGATGAGAACGAATAATGTATATATTATAGTATTTCAAAATTTTGTCTTAATTTAATTAAAACTAATTTAAATATAATTTGAAATATTTTTTTTATTTATTTCAGAATATAACCTTTCCTTGATATGAAAAACCATTTATCCACGTCCTAATTATCCGAAAATGACTCTAATCTGGAATATATAGGAAACTTTTATTTTTTTGTTGATTAACAAATTGTTATAAACATTGAATAAACACTGTTTATTGGTCAAATAAATAAAAAAATACACTCAACCTGCTTAAAATCAATGGAAAATAAATAGTGTTTAAAAATTTGTTTTGACCCTATTTATTGTTTATTAACAAAATAAACAATTTGTCAAGGACCAAAAGTGGTGAGCTTTGATCTAGGTGTCAAGACGAATCGAATGAATCCTCACTGATCAAAATCGCTCAATAAAAGAAAATGTAAGTTGGTCAGGTTGATTTTGGGCTTCATTTACTGGACTATATCCATAGAAAAGGGAGAGATCTCCCACCTTTCTACGATGTTCGAGAGAAGTCAATGAACTCGTAAGTGTGACATCATGAATCGAACGAATAGCTCTCTTCTAGATAGAATCCAAGAGCTTCGGCATATATTTGGGAACCGAACTCCAAACACGTGAACAGTACTCCAGGACAGGAGGAATATGTGCTTTGTAGATTATGAGGTGCGGCTAGGATGTGAAGTAGCCAGAGTTAATTCTTCTTAACTCGAATTATCATTTGTAATCTCAAACTATTTGAGTTAAAGAAATTACGAATTATAGGGAGAGTTGAATGAATGAAACGAAATTAAAAAGTTACTTATATCAATAGAACGAAAAATTCATCTTCAAAAATTTTGAAAATATTCACACGCACGCATGTAATTCAGAACACATTTTGAAGATTTTTGGTTAAGTAATTATCCGCACATTATGTACATATTAGGTACATACGATTTAGCAAGAAATATTTTGTAGTTGCTTGGGAAGAGATGGAGAATTTTTTTAATAGTTTCCAATAAGCGAAATAAAAATTTTGAGTCACCACTTCCACATGTCATGATCTTAATTGTTATAATGTTTGCTGAATAATAATTGTCAGATTTTCTCCTATACATTCGTTGTTTCATCTGATAACTTGTGATTTTTGGCTGACACAGTACTAAACATTACTCCTCATACATATTTTCTGTTCCTACCGTTGTTAGCTGTTTCCGCGGGATAAGCCCAATCTTCATACATTTTTGCACACTTGCCTAACTAAACATAAGGGGCCTGCGGGTGTAGTACACTTATGACTTACTATAAGAGAAAACAACATTATGGGGGAAAATATGTTTCGATTCTGTAGGCTGGACAACGCCGGGTCGTAGAGGTCTTAGTGTTGACCTTGGGAAAGAACATATATTGTATATTCGATTAAACTTTCAATGCAATGATATTGAGTATAATTTCACGTCTTACCACATATTTATCTGTTCCTAATCATCTGCAATATATCCAATTGTACAGGGTGTCCCATTTTGGGTACTTTTGCGGGGTATCTCCTTTATTTTTAAAGATAGAGAGTTGCGGTTTTCGCGACACTGTGCTACTTTTTCGTAAAACTCAAGATGCCGTCAACAGAATTTTCATAACCCTTTTAGTTTTTAAGATACAGGGCATTTCTGAAAATGTTGCATTTTGTGACCCCCCTCGTATCTCCGTTATCCTTCAACTTATCGAAAAGGTAAAATAACATTCTAATAGATTTTTTTCCGTAGAATGCAGTGGTGTAGATAACTTTTGTTACATATTTACTGTTTTTGGGTTATAAAGTAAACTTATGTTTTTTTAAATGGAACACCCTGTATATTTATAGACTATAAAATTTGTCTTTTTTTTACCTTTTCAAAAATATATGATAGTATAAACTTTTTTTCAGAAACAAGCAAATAATTGACAATTTTCAGAAAATTAAATACATATTTTAATAGTAGGCTATGGATAACAATAATAAACAAGTGCAACTTACATATTACTAACAAATAATTGGATACCTTGTATATAGGTATCTATTAAAAAAAATTCCCATAGATCTTTTTCTAACAGTAAGTTTGTAACAACAGTTTTGTGGCGTAAAGTGACAATATAACAAAAACACAAAAAAATAACATTATTAAAAAAAATTAAATGTGATGTCCAAATTGACCACCATTTTCTCTAATGCAAAATTGGCACATCTTTAAGATTCTTTGAATAGCGTTCAAAAGAACCATTGTTCTCATTCGCAGATTTCGAAAAGCTAAATGAATTGCCTCTCGAAGTTTTGCAATGCCGTCATATCGAGTTTTATATACTTCATTTTGTATATAACCCCATAAAAAAAAATCTAAAATTGAGAGATCTGGTGATCGTGGAGGCCATCTAACAGGTCCGTTGGTACCTATCCATCTTTGAGGAAAGTTATTATTTAGAAAGGCCCTTAAGAGCCTAGAGTTATGACTTGGGGCACCATCTTGCTGTAGGTAAACAGCATTATACTGGGCTAATGGAATGTTTTCGAGCAGTTCTGGAATAACTTCCTCAAGAATTTCTAGGTATCTACGTGCTGTAAGACCTCCTTCAAAAATCCTATAAACTATATGTCTACCCAAAATAAAACATGAAACCTCAACTCCAAAGCGTCCTTGTTGTGCCCTTTCAAACATTAAATGCAGATTTTCACTACGCCAGTTCCTGGTATTGTGACGATTGAAAATGCCAGCACTTGAAATAAAGCATTCGTCTGACCAGATAACAAGTCTGCCAAATAAATCGTTAGCATCGATTTGTTGCAAATACCACTGGCAAAACAGTGCCCGGCGCTCGGCATCGCCAGGATGCAAATGTTGTAGTATATTAAATTTGTATGGATGATACTTATATTTCTTCAAGATCCACTGAGCGTTAGTTTTTGGCACACCAATTTCCTTCTAAATTTTTCTACATGAGGACGAAGATGTTGCTTCTATATATCCTAAAGTATCTATCTCTTTTCTTTCCCTGTTCTCTTTGTTGTATGTTTTAGGGCGCGGGTGAACAAATGATCCGTGCTCAACTAAATTTGCTTTTAAACGGGCAAATATCCCAAAAAACGGTTGCCTTCTTTCTGGATATCTAACAAGCAAAAATTAAAATGATAATAGAGATTTTCATAGCCATAATAGCTTACTCACCTTTGGAAATATAATTCCGAAGCTTCTTCAGAATTTTCATTACTCTGTATAAAACATACCATCATATCATATTTCTCATAATTTTCGTAAACTGCCATTATTCGAAAAAATTGATAAATATCTATTGAATAATGATACCAAAAGAACGAAAATAAACAGCTTAAATGCGATAGAGATTTGATGTTTATTTCTGTTTCTTGTCATAAACAATATCAATGGCCTACTATTAAAATATGTATTTAATTTCTGAAAATTGTCAATTATTTGCGTGTTTCTGAAAAAAAGTTTATACTATCAAATATTTTTGAAAAGGTAAAAAAAAGACAAATTTTATAGTCTATAAATATACAGGGTGTTCCATTTAAAAAAACATAAGTTTGCTATATAACTCAAAAACAGTAAATATGTAACAAAAGTTATCTACACCACTGCATTCTACGGAAAAAAAACTATTAGAATGTTATTTTACCTTTTCGATAAGTTGAAGGATAACGGAGATACGAGGGGGGTCACAAAATGCAACATTTTCAGAAATGCCCTGTATCTTAAAAACTAAAAGGGCTATGAAAATTCTGTTGACGGCATCTTGAGTTTTACGAAAAAGTAGCACAGTGTCGCGAAAACCGCAACTCTCTATCTTTAAAAATAAAGGAGATACCCCGCAAAAGTACCCAAAATGGGACACCCTGTACGTTTTATTTTGAAACAATTCGTTTTCGAATTATTATGGTGTTTTTGTGAAAAATTCTGAGTTCTAGTATTTAAAAAAATGCACATCTCCAAAAATTTGGAGTATGATGAAATTATTGAAAGGACTCGTCACGTTTTCAACGAAAGATATCTGAACTTGTCCCAAATGTACAAAACAACATTCAAAAGAATAGAAGAAGCACAATTCTTACAATTTGAATTACGAAAAAAATATCCAAAATCTTATTCACACTCCAGCAAATGATTTTGGAATATCCAAAAAATCATATCAAAGGATTTTGGGAAAACACAAATTCCATTTCTACTCTTTCATCATTTTGCATGCGTTTCTACCAAGGGTTGATGTAAGGATTACTGAATTTTGTGAATTCAAAAGAATACATATTTTATATCAAATATCGTATGTATGGATGAGCCAAGAAGGAATTATACAAAAAGGAAACCTAAATTTTTGAGCAGACCCGAATCCACATATTGTGATATAAGTATTTTCATTTTCAAGATAGATTCGTGTTCCATGTTCTCGATATGATAATGAATAATCAAGTGGAATTTGAGATTTACAACAAAAATTGGAATGTTGAAAGAAACATGCAGCTTCCAAAGGCGTTTGCTTCAAGTTTCTTAGAAAATTGCCAGAAACATCGTCAGAAGTTTTCCTTACACTGTTTACTGTTAGAATTACTTCTAACGATGTTTCTGTGCAACTAAACATGTTAAGTGAACATATACTATAATAAGTGTAATCTAGTATACAATATTTTTTAAGACCTTTCCTCAATGATATTATGGATTTTCATAAAGGTAAAGTTAATTTCATCATATGTATTGAATTTTATTTAAACATGTAATCCTACAATATAATGTAATAAAATCGAGCTTGGTAAACAAATAATGATAATAAATCTTTATTCAGTGTTTCTCACGACAATACAACACAAAACCTAACATTACAAATTGACACTATACTGAAGGAAAATTCCCAAATAAAATTTTTTCATAAACTCTTATATATTTTATAATAAAAGTTGGGAATTTTTATATAATGTATTATTCAGTGTATTTTTCATTTGTAATGTAGTGGAGTTCCAACAAGTGTAGACCCCCATAAAAAGGAACAATCATCATTATCCAATAAAAATACTGTTAAAGTACTGAGGTCCTTTCAGCTTCCAAGTAGCCATCATTAGAGTAAGCTAAATTAGAAATAAAAATGTGCCTGTTTAAATACTATTTGGGAATAATAGTGTAAATAAGGGATTACCCTCAGCTGCAGATATATCTGAATTCATTAAATTGCTTTTTCGCTTATACATTTCCATCCCTTATATATTACATAGATCTGTGTGTGAGGTAGCTAGAAAAACAACTTCAAATCGATTTTCAAGATATATTATTAAGACTTCGGACAACTATTACGGAATAAAATTTTAATAACCTATTAATTTCTCAATAGCTTCCAGACATCTCCATTTATTGGGTAGATAGAAAGGTTCGAACACGTGTGGAAATGGCGTGTCAAAACCTGTGACTCGGGAAATAGGGGCTTCCAGATGCAGAAAACATTCCTCCTGCAACGGACAGCTATTATAAATGATACAAAAAATAGTAATTTGCTATTCGGTGAACCATAATACCACCAATTTCACATTTCAGACAACAATAATTGTTAAATTAAATTCATCTTCACTTTATTGTGACAAGAATTGAGACATTTTTCATAAAAAAATATGCAGCAAATGGTGAAATAAAACACATCTAAACTGCAGAGTTTTATTTCTTACAATAATTGTTCCGTCAAACAGCGAGATTTTCAAAACAATTTACCAACACTTGGTTATGTTATAATACACTTTGAAAATTTCACTGCGTGACGAAATAATATTTTACTTTATTTGTAAGAATTTACACCAAGTAAATGCCGAATCCATAGTGACATTTTCCATAAGTTTCTTTTTACTATGAAGGCGTAGAAAAGACATTAATTGTTGAAATTTCATCTTCCTGATTTCCGACTCTCAATAGTTACAGAATCCCGAATATCAAATGTAATGTAATGAAATTCAGAATTTGAGCTCGCCATTTCATAAAATTCGGATCTCGGAGTTCAAAACATTCGTAGTAATGCCTAATAAGTTATAAGGACATTTCATAAAATTCCTAATTTTGAACTATGAATTTAGTTCATTTGTTCACTAATAACAATAAAAATAAATTAATATACCAAACCCCAACAGAATAAGAGACAAAAGCAATATCAACTGGTTTTTGCCGTTTTCGTATTCGTGTCGAAACATATCTGTCATCGTATTATCTTTTCCCAACTCGAACCGGGGGGGTATGGGGGGGACAGTGCCTCAATTGGTCAGTGTCCCCTTTCTCTCTCTCTCTCTCTCTCTCTCTCTCTCTCTCTCTCTCTTTCTTTCTCTCTTGAGCTGGGTTTCATGACTGTTTGCAGATACAATACGTGAATAATTTAAGTACATCTTGAAAACATGATGAATATTCAAACCTATACTTATCTCTTTTGTTAATTTAGATATAATTTGGATCATAACCTGACCCTGACCTGACACGATATACAATGCATTTTTTTTATTCACAACAATATCGAAATATGTCCATGAAACGATCGTAAATTGGATCATAAACAGCTACATTTTGCGCAGAATATCATATTACATAGCAGACCTGACACGATATGACTCATATTGCATCTGTTCCCTAGCAACTTCCCTAGCATGGGTATGCATTATGAACAATTAGGAGATGGTCCTTCGTTTATGGCTAGTGGGTGGCGGCTTAGAGGTCACAGGATATTTGAATGAATGTCATCAGTATTTTTGTCAAAATGTTTATAATTCATCCGAATATTAAACATGAGTAGTAATTAGTTGTAAAAAGAGTATAGTATGCAAGTCATCATTTTTTCTTCATTTTCATATTGAAAATCCTGCGCTAGCATAATATTTAGGTGGTCAAAAAATATCTTCCCTGCAATTTCAAACTGTCGAATATTAAAATATGCATTTTTGATATTCGAAACCTTGCTCTTGCATTAGACAAGATGCGACCTGTTGCAAATCGTCGAATCTGTAGACCCTTTAAAAATATGGGAAATGCCTTTGATAAAGTTTCGAATATGAACTTTTTCAATAATTTGCTCTGGCAGTGTATCGAATATCTACGTTATTTCTTTCTCCACGAATACGTGAATTTTAAAAAATAATAATGAAAACACCGACAGATGAGATTTTTCAACCCTGGTATCTAGGACAGAAACAGGAGACAAGATACAAGCCCGTTTACGCGTTACAAATAATATTTTGCATTAATTCCTAGCATGGAGAAAAATTATCTTTTATCTTTCAAATAATTCGATTCAAAAACTGTATGAAGAATATTATAATTCACTACCACTTCGTGTGATACAAGAGACTCTGTAGTAGGCGAAGAAAAAATTTGACATTCAAAAAAATTCGGTAACATTTTTTATTTTCACTATTCTCAAAATCTATCATTAGTAGTGTAGTATGGGTTACTAACATGCAAAAAATAATTATGAGAAAAAAAATATTTAATGTTTTGTGTTGATAGTTACTTTTAATATTTTCAATACTTAATGATATGAAATAATTTTGATCAACTTTTCAATGATGGATATGACAGTGTCAAAATTATTGAAGAACCATAATCGAACGATTTACATCCGCAGTTTTGCAACAACGAACCTGGACAAATTTAGCAGTATGATAAAATAAAATCCTAATAATATTATAAAAAGGATTTAAAAATGCTTAGGAAGAGTTTAAGGTTTTGGCAATGCTCTACTTTTGCGTTCACTATTGCGTTGTTTTTTTTTCACTCTCATTTAATCTACGACGATAAGTCAATAATGTGCAATAATTCTGACGATTCACAAACCCATTATTTCATTTGAAGAACAAAATGTGTCCCAATTTGTATTGATGAAATGAATGAAGCGATATACCTGTATTGTCGCAGCGAGTTCAGCTCCAAATCCTGCCGTTAATGGAGCCTCGTGAGAAATAAGTACACGTTTCGTTTTCCTGACAGACTGGAAAATAAAAGAAACACTTCTCAGTCAAGAGAACATCATGTACCTACTCAAGTGTAGTGGAGATTAAATTTCATTGTCAATTATTGTTATTATCAATTCCAGAGTTTCGACATCAACTACATGTGAATCCATTATAGTTTAAATGATACATTCTGGGTAAAACACAAATTTAAAACGGAATAACAATATGTGGATAATTCTTTCAATAGCGACTTCAATATTAGAATGATTTATTAAGCACATATTGCATGATTTTTCCAATGTGTTCGAAAAAAGTATATATTTATTTATACGTTTTATTTACTATGAAAACATATATAAACATTAAATGACATATAAGATGTGTCATTAGGGGTGGAAAAATTGACGCCAATTGGTATCTATAGAGAAAGAAATACAGACTAGCAAAGTATGAAATTTGAAAAGACAATTGGGATGCTTATAGGAACATAAACATACATCACTCGACATTGTCCTGTACAATTTGGTAATTGGAAACGTTCCCTATTAGTTCTCCATTCTAGCCACTGACTAAAGGGTAAGGGCTTATTGGCAATATATTTTGATGCCATTTGAACACTTAACTGATAGAGGTAATATTTTGTTTTATTCATTACATAGCTTTTCAATATGGACGAACAAAGTACAGATGGTGTTATAGCAGAATTTTTATATTGGAAAAAATCTCCTAATAGCTCACAAATAAAACAATCAGCTGGTTCCAACAATCGCCATGACAAACACTGAATTTCTGATTTTTGTCACTAGATAGAGTTAGATCTTAGAAGTAAGATCTCTAATGTGTGCCGTTCAACATTAAAGTGTTATTTATTGAAAAATTTATATATTTATAATTTTGATTCGCATAATCATGTTTCTGATGATTGGAGGCATGTGTGTGTGTTCTGCTAATACCGATCTATCGATTTCACTAACTCTAGTACAGCGCTCATACTCTTTGAATCTATTGTGCAACCCATTCCGCCATTGTAGACTTTACCAAAAGAACAATGAATATTGTGAATACATCGACAAATCAAACACAGGAACGGAGCGAACCGTGGTGCCACTGTCAACAGCTCGAAACATACAACACCACTCACTCATTCTCAGTTCCAGATTTCTCAGCTGCCCTCTAAACGTCGATATATGATAGTGTCATAATGACGCGGAATCACATATATCAATAACTCATTATTACAAAAACTATCCAGTTACCTTGGGTCTATATAATTAATAGCGTCGCTAATACCTCCCGATATGACTTTCCATCGAAGTTAGTCTTGAAAGTAACTGTCAATATCTGCTGCTGGTCACGGGTTCGAATCCTGCGACTGCGGAATTTTTCCGATGGCCGAGAAAGTGGTGATACAATGATCTGTCAAGCCCAAGTGTCATCGAGACTGCCCTGGTTGCAGGATCGAGCCTACCACACGAAGTGGAGTGTTTAGTGGGTATATCTGAGGTGATTCAGTTCGAGATTCAGGGACTCCCACACTACCTTATGGGATGTAACAGGGCCATAAGGTGTCCATAAAGGGTTTCAACCACCTCCCAAAAAAAAAATTAAAAAAAACTACCAATATCATCAGAACCATCCGATCAGAAAACGTTTTATTTTTGGAGCACTTCACTTCCTTCTGAGTGACATTTTATAAGTTGAAATCGTGAGCAATTATTTCATGTGATTTTCTTGGAAACCCAAGAAGAATTTGTTTCTACGAGGAATTGATGATCTCTCTACAGCCATATCAATTATTTCACAAGTCCAAAAATTCTAAACAAACTATGACTTTATGAGTCCCATTGTTCCTCACTGCTCATAGCACAATGAGAGAACACCTGCACAAAATGGAGCTGTACAATGAAGATCTTTCCTGAGGACAATGCGTTAAAGGTAGAAGACTACAATAGCCAACTGGTGAAGAACATATACCGACTAGTCCAGGGGACTAGACTTACAGAGTGAGTTTTGTTAACTATCCAACTGGAATGTACAAGAATTCCAAGTGGTTGAGGTATGGCTGGTGAAAAGGACCAAGGTAAAAAGCTGTGATTACTATTTCTCACCTTTGTCAGTTAAATAGTTTCCGGACACTTTTGGGGGTCACATATAAATGATCGGAGGAACAGAAAATATATTGGAAATAATTCATAAGCCGTTAATAACGTTATATTATATCTTATGCGAAATTTTATCCAAATGGTCTACATAATGTGTTTCAAAACTCTATGTTGTATACTGACACCTGCTGTCAGGTTGACTTTCTAAGTTATTCAGACTATAATATAACCTGTTTTATACTTACACCTGCTGTCACATGTACTATCATAATTTGGCACGGAGTAATCGCATAAAATAACCTGTGACTTCACATTTTTTGTTGGACTAATTACAATAGTTCCTTTACACTATATAGTACGTATAGTGAGGGAAGTAAATCTTATATTCTCTTGTAGCCTCGTGGATAATTATTCAGTAATACAAATTTAAGAATAAGCTAAACTATTTTGCTGAGACTGAAATTTATAGCAATCTGCTTCATGATTCATTAGAATTGATACTGCAAATAAAAATGAATTGCACCATTTAGAACAATTAAATTTGAGATAGAATTATGCGAAATTAATTATGATTTTGTGACTGGTGATCCAAATGCTGTGAAGAACCAACTTACCGCACATACAGTTTCTACATCCCAAGGCAAAATTGACACTAAATCTATAACTTCACATGACACACCATATTTCTCTTTTGCTAACTGCGCTACTTCCATTAAGACATGTACTTGAGTCGCCCATCCTATCAAGGTAATATCATCACCTGAAATGAAAATTGCAACTTACTCACATTTGCCATACTGTTAAACCACAGTAAGAACCATGTAGTTACTATAATAATAAGGTTATGGGTTAGCTGGTGGTTTCGTTGACCTTGAGTAGAGGAGCTCTCTAAATGATGTACTATTTAAAATTCCCATTATAATGTGGTCGTTTTCACAGTTGTTACCTGTTTGTAGAAACGAATTCAAAGGTCTTATACAGAAGCTGAGTTTATTTTTTTGTGATTGATCGTATCGTTGCTAACTTTGAATGTACATGATGCATTTTTGATGCATACCGCTTCGAAAAAATGTCTTGTCTTAGTAACATAGATGTTCATCCACACACAATAATTGCTCGTATGGTTTCGGCGAATACTTTGAATTTGAAATATCAACAATTGGTCTTATTTGGTGAAGGCGGTCCGAAGAAGGATCATCTTTGTTTCATATTTGTGTTATCATTGAATTAAATAACTGAACGAATTTCATCAAATGCTCTTTGACTCAATGAATCACTTGTTTTTTAGAAACAAATTTCTGAGACCAATATATATGACTGCATGTTTGATAAATGAACTACTGACATATATCATTACTCCTAAAAAATTTTCATATATTTAATATTTACGTTCACTGGCTGGGTTGTTTGTGGTACTGTACAAACAAGATCTTCTTCTTTGATCCAGTAAAAAACAAGATGGAAAAAATATGTGAAGTATTAATATGACATTGGGAGTTCTTTTACACATGAAGGCTTCCTTTAAACCTGAAACATGCGTCATTAAAGTCTTGTATTTGTATCAAGCCTAGTTCTGGTTACTCCACTTGCTCTGCAAATATTCCTTCCTCTGCTATAGGAAGCTATCCCTCTAGTAATCCAACTTCAAATAGTTCGTTTCCATCTGTCTGACTTGGGAATATTGCATATTTTCTATATCAAATTCATCACTACTCATCCTCATTGTCTAATTCGTCCTCGCTCTTACTACATCGAAGATTATCAACAACTCCCTTCTTCCTAAGAAAGTGGTCTATCTCTCTCATAGTCAAACTCAGCCATTCTAAGAACATAAGAACCTGAAATGCACAACTCATCATATCTGATACATACATAAATACTAGCATACCTTGAAAAAATATATGCCTGAAACGGCTACTACGATTTTTATTCATTGATAAACGGTTACTACAAGACATAGTACTTTTTCACAAGTTTTTGTGGACTTGGGAATTTGAATCGCACTTGATAAATAACCACAGTGGTGGAACTAATGTTGAGTTGGTCTGTGTCACATAGATTGACACCCATTTAAATAGGGCGGCGAGTAAGTACCAAATATAGAACAAAGCGTTGCTAGTGTTTAGTGAATTTGGTATTCTATTTGATCGGAGATACATCAGTGATACAATGAGCAGTATAGGGTTAAACCAGATCGAAACGTCAGTTTCACGAAATGAGTAGTTTGTTCTCCAGCTAATTTATTTACTTCTGAAAATTGTGATAAGTACAAGTGTACGTGATTTTGTATGTGTTTATTCATGTCGTTTTGAAAGTGAGACCGATCCTTGAGGTAATAATGATTGAGCTCAGTATGTTTATTGCCTTTAAGACATGATGGCCATGTCCTTTTCGTATCCTCCGTTCAGATTGAGTTGTGCAGATCTCTCAATTGTATGGGCTTTTGCTTGAAAGGTACTGGCGTATTTACCAATTGGCTGCTATTCTAGGCCCCCAAAGACTCTAGCCCCCTTACCTTCTACTGTTCTTGATCGCTCGGTATACCAGTAGATTACTACTTCCCTAACAGGGTGAACTTTCTCCGTTTCTACTTTTTATTCCCAGGGTGGGCTTTGACATTCTGTGTGAATACGAACACTTTGTTCATTTCGTCCTTTGATACCATGAGTACCGGATGGGAATTCCATTTTCAGAGAATTTTTATCGTTCAACCGAAATTTTATATTTCCTTCTTCTTTGCTTATACTAAACATAGTCTTTTCCGGTATATGGAGACCGTCAGTCGTAGGTCGAGAGCTCAGCGCCCCAGCTCTACAAATACATGAGTTTTTGAGTCTTACTTTATACTATTTCTTTGGTAATTTGCTTGCTTCTATCGCTCCAGGCTATCACCCCAGAGGGTATACCTCACCATCACGGTGTACATCCAGCGCAGTATTTTGGCTGAACTACCCAATGTTCTAAATGACATCCTTTCTGCACACATTTAAGTCACATGCCGCCTTTTTTGCATTAATTGAGGGATGTTCGTAAGTGAGTGTTTTACCTAGATATTTGACCTTATGCTTCAGCATTATGGTAATTTCATTCAACTCAATTTGATTGATCCATTTTCCTTGAAACCATCCTGGATGATAAGCAGAGTGTTCTCAAATGTTGTCTATTGCGGTTTCCTTGAACTCGAGCAAGGAAGGTAGCAGGTGAATCTTTTAATCAATTTATATTTTACGGATGCATATGATTTGAAACAAATAGTTTTCTGATTTGAATAGGTGTCGGATTCACGGTACTCTCACTATGTTATTACATCTTATAGCTCCAAAAAAATAACGTTACATCAACATTGCTCGAAGATTCTTTGTTGATTATTTCAAGAGATAATACCTCTGACAACTCCTCTACATTACATTTTTAATGGATTGAATGGGTCCTTATCATAGTTGTGTGAGAACTAGGTATGGTTTTCTGAGAAACTCTGGGCAGAACAAAACGAAGTATTTCCAGTAGATATAAAGAAGATTTGTATATATTATCAGACGTCACGCTCTACAGGCAAGCCATGGCATTTCCTAGAATTATTTCGTCACTTCTAAAACCTAGATCCAATGATTGAAGATGTGAGCTTAGGAGATATGTTATTTTAGTAAATGCAAGATTTATTGGCTAACTTTTCTTATACACTTACCTCTTATAAGCCCAAATAACTAGTATCAGTATGATGTAGGAGGTATGTGACCATAACAATATTAATTTCTAGTGGATAAAGGATGTGTGTTACTGGGATCAGTACATACCTCCTTCATATACAAACATAAAGAATCATATGTGTTACATACCTCCTCCTTGCACTTCTATTGCTGAAAACTAGATTGCAACAATGTTCGTTGTGGTTTAGATGTATTTCAACGATTCATTAAATGTAAATTCTTATAGCAATTTCTTTTGCCCTAAAGTAGCTACAATTTCAAACAGATGTGTTTAAAAATTATGACCACGATAGGGAAAATTTTTTAACCCCATCATTATATGTAGAAACAATAAACAAAATTTATAACTGTATATCATATATAAATAATATAAAAAAGTAATGGAGAAATTTTATAAAATTACTATGTGATCTCAGAGCAAATTAAAAACTGGTTAAAAAAGTATGACATAAATGTTGCGCATAAACTTACAGCGTGTGGTAAATATTTTTTCAAATCTAAACCGTTATTTGTTTCATTTACGTTGAGAATGATATGACGTCATAGATCAAGGTCAGCTATTGTTTCCAGGTTGATCAGGTTTTCAATGTTTTTGAATAGAACTAACAATTTGTTTCGATAAACTGTTTACAAACGAAATTATAAGTTCTTCACTTATTATATCATATAAGACAACTTATTTATAATCTTAAATGTAATTAACAAACTGTTGGTTTTTATCAAATTTTTGAACACAATAAAGTGAGTAACTAACCTACATAGTATTTCTACTTCCACCTGAACGATGTAGATAAAGATATGGGAAATTTACTTTCAGGTTCAAGTCAATATTATTAATTCATACTCTGATGGTAAAATAAGCATTATTATTTATGGAAACAATCACTTCAACTACCCGATTATCCAAATATTCAAATCAATGCACGATTTCGAAATCTAGGATGGATATATTTCAAGAAATATTCATGAATCCATTTTTCATATTACTAATCTTGGATTATGAGAAAGTGTATTTCATTTTCGGTTGCAACTTATGTATTCATAATTTTGATTTTGACATCAAGAGCGGACTTACTGTGGTAGCACTACATTCATCACTCATTAGTTGAACAAAAAATATTGGAAGTTAAAAGAAAATATTGTTGAAAAGATCCATTTCTGTTACATCTTCCATATATTTTACAAGAGGTCCATAAACGATATAAGTATTAAAATAACTGATAAATCATAGTTTCAAATACAGATATGAAAATTAAACTTCAGAAGAGGAAGCGTACAGCTTTAATTTGATATCATTTATTTGTATTAAATTTGCTATTGTGAGTATTAAAATTGCTGTTTCATTCACTTTATCAGTATGTTGAATAGTCTTCGCCCATATTTCTGGTGTTGAGTTTTCCTAGCCTCTTTCCACATAGCCACAGATTTTTCGACCCAACTACCATATATTTCAACTTGATCCCTGTAGTAAAGGAGTTATCATAATGTAGGTATGTGTATTGTTCCTACTCAACCTTAATTGTATATCACATTTCATGGGAGTGCTTGTTGGCAGTTTATTCAATATCCATGTTTCTAACAATTAAAATTCGAACCAATTTAGGAAGTTGTTTTTATACATTCCACCACGATGATGAACGACATCCTTTGTTTTTGAAGAAAATATTAATTCTGCACTGGGAATAAACCTGCTGTACAACCAGCATGAAGAACGATACATATTGCTTCACCAACACTCATCGTTTCCACAGTTTTAGTGCTTGAATCTTGCCAGGAATGACCGACAGTATCATCTTCGAAGATCCAAGTCCCGTCGAGATAAACATTTTCAGTTTAACTTACTGACGTAAAAATTTTAGTTACACGTTTGGCAATTTATACAGCACACGACGTAAATGTACGTAGACTTGCAGTCCTGGGAAAACTATTTCGGTACTTTAATACTATTAAAATTCAAATTCACGACAAATATATTACGAACTGTCAAGTCAAATCAAGAAATGTACAATTTGTATTGGTAACTTTGTAATGTGTTGTCAACTGTAAAGATGAAATATACCTGGTTTGACGAAGAAATCGTAGCACATGGGAAATTGTTAAAATTAATTGGTTCCAAAAGAAACCAAGTATGATGCCATATCATTCTTAACGTAAAAATACTATATATGAAAATAAGCAAACCCACACAGTACTGAAATTAAATAGTTGTGATGAACTTATACAGGAATCTCGAAACAACATTTATTAAAAAAGAGTGCATGGCCATAAGTATAGCACTAAAAATTCCATCGCCCTTGCTAAGCATGGTTTTGATTATAATCATCACTTCGATTATAAAAATGTTAATATTTTAGCTCAAGCTATTATCAAACATCTAAACTGGAGAAGATTCACATATAAGATGATGCTGGGTCGGTAAATAGTGGAACCGATGTACAATAATTGAGTCAAATTTATACATTTATTAAATTTAATTAGTTGAACAATTGATAATTTCTACATACTTCTTCATGATGTTTAAAATTGTGTATATGTAGAAATCTTATACAAATCAGTAATATTGATATAGCACAAGCGAGTGTAATCCAACAAGTTTTGAATAGTAGGTGTCTTATAATGTGTTTCGTGTAAGTTATTCTACTATATTATCATAAGCTATTCTAGTATTATCATAACCTATTTCAAGATATTATTTAACCTATTATGCTTGTTACAAACTATTTATAGGCTGAATAATAAATTTTGCTTTAGGCCTTATCCTTTTGCCCGCCTTGTCACTACCATATTCCTATTGGACATAACTGAATCAAGCATACGTACATTTGCATGGAAATGTATATGTTTCACAGTTATTTATATATTTGCTTTAATTAGGAAGTACATAATACCTTCTATAATTGCAAAACAAATAATAAATTCGCTAAAACTTATGGATAAAGGAGTTTATTTGATGAAGTATCCCAAATTTGCAGATTACTATGGGACGAATTGTTTAGGTATTATGAAGTCGCTTCCGTTTGACGGTGATAAAAACAGTGTTGTGACCCTGATCCTTGATCGGACTTGGAGCTGGTGTTAGCAGTTAACACTAATTGGTTTTTTTCGATATTGGATGTGAGAGAGTGTGGGCAGACCTAATGCTGGATTGGACGTGTTGCTAGCGGACCGTTTAAGTGATTCGCGAACTTGAGTACGTTATACATTGAATTGATGTAGTCCGTGTGTCCCGATTCGATTTTGCTCGGAACTTGATCTATTTCCATATGTTTGTTAAACAATGGAACCTAACTGCACTGCTCATTACCACAATATTCAAATTGACTCGAAAGCTTTTGAGATCAGGAAGTATCTACTTAGAAGCAACAGAACGGACATGTTATAGTCAGAGACGGTACTATATGCACGTTATAGCAAAACCTGAATAAACATGACCTTACTCCTCCTCCCCATCATGGCAAAATTTTATGGGCAAATTAAGCTACTGAATTTAGGGAACTTTGTTGATATAACCTGGTTCAACAATTGCGATATACAATAGCTCAATATCAGCAAACGATAAGATTCCATGACCATTACACATTCCTAAAATATTGTTTTACCCAAAACCCATAAACGCTGATTTTTGGAAATTGATAAACTTCTGGAATGGTTATTACTTACCATTCAGGTTATGAAATTCATAAGCAAGAAGTATCTTCTCAATAATATTAATAATTTACCTACATACCTTAATATAAGAATCAATTGAAGGATACTGATCGTACCTACTTTTTCAGACAAGCTCTACTATATTAATTATAAAATTAAATAATCTGCAAACTCACCTGCAATAAGGACATCTGCTTTGCCAAGAGGCAATTCATAGTCTGCAACAGGAACTTCGTCAGTAGCCGATCTATATAATACCTTCGGTTCAAAGAAGAGACAAGGATCGGGATCCCGTATGCAACTAAGAAGCAATCCTTTTGCCTTAACTGCACTGCTAGGGATGACTACCTAAAACCATTCATGTGAATAATCACAAAGAAAATAAGGTCGAGTCTACTTGCTTCATGTAGTACTATCTAGGGTTATTTGATATCATGCAGGAAATGCAGGTGAATACCATAATGTACCAATTGTTTTCAATGTCAGACATTATTAAAGTTTGTGGTACTAATTGGAAAACTTGCAAAAAAATAGATGAAGTACAGTAATCGACACGTTTTTTCTTTCTCTGTAGCTTCGTCATCTCTTACTTGCAATGTTTGATTGTCATTACCATAATAAAGAAGTATACTTTTTAAGAATATACGAAATGAAAAGCAAATTGGAGATTACATTTCGACTTATCGCAAGAATTTGTCTCTACACCTTAAAATTAAATGAGGAATTTACTTTATCTTTTTCTGAAAGCTCTACATTATACTTCTACGTACTTTTGGGAGATAATAAATCCACAAATTATATATTATGATGTCCAGATTGGTAAGCCAAAAGGTGAAAGGTATGTAAATTATTACAATGGAACAACCTTAGAAGTTCCATATTTTTGTTAATTACGTATACACCGTGACAACAAGTTATTGAGTCACTGAATACAGATTGTTAATGAATTAAGTGCGTTGTCTTCGTAACACCACTGTAGAAAATACAGAGCTGCTCCATTTGCTGTTTTAACTAATTATTGAAAAGCAAAGCGGTGGGATAGTGAAAATTAGACCTTCTTGTTCGTTTAACAATCATATCAACTACAATTTCGATTTCAATACCTTCAATCCTGGTGTATGTGCAAAATAACCTTCTGGACTTTGAGAATGGTACAAAGCTCCATGACCAACTGCACTACATGGGCTTCTAACTGTTAATTTCCCACAATTATATTCACCTCCACTTCTATACCTGCATTTAGCAGCTTCGTTTACTAACTGAAATTAAAGACGAATTCACATATTTACATATTTTATCAAAATACCGTGATCGAAATAAATACGAACAACTCATTCATCACAACAAACCATCAAGAATTGTTTCTTTGTCTTACTGAGTTGAATCAACGACACCGTAACTCTACTGGGGTCTAGTATAATAATTATTTTGAATGTAGAACTTCAATTTCGGTATATTTAAAAGTAGTGATTAAAGGTAATACACATAGTTACAACAATTTTTGATAAAGATAATAAAGTGTTATCGAAACGTCAACGAAGAGAGTTTTTATTTTATTTTTAGTCATATCTAAGAACCAGCATACCAAGAAAACATAACATACATTCCCAAATGGTTCAAGAATATAAATAAAAGAATAGGTATATATGTAAGTTGTATGTTATGTTTTCTTGGTATGTTTTTTGTATGGTCTTTATCAAAAATTGTCAATGAGTGTTTCCATGTATTTAGATATGAATAAATGACTTCGATTAATGAAATGCGTCTGCAGCCGACTTGTGTTTTTAAAACCCAATTAAAACTGCAGAAAACATTAGATCGGTTTTGTGTGAAAGAGTAATGTAATAATAGAAATTATAATGTTAATCATAGAATAACTAATTCATAAAATAATCATAGATATTTAGAATTGCATAATCTTAAAATAAGTGTCTTCTATATTCAATCCATTTCAAATTGATAATTAGCCATACATTACTCTTTCACACACCGATCCAATGTTTTCTGCAGTTTTAATTAAATTTTAAGAACTCCAGTCGGCTACAGACGCATTTTATTAATCGAAATCTATTCTTTCCTAAATTACATGGAAACTTTGACTGACAAAATAATAGAACGTTTATTTTATTTTCAGTCTATCTAAGAATCAATATACCAAGAAAACATAACCTAACATACTTATTACACTTTGGGGACGGCTTTCACCGTTTAAGCTGCATAAGTTGTATAAAGTGTATACATTATACGAGTCCCCAATTAGAACTAAATTTTCTGAATTATGAAGATAACAGATAATTTAGGATTATAAAGATGAATAAACGGAAAACATTGAACCATAGACAGGATTGGACAGACGAAAGAAGACAATGCTTAAAAAATGTTGGTGGATAGAAACATACCTAAGCAGTATATGAAATACCATTAAAGAAACAAATACCAATGAAAAGTACTCACCTACTAATCGATGTTATAATGTTGAAGAAGTTAATAATGATCCTGTAATTAACCTGCACTGATAATAATTATAAATACATTCCGACAACGACAAGTATGCAAGAACGAAATTGTTCGAAAAACATCGAAATATCAATAAAATATATATTTTCATTTGTTTTTGAAACCATTGAATAATGGGTTCTTTTACAATTGATAGCACCTTAGAAAATAATCTGAAGGAAAATCCTATAGAATAAATTGTTTGTTATTGAGGATTCGAAATATTATAGGTGCTCCTGATCCGCATAACTGTTATATTCGCAGTAATGTAAAATAACTTTCCGTGATCCATCAAGAATAACAGATATTTTGACTTCATATTAATACTGTCATATCGAACCTGATCGAAGGCTGGAAAAATATAGTCTGCGAATTGTATTTCTGCTATTGCTGTCGAATCCATATTGGCAACTCCAATCGCGAATCCTGCTATACCTTGTTCACTAAGTGGTGTGTTAAATACCCTTGCTTTGCCATATTTTGCTTGCAGTCCCATAGTACATCTGAATACACCACCAAATCCAACATCTTCTCCAAATATTATTGCCTTCTCGTCAGCTCCTAAAACCGTATCCAACGCATTGTTTATGGCTTGATACATGTTCATCTTCTGTGTTTCACCTAAAAGACAATAGAAATGTTAGGCTTTTTGCATACGGTTAGTTTTATTGAATGTGTTGTGAATAGCTGTAGCTTTTCTGTGTTAATTCCGATGTTGAATGTTTCCATTGTTAATAGTCCAGGCAATAACCCGGGATTTCAGCTATAATAAAAAAAAAGACATGTAGGTCCGAATCGAACAAATTTTGTGGGATTCGATTCGTGGTGTTATCAGGTTCATTCATAACACATAAAATCTCAGAGGTCCACCCCCTTGTGGGCCAGAAATGGCCCCCAGAAGGGTAATTTCGTATCTAAAATGCACCGAAAGATTTTTTCGGGTCTCTGATCACGATTCGTCAAATTTACTTGAAATCAATTCTAGGGGTGAAAAATCGATCAAATTGGCCATTTTTGCACCCTTATAGATTATTTTGGCAATATTATATTATGTTTGGATTTTGAATCCACCAAGGAGGTTTTTTGGGTCGCTGATCGCGATTTTGACGTCAGATTTACTTGAAATCAATTCTGGGGGTGGGAGTCATTTCTAGCCCGCAAGGGAGGAGGGGTTGACCCCTGAGGTTTCATGTGTTATTATGAATGATCCTAATTATTCCACGAACCGAATCCCACAAAAAAATTTCGGTTCTGACCTACATGTCTTTTTTTCCGTTTCGTTGCCTGGACTATAATGAATGTTTTGTAATCCCATCAATCTAGCTGTCAATTGGAGTAAGTAGGTAGCTGAAAATTGACAATCATGCTTGATAAAGATCACTAAATACATATAAAATTTAGATTATTACTGCATATAAATGTATATTTCTGTTTTAGTGTTGAAGAAACTTGTAAGGATCCTATTTCACCAAGGTTGGAACAGGTTAGAGAGTCAGCGCCGACCGCCCTGACGAAGAGTGGGGCTTGCCAATACAACTATCGCTCAAGACAGCGCTAGTTGGAATCGAGACAGGGATCAGTCCTCGTTGGGTACTACGGGAAGTCAGGAACCACGTGATCTCACAACGCTTCTCATCCACTGGCTCATCATAATATGCGAATCGGTCATTTTTCAGAGACACAAAGACTGAGCGGTATAACCTCCACTGTTGGAATATATCTAATATAAACAGTGAAACAGCTAGAATAGTTAGAATACAGTTAACTATGTTTACAGAACCTATTAGGACACCGAAAAATTTACACAGCGACGAAAGTAGAATTGGAACAATGATAGTGATATGCCCACTGAACTAAATGTCATTTGGAATCGAATTCAATCATCAAATGCAAAAACCTTCCTTTAATGGCCAAAATATTCAATAAACAAAAGGTGTCATCATTTTATGTTTGTGGTTGCATGACTTTAAGATGTGTGAATATCTTTTATGCTTTCCAACTTTATATGAAGCAGATATGCTTGTCTCTCGTAGAAACAACATCTTTTCAATTTATCATAATGCTGTGGAGTCAATATCGTTGCAGGTAACGTTTATGTCCTATCAATCAAGTTCTATCAAAACTTGTATCTCTCAGTATAAGCCCTATTTCCCCTATATCATATAAGTAACAAATAGAGAACCCGCCACTGATAAAGGCAGTAGGAATTCTCATCTCATCAAACATCGTGATGGAATTGTATATGATAGTTGCTTACCTGTGACAGGAAGATTTGTATCTGGAGAGTAGATGAAATGATTTCTTCGGAATACTGCATGATTTAGAACTCTAACTTCACTAATGGAACACCGCAAACACAGATTGCATATTTTGTTCAGAGACATTTAAATTACGTTCCCAAAGCTACTGTTTCATATAATTTGAGCTACCAGTTAACTAGTTGGCAGATGCCTACTTAAACAAACGAAAGTCGAACATGCACTGGAGCGAGATTGAGAACGCGCAAGTGAAGTTGTCGTTGTCTCTTCAAGTAGTATTGTTTTGAATCGTGAACAATAATCTTTTAACCTCGTTGAACTTCCATTATCTTAGGAAAATTAAAATTCTACGTTATTTCACATACCAGTGTTGTTACTAAATTCGTTTGTAAGCTCCCATAGAGGTTACAATACAAATAATGTAATATGATTAGAAGAATTTCAGTTTGAAAATCAGGACACTATCTCTTTAGAAGAAACTACATTGATCCATCTCCAACTACATGCTCTGGTATTCTGGCAATCATTCCCTATATATCCTATCGACAATAAATTGTAACGTACAGTAAATAGTTGTGGGAAGCTGAAAGAACTGAAATATAGAAGAATTAGTATTAAAGTAAATAGGCGCTCGAAATGGGGGCAAGGGGGAGATGGTTGTTGCCCTCCTTAGAATTTTGGAAATCTTGTAGAACAAAAACATGGAACACTTGCCATGTCAATTCATCGAGAAGTGGACTGACACATTTTTAGAAGAAGTGGTAGATGGATTTAGACTGGAAAAGAGAAGCCTTCAGTCATTATGAAGTCTAATGAAACGATTGTTTCTTCTATTCCCTGTGTTAAATAAGTTTTCATCCAATTTGTCACAATACTAGCAGCATATCATAACATGGTGACAATTCCCTATGTATCCAATACAATAAATAGTTGTGGGAAGCTAAAAGAACTAAAATATAGAAGAACTAGTATTAAAGTAAATAGGTGCTCGGAATGGAGGGATGGTTGTTGCCCTCCCTGGAATTTTGGAAATCGCGTAGAACAAAAACATGGAACATGTCATGCCATGTCAATTCATCAAGAAGTGGACTGACACATTTTAGAAGAAATGGTAGACGGATTTAGCCTGGAAAAGAGAAGCCTTCAGTCTTCATGAAGTCTAATGAAACGATTGTTTCTTCTATTCCCTGTGTTAAATAAGTTTTCAGCCAATTTGTCACAATACTAGCAGCATATCATAGCATGGTGACAATTCCAATATCTGCTCAAAATTTCCGAAAAGAACCAAATATTATAAAATTCAAAACAATTAACAGTAATTCCGACCACAATCTGAGAAACAATATGTTGAAAAAGAGGGAATGTAATATTGCTATTGAAGAAATGTTCCCTCTACATCACAAAAAATCTGAAACCTTTAGAAGGATTACATACTTCGTGAAATCTCGAATGATATAAATCCTGATCTGAACAATATGAATTCAGCTAACTCTTTCAAATGTATTAACCCACTAAGTCAAAATTGAAAAAATAACGGAAATAGTAAGAAAAAAAGTGAAATCTGGAGTTTATAAGTTAAACTGTGGCTCTTGTCCAAACTTGTATGTATGTCAAATTGGTAGGTGTTTCTCCAGTAGAGTGGATGAGCATTTTATGAGTTATATAAATAACTCTATTATGCCAACATTTGTTAGAGATGAGCCACCAATTTAATCAAAACTTTGTAATTTTACATGTGGTAAATAAAGCACATAAGCGCAGTAATCTTTAACATTATTACCTCCTCCCACAGCAACAAACTGTCGCAAACTGTTTATTAAATTTCAATCCCTGTAGCAACCTGGATTTTTCAATCATTAAGTTGTCAATAAGTAATCTGAATTTCTAATCATTAAGTCAGCTCCCTTATTTAGTTTTTTTCTCGAATTAGATTAAAAACTTTAGAAGTGGGAAAAATGGCTTGATATCAATCCTATATTGATTTAATTCAATGACAAATAAAATCATGATCTTAAAGAATAATTTTAAAGTTCAAACTTACATGTGTATTATAATGAAGACACTCTTGAGCACCAAAAACTATTACGCAGTTGTTCAATGATTGAAATAGATATGATTACAATTAATGTGAATATGGTATAAATTGGCTATGTAACCCCACCTGTTTAGATGAATTTTAGGTCAATAACGTTAGATATACAAATCATCAAAATATATTATTAATCTCTAAAATCATATGAGCTTATTTAAATTGCATCTTATTATTGAAACGCCTGATAAGCAATTTCACAACCCAGAGGAAATTAATATATTATATAAATGTGATTCTTGGAATAATATTATAATACAGATAAATAATTTCACAGTTATTCAGTTTGATGTTTATTTGTAACAGATCTAATTATTTATTTAATTTTGTTATTGTTGAATTATTTTTAAGGAAGAATTGTAATTATAGTGAATTTTATAAATTATGTGCAATAAAAAGTTTATATTTATTTATATACCTACTATATAGCTTGTGTTATTTTGTTTTGCCCCACCCTAAGAAAAATTCTACGGCTATGATTGAAGGAATAACGCGATTCAAAAATGGTAGAACCGTTCATTTCCATAATGATAGAAAGAAAAAGAGAAATTCAGCGTCACATATCACTAGGCCTAATCAAAAGATAATAATTTGACTACTTTTTTGAGACCTCTGACACTTGTTAGTGTCTGAATCTTTCTGCGTTTGTTGATTGTCGACTCTTTGTCTATGGGGTTCCATAACTTCTACCTCTTCTCTATTTGATTTGTCTAAGTTTTTATATTAGCTTTTTTATTCATTCTGTTACTTTGGTGGATAGTCTCGAACTAAATCAGGATAGTCCAGTCGCGTCAAAACAATTATAATATCAAACATGCAAAGCTAATGGAAGAAATGTGACTACACAAATAGTACAGTTCAATCATCAACACTAAATCATTTGTTGCAGCTTTCACCATGATCTACAAATATTCCAATCATATCTCACGAAAGAGATCTTCATTAATCCAACCAGTGGAATTAACTATAACAGTTCACACTGTGGATACACTATAACACTACAGATAAGAACGAATCACTCTTATCCAGTAAAAATAATGTTGTAAGTTTTGTTGGATGATGGTGATTGTTTCTTATTTATAGTGTAACCAGTGGAAGAACTAGTTTGAATTTTCTATTTTAGAAAATTGTAGTCCTCACAATTTCCATCATAACGATAAAGCGTCCATCTGTGAATATTAAAAGTTGATTGCTACTTACCTTTCGTACTATTGAATTTATCAGTAGGTAATTCCTAAAATTAAGTATTATCACATATATCTGATATGAAACATCATTCCATTACCCACTATTGTAGAAAAATATGTTGGTTTGTTAGTTGGCACATCTTCATACATACAATATATCACAATATAATATAAATTGTTGGTACCTACCTAATAAAGTTATGACAACAATGAGAATACGATTTAATGATATGAATTCTAAGAAATGATAATCCGATTATACAAAATATCACAACCGCCTTCACTTAAAAGTCTTCAATGTCCTCCAAACGGTAAGGTGTTCCAATAAAACACTGAAGATTCATACAAAATTGAAACTATGACATTCTTCATACACTTGTTAAGAACTTCATATAATGTTGCAATCCATTCGCATGGATATTTTTCTATCAACTATCAAATGATATAATAATATGTTAAGCTGTACAAGTATATTGTACAAAAAGGAATTTCAAAGAACTATAAGAAATTTCTCTTCTCGCGAACCCTTGACCCTGTTCTCAAAGAAGTGGTCTAGGATCAATTCACTGGAAAGTTAGCCTTACTCTTCATCCTACGGTAAAAGGGGATATGGAAAACTATTTATTCAAACGTATAGCTTTCCCGACTTCTCATGTAGAGAGTGTCATGTAAGCAAATTCCATCAAGATCAATACTTCTCCTGGTGGGGTAGGTGGGAAAGGGAACTGGGATATAATAGTTTGTCTCCAGAAGGTGCTTTAATTCCCATTTTCTTCAGATAGGGGGTTTGTTTGGGAGGAACTTTTTTCTTCCGAATTGTGTCGCTGGTTTTTCCCTACTGAATCCTTCCACGTCCCGATTCAGTTATTGGGACATATACATGCGACATGGGTAACTCATCACCCTGCCCACTCTTTAGGCGAGCTTCTAACCGTGACCTGAGGTTTTTTATTACACTCTCCAGCCATGACACGGTTCTTGCCCATTCAGGTATTTGGGCCGATTATAATAGTACTTCCCTTATACCATGTATAGTGAGGGAAGCATAAACAGTTGCTAATCATACAGAAGAAACGAAAGTATAAAATTCAAGCAATTTAACATTCCAAAGACTAGAGATTTCACTAACATGATATTATGGCGTCATCGATGATGAAACCAACTGATATTGGCTACGCAATGTTGATAACAAATGATAAGTTATAATTTTACCAGCGTTTATATTTGTTTAGCGAATTAGGAAATAGAAAGTGTTCTCTATTATCATCATCGTAAACAAAATATAAATGTATCATAACAATATCAGATTATCTCAGAAAGACAACGCGAAAATCATATATCATTATATTAATAGGACATTTATGTTTTGTCTGATTTATAAAAACTAATCAACCAAATAGTCAAAGCTTAATTAATTGCTTGTTTCTGATTGAATTAAGACCACTTATGCAATGAGTGGTCTCAAAATTAAACTCAATACTAATTATGAATTTCAATTTCATTGTCATCCAATTAACTTAAAACCATTGGAATAATTTCATAATTTGATGCCTGTGAGTCATATGATTTGCGAATATACATACAGAATTCTTATGAATATGATATCTATATGTATAAGGAAGAATATTTGTTTATTTGTTCTTATACAAATCTACAGTTTCATTCCTAAATTTTGCACATTTGACTTTCAAAATTAGAAGAAAGTCACGGTCTACTTAAGATTCCAAACAAGCCACACCATCCCCTTTAACGTTCCTTGGTAGATAAGTACATATCTTGATCTTCAAACCAAAAGGGAATTCACGTCTACATGAGATTTCGAAAGTGTGCGAAGCGGCCTCTGACTAATGTTTAAGGACCGTGAAGCGGCCATCTCTAGTTCCAAGCGCGTAGTTCCAATACCTTCATTCTAGTAAGTGTTTTTTTTAATAATTTGACTACACGAGAGGGAAACCTACAATGTGTCAAGAACATCGTGTGAGCCAGCAGTGAACTATAGGGAGAGGAGATAGGCATTCGTATTTTTCTTGGAGTTTTGGAGGTTATATGCATAAGGAAAGACCTCACTAGGTAAAGCGTAACACTGTTTTGACTTGGCGGAATAATTGGGTTCTATTGTAGACAAAAAGTAAAGTGGAAGATCAAGAACTGCGTGCAATGCACGTAACGAAGAAAGGGTAAGAAATGCAGTTATTGTTAGTCCGAAAACAACCGCTGTTAAACATGCTTCCGCAAAATGTTAAAACACATGAAATTTCATCCATAAAAGATCGCAATAGCTCAGTTTTGTTAAAAAGTTATTGCACTAGTATTAATTCAACAAATTGTTAATAATTTCGAAAGAACAATTCACATTCGCGTTAAGGAAATTTAGACAGATATAAATATTATTGAATGTAGGGTTCCTTTGACACAATCTTGGAGTTCAAATTTTAGGATTAGTATTTAAATATTCTCAAGACCAGGATTGTAACAAAACAAGAGGCCGATAGTTGCATTGGAGAATTGTTTTGTAGAATACTCTGATACGAGGTCAAGGTGAACAGTTCCTGAAAAATAAAACAGATGGCGCCACAATTGAGAATCCCCATGTGTTATTTGTGATGTACCGTCTTCAACTAGAACGCATTGAAATTTTCAGACCGAAATATCATTAAGTTCTGTTTTGACACCCATCGAAAGCAAGCAACCTTGATGATTTTTGCAAGCATGGAAAAAAGTGAATTTCGCGTCTTGATTGAACATTATTTCAAGAGTGGAAAAAAACATTACGCAAACCAAAGCATTCACAAGTGGTTTACTGATTTTCGTTGTGGTAGTAAGATCACAAAGGACGCCAACCGTTCTGGTCATTCTATTGACGACCGTCCAGTTAAAGTGTATGACATCGCTGAGGCTATGGGTTCTTCAACCGATCGGGTACGAAACATTTTGCATACATTTCCAAATCTGAGAAACCTATCTGCCAGACGAGTGCCGCATTTGCTCTCTGTTGACAACAGCCGCGATCGTGTGACAACTTCAAAGGAGTGTTTGGCGATGTTCAAACGCGATAAGAAGGACTTTTTTCGACGTTTCGTAACCGTAGACGAAACATGGATTCATCACAACACACCTGAGATCTAAGAACAGTAGAAACATTGCACACGGTATTTTCCATATCGATTACCGCAAAAAGGACAAAACGATCACCGGCGTATATTATGCAGAGCTGTTGGATCGACTCGACGCCGATTTGAAGCGAAAGCGGCCGCATTTGGCAACGGAAAAAGAGCTCTCCCACCAGGACAACGCACCGGTGCATAGGTATTCAGTCCCAATGGCAAAATTGTATGAATTGCGCTACTAATTGGTTTGTCATCCACCATATTCTCCAAATTTGCCCCCCTGCGATTTTTATCTATTTCCAAACTTGAAGAAATTGCTTGACGGAAAGATTTGGCTCCAACGATGAGGTCATCGCTGAAACAAACGCCTATTTTGAAGGATTGCCGAAATCGTATTATTTGGAAGGGATCGGAAAATTATTATGTTGAGAAATAAAATAAGTTTTAACCAAATAAATCATTTCTTGTTTCATTTTCCAGGAAATGTTCACCTCACCCTCGTATTTCTCAGCGTGATTAGTATTTAAATATTCTAAATACCAGTCAACATTTATTCATTAAATTAATGAAAATCAAACTTTTAGTAGTTGTTTTATTTGAGTAAATAAAAATTATCAAAAAATGACTGGCCTTGGCGCAAGTTCTTCGAAAATTTGGTAAATGCCACACTAGTCCAGTCGAAGCCGTCTGGTAGTGTGTACTGTACAGTTAAGTAGATATAAGGGTGATGTTATTGTTCAATAAAATAAAATTAGAAATGTGTAACTTTCAGTGTAATCTCTAAAATGTTATTATAAAACTAAAAATAAAATTAAAACGAGATTATACTTAAAAGTTATGAAGACAACTTATAGAAAATGTGGTATAAAATAAATCTACAATAGTCTTACATTACATTTCCGTGAAACTTTTAATTAGCAGCTGAAACATCGACGCCAACTTGCAGCTTTAGTCCCGCTATCTGGAAATATGTGAAGAAATGTATAAAAGACAAAGGATACTTTGAATTATTATACCTCTCTCAGAAGTTCTTTTTCCTTTGTAGCTGCTCTGTGTAATAATACTTTGACTTTGTCCAACAATTGAGTCTTTTGTTCCAACTGTTGTTTCACGTTCTTAAGTTCGTCCGATAAAATAATCAAATTATCAATTTCAGCTCTACTTTCATATGCTTTCAATTTATTGTTTGTTGCTGATAATTCACGTTCCAACTGAGAAACCTTATGTACGCTCTCACCGTATTGTTCTTTCAAACGATGGAAATCTCTTCTAAGTTTGTCAGCTGATATCTAGAACGAAACAGAAATTTTATTGGTAAAATTTCCCTCTGATTCAGGTTTTAATGGGGAATCCCAATATAATTTGATTTCGCATTTTCATGACATAATGATCGAGATTAATGATAATTAGATTTATTTCTACTGCTATAATTTCCTATTAATCATATTGTGAAGTTAAAAACTACTATTTTATAATAGTAATAACACTGATACTCGAGTAACAGAAGTTACAAATAAAAGTTATATCAATATAATAGTGTTCAATTTTATAATATGGATAAAATCTCATATCACATAGTAAAAGGTGAAACGATAGAATTTCCAATTAATTCAAGATAAAATGAATATATTAGGAATCGATGTAATTCCTAAAATATGATGATTACTAACTTTTTCGAATTCATTGCGATGAAAGCTGGGAAAAAAGTACTATTTAAAAGCATGTTCCAAGTTTGACATTTTTCAATTCATGCCTTAGAAATTTGTAAATATATTAACCAGAATCGTTTTTTTTTGTTCAAATATAGTTATACTAATAACTAAGAAATAATCACCCTCATACACTAAAAATACTATTAAAGTACTAAGGACCTTTTAGCTACCAAGTAGCCATCATCCCAGTAAACTAAATAAGAAAACAAAATGTAACCGCTTAAATGCTACTTGGGGTTGATGAAGTGAACAAGGGATTACCCTTAGCTGGATATAAATCTGAATTTAAATAAATTACTTATTCGCTTATACATTTCCATCCCTCCTGAATTACAATATTTTTGTCCGTACTGTGTTTTGTTTCAAAAGTGATAAACTTTCTTGAAAAATTGTTGATTTTTCACTATTATTCATGACCATAATGTTCATCATAACGAGTCAAAATGTTCCTTCTAGTTGGAAACGCATACGATTTTCTCAAATAGTTATTGTTTTTCACGCATTTTTCAATAATATTGCAACCAAACCGCAGATATAAATAAACAATAGCACAGGCTTCAGACGATTTTTAGCGTCACTTTCCGCATAAGAATCGACCATAAAATCGCGTTAACCTAAAAAAAAACAAATTTTGTCGATTTTTAACCCCATATTGACTGGCCTAATAGAAGAAAGCTGTGTTGAATTTTTGTCATTGTAGGTATATTTAGATGACAAATGCACTCATCCATAGAAACCATCAATTTTTATCCTATTACATTAATTTTCTTCGGAATAAATGTTCCTGACAGCGCCAGCGATAAAAAAAACCTGCTATTGATAAAACCTCGACATGCCCAATTTGTTTATTAGCTATTCTGGAGAGAGATAAAAGAGATTATATAATTCATTATAAATTAGGCCAATAGCAGTGACAAATTTTACATGGTTACAATGTATAGATAAACGAAGATAACCTTAACGAGGTGGTTTAATAGCTTCGGTTTTTTGGTTGGTCGAACAAAGTAAAATTAATCAAAAATAATTTAAATCTGGAGCCATGATTTAATATAGCTGAAAACGCACAAACGCATTCGGAAGCAGTTTTTGACATTTTGTGAAGAGCGAAAATATGAATTTCTAGAGCAGACTTCCAACGAACACTTGGCAAATATTCTCAAAGATTGGGCTTTCAACATGAAGCGAGCTAATGACAACGATTATGAGGAAGGAGTTGTGAAGATGATTTGGAATATTTTCGCAAAGCTTCTCCATAAAAAATAATTTGAAAATTTTAATCGGAAAATAGACCGATTCAAAGACATAGTTTTTGAGGATGCCAGAAAGGCACGTAAGGCCAAAAGAAGAGAACTACAAATACTTCCAGAGAAAAGAAAATCCTGTACTACAGCTTTGACATTTGAAGAGATCAGCAAGATTGTTGAAAACTATGACTAAAACTCACCGGACGGTTTCCAAAAAAAGTTCTACCAGATTTCTGCCGTCGAGCATGCGTGGCATGGCAACCAAACAACCTTCTGCCTAGTAGAATTTTTCAAAAACAATGTCGATATGTATGGTAAACTTACCCGTATTGAATACAACACCATATTCTCCAAAACCACTGCATCTAAATGCTTAACATCGAACAAAGAATGTCAAGACAAATGTCCAGGGCATCTACTACAGAAGATATTAAGCAAAAGATTGGAAGAAGACAGGTATTTGGTACAAAAATTGTCCAATGGGTATTAACCAACTCAGTAAGTGAACGCGCAAAGTATTGAAATTGATATCAAGAAGGTAATAATAACCAATAATTCAAATCGTTCCTCCGCAGTAAGCAATTTAACAAAATCTAGAGCCAACTTACAAGAAGTTTTTCAAATAACTGGTCATTCATCAAGTGAGTTTCTCAAACCATACCTGAAGCTAAGCAACGAACATCATCTTTACATCGTTGAAAAAATGAGAAAAAGAACCCTGCCGTCAGTGCCGTCCACTACCAATATAGGTAACTCAAGCTCATCGAGAGATAACAATGTTTCAAATATTACTCGAAATAATTGTACGTGCAATATTAATACAAAATAAATGATAAATATAATGATTTATTATTATCGTTCTATTCTTCATATAATCGTAACGAATACCACTCAAGCAAACGAAATTATTCAATTATACTAACCTCCTCACTCGACTATATCTTTAAAACACCACTACAGCTAACGATGTCGTGGTGTTTCGCAGAATACGTCTCATGACTTGGAAGTATAATCGATTATTTTCTATACTCTTATGATATTAAAACTGAATAAATCTACCTCATGTGTTATTTGATAAATTTTGCCTGTAAGCTTACTTAGTAATTTTTGAGGAAAAACGTTCGGTTGGTTTATCTTTACATTCTATACATTTAGACGCTACTTCAATTGTTGTGGAACGTATGAGCTTCACCAATTTTCGTTTTTTCTAACAATATTCGAAATTATGTTTTCTGTATGTTTCACGAGAGTGTTAAACCATATTAAATGTTACCGCTGTGTGTGTTTGATTTCATCATAATATCAATATGGTAGCAGAACGTGGTTAATAAATACAATAGATAGAAACTCGACTTCTTCGTTTTATGCAATTGCCAGCATGTCCAGGGAATCGAAAAACTGCGAGGAGTAGATAACTTGAGTCTATTGAAATTCGTCATTGGGAACCTTCTACGAGGAACTGGAATAGCACACGGAATATATGTGTTGGAGATATCACGAAACCAAAGGCGCAGGCGGACGGAACGGCAGCAGCTGCGGTGGCTGCATACGACGCTAGTGACATGCGAAACTGCAAGAGATATGTGGGTTGAATTATATGCTATCTATGAACAGCAAACAGCAAGCAGCTCATACCGTTCAAGCTGAATTTTTCATCATCAGCATGAATCCGACAGACCGCCTTTCTTCACATATTGCACAATTTGAGGGACAAGTCTAACGTTTACAACAACTGGGATTGAAGCCAGATGAATCGTCTGTAATGTTGAAATTGCTGGATACATTGCCGGAGGATTACGAAAGCTTGAGGCAAGCATGATGGCCTGACCGGAAGACCAGAAAACTCTGACCAATCTGATAAGAAATTTTGACATCGGATGACGGACGACGTCTGCTGCAAAATGGGATCAAGCTTAGCAAGAATGATGAATTTTTCGGAGCATGCATCGAGGGTAAGCAGCAGAGGACGACTTTCATATCAAGGCAGCAGTGTGAAGAATCTTTTGAATTCAAACGGCATCAGAGTCATCGTCACGATTCACTACATTCCCGATCAGAACGGTTGAGCTCGCCTAACTGACTGTTGTGGAATTGGCCAGCAAAATAATTCTTGCGAAGGATCTCCTAGAGTCACTCTGGGTTGAGGTGGTGAATACTGCGGTGAATACTGCGGTGTACGTGCTAAATCGAGCAGGTACCAGTAAAGTTGAGAGTAAGATACCCTAATGAGCACTTGACAGGTCGAGTTGGGTGCTTGAATGAGCTACTGAATGTTTCGTTGATGTTCTGAAACAGCAACGCAAGAATTGGGATTCCAAGGGACGAAAAGGTACATTAATCGGATATTCGGAGGATATCAGCAAATTTCGAATTTTCATGCATCTGGGAATCATGTTGTCCGAAGCAAAGATGTCGTCTTCTTGCCGGAAAGTGCTGAGAAACTCAGGTATTGACAAAGTCGATGTTACCACCATAACATCGATTATGGTGATTATTCTAATCACACAGTTGAAGCGTTTATCAGTGGGATACGTATATCTGAATCCAAGGGTCTACTGAAAGGGCAGCTAAGAATAACACTCGTCTGGCTTAATTTTCGAACTACTAACTCAGGAACAATTATCTTTTACCTACCCTATTGCTACTCATAATTCAACTCGTAATTAAGATGAAATGTAATACACTTGTGATGAATTTTCACAAACCAAATTGTTTTATCAAACATTATTGTTTGATAAAGCCACCGTATGGTGAAACATGTCACGTTTTGTTTAATAAAAACGAAATTTGTGAAAATGTATTACAAGTGTATTTTTTATTGAAACTGTAGATATGGATTTTCAACAAGTAAGCACCACAACCCTCCAAAATGAAATGTAAATATTTGTAATACTGACATTCGTTGTTGGAAGTCCAACGTATAAGCTTCTTAACTACGTTTCAAGTTCTCCAGATGGGATCTGGGTATTGCTTTCGCTCATAGTAAAAGAATTAATGAAACTGATTGAATGTGAATTGAACTCGTAACATAATGGATAATACCCTGAAAATTCTATGTTGCACAATGAGTTCTTGCAGAATATTGTATGATAGTTAGAACTTCTGAAACTTTTCGGAAACATATAAGTTCAGAATACAGTTTGTTCATTGGAAAGAACATATAAAACATATTATACTAGATTGAGTTTCAGCAATTTGAAAACTACCGTAAAAAACATATAAGTACCCAACATTTAATTCTCCTATACTTAATTAAGATCATGTAGCAAACATGTTTTATAAAACAGCGAAATAAAAATGAATATTCTGAAAACATTCGAACTATTGAATTTGCGTGTTGCCTTCTATACTTTTTGTGCGACAACGTACTACTCATGTTTAATATTCTAATAAACTATAAAAGGAATACTAATGACATATTCAAATATCCCCTTGCTATTGTCATATTCCCAAAGATGACGTCGCACTAGCCACAGCGGACCTCCGCCGTAACACATAACGACTGATAATGCATCGGTTGCTAGAGAAGTTGCTTGGCAAGAAATACAGTATGAACCATAACGTGTCAGGTCACCTATGCAATATGATATTCTGTGCAAAATGAGGCTGTTTATAATTCAATTTACGATCGTTTAATGGACATATTTGGCTGTTGTCGTAGAAAAAGACATAAGTTTTGTTAAAGTACCTCTATTGTATATTGTTTTACATTTTTCTGTCATAATTATTATAATCAGAAGAAACGCTTAAATCTCGCGGTGAATCCAACATACGAACGGAAACAGCGTAATATCAGAGTATTTCAACACATTTGTAAATTTTTATGAAAATATGATATAAAATTTCCACTGTTATGCCCTCCATTTCTATATAATGATTAAGTTTCCTTGATTGACACACATATACATATTGTCATCTAGCATACGTAATGTCAGAAGGCTAGGATAATTTGAGGATATATTGATATCAACTTAGTAAGTACTTTTAACTACCATAAAATTGACAAGGATAGTCAGACAATTGTAAATAACTGTGATGATTTCGTTAAGTTAAACACTTCAGAATTAAAATATAGTATTACGAGGGCAAGGTGAAAAGTTCCTGAAAAGTAAAACAGATGGCGCCACAATCGAAAATCCCATGTGAGCTTTGTGATGTAGCATCCTTAACTAGAACGCATTAAAATTGTCAGACTCATGTGTCATTCAGTTCTTTTTTGACACCCATTGAAAGCAAGCAACCTTGAAAATTAAGATAAACATGGAAAAAAGTGAATTTCGCGTCTTGATTAAGCATTATTTCTTGCGTGGGAAAAACATTACGCAAACCATCGTTTGTTAAACATTATGAGGATTCCTCACCATCGATCGGATGGTTTACTAATTTTCGTTGTGGTAATATGACCACAAAGGACGCCGAACGTTCTGGTCGTCCAATTGAGGTCACAACGCTAGAAATAGTCGAAAAAATCAATGGTATGATATTGGATGATCGGCGAGTTAAAGTGCACGAGATTGATGAGGCTATGGGCATCTCAACCAAACTGGTACGGAACATTTTGCATGAATTTTTGAATATAGGAAAGCTATCCTGTCAGATGGCTGCCGTATCTGCTCTCTGTTGACAACAAGTGCGACCGGGTGACAACATCAAAGGAGTGTTTGGCGATGTTCAAGCGCAAAAAGGAGGAATTTTGCGCTGTTTCATAACCGTGGACAAAACATAGATCCATCACAACACACCAGACACCAAAGAACAGTCGAAACAGTGGAGTTGTCCTGATGAATCGAAGCCAAAAAAGGTCAAAGTGACAAAGTCATGGCGACAGTGTTTTGAGATGCACACGGTATCGTTCATATCGATTACCTTAGAAAGAGCAAAACGATCATCGGCGTATATTATGCAGAGCTATTGGATCGATTCGACCTCGACTTGAAGCGAAAGCGGCCGTATTTGGCAAAGAAAAGAGTGCTCTTTCAACAGGACAACACATCGGCGCACATGTCCGCAGTCGCAATGGCAAAATTGCATGAATTGAGCTACGAATTGGTTCGTCATCCACCATATTCTCCAGATATGGCCCCCTGCAATTTTTATCTATTTCCAAACTTGAAGAAATGGCCCGGCGGAAATAGATTTGGCTTCAACGATGAGGTAATCGCTGAAACGCCTATTTTAAAGAATTCCCGAAATCGTATTACTTGGAAGGGATCGAAAAATCAGAAAAACGTTGGACAAAGTGTATAGGGCTACAAGGAGATTATGTTGAGAAATAAAATAGGTTTTAACCAAATAAATCATTTCTTGTTTCATTTTTCAGGGACTTTTTAATTTGCCTTCGTATATGATAATAGTCGTTTTTACCAATTCCTACTCACGAGACGTATTTTCGGTCGTTCTATTATGCTAGGCGACTAGCTCCCGCTAGTCGCCTTTGCCCAACACACATCTTTTTTCACACTTCGTGGAAGCATAGTGGAATACGGCACGAAAACTGCTAGCACCATATTGTAATTGATCCATAATTATAGGAACAGCGCCCCGGCGCCCCCTACTCCTGACCGTTTTGAATTTGAATCTTTTTTTTTTGATTTCAGCATTTTTGAATCGATCTAGACTAATATAGTAGTTTCACACTAAATAACTTCATTTTATTTGAAATTATATTAGATCATTCAAAAATTACAACTGACAAGTAACTAGGTACAGCCTATCTATATTTTCTTCATGGTTGACTTCATGACAATATGCCCTCAACTCCCTGTTCTTGTTTTTACTGTTCCGTCGGTCTTCTTCCCCAGTGACGATCAGGAGAGAAAGCTGGCGGGAGATGAATAACACGTGCAAAGGTGGATATGTGTTGTGGTGATGACAGACTCACTGGAGGCGTCGCGAATCTCATTTAGTTTTCTGAGCGGTGGGCACAACGACGGTATCAGCCCTGGGACGTGCCTCCGAGTGTGTGTGAGCTGGTTTCACCTGGTCTCGTGTGACAATGGACCGTTTGCCGTTGATTACAATGGTAAAAGTCTTGTCGTTGCGAGTGACTACGGGATATCCGCTGGGTGTACAGAATCATCTCTCACGACATGAGCGCATGCCGTGAGACCTGGGTGTTTGTAGAAGGAGTGTTTGTGGAGTCAATCTACAGGGGATCTCAAAAAAACTACCTCATCTTTCTTTCATACCCCGCGAAAGAGATAAGTACCGATCTTCCAGATGGCAGACCGAAGGTTAGGTTAGGTTGGATTACTTCAACAAACATCCCAAAAAGGTCTTATTAATTTTAGTGCGATAACGGCTTCCGGTATAACAGGAAATACGCTTTATCTAGGAAACGAGAAGTTCTTAGAGAAACTTTTTGAGCCGTTCAATTTTATCAACTCGAACTATCAAATATCTCACATTTCCGTCCTGCGATTAAATACCCGATTCTCTTTTATATCCAGGCTAAAAATTCATATGAATTATATAAATTTTAAAAAATATTTCTACGACGAGGAACACAAAAATGTGTTCACTAGTTCGACGTGACAAAAAAACTTTGTTGTCACAATGATAGTAAAAGTACTATAGATTCCATTTGAAAAACTGAAGATGGATGCCGAAAGTACTACTCGCAAGGGGACAACCGCGCCCCAAATTACAATTTCACCACTTGAAAGCGATTTGCAGATTTTCGAATTCATACGACAAATATGAAAGGTGCTATTGTCCCCAAAATGATTTACTTAGATCGATTCAGAAAGGCTCAAATTGATATTTCTGCATAAGTGATTTCTTGAATCTGATTTCTCATGAGATAATGTTGAAACCCTTCCCCGAATTCAACGGAAAATATATTTCATATTGAGACTATCTTGAGGTAGGTAGGTACACATTAAGTCAACCTACACAGATTTTAAAACCCAATCATTCACACCTAGATTTTACGAGACGTATATGAGACAATTTTTTGGAAAACATGTCAATCCTTTCAAATGTAAGATATAGTGCAAACGTCCAGTGAAAACGTAAAAGTACCTGTTATCCTTCAGTAAGAATAACATTTCATTACTTTTTCCCTACAAGTCATGCTACACACTCCTAAATCTGTAGTAAAGTAGGTAGGAATGTAAAACGTAACGATCATATTTCAATTAGCAACATGGCGTAAATATTGAATTAAAACGGTTATTTCGAGCGACATTTCTAAGGCAATTGAATCAATGTATCCAATGAACATTCACCGTGAACTATTTGTTATTTCTTCTCAAACGTGTATACAACGTAACTGTGTTTACTGTTTGTGGTTACGTCGAAGTTGAGGTAAATATATCTCAATTCCAAACAACACTGTCCTCTTCTGATCCTATTTATAAATTGTTGTTGTCCTTCGTGGGCACATTTTAAAGCATACCTACCACAATCATGATTAGTTAGTTCCGAACCATTACCTGATAAGTAGGTTTGCCAATTTCGATACGTAAATGTACAGAAAGAAACCATTCGAGGAAGAAAAATTCTATCGTTTCACCCTTTACTATGTGATGTGAAATATTATGCATATTATAAAATTAAACACTACTATGTTGATATCACTTTTATTTGTAACTTCCATTACTCGAGTTTCAGTTTTATTACGCCATATCCAGACGATATTCAAATACATTTAAAATACATAACTTCAACTATAAATGTACTTATCGGCAGGTAGCAAAGGATTACTGTAAAAAATTGAATAGAATCAGCCATTACGTGATGAAAATCCATTATCAATCATTACAAGTTCGATTTTCACAAGTTTATTAAGAATGTGACTATAGTTTCGCTGCCACCGAAGTACTAGTGCTTTGTAATACATTTTGAAGAAGCTACGGTGGTAGCGAAACTATAGTCACATTCTTAATAAACTATGATAATCGAACTTGTAATAGTTGTTTTATTTAAAGTTTAAAATTACTGTAGTAGGTCATTCGTGAACTTAGAGGATTTTTACTATCGGATTGCATGGGGGTTTTGACATTCTCATAATGACCAATTGCTATTAACTGAAGAGTATAGAACAATAATTAGTAGAATAAGTAAATTATAAGGGGTCATGTTTCATTCTCTCATTTAAAAGGGATCGGGCAGTTGTAGATCTTTTTTTTCCAGTAGATATGGTAGGGGAGGAACATAGGGGTAAAGGAAAGAGAATGTGTTGAGACAATGGTGTCTGATGTGAGTCAATTCATTGATTCAGCATTGATCTAAAACGATTCTAGATAGTGAGATGCTGAGTTACTCTTTTTAAAAAAATATGTGATCAATCGGTCAACATACCTCATTTTAGTTAACAAAATAACTTTCGGACACTTCTGCGGGTTAAATGTATTATTGTAGGAACATAAAATATATTGTGACAGACATCAAAATATGAAAATTTGACACAGTAAACATATAACATAGGCGGAACGTCATATCGATGACGTCAATTGAATTTTAAAATTATAATTTCGAAGTTCTGCAGGCTAATAATATGCATGCGATATATATATTTATAACCAAAAACACTGTTGTTATTATGATGAAATGAGATACTGCAATTTTATTTGAAAAACTGAAGATGGATGTCAAAAATACCATTTGAAACGAGGCTAATGCCCCCAAAAAGAGTTATTTTCACTACTTCAGAGCAATTTGCTAAATTACGAACCCATACAACCAATAGGAACGGCGCAATAGTCTCCACATTTTTTTACGCACGAACACACAGACATCATCTCAAAAATAGTCTGGATCGATTCAGAAATGCTCGAACCAGAAAATTGTTGAGCCGATTAGAATAGATACTTTCCATATATACCAGGAGCCAACTTCTCAAATTGGCGTAAATTTTATGAATGATTTGTCCTCAAAACCGTGAGTAATGTAATGCACAATACCAATTGTCTTTCCACCAAAACCGTATCCCTGATTTATGTGTTACAAGTTAAGAAATAAAATATTAGGCGGTGCTTCACTCATCGCTTTCATGGAAAATTGTTGTTCCAATCGATAGGGAGATGTTGAATAGAATAGAAATGGGCATTTTCATAACCGGTTTCCACCCTTCATCCGCTGCTTCAAGGGAGACTGCCGCGTTCAAATATAAACATATCGAATAATTTACCTATACCCATCGCTTTTATGGACGAACGGTGCTCCGTTGGAATGTTCGTCCTTCAAGAAAATACCCGGCTGGGGTACCTTCACCCCCGCGAATGTGAGGCTGGCGAGGTTTTAGCTCCCGAAATACGCGCTCTAGAAAAAGAGCTATGCCTCCTCTTTTATTCTCCAAATGCAATTATAACAAAAGAGCTAATACCCGTAGAAACAGTCTAGGCGATGTCCATTCCTCATGTTCAAGAATTTCGAATGATTAGAATCGCCTAAAAAAAATCTAATGGGATTGAAGGACGTCAAATTAGACTATATGTCATGCGAACGTTTATTTGAATTAATAGGGATATCTATCTACGTTATGGGTTGGTTTGTCACGGACATTATGTGACTGTCAATGAATCAGCTGGCTGTCATGTAATCGTTGCCTGTCTTGTTATGGGATTATGTGTGGTCTATTCATAGACTGAACTGTGATAATGATCCACCGATCTATACAGCTGCCTGTCATGAAAACTTTACGTCTATCGAAAATTCGCGTGGCGAGTTAAAACCTCAGCAGCTTCACCTTCGCAGAAGCGAAGGTACGGCGGCGGTATTTACTTGACGGACATTTCACGAGCTTTCCAAAAAAGGAACGGGTGTAGGTAAATCAATCGATATATTTGATGGTCATTTTTGACGGTAGAAGCCGGGTATCAAATGGTGAATTTTATTGTGCACTTTTGATTAAAACTAAAATTCTCCATAAAAGTGATGAGTTCAGTATCGCCCAAAATTTTATTTGTTAACAATTTGTTATAACACATAAAGCAGGGGATGCGGTTTAGGCTGAAAGGCGATTAGCATTGTGCGATACATTATACACTGTTTTGAGTGCAAATCAGTCCTGACCGAAATTTTTGAAGTGGGCTCCCACATTATTTAATTACGTATAGTGAGGATAGTAAAAATTGTTTCGAGAACATGCGGGAGCATTACTCATTGATACGAGTATTATACAAGTTGCACACATTTAAGAGCATCATAATGCAAAAATAAGAGTTTTATAATACATTTATGTGTTCAAAGTAGTAGAATAGTAATAATTATTTCGAATTGCATTTTTAAAAGTTTAACGTTCACTAATGTTTCTGGTTATTCTGAACCGTATTAAAAGGTGAAATCTTCAATTGTGCTGTAGGGAGTGGCAATGTATGACGTTTGATGTGATCGTTTCTTATCGAAGAAATAATATTCTTAGTTTGTAGTTCAAAACTCGATTGGAAAGTTTACTTGAAATAACTGTCTCGTCAAATTTAGATTTAATTGCATTCACCGGAACTGTATTCTGTACCGTAAAGTATAAAATTACTAACACCTGTTAATTTTCTGTACCGCATAATTAAATCAACAAATGATGCATCTCTTATTTATAATCAGGAAATAAACTTACCGGATGTTCCATAGGTGATCGTTTCCCACTTCTAAGTCTTTTGTTCTCAACTTGCAACTTCTCAACTACTCTCTTCAGAACAAAAACTGTTCTTTCCAGTTCTGCTACCTTTTTATTATCTGGATTTGTTGCCGAGGATGTATGCGAAGTTTGATTTTTAGAGTGTTCAACCTTCAAAACTTCAATGTAACTGTTGATAAAGTTGAAACAATAAATATCAGTTGATATTGATTATTGCAATACATACTTCTCCAGATGCTGTATCTGTTCCCGGAAATGCGGTACATCTTTTTGAGCTTTTTCCAAATCCATTTTCAATTCAATATTCAAAGCTTCAGAACATAAATTCGATTTTTGCAGACTAGATATTAGATTCTGCATCCTTTCTAATTCAGCGCGAACTTCCAGTGTACCCTGAAGAATTTACAGTATGAATTAAAATGAAATTGACAAAATCGTCATAGATGTTCGGTACAATACAATTTTACCTCGAATAAACGAATGTAGAACAGAACTGATTGAAAAAACAAGGGCTTAACAAGCTATGTAGATATTTATAACAGAAATCGTCCATTGTCCACTAGATTAATATACAAGATAAGCATGTCTGTGAAACGAGTTCAATTTCCCAAAGGCCATCAAAACATAGATACCACTAAGAAATCTAGAAATAAACAGTATCGCCTATGAAATAAATCTTTATCTGGATTTATGTAAATTGTCACAAGAACAAGAAGAAATATTTCACCTTCAATTCAGAGGCTAGTGGATCTTTTGGTACTAATTTGTCCATTTGGTCATTGTTCTGTTAGTGTACAATTCTATCGACATCCACCAATTGGAAAAATTAGTACAAAACAAAAAAAATCAATAGCTCCTGGCCTATTTGGTTTACTTCTCATGGCTAAGATAATGATCGGAATATTGAAACTCATATCAAAGTTCTTATTGTATTCGTGAACTTATTCTGTTAGCTCAATATTTTTGTTGTTGATGATTTTCAAAGTGGTTTGTAAACTTTTGTAAGGTTATAATTACTATTGTTGTAAACAATTTTATGTCTTATAGTTGTGAAGATATTATATTTGAACATATGTTTATGTTCTTATATCGGTTCCGACTACCGTGAAATGAAGCAGTGTAAACTCAAGTAATAATTGATTCAAAACCTTCACAAGGCGCAGTCGGTACGTGTTAATAATGAAACTAAAACAGCCTAAAAATAAATTACAATAATCTGAAAAATACCATATATAAACTACAGAGGGGTGGTAAAGTGAGTAATAAAATATTTTCTTGAATTAAAAATTAAGGAATATTGTCCCAAAAATGTGATACATGCAACTGATACAACTCCTGCTATTACTCAAGAACAAATTAATATACCTCTACCGTTGGGAATGTCCTGGGGTGGTTGTTTGCATGAAAATTGGAAATTTTTTAAGCAGAAGTTATTGTTATATCTTCAAGCCTCGAAATCAGACAAGGAAAGTATTGATAAGTATAAGACATCAATCCATCTCTCGTGCATAGGCGATCGTACGGTAAAAATTCACAACTTTGTTATTAACGAAGCCGACAAAACTTTGATATTGTAATATATAGCTTCGAAAATTACTTTACCCCAGAAAAAATGTAACTTAGGTCAAACGCTATTTTACAATATTATGACACAAATAAAGAAGTTACCGTATCCGTGACTCTTACAAGTCAGCCATTGGAACTGTACTTCTACAAAATAGATTACCGGTTTGTTATTCCTCTAAATCTCTGACAGAAACTCAAGAAAATTATGTACCTATGGAATGGAAAAGGAAATGTTAGCTGTACTTTTTGGTTGTGAGAGATTCCATCAACGTATTTATGGTCAAAAACTGTCGAAACTGATCATAAATCACTAACTTCAATTATCATAAAGCCGTTAAATAGTCCCCCAAGCTTGCAGAGAATACTTTTCAATCACAAAAATATAACGTAAATTTTATTTATAATCCTGGTACGAAATTAACAATAGCTGATGCATTATCAAGGGCACATGAATTGTATCAAATGATTCAGATTTGTTTACTTAAAGAAAATTGGTCGCGGATGAAAAATTAGAAGAAATAAAAAAGGAATTAGAAAAGATGAGATGAGATGTTAGAATTGATTGAATAAATTGGTTGTTTTACCTAAGCGGAAAGTCATCGTCACTGATAAACTATAAAAGAGTTCACACTGTAGATTTTGGTTAAAGTTTTTATTAGAATAACTAAGAACTAAATCATTGCTATTTTTTATAATTCTTGAATATAATGAGATTATTTATAATTACATTAAATTATAAAATAATTTGTAGGGAATTATTATTAAATTATAAAATAAATAAAGTGTTAATAAATTAATTATTTATTATTAAAACATTTAATTGAGTTTATTAGTTTGTAGGGAATTAATTTTATTTATTTTTGAATTTTTGTAGGGAACTCTTAAAATTGTTTTAATTTTATAAAAACATTAATTTTTTTCTTGAAAAAAAAATTAAGATGAAAATTGTAATAAAAAAACACTAGATAAGAAATATCCTTATCCACTAAAATAGTGGTGATTATTTGTTATCTATAGTGTTATAGTGTATCTACAGTGTGAACTTTTTTATAACTTATTAGTGACGATGACTTTTACTACTATGAAACTATAGAAAAATTTTCAGTCAATGAGTAATGCCAATTACGATTTTTTTCATACATGCTCACATTTTGGTTTCTACTTCGTTTAAACTATTTGACAGCGATCAATACATGCTATGACGATTATTATGTATCTGGAACCATAAGTTACGAAACTCCAATATGAATATAGTGAAATTCCCATAAAACATATTCCGCAAAAATTTAAATGTACTATGTAACATCTACAGCAATTAGCACACAATATCTTTCTACTTGACTAAATCCTGTTATTGTTGTCTTCACGAGAGACAGTCTGAGATGGTCTTACTAGGTTAAATGTTACTGATACAGAAGGAGGTCCTCAAATTCAGTACAGCAAGACATCATTAGTCTACCTACCGACGGTGTGCAATAACCAAGTTTCTCCACTGTAGGTTAATGTTTGTTGAGTTTACTTGATATTTGCATTAACGATAAGGTAATAATTATTTTCTGTAATACTTACAAAATATATATTTGCACATCATATTATCCATATTATGTCGTAGTCCAAATTAATGTTTCATAAATATTAGCAGACCAGCAGACGTGAAGTTCGAATAAAATAAGTATTTCCAGTCTATTCTACTGAAATTTTGATTCAAAAGTCAGGAAATACTCCTTACTTATGGGCTTATCCAAAAGATTATATGGAATGAAGTACAAGAAAATGTTTGCAATAATATATTTTATAGTCATGATACCCGATCTTGACAACAATAATATATAGAGGATGATCAACATTGTACCGTGTTGAATTCTTGATCATCCAAATATTTAGGGTGACTCATCGGAAAAACTTAGATGCATCCAAAACATAATATTTTCGACTTATCGTTTCATAATAAATAAATTAAATATAAGTATGTTTTTCTTACTCAATCTTTGCTACCGTGAGCTAATTCACTAATACATTTTTGGAAACTCTTTTTTTGGAAATATTACTAAAGAATGTCTTTTATAAGAAATGTAATATCTCGGGCTTTTTTAATCCAAAAGTTCTGAAATTTTGTATCAGGGGTTTTTTTGGCTGCTAAGCCTGAATCTGGAGTCGGAAAATGAAAAATCCGGTTCGTTTGCTGGAAAACCCGGAAAATGTTACCAAATCTTATCAAAAAATACATTTTTTTCTCGTACTGTGATATTGAAATAATAAAATGCCGTGATGTATCTCGGTTCATTTTACACTGAAAGAAGGAAAATTCTGGAAAACTGGTGGAAAATTGCGTCGTTTTTCCTTTATATTCCTATCTCGGTCTTCGTTCAACGTGTCTAGTAATATGTCTTCGTGGTTGCTGAGTATTATTTTATGATCATAAAATCAGAACCGATGATAGTTTTTCGGGAAACTCCGGAAAATGAAAATTTATCATTTCTACACGACAAGCTATAATTTTTCTGTTTTTCGATAAATTATGGTCAGTGTTATTGGAATAATAAGGTACCGCGATGACACAAATTTCACTAAAAGAAGGAAGATTCTAGAAAATTGGTTTTCCTTCATATTCCTGTATTGGTCCTCGTCCAACGTGTCAAAGTTTTCTGTGGTCGCTGAGTATTATTGTATGGTTATAAAATCAGAACCAACTACTACTACGGAGAATAAAAATTTTATTAATCTTTAATACTAATTTTTTTTTCATAAAATTGTAGTGAAAACTCTTTATAATAATGATGATATTACTGTTATATATAAAATAGCCTCTTCTTTCAAATTATCGAAATCTACTTTTTTTGAGAAAAAATTTCGAATCTTGAATTTACCACAAACCCGCGAACTGTTCGTTTTGTTGTGAATCAGATTTTTATGTTACTCAGCTGACAATTTTTCTTTGAATGTACATACAAGTTAATTTAATTTACATAATTTTACTAAGTTACTAAATTGTAATACAAATCGCTATTTCATAGAGTTCACGTGTTTTATAAATTAAAATAGAAAAAAGAACATGATCTTACAGCCGCATCTCAGATACTATTGCCAGCATGCCCGTTTCTCTCCCTCCACAACACTCAAAGACAGCTGCTGTGTTCTCCGTACGCGCTAACGTGTCCACGTCATGAAGATCTTGTGTATAGGACCTCTATAGTAAACGTACGCCGCATACATCATCGATGCCTCAAAAGCATCTGCTCTTTTTTACTGGACATATCATAATGAAAGTTACTTGAAATTCTTAATCATAATAATTGTCTAAAATTTTTTGAAAAACAAAATAACGATTAGAGATTGTCGTGTAAATATGGCAAATTCTCATTTTTCGGATTTTTCCAGAAAAATATAGTTGCTTTTGATTTTATAACCATAAAATGATACTCAGCGACCACAGAAACATATAATTTGACACGTTGGACGAGAACCGAGACAGGAATAACGCAATTTTGTACCAATTTTCCATAATTTTGATTTTTTCAGTGAAATTTATACCGAGAACCATCACGGTACCTTATTGTTCCAATAATACTGACTAAAATTTTTCGAAAAAAAAATAATGTGTAGAAATGGTAAATTTTCATTTTCCGGGGTTTTGATTTTATGACATAAAATAATACGAGAACCGAGATCGGAATATGATGGAGAAAGAACGACATTTTCCAGCAATTTTTCAGAATTTCCCTTCATTCAGTAAAAATTTGTAACGAGACACACATCACGGCATCTTATTATTTCAATACCACTCAAGTCCGAAAAAAAATTTTGTACCTTGCTAAGATTTGCAAACCATCACGGTACCTTATTGTTCCAATAATACTGACTAAAATTTTTCGAAAAAAAAATAATGTGTAGAAATGGTAAATTTTCATTTTCCGGGGTTTTGATTTTATGACATAAAATAATACGAGAACCGAGATCGGAATATGATGGAGAAAGAACGAAATTTTCCAGCAATTTTTCAGAATTTCCCTTCATTCAGTAAAAATTTGTAACGAGACACATCACGGCATCTTATTATTTCAATACCACTCAAGTCCGAAAAAAAATGTTGTACCTTGCTAAGATTTGCAAAAAAAAATTTTCCAACAAATGGGCCGGATTTTCCATTTTCCGACTTCAGATTCGGGTTCAAAGGACCGAAAACCCGTGATACCAAATTTCAGAAACTTTGGATTGAAAGAAACTCGAGATATTCCATTTGTTATGAAAGACACTTCATTTGTTAATTGAAAATGGTTTTTCATTGTTTATTAATAGTAATAATCACGAGTCCCCTTTTTTTTACTAACGATGTGGAAGCCATCCTGAACTCGATGCAAAAAGAATTTAATATTTTCGTGAGGTCTATAAAATTTCAGAAATGACCCCTATTTTTCACACTTTTGACTGGACTAAGTGTCTACATGTCAACAAGTGGCGCCGCCCGCAAAATAGAAGCAATTGTTTTACATTGTGTAGGAAAATGGAGAGTAGTTGAAAATTCAGTGAGTGACAAGGAACAGCATTTGGTGAAGGGTTAACAAATTGCATTAATCATATCATGGATATCTGTGCGTTTGTTGATCAGTTATATTAAGAATTATTTAAACCGTGTAGATAGATGCAATCAACGTTAGAATAATGGCAACTACTTCATTCTGAGCACTTTGGTCTGGTTTTACCTCAAAGTATAATTCACTTACTGAGAACGTTCAGAAATGTGTAGTATTGATAACATTTATAACATTTTTCTATATTCATTTAAAGTTTCCATCAACATTTTCATTGCTAGTGGAGCTATCCATTATTGATAGCAGTAATAATAAATAGCCCTTTTATATTTTCTGTTTCATTTCACACGACCAGGCGAAAAACAAGTTTTTACTCTATCTATTAACAATTATCAATTTGAGAATATTTTTTGACTCATATCAAACATTAACTGCATAATTGAGAAATAAAAATATTGCTCTTAAGAAAATGTATTGCATGTGTGCAAGAGATTTACATTTACTTGAATGTAATATTTGAAAAAAATGTTTTATTCGACTTAAGAACTAAAAAAAATCTAAGGGGTAAAAAAAATGATTAAAATGAAAAAACGACCCCCGAGAGGAGTCGAAAAACCTGTTTTTCGTAAATGAAAGAGGGTTGCACCAATTTCCACAGGGAGGAAACTTAGGATTTGGTTATTTGCAACATTACAGCATTTTCCGCTATTCATTTTTTAAAATTTCCCAACCAATCCGTAGATTGACTCTACTATTAATGAAATATAAATGAATATAGCTTCCTGATCCAATGTCATGCATTTCTTCACATGCAAATGGGTCGAAAGTTTACTTCCTCATCTAACCACTATATGCGCTGGCACCGCGTAAAGCGCACCTGCCCCCTGACTATATCATTGTATTTTCTCCCTTGATGTTTTACACAAGGTGAATATTCCATGTAACAACAAAGATTCATGTCGAATATTATTACAGTCTTTTTTCATAGGTTTGTCAAATGGAAACGACGTTTTATACTTTACTAACACAACCAACGATGATGTTACTGATGATATTATTTCTAATTTACATATATTTCAATCACGCTTACACCTACTGGAATCGGCGAAAAGTTCCACAGCTACCACCAATATTCCCTTTCGGAAATATGGCTAGTGTGATATTTCGCAAGCAAAATATGGGCGATAAAATCAAAGAAATATACGATTGCATGAAAGCGCAAGGACACAAATACGCCGGACTATATTTTTTCAGTAGGAAAGCTTTTCTACCGTTAGATCCTGTTCTCATCAAAAACATACTTTCAAAAGATTTCAGTCATTTCCACGATCGTGGAATTTATTACGATGAAGAAAATGACCCCCTAAGCGCTCATTTGTTTTCACTGGCAGGGCCAAAGTGGAAACATTTGCGAGCGAAATTAACGCCTGCATATTCACCTGGTAAATTGCGTTATATGTTCAACATTATTTTAGACTGCGGAAAAGAAATGCACGCTATACTCGAAGAGAAAACAAATATGGGGGAGACTATTGATATCAAAGAAATTTTAGCTAGGTACACCACTGATGTTATAGGTTCTTGCGCTTTTGGATTAGATTGCAACAGTATGAGGAATCCAGATGCCGAATTCCGACTAATGGGTCGAAGAGCTTTTACACAAACTATCGGCGATGTATTGAAGATGATAGTCATTCGAAGTTTTCCTTCAGTTGCCAAATTATTGAAATTAGGGGTATTTGCACCATCGGTTACAAGATTCTTTAAAAGAGTTGTTGAAGAAACAATTACGTATCGGGAAGATAATAATGTAACGAGGAACGATTTTATGCAGTTATTAGTCAACCTCAAGAATTACGGAGATGTAGATGATGAAACTCAACAATCTCAACAACCAATTGGTACAGCTCTGACTATCAACGAGGCTGCAGCACAAGCGTTCATTTTCTTCTTGGCTGGTTTTGAGACTACTTCAACCACTATAAGCTTTGCTTTGTTCGAGATAGCAAGCCATAATTATATTCAAGAGAGGGCAAGGGACGAAATAAATGAAGTTCTAAATAGACATGAAGGAAATTTCACATACGACGTTATAATGGAATTCAATTATTTGGAAACAGTGATCTTTGGTAAGTGTATCTACCAATTTCTGTTGTAAAACAATTCACAATTTGAAAATTTAGTGGTATATTTAGAGTTTGAGGTATCCTGTTTTCGATGGAACAGAACAAATTTCCACAAAGTTATACGACATATGATAATGATTTTCTCAGTGTATCCAGTAGCGAATACTGATAAAAAAATGTACATGGCAACTGGAAGTGGCCTTCGCCTGTACCACTGAATCTATAAGCTCTTGGAAGGAATAGAAGTTGAAGATACACAGGTGTTTCATAACTAGAGGCGAAAAATTAAGGAACCTGTGGAATGCCAATGTTCTTGTTGAAAAATGGTGAATAAAATTTTCTGAGTAGTTAGACTTCAAAGTTCCTCCATGTGATCAATTTTCAACTTCCACTGTCAGTAGGAATTGTTTTAAATGTCCGCATACATAATAAAGCAGAGGATTCATGTCAAATGATTTCGTAGGTCAAGTACTTGACCACGCCGATCAAATCTTTCATTAAACCAAGGAACAACAGCAATATCCGACGGTGCCGTCATGGCATGGCGATACCATATACGATTGTCGTATCAAGATGAAAGTCGACCATCAATTCTGTGAGATCGTTTTCTAAATAAGTCAGCCTCAGCACCCAAATGATTAGGGAGGACTTGAATTGTGAGAAGTTGTCCGTTACAGATCCCGCCCCCAGACATTAACTTTTGCTGAAGACCTCTTTAAAAATCCTCTGGATTTTCTACAGATCAGATTATGCCATCTCAAGTAAAATTACCTTCGTCCGACCAAAACATCTCTCTAATGGGATTTTCATTTTGTTCATGCTGTTGAAAAAACCATTGACAAAATGCGAGTTGTTGCGCATGATCTTCTGCTTGCCAATTATGTACTTTTTGTATATAAAATATATGTCAATCTTCTCTATTTAAAGTTCTCCATACAAAAATATTTGATGCATTAAAACGTACAGCATGTGTGTTTAACAAAAGAACTAAGCCAACAAAGCATCTTTGAAGTATAATAAATTTGGAAATAATTTTGTTCTGTCATCTCACTCCTGACAAGCTATTTACGTCATATATTTGATGGCTTGCTATTATTTATCGATGTCAAAAATTGATTGAATGCAAAAACTTTGAAGTTTGATAACACGAAAACAGGGTCCTACTAATCAAAATTTAATCTACATTTCATATCAAGAATAGCACATCGCACACATTCCCAACATTTTCGCCTCGAGTTATAAAACACTCTGTTTAAGAGGTAAACAAAAGCTAGCGCTACTTATTATGTCAGAATGGTGAATATCAATTCACCAAAAACAAAATGATTTTGGAGATACAGACTGAGATCGCATAACTTCCTTACAATATTATTCAAACTAAAGTTTGAATATGGAGACTGATGAGTTAACATAGTACTATTCTGCTCACAATGACATATCCAAATCATTATTATTATCAAGTAAATTTGTAATGGTATTAAAAGTTGTTATCTCTGAAAATTCCTTCTATGTTGGGTTTCTTCCGCTTTGATGAAAGTTGATCAGAGTAATCGGGTTCATGAGTTAACCATACACGATGAGAGAGTTGAAAATCAACATCAGGGATAAATCTAGCGAGAAGACGTATATAGATGAGAGCAAGACTGTAGGAGAAACTGGTGCTAGAATATACACTGATGAAAGAAACGCACAAATGACTTCTCCATGAGAAGTACACACTTCCATATTTCAAACGGAAATGTACGCAATTTTCAAATGGGCCGAAGACAACAACCTGAGGGGAGTGCGTAAGGCACAACATGTCGATGATGTGGGTCCCAGGTCAATATGGCATCAGAGGCAACGGAAGAGATGATTAACTAAGCACAATTGGTTCATCAGACCCATATTATTGGCCCAGAACCTGAACTCAGAGTGACGAGAACCACTATCCGAGGAAGCATTCGAGATTGGGTCAAACAACAACAAAAAGAACGCTGGATGGAACCGTCTCACATGCATAACCTTACATCCCTATGAGCGTCCACCTGTACATTGGACAACTTTACTGTTGGCAATGCGGCAAACTTCCGAACATATATCTCTGAGAATGCGAGCCATTAGATCTTAAAAGACAAATAAAATTCGGGCGGCCCAGACATCAAGAACACATCAACCAACCGATGAGGAACCTGTACAAACTAATACAGGGAACCAGAGCAACGACGTTTGTGTTCGCAGTAAACTATCCAACTGGAATACATAAAAGGCCCATGTGGCTGGTGAAAGTACCAGCATACAAGAAAACAAATATCTTAATCAGAAATAACAAGTGTAGGTGGACAAAAATGTACAGCTGTATATTAAACAAATCATAATGCAAAAAAATTTTCAAGTGCTTTATTAATAAATACATTTTCAGAAACGATGAGCGCACTCAAAACTTTGCATCTATTTATAGGGAGATTATTTATTTGGAAGGGACTAATTACTACTGGTGGGTGAAGGTTTAAGGGAGTAATGTTGTATTCTCATAATTAAGGGAAGTACAAATATTCTGGGTATTCTTGAAAATGAGGATTTGATCTAACATTACGAACAACATGGAGTTCCGTAAATCTAATTGGTCATTAAGAAGATTATTTGAATGGGAATTTAAATTTAGGTCAAGTGAGGATTGTTATGCTATATTTATACAGTAACTTCGATCCAAGCTAGATAGCTGTAAAAGAGAGTAGGAGTTTTAAAAGTATGAGCATGATCGTTGAAAGCAAATCAGGGCCCTGGGGTGAAGACCCCATATACGCTCAGTGGATAGTAATTTCTTTTTATTTCACAAACGTTATATTATGTACACTTCTATATATACGGGTACGGGATTGGTAAGGCTTAATAGTTTGAGACAGCTGTTTCGCGCCTTCGAAATCATCAGCGGAACGACGGAAGTGGAAGTTGCAATGCTATTGAACGACAACTTTGCAAAGGTATAAATAATCCTTTTTAGAAATTATAGAGAATTCAATAATATCTTAATCCATATTAGTCCAGTCAATAAGCTGGGGAACTTTCTGAAAATTTATTACTAGTCGTATCGAAAAAAATTGTTTTGCATGATGTTCTGTGACCATGAATGTCATTCGTGACTACTGACCAACACTTCAATCCCCCCCATTCACCCCTATACGCTAAATTAACACTATTCTCAACCCCCTTTATAAGATAATTTTTAATTTATAAAAAATGAAAATCAAGCCTCCAAAATGAGGAAAATGCTTTTTTTGGGTCGCTAAACACAAATATAAAAATTCCCAGAACGTTCATCCTAAAGATGGAACATTGGTTAAATTTGGTCATTGCCACGCAAATTTGCTAACTTTTTACGTGATTATCGTTTTATACATAATAGAAGTTGACAGTCGCGTATTTCGATCCAAAGTAGAAAGAGCCAGGAAATTTTGCAGAAAACTGGGGAAAACCTGAAAAAAAATCTTTCCACGTCATTGAAATTATCGTGTGATAGGACCCCATAGGGTATCTTTTGGTCGCTGATTACGAATTTGATAATTAAAAAGTCGAAAATATTATTTTCCTGAAAAACGAGGAAAATTCGTGTTCAGCGACCCAAAAAAAAACCTAGAACTCATTTTGGAGGCTTAATTTCAATTTTTTGATGTATTAAAACTTATCTTAAAAAGAGGGCTGGTTGAGAATAAGGTCAATTTAGAGTACCTATAGGGGTGTCAATGGGGGATATTGTGTCGGTTAATAGTCACGAATGGACCTTCATGGTCCATAGAACATTATGCAAAAATAATATGTCCGATACGACAGTCTAGTAAATTTTTAGAAAATCGGCTTATTCCTCCAGCTTATTGGCTGGACTATATACACTACTTGAGAGTAAAATTACCACCAAGAAATCTCAGCAGTGTATTAGTAATGCAATAATTAATATGCGAGGACATATCCAGTGAACCTGCTTCATTATTCCCCCAATAAGTATGAAATAATAGCCCTTACCAACTGAAAATACTGGTAAAGTACTGAAACCTTTCAGCTACTAAGTAGCCATCATCAAAGTAAACTAAATTAGAAAACTAATTACTGTACCTGTTCAACAACTATTTAGAGTAATGCAAATAACGGATTACTCTAGGCTGGAAATTAATATAATTTAGTTTTCCCTACCACCCTTTTTCTACTTAAATTGATACTTATCTGGAACACTTATCTACATCGCAGCCATTACCAAAGAGTCAAAGACATGTGTAAATTTCAGCTTCTCTAAACCGCTTTTCAGCTGCGATGTAGCCATTATCAAAGACATATATAAACTGTTCACATATGTCTTTGATAATGGCGGCATCGCTGGCGAAAAGTGCTTCAGATAAGTTATAGTTTAATTGGAAAAATCATGATACCATAGACTAAATTAAATTATATTACATTCCACAGTCGTCCTTCATAAGTATATAATCATTAAAGTGTTTTTTTGCTTATACATTTCCATCTCTTCTAAATTATCTACATATTTGTCAGTAGGTACTGTGTTTTAAAAGCGATAAGCTTCTTTGATAAATGCTGTTGCAGTGTTATCTGTATTTAAAATATGTTCTGGTAATGTTTTTTCTTCACTACCATATTACTTTATACGGGCAAAATGTTCTTTGATTATGAGACATGTTCAATATGCTATATGGGTCTAACTGGAAAGAATATTCTAGGACGGTTCCACGAAGAATTTCCCATATAAGAGTAAAGAAAAATATTAAGAGGAAAATCAGTATTAGCAGTATTTTAAATATAGGTCACACCATTTCCCAAGAAACATTATCGCTTTCAATACGCAGTACATACTGATAAATATCTGCGTAATGTAGAAGAAATAGAAGCGTATATAGTCGAGTCAAATAGATATTTCATTACGAAAATCGAACGATATGGACCGATTTTGATGAAACAAAGTGCATTCGATTCGGGATGACGTCTAGAAAAAAGCTTACCGGTTAGTTTTTTGTGCAAATTTGTTATTATTTTTTTAACCGAAAAATTTACCAATTTCCAAAATTTCATCAAAACTAACCAGAAGTCCTCAGTTAGGGGTTGTGGAGGTTGTTTTTTTATGTTAAATGTTTAAAAATTTGTTAAAAGGGGTCGTTACTAATTTAAATCTAAAACAAAATCGAATATTACTTTTTTAATTTTTCAATTTGAAATGAATTCCCGCTCATCTAAAATTTTTTCCTATCTTCTCTACTCAGTCTTTTTATATTCCACACAGCATCTTTTACATGTACTATGGACATATACGTAATAAAAACCGGGCTGGAGTAGCAGGTAGGTATTTTTCTTAAACTATCGAGTCTACACTATACTATAACACAGCATCTATCATATAATAAGATCTCTATGGCATCCACCGCTTCATAGAACAGCTGTTTATTCAAACCGGTCCTCCCTCCCATCCCCCCAAAATGAAGACGCGGCAACGTATACGTGGACCACGCTGCTATTGTAATGTAGATACATAATAAATGATCACCACGTGTCACTTGCTGTTGGATGCTGCTGTTGTTCAGATTAGTAAAATTTCTCATTCGTTTTATGCAAAAATTGTTTTGTTCTGTGGTTCAGTGAATATTATCAGAAAAAATTTTTTAATAATTCAAATACATATTGTTCAAGAAATAAAAAATTGCTTTAATAAAGCATTCACGCTGCAAATTAATTAAAGCATTTTTCGGTTAAAAGCATAATAACAAATTTGCACAAAAAACTAACCGGTAAGCTTTTTTCTAGACGTCATCCCGAATCGAATGCACTTTGTTTCATCAAAATCAGTCCATTTCGTTCGATTTTCGTAAGTCGGCCTGTTTTAATACCTATTTGACTCGACTAATAAGCGAAAAAGCTATTTAATGCATGATTTATCTCGAGCTGAGATATTTGCATCACTAATCCCAAATAATTCAAGAGAAACATTTTGTGTTCTAGTTTAATTTACTCTGTGGATGGCTACTTGGTAGCTGAAAGTACTCAGTAGTCTTGTCAGTATTTTTAGTGGATAAGACTTATAAGAGTGATCGTTTCTTACCTACTAGTGTTAGAGTGTCCACTACTATGAACTGTTTTATATGCTTTATTATTAATTAAGTGCCAAGATTTCGAACGTTATTCATGTTCTAATTTCCAGAGACAATGAGGAAGTATCCTCCAGCACCTGTGTTTCTACGCAAATGTACAGAAAACTATCAGATTCCTGATACTGACGTGGTAATTGAAAAGGGATTATCAGTTCTTATACCAGCTTATGGTTTACATCGAGATCCCGAGTATTTCCCTGAACCGGAATTATTCGATCCAGAAAGGTTTAATGACACTAACAAGGGATTATTATTCGATTACACATATATACCCTTTGGCGATGGGCCAAGAAACTGTATAGGTACGTATTTATTTTCTCAACAGGTGGCTATTTAATTCCATAATGAGATGATAAAATTGTAATGGGGTTGAGTAATTTCTGGATCGATTATATGCCATTTAGGAATCTGAATAAGTTCTTGACATATTAATTAACTTTTTTTTTATATTATCATCAAAATAGCTATTTTTATGCGATCATAAAATGTATAAAATAAAACTGTAGGTGAATTTTTCTAGCCTTTAATAGAATGAATAGAATATTTAAACGAAAGGAGCATCTAACTATTTATTTCAAATCATGTTCAGGTTTCTCTCTGTGATTTTTGATCGATATATTTCGTGGCATAAGAACCATATATTTTAAAATTTAAGAAATGAGGTGAATTCCCATCAACTTCAAAAAAGATTCAGGCATGCACAAAATCATAGCAAAAATGAGGTAAATGGAGCAGTCAAAAGAGAACTAAAAGGCGGGAGTAGATAACAAGGCAACCAAGTGGATGTCGCAACTTAATGCTCTCCACCAGAATAGCAGAGACAAGATAGGACAAGAGACTATTTCCATCTATACAACTAGACGATGCCCACAAGGGTGGTGGCCACCCCACTGATGTGAAGCATAATTTTAGATCGACTCCTCTGCAATTCTACCGCACAGTCATATTCGCAAGAGGCAAGTTCGAGAATCCTCTGCGACATAGTTTAAACAGGCCTTCAAAACACCACCAAAACCACCTTAGTTGCATTTTCAAGGAAAAGAAACTTTAAGCCCAGAACCATCAAATAGAAGGGAGCTTTAAGGAATGGAAGTCAGAGGACAAATATCTGGGACTTACACTAGATGATACTCCTTTGGAACAAGAATGGAAAGATCACAAAAGCCCTGATAGTGTGCAGCAACATTGCAGGAAAAAACTAGCTATGTAACCCAAGTAACCTACGATGGATGTACCCGGCAATAGTGAGATCGATCAACACATCATATGGAACAGTTGTGTGGGTAGCAGCACTAATCGAGCTAGGTCAAGGAAAAATCTATCGAACATTCTAACCCTAGACTGAATTTGCATAGCAGTTGCATTGAGAACGTGTTCAACGGCTGCTATAGCAGTAATTCTAAACTTAACACACCTTCTTATAGTAGTGGAGACAACATGACTAAAGAGGGAATCATCAAACTTAAGTATCGACCCCTCCATGTACTTCAACATACTTGGGGCATGTCTCAAGATGAGACGACAAAAAGTTATAGGTTTGTGAAATAATTTCACAGGAAACTAAGCTGCAAAAGGGAATGGGACGAAGACACTATCCCAAGACTCAGTAGAATGGCCATTAAATTGTATACTGACGGCTCTAAAACAACATATTGAAATGGAATCTCGCAGAATGCTCTACCTACCCTGCAAAAACCAAGGGCAGAACACCTGGGAGCATATCAAAGATGGGGAGATTCACCTAGCTTGAAGATTGGAATCAGGTTCAAAGATGACTTTAAACTTCCTGGGTAGGCAAAGCATTTCATCAATGGGGTAATAATTTTTAGAAACCCCGTTGGTTGCTTGAACAACCATGACAAATAAACTCGTTATCAAGAAGAATTAAACTCATATATATGCTTTTCTGTTATTACCCCTTAATAAGTCTCAATCGAATCAACCTTGAATCAAGCGGAAATGAAATCATCATATATTTTATTCATCTCAAAATAATTAACTTTAATGTCACTTGCAGGAATGAGATTTGCCCTAATACAAATTAAGATTGCGCTGTCTTTGATGTTAAAAAACTTCGAGTTCACTTTAAATGAGAAAACGAGATTGCCTCTGAAAATGGAAACAAAAGGGATAATATTGGCGCCTGTCGGTGGAATATGGTTGAATTTGAAGCACACCAATTCTAATTTATAAAACTAAGAATAAAACCCAACAATCGTATTCTGATTTTAATTCCTTCTGCCTAGTGCAGGCATGTTATGGAGTAACGGTATGTATAACGTATAAAAACATATTATAATATCGCACTTTCTTAATAATAACATACTTACTGTATTCGGACTTTACATCCTTGAAGCAGTGACTTTTATAATTAACAATAAGAAAATGTTTCTTAACAACTTAAGTAAACATTATATTACCAGATGCAAGACATACATAAGTTGTAACAAATTATGAAAGTCTACCTACAACAAACTTCCGACTGACTTCAAAAAGCTTCCTAATTTCTAAATAAAGAAAAAGCTGACGGCGGCATCATTCATGATGAAAAATCGTATTATTCATTGAATGAATTGTCAATAGATTCTCAAATTGAAATTTGATATCATTTGTTTATTGTTCTTGTTGTTTCATCAATTGTATTTTGCCTATTCCGCATTGATATACTGTATATATTTCGATCTATGCTTTAATTAATTTAGTGTTTAATTATATTCCACAATTATATCAATTCTGAACAAATTATGTATTGGAGGTATTCTACACTCAATGAGGTTAAAATGTATATAGAATCAATAATAAACTATCTATTTATCTATCTGTCTAACTATTTAATACCTAATCACAGCCAACTTTGAATATTAGCCAGCCACGAAGCTAAAACTGACTACAATGTGTGGTGTAGTCCGATAATATTATAATGGAAGTCAAAGAAAGTTAATTTCAACAGTATATTTTACCCATTTGGAACAATAGGTATCTCTAAAGAGAAAATAGTTTTGTGAAGTTTATAATTAGTTCGTGAATTTGTATAATACTGATGAACTTTGTGATGTGTATTGTTTTGTTTGGGTGAAGCATTATTCTGAAAAGTTAATAATACCATGATAAGAGAAAGCTACTTTAACTGTTCCCTTGTTTAATTAAATTTTTTTCTCTGTAATATTTAAGCTTTACTCCTATTATTATATTATTGAGATTAATTTTAAGATTTAAGCCATAGGATATACTACGTTGAGATTGTCTGGGCGATGGGATAAATTAATCAGTCTGGCACCGATCATAGCCCAGACCCGTTTGATCGGTGAGAAAAGCACATGTGCATGAGATTCATGAAAAAATGTGTCATAACTTTTGCCGTGTGAGAACATATCTTGTTGAAAAATTGATTCAATCAACCCCGCAATATATGACACTACAACAGGTTCTAAAACATTGACCCGAAGAAAAACAAAGATGACCTACAACCAAAACATATTGCATCCCAACCATCACTCCACCTATATGGGCCATAGGGCGTTTAACACTCAGTTATCATTTCCTTCGAACCCATCGAAACGTCTCACCCTTCTTCCTCCATCGAGGGCCCACAAACAGAAATGGGGAAAGTACCCAAAGTCTACATGATGCACCCTCATGTCCACATGATTTACCCAGAGTACTCGTCCATTACACTATTCCAGCTTGCTGGTAAGATCAATGGGAGTATGGGGTAGGAATAGAAACAGTCAGTTACAAGGAAGTCCTTAGGATTGCATTCGTCGATGTATGGATGGCATAAACTCACTCCATTCTAAAGTTTTCCTTCAATAATATCCCGCAGTTTCCGAATGTCTTTTTATTACTGAACTGTTGATTCTTGGGGAAACTCGTCGTGTCTTCTTCTGACGGCATTTATTTATACATCTCCAGCTTCATTCGTGACATCATGTTTCTATAAAAGCCCCTTTTTAATCTCCTACGATGTGCTTTCTGTATTTTCAGCCCAACCAAGGCACATAATGATATAGTGACAATATATACAATCTTATACGATTGGAACCTTAATCGACTTCTGCTTGCTTAGAGCTAACCTACCAACCTAACATTAGGCTTTTGGCAGGATCGCCATGTATTTTTAAGAAGTTAGACAGTAAACGCCGATGTTACTTTTATGATAGTCATGATTTACCTGCCTACAATAATGCTTGTTTCAATAACCTATAATGTTATCATATCGCATCACAACGTTAAATATTAGTGAAATGGATTCATGTATTCTAAATAACTTGCTTTCATTATCGATCGAATAATACAAAATACAGAGTCAAGGAGGAAATATTCTGCATCTACAATTATTACGGCAATCACTAGTTACTTATGAAAACTGATCAGTACTGATCATGAATTTCTTGTTATTGCCTACTAAGAGATATATGTTCGGAACCTTTAATCTACCTTCGATTTCAATGAGAAAATGGCTGTTGTTGATGAACGATCGAAAATTTCTATAAGGGAGACATAAGAACGAAAATTACTGAACACCTACCTTAGCAGCAAGTTCTAGTACAGCAATCTTCCTCTCCTGTCCTTCCAATTTTTCTTGTAGCATAACAGCTCCAAGTCCTCCAGCATGATGTTGTTGTGTTTCCAATTTTGTCTTCAGTTGTTCGATTTCTGTAGATAATTTTGCATTTTCTGCGGTTAGAACTGACGTTTGATTGCTAGAGGTGAACATGTTCGAAGATTTCAAAATTTTAATTCTGCTTTCTAAACTGTGTTTTTCCCGTTCGAGTCGTTCTATCAGAACTTTATAACCGGCGCATGTGTTTTGGCTTTTTTCCAGCTCGGTGTCTTTCTCCTTTAGTTTTGATTTCAGCCTATCTACAGTTTGTTGAGCTTGCTTTTGTTTATTCCACCTTTCAAAATCTTCGGATATTTTGATTTTATGGGATTCATTAATTGAAATTTGGTTGTTTAATGCTTCTCGCAAATGAACCACCTCCTCTTCAAGCAGAGTAACTTTTCTTTGTAATTGGTCTTTCATAGACTTTTCATTCTTATCGGTTCTTGCTGACGCAGCCGGTCTATTAATACTGTGAAATGAAATTTTAGGGATTAGATGGAATTAATTAATCAAATCTTGACATCAGGAAATAAAAGGATGTAGGCTACATATTTACAAATGTGGGATTGCGAAAATAATTAACCTTTCAATGTAATCGGTCCATTCCAAATCACCTATTCAGCCATCCTTTTGATATTCTCAGGTACATTATGTGAGTGGAGTAAAGTAATACCTGTTAATGAACATAATGAGCATGCTATAGTTTTAAAATTGCTACACTTTTCTTAAGCCTTCGACACAGTCAGTCATCATCTTTTCTCGAATTCAGACAAAAACCGAATATTTCCGCTTAGAATTTTTATGGCAAATTGTCTATCACAAGGGACGATATGTTTTGGAACCTTCTCTTTGTGAAGATTATTTTGGTATCCAAGAGTGCAGAATTAATTTAAGTGTATAAAATCAGTATTAACGTCTCTCTAATACACTCAAGAGTGTGAAAAAAGTCTCTTTAATACACTCGAGTAGGTAGAAGTAATTTGTTGAAGAGTAGCCTGGAATTATTCCTGTTCCTGTATGTACATAGTTACTATGGATTTCCGTGGGGACTATTACACTCCAAATATAAAAACCAGTCTGTTCAATTTGCCTACCGTGACGGAAGAGAGAGAGTAAACAAAAGCACGAGTACTTGCCTCCTCATCAGCTGTGCTTTCAAGTCTCGAATTTCATCACGAGCACTTCTATCTCGTTGCAAAAGTTGTTCACATCGTTTCCTCAATGTATCCTGCTCTTTCATTAACTGTTCTTTATATGATTCCAAATCGGAATGTTTCGGGCTAGATTCATATTCATGTTTTTCAGATTTTCTAACGTTCTAGAATCAAAATTAGGTTCTTCATATTAAAAAATTCAAATAGCTTTTAGTAATGTTTCATGAATTACTTCCAATAACCTCCTCAACTATTAATTTTAGTTCACCGAAATGTTAAAATTTATGTTTTATAGATTAGATCGGTATTTCATTCAAAATAGATCCACATGCAAATAGAGATAGCCCGGAGCCCCATACTTTTCGAAGGCCTTTAATGAAATGGAATATTCATTCGATTAGTATGAACTATAAATAAGAAACAATCACCACTTATCCACTAAAAATACTGTTAAATACTGAGAACCATTCAGCTAAGAAGTAGCCATCATCAGAGTAAACTAAATTGTATTTCCATCCCTTCTAAATTATCTAGATATTTGTCATTAGTGAGTTTCAAGAGAGATAAACTTTCTTGATAAATGGTGTGTTCCTATATTTGAAATATGTTCGGCTAACGCTGAATAACCCTTCTAGTTTGGCCACAGAATTTTGGACACAACTCACAATCGATTTTGTGAATCTCGAATTTGTCGAAGTCGGAAACTTTATCAAAGGTGTTGCTTGTTCTCACATCTATAAACGGATTGCAAATTTGCAATACAAACCGTTTCTTATTATTTTATGGTATTATAGTGCATCCACAGTGGGAACTCTTTCATAGTTTATTAATTATTATATAGTCAACTGAATCGAGCTAATCTCTTATAATAATAAATATTCTTGACCCAGTATGAATTATATATAAAAATTCTCGGGAAATAAGACGAATATTTAATAATTATTAAGTGTTAATGTGACCTATTTCCCGAGAATTTTTATATATAACTAATCTCTTATAAGATTAAAATAATATCAATTTTGTCTGATCATAAGATATTATTACTACCAACTTAAGACAAAATTCAAAGTGTACTCCTCTATTCTAAACTGCATCGACTTTTCAAAATGCACCAGTCCCCACCTCCCCCACCCCCCCCCCCCCCCCCCAAAAAAAACTCGTCGATAGTTTGATGTGTAAACCGAATATCACAAAACGAGTTTTAGTTAATTAACGGCAATATTTTGAAAGCACTATTTATAGTGATTCCACATAACGGCTACAGATGGCACTACAGTTATAATAGTAATAGAAGGAAAACCAAGTTTCAGGGAGTCGTTAATATTAAACTAGGAGGTCGGTTATAGTACGCTGCGCATACGGCCGACGAATTAAGATGCAGTGTGTGAGTGTGCCCACATAAGCCGATGAAGAGCGTGAGCTGCAGGCTGTCTAGGCTTAATGTACACTGTACAGGTAACAGAAGTCACCGTTCAACCGCTAAGTAGAAAACAACAACGTGCTGTATTAGCCGAAACGAGGAAAGACGGCGTGAACGTAGCGGCATAAACCGATAAACACGGGCTAGCACTTTGTATTCTAATAATTTATCGTGGGGTGGGGTCATATGAATACATTGCACATATAATTCATGATGGTCTTTTTTGCAACTAGATATATAAATAAATTATTAATAAATAGTGAGTTATTTAGTTTTTAAAAAAGAGTTATCATTAACTTGGGTCTGGGGCCATAATCATATTAAAGACGGCCCTGAATTTGTCAGTAAGCAAATACATGTTTGAGGACATCAAATTTAATTCGAACTTTTTGGTGTGAATAATCCTCAAATGTTATTAGAAACGTGAACCTTGATGCAAATGATGAAAACATACTATTAGCCTCCTTACCTTAGCTTGTCGGAGCATTACTGTCAATTCATGAATTTTATCATCTTTAATTTTTAAGATATGCTGCAATTCAGGTTGGACGTTTAGTAATTCATTCTTGTGTTTATTTATCATCTCTTTCAAGCATAGTACTTCTTCCCGCCATTTTTCTGAATCTCTCTTATACACCTCTAACTCATTTTGATGTTGCTCTTCCAAACTGTAAAAAAAATATATTCATGAAAGATTTGATTCTTGTTTCACTTTTCACAAATATCAGAGAATGATTCAAAAAGAAATCATTTGAGTAAATATACTTGCTAATAATAGCGATGTCTCTAAGAAAGTAGTTAAACCTCAAATTGTCGCAGGAAGATAGTATTTCGTCCTGCGCAAGCAGAGATACAAGAGGGTGGGACTAACAACCCACCTTAAAAAATATTTCTATATCTATATCATCAATATGTATAAAAGGCAAATACCACTAACTGACTCAGGCTGGCTCACTCATGTGAGGTTCCTTATACGGCGCTCGCTAGGAACGAAGTTTTCGAAACTCAAACCCAAACAAAGCCGAAAGGATTTGATCTATTTTAACGTTTTTGACAGCTAATATAATCACCTACAATTTATATGACAGACAGTTCCATAGATTAATCGCAGTCCAGACGGTCTATGACAGACAACACACAAACACTCAACAATACAGTTTACGTTTACATGACAAACAACTGATACGTTAAGAGTCACCTATTCGTGGCAGACCATTCCATAACATAAATATCCCCGTCAATTCAAATAAACTTACACAAGACATAGAGTATAATTTTACGTCTACCTACGCCTTAAACTTAGCCTACTCATTTGGAATATGCATCAAGTCTCAAAACTGGGGGATTCATATAGCGGCAACGAGAACAATGTCTTAACTACGGGTATTAGCTGTTTCTGCAGGCGTGGCCGCGGACCACAGCTAGTATTATATAAAAGGCGAATATCACTCACTGATGACTGACTCACTCATCACGAATTCTCCGAAACTATGGACGCCGACCATCCAAATTCCGTACGTAAACACCCGCAAAGAACGAACTTCAGCTCCAAAGGGGCATAAGGGATTTTGAAGTTTTTGACGGCTTCTACCGGGATATCAAAAATTATCTTGGTCAAGGGTGGTTGGTGGTTGTGAAATCTAAAACGTGTGTCTTATTTTACGTTTGGAATAATTATGTCACTGTCACACTGACATCATCAATAACCTACAAATTTCATACCTATTTATTTCAGTTGTAAAACAATAATGAACTACAAATTATGAAATAACGGTTTTAGTAACAAGAAATGTTCTAAATGTGAACTTTGAACATTTTTAAATTTCGTGATAGCCCCAAACCGGGTCCAAAACCGTTTTAAAATAGTTAATTTTCTATAAATCGAATGACGTTCACGTGAGAAGCCGGAGCACGCGAGTTAGAAAAGTGCAATCTGGTAGTACCTAATACGGCTTTACGACAACTTTTCGGGTGCCGTTTTCGCTCCATGTAGTTAGATTTAGTGTCGGACCGTGCCCGACGGCCCTTCTTTTTTCGATAAATGTTCATCAAATAGGAAAATTTAACTAAAACAGTTTGATCTATTCTCAGATCTCAGTTATGCGCGTCCAACGTGCGACGTAACGAAGGGAATTTTGTAGCTACCAAAATATACCCAAAGGTGGTAAAAGCTAGCGGCCTATAGCTGAAAACACTTTATTACAACTAGCGCCGGCCGCACGGGGCACGCAACGGCCCCGAATTAACAAGATCGAGGTAGAAAGTATAAACTCTAACTGACGCGCAGCGAGCTCCTCGAGGCATATGTCAAAATGATTTCGTTTGTAGCTAATTACATAGGACGTCTGGCGTTCATGCAATTATTTTTTTATACAATTCGAACCTTCTAATTTCGATAGGCCACGTGAAAATCCCGGAGCTCGAAGCGCTAGAAACTTCTGAGCGTAATAATATTCGTATAAAATTGCGAAATTTCGCACTTTTAGAAACTTCAAATTAATTAATTTGGGGGTATTTTTATTTCAAGTAAACTAAAGTAAAGACACACGTTTCATATTCCACAATCACCCTTGACCAAGATAATTTTTGATATCCCGGTATAATCATATAAAGAGAGCTCCACAGATCGATGGATTATCACAGTTCAGACTGTAATCATCAGGTAACGTTGGCATGACACATAGATAATGCATTCAACGTCACACGAGCTTTCGGCGGTTTCTAATCATTCGAAATATGCATTTAAGTCTTAAAACTTATGGAATGACATTAACTGCTTCTACATATGTACGGACGTGGCCCGCGGAGAACAGTTGTATGGTATCCTCAGGCCCAACATCAACATTTGTTTTTTAAATATAGACCTCCTTTTTTCTTATCGATTTTGATAAAAGTAGTCATGCGCCAGACTTGATTAGTGTACAACGTTCTGGGCTTGTCATAAATCGTATTTAATAATAGCTGAGCTGGCCTGTAACGAAAAATTTAAAAGGAAATTTCACACCATAACATCTAAACTTTATTAGAATTAATAAAATAGTTATGAAAAAAAATAAGCGAAAGCCTAGTTGAAATGCTTTTCAAAACTGCCTCCTTAACCGATTTCCAATGCCATTTCTTACTATTTACTCTGGAATTGAATAATTTGGCTTCCGGATGGGTTCCGCGACACAATAATAGCACGACTTGATGCCGACGTTTCAGTTCAAGCCTCAAGCCTGCCCTGAAGATGCCACCTGGAATGATGTTTGCGAAACGTCGGCATCAAGTCGTGCTACTGTGACGCGGAATTCATCCGGAAGCCAAGGTTTTTCAAGATTAGATATCCGCGGAAGTCTACTATTCAGGATTTCCTCTAGAAGGCTTACAATATTTTCTGGAGGCCCAGAGTTGTGAAATATAATTTTTGAAATCTGAAAAATTGAATCTGGAGGTGTTGATAGAAACATACGGTCAAGTAAGCAGTGCATTAACATAATATAAAAAGAAGATCTGTCAAAATCTAGGTCTAATTGTTTCTACGGGCGTCGTAATTGTAGAATTTCGTACTGTATTATCATTAATATGGAGCGAAATAACAGCTTAACTAGGCTTTTGCTGATTCTCTTTTTCGAAACTTTCTTATCAATTGTATCAAAGTTATGGAGTGAAATTTCTTTTCAATTTTTTTAATACAACGCCCGGACTTCGTTTTTAGAAAATACGAACTTAATGATGATGATTTATGATATATTCAAAACGTTGTAACAAGTGTGATGCATATTTGTAAGCAGGAAAACTTTTTCTATCAAACTCGATAAGAAAAAGTAGGTCCATATTTTAGACGATGGGTCTAAGATTACTGTACGTCGTATTCAAAAAATTGATGCCATTTTGTAAAGGAAAAAGTGGCAACCAAAAACTGCTATCGGTTTTTTTTATCTCCTCAAACAACTGCAGAAAGTGTAAATGAAGAAATTGACATTATTTATTCCTTTCCCAATATCTTAAAAAAAAGCGGAAATTTTTTCAGTTCGGACCTTAGCTACACGTTCTCCTTTCTCCACCTTCTATTTCTCATAGTTGCCGAGATCCCAATAAACCAAACTAAAAAATGGTACAGAACTGTATGTACTTGGTTAATTTTCAGAACGTTACCTCTTCCTTAAATCATCCATCGTCTGGAGTCGATCGTTAGCTAAACTTCTCCATCTAACTGATTCCTTTCTACTCGTTTGCAGTTGTGAATCTAAAGTAGAAACAGTCGTATGCAGCTCATCAGTATGCTTCTCCAATGCATGCACCTGTTTCACGTACTGTTCTATAGCAGCTTTGCTCCTTAGAAACTCTGCATTTGCGTCGGCCTTTCTGCAATAAACGTCATTACAGCAATTTGAGAAGTTAATATTACAATAGCGCCGGATTTGTAGAAACGCCCACTCACAGCAAATACAAAATGATGGATAATGGTGATCGATGAACATGTTTAATGAAGAATATAAAAAATTAAAAACTTGCTATGATCCCACAAATTGAATTCTGATACTTGACTTGAAAGTTCAATATTTATTTACAGTGTTCATGAATACGTATATCGATGACTTTCTGCCAAAGTATCGTAAGTCACATTTTTGGCGAAATTGAATTATTCTGATTATCGTATGTAATTGTTTTCATTACACGAATTGCCAAAGTATCGTATATGATTTAAAAATAGGTTATTAGAAAAAACGTTTTTATTTTTGTCGTAAGTCCACTTATTTCAGTTAAGCCCTCACCAAAACATTGTAAGACGCATTAGAATTCAGAAAACACCCCGACATAGTATCGCAAGTTCAGTCACGTGATGTTGCTTACGATAGTAATTTTGTTACATACGTTACTTTTGATGTTGGTTGTGTTTCAGTTCTGTGCCCACTTGTAACTAATTTTTTGATAAATTATGTAATAAACGTACATTATTAACTACCAGACTATTAAAAATTATTGAATATCAATCTTCCAAACACTTTGATCAAATGATTTTTGTCACACATTGTTTAATTGCCAAGGTATGCTAAAAAAATTATTCTAACCTACAAAGCTTATTTGCCGGTTGTTTGTACAAGACTGATTATCCAAAATTTGAAAATAAATGCGGTATAATTGAAACAAATAAATTATGTTGTTAGAAAAACGTACAAATTCCGATATCTCATACTTTTCTGGACAAACAAGTAGTAGAGATTCCGATTTCGAAATTGAAAACTACCAAAATAATGAAATGGATTTGGTAGGAGAAATTGGACTAAGAAAAAAATGAAAATTAAATAAAAAACAATCAGAAAAGAACAAAATAATTCTGGAAAGGGACGACAAGTAAGAGACATTCCCTGCAAAAAAGGATGTCAAAATCGATGTTTCCAACTATTCACCGAAGTTCAACGACATGATATACATGAATTTTATTGGGGATTGGGTTCCTATGAACGTCAAAAAAACTGGCTTCTGAGTTGTTGTGAAAATGTTGCAATACGTAGAAGGAAACAGCTTGCACATTTGAGCAACACAAAAACTTCTTTTAAATATTTTATTAGTTACAACAACAATAAACGAGTGGAGGTTTGTCAACAATTTTTACTGAAAACCCTTGATATATCACAAATAGGTGCATTAGGTATGCAATCTCCAAATCTGTACAAAACTCTGCAAAGCCAGACCAAAAAGGGAGACACGAACCACATAACAAGACAAAAACTGAAATAGTAGAAGAAGTTCATAGTTTTATTAAAAATCTTCCAGCGGTACATTCTCATTATTGCCGTAATCAAAGCGTTAGAAAATATCTTCCCACAGAATTCAGAAATGAAGCATTTTTGTATCGACTATTTTTGCGGCATCAAGAAACAAAACAATCAAATAATATACCATCATTAAAAATATGTAGAAAAATATTTTCAGAAGATTTTAACATCGGTTTTCATTTACCGAAAAAGAATAAGTGTAAACTGTGCGAGAGTAGAAAAGACAGTTCTTTTGTAGAAACAGAAGATACAAAGAAAATACTTACAAAACATATAGAACTGAAAGAACAATGCAAAGAATTATTTTTAGAGGATCAGAAAAGATTCTTGACTGAAAGCAACTTCCTCTGTGCAAGTTTTGATTTGGAAAAAGTTCTAAATACTCATGGAGACAACTTATTGTTGTACTATTCCAGAAAATACTCATTTTTCAATGGAACAATCTACGAGTCAGGTACAAGAAATGGCTATTGCTATGTTTGGGGAGAGTCCGTTGGGAACCGTGGGTGTAACGAAATCTGTACAGTAATTTTCAAGTTCTTAACGGACATAGATAAAAAAGGTCTGCAACACGTAATATTTTATTGCGATAGATGTTCAGGCCAAAATCGAAATCGTGGAATGTTGGCTATGTTGCAAACATTTTTAACCAAAACATCTTAACTAACTTTGAAATTTGTAATTAATTTGATTAAAGTTTAACAAATAATTAATTGCCATTATTAATAAAGTTAATAATATTGCCTATTGTGGAAGTTAGTGAGTTATTACTACTTACGTTTTTTTCTGGAAGAAGAAGTAGTATCTGCCAATGTATCTCAAGTATCAAAGCAGTACGAGCAGACTAGCGTAAGTCGGTAACTTACGCTATTTTCTGTAAAAACTTCAATCCCGACAAACTATCGTAAGGCCCCGAATAGCATAAAGTGTAAGTCCCAAGTAAAAAGTATTAATATTTTTGAATTCAGCGCATCAAAAAACCCTAGGAACCATATCAGATCAAAACTATAGTTGAAGACTGTCCTGGAAACAAGTCTTACCATTTTTCTGCCACTTTTAGCTTATGCTACTTATGATACTATGGCAGAAAGTCATCGATATTACAAATCGTAAGGTATTTAGGAAATCCAAAAATAGATAGAAATGTTCCTGTAGATATGTGTCCTTGGAGATTTAAAAAAAGTTCTTGAAGCGTGGCAGCCACGATACTGGTCCCTGGCGACCAATCCATCTTACAGCGGATTCTTGGTTGACGTATTGAAACGAATCTACCTCTTACAACTGTTCTGGATACTTTTTGTATAAATTTCAAATAAAAGTGTGTTTTTAGGCGATTAGGAAAAGAATATGGGTCAATTATATCAATAATACCAAGCCATACGTTGACGCTAAACTTGTTCTTGGCGAATGGCATGAGGGTTTTCTTCGACCCAAAAATGGCATCCTGGTTATTTATTTTTGAATAGAACTGACTGGGAAATGGTCTGGATAAGTATTATCTATCACTTAATGAACTGTTGGATTGATTGCCAACCATATTAATTTTCATACCTAAACTCCTCATTTCAAAACGATTGAACTCTAGCGGAATGTACGTGAACATTTATCTATATCGGGTATCGATTCGCATAATATGTTAATCAATAGATTAAATTTTTTAAATTATAGAAATAACCAAATAACTATTTAACATAGGATGTTCAATTCCATAGTCAGGTAGGTCAGTTATGTAGATTCAGCATATTCACATCCGTAACCGTAATAATTATCGTATCTAGAAGCCATCATTCGTCTTGACTCAAAACCTTGCAGATATAGTTGAGTTCAGCAGTGATGTACAGAACCGATCTGTAGAATATTATCCTGGGATAAGGATATTGCACAAGTAACATTTACAACTAAAAATTAAATCTTTTCATTCTGTTGTCAAATATTAGTTTTCTAATTCCGAAATTATCAAACTCATTCACACTTTAACAATGTTATTGAAATATAAGGGGAGGATTTATAATGCAAGTAGTGATGAGCAAAGCAAGACCAATAATTGTATGGTCTTGGTATTGGTCTTTGTTGTTCTTGCACATACAGTCTTGGTCTTGGTCTTGCATCAAGAGTCTTGTAAGTCTTGTTTCTTCACAACGATCAAACAGATCTAGTGTAGCCGCACCCAGAAGTATCCTGGTGCGACTGCGACACCACTTGGCGCACTCTCCTATAAGTTGGTAAAGAGTCTCCTATTGTACCGCAATTGGGACAGGATGAACTCTCCGTGAGGGAGAGCCTACACTGGCCGGTGAGGACGCCCTACGGTCAGCTATTATATATTGTTCCTTGATTAATTATTCATAATAAAATAATTAAAAGTTCATAGACTTAGATCAAATGGAAAGAAACTATAAAACTATAAACGACGTCAGTAACAAAATAAGACAAACGTATGTCCAAAATTGCTTTTAGTTTCCAAGATATGGGGTGTTAAAATTTTTAATTTTTTTCGTGTTGTTTTTCAAATTATGTCCTTGAATTTAAAGAGTACCAATTTGAAATTTAGTACGCTCATTAAACGTCAGAAAGAAAACATTTAGAGCAATTCAGCCTTTGTCAATATTTACTCTACAGGTTCATATATTTTTAGTGAACGTAAGATCGCTTACCCTCAAACTTTTCCTGCGCCGTCCCTGCTCTCAAGTATCCGAAAATTAGGATGGCATACTCAATTTAGAAGATTCTATTTTGTGTGATTTTTCAAGAAATGCACCGATTTCTAGATAAATACGAAATAACGATTAATCTAAAATTTTACAATTAAAAAAGAAACAAGAAAAATGTATGCAACTCAGCATCTAACCACATTTTTCGCATTCATCTCAAAAACAATGAGCACACGTCACGAAAGTTGAAAAGAAACTAGTTATATAAATATTTTCACCGTTCCAACACATATTATGTGACTTACAATATATGAAGAAAAAAATAACTGCGAGTGCGGATATTGCAAAGAAGAAAGTAAATATTATATTTTCAGATTTCTCCACGGTAATACATAAATATTATACATATTACTAGAAACAATCCATTAATTTTATGTTAGTGCAGGATTTGCAAGTCTCGCAAGACTCTTGCAGAAATTTCGGTCCCGCAGTACATGGTCTTGGTATTAGTCTTGTTCTTACATATAGTCTTGGTCTTGGTCTTGCTGTCAAAATACGATTTTGAAGACCAAGACCAGGCTCGCTCATCACTAAATGCAAGTGAAGATGATTTTTAGTAAAATGTATGAATCAACATGAATGTGAAATGTGCTTACTCTGTCTGCTGTTGTTTTTCTTCAGCTAACGAGGCTTTCAACATTTTTAATTCTTCTTGCATTCTCGCTGCTGCTAAACTATGATTATCCCTATCTTCTTTCAGCAATGACTGATAATGTAATATGGTTTCTTCCTTCTGCAGTAGGGTGTCTTGTAAAGCTTTGATGTTCGCCTAAATAATGAAGAAAAATTATTACAACGCGCATTACCATCCATCAAATTATAGTTTAAATAATAAACAGCATATTGGTCATTGGTCGTATCAATATGAGGTTAAAAAAGATTCTGAAGTACGTTTCATTAATTATTTAACAATAATTATAAGGTAAACCTCTTAAGAGATACTGGATTAACAGTAATATGTTACAGCAGTGGTCTAATGGAGCAGCTATCACCGTTTCAGGGTTTGTTAAAGTTTTAGGACAATATAACATACTATGTATTTTAATTTATGAATTTAATTATTGACCTCGATGTAATAATAATAATAATGAACATTAGTTGAATATATTGGTTTGAGAGACTAAATTATTTGCAATCATCCTTGCTTCCGTTTCAGTTATTCAATATCTCTTTTCCAAAAAAACTGTTCAATAACGAGAACCCTCAGCCAAAGTATGATATTTGTTATGATTTGTCCATATTATTCATGGTAGTAAATGTCCAAGTCTTGGTAAAAGTCTTATCCTTTACTGAACTTCAATTCACAATGATTGTGGTTTTATAATTAATTCATCCAATCAAGTTTGATGCAGTGATTTATGTATTCCAGAAGTATGTTCTTCACAATTATATGTCAATATATTAGTAAATTATCAATAAAACGAAGTCGTCGTTTTCAACTAATTGAAAATCGAAAGTATGAATATTGTTGTGATTGAAGTCTTCATTAAATTCGAAAATTAGGTTCTCATACTCACAAGAAAAATATTTTAGATTGTTCAAACCACTATAAGTTTGATATTTTCAAAGAAATAATTGAACATGAGATTTATTCATGTTTTGGTAACTCATTAGGGAATCAATGTATAATGTACCTTAGATGCTAATAATTCTTCATTGCTCTCCGGTGTAATACTTGAGATACCGCTATCTTCTTGTGTTTTCTGAATATCTTCCTTTTTATTTTGCATTTCCAAAATATGTTTCTCATAAAACATTATTTGACTTTGTTTGTCGCCAATCTGCTTCCGAAAAAGGCTGAGGTTCATCTCACAGTCGTTCAGCTTAGTTTTCGTCTGTTGAATTACTTCTTCTTTGAGTTCCAATTCATATTTGGTATTTAAAAGCTCTGATTTCAAGTTTTCGTAGTTCCTGTCGATTTCTCCATCCTCTCTGGAAGGAACGTAATCTGTTTGAATTTCTTGAGACTTGTTGAATTTCATTGTCGTATCGATCGACTCCGACGTTATATTTTGAAGTTTTCTATCTGTTTCATCTACATAGCTGTCCTGTAGTGAGCCATCTAAATCCCTATGAGCCAAGAATAACTCTTCTTCGAGCTTGGCTATTTGTTCATTTTGCTGTAACAATCTCTCAGTGCTCTGTTTTAATTGCATTTCTTCGAATTGAGCTTGACGTCGATATCTGATCAGCTAAAAATAAGCAATTGGTAAAGAATAAAAACATTTTCTTACATTTCTAGTTGAATTAAATGTACGTAGGCTTTTTATACCTCGCAATTCAATGAAGTACTGAATGAATTCTAAAATGTGGAATACAAGTTCACCTTTATTTAATGAATACACGATTTCAGTGTTTGCTCCAAGAAGTGTCGATTATTCGCTCTCGCTAGTGTAAATTATAACTGTAAATAGCATAAAGTCCATAATTCATTCCTTTGATGTGCATTTTTGCTATGATTTGCATGTATGGAGCTTAGGGCAAGGCCATGAATCAGCACTAATATATAGGGTATTTCATAATATATGCGCAAGACTTCAGGATGTGATAGCTCGTCCAAAAATTTGAAAAAAGTTTCCATGAAGTTACCCTCTAAAATGCACAATTTTCGAGATAGGGGTGTTGAAATTGAAAAAAAAATGTCGTTTTTTGCGAATATCTCCGGTACCGTTTATTGTACAGAAAACAGCTTTTGTAAGCATTTTCTACTCATAGTAAGCTATGTTTTGTACGATAAAAAATGTCTATAGTTTTGAATGCTGATATTTTCCCAACTTCTTGTTTGTCCCCCTCATAGATTTTCTGTGCCTCCAATATATGTCTGAGTTCTTCTTCTTGCTGCTCCTTCAAAATGAAATTTTCATTCTCTAGGTACTTAATTTTTTTTTTTTAGTCATAATTCGTGAAGATTTTGAAGGGGTAGTGGATGCTTTTCTCCCCAACTTCTACGCCACTACAAAAAGTACGGTTTTGAGACGCTCATTTGAACCGCCAATGTTTTCTACACAAAAAGGTACTTGGTCATAAGCTCTGAAGTGGACCGTTTCCGAGATAAATCAAGTTTTATGTTGAAAAACATGATCAATTTTATGAAATAATTGTTTTTTTCCTTATTAAACAAAATTTATTTAAATTGTGCATCTTAGAGGGTAAGTTGATAGAAACTTTTTTTCAAATTTTTGGACGAGCTATCACATCCTGAAGTCCTGCGCATGTATTATGAAACATCCTGTATAGTAGATGACGCATTCCTATAGTTATGAATGCTCATATTTTGCTTTCTATTTAAACAGTAACTTTTACAAAATTAAAACAAGTCCCACCGAATACGAAGTTTTTCTTCCATCAATCAATATTTTATGCCTTTGGTGAACTAAGAGATACAAACGAACACATACTATATCATAGGTTATATTACAAAAATCTAGTATATGCCTAGTCTTCCAATATGCAATAGTAATATTGCCCAGGTAAGAAGAAATTAATAAATATAATTTAATCAATATAAAACAGTGTGTTAATGTGACCTATTTCCCGAGAATTTTATATATAATTCATACTGGGTCAAGAATCTTTATTAATACAAACAAATAACTGATCCATGCGTTACTTCCCTCGGTGCGACAGACATCATCTCAAAAATTGTCTGGATAGATTCAGAAAGGCTCAAAACGAATATTTCCGCGAAAATCTTGGAGACAATTTTTAAGCCAATTACAATACTTCCGGTTAAATGAAAGAACAATTACTTGTTTTTATACCAGATTTAATAATAACATGAAACGTTACTAAAGTTTCAACAGCGAAGGGCTGTTATCAAACAGCTACAAAATTATGGAGTAAACAATAAACAGTTCAAGTATAAATAGGAACTAAAATACAATGGGGTTAACGAAATTACAATTACGAGTAGGGGATCATCGGAAATTCCGAATCGGGTAGATCCCATCAAACAGAGTGAATTGTGCATTAGGATAATTATTATTTAATATTCTAAATTATTCTAAGAGTGCTTTGAAATACAAAGGTAAATATCACTTTGGTACAGGTCTAACTGATCATTTAGGCTATTGTTATATGAGTTTATGACACCTCTATAAATCTCTATTGATTCTAATGTATTTAATTTGAAACCATCGATCTGATTATGTAAAGAGTTTATGAACCTTTATAAATCTCTATTGATTCTAATGTATTTACTTTGAAACCTTTGGTTTGATTGTGTAAAACGCTTAGGCTATCTAAATTAGGAAAGGTATGACCTGTTTGTAGAAAATGGTTAGCAAAGGTTGAGTCTCTTTGGTAATGTCTGAAAGAACGAAAATGTTTTCGGTACCTAAGTTTAATATAACGACAGGTTCTACCTATATAAAAATTATAGCAGCCTGGGCAAATCAACTTCAGGTTCAGTATATTTATTGGTTTTGTCTACAGCATTGTTTAATTTGTGTTTTGAATTTGATTTTAAGATTATGGCGTGATAAAATGTTAGCAATATTTTCGCTAACGGAACCAAAATACGTCATAGTAATGAATGTTGTTAATACATCTATGTGTTTCATGTACGGGTAAGTATTGTAATAAGTTAATTGTTTTGAAAGTGCGAACACTCATATTACAGCAGACACTACTGGGACACTTGGTGGTACAGGGAGAGGCAAGGATGCCTTCAGAATACAAAACAAACTGGATAATGTTCACATTGGACCAGGACATATGAGTATCGTAAGAATCGTGATCAAGGACGTGTTAGGCATGAGAACAGATCACATTCATAAACGTTACTCTTCCGACAACACATTCAAGGTATTAATACCAGATAGAACTGAATGAGAAAAAACAAACCTGGGCACCATTTTACAAGGAAAGATCTGTTACATAGACGGGTCTAAGACTGAAAAAGGTGCAGGAGCATACTCAAAAAACCCAAAGACCGGCTTCTGCTATTCATTGGGCAATCACACTTTTTTCGTTCACGTTTTTCAAGCAGAGGTATACGCAATCCTTCAATGCGCGAAGGGAGACAATCGGAGAGCCATCGAAACAGAGCAGATTCATATATTGATAGATAGTCAGGCTGCACTTAAGGCAATGAGATGTCAGGAATTGACATCCCGACTGGTATGGACATGCGAAGAGGAACTGGAAACACTGGCAGAACGGAGCCGCGTTAAGCTGATCTGGATGCTGGGACATCAGGGAACTTCTGGCGATGAACAAGCCGACGAACTTGCAAAGCGAGGGTCAGAAAACGATCCAGATCCAGAAAAACTACAGGAGTACCAAAACGTATAGCACGAACATATGTAGAAGACTGGATCCTGGAAAATTACAAAGAATACTGGAAGAAAATCCCAGAAGCAAACACGGGAAAAAATACATCGAAGGACCGTATCACAAAAGAACGACAGACCTGTTAACATTCAACAGGGAAAAAGTAAAAGTGGTAACAGAGCTCATGACTGGTTATGCGCCAGTAAAGGGGCATCTCAACAAGATGGAACTGTACAATGGCGACCTGACATGCAGACTTTGCGGTAAGGATCCAGAAACAGATACTGTGTAAATGCGAAGCACTGGAGCCTACCGGTGAACCAGAATTATACAGCTCTCACTCAGTAAAGAACTTCTACAAACTTGTACAAAACACTAAAGTACTGGAGTGGGTACCGTGATCAAACAATACAGGTAAGATACAATGTGTCACCGGAGGCAACAGCCAAAGTATGCCTGGAAAGGTGACTCTCAAAATAGACCACGAGTTTCAAGGCTCATAACCTCCCCATAAAGGGTTTGTTTTCTTCGCATCCGCAAAAAAAAACTTATCCCCTTGGATGAATGGATTCTCTTAAAAAACCTTCTGTTCCAATTTAAGTCACAAGGAACATTGGATCAATACAAATGTTTTCAGTGAGAGGAGCAGAGAATATATTTCACTTATTAAATCACTGTCAGCTAACTGAAATGTACTTCCCTTAGAATTTTCTGAGGGTCCTTCATCTCCCTTCGTTGGCTCGTTCCCTTCACATTCACAGACAGGTTAGTCACATGAATAATTACAGGTATTCACAATTTGTCTACATGAGAATACTCAATTACTTATCAACTGTGATAATTGTTATTGTTAATACTCATAAGGCGATTAATATTAGTGGAAGATTGTATCATTACTCAGTCGACGAACATGCAAAAGGGAATGCAGAGGGCATGGTAGGGAACAGAATTTTTAACTTGAGTGCTGTTTGGAGTAGATAGGAGGTAAGCAAACTGATATTCTTCGGACCTACGAGGTGAGCGGTATGAAGGCGGCCACGTAGAAGATCAAGTTTTGCGGTTTTTCGCTTCAATCTCGAAAACAGTGCATCATAGTAAAAAAGTTACCCTTGTACAGAGAGAAAGGTTACAAAATAACAGGATTAGTCGAGTCAGATAGGTATTAAAACAGGCCGACTTACGAAAATCGAATGATACGGACCGATTTTGATGAAACAAAGTGCATTCGATTCGGGATGACGTCTAGAAAAAAGCTTACCGGTTAGTTTTTTGTGCAAATTTGTAATTATGTTTTTAACCGAAAAACACTTTTATTAATTTGCAGCGTGAATGCTTTATTAAAGCAATGTTCTATTTATTGAACAATATGTATTTGAATTATTAAAAAAATGTTTCTGATAATATTCACTGAACCACAGAACAAAATAATTTTCACATAAAACGAATGAGGAATTTTACTAATCTGAACAACAGCAGCATCCAACAGTAAGTGACACGTGGTTAACATTTATTATGTATCTACATTACAATAGCAGCGTGGTCCACGTATACGTTGCCGCGCCTTTTTTTTGGGAGATGGGAGGGAGGACCGGTTTAGATAAACAGCTGCTCTATGAAGCGGTGCCATAGAGATCTTATTATATGATAGATGCTGTGTTATAGTATAGTGTAGACTCCATTGTTTAAGAAAAATACCTACCTACTACCCCCGCCCGGTTTTTATTACGTTTATGTCCATAGTATATGTAAAAGATGCTGTGTGGAATATAAAAAGACTGAGTAGAGAAGATAGAAAAAAATTGTAGATGAGCGGGAATTTATTTCAAATTAAGAAATTAAAAAATTAGAATTCGATTTTGTTTTCGATTTAAATTAGTAACGACCCCCTTTTAACAAATTTTTAAACATTTGACATATAAACCAACCTCCACAACCCCTAACTGAGGATTTCTGGTTAGTTTGATGAAATTTTGAAAATTGGTCAATTTTTCGGTTAAAAAAATAATAACAAATTTTGCACAAAAAAACTAACCGGTAAGCTTTTTTCTAGACGTCATCCCGAATCGTATGCACTTTGTTTCATCAAAATCGGTCCATATCGTTCGATTGTCGTAATGAAATACCTATTTGACTCGACTAGATACATACAATTTTTTTCCATACCCAATTCGCAAATTTCCGAAAACATTTTTCTATAAATTTGGCCTTGTAGCACCTCAGTCTTAAATTTTACTGCAATATCGTCACAATAGAAGTTCTAGAGCACTCATAAAATGAGTTATTATTTATTATTTTATCTCCAAATGATGAAAAGTTGATAATTCTGTCCCCTACCATGTCCTCTACACCCTCCTACACTGCCCTGTTTCACGAAATGTTCAAGATATGAATGACAAGCAAATAATGAATATAAATAGCTACATTGCTATGAATAAACTCACATCCAGTTCGATATATTTTTTCTCTTGTTGCCAATTTAGTATTTTCTTAACTTCTTCTTTGTCCCCCTTGTAGATTTTCTGTGCCTCCAATAAGTGTCTGAGTTCAACTTCTTGTTGCTCCTTCAAAATGAAATTTTCATTCTCTAGGTTTTGCGCATTCCACAAAGCCAAAAATGATACATGCTTATTATCAAACACGTGTTTTATGGTGTTGACAAATCTATCTTCAGATGTTAAAGGGATGCAACCCATATATTGCAACTTTTGATTGTCGAGGAGTTCTTGTATTATACTGAAATTAAGAAAATTATATGTCATAAAAAGATTTAGCAATTTTACTTTCTATGATTTGAATAAGACACTATACTATCTATTTTACAATGGAGAGATTTCCTAGAATCCCTAATTCAAATTAAATATGATTTTCAGAAACCATTCTTGAGGTCACGTCATTTATCAAGAAAGTGTATCACTCTTAAAGCACCGTAATAACAAATAGGTCAGGTGATTTAGAAGGGATTGAAATGTATAGGCAAAAAAGCATTTCAATGAATTCAGATTTATCTCCAGCTGAGGGTAGTCCCTTAAGTACCCTACTAATTAGCAATAGTATTTAAACACATTTTGTTTTCTAATTCAGTTTACTCTGATGATGGCTAATTGGTAGCTGAAAGGTCCTCAGTACTTAAAAAGTATTCTAGTGGATAATGGTAATTGTTCTTTATTTATAGATTTTATCCTAGCATTGATTAATAAGTTAGGATCTGGAGTTTTATTACAATATCATTGCAAGAATCTCTACTAGCGCAACCTTCCGCTCATTATCCAAAAGAGGGTACTCGAATAATTACAGGTAGCGATTTAAACACATTCTACGTAAGAAGATAGTTCTTCCATACGCCAGAAGATGGTGCTATAATGCATAAATCACTATGACAAATGTTGTAACGATATATGTGTACAATTTTGACCTAATCCTCGACCTACCTTGTCTGGGGGAGCGGAGTATGTCAAGGATCGTATAGTGAGACTACTCTTGCTGGCACCCACAATAATTTAATCCCGCACCCGTCTTATGTGACGAGTGCAATTTTTGGATGCCCCTATACTTTCAAGGGGTTTATTCTATTCGCTGCAAATATAAGTAAATTCTAAATTCCTCTATGATATTAACATTAACTTAACCTTAACAGTTTTGTATGATATACATAATGATTAATGAATGAACCAATATTTTGCTACTTAGCTTCAACTTTCCAAAGTATATCAGTAATTGTAATGTTTAAAAATAATATAGCCGCTACAATTCATGTGAAGTGAAAATTATGGAACACTACTTCAGTTCAGATATTCCCATTATTTTTACAGAAATTGATAAGACACGTGGAAACAGTTTTTATTCTAACTCTATAGCTGCTAACGTCTAGATTTTGGGTCAATCTCAGTGGTTAGTGGTGACTTAAATTTTTTGTTGCATAACCATATGAATCATGTCATTCGAAAGGTCATTTCATCCTTGAAGTTCTCAGTTTTGAGGATGTTTAATGGATGGCGCTAATCCGGTAAATTTCCAATTTAGATTTATAGTTTTGCAGTTATCGTTAATGGCGATTGCAGGGATGGAACTATAATTGCGAAATTTCGACAAGCTTCCCAAATTCAATGCTACATGACCTGTTTGTTGTTTTGTTTATGTTGATGATTCAAATAAACCGATGAGTAAAGTGTATAACGACCTGTGACCATAGATAACTCTACTACCGGTAGTAGAGTTATCTATGCCGGTGACTTATCTCAGACGGTCTCACTGGTAATTGTTTAATCCAACACGAACTCAGACGATCATTAGCGATATACCCGAACGTACGCATGAACTCAGATAGTCTTTATACTTACTATTTTACCATATACTGAGTGTTTAACTAAAATGTCAAATATTATTGGTGTTGATTTAAGATTATAAAAAGACAAACTTTATGATTTCAAATCAATTTATTGATTTTGCAACTTATACATTTTGAAAAGTCGTTGATTTCAATTTGTATATTTTCTCACTGATAAATTTTCAATTAAATGAAGGCTAAGTTGTTTTGTGCAAGTTTTGATATTTTCCTACATTTATAATTTTCTAAAGAATTTAGCAGGCATTGTACATCAATTTGAATTCTTTTTATAACATCGAGATATTGAAATACGTTTGGGTGAAAATTAGTGCACACACGCATTTGTAGGCCAATGTTAGAGTCGTCTACCAAATAAAATTGTTGTAATTTGAGATCGCCTGGCATTCAGCACACAATTCGAAAACAAACACGTCTGCTACGGTCTGTGGATGTAGATGTGTTAAGGCGAAGATCTGTTTCAACCATTTTTCGATTTCTGTGTTGTTTTTGTATTCCATGAACAAATTTTGTATTTTACGCCAAATGGAATCTACGTCCTATGATTTCCGATGATGGAAAAGTTTCTTTATTCGAGTTATGTGCAGGTAGCTAAAAATCGAGAACAATTCACTGTGATAGAAAAGTCAGTCCGTTTTCTTGGCAGTGGTAAGTTTTTTGTGTCTTATATGGCAAAAGACAAAATAAATAACAGTAAGTAAACGTCGTTTTTGTAAATATGAACTGTGTACATCTGAACAATAATTAAACATTCCATTCATAAGAATGACGCCTCTGTTGCATGAGCTAATTAAATTAGTTTGCGTTGAAATAACAGCAATATTTATAATTTGATCATATACCAGCAAAAATAATTCGTCCTTGACTGTTTTAATCTCAATTCTGTTTAGTAAAATTTCCATATCTTCTTGTGTTTGAGCGTTGATTGAAAGAGTTCTTTCAATCAACGGTTTGAGATAGTTTTGGAAATAATTGAAGACGTTGACGCTCAATAGAGTTCCGTATGTTTGTAACATCTCTTCTGGACAGTATATTGAGTAGTTCAGGAGGATTGTCTACTTCTTTATGAATATTCTGAAGGTTTGGTGTGGAATTCTTCTGTTGCTTTCTTTTTGCAAAAATATTGTTTACTTTTGTCGATTCAATTTTGAAGTGTACACGTTAGCATTATTATGTTCGCCTATTCGTCTCAAAAATGTAAATAACATCCAACGTTTTTTTGAGTTTCCTAGAATCGGCTAGGTTGGTACTAAATACGAAATAAAGTTTCCTTCAAATACCATCACAGGTATCAAGTCGTTGGACATTTCCGTACACTCTCTATATAAAAAATATTCTTATTTTACATTTACATTCAACCAACTGAGTTCATGTGCAGGATTAGAGCATCCCATCAAGTACTTTACAATTATATAAAAAATTCTCGGGAATTAGGTCACATTAACACTCTGTTATAAATGTACTTTACAATGTCAGTTCATGTCCGTTCATATCGACTATGAAATGGCGTATATCTCCTAACCTACATAGTATGCATTAACAAATTTATTATTTATTTGCCTATTTCCTTTTTTGCTAATATAGAAAGTGAATATTATATTACTGATTTGGGATTTATATTCCAGTGTCGTTGTTATGTTTACAGTGTAATTTAGAGAGAATTCCTTACTAGCGCAACCTATTGCCCATTAGCCGAAATAATATACTGACACGCAGAACTCGCGAAAACCATAGTAGGTATGAAGAGGATTCTCTTCATCCTATGCGTATGCGAACACTTTAAGCAATGTAAAAATTAGTTCTAGTATCCGCAGTGAGACGGTTTAAAATAGAAATTCCAACATTTGTATTGATAAACATACATAAATACATTTATGAATAAGGAACGTATCTAAATAGAGAAAACATTAGTTAAATCTCCAGACTACTACTACAATTATAAGCGTCAGGATAATAAATTGAATGAATTCACATATGACTGATAATAGAATCAAATTGAGAGCACTTTGAACAAAGACCGTCGTTTCCGACAAGTCAACTAAAGTTAGTATAATTTAATTTATCGTCTGCAAAAATTGCTGTCGCTACTAAACGAAAAACAATCTTCGAAACATTAATCATATTCTGATTAAAAGGAATTAAAAAAAAACAAATGATGTTTTCAGAAATTTTATGAAAAAATTCACCTAAATTTTGGTCTCATCACGATGTTCTAGAATTAATCGTCTTTCTTCAGGATGAACTTTCTTTGAAAAATAGAAAGGTTGATTTGGAAAAATTGAAGCTATGCAATCTTGAACAAGATTTGGAGTCTTCCCAGGACACACAAGTACAGATCCATCATGGTAAGTTATCTTGTATTCTCTAATAATGACACTATCAGGAAAATGTTTACAACATACATACGCATTTTTTTGGGGAACGGAAGAATGCCTATGAGTTGCTCTAATCCATTTTTGCTTTAAATTATCGTCTCGTGGAAAAGCAAATGTTGAACAATAAGTTTGATCTGGATTACTGCTTAGCTGGCATTCTGATATAAAATGATACAAAATGCAAATGATAAATTTCCTCACCAAGATCAAGACATCCTCAAGAAAATTGATAAAACCTTCCGAACGATTGATGAAACAAACCATTTATAATATAAAAGACGACTGACTGTCTAATGAAATCAAAACGGTCGTCTAAGACACTAGGTACCAAACAAATGACACGTTATTTTATTGCCACATTTTTGACTTCACTCAATCTCTTAAACTATACCTATATTGATTGCTATAAGTTCAAATAAAACATTAGGTATTTATTCTATTACTGTATTTTCTGTTAGAACAAATAGATTCACCGACTGAAAACGAATTCTTCACTGCACTCGCACTGATTGAAATAACTTACGCGGAACGGCTGTTCGATAGGCCCGAGTTGAACATATGTTATGGTGTTCACTAATTCAACGTACCGACTCCTTGTCAATACGGCTATGTATTTGACAATGGACCCCATTATTTCTGAAAAAACCACGCGAACCTAAATATGTATATCCGTCGAGTTCCAACAAAGATCAAAATATTCGAGTGTCCTAATACTATACATCTGAGTAGGACGTTAAAATAAACTAAAAAAATATATTTTTAGTTGTAGAGCTCTAACGATACCTGGATTATTATTCTAGAATCCCATAGCATATCTTTTATACATGCTGTATGGAGTGGTAATAGTGATTCTCTCTTGCGAATGTATTGAAGTGGGTTTAGTGTATAGAATAAAGATAATAGGTACATATATTGTGTACTTTGTGTGGCCGGCATATTCTTGCTGCGATTTGTGTTCAAAAGATACTGTGAACCGAGAAATCATTCCGGGTGTCTTCTTCAGCTAATCGTTATCCAAGCAATGTATGTTTTTTTGGTTCCTAACCTCAACTTTTAATTAGCATTCAGATGCAGTAAGTTTTTCATCTTATAAGAAAATACTTCAGACAGTAATTTGAATTTAAACAAAAATATGATACTTACTTATAGTGTAAAATGGTTTAAAAAAACAAAAGTTCAAGGCGAGCACAATTTGCACTCGGAAGAAGCAGCCCGAAAACAAATGAATTCAGATATTGCTACGACAGAAAATAGAAACTATAACATTTGACTATCAGTACAAATAAATTAGTTTACAAAAGGCACTTCTAACTGATTATGCATCGGAAGCTGATGAGAATCTTATTGTTTGGGGGGGGGGGGGGCTGAACTGGACTCGCAATGGTACTCTTAGGAGTAGCTTGAATGTGAAAAGTATTGAGTTGAGATTGTTGTTCTCTGGTCACAGTTCCCACGACGCAATGGGCAGTGACTTTGGGCGTTGATTGAAAGTGTAATTCGTAATTCCTTCCGCTCGTGAGCCCGAGAGAGTGCAACAGTTGTCCGAAACAAATCGGCCTAGACTAGAGAAATCTTACCTTTGTTATTATCTTTTATCATGGACGTTTTACTGGCATAATTACATCAAAAAAGTGTTATGTTTTCTTTAAATATGTTTACATTAATAAATACTTTCACGTAAATAAATGGAATCAAAATCTAAAACGTTTTTACTTATTTTCTTAGAATATTTAAAATGTTGGTTGCTTCTCTGTCGCGTAATGGAGTCCAATTAGGTGGCACTTCGTTGCGCCCGAACCAAATTGAACACAAGTTAGTAGAATACCGAATGTGAGCAACCAGAGGGCTAGGCATAGCATTCAAAGTGAATAAAATGTTCAGAATTAATTTACCTTCATGAATTAACTTACCTTTATGATATTACTAGCTGTTGTCCGTGGGCTATGCTAGCAGAAACAGTTAATACTCTTGGCTTCCAGAGGTGATGTAAAGACATGTTTGTCCCATCTTGGTTAGCTCGTCGAAACAAGTAAGAACAACTAGGACATATTCCGATGAAATGCATTATAAGCATCGAAACTCGGTGCATTTCTTGAATTCCTAATATTTGTGCTCATTTTCTTAACTTATTCTCTTCACAATAGGTACATACATTATATTATATTATATGTATTATACTTTATATTATATTATTCCTTAACCATTCAAGAAAAATGTTATATTGTCAAAATGAATGATAGTTTTACAACATTGAAAGCTTATAAGTGGATATTTCAGGGTAAATATTTTGAAAATGATTTTTTATCGATTATAACACTATAGTGTCTAGACTTTAATGTGGGAATAAATTGCTTCCATGGCTTCACCAATCTTTTTTTAAATTCATGTCGGTGAGCCCTGCTACCCAAATTTTCCGGCCAACTGGACCCACCTCCCCTTATTTCTGCTTAAAAGTATATGTACAGAATTCTGCTAATTGGAACCTTGCTCTGATTACTGATAACGTTCAATAGAAAAATGTATTTTTTATGGTCAAAGAAAAACGTATTTGCCCCTCGTTTACCTGGAAAATGTAGCACTACACTCGACAGGCCATGAATCTACTAGCTGTCAATTTTATTAAGGTGGCAACATTTGTTTTGTGACTTTTGACTTTCAGATAATGAAACTGTCCAATATTACCAACAATATCATGACTCATAGTTAAATTAGAATCGTATGGCCCAGTTGGCTCGGGGACCCACTTATTACCCCATCTTATTTATATTATATTATATTGTATTGTATTCTATTACAAGCCACTTTTTAAGCATATCGGGGCGCAAATATCCGTAATTTATTGAATGTTTTACTTTGTTATTGCAAAAATTATTCGGAATTGAAAAAATGCCATTATTCATCAATGTTTTTTCTTAATTTAGAAATAACTATAATGAAACCATTCTGTAGATCTCCTTAATGCCTACAACTTCTGTCCAAAACGTTTTCCGACAAAAAGTCTAGCTTTACAAATAATCACAAAAACAGTTTTTTTTTCGCAGTTTTTGGAAATAATCCGCCATCTTGTTTCTTAAACCAAGTTTAAGTGGTAAACATATTAGTATTCTTATGTTCGATGTGCTTAACATGATCCTGGTGTTATTTTTCCATTACAATAACGTTGTAAAATCATATTACCATTTGAATAGGGTGAAAGAATATTTTCGTATTCTCTTTCTACCTCGAAACAACATTTTGTGATGCAGTTAACATCAACTTTAAATATAAGATCTTTCAATTGTACTTACCCGTTTTTCTTCCTTAAATGTACTTCTTTCAGGTCGAACTTTTCTTTCTCGTCGTCGAGTGCCTTCAGCGATTCTAACCATTCGTCGTGGCAGCTTTCTAATTGTAAAGTAATAGCCTCGTATCTGTTTCTCCAATCAGCTTCAGCCGCACGGGCCTGGATCAAATCAGAACCGATTTGTGCTATTACCGATTTATCATCAGAAGTCGATTGCAAGTCGACTATTTGATGCTTCAGATGTAGCAACTCCTGTTCTTTCAGAACACTCCACATGTTCACGGTTTTCGAAGTTACTGCGGAAATGTTTTGTTCCTCCTTCATTTTAAGCAGTTCAGATTGCAATTTGTCATTTAATTCCATATAATTATTAAGTTCTGCTTTCAAACTATTATAACTGCTTATATCGATGAAATCACAACATTTTGTTTCGATGGCTTTGAGTTGCTCTTGTAATATCAAATTCTTATGCATAATATCTTTGCTGTAATTTTCATATTCCTTGAACCTTTCTTCAGATTTCTGCAGTTGTTCTTTCACCAATTCATACAGATTGTTAACATGATTCGCTCTTTGACGTTCGCCAATTTCATTCACTTCGCTTTCGGAAAGTTTTCTAGCAAGTAATTCTATATTTACGTCGAAATTTCCATTAATTTGAGTACAGTTCAATTTGCTAAGGCAATCGTTGAGTTTATTTTTCAGTTCAATCTTTTCTTGCTCTAGCATCTGCTTGGATTTTTTCACTAAATTGATCTCCGTTTCGGTGCTCTCCATTTGCTTTTTGTAATCTTGCATCAATTCTCTGAATTTTATTGTTAGATTATCCAAATCCTTTTTTGTACGATGATGCTCCTCATATTTCACTGTTGTTTCTAAGATGTTATCTAAAATTTTGATTTTGCCTCTCAGTGATTTATTGTTTCTGGATAATTCGTTGATTTTGGAAGTATACGATTTCTGTGAGTTCAAAAAATCTGTTTTTAATTTTGTATTTAATTGAAAAATCGAGGTTACTTCGGCGTTAACATAGTCATATTTCCTATTTATTATGATGTTTTCGGCCATTAGATCGGCTAATTTCTTGGTTTGATCACTTAAATCTTTATTTTGGGTCAAAATATTAATTTTTAACAGTAATGTTTCAATAGTATCTTTCAAGTTGCGATTTTCTACATGTAGATCGTTTAAACCAGTTTCCAATGATTCTTTATCCTCTACATATTCCTTGTAAACGAATTTCAATTGTGTTTGTGTATTTTCGAATTCCTCATTGTAAGTTTCCAATTTATTAGCTAATTCTTGATAATTATCTGCATCTACTGTTGTTCTCTACAAAATCATGACTATCAAGATTCAATTACAGCTTTACAATATTGGACGGTAATTTCATGAAAATAAAATAAAATTTCAATTAGATTAACATTTACACATAGCTCTTCACAATTTCATTACATTTTAATTCAGATTAATTCTTCATTCAATTTATAATGAATTTACACATAAACACTTAATAATGATTCTTGACCCAAGTATGAAGTATATATAAATTCTCGGGAAATAGGTCACACTTATTATTTTCGTACGTTTCGGTCTCACGACCATCATCAGATGACGCATCTATGTACAAAACGTGATTTTATAAAACTAATTGTATCATCACAAGGCGCACTAATTTCAATTAGAAATGCTCACGTCGCCGAAACGAACAGAAACACGAGTAATCGAAATTGTAACACATTAATGTTTTTAGTATATGAATCAAGAATCTACTGCTTAGCAATTTTCTTATAAACTTATCAACTTATTAAATCAAAGTATGTAATAGGACAGAAGGACTGAACCAAAAATATATCGCTCGAGTATCCACTTTCGAACTAGATGTTTAAGATTTATGAGGTAATAGAAAAAGGTTGTCAGACCTTATTAGAAATATTGCTATTTGAGTATACTACTTAAAATATACTTTTAACATTATAAAGCCGCATGTAGGATTTTGCAAGGGTTTTAATTAATTAAATTAGTATAAATCTGACTTAATGATTGAATATCTGTTCTATGATTTACAGACTTGGAGTCACGTTTTATGTGAATCATCTCCAGAATAGATCTTTTATAATAATTGGTTTCGTTAGTTAAAATATTGACATTTTTGTAATCGAATTGGTGGTTATAATCAAAGCAGTGTTTAGCAAGGGCGGTGGAATTTTCAAAGTTTTTGGTTTTCGTACTATACTTATGGCCATACATTCTTTTTTGTATATATTGTTTAGAGATTCCTGTATAAGACCCATCTAAGCAATTTAATTTGTATACTGTGTGGGTTTGTTTATCTTTAGGTATTGGAGATTTTAAATTTGGAAAATATCTCCCAACACAGCTAGTAGGTTTATGCGCAACATTTATATCATACTTTTTTTAAACATTTCTTAATTTTCTCAGAGGTCTCCGGAATCTATGGTAATGTTATAAAATTACTGTTTATGCTATTCATATATGACGTTCCATTACAAATTGATTTCTTTAATGATAGGATTGAAGAATATTTTTGGGTAGCCATTCATTTCCAGTTAATACGAACAATTTTTAAATTTTTGGGACGGTCCTCTGGGTGGGACAATTTAACCGTGCTATCTTCTGTAATCCTTTTTTTATAACTTGCTGGTGCAACGGAATTGAAGTGAAGATATCGTTGAGACCAAACTTTAGTAAAAAACGAAGTTTTTACTTTTCATATTTTCATCATGGCCAATGTTCATATCTAGGAAATTTTTGTTTTTGTTCACTTCTATTTTACACGTAAATTGAAGGTTACAGTGAATATTGTTAAATTTATTAATCACGAACTGAATTTGATCATTGGGAACACACATTAGACAATCATCTACATACGGTTTAAAGAATACTGGTCGAAAATCTAATGAATTCATTACAGATTCCTCTAAGGCATTCCATAACTAGGTTAGCAATAGTAGCTGAAATAGGAGATCCCGTTGCTGTGCCGAATATATGCCCAACGTATTGAAAATAAGAGTGTATTCTAAACAAAACTTTACTGCATTTATAAATTCAGATTGATCTAGAGGTGTGTGGTTTCTAATCTCTGCCCAACGTTTCTGATGCTATTTAATGCCAGAAGACTGGTACATCGGTAAATAAAGAAACAACGTCCAAGGAAAATAATAGATGATTTACGGGTATGGATTGATTTTTTATAAATTCATTAAAATGCCATGAGTCTTCCACATAAAATTCATTCCTTCCTATTATATTGTTGATAGATTTTGATAAAAATTTTGATAAATTGTAGATAAGCGCGTTTTAGACATTATGGTCATGAGGCCGAAACGTACGTAAAGACGAAAATAATAAGCATATGTGTTTTTATGATCTATTTTCCGAGAATTTATATATAACACGTAAATACTGGAATCACAACATTTGTCATTTACATCCAATCAAAAGCAATTAAACCGCAATTTAAATTTTCATGGGAACGTACACGAATTTCATTTCAACTATGTTGTTATGGATGTGGTGATTGCTATAATTTCTTTTTTGCATCAAAATTCATCGTTTTGTATTAGTTGTCTTAAGCCGTGGGCGAGCTCCCACATAATTACAATTTTATCAGAAAAATCAATATCGAGAGCATAAGCATATTTATGGAACGCTTAGTTGAGATAGGAATTTCCGCAAAGCCAAATCGTAATACTAAATGATCTACGGAGGCAAGTTTTCATTTGTGTCAAAAAGTTGATGTCTAGCGCCTAGATATCTGATCCATGGCTACAACACGTCTTACACAGTGATTTACAAACGTCTCTGCTCTTCTAGAATATGGGTTGTCTTTGTTCTGTCTTGATCTCCACAGAACAGCTCGGAGCGCCGATACAAATCATCACATCTTCTCAACCTTTTACCCACAGATGATTTTGCGAAATGTTTGGAGAGTTCGATTAGAGTAAACAGACCTACACTTTGGCATAATACAACCGTTCCTGCTACAAACCCCCAGGTCTCAAGTCATGCACGCATGTCTTTCTACCAGATGATGCTGTTACATACAGCGCTGATGCCTGCATATACGGGTCAACATCCCGAAGTCACTTGTAACGACAAGACTTTTACCATTGTAAGTAATGGCAAATAGACCATTGTTACTAGAGTGTCTCTGTCTATTGTTTGGCGGTACATTCCAAGGTGGGAAAATGTGTCCAAAACCTCTGGTATTTAAATGAGTATATTAAAATATATTTTGATAAACGTTCCCAATTTGACTAACATTGAAAAGTAAATACTGCAACGCAAATTGAAAACACTTATAGCCAGTCAATAAAAACACAATGAGCCTCTGTTCAAATCGTTATCTCATGTCCAAAATTATTGATTGCATTACATTTTGTGTTCATTTGAGCTCGCTCTTCTTGGACATGGTGAATTAATACCGTCGGGTAATCCAAGAATTGTTAGAGGGCTTATTATCTAATGACAAACACAAGTTCAGCAATTAAAGACCATATTAGGAACATTTATGCATTTACAGGCACTTCTAAAACCATTCAAAATAAAATTAACGACTGTTCCATGAGGAAATTAAAAATAAAGTTTCTTCAAATAGGTATGGACTTATTATAGCTGATGATATTTCTGATGCAACTCGGTAGGTTCTTGTACTAAGATATGAATATTTTGGGAAAATTTATGAAAGAATATGCATATGAAAGAATATAAGAATCAAGGATATTCGTCCATTTTTGAGAGTTGAACAACTAATAGCTCAAAGCTATGATGGAGCAGCAGTTATGAGCCTAAGATCCTCGGGAATAATAAATGACGTTCAAGCTAATATTGAGCAAATTTATAATGAATGGACTTTACTTTTCGCCATAACCAAATATTATGTATCTTTAATGACATCTTTGAATAGAACATATTTTTTCGATAAGTTCTATTATTTTTTTTCTACTGTTCAATTTTGCTGTAGGTTCATTTTTACAAGCATTTACACTTAAGAGGGTAAACTGAAAAGAAATTTTGGAGCAGCCCTATATCAAAATAGTCACCGGCCGCCATTACATTTACTACCTAAAATCAATCTGTATAGCTGTAGTATCCCATGTTGGTAGAATTGCTCTTATAAAATAAACGAATGCCTCAACGTTATATATAGGAACGTCCATTAGAACGTTACACCAAAAAAATCATAGAAAACGATTTTCTCAATAACGAAATCTAATTAGTTTTCAACAGAAATCACGGTCTAATAACTCTAGTGGAAATGTAATACGTGAAAAAAGGATATTTTTGCTTGCTCAACTCCGGAAATTTCTCTTACCTCCAGTAGATGTTCCACATTTCTGTTTAAATCTTCAAGAGTACCAGCATCAGTAAGTGTTATTGAATCTTGCAGCCTCTGCGAACTCAGCAAAAGCTTATTCTCACCGTTATTTATTCGATTATTTTTCGATTTTTCGTTTTGTAGTTCACTTATCTGCAATCTAGAAGAGCAAAATTGTCTGAAATCAATATATTGATGTGGAAAATCGACTAATTACCTGCATAATCTCAATTGTTCTCTTAATTCAGCATTAACACCCTCCACGTTGTGCACTTCCGCTTGCAATCTCATAGCTGGATGGTACCAGCCTGATATATGCTTGACATCCAATGCCCGTAAAAATTGCTCGAATGTTTCTGACTTTATCTCTTTCACGCTGGATTCTGGAATTATTGGAATATGTCGTTAATCAATGACAAAAACACATGTATCAAGAACTTTTGTAACATTCAGGAATGATCAAATCTTATTTTTAAATGTTTACCTAGCCTAGACAGTTTCCTCACTGTCATTTTTCGATGGTGAAAAAGTATACTTTTCGGCGAAAAACCTAGGTTAGTAATGAGATCTTATTTTTCTTTAACAATCTAGTTGATGAGCATCACTACAAATTATGTGTAGGCAAGTAATCAAGGAATCTATCTATTTCAAAGGTAACGAATATAATATGATCTCATATTCATCAAAAACAATGAAAGTCCTCTTTAGATAGACATTAGGCTATATTCAGAGTAATATAATTACTCTAAATGAGCACGCCATCCCCTTACCTCATATACTAGCCCGAAATTCGAGATATATGTCATATATTTAAATCTTTGCAATATACGCACTTCAGGCTATATTCATATAAATTTAACAATGTAAAATGACATATTATGAATGAAAGTGTACGAGCTTCTGGAGAAAACCACAAATGCAAACAAACTGTTTGAACATATTTCGCTGGAGAGAGCAACCAACATCGAGCTTATCCAATAGAGCCCTACAAAGTCGTGAACGACAGGCAATATGTCTTTCGTCAGCAGAGATCCACAGGAGACCTGCTTGACTACGAAAGACATGTAGGCAAACCTTCATTAAAAAATATAATAAAGCTCTTGCTATATCATTGGATTAGAACTCCTAAGCATTTGACCGAGTTTGGCACCAAGGCATTATTGAGAAACTTTCGAAATGTGGTTTGTCATCTCTATTTTGTCATTTACTGTCGAGTTTCTTGATCACTCCATGTGGTGGTTGACGAACTCATCTTCGATTCAATGGTTATCTACGGTAGTGTTTTACAAGGGCCTGTCTTGGCATCAACTTTGTTCTGCTCTATATCAACGATAGGTTGGAAGTGACCTCCTGTTCACAGCTTTCTAGATGATGGTATACTTTATGCCGATTTCTCATCTAGAGCACCTATAGCATCCAATAAAGCCAGTGGATGAAGACAGAGACAGTTCGATGCAATAAACAAAGATGTGGCTAGAATTTTGGAATGAGAATCTCATAAGCTGGTAGTTTAATGTAACCAAAACTCAAGGTTGTATTTACTTCGGGAAGGCGAATACCACCATCCCTTATATGATGAAGTTAGCTGAAAATATTTCTAAATCCTAAATATTCATGCTCGATATCACCACCAAGAGTACCCTCTCATGAGACGAGCATGATCGGAAACCGCTTCACCCAAACTTGGTCAGAAATCTCGTCTGTTATTCCACCACGAAAGATTCTAACCAAACTTCGTTCTAGAGGTCTTTCGCGATGGTTGAAAGTTCCAAACTTTCAAGAAAAATTTCAATGCCTATCTCCTCTCCCAAAATTCAGCCGCTAGTTCACACGATGTTCCATGAACATTATAGGTTTTCATATAATCAAAAGTAAAAACATAAAAAAATTCAAACCTTTCTTCACATTCAGATTATTCAGAATTTCATGCATTCCTTTGCGCAACGCTTCATTCTCCTCCACTAGAACTTTAATTTCTTCCTTAGATAAAGATTCTTGAACCCCTTCTTTGACTTCAGGTATTTCCTGAACATCTACTACGGTTATTTCAACGCGATCTTTTTTCGGATTTTCACCTATATCTTGAATTTGATCAAGTGATATAGAATACATTCGTTTTAATTTCTGAATTTCTGATTTAAGTTGTAAATTGTCCTCCTCAAATTCCAACACCTGCTTCCTTAACTTCTGGACTTCTTTTCTTTGAATTTTTTTCTTACTTTGATAACCAGAGGTATTGATATACTCCTCACCAGACAAACCTAGTTGGTCCCTGCAAGTGAAATTTAGATCAAGTTGACACACTCGGAAATATTTGTCTTCTATCATTACCTGGAATGATTTAGCATTAGTTTGAAATTCATATTTTGTAAGCAAGTTCGGAAGTGAGGGGACTGTTGCAACAGGTACAACATTTTATTTTAATACTTTATGTAAAGAAAGTTATTGGGAAAGATGATGATAACTCATCAATAAATAAATTGCTCGGAGTTCATGATACCATAATGTGTAAGAAATAATATTTGAAACAGAAAGGGAAGGGGGTTGACAACTCATCTTTGCCCCGTGTTAAACTTTAATTGTTTGAAGTATTTTCCACAAAGATCAAAACCACTATATATTGTTTCACAATATTTGAAGCAATCCTGTTATTGTGGATACTCCAGATTGTAATTGCATAACAAAGTCGGCTTTGTAGCATATACCAGTGGAACAATATCATCGATTTTGTGAATATTATAATGTGGCTTCCACACCACATCAAGGATTTGAAGGAGCCTGGGGCCGGTACTTTTTCATCTTAGGGCGCTCGTTGAGCATATTCCCTACATATATTCTATAAAGGTAAGATTTTGAGGTTTGTAGGATGGATATGGAATGGCGTTTTGATATTTATTAACAGCAGGCCTATGGTTTCCAAATTAATTTATTACTAACCATTAAATCGCAACCAAGATCATAGAAAATAGTCTGATTTTGTAGAATTGTCTAAATAATAACATCAGTTCATCTTAAAATATTCATACTACATATTTGGGGATGCTATTTCCATTCAAAACCAATCGATTTGTTTGTAAATTAATTTAAAGCTGCTCTAGAGTGATTCATTACAAAATAAATAACAGAGGTTAATTGTGTCCATAAAGAATGTTACCCAAATTTCTATTGTAATGAGAGTCCAAAAGCTAGGGATTGAAATTAACTTACCAAAGTTTACATTTAATGAACATTTATCAATTTTAAGAGATTCATTTCTATTGCGTTCTACCAGTTTTCGCCTCATTCAAATTTATAGGGTAATATAAATGTTTCGAAGAGTTGATATTAATCCAAATTAAGAAATTTCGTATTCGATTATTTTACAATTTTTTTTTTGGAATTCTTCCGTAAACCTATGAGAAAACTTATATCAATATGTTCTCCCAATTTCATTGTTATATAAATTTCGATCGTACACGTGGTCAAATTTTGATTCACATGCTTATAAAAATAATATGTTTCATACATTCTCTAATTTATTAGTAAAAGGTTTAAAATTGAATACATTAGAATCAATAGAGATTTCTAAAGATGTCAAAAAATACTATAAGAATATCCTAACTGATAGACCTATACCAAAGTGATCTTTTCCTCTGTCTTTCAAAGCACTCTCAGATTAGAATAATTTTAGAATATTGAATGATAATTATCCTGATGTATAAATTGTTTTCTAATTTACACTGTATTTTCCTGGGATCGACCTGTTTCGGCATTTCCACTGATCCCTTACTCTCAATTGTAATCTATCATTAACCCTATTGTACTTTAGTTCTTATTCTTATTTGAAATATTTATTGTTTACTTCATAATTTTGCATCTGTTTGATAATGGCACTTCGGTGTTGAAACTATAGTAACGTTTTCATGTTATTATCAAAAGTGTTATGAAAACAAAGCAATTAGTTTCATATAATCTTAATCAATTACCATAGCGTAACGGCTTATACCGTCGATTTTTTTACCAATTACCGAGTATCCACAGAAATTACCCGATTAAATATCAAAACGTCGTTCCATATATAGACCTATCAAGAAGGATAAGTTCAAGAACCTCAAAATCAGAATTGTGTTTAATAGCACGAATAATAATTTGACATAATTATGCAACATGAACTAACAATTTTAGGTCACGACTTAAAAAGTCAAAAGTTACCTCAACAATGAATTTTCTTTTTCCAATTGATCACAATTATCTTGTAGTTTGTTTGTGGTCTTTACCAGTTCCATGACATGCCTTTCGTTGTTTCTATTAGCCGCTTTTACTTCTTGGATGTCAACTAAATGTTTTGCCAAATCAATATGTCCATCCTTATTTAGTTGTTGTATGAATTGCTTCAACTGAAAGAAGTATAAATAATTAAAGCAATTACAGAATCACCACTACTACATCTTTTAAATCCAATATTGTCGGTGGATTTATTTTTATACGAAAGGGTACGTTAAACTAAAAACATTGTAAAATTAACACATTATTGCGTTATTTCACCAATATCGATTGAGTCTAAAAATATAATCTATGTACGTACATCAGAATCTTTACTTTGTGCAACTTGTTCTGCTATGGTAAGTTGTTCCTGCAAATTTTGCGCACGTTCATGAGTAGCTTTGAGTTGTTTTTTCAATTCCTTTCGAAAATAGGTTAATTCTACGACTTTTTTTTGTTCGTCTTCTTTTTCCTTCTTCAAATTCTTGATAATTTCAGTACTCTCTTCCATTTCTTTTGTTGCATCGTGCAATTGAGTTTGTAAATCCAACAACTGGTTCTCTCGTTCTTTTAGAAGCTTATTCAATGCAGAAATATGTGATGGTTCGTTTTCAAATGAAATCGTCGATTCGGAGGAAGCCTTGTCAATAGCAACCGTTTTAGTTTTGAGATCTCTTATTACGCTGTCTCTGTCTTTCAAAATTTTCTAAAATAAGAGTATTTTCAGTATGATATACAAACGAATTCAAGTAATAATAAAGAGTGTAATTAGTTGAAAACGATTTTGTTGAAACCCTTTTTTTTTCATATCAAAATAAATGTTGAGACAGAATTAGGTCTTCTTGATAGATATGAAACATTCACCATAGATGAACAACCAAGGTGAATTCCTCAGATATGATAAAGCCTTGTTTGAATACCATAAAATCATACAAGATCTGGAAGTGGCATAGCTACATGAAGGACGTCATAAAAGATAAAAGTTCTGAATACCACAATAAACTCTACTGCTAACACGAAATACAAGAAGACTTGAATTTTTCCTCGACTAGAGTAGCAACCGGCGGAAAATATAAAACTTTAATGAGTTTCATAAGTTAAGCAATCGATTAGAGGTATTATACTTCCTAAAAGGAGTAAGCTGTATATTTGTTTTGGTCACAATTACTAACATCAATCAGATGCTCCGAATGAGAACATATTATATTTAAATTTTGATTTTTCAAAGAATGGATATCCAACTTTTGAACTTCCCGATGTTAGTTCCTCACGTGATATAATTCAATCACACGGAACAATATTTGAAATTTCACAAAACAGTATACTCTCTTCACCATAATAATAAAATAAAATGATTGATGAACATAAATAAATGAAATTAATAATTCACCTGCCACTCTTCTATTCGTACATTGATGTCACTAGTAAATTCAGCAAACTGACTTTCAATATGTTCCTTCTGATTTGTCATATCCAGTAATTCTTCTTGCAAAATGTCATTTTTCACGTTACATTTTATTACCGCTTCTAGAAATGAAAAATTTTGTGATATAGTTTGTGAGTTAAGATAATACATATATGGTCAAAATGCATCAATGAGATCAACATTTCTTACAAGAATGGATAAGATGTTCAGACGTTCATGGTTTGATTTTCGATGTTGATTTTAAGTCACATATAAACAATCTAGTAATATAATCGTAAGTTTAGGACAATCACTAACCTAAAAGAGTGGCTTTAGACCTTGCAGGCGTGTCTGCCGCATATATATCGATACCCTATCCCATGATTAGTAAGTACTTTCGAAAAGTTATGGCGAAACATACATACGCAAGGGCTATGGAATTCTTCTGAATTTCATTGTTCAGCTTTAATGAGAGTTTGAGTATTGGTAGTGGCAATGAGTAGGTACTTCACGAAACCGCATCAGACAGAAATATTTAATGGGTCTGAAGAAAATGTAGACAACCTAAAGTACCAAAAAAAAAAGATTAGTTAGATTAAGCGGGTAAGTCGTATATTTGTCTGTCATTGTGTCAGGATCAACGGCAGAAAAACATTGTGAATTATAAACAAGGTATATGGATTTTTATACCCACAAATCAATTCTATAGACCATTAAATTTATTAATCCCGGACAAAACATTTTTCAAGCCTGGAGAGTGTTAAGTGAGGGAAATTTTTGACCAACGATAACGAATTTGAGGTTTTAAAATAAAAAAATGCTATCGACAATATAAAGTTCCAACAATATAAAGTTCCTCATGTATGGGCGAAACATGTTTTGAGCTCATTTGTGGCCAAAGATAACGAATTTGAGGTCTTGAAATGCAAGAGGATAGGTTTAGTTTCATATATGGGTATTACAATGCAAAAATACGGTTCGCTGTTAAACATGTGAAAGGGCTGTTTTACCCGTTATACATGGATATTAACAGGCAAATATACTTTTAATGCAATGAAAATGCGGTTTCGCTGCAAAAATTTTACTACAATTCTATAGACAATTAAATTTATTAATCCCGGACAAAACATTTTTCAAGCCTGGAGAGTGTTAAGTGAGGGAAATTTTTGACCAACGATAACGATTTGAGGTTTTAAAATGAAAAAATGCTATCGACAATATAAAGTTCCAACAATATAAAGTTCCTCATGTATGGGCGAAACATGTTTTGAGCTAATTTGTGGCCAAAGATAACGAATTTGAGGTCTTGAAATGCAAAAGGATAGGTTTAGTTTCATATATGGGTATTACAATGCAAAAATACGGTTCGCTGTTAAACATGTGAAAGGGCTGTTTTACCCGTTATACATGGATATTAACAGGCAAATATACTTTTAATGCAATGAAAATGCGGTTTCGCTGCAAAAATTTTACTACAATCTTGAACATGCAATAACGAGTTCCTTTTGGGTAAAAAATTATTTGTGTACCCATAAAAACCTATTTCAACACTTGTGTACTATTATTATCAATCCCATAATTTTTTTTCTGAAAACACCCCAAGTATACGTTCATCAAGATTATAGTAATTTTTGTTTTCCTGTAAAAAGGGTTGGTACAGACACAAAGGCAGACAAATTAACGCTGACTACGATAATATAACTAGAAATGTGTTGTCGCTTGGAGAATACATAAATAGTCTTCACAAGTCATTTGATTTGGTTACTGATTTTTATATAATTGTTCCACATTCTATAAGATACTCTTCGCATTTGTGTAAACATAATGAAATAAATTATTTATTTCATTATCTTTACAGAAATAAATAATATTCAGATTATCAATTTCTTTAAGAAAATGTAAAAATCCAAATTTCCTGTTTTGGGAATCGAACCCAAGTCTACCAACAAGGAGTCAGTTAACCTAGCCCCTAGACCACATCGCCGTCTTGTTAAAGAACGGTGTAAATGCAAGTTTACATCAATAATTGTTTGTACGATATTTTTGAAATTTTGGTAAATGCAGTTTTAAATTAACTTCAATTTACTGTACAAGTTTTGAATCGATTCAATGTATACCCTTTCGAAAAAAGTGTGTTATACACGATTTCCCTGAAAATCAATGGGGCTTATTACCGAAAAGCAAACGATTTTCTGTCGAAATTTGAATATGATAGGATCTTTAGTTATTGAGTTGTTGTGTTAACATAGATAACAACGAATATCCAGACAGACAGATAGATCTTTTCAAGAATTTTTGCTCGAGGACTATTTTAAACGATTTTAGAAATAGCTTGAGTAAATCCAATATACTCTTCCGACTTTGTCGCAAGGTTTATAATAATTTTGTTTTGATCTGAACACTATAATAATCGGGTATTGAGGGCGTGTTTCCATAATTGATAACGTTTACTTTTTATAATCAGATATCAGCTCGAAGTTGAAAATTTATTTTCTACTTCTTTATCCTAATCTTTGGGGTGCAGCATTTAATAATCGATCAAGTAAACACTCAAAAAATAATTCGACACTTTGTAGCAGAAATGAATCTTCTGAAAAATACTTACTTTGACCATTCACTGCTTTTCGCCATTTAATACCTAAGTGAATTTGATTCAATACCAAAACGTTTCATTTTTTAGGTACTATATATTTAATTTCAATTCGAGTATTTGTTGAAATATAATAATCATCTTACATTTATAGTGTTTCTGAGATTGTGAAACCTATTGGTTTAATAACATACAATTAAATACAGTTTCTGCAAGTAGAAACAGTAAGTTGGTACCTAACCTATTTTCCTATTTTAAATAATTACTTATTAGGTTCTTATTTCCTTCAGACATTTGCTATATACTACAACAGTTTCTAAATTAGATTTAAAATAACAAATAATTTGTATTATTTGAAATAATAGGTAAAAAACTAATTTTTGTTCAAGTGGTTGAAATCATTCAAAAACATTGAAATTCTGGTCAAGCTGTATCACCTTCAGCTATGACGTCATGTTTTCGTTACCTCCAACAGCCTATATATCCTAGTTCTACTAAAGCCGTACTGACATTTTGGGATGAATGGCTTCAGAATATTTGGAGGACAGCTTGTGAACTCAATCTACTACAATTTCTCGGATAATGACTGGTACAAAGCCGCGATCATTGGGATTATTTTCAGGTTGAGGGTAAATCTTATTCAAAGATACGTTTGTGAAATGAATCTGTAGCGATTTGGCAAAAGATTGATGTTTGATGGAAGATATTACCTTGAGCTTCACTCAATTGAACTGTTGATGATTCTAGTTTCTGGGTTAAGGATTTCAGTTCCGATGTGGCATTTGAAAGTTCATCTCGTAGGGTAGACAATTTCTTTCTCAGCACCACATTATCTTCTTCTATTTCCTAAAAAAAAAGATGTCTCTACTATAAACCTATATCTATAGTCCGGAATATATGATAATGTATTGCAGAAAGAGGTTAACATTTCCCGCAATTGCACACTGAGCAAGAGTAAATTTTTGCAATGAGTAGATTATTACTATTAGAGGTGTTGTTCCTGGTGCGTCCTTGAAGGACTATTGTATTCTCCTCTCGGTACTTCTCTTAAGTATGCCGGCAGGCTTCAGATCCTTCAGAAACAATAGGATTTTTCTAGCTTCAACGGTGTATTTCCCTCTATGGTCGTGTTGTATGTCCCAAAGTATTTGCTTTTGCGGAGAAGTGTGACATCGCAGTTAGCGAGCATAAGTATCGGAGTCTACACGTCCCATCATAAACCAGATTTTTCTCGTGTAACCATTGACTTTGCAGTGCCACGTCATGAAATCTCTAATGATTCTTAGGATGTTCTCTAAATTTATCTAGGAGGAACTTGGATTGTATGTGTCTGGAAAAAGAGTGCTGAATTCTTTGCCTTCTGTTATGTTGTTATGTATGTTACGTATACTACAGAAGCGTTTGAACGTTTCTGTTCCCTTGCATGCAAGGGCATCCGCTTGATCATTTCCTTCAATTCCTGTCCTGGGACCTAGTGGATGATGATCCTGTTCTGTGGTCTGCGTTCATTTTAGTTGCAGTTAAGAACTACTCTTGAGCTGATGATGTTTGAGCTGATCGCTTTTATGGTTGCTTGACTATCGGACATAATGGCTACGTTCTTGCATGGATTTCCGCTTGAAAGATACTGGTGTAATGTAATTACGTTTCCTAAACATAGTGAACTTTCCTTTATCTCCACTTTTGCATGTTTCCAAGGTGGGTTAACCATAGTCGATTACGTCTTCTGTATTGCTATATGGATCGGATTACAGTGGCGTAGATAATGCCCCCGCAACCCCCCGCGGTGCGGGAAAGCGAACGTCCGTAGGAGCACAAGAGAAAATCAAAATGTTAATATCGAGTGTTGCAAAAATACTTATTGGTGTATAATATATTATAACATATTTAATAATCAAAATATGTTATTTATTTTTAGTTAAAATTCGAAGTATATTTGTTATTTTCCTTTTCCCTTTTTTAGAAAAAGGGAGGGACGCTAAGAGCTTATATGCGAGAGGGCGGAGCTGGAATTAGCTACGCTACTGTCGGGTTAGTAGTTAGTAACATAAAAAATATTCTTAATATACTCTTGACATGCGTATCAAAATTATCTCTAGATTGCATTCAAACATTGTAATTTTGTTCCATATAAACAAATAAATGTTTTCTTAAAACCAAACAATAATCTATTTAACTGTACTTATGGCGTCATACGATTCTAATTAGAACTGATAATAGTTATACTTACCTCGATGTCATGTAGTAAATGAGATAACTGTTTATTTTTATTATGAACAGTCTCAACAAGTTCCCTATGTTGTTCTTTAACAGTCTCTGATGTATCTGATTGACTATCATCATGTCGAGAAGTGCGTAGTTCGTGTTCCAATTGATTCTTCTCTCCTTCTAAGCTTGTTATGACTCTTTTAAACTGAAAATATTTAAACTTAGTACGGTTTGAGTCATCAATTCACTTAACGACATCTATTGTTCAAAGTTAATTCGCAAAATGAGCACTAGAAAAGATCGAAATGAATCCAATTCAGATCATGATTTGTTATCAGGCCAGCACCAGATGTCCTGTTACCCTAAACGGTATTTACGAGTGTCGCTTTCCCTGCAAATTAACATCAAACACATACTCGCGCAGTATTGTATTGTAGTATTATATGACCTACTCGTTTATCTAGACCTCCTTTTTATATAAAGCTACTTTATATAAAGACCTCCTTTTTAGATATAACTAGTCTCAATCTATCAAGTTGGATCAATCTTCTAAACTCACAACGATAGTAGGAAATGATCAAACCGAACAATTCAAAACAGGCCACGTTAACACTTTATTATAAATTTTCTTCTTTACGTACGTTTCGGTCTCACGACCATCATCAGAAGACTTATTATGTCAAAAAGGGTTTATTAAAACTAATTATAGCACAAGCGTCCATATCGCACAAATTTCAATCAAAAAAAGGCCCACGCCGTCGAAACGAACAGAACCACGAATAATCGAAATTGTATCGTCAATATTAAAGTATAAAAATGTTTGTAACAAGAATCCACTATTCAGTAATATTCTTATAATATACAAGCGCATGTTGGTATAGTCTCATAACAACTGAGTGTTAATGTGACCTATTTCCCGAGAATTTTTATATATAATTCATACTGGGTCAAGAATCTTTATTAACAATTCAAAACTGTTCGAATCAAATGAACGGACATATACGGAACTACCCGATGAGACCTAGTCTTCCGCTAGTGTAGTTCGTGTATGGGAAGCTTGGTAACTCATTCATCCCCACTCCGTGGCTCTAAATTCATGAAGTCCGGTCACTAATATATCCTTTAGCGCTCTCTATTCTGACATCTCTCTGATTTTAGGTTGTTAAGTTATGTTCTCTGTCATAGCATAGACAGTCTGAACTTTCACAATTATCCACGGACCTGTCTGTCACATGACATAAATTGTACTTGTTTATATCAAAAATGGCAAAATATATTTAATTCCTTTTACCCCGTTTGGGTTGGGATTAGTTTCAAAGAATTCGTTCTTACCGGGTGTCTACGTCATATAAGGAACATATCTGCGATGTTTCAAGTCGGTCCGCTCGATAGTTTCGGAGATTTCGTGATGAGGGAGTCAGTGAGTGGGTGGTATTTGCCTTGTATATATACAGATATAATATGCTAATGCAATACTCTGAGATGAATTCGAGGTCCTTCAAATATCATGAAAAATTTGACATGGCTGCATCGTATCTCGATTGAGATCCAATTTATTGTGTTTCAAACTACTACCCACTACCCAGCGAAGACTTACCAACTGCAGAATACGTATTTATATAATGACTTAAAATAACGTGGTTAGTAAAATAGTAAGCGATTTTTGAAACTAAACTTCACAATGATCATAGTCTATATTTAAATGAAACAAAATTCTAATAGCAAAACCATTAGTTGAAATACACAACATGATGGTCTGCTATGATGCATTCAAAATGAGGTGTGTATGATGTTATATATTAGATATAATTCACATTCATTACGCTTATTCAAAGCAATAGAAATATTATAGCGAAACGACCCTTCAAATAACTTAGTTAACGATCAAACACACGAGGGAAACTCCACTGTGTTCTCACTGTTTTAAATCCTTATTTCCGAGAATACTATTTATAAGGTACTTCCCTTGTTTGCGGTATATCACATTTATCCTTCAAACTATTGCATGGGTCTAAATAATTTATACATAAATGAAACGTTTCAACCCCTCTTATTGAAATATTTTGAACCTGGTCCCTTTAGTTGGAAATTGAAATCAACAATTTCATGAACATAGAAAAACAAAGCAATTGTGTTGTATTTATTCACTTTGTAATTTGTGATTCAGAAATATCATTGTTGAGGTGCAACGTAAGTTCCTTGTTTCTCTGATGCGGTTGGGGTTTCAGATTGAGTCAATATTTGATTAATGACGTAAACTATAATTATTTCAATAATGAACCTACTTTTTATAATTTTCACGCACTCACCTTATTTATGTCATCGAGGTTCCTCTCGTTAATTTTAAGCTGTTTTTTGTGTTTTGTTTTTAACTCTATATATTTTTGTTCTAAATCTGAAATCAGACAATCTTATTCATATACTGAACGAATACATCACCTTGATTTTGTTACTTTCAACCTCTATAGAACTTTTTCGCGACTTGGTACTTCGTACGTCAACATCCGATTCGAATTTCCTGACTTCTTCTTCACCCTGTCTGGTGGCGATTTCATCAAGTTCGTGTAATAAAGTTTCCACTTGTTCACTCTTATATTTCATCAACTCTTGACTTATCTTCAGGAGGGCTTTGCACTGTTTTAGCGAAATTTCTTCCCTGTCACATTCGAACCAAGCCACCGTACTATATAAATAGTCTTTATCATCGTCCTTCAATTCATCGGGTGCCAAAGAGAATATATACTTCCAATCCATCTTCAAAAACTTTTGTTAAATGTAATATCAATTCTTTCACAAAATGTATAATGTTTACTCGAAGCAGGTGTTGTCAGTTTATTTACTGTCGTTGCCGAGCTACGATGAAACGAGTATACAAACATTAGTATCTACGGGATAAAAACTTATTGATGTAAATACCAAATACAATTACTACAATACTTAATGATTTCTTAGTTAAATATAAATAGGTTTGCGATTGTGGCTAGGTCACAAATACTCAACTTCACAAAGGGTTTACCTTTATCTCGAATTATCCTAAATCCTAAAGATCTTGATTTCCAGATGAATTCCGCATCACATGAGCACGATTGTATGCCAACGTCTTGCCAGTCATTGCTGATGGTATCCTCAGGGCAGGCTGGAACTAGTCTCAATCGCGCTTCAAATGCGCTACTCATATTGCGCGTAAATAGTCTTATCTGGACAAGCTCTTATGGTATATTAGATCAAACCATCATGACATATAAAAACATTATTATTCTTCAAAATTTTCACTTTTAAATCTTCTAGAAAGTGTTTAGTATGGCAGACCAGAGCATTCTACTATATATACCATAATTTATCTAAGTGAATCAGGATTTTTGGTTATTTTATTTGAAAACTTAAACCAAATAATAAATCATAGGTATATTAAAAATAAATTAATTCAATTTCTTGTTGGATGGTCTGTATTTAAGGTTTCAAATGAGAATCTTCATTTATAATCACACTGGCAGGCTATAACATACCTTGATACTCGACATACATGCCCAATTGCTTGTTTTTCGCTTCCCGGACGAGCAAAAAAATTTAAATTGCAAAATATAATTCTGAACCATCTCTTACGAGTACGCTATCATAATTGCGCCCCGCCCCCTCTTCACGTCCTAGCCCCCTGAATCTTAACAATATTTATTTTCGTATACAACAGTGCCAAATATATTTAATGAAAGAAACAAGGGAACACAGTTTTTAATAGTTATATAAGTACCTACCTTTCTTTCAAACTTACATATATTCATTGAACAATAAATCTAGATATGTATATTACGCGCTTTCATTCATGCAAACATATCTATTATGCGTGATGCATTTTCAGCTAACTCTGCAGGCATTCGGCGACGTCTTCTTCACCGTTCGACATTGATTCCCCATCTGTCACATTTTTGTTTCTCGTCTGCAATCGCGGCAGTACACAAATCATCTCGAATGTGTGCTAAGTCGTGTTGAAGGTCGTTGGCAGCATCTGCAAAATTCATTCCAGGATCTTGCAGCCTTTTTTAAACGCATTCAATTCTCCGCATAAGTAGAGAAGGCAGAGAAAGTCGAACGTCAGCATTCTGTGTGCGTCCCGCTTCATTTCAAGTTTCCGGCGTCAATTCTGGATTTTCACTCATTTTTTCGAGCAGATCCAAAATAGAATCAAAGAAAAAAAGACAGTTCAAAGACGACACTGACAGCGTCATACCTAGCAATTCATCCGATTTGAGATTCCTGTTTCACTGTTCTCTTCAGTGCACTTTTCGGCAAGTCTCACCGTATAGTTGACTGAGAGAAGAATACGTACAAAGCCTCTATAGTGCCAAAGAAAGTGATGACGGATGTCTCTTGATTAGCTGCATGGAGCCGCGCCCCTGAACAGCGGACTTGCGTTACGGGAAGAATGTTATCCTGCTGTTCAGACAGCTGTGCGCCCTAAATTTTTATCGTGAATTCCTTTTCCGTGAAATTTTTTTCCGATAGATTTTTATAAAGTTAGACATTTCCAAATTTGACGCCCCCTGGATCCGTCGTCCGGGGCACTTGCCCCCCTCGCTAGGCCACTGCGAGCACGTGTATGCGAATGTTTTTGAATTTGTTATCAATGTCACAATGTTTGACACGTTGTGATTTTCAATCTACCGCCAATGACTATCAATCTCAAGTAGGTACTTACATTTCGTCATGGATATTCTGTGGGAGGAAAATCATACAATTTTATATTCACGCTGTCATATTGTCTGTGGTCTTCAAAAATAACACAACATCAACAAAATATTCCTGATCATCACCCGGGCGGGATTACGAATTCTAAGTTCCCTTCGATTTCAAGGTTTTAATTATGTACTATCCACCAGTCTCAGATCCAGTTCCAGTGAACAAAGATGGCTCGCATCCATTTTGGAGTTTATGGTATAACACTCTATGACATTGTAGAATGTAAGAAGAGGAAAACAACAGAATTTTTGCGATCTCGCTGGTCAGTTTCTGAGGAAACTGAAATATTTTTTTACAGATAATTACAATTCAATTTATGACGTATGGTTATGCTATTTGCCATCGATGTATTTTTCTATTCAATATATAGGTAACGTCATTAGTTGATAAAAATGGTTACATTGAGCCAATATTCATTTTAGAATATCCTGATTATAAGTTTCAAAAGGAATTAGAAGCGAAACAAGCTGCTTGTAATTCTGAAATATTTAGTCTTGACCCTTCAGATGAGCTTGAAAGTAAAGAACTATTAGTGAATCCAGATTCTTACTTGGGATCCATATTGGATTATATATGTGAAGTTGCATGTCTCACCCCTGACCGTAAGCATGACATCATAAACATGTATTCACTTTTACATCACCTGTTATTCCAGGTGAAGTGCCATAACTTTTATAAATTCACAATTTAAATTAATCACACGAACGTATTTTGGTGTGATTTTTTTCTTTTGTTTCCTTGAATCATTTCCAACCAGACGTAAATTCTAGAAGTATGACAAAAACTGTTAGCTAGTATTTTTCTTTCCTGATAGCTATATTTATATTTTACTCGAAATGGTTAATCTAAGCCCTTTTGGTTTGATTTCAAAACAGTGATGAGTAGTTCAAATTTGAATAGAACAAAATTAAAATAAAAAAAAAATGTAAGTCAAGCTTTTATTTCAAAGTGTACCCTATATAGAAAAAATAATGTTTTGTAGATATTATGAGACGTGAGTTACTCTGTTCTCGTATTAGGAAATCACAGATTCAAAGCTTGTCGTATGAGAATCCCTAATTTGTCTTCGAATTGATACGAATAACATGTACTGATGTATTCATTTCGAAGAACAGATTCTCATACGACAAGCTTTTGTATCTGTTATTTCCTGATATGAGCACAGAATAACTTACGTTTCACTCTAACAAAAAAGATTTTTTTTTCTTTTCAGTACACTTTAGATTAAAAGCTTGTCTTCAATTTAAATTTTATTTGTTCCTTCTTAAGGTAGGTAATTAAATGACTCTCCATTCAATTCATTTCCATAAAGCTTGTAATTTTTTTTTAGTTTTGAAGCTGAATTTATAGCTCTTGAATCTTGTTAGTAGAACGCCGCAGACGTGAAGTCACAACACAATCTTCCACTTAGATTGCAATTCATAAAACCGCTGTCTGGGAATAAAATACGTGTTGTCACTGTGCAACCTGGTGAACCAGAACTTTGTCTATTGACTTGTAACATGAAATGTGTTTGCATTTTACTATACATTGTTGCGGGGCAGTCCCCTGGCGGTTGTAATTCCCACTGTGTCCCTGTCGATTCCTTGAATCGCAAGAACTGTATATCAAAGCGTGACATTGTGAATTGCATTGTCAGTGGGACATCTAATGTCCGGCAAATAGTGCTGGAACAGCCGGGTTCGCCATTTTCGAAGGTGTTTATTATATCCCTTTGGGAGATGGTTGATTAGTGACTACACGTCTGCCTCGTTCCATTGACGAGCTCATGAGAAGATAACAGCTGCCTGGGACTAAAATACGTGTTGCCACTGTTCAACCTCGTGAACAACATTTGTCTATTGACTTCTTAACACGAAATGTGTTGGTATCTCAGTACAAGAAAATAACACCTTGTAATGAATAAATGATGTCTTGTACATTTCGATGAACTCTCAAATCTTATCGTGCACAACCATTTCTGCTCAACCGATATTCAATATGGCTTGAGACTTAAATATTGTACATCAAACTGTTATTATTATTATTATTATTAAGGGGGAACCGTTGCGGTCCCTTAATGTCTAGGCTGAAGCCCTTTGCACCTCGTGTCACGCACACCTAGTGGAGCGCTTCCCACTCACGAGTGTTCATTAAGCTACCAAAGGGCAGTACCCACTCGGGTGTTCATCATGCTCTCCTACGTGAACGATTCTTGAAAAGCTTAACACCATCTTCGTGATATATATTATTTAACATTGGCCTAGTGAAGCGGTTTCCAAGCTCGGTTCACCGAACTCCGGAGGTGGAGGGGATCGGTTCCCACTCAAGGATTTTAGCCAGGTTCACGAGGTGGGAGAACAGCCACATAGTCAACACCCAGTTGGGACCGAGTAGGTGGTTAATGCTCTGAAGATGTTTAAATACCGTCTTCGTATCTACGAGTGCTCTACGCGTTGGGTGATCAATGTTACGAATCTGCACAGAAAATGCATTGATGTATGCACAAAGGTAATCACTAAGATTCATAACCATATTCCTCACTTGCGGAAACCAGTCTTCCATAATGTACTATCCAATCACTGCTTTCGACTGCTTGCAACCGTTGCCACTCTTCCGAGTGTCCTGATCTGACCCAGCGGTGGATTGTCTCTTTGAGTTACTCTCTGAGATGCACACCGCTGGTTCGGGCCTATTAGGGGTTCACTAGCCCCCAGTTTTGCAAGCTGATCGGCCATTTCGTTTCCCGTTATTCCAGAGTGACTGGGGTCCCAGAATAGGGTCCGTTTGCCTCCGTCTCCGCTAAGGTTGTTTGGCGTGTTCATGCACTCCTACAGCTTCGATGAAATTCTCACGCTACCCAGAGCAGCGAGGGCTGCTTTGCTATCTATGAATATGCTGATGTGGGTTTACGATATATATACATACACATATACAAATTCACTCATTAATAACTATTTAATATTTATTGAAACAGCTTTTGGAAATTGATCTGAATAATTGAACAATTAATTGATCAATTTGTTGCAGAAAATTTTGACTTGTGTCGGGAGAATGGCGATTTAATGAATATTAAATCGTTACCCGTCAGCACTATGGGATTAGAATTATTTCAGCCCAAGGAAATTTATTACGTTATTTGCCGAGAAAGTAAGTAGATACATGAATGTATTTTAAATCTGCTACAAACATACAGCTGTAAATATTCACAGATTTCGCTATCCTTGTAACCATCGGAGACATTGAAATGATAACACCATATATAAAAAACTTGAGTATCACTAATATAATACACATCTCAATATACGAGGTAGTAAGAAATAGTTTTCATCAACTAACTTATATTGGATTTGCAGTTAAACTTAAAGCATTTCTTCTAATACAAGAAACATCAATAACCAAATTAAAAGGTTCTGATGTTGATTCATCTGATGGTTTTCAATATTGGGACAATAATTTGTAGTAATATTTTAATACATGACATAATTGACTTAGATTGATAATCTGTTCTAACGTAGGAACTGTAAATTATTCCCAGTTTCTACGTTTGAACGTATTAGAGGAATCGAACTGCATTCAATCATGTATTTCTAAAGATTGGAAAGTTCGAACCAGTAGATGAGTATTCTGAGTGTTGGAATAGCGTATCCGTTATTGACGATCCATTCTAATACGAAATAAATGACATTCTATTGCATTCTGAGAGAAAAACAAGAAACAATCAGTTATATTTCTTAATAATAATATTAAACCAAACTAAAAATAGTTTCGATATATTGACAGAATTGAAAATTAAACTTCCAGAAATAAAACGAATATTCCAAATTAAATCAAATGCTCAAAACGACCTCCTTCATTGGAGAAGGTATTAACATACCTCTCATGCAGTAGGTACATTATGTGCAGGGCAACCGTCCAGTTCAAACCATGCCTGATCCAAATTAATATTAGATATGGCTTTTAACGCGTTTGCAGAAACTCGTGATACATCTGACCGTTAGGTTGCGGCAATTAAATTCGAGCAAATAACGTTATCTTGAATAGTAGACTTACGTGGATAGCTAATCTTGAAAATTCTTGGTTTGCCGATGGATTCCGCGTCAAGCAGTTCAAGCCTCAAGCCTGCCCTGATGATGCCACCTGTAATGGTTGGCGAAACGTCGCCATCAATTCGTATTATTGTGCAATAACGTTATTCCCTACAAACCCTTTTGAAACATTTAATTTTTGTGGATACCGGGTACGCGCGTCATTAAGTTCTATGTGAGGATCTCATTGATTTTCTTAACCTTTTAACAACGGTACTTATTTATTTTTGAAGTTTTCAAAACAAGATTACAAGATTTTCCGCAATTTTATGGCTTGATTGACCGGGATGCATATTCGTTACGGACGTAGCTTATTTTACTCTCGGATATTTCCGAACACAGTTGGTTGCGCCCCAAGCGGCGAGCGAATTAACAGTTGACATACCGAATTCAATGTTCAACCTGCATCGGCGATTGTGGCGGAGGCGGTAAAGAAACCAGCAATATATTTTGTTTCCCGATGTTCAAACTCCAAGCGGCAAGGTCATAGCAGGTTAGTTTGCTAAACTTTTGACGGGTTGGTTCTTAAAATTTTCATATATTTTTGGTAATACTTGATTAGTAGATGATTTGAAAGTTTGTTGTAATTGGTTGATGTTCCGTCTTTAGTATGTATTATTAAAGATGCAGGTACATTTCTAGATCCTTTGTGTCTTGGAACAGTGCATTATCGCGAGTTCGCAAATCACCGTTATGCAACAAGCTACAATATGTGATCTTCCTCAACAAATAATAGTTTTAACTCATCCTAATAATTATTTAAAGGTTGAGTAGTTTGAATGGGGTAACGCGTTCATAAGCTTGAAAATTATTTATAATACTCCACTACGGCTTCAGTTGGCGATGAACCTTCAGATGCGATAATAAATAAGTTATTGTCAATTTCAAAACAACAATTGCCCCCATAGAACAAATGTACTATTTCAATTCTTTCTACCAATTCCAAGAAGGCATTTTTAGTTTGGTTATTAAAACGTTAAAGTTTCCTTAAAGCTCGTACAGACAATGCTAGCGTTTTGCCGACGTACTTTTCAGTATTGATAGCCAATATGTTATCGTTGTAGTCGTGCACCAGCTTTCCTCTCCCTCGATCTCTTGAAAATAGGTGCAATGGAGTAATAGAGATTATTTCACTAGATTCCATAAATTTACTTAATTCAATAAATTGATCTACTTTCTTAATGAATCGGTTCCGTGACCTAGGTACGCTATCGATATAGTAAATACAAATGTTATGCTAATAAATATGCAATATAAACATTAGGTCAGCAAGGTGAGGAGTCAATATCTTCGTAACAATGTTTGGAACATCGTAAGAGGACAAGGCTCCACCTTGATGCTTTGTATATAGAGAACAAAAGGAGTAAGTATAAGTTAGTATAAAAAAGTATGAAAGAAGATTACCATATACATATGATAATGTTACAAACCTGTAATTAATATTCTACGTTAATATACGATTGTAAATAGTGCAGTTATCTACATGTATAAGTGTTGCAATAAACCATAACCAATCACCGAGTTATTTCTATACTACCCATAGTTACGGACCCTATTAGGACCTGAACACCACACGGCGATCTCTGCCAAACCATTCTAAGAACCTGAACACCACATGGCGATCTCTGTCAAACCATTCTAAGAACCTGAACACCATATAGAAAACACATGCGGCTTTATTCTAATACCAGTGAGATCTTGAATCTTCCTCTATCTAAATTTCAATATGTATGTATATTATACCAGCGGATGCCAGCTATGCCGGTTCTACAGAATCGAAGAATATTTTTACATGTATTCATCACAAAGACCCTAAAAACTATTGAATCGACACTAATCTCGGTCGTTTTCGATTATTTTTAAATGGATAACTTTAATTACCAGAAAGTATGTTTGTTTCGGTGAAACGCTCACCTAAATATTAAAATATCGGAAATAGCCTTTCTTTCCTTCCTTTACAGAAAAACATTCGTTCGGAATCAAAATCTATCAGTGTGCAAGATGATAATTATTGATTCCGAAAAAATCAAAAATAAATAGAAATTTTATAAGCATTTCAATATTTACAATCATTTTTTTCTTCATCTCACTGGCCACAACCACCATAACCACATTGAGGAAATTATTATATTAGAAATATAAATTATACCGCTCATTTCGTTTTCGTGAAATTTCATACAATGAAACTTTTTACATTATAGTGGACGAATCCACTGGACAAGATACTGTAGCTCCCCTTATAAATAGAGGATCAAAACAGTTTTCAATCTTGATGCAGAATCTGAGAAGCAATGAGCCAACAGGAAGTCTCAAGAAGGTAAACATAATGCCTTCAGTTGATTTATTACTTATAAAAAATGATTTAGCGCCGATCCATACGCAGCACTAAAGGGAGTGTGAAGAGTATCGACAAGGAATCTAGTGCAAGAGTTATAACATCACGATCTCAACGAAAAGTGAAAGGTATTAACCGCTTAAAATGAAGATCAATGTTGCGATTAATAAAAATCGATTGTAAATTCTGAACAATGGAATAAACTTTACTATATCAATGCTAACTGTATGTTAAAACATGTAAAATAATACTTCTCACTTATTGTGTATGTAAGGAATTATTTTCCTTCATGACTTTGTTTCGATAATTTGAACAGCAAATGAAATAATATAAGTAGCTTCAGTGCATTATACCTTCTTGTACAAGTCAATGGAATTCAAAGAAGATACTGAAACTGTATAAAATTTGTACGTTGGAATTTATGAATTTCTCAACGTAACGATGTTTTAAATGAATTTTACCAAAATACAAGCCTCATGATATTAAAAACCTAGAGAGAATGTTCATCAATTATTAAGCCATGAAACAAAATTGAATCCAAGAAATGTTGATTAATCAATCACAAATATGTATAGTATAAGGTAAAAAACAAACTGCAAATTGGCAACTTAGACAAACACACAAAAATATTTCCTACTTATTCATACATGGCAACTATGTTAATAATGCAGAAATTGTCTATTGTTATCAATATATGCACATTCGCCCTACATGATGACTGACTTAAAAAAATAAAGTGACTAATATTGTACTGATGCTGTAGAATAATAATTAGCGAGTATTAACTATCCATGCAATTAGTATGATATTGACTACTCTAATTCAGTCAACAAAATGAGATCTAAGATCTAAATTATAGTTCAGTAAAAATAGAAAAAAATAAATGTCTGATGGTTCCATTTGGAGGACAATAGAATCCAGAAAAGATTAGGACCATGAACGAAAAGACTCTGAATTCATGTTTCTTAAAGTATCAATTTTCTAGGTAAATTCGGAACCCATTTGGTCCCATCTTCAGGCTGAGGGATAAAATGCCTGGCGATGGATTTTTTAATTTCGTTATTCTAGCCTTATTTTTACTAGACTGTATGAGTCACCAAGTAAAAGAGTTAGTATATTTTGATTGTTAAAAATTAACATTAACAGTGTCCTGAGATTTGATTCAAATATACGTTATTTCTCTTAAACTTGAACTGATTCAACAGAACTATCCAGCAACTGAAATTATCATCATGAGGGATTTTAACCTTCACAAGTCCGCTTGGCTCAAGTTCTCAAACAAGACGGGTGACGCTGGGCGACAGGCTGAGGCCTTCGCCATTACCTATGATCCCGAGCATTTAATTAATGAGCCAACACGGATCCCCTATATCATTATGCCAATACGCTCACTAATAATCCAGATCCCTGTGAAGTAAAGGGCTGTGAACCATTGGGAAACTCTGACCATTCACTCATCACAACGACCTGTCTCTATATCACTCCACGAACCAATCCAACACTTCCACGCACAGTTTAGCATTACAACTCAATCGGCTGGGACAGTCTTCGCACGTTTTTCTCCAAGTTTCGTTGAAGAAGCGCATGTTTTGACCTAACGCAATGTGCCACAGAGCCTGATATTATCAGGCTAGGAATGGAAACTTACATACCTTATACCAACAAATCAACGTCATCTGGTGAACGTTGGTTCAATAAAATCTGTTTTAGGGCCGTCGCTGCAAAACAAACAGAATACCGTCATTGGCGCGGCAACCCATTCATGTCCGGAGACCAAAACAGAATATGTTGAAGCCAGAAATACGTGCAATGAAACAATAAACGCTTCGAAAGAGGCATATAGGGCTAAAATAAGATCAAAGCTTATCGAATTCCCGAATGGCTCCTGTGCTTTTTTGACTTTCGCCAAAGCAATTGGTAGGAATTTGACTTCCAGTTCATTCCCTCCCCTAACCAAAGATGATGGTTCACTGGCTACAACACAAGAAAAAGCCCATTTTGCTGAAATGTTTGCAGTAAATCGATAGCCATATGCCTGAAATTGTCTTTCGAACTCAATACTAAAAAGTCTATGGGACCAGACGGAATTTCACATGTTGTTCTCAAGTAATGTGCACCTGAATTAACACGTATTTTTTTGCGTTATGGTTTGAAGTATTCGATGTGGCAGATACTTTCAAATTAGAAACTTATGAGATAGAATAATTTCTGTTATGAAAATTGTACATAAAACAATCTACAGGAGCCCATAAAGGCAAAATATTATTAAACAATTTTTTTCAAATGATCATATTTTAAGGTTTGTATACCATAAAAAAGAAAATATTTTAATCTGATTCCAAAATAAATACAAAGTGTTAGACTAGGTATTGATATTTGTCAAAATGTCGCCGTTGTATGCGTTCAATTTGTAGATGTCGCTACCCGGCAGTTCCAGTCTGCTTCGTCTGACGAAAATCGGACACTGTTGTCGCTTTACGAAAAATAAAATCTTATCAGCTCTCGAAGCTTGTAGTATTCGAAAGAAAAAGTTGAAGTTGCAAAACATTGTGTGGAGTGTTACCCTTTTCGCAGACAAGCAAAACTTTACAATAGGACAATCTTTCCATGAATGCTGTACCGAAGTTAATGATTTCCTTGAGTAATGATTCACGTGACATGAGAGATCAATTTGAAGAAATGATAAATGATTTAGAATAGCGTATTAGATCTTACACGTAGGTGAATAATCAGTTTTCTTTTTTGTCGCAATTAAAATCGATCGAGCATGACAAGTGTGTGTACTAATATATAATGTATGAAACTGATAAAGTGAAGAATATTATCTGTTGAGTCAAATTTCTGAAAAAGGTGATGTCCCCTTAGCTGAAATGTATAAGCTTAAAAAACAAATAAGGTAGAAGAAACTTTTCTTAATATCGAACTAGCTTTATGAATTTTTCTTCTTGACAACATGTATAATTCGAAAAAAAATTGTTCCCAAAAAATGAGAGAGGTGGAACCCAAAAAATGTGTGATTATAAGATCATCCTAAAAGTACGGGGAACTTCTCTTTAGCATTGTAGAGAATAGGTGAGAATATTATTTATGGTTATGTTTAAACCTCAGACCTATTCGTGAATACTATAAGGATTATGGGGATATAAAATTAAAATAGTATAATATGAAATACAATATTGTGTTACAACTGCGCCAATAATGTTGTGTAAGTATACAGATTTTGAACGAAATAACTAAATAGGATCAATCAGGGCTATGAAATTTTTCATTGCCATACTTGAAAACTTCTTAGTAGAATCTGCAGTGCTTTGCTGCTAATAGTTATAGCCTAATTTCGGACTATAAAAGCAACTGTAGCTGCCTTCACATTTATCTTATAGCCGGTTTTTGAATATTGGTATTCTACTAGCCGCCAAGATAGCTGCCTAAAGCTTTATAATCTCATTTACTGCAATTGAAAATGGCATTGATTCTTATAGCAGCATTTTTGCGGGAAAGAGAAAGAACTCATGCTGATATTTTTCATTTCAACATACAACGCAAGCATTTACGGGATACATCAAATCCGTTCGACCTACGGAATAATGAGTTTGTGAGATTATTCCGAGTGGATAAAACAACGGCATCGCTCTTAATAAATAGGTTGAAAACAGAATTCAATCTATTCGTACTGATGAATTATTAGTTCAATTAAAGGTAAGTTTATTATGTTGAGAATATAGCCTAGTATCTTTAACATAAATCAAAAACATTCCTTTACTGATTGCAATTTACTTTATTGCATTTAGATTAAAAGTATTTAATCAAATGCAATTTAAATGTTTAATTACTATTGAAGATTCCTTATTCGAGTTTTCCAACTGTGATCAGTTTGTTAATGTCAGTTGGAAATACATTAGGGTCCAAATACCGATGGGAGAACAAGAGATTTTAGTGAATATTGCTAATGCTGAAGATAGAGCAGCAGGAAGACGGATTAGGCAAAATATTATCACCACTTATTTCAACAATTGAGGAACCACACATTTTCTTTATTTTTTTCACCGCGTTTATTAACAAATTTCCCTGTGGCAACAAAGTCTTTATTCTCCAACGTAAACTTCAATAAAAACTCTATTTGCTTTTCGGAAGACCGAGACATCTTCTTGCATTCTCCATAAATAAATAACATAACATAAATGAGATAGGACTGAATATACCGGGATATCAAAAATTACCTTGGTCAAGGGTGGTCGTGGAATCTAAAACGTGTGTCTTACTTTACGTTTGAAATAATTATGTCATAATTAATTTGAAGTTTCTAAAAGTGCGAAATTTCGCAAATTTTATACGAATATTGTAACACTCAGAAGTCTTTAGCGCTTATTTGGACTCCGGGATTTTCACGTGGCCTATCGAAATTAGAAGGTTCGAAATATCTAAAAACATAATTGCATGAACGCCAGACGTCCTGTGTAATTAGCTACGAACGAAATCATTTTGACATATGCCTCGAAGAGCTCGCTGCGCGTAAGTTAGAGATTATACATTTTACCTCGGTCTTGTTAATTTGGGGCTGTTTCTTGCCCCGTGCGACCGGCGCCAGTTGTAATAGTGTTTTTACCCGCTTCGTTTATATTTTAGTCGCGAGAAAATTCCCTTTGGTACGTAGCACGTTAGACGCGCGTAGCTGAGATCTGAGAATAGCTAAAACTGTTTTAATTAAATTTTCCTATTTAATGGACATTTATCGAAAAAAGAAGGGCCGTCGGGCACGGTCCGATACTAAATCTAACTACATGGAGCGAAAACGGCACGCGAAAAGTCGTCGTAAAGCCGTATTAGTTACAATCAGTTTTCACTTTTCTAACTCGAGTGCTACGGGCTTCTCACGTGAACGTCATTCGATTTACGGAAAATTAACTATTTCAAAACAGTTTTTGACCCGGATTGTGGCTATCCCGACCTCTGAAAAGGTTCAAAGTTCACATAATTATTTCATAATTTGTAGTTCATTATTGTTTTACAACTGAAATAAATAGGTATGAAATTTGTAGGTTATTGATGATGTCAGTGTGACAGTGACATAATTATTTCAAACGTAAAGTAAGACACACGTTTTAGATTCCACAACCACCCTTGACCAAGATAATTTTTGATATCCCGGTATTATATTCATTGTACTTACTTATGTCCTTCAATATCCACTTCTTTTTGATCGTAAACAGAAAATGTGAAATATGAATCTATGAACATATCAAGCACATAACCCATACGATATTTCCTATAAAACTAACAATTAATGTTGTCATTTGTCAAATATATAAAATATGCAGCGTTGCCGGTATATAAAATAAACCTACATTGAAAACACTATAGTCTTTCTTCTAGTTGAGTTATACTGGGTTCCCCATAATAGACTACCCATTTTAATATTTGAATTACAATTTTTTTAGTTAACAAAACAAACTTTTTATTTTACTAAATTACAGCTAACTCTTTGGGATTTATGATAACTTATAAATATTTGGCTAATATAATTCTAACTTTTAAAAATCACGTCTTCTAAATGACCTCCACCAACTTCAACACATTTTTCAATATTAGATAAAAAGTGGTTCATTACACGGCGTAGCAAACCTTCGTCTATTCCTTCAACTCCTTCACGAATTTTGACTTTCAGTTCCTCTATTGTACCTGGACGACTCGCAAACACTTTGGCTTTTAAATATCCCCACAGGAAAAAATCGGGTGCCGTTAAGTCGGGGGACCTCAAAGGCCAAGGCAAATCTCCGAATCGAGTTTCTGGCGGTATGAGCTGTTGCCCCATCTTGTTGGAATAGTAAGACATTGTTTAGAAATCCTCGTCTATTCAATTCTGAAACGAGAAATGTCTCTAGCATATTAGCGTAGCGCTCGGATGTTACTGTTACAGCGCGGTTATTTTCATTCTCAAAAAAGTAAGGGCCAATAATCAAAAGATCCTACTCCACTCCACACAACAACTTTTGGATTATGGAGGTTCTGTGTAAATTCTGTTTATTGACCATGCCGTTCAATTAAAAATTTGCTTCGTCGGCCATTAGGAGACTGTGAATTGCTCCTTGATGTAAATCGAAAAATTCTTGACAAAATGCTAACCTTGCTTCTTTATCTTGATTGCTAAGGTGCTGTGCCATTTGGTATTTATAGGGATGAACTTTTAAATCCCTTTGAAGAATTCGATCTAAGCTTCCCTTCGATATTCCTAGGATAAGGGTTTGTCGATTAGCAGACCTTTTAGGACTTCTCGTTAACGCAATTCTAACTCGTTCAATATTTTCTGGTGTACGAACTGTTCTTCGACGTCCAGGCTTCTTCAAATTTTATACAGAACCATTTTCACGCCAATGACGAACCCATAACTTAACAGTTTTACGATTTGGCGCGTGACCCCTATTGTTGTTATTAAACTGACGCCGGGATGCACGCCTAACTTCTTCTATCGAATTGCTTCTTATGTAAGTTTCTACACAAAACACACGTTGTTGGACTGAGTAATCCATGAAAGTTCAAACGGATGTTGAAATAATTCAGACATTAGCAAAAAAATTAAATAATTATTGATGAAAACTAACAAACTTCTCGTAGAAAAATGGCGTTCCACGAAATTATTAATTTAAAATTTATTTGTGACAGGCGCCTACTTGATTAATAATTTACTTAAACACAGAGAACAACCTATTTAGTTATCTCGTAGGGAATTTATTAATAATATAAAATGGGTAGTCTATTATGGGGAACCCAGTATTTATAGACAGACTTAAATTAGGATTAATAGAATACCAATAGACTATAATTTTTGGTCTATATCTATAGTCAGCTATACTTATAGCCGTTTAACAGCATAGCACTGCAGCAGCTCTCATTTTGTACATCTTACTTAATTTGTTCTATTAGGCAAAATATTGGGCCATCACAATAATTCAATGATGTAACAATATACTATAACGTGACCTTGCGACTTTTCAGTAAACTGCTTATTTCAAATCCTCGGGCGCCAGATTTTTCCCAAAGGTTTACTCTCAAAAGGACTTCTGCTAGGGTCCTCTCCACAAGGTTTGTCACTATGCTATCTATAGATAGCCTTGTCCCTAGGGTAGCTACAGTGAAGTATAACCAGAGTCCAATGGGCAGAAAACAGTATCAAAATTGTAGGCTTTAGTTACAATTGATACCTGGTTAAAACTTAGCTCGTTTGAAGATGGAGCAGAAATAATTTAATAAAACGGGGAATTCCAAATATTAAAATATATAATAAATATAACAAGTACACTTTCGGAATAATCAATATAAATGCAATTGAACGGTAATATTGCACAAAATTACACCCAGACGGAAAAATGTAATGAAGCTCAAACGGTAAATGAAAACTCTTTCAACATATCTACTATACGATAAGTTCGGTAACTATATTCAATTCAGCGGTACGGGACCGGTTGATAAATGATTCAGAATGATCAATTTGCGGAAAAGTACGAATCAAACAGGTCCCAGCGTAATGAGCGGTATTCGGTAAATTTTAGATAGTAGCACTAATAAATGAAATGTCCAAATCACACTACGATATATTCGGTTATTAATTCGGTTGGTTCGGAAAATATTGTTTGCACTAGTTTTCCGATTGTACGATATCAGATTTTACTATTTTTCGGTTAATTACTCTAATTGAGTTTATTCTGTCACCTCACCCACCCTTGTACTAACTTTCACGGAGTACCCGGTAATTGTGTGACAGTGTTAGATTTTATACACTTTATAGATTCAGAATCTAGACAATTAGGGTTTATACTTCCGGGGTGACACAGTGTGTACAAACCCTAACTATCACATCTGCAATATCCACGGCCGAGGACTTCTCATAGTATTAAGGGAATTATTACGATTCTCAATCACACAACCACCCCAGCTTATACTTCTGGTGTGACACAGTGTGCACAAGCCGTTAGTGGTTTGGTCGTCTAGGATATACTTATACTTCCGGGTGACACAGCGTGCACAAATATACCAAAGACGCCCCTGTCGTTCAAACATACACACTCTGTATGCACCACACAATTACTTGAATATTTCAATTCACGCGCGAATTCAAATAGTGCGCGATTCGACCTATGACGGAATAAACTCAAATTTAACAATTCAAATTACTGAATGCTACGGAACTCAGGTATCGTACAAACGTTCACCAATTACAATAATAATCATAAATTACGGAAATCAATATATTGTAATGCCCAAAAATATAAACTATTTGCTCATTTACCTTATGTATCAATTTCACTTAAACGGAACACTTATTGTTACTACACAGTTTAATTCTGACTTAAATTCGGATAATCAATTCACTTTGATTCTATTATGATCACACTTCAATGGTTATAATCGAAATCACAAAAGATATACTGTACGGCTTGAAAAATCACAATAACCAAAAAGAGCACAAAAGAGTAACTGTACTTATTGAAATGCAAAATCACAAAAAAGTAATTGTACTGCTTGAAACACAGGAGAGCTACTGTACTGATCAAAATTCAAAAACACAAGAGAGAGCGATCTTTTGTCGGTCACGGCTTTTATATCTTTCCCGAGGTTCTGGACAGGCCTGCTCCACCAATTCCTTATTTTGTGCCAAGGGTTTTTTACTTATGCCCCGAACAATGTATAAAAGTGACGCTACTTTTTAGATCTAAAATTCGCGCACATGATATCTTGGTAGTTCCTCTCGGCGGAGTAAGCAAGTGTTATCGGAGTTTTTTTTGGTTGTTCGCCCTTTTTATACATAATGCTGTTCAAAGTTTGGTGTCTTAACTTGCCAGGCCCCTGTTTTTGCAACATATTTTATCGGAATGCAATTTTTGAACGGGCATGATTTCGATTCATCTATTTGAATAATTACATTTATTCCAAATTACGGAGATTTAGAAAAGTGACAATCACGGAATACACATTCGGAATTCATTCATATCTATTGAAATAATGAACTGTTCAAACTGAAATTACATGTAACATCCGTATTTATTGCCTGATCTAAATTAAATAATCTTTCGAAATTTAAGCTTCGTTACAATACTATGTACAGGATGTTTGAGATGTGAAATGTTTTAAATGAAACTACAACTAACCTCCCAAAAATTAATCCATATTCATTTTATATGCAGGAAAAAGTTATCACAATTAAAATACTTAAAAAAACATCATTTCGCTATTAACTGATAGCGTATTATAAGTAGAATTCATAAAACCAATGTTAAACTTTTTCCCAGTCCGAAATTTGTTTTTCGGTTAAGTTATATGTTTTACCATGGCGACCAACGCCGGCAACGAACTTTTTGGCACCTTCTATAGACTCGCTATTGAATACTTCTTTACCATGAGTTTGTTCATAACGTAGCAATTCTTCATAGGCACCTTTGAAAGCAGAATTATATGTAGATTCTCTGTCTTGAAGTAAACACTTCTGTGGGAACTTTACCAAAGATGATGCTAATGTTATGGCTTGCCCCAAAGCTGAAAGATACAAGGTAATTTAATTTTCTGCAAAGAATGTGAGAGAAATATTAGTTTATAATTCTATTACAATTATCTTAATGAATTCTCCAGGTACAGATGGCCCAAAAATTCTGCGAACGTTTATACATAATTATATAATAGTAAAAAAATTCTGAAGCTTGTTGAATTGTACTAGATATAGATATGCTACGTTATAGGAAATGTTATCCATATTGTAAAATTAAACACTATACTACATCAGTTTAATTTGTACCCTCCGTTACTCGAGTTTCGGCATTTTATGCCATCTTCAGGCGGTATTCAAATACAATTGAAGATACATAACTTCTGTTATAAATACTTATCGATGAACAAAGGATCACGGTAGTCAGTCAAAAGCTAGGAGGATTACTGTTATAGGATTACATGTTCGTGAAAAGTAGCCAAAAAAGATCCAATGGTGTGGAGAAACTTGGCATTTAACCCCAGTACCCTTCATCACAAATGGGGCAGTGGTCTGGGGCAGCAGAACTAGTCTGGCTAAAACAAGGATAAAACTATCAAAATCCAGATTAGTCTGTGTATGCATAACATGTGCAATGAGAACATGCCCAATGGCTTCTATAGAAGAAATCCGAAACCTTGTACCCTTTCATATAGTGGTGAAGAGTATGACGATAAGGACAGCATATAGAATGCTCCGAGGGAGAATCATCAAAAGCCAGTAAAAATTAGCTAATAATGTAATAAAAAATTATAGCTTTGTGAAAGAAAATAAGTTGCAAAAGTGACAAAGACATCGTGCCAATAATCAACAGAAATTCCAGTATAGAGGTGGCTCTAAATTAACAGAAGGAACTGAAATTGGAGAATATGGGCCTAGAACTCAATACTTAAAGCATAGGGAAATCCTCGAACATCTTCCAAGCGTAAATTCATGCTACTGGAAAATGTGTTCAGTTCAATATAGAAAGAGACTTGTACATAAGAAATAATCATCATGTCAGACAGACGAGCAGCTATCAACACGATGTAATTATTCCATGCAATCACCCCCAAGATGGTCTAGGAATGCTTAGAGAAACTGAACGGAATAATCAAGAATAAGACAGTTATTCTCCTATGGATTCCAGGGCACATCGGAGTGAAGGAGAATGGAACAGCCGATAAACTCGCATAAAAAGGGGCAGACACAAATTGGGACCTGAACCCTTCTGCGAAACAATCACCAATACAATACTGGAAGAAAGGATTAGACAAAAAAGAATACATTACTGCATAGAACGACAAAGATTGACGCAAACAATGATACTTTTGAGAAACTTCAACAGAAGAGATCTAATGACTCCTTTAATAAATTAAATAAAATAACTACCTCTATTTAAATATTACCGCTATGGCACCAACCCAAAAAAATAAACTCTAAATACTAACAGGGCGCTGTCGGTTGAAGGGACTCCTTGAAGCTATTATAAGTATTGGTAGGGGAAGATTGCAGATTCTGAGTAGAGGAGGAAGAAACTTCTATCAACGTTCTCGCAGAATGCACGCGATGTGCAGATATCTCAACATATAGAATACAGTACAAAAATATCCTAATAACGATTTTCTAGGTTACAAAAAGCCATAATACTACCGATAATCTCACACAACAAACTTATTATTGTATATTAAAAAACTACTTATATTAGGGATGCTTTTAGAGCACGAGAAAATTTGGGAAATGACCGAGAAGTGCGCTAAATTTATTTTTTTGTATCGCGTTTTCAAAATACATTTCCAATAAATTTCAAGTTAACTTAGTGAATCTTTAGTTTGGAGTTTCTTCTTTGATAGAAAACAAACGCAATACATTTGAAGTATCCATTTGAAACTTTTATTAATTTGACAGATAAAATTCCGTTGGGCTTCTTTCTGAAGTTATTTTAATTTTGATCGATCTCTGAATAAAATGGACCAATATGTTGCGATGGGTACTCCTTCCAAATTGAGTAAAATGGTTGATAACTTGTTACCACTAAATATCCCGTACAACGTACTTGCATTAAGTTGTATAGGGTTATAATGATACTAATGACTGTTTGTCAATACCAACTTCTCAAAACTGAAATGAAAATTGAAGCAATAACCGCCGCGGAATAGAAACATCTATTAAGCAAAAAACAAACAGTAATAATTTGATTTTACACTTTATACTATAGGTTACTAAAGCAGTGTTTGCGTTTAACATCGTGAGGGAGCGGGCAAGAGAATAGTGAGGTGGGGACAGTGTTTGTCTTCAGTTTAAACCAGAAGTGCATTTATACTCTCCGCTTAGGATTGCGTCAAGTTGACGACTCGCAGTTTTATGTGAACAAATGTGGCCATTTTAGTTTATAGTCAATGAATAGTCCAACTGGAAAATAAAATTCAAATTCAATAATTTTTTTACAGAACTAAATTTTGATCCAAAGATAGTGTTAAAAACTCAATAGGCCTAGTTTGAATCGAATCTGTCAACATTCCAACATTAAATTAGTTTCCTGTGACGTTTGCAACATGCTTTCATATACAGGGTGTCCCAATATTGCTGGGACACAGAGCTACCACGTATTCTAGAGGTCAAAATAAGTCGATTGAGCCCAATTTACCTGTATACCAAAATGTACCGTTTGTCCGTGAGAAGAGTTCAAAGTTTACTAAAAAAAATACATTTTTGTATGTTGTTCCGAAGTGCTTTATACAAATTTAATGAAATTTGGTAAATGTGTATTCTAGATGATTAGCTTACTTTTAGTAATCAAAAAAACCCAAAGAAAATTGTAGAGGGGTTGGAACCACCCTCACCCCTTGGCATTTTTTCCCCCATTTTTGTAGGGGTGGGAATACGGTTTTAAGACTTTTTTATCTGGAAGGCCTACTCATTATCTTCATTTTCTTACTCTTGTAAAAACTCCGTATTTTGCGTAGTTTTCAAGAAAAAAAATGTTTTCGCAAACACTGATAACCGATTTTCGGGTATAGGTTTAATAAAATTATTAGACACAAATTACACAATACATTTACACAAGACAAACAATAATTTTTATAACAAGTGTTCAATGTGACCTCCACCTTCATTAATACAGAGGTCAATTCGACGTAAAAAATTTAAATGCACTCTTCTTAAAACATCGTCATTTTCTCGTAGCGCATTTACAGCATTTTGAATTCTATTCCACAGTTGTTCGATGTTATTTATTTGAACCTCGTACACTTGTCTTTTTAATTCTCCCCAGATGAAGAAGTCACAAGGGTTTAAATCTGGAGACCGCGGAGGCCATTGAATGGGTGCTTCTTGTCCCCTACCTATCCACCTGCCACCAAATTGTTCACCAAGATATTCTCTTACTGCACGTGCAAAATGAGGTGGTGCACCATCATGCATGAAGAACGTATTTCTACGCAAGTTAAGAGGCAAGTCTTCTAATAATTCTGGCAAATTTTGTTGAAGGAAACGGAGGTAACTATCGCCATTCAGACGATCAGGTAATCGTAACGGTCCGACTATAAATTCGCCAATAATTCCGACCCAGACATTAATTTTAAATTCACGTTGATAATGTCTACTTTTAATGGCATGTGGATTTTCATCTGCATAAACATGATCGTTGTGTAGGTTTGTCATACCGCGACGTGTAAAACAAGACTCATCAGTAAACAAGATCTTAGTATGGAATCCGTTGTCGACTACTCTGCGCTCCCGAATAGTTTGTAAAAAACTTAAACGTAATTCGTAGTCAGGTGGCAACAATTCTTGCACTGGCTGGATGTGAAATGGCCGAATTAATTGATCTCTAATGATTCGACTTACAGTGCTTTTTGGAATTCCAGCTTCTCGTTGCAATCTTCTAGTACTGGTATTAGGATTGTTATCAATCATTTGAAGAACAGCTTCTTCCGCAATAGGTGTTCGAGCTTGTCGAGGTCTTCCAGCGTTAACTCTTACTGGGGTCAACCTCCCCGTTTCTCGAAGACGTCTTTCGATTCGGGCAAAAGTTTTATGGTTTGGAATTCTCCGGTTTGGATACCTCTCTTGATACACGCGAACACTTTCGCGGCAGTTACCTTGACAATATCCAAGAACTAATAACATGTCGGTCTGTTCATTAAAAGGAAAATTCATAATTGTGGGACGTCAAAGGAACAGCAACAACAGCAATAACAATTAAACAAAAACAGTGATGACAATAAGAAATAATAAAAAAACAAGCAAAAGAGAACAAATAACTGACACATTTACTGTTAACAATAAACTATGTTTCCTGTCAAAATCATAACATTTGGTTTTGTCTTTGTGTCCGCGGCCAACTAAATTTTGTATTACAATTTTATTAAACCTATACCCGAAAATCGGTTATCAGTGTTTGCGAAAACATTTTTTTTCTTGAAAACTACGCAAAATACGGAGTTTTTACAAGAGTAAGAAAATGAAGATAATGAGTAGGCCTTCCAGATAAAAAAGTCTTGAAACCGTATTCCCACCCCTACAAAAATGGGGGAAAAAATGCCAAGGGGTGAGGGTGGTTCCAACCCCTCTACAATTTTCTTTGGGTTTTTTTGATTACTAAAAGTAAGCTAATCATCTAGAATACACATTTACCAAATTTCATTAAATTTGTATAAAGCACTTCGGAACAACATACAAAAATGTATTTTTTTTAGTAAACTTTGAACTCTTCTCACGGACAAACGGTACATTTTGGTATACAGGTAAATTGGGCTCAATCGACTTATTTTGACCTCTAGAATACGTGGTAGCTCTGTGTCCCAGCAATATTGGGACACCCTGTATACCGTTCGAAGAATGTTATAGTTTTAACCGATATTAATAACAGTAGTACAATCAATTCACTAAATTGACAGAAATTACTTGTATTTTTTGATTTTTGTATCGAAACTATTTTCAATTTGTCCCATCAAACTGCACGGGCAAAACGATTGTCGTCGAGTTTTCAGAGTCAAAAATTCTATGACATAAATCTTATAAGAATTTGGTCACCGATCGGAGATGAATATTACGAGAACTAGAACTAATAGTCATAATTACCTGTTCCACAAGCGACGTATCTATTAGCCAAGCCCCATTCAAAAGCTTCTTTGGCATCCAATGACCTTCCGGTTAAAATTAAATCTAAAGCCCTTGACAAACCAACAATAGCTTGCAATCGCACAGTTCCACCATTGATTAGAGGAATGCCTAGATGAAAAGTAGACAATTATTATTATTAAGTTACCAATCGGTAAATACAACTAAATATCTAAATAGCAACAACTCAATCCAACAGATCTGAACAGATGTTCGAAACAACGTATTGTCTACAGCGACGGGGGAGTGTTAGATTACTAGTCCTCAAGGCGACGACTTTAAACCAATCGGTAAATACAATAAAAATCCCGCTAAGTATCTTAAGTATCTAAAAAGAGGTGAGGTTTCTCTAGATCGAGCAGTGACAACACAATCCAGCAGTTCAGGACAGCTATTTTGCCTTCTCAGGCTCATCAGCAGAATGAGTTGTTTGTGCTCTCACAGATTGACTGGTATAAAATACCGCAGATAGAATTGTCTACATAAACCTAGATGTTCCAACGCTATCTATCTAACTTATAATGTCCAAGTAAGAAATATTTGCAATACAACGAATTGATTAGCTATATAATTATCGTACTTGCACCAAGCGACGGGGGAATTCTAGATTACTAGTCTGCGACTCCAAACCAATCGGTAAATACAACAAAGATCTCCTGCTAATCATCTAAATAGTGCTGAGGTTTTACTACTTAGTTAATTAAGTTTTCAGGCACCAGTAAAACAGAACATTTTCTTTTAATTGAAACAACCCTTTTATAAACAACATTATGAGTTGTCACTATGTTAGACAATAAATAATGCGAAAATATTTAATTCCTCATACACAAGTTCAAATTACCGTTACTTTAAAATCATGTTTTACCTCATTTGAAATCAGATTTTTCCATATTCCTCCAAACCCAATTTTCTTTTCATGAAATAGAATTTGTTGTTGGTCACATCATGGTGAGAATGCGAATTATTCGCGTTATGGTGAAATATTAAAACAGTACAATTTTACATTCTTGCCTCTTAAGGCCTTGTGCTCATTTTTATAAGTGTCAACACACGCAGTGGCGTAGCATAGGTAGCAGATACTAAATTACTAAATTTTTCAAAACCATAACAACAATGACAATAAATGTGAAAAACTGCAGATGGATGTCAATCATACTACTTGAAACTAGTAGTCCAGGCAACGAAGCAGAAAATAAAAAATAAAAATATAGTAAGCTAGAATTTCAAATTTTTTTTTGCATTTTGTTCCTAATACCCCATAGATCATTCATGACTATCAATACCGCGGGGGTCGACCTTTCTACCCCCCCTTAAACGGGATTTCAACCCCTCAAAGGAGCAAGTGTAGAAAATTAATGAATTAAGAGCCGAAAATGACCCTTAGTATGTTTTTTGGGTCGCTGATCACGATTCCGCAGTTAGTTTTCTCGGGAAACTCCCTCCAGATGGGAAATTTGTAAAATAATATATAATTTATAATTTTGCTGCAAAAATTACCTCTGGCAGGTTTTTTGGGTCGCTGATCAAGATTCTGCTGTTATTTTTCCCAAAAAACTCTTTCCAGATGGAAAATCCGGGAAATTTGAGATTTTCCTGAGACGGATATGAATAATAAAGTATAATTTTGTTACAAAAATTACCTCCAGTACGTTTTTTGGGTCGTTGATCACGATTCCGCTGTTATTTTTCCCAAAAAACTCTCCAGATGGAAAATTCGGGAAATTTGAGATTTTCCTGACAAGTTTTTGAATAGTAAAGTATAATTTTGTTACAAAAATGACCCTTAGTATGTTTTTTGGGTCGCTGATCACGAATCCGCTGTTAGTTTTCTCGGAAAACTCCCTCCAGATGGGAAATTTGGGATTTTCCTGGGGTTTGAGAATAATAAAATATAATTTTGTTACAAAAATGATGATGCCTAGTAGGTTTTTTGGGTCGCTGATCACGATTTCGCTGTTGGTTTTCTCGGAAAAAAACCTTCTCCACAGTGAAAAATCTTGAAAATAGTAATTTCCTTTGCAGTTTCGGGGAATAAAATGAAAAAAAAAGAGGTCATTTTTTGCAACAAAATTATACTTTATTATTCATAACCGTCTCAGGAAAATCTCAAATTTCCCGAATTTTCCATCTGGAAAGAGTTTTTTGGGAAAAATAACAGCGGAATCGTGATCAACGACCCAGAAAACCTACTACAGGTAATTTTCGCAAGAAAATTATACTTTATAATTCACAACCGTCTTAGGAAAATCTCAAATTTCCCCAATTTTCCATCTGGACAGTTTTTCGGGAAAAATAACAGTGGAATCATGATCAGCGACCCAAAAAACCTACTAGAGGTAATTTTTGCAACAAAATTATAGATTATATATTATTTTACATATTTCCCATCTGGAGGGAGTTTCCCGAGAAAACTAATCAGCGGAATCGTGATCAACGACCCAAAAAACCTACCTCAGGTCATTTATTGCAACAAAATTATACTTTATTATTCATAACCGTCTCAGGAAAATCTCAAATTTCCCGAATTTTCTATCTGGAAAGAGTTTTTTGGGAAAAATAACAGCGGAATCGTGATCAGCGACCCAAAAAACCTACCAGAGGTAATTTTTGCAGCAAAATTATAAATTATATATTATTTTCCAAATTTCCCATCTGGAGGGAGTTTCCCGAAAAAACTAACTGCGGAATCGTGATCAGCGACCCAAAAAACATCCTGGGTGTCATTTTCGGCTCTTAATTCATTAATTTTCTACACTCTTGGATTGTTTTTATAAGAATGCTCCTCTGAGAGGTTGAAACCCCGTTTTGGGGGAGTAGAAAGGTCGACCCCCGCGGTCTTGATAGTCATGAATGATCTATGGGGTATTAGGAACAAAATGCAAAAAAAAATTTGAAATTCTAGCTTACTATATTTTTTTTTTATTATGGTCTTTTTCCGTACTTATTGCCTGGACTATAGGTTACCTACCACAAAAAATAAATTTCTTATTTCCGTCACTTTAGACAGATTAGCAAATTTTCAAATCTGTACCCCCGCATGAGAGGTATCAAATGAACATGTGTGGAGAAGAACATAATGCTTCTAATGATATAGCTCATGCTCTTCACAAACATAGAAATTCTTCTGAATATATGTTAATGTATTATGTATTATATGAAATGTGTGTACACATTTCCAAACTGGTGGCAAATTCAGAATATTATAACAGAAAACTGAAGCTCAATCGATGTTGTTGAAATATTATCTGAGTAGCAAATTTATTGATCTATTTTAACAACTGAATGTTTTTCTTCAACAGTTTGAGTTGAATTTTGTTTTTCACAACTTACCAAATCTCCTATTATAAACACCCAATATAGCGTTTTCTTCCATAACCCTTAGGTCACACATCAGAGCCAATTCCAACCCTCCAGCTACAGCATATCCAGTAATAGCAGCCACTAATGGTTTCTTGGTTATTCGAAAGGGTAGTCCCTAGAATATAGATCATTATATTAATATTGCATACTGAATATTGACATGTTGAAAGATCTGTTGATTCTACTGAAATAATAAAATTCTCCAATACCATTCACAATAAAAACATGACAGAAGCATCATTGATTATGTTGGTTAAACTATTAATAAAGTATTTCTCAGGAAAGTTATGTTTCCTCACTCACTTGTTCAGCTTTCTCTTTAAAACATCTAGAGACCTTGGGTATTATTAATTTTTAGTAAGCATCACACTGAAGAATTTAGATAATAGTTCTGTACTGCTGTTTCACTCTCTCATGCTCACCATCAGAATGAATAACCAGTCCATCTAAGCTAGGTTTATCTTAATGCTACTTTTACTCTCTAGTAGAAGTATATTTTGATCTAGTATTTTTTTCAATGGATACCTTATAAGATATCAACCAGTAATAAAGCTGCTTACTTTTTCCACTTAAAACACAGGAACAGCTGTCTGGAACTGTTAGCTGCAGTGTTACTGGTTGATCTAGAAAAACCAGATTTTTTATCATCTACATTTTTAACTGAACTTTCAACAAGCATTGTTTTTCATTCGATTGTGTTGAAAGAAATATTAATATCGTTGTTGATACAGTTTAAATTCGAATTTTGTTCACATTTTACTATTTCATTGAATTCAATTTACTCATGTGTCATGTACCATCTAAAATGAAGCAGCCTCAGATACAGCTATTATTTCAATTAATTGTTTGATAAGTTGCAGACAATGGACATTAATAAAGAAAACTGCAATTTGAATTTCCAACAGTACCCGTACTAACAATTGGTCCTTTCTCTGATAAATTTGTTGCCATATTGTCCATCTTAGATAATTCACTCAAGTCATACCCTGCACAAAAGTTTCCACCTGTTCCATGTAACACAGCTACATATGAGGAATCATCATTTTCAAAGTTCAGTAAGGCATCTTCCAATAACTTAGCAACATTGGAATTGATACAGTTTCGTTTATCTGGTCTATTCAACCCAATTGTAGTAACTTCTCCAATTTTATCTATTATTATTCCTAGAGGAAAATTTCTGTGATTTTTTTTTAAATTTCAAATAAGGGAAGCTACTCACCTTCAGATTTACATGTACCACAAAATCTAAATCTACCTCTGAAGAAATTAACTGGAAGTCGAAAAATGCTATACATTATGAACCAACAAATAATATTTTAGTTTAAATCCTAGCCAGATTGCACATATTTGAAATTATATTTCCTGAACACCCACAATTTATAATGGTGACAATCTCCAATAATTAATTTGTAATCTGAGCTATCCGGTTTTAATTAAAAATCTGTAGGGCTTTAAAATTTAAAATTTACAGAAAATAAAAGGTTATTACACCGAACATTTGCGGACTAGAGATACTTAGGGTCTAGTTTTAGTTGTTCTATAGAAATGAGGTAGTCTAAGTCAATGTTCTATACTTCTACAAGAATAATGAACTAGAAAACAAAGAACGCGTTAACAATTGAGACTCCAGAATCAAAAGAATTTAGTTATGTTACGACTCTCTACTGACTACTACTGAGTACTGAGTGTTTTAGCTATGTTAAAGCACTATAATTGTCTAGTGCTTTAACTTCTAAGGCATTAACTAATCAATTTACTTACCTGCATAATGAATTATATGATTGTATTGAAATTTAATTTTTATTCAAACTTGTAACTGCTTGTAACATGTTTCTAAATCTTAATTGTGAGATTTTTACTTTATTTCGATTACATTGTTGCGTAAGGAGGATGTGAGCTATCATTCGATAGTATACACAATAGGGCACCAACATACTTAGAAAAAATAAAAACTGAGACTTCTAATGAATATTAAATTTTTTTTCAATTTATTTTTGCGTAAAGACCCATTCAGCTTCTCTGTGCAATGATGAAACATCTAAAGGACATTTCTGATGATGTTGGCACAAGCAAGATAGCATACTTAAAAAAAAAATTAAGACTGAGAGTTTTCGTATAAAAAGAAATTGAAAAAAAAATTAAATCCAAGAATAATCTCAGTTTCTAGTCTTTCCAAAAATGCTACCTCGTTTGTGCCGAGTTGCGTATAGTAGCAAATGAAAGCTCACATCTTCAGAGATGTACACTGGAAGTTTCATCATTGTGCAGGGCTGAATGGGTTCTTACGCAAAAAGAAATCAAATAAAAAACAACCATGAAAAGTCTGTTTTAATTTTTTCTAAGTGTGCTATTTTGTTTGTGCCATATTGAGTATGGTATCAAATTGAAGCTGACATCATCAGGTATGTATACTGAAAGATTGATCATTACACAGAGATGTTGAATGGGTCCTCACGCAAAAAGAAATTGAAAAAAAAATTTTGAGACGTCTCAGTTTTTATTTTTTCTAGGTATGCTATCTCTTTGGTGCCCTATTGTGTATAATATGGAATGAAAGCTCACATCTTCAGGAATGCACACTGAATGTTTCATCGTTGTACGGAGTGGCTGAATCCTTCTTACATAACAACGTAATCGAAATGAAATAAAAATCTATCAGTATTATCAGTTCTTATTCTTTCCAACATAACAGATGCTACTCAGAAATTAATAGTGGGTCGAACAAAATTCATTCAACTAGAGAGTGATATGTCCTATAATGAAGTCAGTATTACATTTCCTATTCATGTAAAATATGTGTGAGACGCTTTAATTCAGAAGCGCGCAGTGTTGCCAAGTCGAAGTGAGGCTGGGTTTTACACAGGCTCACTTCACACACACATAATTAAATAAGTATTTAACATTCACGACTGAAATTTGAAGGTAGTGTCTGCCATAGCTTTTTATACGGAATAGACAATAGATGATGTTAAAGAAATAGAAATTATTGCTAAACACCGCACAAGTTGCATGGTCGAAATCAAAAACTCAAGAAGTATGTCATGAACAACGAGGTCTATGTATAACGTGACCATTTATTTTTTGACTCAAAACGGGACAAAACGGGTTTATTCATGTCAATTATCAGGTAGTCAATGAAAAAAAAAACACTTTTTTAAAGCTATTTATTCAGAAAAAGTCAGTTAGCTTAAAAGTTACAAATTAAAAAATATATATACCCGAAACGTTTAGTTATATTTATATTTATCAGAGGAACGAATTTGCTTTAATATAACTGGTGATAATTTTAAGTAAGAATGAAACTTTTGGCATGTTTTTGTAATATTCACCTTAATTATCAACATCGCCTTTAGAACTGAAATTACTACAATAGCTTCTGATTTCGTAAATTTGGGATCAAAACATGATTGAGTTAATTTCGATGCACAATCATTAGAGCAAAAACTGTGGTTTTCTTGTATCGTGTGATAAGTCCAGACGCCTTCTGCCGCGGCAATATTCAAATCCTTCGAAGTTGTTTCGTCCGATTTCTTGAAAAAGGTTAACATCGAAGAACTCGAAGCGGCAGCACGATCGGCATTTTCATGTTTTTCAGACTTTAAATGCTGTTGAATTTCACTGGCACCACTGTGGGAAACACTAAATTCTGTACGACACTTTTCGCATCTAACATCTGAGGGAGTATTTATTTGCTTGATAAACGTATATTTTGCTTGTAAGTTAACATTGAATGAGCACTTGCGTTTCAGCATTTAAACTTATGATTCGAAAACAAAAGTTTAAGTTATTTCCTAGGTACATGAGCATCAAACAACAACAAAACAAATATCGAGAAGTGGGCGAACGAAAAATCTATCAAACAATTAGTCAACAAAGCGCGAGCTATGATGTCTTGGCCACTCTCGGCTATCGTCGCGTCGACCGACGACGCGGTCTCGCTCTCGCACAGCTCTCGCGTCCATGCGGCTCGACTACTCATATTTTCGCGTGGTTTCAGAAAACGGGACAATTTTGCGTCCCAGAGTTCATTTCGGGGACACCGGGACTCGTAAGTATAAAAAGGGACAGTCCCATTCAAAACGGGACGTCTGGTCACCTTATCTATGTAACAACCTCTTTGGTCATGAACATTTCAGAAAAATTATTGTTCTTGACCATAGACACATTTATATTATCTCTATGCTCTGACTCTAGATCCACCATACTCTATAAGTTAACCTTTCCTTATGCTATCTATGAAGTTAACCTAACATTAACACATATACATATTTACTTGAGTAATATTTAGTGGTATGTTGAATGTAAATCTGAGAAATTATAATGAAAGTTAAAGTTATAAGTCGGAATCCTGATGAATATTTGCGCGAAACAAAACATGATATCCACAAAGGTTTGTTTAATTTAAGAAAATATCAGATATTCATAATATTAAAAATGATTTTTAGTACCGAGAAATTTTGATCCTGCTCTACACCCTTTTGAAGCAGCAAGGGAATATACAAAAGCTTTAAATGCTGTGAAATTAGAACGAGTTTTTGCTAAACCATTTATTTGTAATTTGGATGGCCACAAAGATAGTGTTTCTTGCATTTCCAAACATCCAGAACATCTATCACTTTTGATAAGTGGCGCTTATGATGGTGAAGTAAGAGTATGGGATTTACCCCAGAGAAACTGTATAAGACAATTTGTTGCACATGAAGGAATAGTTAGAGGAATAGCATATACCCCCAGTAGCCAGTATTTTATAACATTGGGTGATGACAAGACTATTAAAACTTGGAAATCATTAACTCCTCAGTTTGGGGAAAATGAGGAACCTGTGAACACTGTACTTAGTAAGACTGTCTTATCAGGTATAAGTCATCATAGAGAAGAAGCTGTTTTTGCAACTTGTGGAGAAATTTGTCAAATTTGGGATGAAACTAGGAATGAACCTATTAGAAATTTTGAATGGGGTGTGGATAGTTTACATGACATTGCCTTTAATCCGGTAGAGACAAATGTTTTAGCTTCATGTGCAAGTGATAGGAGTGTTATTTTATATGACACAAGAGATACTGGACCTTTACGGAAAGTTGTAATGAAATTGAGAGTGAATAAGTTATGTTGGAATCCCATGGAGGCTTATATTTTTACTTGTGCCAGTGAAGACTATAAGTAAGTTTTTCCATTATAGTTTTGAGTTCTGAGCTAACTTAATTTTATTTCTATTTATTATTTATATTTAAAGAATCTGGATAATTTTTTTGCATTCGTTTGATAATTTTGTAAATTTAATTCTGGCAGTTTCTAACCATTGGGAGTTATGGTATTTTGTATATTTAACTACTAGGAATTATTCTTCAATTTGGAAGTTTTAATTACTGATCCGTGAATAGATACAAATTATGTAATAAAACTGATAGGTAATTACCTCAATATTTTATCATTACTTATATTAGATCTGTTTCTCTATAAAAATTTAATGATGTGTTCAGTTTCTTTGATGCCCCATTTTGGTTTATTTTGAAATTATATATATATATATATCATTTCCAGTATTTAGTGATGAATAAATGGTCATATCAATATCCTATTTTGTATGACTATGTTTTCTTCTAGTTTGTACACCTTCGATACAAGAAATTTAAAACAGCCAACAAATGTTCACATGGATCATGTAAGTGCTGTGACTTATGTGGACTATTCACCCACTGGTAAAGAGTTTGTGAGTGGAAGTTATGACAAATCAATAAGAATATTTGAAGCTGAAAAAGGACACTCCAGAGACATCTACCATACTAAGCGCATGCAAAGAATAACCTGTGTCCAGTGGACTTTGGATAACAAATACATCATAAGTGGATCAGATGAAATGAACATTAGGATTTGGAAAGCAAGAGCATCTGAGAAATTAGGACCTGTAAGTTACTCTTATTGGTTTATCTATTGTTCATGCTAAAATTGTATATAAATAAAGCCATTAATTAGCAATTAACAGTGACCATATTACATTTAAATAAGTATTAACCGTACATGCTTTTTTCTTATTATTGAGTGAGGGGACATCACTATTTAAGAAAAATATTTTGATGAATACCTATCTATCAACAGCAAAACTCCACTTTTCTTACAACCAATAATTCATAATGGATTACAAAAAAGTCAACTGAAACAAGTAGAAACATAGCCTATTCTAATAACTAGTACCTATGTTATGGTTCAAATGATCATGATCTTTTCATAAGAGGAATCTTACACTCGATAAACAGGCAACAGGTCTGCTGGCTGTCTCTACCATGTGTATTACCATCTCAATAAATTGTGAATTGGTAAGGAAGATTTATTTTGCTTTGACATGGGCAAAAAGAAGCTGTTGAACATAATATCAATCAAAACATTTCTTTTATCATTCCCTATAAATACATATAGGGTAAAAAACAACATGGATTATTGGATAAACAATATAATACAATACAGTAAGTATGCGGAGAATCGATATATTATGTACAAATTAAACAAAACCTAGGAACTTCTTATCAACTTACCACAAATGCGTCAATAACATGTAACAATAAAATAATCAATTCTAGGAATAAAAGCTACTTGGAAGATAATCTTTGTCAAAATAAAAAGTTCTGTACATAAAATTTCCCTAAAAGTAGAAAATGCTGCAGCACATAAGATTGCAACAATTTGATTTTCCTCCAATTATAGCACAAGAAAAATTATTAATAACTACGCCACAGTGTTCCCTTCAACAGAAGATAATAAAGAAGTTCTGAATATCATAAACAAATTACCTAATTACCTCCTCAGGTTTAGATGATATACCTATTTCATTACTAAAAGTTGACATGCAAAATAGAGTATATTAACTGAAATGATCAATGAAGCATTTTTCACACACAATTTTCCTTCAAATCTAAAAAAAGACAAACTTATGCCCTTCTTTAAAAAATGTAATTTCACATTTAACGGAGGAAAGTTGTCATTAATTATAGGCCTAATTCTCTCTGCAGTGTGCAGTTTGAAAGGTCATTTATGTGAGAATTATGAACTATTTGAAAAGTATAATATTTTTAATAGACTTCAATTTGATTGTAGACCTGGTAGATCTACTGAGCTAGCAATATTCAATGCAATTAAGTATATTTCTACAAATGTCGATAAGAACAAGAAAGTGGCAGGTTTATATTTTGATCTTTCAAAAACTTTCAATACAGTAAATCATCAGCTTCTAACTGAACAGCCGGGAAGATATAGTATATAGTAGGTTCATTTTATTTCACAGAAACTTGTTTTTCTATTTCATGCCAAGAACTACCATATCCCCCAGCAGCTCCTCATAATCTACAAAGCATGTATTTGACCTGTTCTGGAGTACTATTCACACATTTGGAGTTCAGCCCTCAAACTTAAGCTGAAGCTCTCAGATTCTACTTAGAAGACAAACCATTCATCCTGTTGGTGATGTCACACTTCCGAATTCATTGACTCTCTAGAACATCATAGAAAAGTCGACGATCTCTCCCTTGTATATAGATATTTTCATGGTGGGTGCCCATCAGAAATTTTGTCTGTTTTTCCATCACGACCGATTCCAGGTAGGCAGACTAGACGAGCTCACACTGGTCACCCTTTCGTATCAGGATCGCGACCTGTCGAACTTCTTTATTCTAGACTTAATTGCTCTATTGTTCTATCGAACGGCGAAGTTGTGGAACTCTGTGCATTGTGAGATCTTTCCTGATGTTTATAACTTCCGAATAATATTTCTAAAGGTTTTAATACATATTATAAAATGTATTAATAATGAAAAACAATTCCAATGGCTCCCCAACACCACCTCTGCCCCACGTGATGTTCTGCGGACATTATAGGTTTTCCTCTCGTGTAGTCAAAATGTATAAAAAAGACCAAATTGACTATTCTAAAGGCGTCACCATATCACAAGAAGTTCAACATGGGTGCATTCTGGGTCCGATATTATTTTCACTATATACTTATGCACTTCCAGATGAAGTTGAACTAGAATTTTCCGTTATAAGTCAATTAGCCGATGACACTTCAGCAAAACTCGCCAGCAACTCTTTAAATCAGCTATCAGTACATTTTTCTGTTTTAACAGGGCAAATTCAAAGTTGGTGCGTTAATAACTCCTTGACACTAACTACACAAAAACCGGACTTATACATTCTACCAAATATTATGTCAACTTTGAATCTATTTAAACGTAATGAGTAGTGTAAAATTTGATAAATCTTCGAATGGTAAAAGATGCAGGGTGTTTAACCTACGGCAATTTATTCCATAAATCGCTTAAGGTCTTATGATGCAAAATCTCGGAAATGCTTTAGATGTCTAAAAATAATTAAAATATATTCTTTAGACTAAACTACGAATTTTGAGCTTTGATATACCCAAGTTTCCAGAAAAAATTTGGAAAAATGTCCATTTAAAAAACGACGTTTTAACACATAACCTTATGGCAAATGTTGATTTCTGACTATTTTTTTAGAAACAAATGTTGAAAGGAATGATTTCGAGTTATTTTTATTGGTCAAGAAGATTGATGCCAAAAATAATGTAGGAGCTCGTTTTTCAGCTTTCCAGGTTCAAAATCGATAAATTTGAATTTGAATATTTAATTAATGCAATTCTTCATTATACTATTTTGCTTCGCGATGTTGGCGAACTGTCGGAAGAATGCGGCAAATTCAAAAAGTCATTTTTTCATGACATTTATCATACTTTGCGGTTTTTATAAAAAATAAAACTTCAAAATTTTATTATAAATGAACTTCTATTATAATAAATAAATAACCTTTTTTAACGTAACGTAGATAATAGTATAAAAAACACCGCGGCGTGTTTACTTGTGAATAACCGTCACAAGCAAGTTTACCAACTTAAAATCCCCTTCCCCGCTAACTCCCCCTTTGTCCATCATCATAATACCTTAATATAAACTAGAAAAACATTTCAAATACAGAGCTGTACCGAGACACTCATTATTAATGTTCTTTGTTATTGCGAATTTTGGTTGAAGTTTTATCTAAGATAGTAATGAAAATATTCCTTTACCGAGTTTTAAACTTTTAAGAAGTTTACAACTTGAAAAATTCCATCTATAGTAGGTGTAAGCGAAGATCCGATTGGACCCACAATGTTGTGTACATTTTCGTATATTTAGCAACTAGCGCCAGTTCATTCCTTCAAATATACCCTCGTATAGAGGGTAAATTGTTGACAATTCGAATTTAAACATTTTTCTATTTCAGTTGAAGCCAAGGGAACGATCAGCTCTGAATTATAGCGAAGCCTTAAAAGACAAATATGCCAGTCATCCACAGATTCGTAGAATTAAAAGACATCGTCAAGTTCCTAAGCACATATTCAATGCACAGAAAGAAATGCGGGTAACGAGAGATAAAGATAAAAGGAAAGATGCTAACCGACGAGCTCACTCGAAACCAGGACAAGTTCCCCATTTACCAGAACGACAAAAACACATTATACGAGAACATCAATAATATGAAATTGTATTTTTATATCTTGGATATCTTGTATTTTTATGTCAAATATATCGTTGTAAGTCAATTTCTTCCTATCATTTTTGGTGGCAATAGCAGGGGTGAGTATATAAAGGAAGCATGTGACAAAAAGTGATTTTCAACTTTCAACAGTGCTCTGTTAGTATTCTGAGTTTATTTTTTCACAGGTTGATACCTCATCAGTCCTTGTATTTTCATCCGTCATGGGATCTGTTTAACCTAGAATATGTTTTTACGGACCTACTTTATAAAACCGTGACTTCAGACCGTAACAGGTCTGCTTAGTTGAAATGTCATGATCATGCTATAGAAAAACATTCTACGTTATTTGTTTTTATTGATAAAAACTGTTTTATTGATAAAAACTGTCACTTTTATCTACTTCAGTTCTTCCAGTAATGTGCTGGCGCTTATTCCACAGAAAGGTTTAGGTCCCAGAAATAGTGTTTTAGCCTTTTTTGCGTGTTTCCCCTACACTCCGGTGTGCCCCGGAATCAGTAGGAGGATAAGCGCATTATTCTTGCTTAGTTCGTTCAGTTTCTCTTAGCATTCCCAGACCATGTTGGAGCTCATTAGGTGGCAGCTCAGCGCGTTGATGTCCTTGATTATCTGACATGAAGATTATTTCTTGTGTTGAATTCTTTCAAGGAGGTGTACCTTTTATCATCTTATCTTTGATCAAGTCATAGGTTTACTGCACGATAGGATACTTGGGCTACATCCCTTGTTTCTTCTCGCAAATTTCTGCACATCACTAGGGCTTTCGTGAAATCTGTTTTTCATGCTTATTTTTCTTTTTGATGAACATTTTTGCTTGTAAAGGGAACTTTTTGATGGGGTTGACGTTAAGTCTTTAAGTCTCATCCATTCTTCAGTGTATCCAATGTCTCTTTGAACTTGTCGCAGAGGATATTCTCCAACTTTCCTCTTGCGAATATGACTACGACGTTGACATATCTCTGACAAAGTTTGACGAGGTCGGTCATATCGCACTATCGCAGAGGAGTCGATCTACAATTAGGTTCCACATTAGTGTTGAGACCACTCCTCCTTTTGAGCACCCTCTATTTATGCAAATGTAAATAGTTCCTTCTATTTTTGTCTACTATTCTGGTAGAGAGCATCAACTTGGTTGTTCTACAACTATGTCTCCTAGGGATCTTTTTATTGGTTCATGTAATGTGTTGTCAAAAGACTTTTCTATATGGCAGGTTACTATTTTACTACTGTCAAGAACAATTGACATTTAAGTTGAGTTTATAGAATGTGAGATTGTTCCAGTGCATTTTATGCTCATTGTCGAGAAGCTCCTTTTTGTGCGCCTTCATGTTCTTTTTGGCTATGCTATAGAGCACCTTTCATAGAGAGTTCGTCCGCATCTATATTACCCTTGACTGGTACCCATAAGCTTCACCCTGTTGCTAATTCAAGGGTTTTTATTGTTCTGAAGCATTCCATGACTAGTGTAGACTTCTCGACTCCATTGGTATAAAGATTCATCTGCCCACAAAGGCCTCTCTTTGTCTCTTTACCTAGTTTTCGACGCACTTTGTATTTGGCGAATATTTCTGATTTTAGTACGTTGGCTAATGTTCCGAGGTTCAGACTAATAGCTGTCCCCTGTGTCCCTGATCCGTATAAGCCAGCGTTTGACCTTTCCTATTTTTTGGCCCATCACCACCAGATGGTAGGCATCATCTTTCCACTCTTCCCTTTTGGGGAAGATCATCTTCAAGGTTTTCGTTATGCAAAAGCCTTCCGTGTGATCTGATTGCATTGCAAGTATCTGGTATCTTTGTTTATTCTCTTGAATACTTCTGGACACAGATATTCTGTGGTTGTTGATAGTTATTCTATATGTTCTTGCCATGGCCTCTGCATATACCACTAAATGGAGATCGGGAGTCCCAGTAGGGTTTTGATGGCTGTTGTGAGCATGGTACTCATTGCCCTGGTATTACTAAGCATTCCATGCTTTGGAGCATTTGCAGTCTTCACTCAGCGCTTTTACCTCTCTATACGTAGTACCTATATAGTGTAAGGGAAGTATCGCAATTGGCCAATAATATTTTTCCGGATTTTCGCGTTATATCCGTTTTGTGCTTTTTTGAATCGATCTAGACTATTTTTGCCATTTGAAATTTTGCAGATCGCTTTAAAGCGGTGAATGTAAGAACTGTTTTGTTTTCGGGCGCGGTAGCCCCGTTTCGAGTGGTATTTCTGAAATCCATCCATTTTTTCAAATGGAATTTTAATGAACCGGGACAACCGTGTTTATATAGTTAAACATATATATCACACTTATAGATTTAACTTGCAGAAGTGTCCGAAATTCTCATTGCAAGATTCACATGACCGTCATTTATTATGTGCAAGAATTCCTAGAGTTCTTGATTCTGTGGTATATATTATAGTGTGAATAATTTCGAAACCTGACAGCGGTGTCAGTATGAGACTTACAGTTCTAAAATACATTATGTAAACCAGTTTAAAATTTCAGTGTAACAGAGTACAATTGAACGTTTCTCATTAGCAGTTTCTAAATCATTTCCAACATAATTTATGTTCCTGCATCATTTACATTTGACCGGCAGAACTGTCCGGAAGCTATTTTGTTGACAGAAGTGAGAGAAGTTCCTTGATCAATTGACCACAGCTTTTTTATATTGTTTTATGCCACCAAGCAAATGACTGGTTAGCTTACTAGCTCCTATTGGTAATCCGATGATCCTTCTCAATAATTCTAATGAGTAGTGTGTACATGAACACAGTCTTTATTATATCCCATGCGTATTCGTACATTCTACCAGTTGCAGGTTGTCAAAGACTTGACACTGTTTTTCTCAAAATATTCGCAAATTAATGAAGAACCCACGAAAATTATAATAATAATACGCTAACAAATTCTTCATGATATAGAAGAATTACAGTTGCAGATACTGAGGTCCGAACCCGGATCAATTGCCTGGGGTCCTTGAGCCAATCCATAATTTGCCACCGAATTTGTCAACTTCGCCAATCATTTGATTGGTTCTTCTGAAATTGAGGTATTAACCAGTTGTATTCTTGATGCAAGTATTTAAATATAAATATTTGAATGCTGTCGTAGGTCAATTCATGTAAGATTCTAGATTTCTACTTTGAACTATTGTTGTAGAATACCCATATCCATAAAATCAAAATATTCAATACTTGTAATGTAAAATGTTGGTAAATTAAACAACTGAATTATACTATAAATAAAATTATATTACGATAATTTACAAGAAATAAATAGTCAATATACAATTTTAACCTGTACAAAACGGCTATTATATGCAAAAATTTAATGTGCTAAATAGTACTTGAGTAAACGTAACAAAATAATTTAGTAAGTATTTTAACAAACACTCTGTATCAAGATGAACAAAAATTACATGTCTTTAACAAATTATGATTATGCTTATTTGGAGTTGACATTCATTAATAATATCAAGTGGGCATGACTAATTTTACCAATTTATACAGGAATATTGGTTGTTCATGTTCTAATTCATTCTAGTCCCAATACTATTAATATATGGTAGACAATATGTCTCATTAAACGATAATTCTATCTTTTTATGGGTTACTACATTTCGTAACAACTACCCCTGCAGTTATCGAATTTCATTAGAAAGTTTTGTATTTTCCTGATAAGCATTTTCACAATACTGTGCAAATGTAATGCAATATAAATATCATTGAGAGATCCAGATCGCACAAATTTTGAACTACAATGTAATTTTGCAAATTCGAAGTACGAAACTTCACACAAGTAATGACGATATCTGAAATTTGATATATTTTCGTACATTGATAGCTGTATATGATTACAAGTAGTTTTACCAACAAGACTGTCCTGGATCGTCGAACTTATTACTCTCTTCCGTATGAGCATAATCTTATTTTGAAAATTTCAATTCAAGTGAAGACGAGCACATCACATCATCACATATACATTCCCAAGAGAATTCGAATTAGAAGTTTTAATTTATACATCTTTGATCCGAAATGAATACGTTTGAAAATTTCAATCGTGAAAGCAATGGCATTTGAACGTTCAGAATTTGACATTTTCTAATTTTATGCTCAACTATTACTTCATTGATTGGATATTGAAATTAAACTGTACAGATTTCATACCATATTTTTGAGAATTTTGTTGTACATACAGATTGAGTTTGAATCAGCGGTGTATAACGATTTAATAACTACGACCGAGATTCGACGAAAAAGGGGATAAATGGGCGTTCTAGTCATAACGCGCCTGTCAAACGTCTAGCTGAACTATATGCATGTTCCAACCGCACACTATACTATTTCATTCCAAGCTGTTGCGTGGTAAGCATAAAATAATTATTGGAAGATGATGCTACAACCAGAATTGAATTGAAACAGGTAGGTACAGTAAATTTATTTTATCTTTCGTAGAACAGAATCATGAGATATTAAAAATTCCTAAATCATTGAAATTATAACTGTGCTTCTAACGCGAGTTTCTGCCCTAAGTAGACTGAGGTGAGTCCACGGTCGTATATACAGGTCTGGAAACTATTGTTCGACATGAGTCTCTTACATGTCGTTAAACTCGTAGTCCCTCGCTCAGCCACCAGCTGGCGCATGGCTCGAAGTATGTTCTCAGGATTAGGCGCCATATCGTTTAAATTTCAAGCCCCACAATACGAAGATTGCCAGAGAACATCCCTCGACTCATGCGCCACCCATAACGTCTTTTGGTACTACGCGACAGTTGACGCTTAGCGGACTCCTTTCTCACATACAAAACAGCCTCGAGTTTCCAGACCTGTGTAGACGACCGTGGGTGCGTGTCAGTCGGCTTGCGCGCGTCGTATGAGGTTAGAGTTTCTCTTGTAAAACAGTACGACGCGCCTGACTTGCTCTAACTGATAGACTCCCCCATACATCGCTGATATAAACGTATTGGTTGAGAACAATATACAATGAACAAGTACTGGATTATGGGGAAAGCGTAACTACATACTTTACTCAGTATTTTATGTAATTATAACTGGTAGCTGTGGTTTTGCTGGTACATGCGAGATAATACATTATGCATACGTTAATCATGTGTTCCAGATACCAGGGTATAGTTCAATGATCCAGTTGGAAGTCCATCACTTACGCTTCTATTTCATATCATAGGTGAATCGAATGGAAGTCTTTCATTCGTAAACGGAATCGTGAATCACACCGAGGATAATAAAACTGGATGTTTTGTAGAATTAAAACATTCAATTGCAGTGTGACATATTTCCACATATTTATAGTTTTGGGAATGCTTGCCTTGTTATATGAATTAATTGAAAAATCATTTGTTATAGAAATATACATATTTAATTTGATGGTGTACTTTTATATTTGTTAAATGTATTCTATTCATGATGATGAAAATTTTGCAGATTATTCATGAAAATGTGTTAAAATATGCATTGCATATGACGTTGTACTTTTCATTCAATATTGGTTTGCGAAAAATCTGATATGATTTCAGAGGACTGAAAAAAGAACATACAAGTTTGAAAACATTAGTTTCGGGGATTCTAATTGAATTTTTTTACTTTGTAAAATTCAGAATACACACTTGATGATATGAAAATACTGTGAATTGGAAACAAATTCATAGTGTATTTTAATAACTTTTCCTAAGAATATGTGACAACATGATAATGTCATAAGTACTCAATTTTATATTTTGACTACACGAGATGCAAACTTATTCGGTGCGTGTCGACGGATATCACGTGGTATTCTGAGGGATGCTTTAGTCATACTTGATTGGCTGAGTTCCCGTCCCTCATTACCTTTCCATACAGTTATTCGCTGCGAATAATGTTTGTGAAACATCGTGTGAGCCAACGATGGAATATCGGAAGAGGAGACATTGGCATTTTTCTGAAAACTTTGGAAGTATATGCATTAAGAAAGACCTGACTAGACAAAGGATCGAACAACTTCGCCGTTCGACAGAAAAGTAAAATCTGGTACAAACGTATATCTAATAAGGCTGCTAATATGCAGTATTTCATTTTATCCGCTGGGACGCAATGTTTCAAAAACGGAAAAAAGTGTTAGAGCAAAAGTTCTTTCACCATAGTACTTTTCATCCAATTTTAAGCAACTTTGAAAAAATTCGACTGTCTGGATGTCTATCACGAATTGCTTGTCTAGACGATAACTCAAAACCGAACGGTCTTAACGTATTAAAATTTTGACAAAAAATCGTTTGCGGTTCGGCGAGGAACCGTATTGTTTTTCAGGGAAATCGTGTAATAAACAAATCATTTTCTGAAGGGTTGAAAATTTGAAAAAAAATCATAACTCAAGTGTACATGGAATCGATTTAAAACTTTTGCAGTAAATTTAAATTAATGTAGAACTGCTCTAACCCAAATTTCAATAACAACAAAAATAATTATTGAAGTAAACTTGAATTTACACCATACTTTAATTGTTTATAACAAACGGCGATGAAGCAAAGGTATGATCTAGGCAAGGTGCTAGCATAGTCGGCTCCTACTCAGTAATTTGCTTTTGTAATAACATCTCTTAGAAACATTATTCATTTGAATATTATCTAGTTGCAAATTACTCAAATTCAAAGAGTATCTTAAAGAATGTGGAACAATTATATAAACATCAGTAACTAAATCAACTGATTTGCGAAGCGTAACTTTGCCACGCACACTATTTATCCCATTTTCCAAGCGGTAAAACTAGTTTCATTTTAAAGGCACTAAATGCCAAAAAGAGTTAGGTAGTCTACAATTATTAAACGAATCAATACAGTCAAAAACCTTTGATGAAGCTCCAGCTAATTTGTAAGAAGACACAATGTTACACATACATTGATATTATTTAAGATATTTCTTAGTGAAAATTTTCAAATATTAATGTTCCATTTATCCAAAATTTCTGTGATATTTTTGGAAAAATAAATATATTTAATAAAAATGATTTAATGAATATAATTTACCCAGAATACTTATAAGCTTGTCTCCATATTATAAGTATAATGATCATTTAGACTTACGCTTAAAATCATTATTTTTGGCATCTAAAATATTCATTTTAGTATGTTGTCCACATTATCCAATAAATAATTACTAATATTGAGTATTACTGTATTTTGAAATTATAAATGATTGTCGTTTCAAAACATTGCTTCATTTGGTTGTTTGACAAAGAACCATTGATTATTAATATACTATAAAAACTATTTGCTTAACTTCAGCTAATGGTGAGAGAATTTTACCTCAATTCTCAAAAACAGATTTACCTCTCCTTGCGGATTCTTTGAATAACTTAAAACAATTTCGCGGCAGGAACTTCATCTTTTTAACGAATTCTAAACTGCTTAGCGGACATGCGTATTTCACTGAAAACTCCATAATTGGGATATCTATCTCTAATCATCCGGACAATTCACTTTGTAATATCCTATTTATCCATATTGTCTTATTATATAAATGGGTAGAAAGGAGTTTCGCGGACCTCGAACTTGACAATGAAAGGGTGACCACTGACCATCCCGAGTTCGTCTAGTCAGCCCTAAATAAGGGGGATTAAGGGGATCAACCGAAAGGGTCTGATTTTTATTCTGGTAATAACTACCACCAACTTGAATACTAAAAATAATAGGTCTCACCCCTCTCCCCTATCTCATCAATCCCACCATCGTAAAAAGCTATCTACGCCACTGAATCTGCCTAACTGGACCACCTGTACAGAAGCTAATGTAGTTACAATACCTGACTGTTGAATCTGTTACCTCTTATCTGGAATCTAAATATAGATTAGGTTGGGCATGAAAATTGAATCTGCATTTGTCATCGAAATTGATATTTATAATCTTGTCTTATTATCTGAACTACATGCGTCTTTTATACTTGCACAACTTTGATTTCGTAATTCTGAATTCTATAAATTGATCCAATCAATTTCCTTTAGGCCAAAGAGCAATTAAAGACGAACATCCATACTTCTCTTTCTTGAAAATTATTTTTTATGCATATACCGATTAGAACTTGGGAGGATCTACATCGCAGATTCTGAATATTTCATAAACCAAGTGTTTTTAAAAGAAATATATGTATGTAAGTACACAGTAACACAAAACAAAAATGTAATAGTGACATTCTGGTGAAAATTAAACAAACGAATTTAAATTTCACAATTTACTTCTAGAATACTTTTTACCAAATTTTGAAAATATTTGTTCTATAGATTAACTATTGTTCGGAGTTTTAGTAAATATCTTCAATTAGGTCAGCCAGTTGTGTCTTTGCCTGATTTGCAAAAACATTAATTTCTTAAAAAATGATTTGCGAAGAGTAACTTTGCCACTCACACTATCTATCTATTCTCCAAGCGGCAACGTATTTCTAGTTTTACTTTCAAAAACATGCTCGTTGTAACTTTCAACCGAATTACTTAAATGCATTAGTTCACACTGATACACTATAACACTATAGACAGAAACACGCTTGATACCCAATTTGATTAACTCAAATTCACTGTAGAAATAGAAACAAGTAACTAGCTTCTTTTCCTTGACATTAAGATTATTAAAGATGGTCACTGCTTGGAATTTAACATATACAGAAAAAACACAGCAACCAATAGCCATATTCTGGTGGATTCAGCTACATTAATTAATTATAAAATAGCTTCATTCAATAGTCTTGTCATTGTCATTGATTATTAAACGTCTCTTTGTGTAAACGTAATTATGTTAACGAAGTTATTATAATTACATCATCAGATAGGTATGGATAATTGTTACTACAAATCTTTGATCAATATGTTAATCTATAACCAACAACGGAAAATGTAACGCAATCAATTAACCCCTTGTTTACACTTTTAATTCCAAATAGTATTTAAACAGGCACCCTTTGATTTCTGATTTAGTTTCCTCTGTTCAGGTTCACTACTTAGTAGCTGAAAGGTCATCTGAACAGTAATTTTAGTGGGTGATTGTTTCACTTTGTAGTGTACACACCAAGTTAGAAATTTCAATACTATTAAATCTAAATAGTTTTCTAGGCTAATTACTTGTCATGATTGGTAGATAAGTAGAACTCTACTTAAAAAAGTACGAAAGGCGGCATGAATCATTTATAGGGATTTGTTTCTTTTGTTGGTTACTAACGTTTCTCTAAATTATTATCTTTGGTGCTGTGCTTGTGATCAACGTTTTCCCTTGCAAATATTGTTTGAATATTCTCCAAGAAGAATCGCTGCAATCCTAGCAATTCAGAATAATAAATACTGTTGGTTGTTATGGTTTAAATTTAATAAATAGAAAGACACTGTTCTTATATTCTATTCATTTACACATTCGATTTTTCCTAGTATGAAATGTATCATTGTTCGAATTAATCGTGTTTCAATGATCAAAATTGAAAATCACGTCGTCATAGCTTCTAAACTTGGCCAATCCTCCAACCTAAGAAGTTCTAGAATTATTCACTTTCACATACTTCTGCAAAGCTGTCTATTTTATAGGATTTTATTGGCCACTGTCATATACTTTAGCTTCTGCCATATGATTAAGTGGCTGTATCAGACAAATGACAAATGACCTGTTTGTTTATTTTGGTTCTGTATTGACATTACATAGTTTTCATATCTTCATTCATCGTTTGTCAAGAGTATTCATAATCCTTATTCTTTATATTTTAATTCAAGGCTCAAAAGTACATAAATATCAGCCTGATCTGATCTGCGATATCACATAGCTTGTGCCTAAGACAGCATCTCTCAAAGTTATTATTAGGTGCACGATTTCTCAACTTAATCCTCTAAAATTACATCATTTATATCATGCAGCGAAAGTTCAACATATTCTTAGTAAGTGGAAATTTATTTCTGTACAAAAGTAGCATTGAGAATTAATAAGGTTAAATTAATACTTACAAATTCGATTTTCTTCTGTAATTTAGATCTTTTTTAAGACTAGGTTAAAATAATTGGAACATGCAAATAACATTATTCATTGGTCCAACAAATCACTGAAAGGTAAGCATAGTAATATTAGTTCCACTACCAGCACAAGCTTTCTGTGTAAAATAGGAAGCTACATTTAACATATTAGTAACAGAAATTGTTCATATCAAGTCCGGTTTCATAATAAAAACACGTTTTCATACTAGCGACAATAATAAAAACACCTTATATTAACTGTAAGGTAGGTATCACAAGGTACACAAAATTGCGTCTTTTTAAGGCATTCCAAAAATGTGGTTTATTATCATTCTTCTATCTTCGGGGCTACTATTGTCTATTTATATCTGAGGAAAAAATAGGATTCTTAAGATGAATACACGTAAACATCAGTTTTATATTTTTGCGAATATAAAATTCTGCAAGGTAGTTCATTGATAATATGCGATTCGATGCCTCGTCATATATCAATTATTCACGTACATTATGTTCAAGTCCAATTGTTTTCAATGAGGATCGTATGTATGAGTATGAGTATTACTATGGTTGACAATTTCTTTAGTAGCTCATTTAGTGATGGCAGCATAAACATGTTCTGGGCAAGCATAGACAAGTTTCTTTGCATAAATGACCCACAATTCATTGTTTATTAAGACAGATATATTGAATTACCTAAATTATGAAGGTAACTCATACTGTCATACTATTTAACATAGGTTTGTTAAACCGGGATGCCATCAATGAATGAGCCAGATTTATTGCCAATTATAGAAATATAAATATTCTTTATTTACAAACAAACCAATGACTTTATAAATTATAAATTGTTGTTGATAAATATATCAGAATAGATAAGAATGAATTGAATTGATTTACACAAATAGATTTCATCAGAAATTTTATCCTAAAAATATTTTCCCATATATTTTAAAAATTGGTAAAATTTCTTTAATCCTGTTATACTATACTATGAAAATCATTATAAAAAAAACTGTTATAAAAAAATTTAATTTCATTTGATATAGTACAGTTATATGCTGATCAAGAATAAAATTAGTATTATTGCATGTATCACAATTATGAACTAACAATTCCTAGAAAATAATATTTATGAGTTATGTAGTTTTATTCATATGTTCAAAAAAGTTGAATATTAAATTTTTTGAATTAAGATCTACTGAAGTGAGGAAGAAATACGTATTGCATGCTTTTGTAGGATAAAAACAGCCTATTAGAGGTTAGAGGAAGAACAGGAACCCCAATTTATAATAGTGTACCTCATTACAGAATGGAAGTTAGCATGATAGATTGTTATTAGAATATTCTGATTGTATAGTATTACTCATATCAACACTCCCGATTCAAAAAGATTTAAACTTGAATTGAATATACGTGAACAAGTAATCAATGGCGGAACATCGAATCGCAAATGATTTTATGAAGGACTTTTTTCCTTTCAGAGGTTTATATTCACAAAAATATAAGACTACGACGTGGTGAAAGTAGTGTTGGTCAACGTACTGACATCAAGTGATGTGGGTTTTGAATTCCACCTATGGTCCAGTTTTAAGTTTATTCATCAATACTCCAATATTAAAGAAGTTCATAATTTAGAAAGAGAAAATATTAAAGGTGAATCTTGAGAAGTCACTAGCTGGGTACAAGCAATATCGAGTCTACTTCTGGTCTAATAACTATATTGCTTGTAAACCTTAAATATTAATATTTCAAAATAATTTGGTAAAGTTTTTTTTGGTGTGCATAGATAGAAGAATGATATAATTTGAAGTTGAATTTTTGAAACGCCTAGAATCATTCACATTAAAGGACTAGTTCACTGTCTAATAATTTAACACTTTTTGGTTTAAACATTCAAGTCTGCCATCATCTTCCTGAAGTCTGCTAATGTGTTGTAGTCTGGATCCAAATCTATGTCGGCGAAATCTCTCTTCGAATCCGATTTGACGAAACTAGGATTGTAGCGACTTAAGGATAACGGGCAAGGCAGTAGTTCTGGCATCACAGAATGATGAGTTATCAACGAAGTCAATGTGAGGAATTCTTTTGTAAAGCCCTGCAATGGAAAGGAAATAATTAATATCAAACTACACAACATACAATACGCATTAAAATTCAAGGAAGACCAGAGATGCAGTACAATATTTATCTTATAAAAATTTGTCGTAAAACAAAACTTAAATGAACTCGGTCGTGTTTTCTCAAATTAATTTGTTCAAAGCATCATATTGCAGCTGAAGAATCCGCTTCAATATTCCCTGAGTTTATTGTAAGTATTCGTAAAAATACTTCGACTTACATTTTTAGTGTTATTTTATGAAACAAACCAAGTAAGCTGAAATGATTGCTGTTTTAAAGTCTGGAAAATCGCCAGCTTCTACGCTGAAAACTACAAACATGTAGGAATTTGAGTTTATTATGAATAATTTAACGAAAAATCGTATCTATTATATATATTTTCGAACAGTTTACTGAAATGTTAACTTATTCATTGGAAAAAAATGTAAACTACATTATGAAATTTTGTGAGATACACGAAACAATCGTAGTGAGCAAAATGCGTGAAACTGTTCTCTGGATTTTCGCAGATATATCCCGTTTTGAGCATTTCTGAATCGATATAGACTACTTTTGACATGATGTCTGTGTGCATGTGTGTGTGAGTGCATGCGTGTGTAACCAACAGTGGAGGCGATTCCGCCGTTTCTATTGGTTGTATGGATTTTAAATTTAGCAGATCGCTTTAAAAAAAATGCATTATCTTTGGGCGCGGTAGTCCCGTTTTGAGGGGGTATTTTGGACATTCATCTTCAGTGTTTGAAATAGAATTATTGTATTTTATTGAACCATAATGTCAACCTTGTTTTTCTGGTTATAAATATATATCACACGCATACTTTCAACCTGCAGAAGTCTATTTTCTGTATTCACTCTGTGGTGTTATGGTATAAGTAATTAAACTGACAGGATAAATGCAGGTTAAAATAGTGTCAAACAATAACAATAATACACTATTGATTTTTAGCGTTCCAAAAATGCTGCATCAACGGAAAAATGGATGGGGGAATAGTGCGACGTAGAAACTTTGTTCCAACTGCTGACCGTATTTGTAGTTATAACTTTATCAATAATGATTATTCATGTCATGGTTTGGAAACGTGTCGTGAATACTAAAGCCTGATGCTGTGCTTTTCCACATGGTGATCGAGAATAACATTTCTGCAAAGCAAGATGCTGTATCATGAACCTTTCACATCTATCTAATGATTCTCAACCTCAAATGATCATTATATCATAATTTGTATCCTTCAAATGATGTAAGAAACTGAATATTTGCTTCACAATTTTGTTTTCAAAAAATAATTTTATTGAAAATCAGGATCTACTTATTTTATCAAATTAGATATCTAAATAAAAAAATATTATATATTGTCTATTCAATGATCAAAATGTAATATTTTACGGTAGTGCAAAGTTATATATAACTTTTACAAAAAAATGTTGATGAAATTAAATTTTCTTTTGCTTATAACAAGTGTCTGCAGAGTGGTGACAGGATATAACTCATGAAAGATTTCATGTTTGACAATTACCACCATTAAATTTCAGATCGCTATCGATTTTTCGAACATTAGGTAAGGTCAGGGAATTTACCATAAGGACTATTTTTTTTTGTTTCAATACTTTGACTACACAAGAGGGAAACCTATAATGTTTGGAAAACATCGTGTGAGCCAGCAGTTGAATGTAAGGATATGAGGCGTTCGGATTTTTTTTGAAGGTTTGGAGGTTATAGGCATGGGGAAAGACCCAACTAGGTAAAGAGTTATAGTTATACAGACTTATAAGAGTCTTTTTCAACAAAATATTGCTTAAATGAAGGGGGTCACGAAAGGTTTAGTTTTATTTTGAACAGACGGATCACGGAAGTAATTCATATACGGAGACTTCAAATGTAGGTACTTTTAAGAACGCCATTTGTCGTTGTATATTTCTAATGATTTTAACTGCAGTAAGAGCCTGTCACCTACAGCTTTTGTCTATTATTAAACTTTCTAGATTCATGTACTGCCATCAACATAAGCGGCTTCAACGTTTACACAGGATGCTTGCGGTTAGTTTGCTAGCCGCACAATAGCTTATTTACTTTGTACGTGAATGGTAATCGATTTGTAGGCATATTCATTGCCTAAGCTAATGGGTTTGAGACCTTTGCTATTCATTAGTTACCTACTCTAATCAATGAAATCCTAAAAATGAATGCTGGTTTTTATTAACCAGATGTCTTTTAATTTGAACTGATTGCTCTATTTCAAAAGCAATGATACATGATACGATATATGAACCATAGTAATACGTGCTGCGATATTTTCTCCAAACCCGTATAGTTACACAAGTTTCGAGAGAAGGTGGGATAAGAACATAGGAATAATAAGGATTTAGGAAAGTCTATAGATCGATTGTCAACCCAAAAGCGTCCGTCTTTTTTTAGAGGGGCGTTTTTTATCCGAGGCGAGGCTGTGTAAGCCCCGGGAGATTGTGGCTAATTTTGGCTCAACTTATTTGGATTATAAGAGAATGATCTAGAAAGGTTCACGAGTCGTTTAAGATTCAAATATGAGAAAAACCAAAAGCCGCCCCAGCTAAACTTAAGGATTCAGGGGTATGCTTCATGTCATAATAAGACTTTTGTTATCGAGCCGATGGAATTTTTCCTTCTGGAAGCTTGTTCTATAATAAAAAGCGGATCAAGGGCAAAACCCTCAGCGGACACCCTCAAATGCATTTCTAAATGAGTTAAAATTATCGGTTCAATTGCGTTTGAATACATTGTTACACAAGATGTCCGGGAATAACGTTAATATACTGCCAAATTATGTACTTTTCCCCTACACCCCCCTAGTTGTTGACGTTCCTGATACAAATTGATAATTGCATTTGCAGACATAGTTGAGGAATCGTATACTTATTTACCATTTTGAATTTCACCTTGAACCGTTCCGAATATATGCATAAAAATTGATCTTCAGGGTTGACCCCTTAGAGGGGTGCAGCTCCGTTATGAAGCATTTTTCGACCCTTGCTTGTGTGAACTACAAAAAATGGACGCTTTTGGGCTGACAATAGATTTATACACTTTCTGAGATTATAATTATTCCTATACACCTACCTCTCAGAGTATTAGGAACGTATTGCCTTCAAAATATGCAAGTTCATGGTGGTAATAATAATTACCCCCTAAAAACCAGCCCATTTCTAATCAGAACTGCCGGCTTTTTGAGAATGTATAATACTGAAGTATTCTAGTTATGAAATATGCTTAGCTGTCCCCTAAAGCAACGTCTGTTGCGTAATAACAATCTAGGACTACGGCAACATATTTTGGAATGCGTGAGAATAATAAAGGTATCTTCTAATGACAACAAGTAAAATGCATCTTATTTGTGCGGGATCAATGATACTTTTTTTGAGACAGCTTTAGTATGGGAGCTAACGACGGCTGCTTCGAGGAGCCGCATGTAATACAGTGTTTAAGTATCTCTGTGAGATTTCAAATGGAATAGAAATTACGCCCTATAGTCGTTATGAAGCAGTATATTCGTGCTCCATATACGATATTGCAAATCTCGTACATCCCAAGATGTTTTGATGCATTGTTGATGATTATAATATATTAACTGGAGACGTATTCGCCCGTCCGTTGTGGTGCTCAGGCAGTCAATGATGAGTATATTTTTATTTCCCTCATTTTAAGTAGTGTAAGGAAATATTGTGAACCTAAAAAAAGTCCGTTTTTTTAGCGTCATTTAACAATTTTTATCTCGTTTTCTGTTGAACTATTATCACATTTTTCATAAGAAATTGATGATGAGTAATTTGTCTTCCTACTATAGAGCAAACAACACATAGTGTACCTTGCAGACCTAGTGTGACAAGGGTCTTGAACGTGATATAAAGTTCAATGAATGGGAAATATATTCACCATGGGATTAATCAAAAAGACTTCTTCAGTGTCTAACGAAAGAGTTGGATACAAGCGGCCCAAATGAATGACTGAAAACATGATGTGAAGGAACCATCAGCAATTAGTGAAAGCTTCTGGAACGTGTAGAATTTATGGAAAAAGTTCCACAGACTCCAAATTTTGAACAATAATCTTAATTTTTTGGAATTATCAAGTGCTACATAGGAACAGGGTAAAGCCTTTTATTTCTCAAAAGTTGTATGCATGAAAACTGGTTGGCAAAGCCCAGGAGTATTTGTTAGTGTCTACACGTTTCGAATGTATATAGAAAAACCATGACTTCCAACGTGAATTCAACAAATTTTGTTCAATCAGCATTTATTCAGAAAAAAAGTAGAACATCTTTCGATTCGGAATCATTGAGTATTATTGAAAAAATATACCTCCGCTTTTAGTTTTGGAAATATATGGTTATATTTGTAAAGGTGGAAATATAAGCGCAGGCCACCTGATGCTTTCAACTATTTTTTTCGTGGTATTGAATGCAAAATGAATATAAGAACATTCAATGTTATATGATATAATTACTCTCGCTTAATTGATTTTTTGATACATATCTTACTAATAGAAATCAGCTTGACCCATACTGCGCTTATAGGTATGAAACATACGTGGCAACCTCTGCGATCCCCAGGGCTCTGCCCTAGAACCCCGAATATCTAATGTATGTTGTACCGATAGATGGTTCCAACATTCTATAAAAATGCAGATGATTTGAACCTTTATTGACAAAACAGGTCTTCATGTTACTGTGAATTTCTACAACATGATATCTTCTCTAGAGCTGTGGTGCCTGATAAACAAAATGGATCTGAAATGTAATGTTGTAACATTTACACGTAAATCTGATTTTTATTGATTTAAGTGTCATTTTCGTTCCAAAATTATCATTTATTTGTTATATCAATAGCATAACATTAAGAGCCTAAGTTATGTTGGAGTTCGTCATTAGAAACAGCCGCTATTTTGTAATATTGATACAGCAACCCTTCATATCAATACTTTGGTAAGAAGTAAATCAAAATACGCGCCTGTAGAATAGTGCCTTGCTATTCGATACAAGACATGAGTATTGAGAGTGTTCGAAGGAGGTTTCCAAAGTAATTCAAATTCCAATTAGATGGCATGTGGCAAATAGTTGTACTCGAAAGATTTGAGAGTAGTGATGTCCCTCCGAAAATACGTTTCTAGGGTGTTTCTTGCAAACTTGATTAACGGTACGATAGATGTCCGAATTTGTTGGCACAACTTGATTTCTACACTCCATCGAGAAACGACCGATCAATTTGTAGCTGTTACCCTCCAATAACCCGTACTAATGTGCTAAAGTCTTAAAGTCCTCGCCGCTTTTCATGATGAATCGGATTGCTGATGAATTGAAAGATCATATCGACTTAATCAATACTATTGAAAATGAAATTAGATGTTATTTCTATCTGGTTCAATTAATTTTTGTTACTCATAAGTGTGTAAATATTCTTTTATCTTCTTGTCATTAAAATTTCTTGCCCCGGAATTGCGATTCTTCCTGTACGGTGGTAATGTTTGAAAGTAAATAAATAAATAAATGAGCGGAACCAGAAAGAAACCACACTTAATCGTTGAGTGATAATCACTCAACTTGCAATTCTATTGTTTTGACGGAAATACTGATTATTGATGTAAAAACGTCAAAAGGCAGGAAACAGGTATTTGATATGCATGCAGAGTACGAGCTGCAGGGTGCAGCCGTAGTTAATCAGTCTGAAGGTCTTTGCACATTATGTTCCACTATAATTAGAATAGGAGTATGATAGTATTATTGTAGCATGCTTTACTGATAGCAGCTTTATTGACAGCATTCTCCATATTATGTTATATCCGAATAAGCGAATTTGTGATGCTGTAGATTAATTTGCATAAATCTGGTTCTATATTCTGCGGACATACAAGGCATCATCAATTGGTAAAAGCTCCAGAGCCGCCTGAATGCAATATTTGTCACTTGCAGATAACTAACACTAGAAATGGATTGGAGATTAATTGTGAATGAATAATATGAGATATAAAGCAAAAACTCTATAGAGTGTTTAACTTGGTTGGCTTGTCGAGTTATATTGTTATAGGTACACAATTTTCACAGGTTAAAATGAGAAAACAGACAAATCTCCCAAAACTTCACCGCAACAACCAGCAGCGAATTTACTGGTCGGTCACTTTGTCATTTTCCAAAGTCAAAGTAATATTAATAAAATTCAAACTGTATGCATTGGAGATCAAATATTAACCTTTCAAATAGAATGTATTTTTTAAATATTATGACTACTTGAGAGGAAACCCAATAATGGTCGTAGAACATCTTGTGAGCCAGTCATGGTCATATACGAATTTTTCGAAAAACTGCTCTGAAATATGGAAATTGGAACGTATCTATAGATATGTTTAATATAGATACGCTTTCGTTCTAGATATGTTTCTGATAACTCTAAAATCATATTATTATGGGATAATCGCACACGGAATAATGTATCCGCAAGTTTTGCAAGCCAAGGTATTTCAATAATTCTGGATTCTCAGGAATTTGAGAAATATTTAGAGGCTGTTTTAAAGAGTATCATATGAACTTAACTGGAAACTGAATTGTTTCAATTGTAATTTGTAATGTATGGCTTCAGACTGGTGAGGTGTCTTGAAGAGTATTAGTTATGAATTTAGCTGAAAACTGAATTGTTTCAATTGTGATGTGTAATCTATGACTTCATAGTGGAGAGGGTGTTTTGAAAACTATTAGTTATGAACAAAACTGGAAACTGGATTGTTTCAATTGCGATTTGTAATGGATGACTTCAGACTGGAGAGTGTATTACAGAGAATTAGTTATGAACGTAACTGGAGATTGATTTGTTTCAATTGTAATTTGTAATGTATGACTTCAGACAGAAGAGGGTGTCTTGAAGAGTATTAGTTACGAATTTAGTTGAAAACTGAATTGTTTCAATTGTGATGTGTAATCTATGACTTCATAGTGGAGAGGGTGTTTTGAAAACTATTAGTTCTGAACAAAACTGGAAACTGGATTGTTTCAATTGCGATTTGTAATGGATGACTTCAGACTGGAGAGAGTGTATTACAGAGAATTAGTTATGAACGTAACTGGAGATTGATTTGTATCAATTATAATTTGTAATGTATGACTTCAGACTGAAGAGGGTATCTTGGAGAGTATTAGTTATGAACTTAGCTGGAAACTGAATTGTTTCAATTGTAATTTGTAATGTATGTCTTTATACTGGAGAGGGTATTTGTAAACTATTAGTAAAGAACTTAACTGGAAACTGGACTGTTTCAATTGTGATTTGTAATATCTGACTTCAGACTGGACATGGTGTCTTGAAGAGTATTAAACTTAGCTGGAAACTGAATTGTTTCAATTGTGATTTGTAGTGTATGTCTTCATACTGGAGAGGGTATTTGAAAACTATTAGTAAAGAACTTAACTGGAAACTGGACTGTTTCAATTGTGATTTGTAATATCTGACTTCAGACTGGAGAGGGTGTCTTGAAGAGTATCAATTATAAACTTAGCTGGAAACTGAATTGTTTCAATTGTGATTTGTAATGTATGACTTCATACTGAAGAGGGTATTCTAAAGACTATTAGTGATGAACTTAACTGGAAATTGGATTGTTACAATTGTGATTTGTAATGTATGACCTCATAATGGAGAGGGTGTTTTGAAGACTATTAACTTAACTGGAAACAGGGTTGTAATTTGTAATGTATGACTTCAGACTGGAGAGGGGTCTTGAAGGGTAATAGTTATGAACTTAACTGGCAACTGAATTGTTCAGTTATGATTTGTAACGCATTACTTCAGAGATTGGAGAGCGTATATCAAAAAGTATCAGTAATGAACGTAACTGGAAACTGGATTGTTACAATTGTGATTTGTAATGTCTGATTTCAGAGTGGAGAGGGTGCCTTGAGTATCAATTATGAACTTAGATGGAAGCTGAATTGTTTCAATTGTGATTTGTAATGTATGACCTCATACTGGAGAGGGTGTTTTAAAGACTATTAACTTAACTGGAAACAGGGTTGTAATTTGTAATGTATGACTTTAGACTGGAGAGGGGTCTTGAAGGGTAATAGTTATGAACTTAACTGGCAACTGAATTGTTCAGTTATGATTTGTAATGCATTACTTCAGAGATTGGAGAGCGTGTATCAAAAAGTATCAGTAATGAACGTAACTGGAAACTGATTTGTAATTATCACGATGATTGGATGCCACAACATGTAATATATTATATCACAATATGGGACCTACCCAAAATTTCGAGGTTATTAGTTCTTAAATGATTAAAACTTGCTAGCTCTCCTTCTCAAATCTCATACCCTACTCAATGTAATCAGTTGATAAGACTTATGCCTACATACTAACCAACATACTTATTATTTCTTTCAAGTAAAAGGCATATTATACAATTAGCAATTAGCTGCAGCATCGAACTTTATATAGGAGGTTGTGACTCTAGCGATATAAGCACCGAATAATCTTTATTACTAATAATTTTAATATATAAGGTCCAGTTTGAGATTAGGGTAGGGTTTTGAATTGCATTCACAATCTGACTATGGAAGAACATAGTTATAACAGCTATTTGTATTACAAGGGAGGAAAGTATATCGTTCCCTCCCGTGCATTAAAATCGGGGGGAGGGGGGGATACAGTTTCCTCCAGTGTAATACATGTAATTGTTACTGATTCATGTTGTCCAGAGAAACTGTTCTTTAGTATTATTTTCCGCAAATTTTTTGAAAGGGAGGGGGGTATATTCTTTCCGAAAGGTTGAAGAGGGCAGTAAACGCCATATGTGAAAGACGTTGCAGAAAAAATATATTTAAAAGTCACTTACCTTGATTTTGTAGCCTTTGTTCGTTCTCACTATAAGATAATGCGCAATACCAGTGGGTTGAAATGTCCTTGGTACTCTTAAGGATAGTGCAAAGCAACCAGGTTTACTTGTACTTTCTCTAACCATAAAAGCACCAACAGGTTCTTGAGCAAGTATTTCCAGTGCTATTTCTCTAGGAATTCCCGCTTGAAACCAAGGTGCAATTCTGAGTTCTCCTTCTTCCTTATTATTTAGAGAGTCAGTTCTTTCAGGCAGTGGCGGTGGTAGTGTCATGAAATGTATCGTATTGTTATCGGTACCTTGTGGACATGAACTAGAACTACTTGAACTAATCTGGGATATTCTTTTGAATTTAAAATCGTGTTCGACTGATGCGGGTGAACTTTGAAGTAACCTATTGTTAGTGATTTCTATGTGTTTTGTTAAATTCGAATTGATACTCGCTACTATATCGTTTTTTAAATTTTCTACTGCGTTTGCTGGGTTTATATTTCTAATTCCGCCATCATGAGTGTTTTCGTTCACGTATCCACCTGATAGTGGCCTATTCGTGGGACTACTTGGAGTGCTGCTGGTATTCGTATCGCTGACTAGCGGACAACTGTCGTCGTCGTTATTTAGCAGGTTTCCTGTAAGGCCCATAGCTAGACGTTTTATTAACGGTGGTTTCTCAGTCATTTTCTTATAAGAGTTCATTTCAGTCGGCGAATTACTTTCTTCGCTACTAGGGGTGCTTTGCTGTGATTGCGTTTTTTCGGAAGGTCCGAGAACATTGTATTTATGTGCGGGTTTAAGGCCTGGGATGGAGCTGGGCGGTGCCAGTCTGAGGGTTGCAGCATCTGTAGACGGGAACTGAACATCCATCTCTGTGGGCTGATGATGGTTTTGTTGATGGGACGATTTATCTTTCTTTAATGTAACCGATAGTTCTTTCGTCTGTAACAAAATGCAAACACTTAAGTTGTCAGTTGTGGATTCTGAGACAAAAAATGTACTCTTGGATCTATTTCGAGATAATATTTTCTCAACTGTCTGAAAAAGTGGAAGCGCTGCTTTATATTTACAGTTATAACAAATAATTCTTTAGTGCAACTCCTGAATTAAAATATCACAACAAAGGTAGGATTGAATGATATATTCTTATGCTTGAATGTATCTTATTTCTGATAAAAACTCGGGGACTAACCATCTTCTTATAATTATGAGCAACAATAATTTTCTCGGAAAATTTTATCGAAATGTGATAATCCTACTTCCATGAAGAGTTTTATAGATTATGTCACAATTGTAATCCCTATTGTTTTCCAGAGAAATCGTTTAATAAACACACACTTTTCGGAAAATTAAAAAAACTCCCAGAGCATACATTGAATTGAATCGGCTCAAAACCTTTATAGTAAATTTAAGTTGATTTAAAACTGCTTCAATCAAATTGAAATTAACAAAATCGTTCAACAGTAACACGAACAATTATTAAGTAAACTTAAATTTACATAGTACTTACACAACAGGAACGAAAAATTTGTTTTCTGACATCTTCTTAAAAACATTATTAGTTTAAATATCATTTAGTTGTGTAAAGATAATGAAATAAATAATCGATTTTATTATCTTTACACCAATGCAAAGAGTATTTTATAGAATGTGAAAAAATTATATAAAAATCAGTAACCAAATCAAATGATTTGCGAAGAGTAACTTTGTCACGCACACTATTCTCCGAACGGCAACATTCAGTCATTCAGTTCGGTTTTGACACCAATCGAAAGCAAGCATACCTTAAAGACTTTTGTAACCATGGATAAAAGTGAATTTCGCGTCTTGATTAAGCATTATTTTTTGCGTGGAAAAAACATTGCGCAAACCAAAGCACTTGTTATACATTATGGGGACTATTCACCATCGATTGGATCGATTCACAAGTGGTTGACTGATTTTCGTTGTGGTAGTATGACCACAAAGGAGGTCGAACGTTCTGGTCGTCCAATTGAGGTTACAACTCCAGAAATCGTCGATAAAATTCATTGTATGATATTGGACGATCGGCGAATTAAAGTGCACGAGATTGCTGAGACTACAGGAATCTTAACCGAACGGGCACGGAACATGTTGCATACATTTTTGAATATGAAAAAGCTATCTGTCAGATGTATGCCGCATTTGATCTCCGTTGACAACAAACGCCTTGTGGCAACTTCGAAGGAGTGTTTGGCGATGTTCAATCGCGATAAGTAATAGTCGAGTGAAATAGATATTAAAACAGGCCGACTTACGAAAATCGAAAGATATGGACCGATTTTGATGAAACAAAGTGCATTCGATTCGGGATGACGTCTAGAAAAAAGCTTACCGGTTAGTTTTTTGTGCAAATTTGTTATTTTTTTTTTAAACGAAAAATTGACCAATTTTTGGCTAATTATTGGGAAAATTTAGTCGGGGGTTTTCGGGGTCGCTGATTACGATTTTGAACTCAGATTGGCCAAAATCGAACTCCCCAGCTGGTAATTGGCCAGTTTAATTGGACAAAATTGATCATTTTTTCTTAATTTCATCGCAAATAGACAGGAAAAATTACTCGGGGTTTTTCGGAGTCGCTGAGTACGATTCTGAAGTCAAATTGTCCAAAATCGAACACCTCAGCTGGTAATTGGCAGGTTTAATTGGACAAAATTGACCAATTTCCAAAATCAAAACTAACAATTTGACTTCAGAATCGTACTCAACGACTCCGAAAACCCAAGAGTAATTTTTCCTGGCTATTTGCGATGAAATTAAGAAAAAATGATCAATTTTGTCCAATTAGACTGGCCAATCACCAGCTGGGAAGATAGATTTTGGCCAATCGTAATCAGCGAATCCAAAAACCCCCGAGTGATTTTTCCTGGCTATTTTTGATGAAATTTAAAAAAATGGTCACTTTATCCAATTGAAGTGGCCTATTACCAGCTGGGCAGTTCGATTTTGGCCAATCTGATTTCAGAATCGTAATCAGCGACCCCGAAAAACCCCGACTAAATTTTCCCAATAATTAGCCAAAAATTGGTCAATTTTTCGTTTAAAAAAAAATAACATATTTGCACAAAAAACTAACCGGTAAGCTTTTTTCTAGACGTCATCCCGAATCGAATGCACTTTGTTTCATCAAAATCGGTCCATATCTTTCGATTTTCGTAATGAAATACCTATTTGACTCGACTATAAGACTTTTTGCGCCGTTTCGTAGCCGTATACGAAACATGAAGCCATCACAATACTCCAGGGATCAAAGAACAGTCGAAAAACTTGTCCTGGCGAATCGAAGCCGAAAAATGCCAAAGTGGGTTTATCGGCCAACAAAGTCATGGCGACAGTTTTTTGGGATGCACACGGTATCGTCCAAATCGATTACCCTGAAAAGGGCAAACAAATCACCGGCGTATATTATGCAGAACTGTTAGGTCGATTCGACGCCGATTTGAAACGAAAGCGGTCGCATTTGGCAAAGAAAAAAGTGCTCTTCCGCCAGGACAATGCACTGGCGCGCATGTCCGCAGTCGCAATGACAAAGTTGCATGAATTGCGCTACGAATTGGTTCGTCATCCACCATACTCTCCAGATTTCGCCCCCTGCGAAGAAATGGCCAGGCGGAAAAAGATTTGGATCCAACGGTGTCATCGTTCAAACAAACGCCTATTTTACAGAATTGTCGAAATCGTATTATTTGGAAGGGATCGAAAAATTAGAAAATGTTGGCCGGAGTGTATCGGGCTACAAGGAGATTATGTTGAGAAATAAAATAAGTTTTCAGGGACTTTTCACCTTTTCGTACTTATGTACGTTATGTAACTGGTGGGCTTTTGCGAAACTGTTTTGCTATAATATATTGTTCTTGGAATTAAATTCGTAAGTTTACATAGTTTACAGGGATCAATGTGTTCAATAGAGATTAAAAAATCTCGAAATTCAGTTATTTAATATTGAGTATACAGTAGATAATAATGAAAAAACACAAACAATGAGTATATATCACTATCAGTTGCAAATGGGAACATTAAGAACAACATTGATGGATGAAAATGGAAATATCAAGCTGAAAAATTCAGAATGGTTACAATGAATGTGCCACCGCATTTTCGGTTTGTCGATGATATGAAAAAGTTTTAAAACTGTATAGTTTAGATTGTAGATTTTGTAGTAACCCTTTCTGTTGGTCACCCTTGGTAGGGAAAATACGAAACAAACCACAATCAGTTTTGTGATTCAAATCATACCTACGTACCAAATATCAAAGAATGCATTAATTAATTTACAAAGATTCATTCGTGACATTAGAAGGAACAAACTCAGAGCTGGAATATATCCAAGAAAGGCCAATGTGATTTTTACATTTAACATGATCACGAGAATGTGTCTCAGAAGAAATTGAATTTACATATTCAGAAATAAAATAAGGTAGGTACGTAGAAAGAAAAAAGACATAAAACCAGCCAAGGAGATCGTATTGTAGTTACTATGGATTTTCAGGCAATAAAATTGGAGTTCATCTCAATGTATCTAGAAAGTATTACAGAGTTGACTCTATAATGGCACAATTCAAGGCATATGCTGATTGTATTACAAAAATCGACAAAAACACCGGCATATCAAGGATCGTTGTTATGCCTTCTAGATTAGGTTATTGAAATTAAGCTTTGTGAGCTCAGCTCAACTCATGTAAACTGCACAAATAAAAAGATCCATCGTTACTAAACATAAGTGGAATCATACTGCCTTATGCCCAAGCGAAATATATGGTGTAACTCTCATTACTTAGCCTCGATAGAAAGAGCATCATGCTAAACAGAAAGAGCGACATCTAAATTTGAGGTAGCGTAACTAGCTTCGTGGAAGAAATTTCAAACTCTAATCATATAAAAATATTTCAACATACAACCGGTTTCGATTCTTGGTTTCCAAATCTGTAAATACGCAACAGTGGCTTTGGAATTCAAAATGTTGAGGAAGAGATGAATTAATAGTGATTCTGGACCCAGGTATGAATTTTATATAAATTCTCGGGAAATGGGTCACACTAACACATATGCTTATTATTTTCGTAGTTATGTACGTTTCGGTCTCACATCCATAATCAGAAGACGTACTATGTCTAAAACGGGAGTTTTTAAACTAATTGTATCAGCACAAAGCATCCTTATCGCACCAATTCCAATTAAAAATGCCCACGTCACCGAAACGAACAGAAACACGAATAATCGAAATTGTTCATATACGACTGAAACCAAAAAATATAACGCTCAAGTATCCACTTTCGAACCAGATGTTAGAGATTTATGGGGTAATAGAAAAAGGTTGTCAGACCTTATTATAAATATCATAAACGCATGTAAGAATTTGCAAGGGTATTGATTAATTAAATTAGTATAATCTGACTTAATGACTGAATGTCTGTTCTCTGATATTCAGAATTGAAGTCACGTATTATGTGAATCATCTCCAGAATAGATCTTTTATAATAATTGGTTTCCTTAGCTGAAATATTAACATTTTTGAAATCGAATTGATGGTTATGATCAAAACATTGTTTAGCAAGGGCAGTGGAATTTTCTAAGTTTTTGTTTCTTGTACTAAACTTATATTCTTTTTTCTAAATATTGTTTAGAGATTCCTGTATAAGTGCCACCGCAATCTAAACAATTTAATTTGTATACTGTGTGGGTTTGTTTATCTTTAGGTATTAAAGGTTTTAGATATGAAAATTATTTCCAAATACAGTTAAAAGGTTTATGCGCAACATTTATATCATACTTTTTTAAACATTTCTTAATTTTCTCTGAGGTATTCGGAGTGTATGGTAATGTTATAAAATTATCTGTATTACCGCTATGTTATTTATACCGGGATATCAAAAATTATCTTGGTCAAGGGTGGTTGTGGAATCTAAAACGTGTCTTACTTTACGTTTGAAATAATTATGTCACTGTCACACTGACATCATCAATAACCTACAAATTTCATACATATTTATTTCAGTTGTAAAACAATAATGAACTACAAATTATGAAATAACGGTTTTAGTAACAAGAAAAACTAAATTACAGTAATTGTTGGAAATGTCCCCCGTTTTGTTCGATGCACAAGTTGACGCGGATCCTCATGCTGTGAAAACTGTTTTGCAGCATTTCTGGCGTTATGGTTGCACATTGCTGAACTATTATTTGTTGAAGAGTCATTGACAACTTCTTCTGTACGAACTCTTGGTCTACCAGCACCTTTTTTATGAGTTACACAACCAGTTTGGCGAAATACAACACAATTTGTAAGGCACGCATAAAAATTGTCCGGTAATATTGCCACGTTTGGGAAGTGCTCTCGAAAATTGTCCAAACACAAACGTTGACTGTATTGCCAATTTCCATTAACTAGCACACCCGTTCGAAAATAGGCTTCAACCATGAAAATTTGGTGCTGTGTGGTAAGAGGCATGATTCAAAAACTGGAATAGAAAATTTCAGCACAATGACTTAACAGATTCTGACACAACAAAACATATTCAAAAATTTTAAGTAAGACACACGTTTTACATTCCACAACCACCCTTGACCAAGATAATTTTTAATTTGTAGTTCATTATTGTTTTACAACTGAAATAAATAGGTATGAAATTTGTAGGTTATTGATGATTTCAGTGTGACAGTGACATAATTATTTCAAACGTAAAGTAAGACACACGTTTTAGATTCCACAACCACCCTTGACCAAGATAATTTTTGATATCCCGGTATATGACGTTCCATTATAGATTTTGTTTATTCTTTCTTTAATGATGGGATTGAAAAATGTTTTTGGGTAGCCATTCATTTCCAGTGTATTACGAACAATTTTTAAATTTTTGAATTTGTGGATGGGACTATTTAACCTCGCGATCTGTAAGGCTATTTATAACACTTTTCTTATAGCTTGTAGGTTCAACGGAATTGAAGTGAAGAAAACGTTGACACCAAACTTCTTTAATAAGCCACGAAGTTTTTATTTTTCCATCTGCATCATGCCCAATGTTCATATCTAAGAAATTGATGTTTTTGTTCACTTCTTTTTCACAAGTAAATTGAGTTTTTCAGTGGAAATTTTAAAATTTATTAATCTCATATTGTATTTTATCATTGGAAACACACATTAGGCAAGTAGCTACATACCGTTTAAAGAATACGGGTTGACAATCTAATGAATTTATTACAGATTCCTCTAAGCATTCCATAACAAGGTTAGCAATAGTAGCTGAAATAGGAGAGAGAGAGTGCATTCTAAACAAAACTTTACTGCATTTATAAATTCAGATTAATCTAAAGGTGTGTGGTTTTTAATCTCTGCCCAACGTTTTTTGATGCTACTCAATGCCAAAACGACTGGTATATTTGTTAATAAAGAAACAACATCCAAGGAAATTAATGGATGATCTACGGGTACGGATTGATTTTATATAAATTCATTGAAATGCCATGAGTCTTCCATATAAAATTAATTTTTTCCTATACTATTATTGATAGATTTTGATGAAAATTTCACACCTGTCATTCTAAGCCAATCACACACTTTCATTTCGACAGTTACCAATGACAACCTCCAAATTTTTTGGATATTTTTCTCCTCCTGCCAAGCTAGGCGAACAAAATTAATAAGTGGACATTTTTTCTTGACAGCTATCGTATGATCCGAAAATCAGTATGCATGGTCAAATTTTGGTATTTGATGTTTTTATTCATTTTATAATACTAAATAAATACAAATATTTATTTACCAAATATTTCTTTCATTAAGGCTAAATATTTTTGGAATTCTGATTGGAACTCTTCTCTTCGTAATGGAGAATAACAAGAACAAGGATAATGGTTATCTTCCCTTTCCACTTCTATCAGTTGTCTATGTTTAATATAATAGATGTAATATTTGGAAGCAATTTTGTTCTGCTGAATTCTGGTTTTTCTTAAAAAGGATGGGATATCTTCCTCCAAAATCTTCTGGATAGCTGAGAAAAGGTTTTCTTGATGGGGTTTTAATTCAGTTTTTTCCATTAAACATTGCAAATACTTCAAATTTTTATGAGACATATTAATGTCCCCTATTTCAGAGCAAGATTTACAAATACCATAGGGCTTAAAATTAGTTTCTTGATTGTTTACTGCCATGATTTAATTATTGTGAACTAAAGAAGCACGTTTAAGAAATAGCTGTCGACGTGACGTATAGCAGAGACGATTTTGACATCACAAGCCTAAGCCTACTTGACTGTGGTTATGTTTTATTACGAATCATTAAAAGACTGCCATAGACGCCGGATATCCTTATCGTTTTTTTACGTACTTTCCTTATATTTTAGTAGCATTAAGTTAGTTGTAGACCAAAGATAAATGTTTGAGTTAAAAAATTGGATGCCTTCTATGTTACTAAAGTAAGAGGAACATTTTTTTTCACAAATAATACTATCCAAAACTGGAATATTATAGTTTCATTCAAACCATCTATTGGCATCATTTTTCACAACCAAACCTTTTTCCTCCGAGTTTAGTAATGTTAAATTAAATGTAACAAAAGGATAAATATTCTGTTCGAAAAACTGAATGCCCTCTATGTTACTAAAGTGAGAGGTAGATAGTTCTACTATTATTTTTAATTCTTTTTTAAATAAATTTTAGGTGTGAAATTTTCTTACCGAATCCCCCGCGTCCTTGAATTAATATCCGGAAATTTTTCCCCAGTAACGCATTTTTCTAGAAAATTTTCAAAAAATGCGTTCCTTCGGAAAAATTTCCGGAAATAATTCAAGTACTAGAGAGATTATAAGTGAAAATTTTGCTAAATTGTAGATAGGCGCTCCAATATTACATACAATGGGTCTTAAAGGTATATCACTTTTATGTAGTTTCGAAAGCCCATAGATATAAGGTGCTTGCCCATTATGGCAAATCAATTTATTTTTCAATTCTCAATCCAATTATCTTATTTTTGTACCATTTATTAATTAATTTATTCACGTCATTGTGTATTGATAATGTAGGGTCAGATTTTAATTTTTTATAAGTTGTTTCATCATTCAATAGATTTTCTATTCTGTTTTCTTAGTCTATGCATTATTTTAATTACATTTATCCGCGTTAAAAACTAATATTTGAGCATCTAAGAACTTTTTTGTCTTTATGTGTGAAAGTTGAAACGATTTTTGCTATGCCTATTTCTGCTTTCTGTTTATTCTTCTTATTTGTCGACAGGTTACAAATTTTATTTCTAATTAAATTTTTTTCCTCTGAATTTTTATTTCTAATTCCGCATTATAAATCAGCAATTACATTATCGATAGACAATTTTTTATTATCAGGCAATCCAACTTTCGGACCTAAGCTTTACGTGTGCTGCACCTCATCCGGAGTTTTGGTGTCTGTTAGGTTTTTTAACCATTGTTTATTGATATTTTGTTTTTCATAAGCTACCAATTTCATTAAACTATTTATATTTTTTGATTGGAGGGCTTTGATTTTCTTGAATTTTTTTCGAAATTGTTCTGCTGATTTTGGAAAAATTGGATGATGAAGCTGCTATCAAAATTCAGATAACAGGATTGTTTAACGCGCTTAATTTTGTTTTCAACCTCTGTTACATTTGTGCAAGCTTCTTTAATGCACAAATTTAAACAATTTTTATGAAGATAATTTAATAATTTAGCGTACACCTTCCTATTTTGCACATTGCTATAAACATATTATCCTTTGATTTAGATTTAATGAAATTCGGAAATATTTGCAGATTCCTACATCTTACCAGAAATATTCTGCGGTTCTTCTCTCTTGCTAATATTTTCATAAATATATATAGATCGTGAGAATACCCAATTTGTTACTGAGCTCGATATTCTGGCGGTAAAAAGCCGTATCGGTTTGGTGAAAATCGGATGATATTAATTTGTCATTCACACCCTTTCATAATTTCAAAGAATTATCGATACTTACAGAAGGAACTACCTACTAAGCGGAAAAATTAATTAAGAAATTTTAGGAATCGAATTTTACATAATATTGATTTGATGGAATCATAGTTATTCTTTTGTGTTTGTCCGCAAATTTCAAAATCAGATTAAATATTACGTTTTCATATCTTGCCTCATCTTCAATTCTAAAAAAATTCAGAGCCTACACTTTGACCAATCTAGATCAAGATTTGCATAGTTCTGATCATGCGGAGAATTCAACATTCGAGACTGAATGGGAAAATGATTAAATCAATTGGAAAATATTTCATTATGAACTATGAGGGAGAGATTAGAGGTGGCGAACTGGCGAACAATCAACGCTATACTCGATAAGGTAATGAGAAACTGACTGTCAAGTGATCCCACAGTGCGCATTTGAGTAACTTGCTCGAACTAATCAGTTTCGAGAAGCTATGGTAAATTAGATTAAGCATCTCCGAGTATTTTTGAATGATTTACGGTGTTAAATTAGGAACATATTTATGGAAAAAAGCTTACCCAAACCACCTTATCCGATTGTGATTGATCCAATTGAGATGAAATTACCTCCTGGAAGCTAGGTTGCTTTTGTAGTTGTGCCGCGTACGCCATCCTAAACGCATTTCCTACAATCGAATTTAGTTCTTCAGCCTGCAAATGAAAAAGCACATTGTCAGTTATTACAGTTTTAACTTCATATGAAGTGAATTGAGAAATCACCGTGCGTAAATGATAATGATAGTTGGTAGAAGCATGACAAATTAATACTCATTTATATTTATATTGAAATCGTTTACCTATATTTCAAATCATCTAGCACGTAGATTCATGGGTTAAAATATGAGTGGCTGGAAACAGAGATTTTCTTGTAACTACATAGTTATATTATTGATGTATAACCATTGATTTTCATAAACCGCGGTTAATATCTTATGTGCAACTATAAAAAACTGGAACACAATTCAAATACACTGGTTTTTAATAATGATTACGTTTCATTTATATGAAATAAGGTTTCATTTTATGAACGGAGTGCATACTTTCATATTTAAGCTATAAGATAACTAGTGTTGGCGATTGGAGAATAGATAAATAGTGTGCGTGGCAAAATTAGTCTTCGCAAATCATTTGATTCGATTGCTGATTTTTATTACAATTATTTCACATTCTATAAGATACTCTTTGCATTTGTGTAAGGATAATAAATATAAAGATAATGAAATGTTTTTACACATATACAATATTCAAATTAATAATGTTTTAAGAATACGTTATTACTAATTTATCACGTTATCTTTACACAACTAAATAATATTCAAATTGATAATGTTTTATGTAAACGTTATTACTAAAGCAAATCTTCCGTTTCTGGGAATCGAACCCGAACCTTCTGAGTGGGAGCCGAGTATCCTAGCCTTATACCATACCTTTAGTTCATCGCTGTTCAATTTAACAGTTAAGCTACGGTGTAAATTTAAATTTACTTCAATAATTGTTGTTGTTGTTGAACGATTTTGTTGCAATTTGGACGAAAGCAGATCTAAATTAAGGTTAATTTACTGTGAAAGTTTTGAATCGATTCAATGTATACCTTGGGGTTATGACTTAAATATATCTTCTTTAAATTTTTGCCCCTTCAGAAAAGGGTGTTTTTTACACGAAAAATGGTAGGGATCGTCACCGAATAGCAAATGATTTTTTATCAAAATTGAATGTGATAGGATCTTTCGTTTTTGAATGATAGTGCAGACAAGCAATTCGCGACGCACGTCCAGACACATACCTTAAAATTAAAAAAACCATACTATGGTGAAGTAATTTTTGCTCTAGAACTTTTTTTAACGATTTTAGAAACAGGTTAAGTGAATGCAATATACTCTTTGGACTTCGTCTTCGAAGAGTGTAATAATAATAAGAATTATTCTTCATTGATTCGATGACTGCATTTCATATTTACTGTACAATATAACTGGAATTCACAAAACAGCCTTTTGATAAGATAAAGTTGTATTCGAATATTTCATGTAATTAGTGTTATTTCGATTATATTTGGTGAGTTGGAGTGACACTGTGAATAACCTTATGAATACAAACATGTCTTGAAAAATTGTAATGCCAAGTTGTTAGCTGCAACAAATACACGACTTGAAAGCAATAACGTTTAGCATTCCTGGTTGAATTGTACAATTCTGAAATATTTGCAATCTTCCATCACTTCCAGTTATACCGGAAGTTAATATGAACATTCTTATTCCAAATAAAACACTCCATTTTTTTTATTTATTCATCGAAATTAAGACTGAGTTTGATAATACAAACCTACCTTGATTGTGCGTTTGCATTTCCAAGGCCTTACTTACCTTATTCCGATTACCTTCAAAAATAATTTATGAAAGTTAAATATTTTATGACATCTTACTAATATTTCCATGAAAGAAAATGTAGAAAAATAGTGAATACTTGTCATAAAAGTGGCAAATTTAAAATCTCAATAACTTTATTTTTTTAATAGAACCCCATATTTTTTCTCACGATCTGATTGACCGATTGATTCTTATTGAAAAAATAGTACCTGACTAAAATTGACATTTTCTAGGAAATTATAAACATATTTAATTTAATAATTTAATTTTCTTCATTTAGTCTGAATGTTAAAATGTTTATTGAGAAAATGTATTCAAATGATACATTAATTTTATGTTCATAAAGAATTTCAGCAGATAATGAAAAGAATATGTCGAGCTTCCATCGAAAAAATTCCTAATTTGCCAGTTATGACTCTAAAGAAATTGTGCAGGAGATCTCAAATTTGCCACTTCCAAGACATGTTCAAAGATTGCTCTTCCAATTTTTTTCGAACATATTGGAACATTAGCAAGGTGTCTGAAATCATCAACTTTATTACATAATTTTGATGAGATAATCGCAATAAAATAAGACCCTGATGCAAATGCATTTAAAAAAAATTGTATTTATTCGAAGGCAGTTTAGAATTAAGGTTTGAATTATCAAATTCACTCTTAATATCGATGAAGGAACCAAAAGTGGAAAATTGGGCTGTTAAATTTAAAGCCATCAAGTTGAAATCAACTTCCGGTATAAAGTATAAGTGAATATAAATATTTTAGAATTGTGGGTCCTTTTCGAAAAAACATTCTACCAACAATACAAAACGATATTCCTCTCAAACCTGAAGATACGTAGCGGTAGCTTGAAAACGCGGCATCCTGTATAGCCCATACTTATAGATTTTCTTGAGAAGTAAAAAGATTCATTCAGAGCACTTGATCTCTAACTCAACGATCTTTGGGTAACTGCAATTTTTATTTTTGTGTTGCACATTTGGATGATATAATGATATTAATAAATAATTCAATGGTAACGCGGAAACATGCATTTATTTAGTACTGAAACCTTCATTTACATTCTCCCAAAGTTCTAAGACAATATTTTGGCTGAAAGACATACAACCAGGACCTCCAAATAAACTTGAATAAAGTAATTGAAGGGAGCAAATAACTTGTGAACTCCCTGGATTATTTATAATGTGAAATGATAAGGTTAGCAGAAAATTGTATTGTTATATAAAACGGTTTAAATCACCTATACAGTAATACGAATAATGCTAAGGAACAATCAGTAAAATCAGATAACTTCTAGTTATTGAATTATTTCAACTGAGTTTCGTAGGGTAAACTATTAGGGTAATATTCAAATAACTAACTTACCCCTTTAACTTCATAATTCTGACTATACCACTCAAGTTTTCAATGAATACTCCAATAAATATCCTAATTGAAGCCACTTCAACTCACGAATGGTTAGCCTAATAATCATTATTAGTACCTACTTAGATAGGCGTTCTAGACTTGAAGTGACTATACAGTTTTGATATCTTTAAAGTTATTATATTACGCATGCAAAACATATTTCTTGGTATGCTATTTCAAACTTCGTGGAAAGCGATTGTATTAATTTCTTCAAATGCTGTCGCACAACAAACTATTGACTATATTGGCGGACCATGAAAGGGTAAGATAACGATATCAGAACTTCTGAGAGGTATCGGGAGGTTAATCTATTCAAAAAATAGTAGAAATTTCGAGTGGTCCCTCGAGATATGATTTCAGTATTGATGGAGTTATTTACTGCGCTCAATGTAGGAATGGCATAGTAAAAAAAGTGGGTTAGGCTTAAGAAATACTTTCGTCTGAAAATCCAAGGTTACTTTATCAAAGTGATTACAACAAAGAAGTCTTGTTAAGTGGTATGGTTTCTCTAGATATACCATTGCCATCACCATCCAATAGTTCTAGATAGTAGTTTAGACTTCTCGTTCTCATCAGCATAACGAGTAGGATTGACATGCGCTGGTCCCTGCTTGACTGTTCCATCATGGTATTATAAAATACCATAGACATAATTGTTAGAGCGGTCTAGTTACTATCACACTACACGTCACTTCTTGGAAGTACGAGAAATCTGGGCTGGTCAATAGTTATTGCAAATGTTACTTAGTGGAACATCTATCTATCCGTAGGCAGATGGCGTTGGAACATCTAGGGTTCTCTGACAATTCTGTTTACGGTACGTTATTACTCCATAAGAACAGTCGACCAGTGGCATCACAGCCCTACTTGTTCTGCCGATGAGCCCGAGAAGGCGAAATAGCTGTCCAGAACAATTCGATTATGTGCATCTTTTGAATTCACAGAAGTAAGACGGTTTGGCATGTCCTGAAACGAATAGCGATTATGCTATTGGTGTGGCTATGGTTCATTTTTTACGCCCTGTTGAAGACGTCTACTAAGGTACAAAGCACAAAATCATGCAATGTCTTGACTTCTCTCCAAATTTTTATATATTTACCTCCATTCATACACATTTGGTTAAATGAACTGTAGATATACTCGCTTGTTCTTGGATATGCACTCAAGTGCATTCAATTTTCTGTACAATTTTCTACAACTGATATGACTTATTTTTGTCGTTGACTCTGAGTATATGTTATTTCTGACAATACTGTGTATTATCACTAGAGGATGATACTCAAGGTGAAACGTTCATTCAGATATTGTATCCATGGATGTCACATCTATGACTGACATCATCGCTCATAAGACTGATGAGAGAAGGGTAAAAGACAAAATTGATATGCTTTGATATACTTCTTGAATGATACTACCAGCAGATGAATCTGAGATAGCACATATATTTCTGAGGACCATATGTTACAATGGCTGAATAACTTTAGACAAATACTATAAGAAATCGGGAGATGCCTCATGGCGGAAATAGAGATTTTCATAAGGGGCCACATTGATCTTTTTTTTTGGTCATCTTGGTTTCTACTTACTTTGGAGTACCTACTTGGTACATACTGGTGGGTACAAATTTCTATAATGCTAGAGGTGGAAGTATTTTACATCATCATTTATAGTATTTCCTTTAGTTTCCAGTTTAATGAAATTGATAGTGAGTTTTGACTAGCTTATTGTATTGTATGAATATATTCATCATGATAAAACAAAATATGGTTATTTCGAGTACATCTTATATGATGTCAAAAGATGGAGAGAATAAAATCAATTTTAAATCCCATCATTAAAGAAAGAATAAACAAAATCTATAATGGAACGTCATATATAAATAACATAAGCGGTACCTAATACAGATAATTTTATAACATTACCATACATTCCGGAGACCTCAGAGAAAATTAAGAAATGTATAAAAAAGTATGATTTAAATGTTGCGCATAAACCTACTAACTGCGTTGGGAAATATTTTTCAATTCTAAAATCTTTAATATGTAAATATAAACAAACTCACACAGTACACAAATTAAATTGTTCAGATTGTGATGGGACTTATACAGGAATCTCTAAGCAATATTTACAAAAAAGAATGTATGGCCAGTATAGTACAAGAAACAAAAACTTAGAAAATTCCACCGCCCTTGTTAAACACTGCTTTGATATATTACGGAGATAATTCACATAAAACGTGACTCCAAGTCTGTAAATCATAGAGTCATTCAATCATTAACTCAGATTTATACTAATTCAATTAATTGAAACCCTTGCAAATTCCTACATGCGTCTTTATAATGTTAAAAGTATATTTTAGGTAGAATACTCAAATAGCGATATTTTTAATAAGGTCTGACAACCATTTTCTATTACCTCGTTAATCTTCAACATCTGGTGTATACATGAGCGTTATATTTTTTGGTTTCAGTCGTATACACAGTTTGTTTGACATAAGAAAATTGCTAAGCAGTGAATTCTTGACACATATTCATATACTTAAAACATTAATGTGTTACAATTTCGATTATTCGTGTTTCTGTTCGTTTCGGCGACGTGAACAGTTTTAATTGAAATTGGTGCGATAACGACGCATTGTGCTAATAAGAAATCCCGTTTTAGACATGATACGTGTTCTGATGATGGTTGTGAGAGAGAAACGTACGTAAAGACGAAAATGATAGGCATATGTGTTAGTCTGACCTATTTCTCGAAAATTTATTCATAATAAGAAAATAAAATCTCAAAAGTTAGATGCTTCTGATGAAGACTACATTGCACGAAAACAAGTAATAGCAGATGTCGCTTCACACGGGTTTATAAGAAAAAATGTCAATAATTGTTCGTAATTGTCTGCCAGGTGTATATCATGTACATTTAGCAAAAATTATAATTCACATGAGGAGCCTCATTTATAGCATTCGAGTTAAATTCAAGTCAAATTAAATTGATAGTGAGTTTTGAATATGAGAAATTAGAATTTCAAAAATATAAGATTCAGGTGAAGTGATCGTCCAATGAACAAAAAGTTTTTAGTTTGTGTCAACTTTATTAAGGCTCAACATTTACGCATGTTTGCTTACCTTGTGGAATGAACAGCTGGAGGTCTTGTTGAAGTATACCATCTAGGAAATACATTTGCAGTACGTGAATTGATAATAATTCGTATACTTTGTATTGATTTTATTCTGAAGACAAGATATCTAACATAACTTTTTATAGTTTTCCTTGAGCTATAATACATCATGATGTATTTCCGAAAAACATCACTGGTTTTTACGTTATAAATATCCGCCTCACATGGCATTCATGCTCCCAAGTGTGACCAAAAGTATTATTTTTCATCCGAGACTGTTTCGCTCTCAAACAAGTTCCATTAATCACGAGTAATCGAAGATGCTCTTAAGTTGCCATCACGTGCGGTCAAGTGATAAATTGGAGAAATGTGGAGCCAGCCACATTAGTTATACGCGCACTATGCAAACAAAAGGTTTTCTTATGATGTGATCCCCCGTTACGATATGTATACTAAATAAACTCAATATCGCGTTTCATATGCTTGATGAAACCAAACATTCCGCTACGTTTCATTTCCCGAATACAAATAATGAAATTTGAGAAGTCGTATAATATTATGAGCGTCCGGAACGGTCGTGAGTGGAGCACAATGAACCACCATTCCCTTAAATTTAATTAAAACTTCATCTTCATCAATATTCCCACAACTCTTCAAATTATTAGGGCTTTATCGATTATGGAATATAATTTACACTGTGGTGTGTAATTAGACGGTAAAAGATTATTCTGATCAGTGCCTATGAGTTATGAGATGAACGCAGCCGGCAGATTTTATCCTGAACACAAATTTTATGACTATGCTGCTCATGGATTGGCGAATTCTAACATTACGATGTAAGAGAATTGGAATAGGTCCGGGAAAAAAATGGCAGGACATGACCGTCTACAGCTTTGTTGAATTCTCTAGTAATATGAAGGGTTTTATAATTATTATATATCCAAAACAGCATTGAAAAAAATTCGTCACTCAAATCCGTCAAGTTAGCATCAACACTTTCAAATATCAAATTCGCGATAGTTGCAAGAATTTCTCGCACTTTATTTGAAAAATAGTCTTGGTAATGTAGCTGGTTTGATATTCAAGTTGGTATTACGACAACAATAACTTGAAAACATATTTTTCTCTTCAATTCAGACATGGAAAAATTGTCGCCTATTTGTAGCAGATTACCAGTACACACTATAAATTTATTTTATCAATTATAGGTAACTTTTTTACAGGCCCGAGAAGGCCAAATTGACAGTTAAGTTGGCATTACCAAACTCTATACCTGTGGAAACGTCCCATTGTGGCAAATAACCCACAAACTCGACTGTCAAGCTAGCATTATATATTTTTAAATTAAAGCACGACAAATTTTTGATCTTTACGACTAATTTGCCAAAATGTTTTCAACTATAGCGAATTTGATTTCTGAAAGTGGTAATGTTAACACTGCGGACGTCCGTTACTTTGTGATATACCATTTATAAACAGATGAAAATGAAAATATGTTTAACATTATACTACGTTTATTAATCATAGTCAGGTACAACTATTTCTATGAAGTCTTCCATACCCATGCTCGGGATACACCAACAGCACCCTCTCATGGGACGATTATATGAGGTCCATTGCGAAAACCGCTTCACAAAAACTTGGTTTTCTATTCTGTGCCAAGAGCTACTTTACATCACAGCAGCTCCTCATAATCTACAAAGCACAGATTCGACCTGTCCTAGAGTACTGCTCACATGTTTGTAGTTCGGCACCCAATCATACGCTGTCCTTGGATTCGATCCAGAAGAGAGCTATTCGTCAGATGGATGATGTCATACTTTACAAGAGTTCATTGACTTCTTAACTTCTACTTAACATCGTAGAAAGGTTGGAGATGTCTCTCTTTTCTATAGATATTTCCATTTCGGTGTTCATCAGAAGTCTCGTCTGTTGTTCCACCACGAGAGATTCCAGATGGGCGGAATAGATGGGCTCAAACTAGTATCATCATTGTCAAGATCGAGACCTGCCGAACTTCTGCCTACCAGAATTCTTTTTTTTATCGAACGGCGAAGTTGTGGAAGTTTTTCCATATAGTTAGATCTCTCCCTGTGCCTATAACTCCCAAACCTTCAAGAAAATTCGAATGCCTATCTCCTTTCCCAACATTCCACCGCTGACTCACACGATGTTCCTCGAACATTATAGGTTTCCCTCTCGTAGTCAAAGAATAAAAAAAGCCCCCAAACAGTATATATTCAAAAGTAATTGTAATTCATTTGACTACAGCTAATCAAGGTAATTGGTCAATGAATCAAACGTTCAGTTGATATCAAAAACGCAAATATGTTAGCTTGATTGCCGTTTTGAACATACAAGTTGTTTTAGTGAATTCAACATACTTTTCCACTTTCCTCGTTTTACGTAGTATATAGAGTTAGGGAAGTATTGTGTGTGAGGCAAAAAATTTTCCGAATTTCAGCGGATATTACACTCATATATTTAACCTCCACAAGTTTCCGAAATTCACATTTTGAGCTTTAATAACGTTATCGATGGGGCGTTACAGTTTATTATTATAATACACTTCGAACGTCAAGGATCGATGTACAGATAGTAGAGCGTTCGCCTTATGTTCGACAGGTACCGGGATCGATGCCTGGCATTTATGCAGCTGTTTTTGTCATTTTATCGTTAACCATTTATATTTCTTTTAATTATTTGAAATTTTTCAATTGAATGATTCAGATTGTTATCAGATTGTTCAATTAAATTTTACTTATTTAAAATTTCAGTTTTACATGGCATGATACTTATTCAAGGAAACCAGTTAATAGAGAAAAAAATAATCATCTAACCATTTATTATATTCCTATACCTAAAATGCAAAGTTTTGATCCCAACCCCTTTCCTACCCTTCAAAACAGACAAGTACCGATTTTCTAGAAAGTTCGCACACTCGAACTCCAAAACAAGAGGAAGATCACTGTCCACATCATATTTGGAAAAAACTATCACCCTTCAAAGCAGACAACTAACAATTTTGATAAAATTTCGCACACTTGTCTGTCAAAATAAGAGGGATCATGAAATACCTGAGATTTAGAATTAAGCACCCAAACCCCTTTCCTACCTTTAAAAACCAGACAAGTATTGATCTTGACAAAATTTTACACCATCACAACAAGAGGAAAATCACTGTCTACATGAGATTTCGAAAAAAGGTACCCCGACCCCTCTTCCCACCTTTTAAAACAGACAAGTACCGATCTTGATGAAATTTTGCACACTCCACCTTCAAAATAAGAGAAGGCTACATAAGATTTCGAAAAATCTACACCAACCCCCCCTTATTACACTTCAATAGAGACAAGTAACAATCTTGATTTCATTCTGCACACTTGACCTACAAGATAAGAGTAAATTCATTGTTAACATGAGATTTAGACTTAACTACCCCAAACCCCTCTCCCACCCCATAACACACGCGTATATTTCACATTTCAATTGCCGATCTTGATAACTTATGCCTTCCGAAACAAGAGGAATGTCAATTTCTACTTGAGATTTCAAAATAACTACGCATTCCCCTTTCCGGTTAACCAAGGACATTTCAGGTAGTAATACAAAAAAGTTAATAGTATTGACCTTTGTAAAACACGTATATTATCAATTCTAATAAACTCTACAATGCAATAACTGAGTATAATTTGACGCCTTACCACATCGTGATCTGTTTCTAATCATACATTTGTTCCTGCTAGTGAGGCAAGTCACGTGAATCAGCTTTTCAAACTAGCGAATATTATTTTTCCGATTATTATATTATTGGGCATATGATAGTGTCTATACCTGAATATGCAGTGTCCAAAATTGTTTATCGTGTTGAACCTCAGTTTACATTAAACTCTTTAAATTTAATACCCACACAATATGAAAAATTTGTATAATTATTACCTATTAGAATGAGTTCATAGTCTAATGTTAATGTAAAATAAATTCACAAATAACCTAAAATATCTTCTATACTCATTTCCATACAGTCTGGAAAATATTTTTTTTGTTCAAGAGACAAAAACGATCTAATTAAAAAATATCAAATATCATCTACGTAGTCAATTTCAAGTAATACCTAAATGGCAGATACAAACAGATAATTTAGGAGAGTTTTTTTTGAGTCATTCCACGTCAGAACAGCAACCAACGCTCAATGGGTCAACATCTCCGATTTCGTTCAAATTTTGGGGATAGATTCTCATTACCGAAAAAATGAGATCCCGGAAATTTCAGGTCGATAGGAAATAAAATGTTGGATATATCGGCTAATAAAAAAATTTGGCCAATTTTAACGTCAAAAAATTCAAAATCAAATTTCTTCGGTAAAAATTAACTTTTAGGACCAAAAAATTTTGGAAAAGCCCAAATTGATAGGAAATTTTCCCAGGAATACGATTAAATCAGAATATCTGGCGTATTTAGCTGACGCATGCGCAAAAAAAAAACTCAAAAATTCACTTTTTCTTAAGAAATTCATAACTCAGCTGCTGCCACTTCGATTTTCTCAAAATTCTCAGGGAAGGTAGCTGAAACCATGTACTTTCATGTAAAATATGCGGATTCATGCTCTTCATATGAAAATTTTCGTCAAAAGACCGAAAATACGGAAATTTGATTTTTTTTTTATCGTTATATTTAAGTAGATGAGCATTGTAACATTCAATCATAATTCAAAAGAATTAAAAAAATAGGTTGATAAAATTTGAAATTAATTTTATTTAAATAATTCAATTTTGCAGAACGTGAAGAAAATATTGAAATCCAAAAAAAGTTGCATTAACAGGTCTATAGATTTGATGCTTTTAAACTTTTCTAAATAATTTTCATATTTTTTTATTCGGTTTGATTTCCCACAGGAAAAATTATTTAACAATGTTGTGTGATATTATGAATACATTTGAAAATTCAATATCAATTTTTGTGATAAAAAATAATCAAATGAATATTTTTTCAATTAACAATATCTTAAGACAAGTGAGAAACAGTTGTGAGAGTAGTAATACCCAACTCAAGTACAGTAAAATATAATCATCATATTGGTCACATAATTTATTCTTTGAAAAACTGTTCAAATTTACTTTTTGTTTGGCCGTATATTTATTTTAACATAATTCTTTACTGTTTCCACTGTGACTCTTGACAGTACGAAATTATAACCAATCTTTAAATTTCTATCGGTAAAAATAAATACCTGTAGTATTTATTTTTACCTATTTGGTCCATGATTGATATTTCAGCTTCAAGCATATCATCGTTCGTTTTGATAATGAAACCAAGGTTCCATGTTTTGTCAACTATAAAACTAACATATGTATTGGATACCCAATCGTAGGCGTTCTTATTTAACAAATCAAAAATCAGTTCATTCCTTTCATCATTTCCAATAATTTTACAAGCAATTATTCCATCTGACTTTGGAATGAATCTGTGAAAGCTTCTGTTACTAGGTATTGTTTGTGCTTCACTGATTTCTGAATTCCGGATGAGGTGAATTTCTCTTCTGTCAATCAAGAACGGTTCTATTGATTTCATATCATTTTTACAAAAATCATACAAATCACTTGCTGTGAGGATTTGATTCGTCTTCGGACGTCGCAAGCTTTCTCTTGCTGCTTGTCTTTTTAAACTACCACCAATACCATCACAAGCAGATTTACCATGCGATGTGGCAAAGAAGTTCCAATTTCCTGTTAGACCATGTTTTTTTTTTGGCGAGTTGGACGTAAATAATTCTCAGTTTTTATATTGCCCAGCACATCCATCCGTGAAATATTCAAGTTGAGTAATTTTTGGAAAATGATTTTTGATATAATCAATCACGTATTTCATAAAAGATTGCAGCATTGCATTGTCATGCTTCAAATCTTCTGTGAGAAAACAAAGAGATTTGTGATTAATAACACCTTCGCTATTTTTTTGTATATATCACGACTGGATGTACAGTACAAGTATTTCTGGACCAGTAATGGCTTTGAACTTAGTCCTAGATAACGAATATATTATTTTCAGCAAAATCCATACCGACTACAGCTGTATATTCCTCTAAATTTTCTGTCATATTTTTTGAAAAATTGGCTTGTTGAAGAGCTATGTAATGATGTGGAATAAGATTATTAAACTGATTAATCAATAAATCCAACAAGTTCTCGTACGTACAAGAATAATTAACTCAGATCAGTCTACTTGGGTCCATTGTTTGAAGGCAAAAATGTCTTCCAAATCATGAGATGATAACAATTCCGACTTCAAAATATTGTTCATGTGCTCTTTTTGTGAACATTTTAAACATAACCTCATCATGCAAGTTTTATTGCCAATATCACACACCAGTTTTATTATTATTTCTTTGTATTTGAGCTTTGAATGCAAGGCGTCTAGTGAAAGTTTTGTGTTTTGGTGCTTTATGCAAACACAAACATCATGAGTTCCTGGGGATTCGGCTGAAACGCAAAATTTGGGCCTAAGGCTGGCAAACAATGAAAAACCGACCTTATCGTTTTCAAATTTCATACTGTCAAATGCCACAGTGTAAAATAAAATTATACGGTCAAACAAAAAGTGAATTTGGACAGTTCTTTAAAAAATAAATTATGTGATCAATATGATGATTATGTTTTACTGTACTTGAGTTGGGTATTAATACTCTCACAACTGTTTCTCACTTGTCTTAGGATATTGTTAATTAAAAAAATGTTCATTTGATTATTTTTCATCACAAAAATTGATATTGAATTTTTAAATGTATTCATAATATCAAACAACATTGTTAAATAAATTTTCCTGTGGGAAATTAAACCGAATAAAAAAATATGAAAATTATTTAGAAAAGTTTAAAAACATCAAATCTATAGACCTGTGACTGCAACTTTTTTTGGATTTCAATATTTTTTTCACGTTTTGCGGAATTGAATTATTTAAATAAAATTAATTTCAAATTTTATCAACCTATTTTTTTAATTCCATTGAATTATGATTGAATTCTACAATGCTCATCGTTAAATATAACGATAAAAAAAAATTAAATTTCCGTATTTTCGGTCTTTTGACGAAAAATTTTCGAGTTTTTCGAGTTTTTTACGCATCCGTTATGCTAGATATTCTGATTTAATCGGATTCCTGGGAAAATTTCTTATCAATTTGGGCTTTTCCAAATTTTTTTGGTCCTAAAAGCTCATTTTTACCGAAGAAATTTGATTTTAAATTTTTTCACGTTAAAATTTTTTCATTGGCCGATATATCTAAAATTTTATTTCCTATCGACCTGAAATTTTCAGGATCTTATTTTTTCGGTAATGAGAACCTATACCCAAAATTTAACGAACTCGGAGATGTTCACCCATTGAGCGTTGCTGTTCTGACGTGGAATGACTCTTTTATTGCAATGTTGGAAATAATATTTCAGAGGAAGTATCGACACGTGACTTTGTCAACTTACTCACCCTTTTCACAAGTTTCAAAACTCTATTACCTGTCATTACCGACGAGCAAATGATTTATACCGAAATTGCTTCCATCTCCCTCACTATTGCCATAGAATAAGGTCCTTATTCTATGGCTATTATATTATAATATAGTCGTTACAGAAACACTCAAAACGATATTGTAGAAAGCTATTAAAAATTGCTTTCCTACGTTATTATTTTAGGGATTACTTGAACTCTACATTTTTATCGGACCAATTCATTACCTTCACAATTGTAACGATGCGATAACATTCGTGGATGAATGACATGTGTTATTTGTTGAAACAGAACGATGTTAATAATATACAATGGAAACTTACTATACATCAACAGTTAATTGAAACTTGATATGTTGGAATATTACCCATCAGTTATAATTATTATTCCGTCGAACGATAAATCGAGAATCGCTGTGACATCCGCAATAAAATATAGATCCCATGTTTACCTGAGTATTACATTTCAGAGTATAAATGTCTCGTATCGTCGTGTCCGTGTCTGATTTCACTTAATGCGGTAAAAATTGAAGCTCCTGGGCCGTATTCCATGGGGATCTTCCCTTACAACGAATAGAAAACCAAATAGAGTAGTTTTCCAACTGAATGCCATTTCATGTTCAGTGATTTCAGAGTGATGGTTACAAGCAGCATCCATTATCCACTTGGAGCTACCCTTAGCCTATTGCCAAAACGGATGTCAATCATTCTGTTCATTACAGAGATCGGATATCACTCCTTTCGTATTAGGGTAACATCTTTCCAGGTAAATATTTAATTACGGCGACTTTCTTACTGGTTCAGTGATTTATCCTTATCTGTCTCATGCAAATAGCTTCAATCATTCCAACATGTTTTTCAAATATGGGTTCATATTCTTCATGAAATTCATCAAATCTAGAAAATAGTCTTACGTTATCATCGTCATTTTACATACTGGATATGTTATGGAACTTGTTTCTAATTGTTAATTGTTACTTTAGAACCTTATAACAACGTTATTTTTCATTTTAGTTTAGATCCACAGGTGTCATGAAGCGGAACATACGCTGGACACTATTCATCGAATTTTCGAAAACACTAAAATCCTAGCACGAGACCCAAACTTCTATCAGCGAAAAATTCGTGAAGCGATAACTAAAACATCCAAATAATCTAAACCGTGACTTAGGATATTACCTTCACAACATTTGGAAACCCATCCTCGAAAATTCCCCTTCGCACATGATCACACAACGGCAGTGTCATTTGCCAGAACGGAGTTAACCACAGTAATAAAGGCAGTTAACTATGTAGCGTGAAGGTTTTTCTCACAATAAATACCGCTATAGGAAGCAGAAGAATCAGTTTCAGTTCAAGCTTCAAGGCTGCCCTAAAGATGCCACCTGCATTCGTTGGCGAAACGTCGGCATCAACTTTCAAGCAATCCGCGGAAGTCTACTATTGAATATAATTCTTTGCATTTTGAATGAATTCGGCTGTTTTATTCTCTTTAGGACATTGTATAAGGCTTCAGTGTATATCTCCATTTTGTGCAAGTGTCCTCTCATTGAACTACTGTGACCAGTGAGGATACCTATAATTGTTGGAACCTGGTTCCTACTCAAGTTGAGGAGTTCTTCAGTTATGTTCTCCGACGGCTCTCTAATAAATGTTTTCTCCAGGTGCATGCTATGAGCTTCATGTCAGCGCACTCCTTGTTGTTGATGGACCCAGTGTGTAAGCATCCTCGGACAGCGGTTTTTGTCACTCCGAGTACAGGTTCTGGGCCAACATATGAAGCTGATGAGCCCCTTCTGGCTAATTTATCAGGTTTTTCGTTGATTTCGATGTCACACTGTCCTGAAACCCACATCAAAGTTATTTTGTTGCACTCTGCCAGAGCGCTGATTTTTTCACGACATTCCCATAAAGAGGACACAACAAATAATTTTGATGTGGGTCCCAGGATACTGTGGCATCGAGAACAACGGAAAATCTGATGAACTGCTAGAGTGGAAATGTTGATGGAAAACAGAAATCTTCGCTGAACATATAATATTGCAAAATTTCTGTTCAGTTTTCTTTTCTATGTGCATATTGCTCTATTACTCGAATCGATCAAGAGTTTTACCACACATAAATCATATTTTAATCAAAATCACGGACAGCATTATATACAAAATTAATTTACTTCTAAAAGGTGCTTGTGTGTTGAGTAATTCAGTGGATGAGGGTGAATTTTATAGAGCTCCTTATTCTTTTTTCAGTAAACTATGAGATTCATTATTAAAACAAGCGGTTCAATCCTAGAGTAAGATCATACATATAGCTATGATATCCGCTGATTTTTATTGCAACTCTGTGTAGCTAATATTTACCAGATATTTGAATTTGTTTGTGAAGGAATATCCAAAAAAATGTTCTGATGATCCAATAATTTAATCAATCAATGTGGCACAATGCGCCGAATCAAATGGTAACTTGGAAGGATTCCACATTCAGCCATATATGAACAATAACTTCAAAATTTGAAACAATATTGTCATTTAGTTTTTATTATAAGTTGATGAATACAGAATACATATCCCCAATGAAGCTATTAGTGACTACATACCTTTTAAGAAAAATATGAATTTTATTTTTGCTCTGATCTCAAAAAGAATATTTTCCTGAATTAGTGTACTCTCGCATACTTGTAGACAAGGTGCAAAGATTCTAATAAAATTGAAAGTTTAATTTTTATTGAAAAAAATACCTTTTCAATTAATCAAATAAAAAGCTGGGGTCCTACGTTGCCTGGCGGTTCATCAGTACACATATTATTATTATTTGAGGTCATTTCTGCAAGATGAACCAACAAAATTAAGTACTGCTTCAAAGTTCAACAAAATAGGTTTAGGTATTTCGACTTATAAATGTGCGTCCAGACAACATTTTTAGCCCAAATAAACAGGGCGAACAAATCGAATTCGCGTAAAGTGGACGTCTCACCGAGTCGAATAAAACGCGCTGAATGTTTTCCAATTCTTGTCGATAGAATCTTGGGACGGGAATTCGATCTTCCAGCTTAAAATGTATTATTCAAATACCTACATAAATAATACACTACATTGAAAATGGAGTGGGATCTGAAAAGTTCTCTAAAATTCACAGATATCAATGCTTTCGTTGTTTTGTCTCATTATTAATCATTTTGAACAATAAAAAGTACTAGAAGCTACCGTTAGGTTAGTATCCACGTTTATGTCAAACTCCGAATATTTATTTGTACTTGTGATTCCGTTTTTTTTTCAATCGATAGGAACTAAATTAGACACTACGAATACATGGAGCAAGTGGAAACATTAATATTCGCGCAAAGTTCTGAACGCAAAGAGTATTTGTTCGGACTATTTTTGTTCTGCTTTTTCCTGCGCGCGGTTCGTCCTGTTCGTTCGGGCTGAAATGTTCAAGCATTTATTACCATATTATCTAATTATTATTATATTTATATTATGAATCAACAATAGTGTCTGCAACTTGACTTCGAAAACCTTCTTCACATTGAAAATCGTCCTCAGGATTACACATCGTTAGTGAGAAAAGAGGGAGTCGTGATTACTACTGAAAAACCATTTTCAGTTAACAAATGGAATGTCTTTTGTAACAAATGGAATATCTCGTGCTATTTTATTCCAAACTTTCTGAAATTTGATGTCAGGGTTTTTTTGGTCTGCCGAATCCGAATCTGAGGTCGTAATGTGGAAAATTTTACCAAATCTTAGCAACAAACAAAAATTTTTCTCGGTCTTGTGTGGTATTGAAATAATAAGATGTGGTGATGTGTCAGGGTACCATTTTCACTGAAAGAATGAAAGTTCTGCGAAATTGATGGAAAATTGGGTCGTTTTCCTTCATATTTATATCTCGGTTCTCGTAAAACGTGTCTTATTATATGTTTTCGTGGTCGCTGATTATTATTTTGTGATCATAAAATCAAAACTGACGTAAGCACCGGAAATGAAAATTTACCATTTCTGCACGACAAACTTTAATTATTTTGTTTTTTTAACAATTTTAGTCAGTGTTATTGGAATAATACTCAGTGACTACAAAAACCTATAACTTGACACGTTGGATGAGGATCGAAACAGGAATATGAAGGAAAACGACGCAATTGTCCACCAATTTTCTAGAACTTCATTTCTTTTAGTATAATTTGTACCGAGAACCATCACGGTACCCTATTATTCCAATAAAACTGACTAACATTTTTCGAAAAACAAAATAATTAAAGTTTGTCGTGTGGAAATGATGAATTTTCATTTTCCAGATTTTTTCGGAAAACTATCGTCGGTTTTGATTTTATGATCATAAATACTCAGCGGCAACGAAAACATAATAATTAGACAAGTTGGACGAGAACTGAGATAGGAACATGAAGAGAAAACGAAGCAATTTTTCAGAATTTTCCTTCTTTTACTGAAAATTGTACTGAGACACATCACAACATTTTATTATTTCAATACCACTCCGAGAAAACATTTTGTTTGTTGCTAAGATTTGGTAGAGTATTCCCAGTTTTCCACCAAATAGGCCGGATTTTCCATTTTCTGACTTCAGATTCGGATTCAGCGGACCAAAATACCAAATTTCAGAGGCTTTGGATTAAAAGAGCTCGAGTATTCCATTTGTTATAAAGGACATTCCATTTGTTAATTGTAAATGGTTTTTCATTGCTTATTGAAAGTAATAATCAAAAGAATCCTAACGATGTGCAAGCCATCGTGAACACGATGCAAAAATAAGTTTGCATTTTCGTGGAGTCTATAACATTTTAGTAATGACCCCTATTTTTTCACACTTTTGACTAGACTATCCGTTTTGAGCACATGGTTTTATTATCAATATTCATATTTAGCAGCAATATTCACATATTAATTCAGAATAATTTCGTCAGACGTTTTCTGGAAAGTGTGGAAATTCGGCACATTTGAAATTTATGAGAGTACATTTTGAAGCTACCAGTATAGATTGTCTATTTTTTATAATTATATTAAATGAACCTTCATGTCCATAGCCCGAAACAAAGAAAGGGACATATTAAATGATTTCGTTATTAATGATTCTTATGAGGTATCTCTATAATGCGGAGTTTTCCATTAAATATGAGCCAATTCGTCGTAGAACTGGCTTCAAAGATAGAAATAATATATATGAGAACCGATTTTCTCAACCGTGCACGAATTGAGCTTGCGAGTATATTGTACCATGGGAAATAGCTTATAAAAGTCTTCATACATTAACATCTGTAACAACTATTTCGCAATAATTTAATTAGAACGCTTGAAAAGGTCTTTTTATTCATCAAGATGACTGAATATGGTATGACAGGTATCTCCGTGGAACTCGTTTCAAAATGAATGATATTTACATTTAGAACATCCAGTCCGTGGTTCTTTTTTGTTAATGAGAGTATGTCATAATCAATCAAAATATTACATAATGCGAGCTGTATCCGGTCCTTGCGACGTAATACATAATTAAATTAAAAGTTTGGTAGTCTTGAAATACAAATAGAACACATAAAGCGCCACTCAACAGTTTCCCGAACTGGAGCACCACAATCGGAAGTCTTTTTCTCTCATTTCGCTTTATAATTGAAGTAACCACAGCTCCTTAAGCTAATTAACGACTTCTTATCCAAATGAAACTCGGTTTTCAGGCAACTAAGGGTATTTATTTTATTACAAGTCCCGTCACAATTTTATTCTCAACCCCTTGAGAATACCGCAGTTTATTATCAAATGAAGTGATCATAAACATCAAGTTGGTAGTCAGTGGCGGAGCTTAATTATCGTTCCTTATATAATATGAAGGGCATGCAATACGAAAACATTCATTTATATTTTTAGATTATTAATTATTTCTAGGTATTTGGGAATCTTATTACACATTTCAGTTATTAGTGGCTATACTTATTACGCTATTCGTACATTTTCAAGTCAAATAAAATTGATAAAATATATATAAACTACAAAAGGCGCTTCAAATTTAAAATATTTTCTCAATATACCTGCCACATGTACTCAAGGATACAGATGAAACAAGGAACGTTAGTTGCGATTTCGAACGTTACAGTTCATTATCAAAACATACACTTTAATGAACTGTAAAGTTCAAAATTGCAATAAGCGTTCTTTTAAATAAAGTGATATTTAACAGAGTAAAATTTCTTGTTTTCATCTGTAAAAATGGAATATCAAAAAGTAAGGAACAGCTCCATTCAAATTACTCAAGAATAATTATATATCATATATAAATTCTCGGGAAATAGGTCACACTAATATATGCTTATTATTTTCATCTTTATGTACCTTTTGGTCTTACGACCATCATCAGAAGATGTATCAATGTCTGAGACGGGATTACTTCAAACTAATTGTATTAGCACAAATCGTCCTTATTTACCAATTTCAATTAGAAATGCCCACGAACAGGAACACGAGCTATCGAAATTGTAACACATTAATGTTTTAAGTATATGAATATGTATCAGGAATCCACTGCTAGCAATTTTTTTATAAAATACGATGTCATTTCAGGCAATGTTTGAATACGACTGAAATCAAAAAATATAACTCTCAAGTATCCACTTTCGAACCAGATGTGAAAGATTTACGGGGTAATAGAAAAGATTGTTAGACATTATTAGAAATATTGCCATTAGAGCATTCTACCTAAATGATACTTTTAAGATTATAGAAACGCATGTAGGAATTTTCAAGGGTTTAACTTAACTAAATTAGTATAAATCTGACTTGATGATTGAACGTCTGGTCTATGATTTACAGATTTGGAATCACGTTTTATGTGAATCATCTCCAGAATAGATCTTTCATAATAATTGGATTCTTCAGTTGAGATATTAACATTTTTGTAATCGAATTGATGGTTATAACCAAAACAAAAATCATTATTAACTCAAGAATAATTCGAGAAAAAGTTCAACTAAAGTATATGACAATTCTTTCATATTTGTAGATCATAATTCATAACACAATAAATCTGAATATCATATACTCATAGAACATATCATACGTAGGTACCTGAACATAGTGACCCTTAACCCGGCCAGAAATAGTTTGCAGAGTTGACTTAATCCCAACCAAATATATTTGCACCGGTTCACAACTGAAAAACTGTTTTTGAAAATGTTAACAAAATTGTTGAAAGTTAAATGAAACTAAAAGCTTGCTGAGAATAATTGGATTATTTGTAGAAAAAGAGTAACATACATATTAAGCTTAACTATATTTCACTCTTAATTTTGAAAAAAAAAATTCTGATACCGCTTTTGCAAAATTAGTTCCAAATTCATTATACCTTCAGTTTCGATCTTCAATTATTCATGTGATATTGAAAAATCATAATTTTTACTGTACTATCCTTCTCAAGCGTCCTCCACCATCCAAAAAAAAACTCACAAATAATCTACTATTTAGAGTTATTGCACCTAGAAATAAACTCACAATTAACCTGCTAAGCTAGAATTGCCGGTTGGAGATGATATGTTCCCTTATATATTCATTTAATGTTATTTCATTCCAAAACTTACAAATCAGCTACGAACGTAGAACCTCAAATAGTCTACTAGGCCTGAATAGCCGCTTGAAGATAATATATTTTTTCGGTTAATGTTATTGTATCCATAAATAAATTACGAAAAACGATTCCTTCCTAATAAATATAGACCCATTGCACTATTATCTGATCTGTGATCTCTAAAGTGATGGGAAAAGCAATCAATGGCTATTAACGCCAAGATTTCTCAGGAATCTGTCTAGACACCAACTTTATTTCTGCTCCAAATAAATGATCTGTTGTGAGTGACCTCCTGTCCCGTTCACACAGATGATGGTACACTCCATACCCTTTTCTCATCTAGAGCCTCCATATCATCCAGTGCAGCCAGAGGAGCGAGGTAGAGACAGCTCGACGAAATTAATGAAGATGTGGCAACGATTTTGAAATGGGGTTCTGATAATCTAGTAAAGGCGGATCCCCCAATCTCGAATATGATGCAACTATTCCTATGAATATCCTATATCTATGCTGAGTATCACCACCAACAGCACCCTATCATGGGACGATCAAGCGAGGTCCATTTCTAAAACTGCTCCACAAAAACTTGGTTTTCCATTCCGTGCCAACAGCTACTTTATATCCCAGCAGCTCCTCATTATCTACATTGCGACCTATCCTGGAGTACTGTTCACATGTTATCAGAAATGAAATGATTCTTCGCCCGAAGCTATTCACACTCAAATACCTTAGGCGTGTGGAAATCTATAAGCTATTTAACATCTTGGTACAAAGGACGCTAGGTATGAAAATAACCTGGTTTCGGGTGTGTGGTTCGACTCCTTGTTAACACAATAATAAGTTATACTATTCAAAATGTTCGTAATACATACAGGAAGAATATTAGATGAACAGGAACCTGATAAGATATTGCACAACCGTAGATCAGAATAGAATTTTTCCACGATGTTGTAGAAAAATATTCTGCTTTCGGCGGTGCAGATTGGCTCCTGTTCAACAAAATGGCAAATTATTATACTTAAATTATGCCTAAAACCTCTACGCAAGTTTGAATAGCATACCATTATGTGCTCCATTATGCACTCCCATTAACCAGGATATTTTGATGCCAATTTCCAGGCTGAGGAACCTTCCGCACTCTGTAACACGGTTGTGAACTACAATAATATTAGGTTATCTGATGTTTTTCCCAGATCTAAGGAACATTTTTAGACCAATAACTCGATATTACGTGCAGCAGGAGTTGATAGGCAACCCAAACAGTTCAAAGATACCTAATCTGTGTTGCTAGTACATATTGATTGCCGTACTGCAATATCGAATCCGATCTTCAGGAAAATTATCAAAATTTTTAATTTTTTGATTCCAGATTTGGTGTTAGCGTCCAATTAAGATATTATTTTCATGTTAAAAACCCATTTCGAAATTTTACTATGCGATTCCCATTTTCCGACCCCAAAATCATAATCAGAAACACAAAAGTCCCGATACAAGATTTCCACGAAAGATTAGCTAATATTAAGCGAGTAATTGAAACAATTACTAATTTTTTTCTTTATAAAAAGGAGCGATTCTCAATAATTTTAGATAAAGAAGCAATTCGTTGAAGGGTTTGAAAAGTGAAAAATTTCAAACAGATTTTGAAACTTTCAAGGAATTTTGCCTGTTTTGATTCGACTTGTAAGCTTCTGTCTGTAGTTTCTATTTATATTACGTTACGGATGTTAGATAGTGATGTAGGATGGAATCTAGTGGGCGGGTTCGAAATGAAAGAGATATATTCAGGAATGAAGTTTAGGTAGGTACCGACCAAACATGCGAAGTGCAATATAGGTATGTCCCGTGAGCAAATAAATCGAAAATACTCACAGCAAGTTAGCAAACTCAGACACTGAAAGGTAAGTGGATAATTATGGTCTTTGAATCGAATGAATGAATAATTCTGATAAGTGATTTGGTTATTGTAATCTTTTTTAAAATTTCTACACCTCAATTGACAGCAATTCAAATATGATGTAAAAAAATTACATTGACATAGTTTTTGAATCCAAGCTTTCGAAATAACATTATGTTTGATGTTATAATAAATGAATTGTAATATCAAGACTGCATGCAATATAGTCTGCAACGTACAATGATGTACAAATTATCGTATTGAGATCTGTCGATGCACTTGATTGCCGCACCCAATCTCTCTATATTTATATTCGGTACATATTCAGTTAACGTATGTACATTTGCTAATTAAACACTCAGTATAACTTTCAAATCCTATATCTTAATAGGAAGTTTCCTCTTAATCCATTAACATTAACCAAACCCATAAGACAACATATATTACATCCAAGCGGCAATCTTAGGTTAGCAGGTTATTTGTAAGTTTATTTTTGGATGCAATGACATTAACTGAACAAATATAAATATTCATATTTTACTCTATCTTTTAAGTAAACGTATTATTTTCAACAGGCTTTTAGTTTCATTTAACAACTTCCATTAAACAATTTTGCTAACATTTTAACATTTTTAAAAACAGATATTTGGTCCGGATTAACCAGTGAATAATATTTATGGCCGCCGGACGCAACTCGGTAGGTGAGGGTAACTTTTTTCATGTACCGGACGCAGCTCGGATGCAGCCATCATCGTGAGTAAATTTAATTCAGCGTTGCTATGCATGAAAAAATATTAATACCAAAATGTTTGAAACTTTTCATGTATACTGTGAGTGTCATAGATGTATATTTGATCCAAGGGGAATATTTTTGGTTGAAAATGAAAATACACGATTTTACATAGTTGAATATTCCAGGTGGTAGGAAAACGTGATGTTATTCGGAAATATATATCTTCATTGTGAGTCTGTCATCGCCAGGTATAGTGTAATCCCAATGGTAACAATACATCATAATAATGCTTTAGAAACTCATTGTTGCATTGAGGTGGTTTATCATTCAGAAGAAATATACGATGCACTACGTTATTCTCCATAAATCAATATTCCGATGTAACTTTTCATTCTCAAAGCTACTACTCTATATTTCCGATACCGCAAAGTAGTTGAAAGATAATTTGAATATTGTATACTACATTAAATTTGAACTGAATCAAAACTCTGTTCAACTGAAAACGTTGTTTTCGATAAATGGAAACAGTATTTATGGTTACTCATTCATGAACTTTATGATAAGGGACTAAGCATGAAAGTTTTTGGTGGTTGTGCCAATAAACGTTATTTCAGTTTATCTTTAGCTCCATCAAAATATAAAAATGAATGGATATTGAAACCATTGAAATTTACGAAACTGTTTAAAAAAGAAAAAAGTATGGTTTGAAAAGAAGATCTCTTATCGAATAGTGATAACATTTAGCAGAACCAGAACTTACTCGTACAGACCTAGGCTTGAACAGTTTACCTAGGTGCTCAAGTCACCTGACCTGTGTTGGAGAATCTGAGATTAGCTACCGTGGCAGGCGGATTTGAATCTGCACCTACAGCCGAACGGCCGTGAGCGTGCTTGGCGCCCTTGGGATGACTTCTGGGTTTGTTGCTAGTATGGGTACCCTCCCACTTGTGTCCCATGAATTCGCTGAACGAGGTTCCCCGAGAATTCTCCAGCACTGGCTTCACTTAGCTTGTCATAAGGGACATAATTCGATGCAGAATTTTTGTCTCAAATCTATTGGACATACTCTTCTCCCCAGGGGGAGAATCTATGTATGCGATTATATTCTTAACCACCACTATTATTTCGATCTGTGGTTAGATAACAAGTAGTTTATGACAAAATATGTATAAGTGCACTGTTTGCGAGTGAGTCAAATTATTAGATATCGCCAAAACTACTTATTATATCTTGTGTTCCCCGAAGAACATGCTAAGAAATGGGCATGGTAGAGAGAGACGCATGGATATGGCAGAAGATGTGGATATTATTGGGCAGAATATTTTGAATTTTACGTTGAATATAAATATTAATATTGAATCAATTCACGAATCGTATTCTTCTGATATTCAAGTAGTAGTTAAAATTTCATCTGTACATATGCCCTTCCATTCACATCCTATCACTGTGATTTCTGACTGTGATTTCTGAAGTAATGGAGAAAGCATTCAATATCGAACTTTAGTCACCAGAGATCAACAGGAGACCCGCTTATCTATGCAACACATATGTGACAGACAACATCATTGGCAAAATATGACAAATCTCCAGCTGTAGCATTAGAAACTTCCGTAACATGGTTTGCCGTCTCTACTTTGTTGTTCTGTATCGTCTTTTTTCCCAGATAGATCACTCCATGTGGTGATTGACGGAGTTTTCAACCATTCAATGGCTATCAGCGCTGGTGTTCCACATGAGTCTGTCTTCGTACCAACTTTATTTCTACTCTATCAAGATTCCGTCGGAAGTGACGTCCTGTCACGTAGATTTATAGGTAATGGTACACTTCATACCGCTTTATCAGCTATATCATCTAATGAAGCCGGGGGAGCCAGGCAGAAACAGGTCGATGCGGTTAATGAAGATCTGGCAACAGTTTTGATATGAGAATATGATAATCTAGTATATTTTAATGTAACCAAAACTCAAGCTTGTATTTTCTCCCGGAAGGTGGATCAAATAATCCCTAAAATGATGATGTCCGGTACAACTATTTCAATAAGTTCTCCATATCCTTGCTCGGTATCTTCACTAACAACACAAGGGATGATTAGCTTCACAAACGTTTGGTTTTCTACTTTTCATCATAGCAGTTCCTTATAATCTACAAAGCTCATACTCGACCTGTCTTGAAGTATAATTTTTTCGAGTTATTGTACAACATTATATGTTGAATATTTTAAGGGATCCCTGCTAGGTAAATTACCTTATTATACCAGAAAACACTAACTAAATACTAAACATCAGTCATTTATCTTATGACATCACTCACTTGCGGTACTGTACTCATTATCACTATCATTATCGAGTCCTAAATGTATGATCAATGGAGGGATCAAACAAACTCATTCCTCTCAACATTGTATTTCTTTTTCAGTTTGTGGAATAGTCTACCCGCTTTTTTCTGGTGTTACAGTCGCCTCCCACATATCCATTGATTTTTTCGGCGAATTACCACCTCCACTAAGGTGATCCCTTTGGTGCCTTTAGTTATAACTTATAACCCAGATGAGTTCAATGGGGTTAAGAAAGCCAAGACGAATCTATCGATGGCCATATATTTCAGCTAATATAACCATCAACTATGTACATTGGTTATAGCTTACACATTTGTACCAAGCCCAACATTTCTAGTTCCAAGAATGTTTATTATTCTTTCTTAATCTTCTAGTTGATCATGTTTCTTGGAAGCACTTTATTTATATTACAGTATATTGTATCCATGTATATGATTCAAACATAGTCAGGGTGATTATAAGTGACTTGTTCTAAGTTTTGTTAGTCTCCTACATTTTAGAATGCAATGCATTCAATACTTTAGTCGAATATAGGGAAAATAATGAATTTAGTATAATGTGCTAATTAATTTGCTTGTTTTCAATAAGCATTTGATATGAATTGATATCAAAATGGCAACAGATGTACTTATTACAAATGAAAATGACTACTCATATGAATCATGTCACAATAATTTTTACCTGAATGTATTATGATTACTCCAAGTCATGGATATCCGTTGGCAATGATTTAATGTTCCAAGCTATTAAGTTACATTTAAAATACCGAGTAAATCAACGTTCAAAATGCAGGAGTACTTAATTGAAGCATAGTGAATCAGTTTGGTATTTCAAATATTTGTTTGAGGTTGCAGACTATTTTTAAGACATTAACATACATCTTAGAAGTCAACCGACTATAATTTAGAGTCCATTATAAGAGCCTTTTCTATTTCTCGCAAGTTTAATGGAGCTGACTTAATGTGGGAACATCAATATACATCTGCTAAAGTAGGAAAGACAGATCCTCTTAGTTTTTCCACTGTACTTATTCAAATATAGGATCTTTGCTGAAGAAAAACCAACATGCAAAATTATATGATGAGAGTTTCAATTTGTAACGTACTTTAAATAGATTTTAGTTCTCGGAAGATTTCGATATTTGCTCAGGACTCGGCTTCGCTAAGGTCCCGAAGACCTCTTCCATCTGTTTGAATAAATTGCTATTATTTCGTTTCGTCTATGGATTTCTAACCTATAATAGGACTATTTGCTGGAATTCTTTCAAAATAACATTCACAGCTGTTACGTTGAATTTTTTCTAATTACTCATGACCGCTCACTCGTCATACAAACTACAGTTTGATATTGATACTATAACACGACAATTCCATAATTATCTTGAATTCAACGTTCGTCAACATCGGAGAATACAGGGGTTTTGGTCATTTCATATATAATGTTCAGGATTCTGCACTGATAAATTACCACGTTTTATGTTTTGATGAAACAAAATAATTGAAGAGTGAGCTCCATTGCTCATGTGAAGGTTCTTGATCAAATTAAGTTGATCCTGTAACACTTTCAACATCGTATTGCATAATTGCAATCGTGGTTGTTCTGAGGGGAGAAATGTGGACTATTGTAACTTTTCGCCTCTTTGTTTTGCCTTGGATCCTGTTCCTTTACACCAGCCACACCTCAGCCGCTACGGGTTTTTAAGTATTATTTCTAGGCGGATATTTTATACCCACTCTTTAGCTACAGTCCCCTGTATTAGTTTGTTAAAGTTCTTCACCAGTTGGCTGTTGCACTCTTCGGGGCTGATCTAGCCTGCTCGAATACTGATTATTTTTTGCGATCTAGTGTTTCGCTTTTTGACAATATGCATTTGGCTGTTTCAGTTCCTTTGTCTTATTGTCTGCAGAAAAGGTTTTCAGTGTACAGACCCATTTTGTAGAGGTGTCCTCTCATTAGGCTGTGACCAGTGAGAATACTTGTTATTGTTCGGACCTGCTTCTAACTCATATTGACTAGTTCTTCAGTTCTGTTTTTCGACGGTTCTCTGATGAATGTTTTAAGGTGATGCATGCGAGGAGCTTCATACCAGCCCTCTCTTTGTTGTTGTTTTACTCAGTCCCATATACATTCTCGGGTAGATATTTTCGTCACTCCGAATACAGGTTCTGGGCTCGACCAATATATGAGACTGATGAAGCCAGTCTTCCTAGTTCATCTGGGATTCATATCAATGTTATTTTGTTTCGTTTTGTGAAAACGCTGAGTTCTTCACGGCATTCCCATACCAGTCCCGATGTTACTTTTGGGTTCATGAGTTCCCTTAGTGACTGTCTGAACCTATTCTGATCCGTACACTTCCCTCATGTTGTTTTCTCTTGCGCATAGCAGGATTGCATACACCTTCGCTTGGAAGTGTTTATTTTTAGCAAGATACTCAGTTGAGAGATTGTTCCCTTACTGTATATTCCAGCACCACAGTTCCTTCCCTGGTTTGGACCCGTCTGTATTGCAGCTCCTGGCCAGGTTTTCATCTGATGTTGTCGGATGTCCTCTCATTTCGTATAATTACCTCGTACTGTGTTGAAGGAGTACTTGGGAGTAATGTGGACAGTTGGTTTCATTTCAAGAATGTTACCTTCCACTTTTTCTTTGATTCTATTGTGGACCTATCTACCACTATTGTATTATAGTCTAACCCATTCTTGCCACCCACATGAACGTGATGTCAATAGTAGTTCCATGGCTGCTGTTGGAGTGGCTTTCATAGCTCTCGCTATGCTGAGGCAGGCAAGACTTTGTACCTTGTTCAACTAAGCCGCAGCTTTTTCTGGGTTATCTTTGTCCATCAAACCAAAGATGCATTTGTAATCATGGGTTTCACCACAATTTTGTATGTCCAACACGACATCTTTGGTTTTAGTCCTCATGGCTGGCCTTATTCTTAACTTTTATCACATGTTGGTTCAGGTAAGTTTAGAATCAAGGATTATTCCGAGACATAGCAATCTTAATGCATCGAATTTGTAAGACGTTGTTGCCGGTTCTATTTTTATTTGAAACAATGTTTTTAAACGAAACGTAAAGTAGGAATTTTTTTGAAAGAGATTTATGGAAAATTTAATTAATTATGAATTTGCTTCTAAAGTTTCAGTGGAAGATGTTGATATGTGTTTTTTATAATTTTTTCGTCATTCAATAATCACACCCATTTTCGGAAAAAATGTATATGGAATTTGAAAATAAAAAGTTTTCGAGTGTTCCGAAGAAACGGATGACATAGAACTTAGATAATCATGAACAGTATAGTGTTAGTTTTAAGGAAGATTCATAAAAATCTTGTAGCTGCTAGAGACCAATCTGCCAGTATAGTCATATTCTATACTACACAACCAGTTATGTTTCTTGTATGATTTGCAAAACTAATCAGTCAATTGTTATTTCATTACTTTTTTTTGATTGAATTGGGATTAATCAGGATATTATTGGCGATAATCGATGCGATGACCACTGATGACTTATTCATGAGTGGTCTCAACATTGAAGTCCTTAGCAATTATATTGAATTAAATTTCAATCCTATTGTTATTGAATACTGTTCAATAAAATGACAGAACAATGCCTTCAAAACTGTTAGTTTTACATAATTCGATTGACAGGCAATCTATTTGTGTTGTGATTTGCATATGTACATACACAATGTAGTATAGATTTATGTACTTGACATATTTTCGATTCTTTTCTAATAGCACGTAGATTTCGTGACATCCTTTTGGCCTATTCCTTCCTTCACATAATATCAACATCATTCAATACCTTGCCTTTTTATAGTTCGCATCTAACTTATTCACATTTCGCAAATAGCATTTACAAGATTCAGTGAAAACATGAAACCGTTCTTCCAACCATCCTTAGTATAATTAGACAGTCAACAACATGGCTTATAGAATAATTTGAGTAATTTGGTAGGAAATTTCTATCAAATTTATGACATAGAGATAGGATACATGCAACATATTTTGGAACCACCTGTAAGTTGAGAATTATCGTGTACTTTTCTCCCCAGTACTAACTCGGTAAAAGCTAAAATTTTCAACAGAATTGGCATGAGGGTTTTGAAGAGTCAGTAAGGTTAAATATTTGATTAATAGCAGTATTACATAATATTTTATCATTTAGATAATACAACACAACCACTTAGAGCCCTCTCGTTTGTTTGATGTCAATAGATAGCTCCAAAGATAATGTAATATTAATTTGTAATCTCACTCATTCATAAAAATTGCTCCAACCTCAACATGGACAATACAGCTGTTATGAAGAATATTCAATTTCGCATACAACCACTCGAGTGGAGCTCTCGTGAAATGTTTTGTTCTAAAATCATCCAAGATCGTCATTTTCAATTTAAAATTAATCTATATCGCAGACTCAACTGCATAAATAGAAGAGAAGAGATGAATGTCATGTCAGAATATGCACATACAAGGTGGAGTTTGTTTAACGGCGGATGTATTTGCTCAAAGTCTGACGTTGATTGCACTTCTTCACATTAAAGCTTCCCCACTTTTCCGTAAGCCAGACTTCATAAGCTTCTTTTAGTTTTCCAGTCATCAGCTTAATTCAGGGTATTAAACCTTATCATTTAATGAGCAATTTGATTGGAGTCTCTCTCACTCTTCGGGTGAGAGTGGAGGAAGTAATTCCAGCTTAAGGGTTGGCATAATTAAAGAGGTCACCGTTTGGAATATCTTACTCTGAATGAAGTTATAGCTTTGGTGAGATAACTTATTAACTTACCCTATTGGGTTTATCAACTTTTGCGGATTTCTCATTCTCATCGACAAACTTCTTTCGCCAAGAACCGAATTGAATTGTACATTCGTAAGAATACAACATATACATCAATTTTCTAACATTTCGTGACAGTTGATTTAGTTACCGCTATTTTATGATGTTCCTTTTTATACAAGTAAATACAATTAATTAGGTTGGTACTCCATTGAATATTAGTACATTCGTGAAACTGTTGATACAATGTTTTGAAAATGAACTGTTGAACTCCAAATTATTTAACAAAGTTATTAATATTTAACAGAGTAATAATGATTTATTTGTTCATATGACGTTTATAATATGTTAATTGTCTAGTCCAGGAATGTGGGTTCGAATCTCGCCTATGGTTCAATGTTTTACGTTTATTCATCTTTATAATCCTACGTTAAATATCAATGTTATCTTTGAATTCAGAACATTTAAATCTATATTTCTTAATGTACTTACATAAAATTGTGGTCAATTAGGCGAAGAAACCTTAAACTTATTTATACTCACCCAGAACATTCCTTAGTCAGTTCTATTGAAATATATAAGAACCGGGATGCTATTATTGAAAGAGTAATGTAACAACCCCACTAGTGATTATTACAAAGTAATAATTAAACATTTCAAAAGTGGAATTATTTTGATTATGGCTGTACATAGAATGTCTGGAATAATTTTTACAAAATGTCAAAAGTTTTCACGCAAAACTAAAAGACAAAATGGTTATAATAACCGGTTTTGTACCCAAATCAATAAATAGATAAAAAAAATAAATTCATTCATCTTTCAATTACAATCGATTTAATGAAAGGCTTTACAAAGTATATAAAAAAATAAAAACTTAAAAAGAAACTCCAAAAATTTATTTACTTCCATATAAGGATATAAACGGCTTTACAAAGTATATAAAAAAACAAAAACTTGATAAGAAACCCAAAAGAATCTATTTACTTCCATAATATAAGGATATAACCGGTTTTCTAATAAAATTTGGGATATAACCAATTTTCTTCCCAAATGCCTTCAGAATCATATAGACGACAAAACTTATATGGAAAACATGTTTCACTAATAAAATGTGGATTTAACCGGTGTTGTGACCTACTCAGTTGATCCAGTTGCGCGGTGTTAAGATATTTTAAGCATCCAAGCATCGAATGAAGCTTAACATCAAAATCTCATAAAAAATTATGCTTAGAAAACCATTTGAATTCGCGATTAATAATACGGTTGAAAATGCTGCCTCAACCATAGTTTAGAGTTAAGAGCCGCCAGTTTTCAGTATTTCCAGGAATTAAAATTTTCACATAGAACTATCAGGTTCACCTTGTTCCTATTATAATTATCTTCCGGTGAACATTTCCAGAATTTTAAGGTTTGTAGGGGTTTATATACCAACAACACAAACGAGTTTTTACTGCCAGCCGCTTGTTGTTATGTTGCTAATTCACCGACTGTTAGCTTATGCAATAGATCAAATCAGTCGGCTATTCCAAATTTCAATACAGTTGTTTGCGATTAGATCTCAGAATGGACACAAGTTAGATAGGTATCTACGTAGGGCATGTCAAATGAAACGTAGTGGAGTATCTTGATTCTGTCATGAAGAGTCAGGGCGGGTTCAATAAGTAGTATTTTCTTTAGATGAACTGAAATTTAATACAGGAGATAACTAGTTTGCATCAAGCCACAAACATCGAGTTTCGTTGCGAGGATAAATAGATTTCCTGTCGCTCTCTAGCAGAGCGGAAATAAGACACGTATTTATTTCACACTTACTATTAAATAAAGGAAGTTATCTTGTTAAAATTTGAACTACTATAATGAAATTTCCTTTATTACATATATTAAGCAAAATGTTACTAACGACTTATAACAGTTACATCGTTAACATAATCAATTCGCTACTGGAGTTGCTGAAGTATTTCCTTTTATTCTCGTTCGCGTTCAAGATCTCAAGGAGATGAGAAATATTGTAGTCGGAATGATAATTATAAATTACACTGAAAATTTCCGTCGAAATTCTACTTGAGGGTCTCTTATAAAATAAAAATGTATTTATGACGTTTGTAAATAATTTTTCATATTTCCTTTACAAAAGGTACTATTGACGTTCCGGAGTTTATTTTAATTGTATCACAAAGTTCTCCCTTTCACACCTGATTTCCATTCCTTTCGAAAGATTAGAATGCAAATATAATAGGGCTTCCCGAGAATAGGTTAAAATTAGAATCCTATAACCTTGATCTTGAATATTTGTAATATGGTCACTTATATGGTGTGATGTAAATGTTCCGAATGATTAAAAAAATTAAACTATGAAATAGCACATTTGAATAATTCAGCCCATTTAAGTACAGAAAACTATAAAGAATTGTAGTAGAAATAACGACATTATCAAACTTCTATTAAATATCGAGAAGAACTGCCCACATTTTCCAAAAATAGTCCAAAGACAGCTATCATTCTAGAATAACGAATAAATATTTTATATTTAAGAAAACACACACTACAAAATTCAGTATGATATGAAACATTTTTGAGACCATCAAAGAAAAATCTGCTGCACGAGAATATTTATGCATATCATACAATTTAACAAACTAGCTTGACATTCAACTGACTGACAACTGATTTGAATACATTGACGACCACATCAATTTATATAGAACCTTTTAACACCATTCTTCCATTGGTCATATTTCTGATCCATTTTTGTGATGAATTGCAAACAAATTCAAATTTTTTTCCTTGAATAAAATGAAATATAGATATTTTATGACACATTATCTCCTGAATGTTTGTTGAAATTATAGTTCCGAAACTAAAATAACTTTTATATTTCGGATAAACTTGTATGTGTCCAAAGTTCAGAGAGAAAGAGGTGAATTGGGTGACGGGTCTCAATAAACAACTAAGTTGAGAAAATGCATGAAGATCTTTTATACTTATCTTTGTTATGTAAGGTTGGTAGTTAACTTTCGTACTAGTATTAATTGATAATATAGTCCAATTTACATTACGTTTTCTATTCATTTCTGGTTACATAAGTTGATATCCATAATAAATTCACTATTAATTTCCATATAATACTATGTATGTTAAGGAAATAAGCTAGCAGAAAGACGACTATCGGAATTAAGTTTACGATGGCATTAGCTTTTTTGTATTCTATCTATACGAATACTTGATATATAGCATAAGCAGAATTCAATTGTCTCAAATGTATTTATGTTATCCAATAATAGGGCCAAAATATTTGACCGCTTGCTTGTTGATCACAAGTCGATTACCAGAATGACTGACTCTTCGCTCCCCCAACAAAAAGCAATATAAAGCAATAAATAATAAATATCGACAATAGTCTCAGGAATGGCTACTAGACTCATATTAAAACACGATGGACGTTTATAATAGCTGTTGTAGTCTAGTCAACGAAGCGCTAAAATGATAAAATTTTTCTTTGAGTTCTACAAAATGAATTTCGATGAAACCTACGTATTAGTAATTACGTCAATAAAAACAAATTAAATACGGCAATGATCGGAAGTGGTAGCAAACACCCCTTTTATCACGGGTTCAGTAACTTGTAAAATTTGGGTAAAAATGAAAAAAAGTAGTAATATATTTTTCTTGCACAAATTATGTTGATTAAACTCTTACTAATTTTTCTGAAAAATTAATATTTTCCGAGATACTCGAAAATTCCTCAAAGTGTGGAAAGGGAAATGTGAGACGTAGAGAAAAAATCTGAAAAAATATATGATGGAAATACAAGTTCTCTTTTTTCTCAAGCGCGTGAGTTTTATAGAAAAAATATGAAAACAAACCCATTTCTTCGACATTATAGCGCTTTAAAAATATTTAATTTGAAAAATTGATAAAATTTCTGGAATTTTTTTTACATTCAAATTTACAGAGTTACAGTTTTTCACGGCGACTAAAGTAAAAAAAATTTCAATCATTATATCGAAACAAACTTTTTTTTTCTAATTATTTTTAAATGATGAAAGTGTGGGAAGTGATACAGCCGGTTGAAATAAGACTTTTTCTTGTTAACTGTTCCCCTAAAACCATTTGTTTCTGTACAATGTTTGAAAAATTTAGTACTCTTGTCGTCTCGAAAAACTATCTGTAGCTCGGAAAATATGTATATGAAAAAAGAAAGGTCTCAATGTATAAGTCTGATTAAAACAAAAATTATAATCGAATAATTTTGAAGCGCTACTATGTCAAAGAAATGGATGGTTTTTCATGTTTTCACATTAATGTAAACCGTGTAACTTTGAAGACTTTTCTAAGTTCTGACCTGTCCTGTTCAATATAAAACATAAAAATCCTCACAGAGAGTTACAATCATAGGAAGTGGGAGTCTGTGTACTTGAAAGGATTCTCCGAAGCTTGGGCAATCCGACAGTTTGGTGGTAAACCTATATTGAAACGGAGGAATGTTATGAACGGGCCTTCGTCGGTCTGAGGCAAATTCAACGATGTGGGTTCATCATTTCTCACATTCCTCACTATCCACTTATATAAAAAATGTCAAATATTTCATATCAAGAATTGTTTTACATTACACCGTTATTATTTGCTAATTTGTGAATGAGCTAGGGTGCAATGGGTAATGTCCACAGTTATATAAATTCAAAAAATGACCGTAATTATAATCTTTAATAATTATTGATCATAATACATCTACCAATCTCAATACAACATACCTCATAGGATCAGGGTGATTGGTTATTAGCATATCGTTCAATCGCATCATAAACATCAATTTGAGTGTTTATTACGGTACAATTCGCGCAACTAAAATCGTCCTACGATTATTGGAGTAAAACTTAGAGATTGAATGAAATTGTTACCCACAAGGAATTTTATGACAAGGATTGATAGTTTTCATTCAAGAATTGTGCGTGTTTCAGATTTTTTCAATCTGTACATTTAATTTCAAATTGTGCTATAACTAGGTTTTATTGGTGTTTCTCCGGTTCTTATTCTCAGATGAACTGGCAAAAGAAACAGTTATATTATAATTGCATCGCGAGCAGAACTAGATTTGAGTTATTTCCGGTAATTTGTAATTTGCACAAAATAGACACTCCTAAAAATATTCCTATAAATAATAATGCTCAAACTAATAGGATAATAAAATCAACATTGGGTACTTGGTACAAAGATGATTTCAATAACTACCGGGTCTAAAATCATAAGTTCATAACAATTAGGCAAAATTGAATTCTTGAATACATGGACTAGTATGACGACATTATTTATGTCCCTAAGCCTGACAGTGCAAAGTTCGCAGAACACAATTATTATTATCCCATAATTAGGAGCAAATTAAATCCTAAATATTATAATATGCACTCATTAATAGTTTTTTTATATCACGCTTTGCTAGCTTTAGAAAAAGTTAGCAGAATAAATAAATTAGATTATAATTTAACTCACTGATTAAACATTTAGAGTTCTATGGCTATAAAAAATAACACGTTCTGCTGAATTTAGAAAAAGTTTGGAAAACAATGGTCCAAAAATTAATGAAGTAAATTTAAATGAATCAGATATTCAAAGTTGAAGTTAAATGCACTAATTAAAACTAAAACGTTTTTTTTAAATAACATGTTATGACTTTAGAAAAAGTTGTCAGAACGTAATTCAATAATTGATGAATATTTATTAAATATATTTGAAATAATTCCTATTTAAATGAATTGATTGAAAATTTAATGCTATTCTTTTCCAAAAAGAAATCCCATATTCTGCTAGCATTAGAAAAAGTTGATGAATAATCATGAAATTGATGCTCTTTTTTCAATAAAAATCACCACCTGTGCTGCTAGCAGAAATTTACGAATAATTGTGAAATAGATGAGAAATTGTTCAGATAATAAAATGCTAACTAAATGCAATAGTTAAAAGTGTAATGCTCTTTTTTTTATAAAATCACATTTTTTGAATTGATTTTTATCTCCATTCATCGAATATATTTCATCAGAGGAAGAATAAATAAATTTGTAAGCATTTTGAGTTATGGAAATTGAACACGTGATAGCTAGCATCGTATTTCATTGGACTGAACACTAACTTTATCAAATATTTACATCCCCTCTATTTATTTCTATTTGTAATGTGATTGAATTATTATTATCACATCGAATGATCGCTCAATATTATGGAATGAAACGAATGTTGGTTTTATGTATTTTTCAATCGAAAAACTCATCATAAACTTGTATATTATAGTGTTATAGTTGTGAACTCTTTTAATGTATTAATAGACTTGCATTATAGTCAATTATTAATGCCTAGTGCAACTGTGGCAGCAACAATAATAAATTCCAACTATTCATATATTCTCGTCCTTTCACTCCATTGCAGATGCTGCGAATCGGTGTCATAGACCTTTCTATGTACATATCTTCCATATGTTGAAAATCATTTAGCGTTACTTACAATCGAATACACACATCTCTTGAATGTTTCTATAGAGCTACTTAAATGACGTTCTTCAAATTCTGTCAGTTGCAGATCTCGTGAAAATTAACATACTGTACACGTGATCGCATTTAATTATTGTTCGTGCCACTGAATTTCCCTTCAGATACAGATCGAGTTCATGAAGGATGATCGGTTCAATACGTATTCACGTTATTGTTTCACAAACTGACATTTCTCGAACTGAATGAATTGAAAAGGGCTTATATTTATTCCACGTAAATGGGAAATGTATATACCTCATCTGTTATGTTCGGGTGCTACAGTGGAAATGTAATTTTTTTGTATTTTGACTTCAAGGAGGAAAATCTATAGCCTATTTCTGACTAAACCGTGCATCCTATCAAAAAAAATTAAACATAAAAGATGTAGGGAATAAAAAGATCTACAACTTTTGTACTCACCATTTTTACCCCAATCTCAAAATTTTTCGGAAAAAATGTGAAAAACCGATTGTTTTGGTTTTCAATCTTTTTCTTTGAAAAAAAAATCTTTTTCGGATGGAAATATTTAGAGGTTGTTGCTAAATTTAATTAAAAAAAAAACAAATTTTTAACTGCGATTCCTCTTAAAACTACGCCTCGTACAGAATTCCGTTTTGGCTCAGTTACTCGTTGTTACGTCTACTTTCGATAAATGGTAAAAAAAGGTATACTGCAGTGGAAAAAATGGCGGGAAATTTTGAAAAACCGAAAAAATCGCTTTTTCGTGGTAATTTGCATATTTATCGTTGAATAATGTTATTAATTGATAAAACCATGTTAATTTTTTTATAGAACTAATAGACATACATAGACCTCGAATATTTCAGAATGATTAGAATTATGTGTCAAAGGAATATTCCCTTTTGGGAACTGATGTTAGAGAATATTATCTGTTTCTTCATTCGGGTTGGAGCTTTGAACAATAATATTCTGTCAAGTTTTGCTGTAGTTTGATCGGAAAAATCACGCGTACTTAATAATATCTGTTTCGAATTCTACGCCAACCATTAAGACAGCAAACTTGAAAACAAGCTGTGATACTGGAGCTGAGACTAACAATAGCTCATTTTAGCGCATTGTTTCAAGGTTTATGGTCAAACAGTTTTTCGGTATCTTATGTAAATAAAAGGATGATCTGTGTGAGGCTTACAGTAGGTACAAGAAATAAATTCATTTGAGTGGCAGCTCAAAGCAGGGATTCCGAGTCCCGATATTCATTATCAGACTAAATTATAATTCAGTTGAGTTCCGCAGATATGTTAGTTGAATCTCGGATAACCTGAGCTTGCACACGCGGCAATTATAGGTTAGTATGATTATTTGTTAGCTTATTTTCTGATGCAATAACATTAAATGAATTCATTAGAGCACATATATTCATATATATATTCAAGTGACAATTCGACATTAGTAGGATATTTGTAAGTTCATTTTTGAATGCAATAACATTAACTAAGCACATAAGGGAAGATATCATATTATCTCCAAGCGGCAATTCTAAGTTAGTAGGTTATTTTTACAAGTTCATTTTTGGATGGAATAAGATTAACCGCACACATGGGACAACAGAAATTATATCTAAGCGACAATTACAGGTTGTCAGGTTATTTGTGCGTCCATTTCTGGATACAATAACATTAACTGAACACATTAGACAACCTCTATTATCTCCAAGTAGCAATTCTAGGATAGTAGGTTATTCGTAAATTTATTTTTTGATGCCATAACATTTACTGAACACATAAGGGAACATACTATTATTTTCAATAGTAAATTCTAGGTTGTGGTACTATTGATTTGGTAGGATACGTGGACAATGTGAAAAGTTCCTGAAAAATAAAACAGATGGCGCCACAATCGAAAATCCCATATGACACTTGTAGTCTAGGAGCTAGACCGATATTGATTAACCCGATGGCACTATGGTTTATCGTTAGAGGAAGGTTCAATGACCAATTCCCCGGCTGCTAGATCTCGAGATACGGCATCCACATTTTTTTTTGTTTTTGACTGGACCCTTTCCAAGTTGAGGTTACTTGAAAAGCATGCCATTTTTATACATTTCCACCATGTGCCATCATTTTTTATCGTGTCCGTTTATCAGGCCGACCAGTTAAAATTGGACCGAAAATGGACTGCAAGTTAACCCTCTCATACCTGGTGGAGAATGTTCATTGGTGTTGGCAATTGTCAACATACACTATGCCATCAAAAGTTGTCGGTCCATTTTCGAGTAATTGGCCATTATTTGTTCCGAAAATGTTTCTTTTTTTCATTTTGTGGATAAAACTTGCGGGTTACAAGGCAACATGATGGCACCATGTTAAATAACTTTATTGGAGGTCAAATAAAGATTTAGAAGGATTGCCATCACTCCTTGCCTATTTCAACCCCCCAAAACTCCCTAAAATCATCCGGCAAAATGAAAATAAATAAAAAAGAGCCATTTCGATTTTAAACCCAGCTAGACTCTCAATAATTGACTAGTTTATCATAAAATTGGCCATAATATCCATATTTTTCATATTGATGGTTTATTTTACCCCCCTACGACCATTTATTATACCCACCCCACACTGAATTAACGTCAAACATACTAACATACTACTGTAATTGAGCATGGTTTTGTTTTCAAAAGTCATTACGATACATTGATGTACCCCTCCCCTACGATTCATTAATTCACCCCATCTTAAGCACATCATCATTCCCCTTTTAAACAACCCCTATGCAGAACAATATTAAAAATTATTATTCTTAAACTTTTTCATTACAACATACATAATATACATATGTATATGTATATATAAATATATATATGTATATATAATATTTGTTATCACAATAACAAGCATTTTTAGCTTCAAATTGTTTCTTTTATATTATATGCAATTTCAATGAGATTTTCATCCGACAGAATAATTGGAATAATGTTTCATTATTTACAAGGTAATTGAACCAAAATTGTATAAAAAACCGAAAAAAACATGTTATTTTTCTCAAATGCCATGTTTTTTTTTCATTTTGAGAAGCAAAATAGCATGCGTTATCATATATATATATTTTTTTCTTTTTTTTTTGGAGAAAATAATCTACTTTTAGTGATATGTTTAGTGCTGTAATGAGGAATAAAACAGTTATATAATGTTGTAATGAAAAAGAATACTGATTTTTTAATATTGTTCTGCATAGGGGTTGTTTAAAAGGGGGATGATGATGTACTTGAGAGGGGGTGAATTAATGAATCGTGGAGGGAGGGGTACATTAATGTATCGTAATAACTTTGTAGAAAAAAACATGCTCAATTACAGTTGTATGTTTGGCGTTCAGCGTGAGGAGGGTATGATAAATTGTCGTACCCTCCTCACGCTGAATCAACATAAACCATAAATATGAAAAATATGGATATTATGGCCAATTTTATGATAAATTAGTAAATTATTGCTAGTCTGGCTGGGTTTAAAATCGAAACGGCTCTTTTTAATTTATTTTCATTTTCGTGGATGATTTTAGCGAGTTTTGGGGGGTTGACATAAGCAAGGAGTGATGGCAATAGTTTCAAATCTTTATTTGATCTCCAATAAAGTTATTTAACATGGTGCCATCATGTTACCTTGTAACCCGCAAGTTTTATCCACAAAATGAAAAAAAGAAACATTTTTGGTCTGAATAATGGCCAATTACTCGGAAATGGGCCGATAACTTTTGATGGCATAGGGTATGTTAACAATTGCCAACACCAATGAACATTTTCCACCAGGTTTGGGGGGGTTAACTTGCAGTCCATTTTTGGTTAAATTTTAACTGGTGGGCCTGATAAACGGACACGATAAAAAATGATGGCACATGGTGGAAGTGTATAAGAATGACATGCTTTTCAAGTAACCGCAACTTGGAAGGGGTTAACCTCCAGTCAAAAACAAAAAAAAATGCGGATGCCGTATCTCGAGATCTAGCAGCCGGGGAAAATTCCGTCTGTGAGATGAATTGGTCATTGAAACGTTCTCTAACGATAAACCATAGTGCCATCGGGTTAATGTTCAGACCATCAATATCGGTCTAGCTCCTAGACTATTGTGATGTACCGTCTTCAACTAGAACGCATTCAAATTTTCAGACTGATATGTCATTCTGTTCTGTTTTGACATCCATCGAAAGCAAGCAACCTTAAAGACTCTTGTAAACATGGAAAAAAGTGAATTTTGGCGTCTTGAACATTATTTCTTACGTGGAAAAAACTTCACGCAAACCAAAGCATCGCTTGTTAAACATTATATGGACTCCTCACCATCGATTGGAACGATCCACAAGTGGTTTACTGATTTTCGTTGTGGTAGTATGACCACAAAGAACACCGAACGTTCTGGTCGTCCAATTGACGTTACAACGCCAGAAATTGTCGATAAAAACCGTGGTATGATATTGGACGATCGGCGAGTTAAAGTGCACGAGATTGCTGGGGCTGTGAGCATCTCAACCGAACGGGGGTACGGAACATTTACCAAACATTTTTGTATATGAGGAAGCTATGTACCAGATGGGTGCCGCATTTGCTCTCTGTTGACAACAAGCGCGACCGTGTGACAACTTCAAAGAAGAGTTGGCGATATTCAAGCGCGATGAGAAAGTATTTTTGTGCCGTTTCATAATCGTGGACGAAACATGGATCTATCACAACACACCAGAGACGAAAGAAGAATCGAAACAGCGGACTTGTCCCGGCGAATCGAAGCTGAAAAAGGCCAAAGTGGGTATATCGGCCAACAAAGTCATGGCGACAGTTTTTTCGAATGCACACGGTATCGTCCATATCGATCATCTTGAAAAAGGCGAAACGATCACCGGCGTATATTATCCAGAGCTGTTGGATGGATTCGACGCCGATTTGAAACGAGAGCGGTCGCATTTGGCAAAGAAAAAAGTGCTCTTCCAACAGGACAACGCACTGGCGCACAGGTCCACAGTCACAATGGCAAAATTGCCATGTTCTCTAGATTTGGCCCCCATTTCCAAGCTTAAAGCAATGGTTCGGAGGAAAGAGATTTGGCTCCAACGAGTTCATCGCTGAAAAAAACGCCATTTTGAAGGATTGCCGAAATCGTATCATTTGGAAGGGATCGAAAAATTAGAAAAATGTTGGACGAAGTGTATCGGGGCTACAAGGAGATTATGTTGAGAAATAAAATAAGTTCTGACCAAATAATCATTTTTCAGGGGTTTTCAGCTTGCCCTCGTATGCGTATCGTTTCCGTAACAGTATACCCAACGAAATCATTTTAATAGGTATTAATTATTATGAAAAGATTTCATATTGTGTAGGTATGAAATTCCAATACTTTCTTTAGACATTTGTAATGTGAACAAATTATGATAACCTAACCCTGGATTCATCTTAATTTTCGACCCTGTACAATTCAGGTAGTAATCGTTCAAAGTGAATACAAAAATACTACCAGAAAATCTATTACAACATTATATAAAAATCTAATTGGCCCATTCCTTGAGTTTAGCACGATACTGATTGGATTACAACTGAACTCAATGCGATCATGAGTAAGTCTGCACCCATATTAAAATTTTTAATATCCTGCTTTCAGTTTGAAATATTGAGGGTAAATTTTGACCATTTCCTACTCTGTAAGCATTAAAAATTGCAGAGTAAACTAAATGCTCAAACAGCATGTGGAATTCTGAAAAAAAATACAAACTAGCAGTGTAGCTCAGAAATTATAAGCCCATAAATCAGTTTAATTCGAGAATGTCTGATGCAGACATGATGATGAAATAAGGAAATTAACTTGTTTGCTAATATTCTGTAAGTACATTAATAAAACGGCAGTGTTCACAAAAGCAAGCATTCAATTATGCGGGATTCCATCTAATCAGCGGTTAAAATACCCGAGTCTGAGTGAGTGCATTATTATTCAGTAATGAATTGCAAGTTATTTTATAATGACTAATTAATATTTTATTGCGCCAGGATTCTGAATGTTGTTCTCTGAATGTTATTAATGTAATATCGTAAACGAGTGTTCCATAATGAATGTTGGTATTCTTAGAATCTGCTATAAGTTGTATTAATTCTAACATTTGTTGAAATAATGTGTGGGATAGCATGCATTTATTGTGTTGATATTTGTTGCATTTATTAAGTGCTTTCAAAAATGAACTTACAAATAACTTACGAACCTACAATTTCCGCTTAATTGGAGACAATACATAATCTCTTATGTGTTTATTTATTGATATTGAAAGAAAATGGTTCAGTTAACCGAAAATAAACTTACAAATAACCTAATAACCTAGACTTGGCGCTTGGATATAATTCATGTTGTGTTATATATTTAGTTAACGTTATTGTATCCAAAAATGAACTAACAGATAAGCAACTAATCTAAAATTGACACTCTTATCTGTTCAGTTGATGTTATTGCATTCAAAAATAGACTTACAAATAACCTACTAAACTAGAATTGCCGCTTGCAGATGATATACGTTCTCTTATGTATTCAATTGATGCTAATCCATTCAGAAAAATTTTTACAAAAAAATCTACTACCCTAGGATTGCCGCTTGGAGATTATATAGATAAAACATACAATCTAAGATAGAAGGTTTGTGAAATCTTGTTAATTTTAATCTACACTATTAATAAGATGCCTTGGGGATGCAATTCCGTTGTGCTCAGGATGCGACTTAAGTTTCTACCTGTTAATTTTGTTGCAATTTCAAAAGAGTGACTGTGCTGTCAACTAAAGTTGACCGAAGGGATAAAGGTAGGAACTGTTGGATTTGGAGCGGAATTTCAAAGTTACGTTCAATCAACGCCTAGCTTTAGTTTATTCGGTGTATCTCTTAGTATGAAAATGTACACTGTGATATTTATTATGTTCTGCATTTTCATTGAAAATGCCAATTCTTCGTCACATTTGAATCTGAGACCAATAGGTTACCAAAGATATTACAAACGATATTACGTAATAATTTTACAATAGAGGAAGCTATCTATAGCTATCTATGGCGCTGGTGAATGGGATCGATACAAAATACTATTAAGAACGTTATTTAATCTCCGTTAGTTATTCAAGAATACGTAATAGTATGATTCAAATTGAATTTACAAGATTATTCTCTCTCTAATTTGAATTTCATTCAAGTATTTGAGTCGATAACGTTCCGGAGTGAGTTCGAGTTCCGAACTCTGTGATTATTGTTGTTCTAATATCATATTATCCTGTCAAGCAAATTACTGAAATATCAGTTTTTTTGTCAGGAACTAGTTAGTCCAGGCTATGAGCCGGAAAAAAAAACATGTAAGTTCGAGTCAAAAAATTTGTTTTGCATTAGCTTCAGGAGGTTCTCAGGATCATTCATACACCTTAAAACCTTTTGGGAACCCCAACCCCAACCATCGGGGCAAAAATGACCCGAAATATTCAAGTCTCGAATTGTATTTTCTACAAAAAAAGGTATTTTGGCATTTTGAGTGCAGGGGGAGTGAGGGGGGTTTTTGGGTCGCTGAATACGAATCCGTAGCCAGATTCACTTGTAATCCATCGTAGGGGTGATCAAATCGACAAAATTGGCCAATTTTGCACCCCTAATATGTTATTTTGCAATTTACGTGTTTTTGCCATTTCGAATGCACCAAGGGGGTTTTCTGGGTCGCTGAATACGATTCCGAAGCCAGATTTACTCCGAAGTAATTTTAAAATGCAAAAATAATAAAAATTTATAAGCGTGTCAAATTAGCCATTTTTGTAAATTTCCCACTCCTACGATGATATTCGAGTGAATCTGGCTTCGGAATCGTATTCAGCGACCCAAAAAACCTCCTTGGTGCATTCGAAATCTCTAAAACACGTAAATTGCAAAATAACATATATGGGTGCAAAATTGGCCAATTTCGTTGATTTTACCACCCCTACGATAGGTTGCAAGCAAATCTGGCTACGAATTCGTATTCAGCGACCCAAAAAACTTTCTAGGTGCCCTCGAAATGCCAATATACCTTTTTTTTGTAGAAAATACAATTCAAGACTTGGAGATTTCGGGCCATTTTCGCTCCTAATAAGTGAGATTGGGGTTCCCAAATGGTTTTAAGGTGTATGAATGATCCTGAGAACCTCCCGAAGCTAATGCAAAAAATTTTTTGATTCGAACTGACACGTTTTTTTTATTATCCCGGTTCACAGCCTGGACTAAGTAAGAAGACTGTTAGCTTATTAGTAATAGAATTCGGTGGGAGGTATGGTTATGAAGATAAAATTACGGAATGTTTCTTTGGTTTTAAGATTGAACTGGTCTTATCTTGGGAATCCATTATATTATAAACGAACACTACACTGCATAATACACTCCAAAAATTAACAAATTAACTTTCATTATAAACACAGTGGCTTCTTCAGGTGAACAAAGATGCTTAAGCATTACAACAGTATTACTAGCTATTTACCCATGAAGAGAACATGATCAGGGAGACTGAATAATGATTGGGAACTAAGATTGTTTCCAGCTTATTTACTGATTACACGACTACAGGTTGATTATACGAAGCGATTAAAATTTAATAATTAGTTTGCGACAGGTTGCTTATGTGGGAAGAGATTAAGAAGGGGAGAGTATGAAAAATCTACCTGCTCATCGAATGTTACTGTGATTAATTTATCAATTTGTGAGTATTCTAATTCATCTAAAAGTCTCCCTTAATTTACAACAAGTAAGATTCCAACATTTCGATCGAATTGGCATGTTTGTTATTCCTATAACTCCTTGAATGAGCACCCACTCTACCCATATAGCACACTAGGTCCCAAGGATGTTAATTTTTTTGCCCCCCAATTAAGTTCTATATATCCATGGACATGATTCAAATATTCACTGGACGTCCAGTTTGGAATACATTACAAAATATCCCTTGTGAATATTCAACGGACATCCAAAATTACACATTCATTTGCAATATCTCACTGAGAATGTCCTGTGAGTTCCCTAAAGATGCAATGGAAAATGTACGATAAGGGTAAAGTAAATATCCAGTGCACGTCCACTGATGGAAATTTGTTCGAATATTCCATGTTGGACGACCTGTGGATATTCCATTTAGGACATGTTATGAACGAATGAAAAATTTATCTCAAAGGATATCCATTTAGGGTCCAAAGTAGGATATTGAATTGGTGTGTCCCATCCAGAATGTTTAGCTGATATCTCATTTCCGAAACGTTTTAAAATTTACTATATACATTTTCTATGGACAGCTAAGTCCAGTCTAGGATATTAAATGTCTCGTACTTATATGTCCAAGGACGTTCAAAGTAGGACATTTAGAGTGAATCTGGTTATTTTGGAAATTAGTGTCAAAAGTTAAAACAATTGTTGCTAACACTGATAATAATAAAGCTTGAATTGAAATCAGAATTTTGTAGTTATAGGATTAATATAATTTTTGGCAAAAACTATATCTTTAACGAGAAATAATCACTGGCGACACAAAGATACATGGAATTTTCTAAAGTTCAACATAATTTGAGTATATTGCGTACAAAATTTCAAATCCAGGAAATGTTTAAATATAATAAAATTCAAAACAATCTGGGTTATCCAAAAGTTGAAAGAATTGCGTATAAGGAAACCTTATAAGCTCGAATCTCGTATAATAAATTTTCAAAGAATATGAGAATATGGAACAGAAAGATAGGTTAACAAGTAACCATTTTATTCCATAAAAAAATATCTAACAATTCTGAACAAGGTCATAATTTAATTTCATACATTTATGTGAACCTCGATGTAGATTATAGCGTATAGTTTGTAACTTTTTAACTTTTATGCTTGTTATCTAGTAGTTTTAGACCTAATCTACTTTTGTTTATGTTTAAATGACTCACCATAATTGTACTTGCCATGTAAATAACAAATGTCCAATAAAATTCTATTATATTCTATTTAACAAAGAAAAATTATGAACCTTATGTATGATTTACAAAAGCAAACTGTGACGTAACGACTTTGCCATTTCAAACAGGTGGTGATTGAAGGTGGAGTGTATGAAGATATTCATATGTTATATTATCCTTCTCATTGTGGATCATGAAAGCTTCATCCACGTTTCGTATAAATCTATGGAAACAATTTTCGCTGGATCTGTAAAAAACGGATATTCAGTGATCTTGAGATTTGAATGTCTCCGACATTTTATTTGTGAGAACCATTCTCAAATTTTTTGACAGATATTGTTATTGTTGTGATCTTTGCAACATAGTTGATTCGGCAGTAAATAAACCGGTACACATTACAATCTTTTCAATTAATTCTACCATTATGTATTCGTCTTCAATTTGTATCTAGGATGATACATCAAATATTACCGTTATAATATACCTAGGTAAATCTAGACAGAGGCCAGCTAATGAGCGTTAATAGTTTCAGTAAAAATAATTCCTGTTTTGTGGATGAACTCGCCAGCGAAGTAGGTTGCGAGCTTAGTTGTTGCACAGTCAGTTCACGCTACGTTGATGTTAACCATTCATTCACACTATACGGGCACTTTGAGTGAACCATAAGACAAAGCTTTAAAGCTCTACCAATAGGTACTACGTCACATTGGTTTACCTCAGCCACTGTTCGTGTGCACTCGACTGGTGAATTTTGTTTATCAAAGAAGGGGTTACTTAGCCTAACTTGACACGTTGATGCTAACGTTCAAGACGATCATGACCACTATTATTCAGAATTCTAGTTTCACAACAAAACCGCTCGAAATGCTTTCCGTTACTGTTACAAGTTATTGGATCTGATCAAGCATATTCCTCCGCAATTACCAATATTTCATCTAACTACATATTATTGCTTTATTTTCCGAGTAACATAATCATATTCTTCTTTGCACATTCCACATCATTATATTCTCATCTTTTATTATATATCTGTTCTAAAGATTCACAGGGTTCGACAATTTTGAATTTAATTTGGTTTATCTTTAATCTTCAAAGTTACACGAGTAAGAGGTTATATATAAATTCTCGAGAAATAGGTCACACTAACACATGCTTATTATTTTCGTCTTTAAGAACGTTTCGGTCTCACGACCATCATCAGAACACGTAATCACTGTATAAAACGTGATTTTTCGAAACTAATTGTATCACCACAAGGCGTCCTTATGGCACTAATTTCAATTAAAAATACCCAAGTCGCCGAAACGAAAAGAAACACGAACAATCGAAATTATAACAGATTAATGTTTTAAGTATAAATTAAGAAAATTACAAAAATGTGAATAGTTCAACTAAGGATACCAATTATTATAAAAGATCTATTCTGGAGATGATTCACATAAGACGTGACTCCACCAAGTCTGTAAATCATAGAAAGACATTCAATCATTAAGTCAGATTTGTACTAATTTAGTTAATTAAAACCCTTTCAAATCACTACATGCGTCTCTATAATGTTAAAAGTATATTTTAGGTAGAATGCTTAAATACCAATATTTCTAACAAGGTCTGACAACCTTTTTCTATTACCTCATAAATCTTCAACATCTGGTTCGAAATAGGATGCTCGAACTATATCAGTCCTTCAGTAGTATTACTTACTGTTCGATATGAATTTAGAGTTTATAAGAATATTGCGTAGCAGCGGATTCTTAATTTATACTTAAAACATTAATGTGTTATAATTTCGATTGTTCGTGTTCCTGTTCGTTTCGGCGACGTGGGCAATTTTAATTGAAATTAGTGCGATAAGCAGGCCTTGTGGTGATACAATTAGTTTTAAGAAATCACGTTTTATACAGTGATAGGTCTTCTGATGATGGTCGTGAGACCGAAACGTACGTAAAGACGAAAATAATAAGCAATGTATTAGTGTGACCTATTTTCCGAGAATTTATTTATAATTCATACCTGGGTCAAGAATCATTATTAATTAATAAGAGGACCACATTTTGATGATTTTCTCGTTGTAAATAGCCCTAATGTTGGAAAGTATTCAACCATAGTTTGTCAATTTCAGTAAATTAACTTTTGAACTGCAGAAAAAAAATATGTTTATTAGAGGTTCAATACAAAAATGTTGTTCAATCTTTCAAGTCTAATTTCTAACTAACTGCATTATGATAACTTTGTAATATGGATATTTCATGCTGTCTATATTTCTTGTCACTTGGTGTCATTATGTTGCTGATGTAGGGATTCCCTGAAATATGTTCCATGATAGGCTGCTATATACTTCCTCCCTCCTTAGAACGAAGCTTCCTCTGGAAGTTGAACTTTATTTTCTTGTAGTGGAAGTTGAATTGTAGGAGTCTCTTTTGACTTCAATGTTTTCTCCATAATTTTGTTATACCGGAAATTTGCTATTACTATTTATTATTATTAATCCTACGTATAGGATAATAGTCCAGATGTTTGGAATGTGGTATTTGAAGGATTCTTCTATGATATGGATAATATTGTTGTTCCAAATTCAAAGCCTTTAAATCCACACTAAATTTGGGAACTTCATTTTTTGTTTGTTCTAATTTTAATTTATTAATCACAAGAGGTTGGTTCATGTTAGTTATCTGAATCCTTCTCGACATTTAATTTTGATTTCTTCTTTGTGGGGGAATATTCCAAGAAATTGATTGATTTCAGGGATGATTTCCATTTTATGGGATATTCAATTGAATTGAATTTCCATTTAGTAATATTTCCTTCTCGCATAATGAGTTATGGTTATTTTGAATGTAATTAGGACATTGATATATTTTGCCTATCATACAAATGTCATTTAGAGGTTTAATAATGTTGTCTTTAGATTTCAATAGATATTTTATATCTCGAATTATCGTTACAAATTTTGATTCATATTTAGTTGCAATTGAGTGTAAATAGTAGAGTTCAAACTCTTGGTCAAAATCAATTGGGACTGACAAGAAATACTTTATTGTGAAAGATTCGATTTTACAATTAGTTTTTATTATCGATTCAAACTTCATATGTTTTCATATTTTAATTCAAAGGGTGTACTTACTCTCATTGTAGAGTGAAGGTATGTTTGTAATGCTAATAATACATCTCTAGTCTTCATTAGGCTGGGATGTAAAGTATTTAATTTGCAAAATGTGATGGAGTTTTCAACATCTTGTAAGATGTTTAAAATAGTATTACAAAGTATTAACAATTGATTATATAAGTCTTTTGCGAATAGGATATCTTCACTTACAGCTTTCAGTAATATACCAAATTGAAGAATTTTTGATTTATCACCATTTCGTTATGATGTATGTCCTGTATAGTATTATTAAAATTTTCAATGATTTGTTGGTTCAGAGAGTATTGCAATTTTAATATATTTTGAATATTAGGTTGCTTGGGTTGCATATGTTCGAAAATTTTATTTTAATTAAACCTTCCTCCATCTTGTGCGTCTAGGTTGCCAGTAAACATTTTGATAACAGAGCCTAATACGTTGATTAAACATCTTTTGTTACTGACTTTTTTATGTGTGAGTATTTACTTGCCGGTTTTTGGATTTTTGTCAATGCTCTTTATTCTTTCGAGTTTGAATTTATTATTGGTTTTGCGTTGTTTCTGTTTATTTCCTATATACACCTGCTCGGGAATATTTGGTAGAGTTTCTCTATGCTCATTCGTTTTATTAATTACTCGTTATCCTTTTTTGTTGGAGATCGAGGTTTAATTTTTTTATATAATAATTTTATTTTATCCCTGGGTTTTGAAATATAATTATTTGCGCCAATTGTTTATCTACTTAAATGTTAAAAGGGGATTCAGTTTATAAGTGACCGGTTATAACTTCGTAAGGGCGTAGATTATTCACAGAATGTATTGAATTATTGTAGGTTAGTAAAGCATAATTGACTTTTGTTTCTATATGTTCATTTTGATATTTTCTTTGGTTATTCAACAGTCTTATATGTTAAATTAGAGTAGCGTGGAATTTTTCGACGATCCCATTTGATGCTGTGTGTTAAGAAAGAATTTTCTTGCGATTTCAGGATTATAGAATGATTTTGTGCTACCGGTATCTAATAAGAATTTCAAATTATTGTTTATGGTAGTTCACTTTGATTATTGGTTAATTTCAAATTCAAATTTCTTGTCACTAAGTGAAATTCAATAACAGACTCTCTCAAACCAAACACAGTTAGTAGTTATCATGCAGATTATAAGGATCGATTACGAACAAATTACGAACAGTATAACTATTTGTTTGTTTCAAAATTGTCCTGATTCAGCATGAAAATGTGCGAACAATAACTATGAAAATAACACATACACACAACGGTTTTCTTCCAGTTGGCTCTTTTAATAATTTTTAAATGCAGAAACTCATTTCAAATAAGTAATTATACCATAGTAAAATGGTGAAATTCATTATAGCGAGAAATTAGGTGACTTGCAGTATGAAAACGTTTCCACTTACAAAATTCTTAGCTACATGTTGGACATTCATCCATTTTCTTACCTGAAACAAAATAAGATAATTAATTACAAGGTATAGGTATTGCTTTGTTAAGCATATTATTATTAATAATAAACTAATATGTTAGGACAAGTATTTGAAATATGGCACGTGCCTCCAAACATATTAATTCAGTTAAATAGAAGCAATGTTTGATTACTTTACACCGTTGATTGGAAGAAATATTTCAATCAACGATTACACTATGGTAATATGTAACACATATTTGTAATGATATGGTTATTCCAATAATTCACTATGTATTCACAAGAATTGCCTATAAATTCCTCAAATGGTTCTTAAATGTCCCTGCATCCTGACGAATTCTTCATGAATTCGATAGTTAATATTATGCAATCGAAGTTCTTTGCATCATGGGTGGAGAACTCTTGTTGACCTTTTATTCAGTACAAAAGTTGTAGATTGTTTTCAAGTTGCTATGATTTAAAAACCCCGTAATCAAGTAACAAATTTCATTAAAGCCGGATATATATGTATTATTCATAGATGTTTATTTCACCTTGAATATCATATATTATGCGTAAAAATTCTTAGATAGCTTTTCAAACTTCAAAATTGATTTTTAATATCATTCTCAAATGGTTACGTCAATTTGTTTTAGTACGTGAGAGGCAATAACTTGAAATAGCTATAAGTTATCAACAATTAACTTTTTCAAATGCTTGATGATATACAGATGGGGAGAATAAATTAATTGATCCACATCATTGTATTTCTGAAGAATTCTACATTCAAATTGAAGGAAGCCGTTAGTAGGTATGATCTGTGGTATCTTCAATATCTTTCAATAACCACTTTTTCAACTATTCACATCATTGTTGTAGCAAGACGCAACCCTATTTCGTATTTGCCTGGTTCTACAAGTTGGACAAGCTCACAATGATAAAAACTGTTGATCCCTGGTTCAGTACAAGGTAGATTGAAAATGAATTTGATATTTTTGCAATTAGTTTGAACAAAGCCTTTTTTCCCTTGGTCGTAGATTTTCATCACATTGATTTAGAGATTTCATCACATTGATTTAAAGATTTCATCAGCTGTGAAAGGAAATATTGAAAGACGTTTAAGCCGTTGAGCAATTCGGCATGGGGTATTTGGTTTATTTGTGATAATTATGAAAAAAATTGTAACACAGCACTTATAATAAATTCTCGGGAAATAGGTCACACTAACACATATTCTTATTATTTTTGTCGTTAAGTATGTTTTGGTCTCACGACTAATTGTATCAAGCACAAAGCGTCCTTATCGCACTAATTTCATTTAAAAATGCCCACGTCGCCGGAAAGAACAGCAACACGAGTAATTGAAATATTTTTCTATAGATATTTCCATGATCGGTGCTCATCAGAAAAATCCAGTGCGTTATTCCACCATGGGAGATTTCAGTTAAACGGACTAGACGAGCTGAAGCTTTTTAGCCCTTAATCATCTCAACTTGAGACTTGCCAAACTTCTTTCTACTAGACTTCATTATTTATCGAACAGCGAACTTGTGGAACTATTTGAGTACTGAGGTCTTTCCTGATACCCATAACCGCCAACCTTTCAAGAAAATTACAATACCTCCTCCTCTCGCAACATTCCACCTCTGGCTGACATGATCCTCCCCGACCATTATAGGTTTTCCTCTCGTAATATACTATAAAAGAGTTGACACTGTGGATATATTATAACACTATTGATAAGAAATAATCACCCTCATCCAATAAAAGTACTATTAAGTACTAAGGACCTTGCGGCTACCAAGTAGCCTCATCAGAGTAAACTAAATTATAAATCAAAATGTGCCTATTCAAATACTAATGGGTTACCCTCAGCCGGAAATGAATCGAAATTTGATAAATTTCGCTTTTTTGTTTATACATTTCCATCCCTTCTAAATAACCTAGATATTTGTCTGTATTGTGTTTTAAAAGTGATAATCTTTCGTGAGAAATGATGTGACCTGTATTCAAAATATGTTCGGCTACCGCAAAATGTTCCTTATAACAAGTTAAAATGTTCCTTCCAGTATGACCCACATATCATTTTGAACACGACTCACGAATGATTTTGTGAATCCTGGATCTGTCTAAATTGGAAACGTTATCAAAGGTGTTGCCTAAACGGTGGTTTAGCTTGTTCTTACATCTATAAACTGGTTGTGTGTAGTAAAAAAAAACATATTTTTATGAACATTTTTATCATTGGCACATAAACTTTACATATATCCCGTTTATTATTGTGGTTGATGCTAATGTTCAAGAAAAAACCTTCATTGAATCACAATAGTTCATGAGTCATTGATTTTATCGATAGTTTGTCACGGGTCGAAATGACAATAAGAGTCATTACCTGATTTCGTCAGTTTGTTTCAAACTCTACGTAATATTTCAATTATCTATGTATGTTGGTGCATTGCAATTTTACTGATTAAGGAAGCGTTTGGTTATAGTTACTAATTTGTTACAATAATAATATTTTAACGAAATAATAAATAAAACTACTTTGTTTTACTACCACTGATATTTAATATAGTCGTTACTATAGTTTCAACACTAAACGTGTCATCTTATAGAATCTCATGCTATATTGTACTATAGTGTAGTTTGTATAACACATACTGTATAACCATAATTCTATGTTTCAGAACGGCACTGTCATAGAATTCAATTCGTGCTTCCTATTTCGATGTATCGGTTCACTGAAATTAGGTCAAGTTCATTGTTCATCTTCTTTTTCTTTTGGCAACTTAGCTTCCGTATGTGTCGGTAATAAGTTTTTACGCAGTAAATGTGCATCTGGATTTAATTATTTAATCTTTCGATTTTATATCGAATTGAAAGCACTTTTTACTGAATTAAATCGTAATTCATCATTGGGATATAGTTTCGTTGGTATATGAATTATTTATGATATTTACGAGAACCACGTTGTGTGGGATATGATTGGAAACCTTATTTGACTGACAAAAGTTCTTTCATACGAAAAACCCGTCCACCGGGGTAAGTGAAATCAATTGAGATAATCATTCTATTCAGAATTAATAATTGTTCAACTTGGTCAGATTATTGTATCTCAACTTTGACAAGTTTGGTTAGAGTTCATTTTTCCAATGGGAGAAAATGATTATAATTTGTCTGGCGCCCCTATCATTATCTTTCCACTTACTAGTCTCGTAAGTTTGAGCTAGTGATTTTCTCCTAAGACTTGACAATTTTAAGATCTGAACATATTAAGTATGAGGATGTTATTCGAGTTAATAGCTGTGTTTCTCTTATTCTAGGTTTTTCTGCTTTAGCTTTGGGTTTCTTTTTTTTTGGCTTTGGATTTTTTGCCTTAATTTATTACCCTCGCTTTTATTAATTACATTATTATCTTACCTGATTGTACCACCTGAGATTTTCCTTGGTAGTCTGGAAAACGTTCCTGACTCACTTATTTGGATTGAACTTGGTGAACTTGAACTTTTGAACCTGAACTCTCAATCGAAATACTACATTCATCCTGGACTTGGATTTTGAAGGTTATATCGAGCAGTTGGACATCTACCAGGACTGCGAATTGAAGCCTATGCCAGTCAGCGTTTCATCGATATAAACGAGATCTGCACACTCAATAACTTGTATTCAATTTATTTGCGTTATTCTGTAATTTTGCTATCATTACTTAACCTTTGAATTTTATTATGTATGTAATTGAACTATTGATTATTAATCTTTTGTAGAACTGAACAGAATTTATCTTCATATAAATTTAAATATATCTTTTTCCTCTCTATTCATTTAATAATATTACAGACTATTATATAACTAATTTTGTTAAATATATCATTTTTCTTTTCTCTGACTCATTATTTGCGCTAGTTAGCCGGGCACTGTGATAAGTTATCCGATCTTTACTTCATCCAACGAAAATAAACAATCGCCCAAAAGTGTACCTATCCAATAATATTTGTTCAAAATATAGGGAATATAGATTTCAGCGTTTAGTTATCAATCAATTGAAATATTCGAAACGTGTCTTATGAAGAAGAGGATAAGCACGCAATACCAAATTACGTGAAAGTCTTCTCAAATGGCTTATCCCCAAGCTCTGCTTATATTGATTTCAAATGTACAGCAATGAAATTTCTTCGGAAACTGTACTGAAAACCGTTCAAATTTTAAAGACTGCTATGAATTTGTGATTTAACGACCAAGATAATCAAAGTTAAATCAAATTGTAGGGCAACAGGGAGATCGTTTTCTTTAAACGTCTCGAAGGTGATAAATTCGATTTTACGGTTTTAGGTATGGAAATGAAAGGAATGTTTCGCGGAGATGAGTGGGAGTCTTATAAAGACTTGGATATCTGTGTAGAGTTTCCTTACGCTACCTGCCCCGGAATGTGGAGAATGCTGGTTATCCACGCCTCAGAGCAGCTGTTTCATTTACTTGTTTCTCAAATATTGTTACCCATCATCAATGAATTTTATGTTAGTTATTTTTCAATAATTTTCTCACATAAATGAATAATTAGTTGAACGTAGTTCGTTGACGTTCTCAATTATAATACTAGCATGCCACTTGCTACTGCTTTGAAATGTGCTACTGCACATTTCATATTTCATAATATATATTGATGCCTTCAAGCTATCGCAAAACAGTCGGATAAATATCATATAATGTTCTGAATAGTAACACTTGAGGTACCACCAGTTTGTCAACAAATCCCACACAAATATACTGCTTTTTATATTAACAACTGGACAGATATGCTTGGTTATGTTATTAGATTGTTTAAGAAAAACAACTAGCCTACATGCAGTTACAGTGGCAATTCGATAACAGTGGTTAACTCAACAAACCGTTAATTTGAAATGTGGATCTTAGCTACTTTACAAACTGTCTCACGACAAAAAGGTAAAAGGTATTACGTAGAAAATTTACTGTTCTCCGGATATTCCACCGAGTCAAAGTTTATGTAATTGACGTTTTATTTCATAGACATCCTACATCCTACAGTTAATGAGATTGAAGTAGGTACTGTAGGTACCTATGAATTGTCATGTATCGTCAATTCGTAAACAAGCGGATACCAGAGCTGCTGTATCTAGAAAATATATTTGTATTTTGGATCATTGAGACGCTCATTGAAAAATTGTCCAAATTAATTTTAAATTATCGAATTAATTCTTGGAACTCCGGTTATTTCCTTTACTATCACTGAAATCAAAATTAGTTTTGTTTTTACCATTTGTTATGTTGATTAGTGCTTCAATAAAATAAAAATAAAAGTAAATGACTATGTTTAATGAAATGGGTCTGCAGTTTTAATAGGTTTCTAATAAACAAGTCGACTGTAGGCGCACTTCATTATATAGAGTCACCTATTCTTCTCCTCTTCTATAAATTATATGGAAACTTATGGAAATTAATAAACAGAACAATAACTTTTGATAAAGATAAAAATGAATTATCGAAACATCAAAATGAATTTTTATTTCATTCCTAGTAAGACGAAGAACAACAATCTCAAAAATTAACTATATAAATATACAGGGAGTCCCAGGTTTTAGTAGCAGAACTTTAACAGTCGCTAGAAAATTTGATTTTGAGAAAAAAGTTCCTATTAACATATATGCACAGACGCTTAATTTTTGAGATACGGGTGTTGAATTTTATAAAAAATTTCCTAATTTTGTTTTATCTATAAATTTTCGGGAATAGGTCCCATCAACACTTATGCTTTATATTTTCTTGTCTTAATGTCCTAATTTTGTTTGTATCTTCGAGGATAATTAAGATATCCCAATGAAATTTGGTACCGCGAATGCGTAGATAGGTTACCATATTTGTACATAATTTGAGACCGGTATCACTTCCAGTGGCGTAGATATTGGTATTTAATAACAATAAATTAACTAGAAAAGTGTTATCCTGTAGATGCTACTTTTTAGGAACAAACTTCGATGCAGAATTTGAATCGGAACAAATAAGGTCCCTAATATTTCTTTGTTATCGCTGTAGAAGTTAGAAAAGACAGCTTATTTTATTTTTGTCACTCAACGACCCTTCTCAATTTAAGATTCCTCTTTTTCCAATCTTCACCTGACTTTCGTGTAGGTGGCAATTAATCACAAAAATTAAATTTACCGTGATACGGTGCCAGGTACGAAGAAATATCGAGAAACCTTATTTGTTTAGATTCGAATTCTGCATCGAAGTTTGTTCCTAAAGAGTGGTCTTTACAGGGTGATAACACTTTTTGGCTCCATTTATTGTTAATAAATACCTATATCTACGCCACTGGAAGTAACACCGGTCTCAAATTATGTGCAAATATGGCTACTCATCTACACACCCACGATACCAAATTTCATTCAGACATTCTAATTATCTTCGGAGATACGAACAAAATTAAGAAATTTTTAGTAAAATTCAACACCCCCTGTATCTCAAAAATTAAGCATCTGTGTATATATGTTAATAGGAGCCTTTTTACACAAAATCAAATTTTCTATCGACTGTTAAGGTTCTGCTACTAAAACCTGGGACACTCTGTATATAAATCTTGAATATTGGGAAGAATAGTGATAATACATAATTCATATAATCGATCTAGAAATTTAATATAATACTGGAATAGTGTATTGATTATTTAATGAGTACAAAGAAAATGTATTGAAATATTATCAAATCTATAGATCTAACTAGAAGTGTACAAGTATAATAGCATTATTGGGTATTTAAATAACATAGAAGAGTAAATTTAATCTATTCTATGATTCTAAACATCGATTTCATAATTCGCCATATACACTTCATATAACCTCAAAATTTTTTTTTTTTCATAATACACTTCACTTACTACCGATCCAATGTTTACCGCAATTTTTATGTCAAAAAGTACCTCTTAGTAAGAATATCCAATTTTCAAAATTTCAGGAAAATAACTAGGAGAATGAATGAAAAGGGGGGTGTAGGGTATACCATGTGTTTTTGCCACACAATACAATATGGTTTTACCCTATCTTGAGTTAAATATTTTTTAATGAACACTTTTTTTTATACTTTGACTACACGAGAGGGAAACCTATAATGTTCGAGAAACATCGTCTGAGCTAGCAGTAGAATGTTGAGAGAGGAGCTAGGCATTCGATTTTTTCTTGAAGGCTTATAGGCTTAACGGCATAGGGAAATACTATGGTTGACAGGTGCTTTAACAGCTCGTCCAGTAATAGCATCCTTTTTGTTGTCATAGAACTGACTAAGGAATATAACTTTTAAATTGTCAAGGTATACACGTGTATAGTATTATTAGAAAAGAATCAGCGTAATTTTGGTAACCATCCACAGAAATCAGAATTCAATCGTATCAAAAAACGTACCTGGTTAATATTATCATCTTATTTTTGATTTCTTTGTACAAAGACAACAACAACTGAAATATTTAATCTAAGCAAGAAGTATATTTGGAGCACACTTGTATGCATAAATCGCATCCGGATTAAATGAAGAAACATAGTAAAAATTAAAATGCAAAGCGGGGATAATAAAAAGGATCGTACGCAGACTCTCTGTAGAAGATGCTTTGTACCGCAATAACTTTGCATCTAAATGGCGTACGGCCGCAGGAAGTAGAAGATACAAATTACAGAGCCTTTGTTCCATCAATTTAACAGTCACCCGTGCTTGGATGTTCCCGAAGAACATGATTACGCTTTCGCTCCTTACTATCAACTACATTTTTGGTACATGTTATCTTTGTTGAGATTGCTGAATAAATTTGTAGTATATATAACGTCTGAAGATTATTGAGTTTCAAATGAAATAGATATATCAAATCTAGATATAACTGGAAAGTATTTATATGGCCAGGCACCAGTTATAGTTATACTTCTGAAGCGACATTCCTAAATCCATTTTAATAAATACGTGGGTAGTACGAAATTACACATAGACTAACGCCTAAATGTCATAAAATAGTGAAACTCAAAGTTACACATATCATCGCCGTTTCGTTGGAATGTTTTCAAGTTTCCACACCTATCGATTACCAAGTGTCCTAATGTTTCCTCAATTAGAAATTTACATTTTCAAACTTATATTCATATCTAAGATATCTTTCCCTACAAAACATCATCAAATAAATTTTGTGAAATAGCTGGATAACGTGAGATAAATTTTGTAAAACTATAAACCAACGCTACTGTGCAGGGATAGAAGTCAGATCCTTATGACAATCCAGGCACCTGGACCATTCACTCATCATGTGAAGTTCCACGCAGGTACTCAGTTGCTATTGGCCATTGTACGCCAGAAGTGTTGGGCAACATCAGGAATTAGTGTCGCAAAGACGGTCACTCGAAATTGCATTCAATGTTTCAAATTGAATCCCAAAAGCATTAATCCATTAATGGTAAATTTACCTAAAACACCTGTCACTTCAATGCAACCCTTTTACGTTTGCGGGGTAGACTACACAGGTCCATTCGTACTTCGGGACAGAAAAGATCGCAATTGTAAAGAAATAAAATTTTATATTTGCGTGTTTAGTTGCTTCTCTACTAAGGCTGTCCATTTAGAATTAATAACGGACCGAATCGTTTATTGCCGGCCTGCGACGATTTGCTTCTAGACGTGGTAATCCAGGTTACATATTTTCGGACAATGCTACTAATTTTGTGGGAGCACCTAAACAACTCACTATTTTGGATTCATTTTTAGAAAAATCACAAGATGATGTAATAAGTTGTGCTAACAATAACATCAGTTGGCATTTTATACCTGCTAATTCCTCCCACTTTGGAGGTTTATGGGAATCCCCTTTGAAAGGCATAAAGTTTCATTTATATAAAGTAATATCTGACACCAAATTAACATATGAAGAGTTCAATACAATTATTATACAAATTGAAGGAATCTTAAACACTCGTCCTATTCATTCAATGGCAACAGATCTCAATCATATCCAACCCTTAACCTCAGCACACTTCCTAATTGGAAAGCAAATATAGTCCAGTAAAAGAAGTCCAAAATCGACCTGAATATTAAATTTTTTTTCTTATGAGCCGATTTTGATCTGTGAGGGCTCATTTTCTTCGTAATGATGTCTAGAACAGAGTGCGGGGATTTATTTTTCTGACTAATTGTTTATATTGTTAATAAACAATAATTAGTGTTGAACAAATGCGTGTCTCAGAGTATTATAAGAAAAAATTAAAAAGTACAGGTTTTAAGCAAGTAATAGAATATTTTCAAGTGTTAAAGTAATAAACAAAGGTTCACAAAGCTTACTCAATGTTCATAAGCAATTTGTTAATGAACCATTTGTTAATTAACAAATAAACAAAAAAATGAAATTAGGTCTGGTTATGCGATTTTGGACTCGATTTCGGTTATTTCCAACTCGATGAACACGAATTCGGTAATATAATTCCAATAAATTGTTTATTTCATTTGTTAATAAACAATTTGTTAATCAACAAATAAACGAAAAAATGAAATTAGGTCTGGTTTATGCGATTTTGGACTCGATTTCGGATATTTTCAACTCGATGAACACGAATTCGGTAATATAATTGCAATAAATTGTTTATTTCATTTGTTAATAAACAATTTGTTAATTAACAAGTAAACGAAAAAATGAAATTAGGTCTGATTATGCGATTTCGGATATTTTCAACTCGATGAACACGAATTTGTTGATATAATTGCAATACATTATTTATTCCATTTGCTAATAAACAAATACTGCGCTTGGTGGGAAAATGAATGTTTTCTAAAGCTGTACTGACTATCAATCTATCGGCATCGCCGCATAACCAGACCTTATTTTATTTTTTCGTTTATTTGTTAATTAACAAATTGAAATAAACAATTTATTGCAATTATATCAACAAATTCGTGTTCATCGAGTTGAAAATATCCGAAATCGAGTCCAAAATCGCATAACCAGACCTAATTTCATTTTTTCGTTTATTTGTTAATTAACAAATTGTTTATTAACAAATGAAATAAACAATTCATTGCAATTATATCCACAAATTCGTGTTCATCGAGTTGAAAATATCCGAAATCGAGTCCAAAATCGCATAACCGGACCTAATTTCACAAGACTTAAAAGTTACTATGAAACCTTTATAGCCTTTAATTCACTTAATGAATCTATCAGATTTTCAAAATTCCATTCTAGCAGTATGTTATTTTCCAAACTCAGTCAATTTTCCTCGAACCTTGCACGAAGTTTGTTGTCGATCATTTGTAACTTTGCAAATGAATGTTCTCCGGTGCAGTTAAATACCATCAACTTAAAATATATTCTTTAAGCAACATCTGTATTGACCGTGAATGTACATCGCGAATTGCTGAAAGTGGAGGAGGCTTTGGGGCCTGGTCCCACTGGACCCGTCCTAAATTCGGTTCTGCTAATATGTCACTACTCTTCTATACTAAGTGAGAGACAAACTGTTCGTAATTTGTAGAATGTTTTCAAGTCTTTTCTCAATAAGTGAACTACTGATGATCTTTCTAGCACATTATGTATCACATACCTGTATTCCCCTCCTCAGAATTTAGCTGTTTCCTGTAAACTTTATCCAAGTACCTCCACAATTGATGTTCAAAATGAAGATATTATGTTAACGGGGAGGTTGAAACCGAAACACTTAAAAACCGATTGTTCCGATTTTAACAATGTGGCATGTTAATTTTAGGTGTTGGACGAGATTTAGCCAAATGGTTGATGTTAATTTTGCAGTTTTGCATTTTCCGGCCAGATCAGCCAACTGGGAGGGAGAATGAAACACTGGATTAATATCACGACTGAGAGGTATTTTTGGAGAAAAAGTGATACTCAACAGAATTTATAAAATTCTCATACATATTCCACTTCTATAGCAGGTCCTAATGATTTATGATTAAACCTGGGGGAACCGGTGAGGTTCCTTATGCCTAAGGTGAAGCCCAATATTATCGAAATCTTATGCGCATATTGCCAGCTATACTAGCACCATCAGAGTCAACTTTGGGTGTTTGGATAAGTGATTAATTACCTTAAGAGATTAATCACAAATTTCGTTCCTAGCTTCTGAATTTTCTCAATGTTGCAGGGTTTTACAGATAATGCTTTGCGTTTTGGGGAAATCAGTTCCTCAGAACTACATAAAATGTACATTGAAGTTTCATCTTCTTGTTTGCTCAACTTGCACAGGAGTAACTCGCTTATACTCATTTTGTAGAAGTGGTACTTAAACGGCCTGTGTCCCGTTAGTATCTTCGTCAGCAGTTTGGCATCGGTTTTAACCATCTTTCTCACATGTTGAACCAGCCTTCTTCAATGTGCAGTCCGGTAAGTGCTTTAAACTGTCTTGAACCGTTCACTGGTGGCCACTCTTTCGAGTATTATGATGTGACCCAGCAGTTGAAGCGACTTTTTGATGCTGCTCTTCGAGGTGGCCACCGCTGTTTCTACACCTATTAGGAATTCCTTAGCTTCAGCTATTATTATTCCAGGTGTCAGAGTGGATGAGGTTGCTTTAATTTCCGCAAAGGTTATTGAGCGTGTTTATTCAATCACACACGAGCGTTGATGTATTTTGCTTATCTGTTAGTATGTGTTCTTAAATCTTCAACGTCATAAAATATCTTCACATCGGTTTAAACTCAAGAAATTTACCGAACCTTTTATTGAATTTTGATCGATATTTGAGCTTGTTACGGTTTGATATTTCACTTATCAGTTAATTTTCTACTCCATTTTGACATCTCTACCAAAGATAGCTAGTACTGAAGAAGGATGATATATCTGTAATGCGTGTTTACATAAAAAAACCTATAGATTGGTGAAATATGTAGGTCGCAGTCGCTGAGTCTCTAAAACTCTTGAATGTAAAGATCCACGAAGAATTAGATTGATTTCTATGTCCAATTTTTCAGAATGAATTAAAAGGCATGCAAAAATCCATATCGACCATTCGATGATACTACAATTGGTGGTACCCATACAAGCTCAATATATTCAGCGGCTAAAACTGCGGTTACCAGCTTAATGTGTATAGTACACAATTAACACTAGCATTGTATTTCATTATCATGTCCCAGATTCATTATAAAATCCTGCAATATGCATATGAATGTATACGAAGGCATTAATTCAGTATATTATGGCTCCTCCGACCCTGTCAGGGAACTTTCCCTCATACAAAAATTCATACTACATTTTCTGCTATTGTTCTTTCACACCGCAACTTTTAATGTTTATGAAACAGGGCCAGCCATTCTTTTCTCTGCTTCGCAAATTATATTATCTGCTTGTCGACAAAAACAAAGAAATTACACGCTTAAAATTAAAATTTTAGATTTGCATATTTTCCTCGTTTAGTTAAACCAAGTCTAAAAACTATGTAATATTCCGCTTTATCACTTCACATTTAATAAATGAATTTATTTTGCTTTGCTTACAATGTTTTCACAAAGTGAACACTTTCATAAATTACAATTAATTTGGTTTTATTAAAGGCTTCAACAGGGAAAATTATATCTGAGTTGCGAACAAAAGAATGTAAGATATCACATACATAAGATTTATTTCTTTTCTCTTAGATAGTCTATAGTAATAAACTGAGGCACAGTGACCATGAACTCATGATTTTGACCTTCTTGGTAAAATCTAACAAATTCAAGACAGTTATGCAAGCAAGGTAGTTCACCCTGTGGATGTTCAATATCGATCAAATTCAAAATCTCTAATAGTTACACCACTAAAACACTATGAACCGCGATGCCCTTTCATCAGCGAATAAATAGGAAACATCATACAATATGATGAAATAAATGAAATATTGACATGAATTTATACATAAAATATTGTTGTAACTGTAAGATGTCTATAGTTTAGATCGATCAGTAACATTACAATCTAATAGTTCCGGACAGCTGTTTCGCCCTCTCCCTCATCAGGGAAAGGAGAAATTTTACAATGTTACTGGACAATCCCTGTTGAAGGTATACTTAACCAATCTATAGTATGGAAAAAAAGACCATAATATCATCTACGAGTAGATGTCCCACTGAAAAATCCGAGCAGTATACAACATTGACTGATACGACATCTCGAGCTTTGTAAAAGTTAGTTAGACTACTTGAGTGCCTGATGGCGACACCGAATCGAATCGAACCAATGAAATAATAATTAAGATATGATTGAATATTTATTTCTTGTTGTCTTTCGCCAGGTAACAAAGGTGAGGTTAGTCTAGAACAGAGGTCTCCAAACATTTTCGTCCCGTAGATCTCGTGCCGATTCTTTCTGATTTGGGTAAGCCCCCTGCTAACCTAATACAGATTTTTTTCAAATCACGGTCGTACATACAGGTCTGGAAACTCGGGGCTGTTCCCTATGCGAGAAGTGAGACCGCTACGCGTCGACTGTCGCGTAGTACCAAAAGACGTCACGTGAGAGTATTCTCTGACAACTGTCATTCTTAAAAATTACGAAACTGTGCATTATGCCGAAATGCAAAACGTGGTACAAAAGTGTAAAGCACGAAACTTCTGTTTTTAAAGTGCCGAAAGATGCGGAAATGCGAAAAAAGTGGATGCTTGCGATTCCGGATAGAAATGGTTTTAACGAGGTCGTTTATGTGTGCGAGCATGTATAACGAAAAAGGGAAAGTTATTTTTAAGGTGAGTAATACATTTTGACAAGGTAACAGTTCTATTCCTCTCTCAAATCAAAATAGTAAATATTGCGCTACGAGAAAAATTATTTTACTTAATAATGTGATTGTTGCCGTAGAGATCCAAGCGCTAACTAGTGGCTGAGCGAGGGACTACGAGTTTGGCGACGCGTAAGAGACCCATGTCAAACATACGAGTCCCCAGACCTGTATGTACGACCGTGGTTCAAATCCATCATTCAATCTGGTTTCGGCAGCTGACACAGAGCTACTCACTTTGATAGGGATTACTGAAGAGTGTAAATATTCAAAATAAAAATACGTTAAGTTTTTATTTAAACATTGTCGATCGTGTAGGTGAAAATCTGTTTTGTCTACTCTTCTGTTGTATCGAATGTGCAATAAGCGGATGTAGTATAAACAAACAAATAAAATGTGGAAAAACACTATGTAGCTATTGTGGATCGCATTTGACATTCTTTCAATTGGTCAATATACTTATGTTTCAAAATATTTTTTCATAGGCTAATGTAATTTTCTTGATGATTCTTATTTAAAAAGTGGCGTTGAAAACGATGGTGAAGTCTGATTGTGTTATTGCTTATGTTTACGTTGTAGTTGCAGAATTATCAAAAAATGCGAACAATAAAAAAACCATTTGCAATAATCGTATGTAATTTTGCATGTTGTTTTTTTTTTCTCAGGACTTATATGCTCTACCATTTCGTAAAACACGTCACGGATTACATTTTGGTCATAGATTACGCCATATCTTTTTCTCGACGCAATTGTTTATAATTCCGAGTAAATAAACAGATTTTGTGGAAAAAGAACTTCATAGACCCTTATTCATTAGTGTACATTCAAGGTAAGGTAATTGTTAGAATAAGTTAATTCTACTCATCGGATCGGGATAAATCTTCGACCAAAATATGCATAATTGAGAAAACACTGTTCCGATCTAATATTTGTTCACCGAAATATTTGATTTGTTCACTAAGGACTGCTAAATAAATTGTTGTAGAAAGTAAAGAAAAGAAAAAAGTATACTTACAGTATATAAGTGAAAGCAATTCCAACAATTTGAGCCCATTTGGATCAATTTTTATTGAAACCGGAAGTCTTCATATGCTAATAAACAACTAACCCAATTCGTTCATTTACTTGGGAATATAAACAATTGTGTCACGAAAAAAATACGGCATAATCTATGGCCAAAATGTAGTCCCTGGCATGTTTCACGAAATGATTGTGCATCATCACATTTGTTCATAAACACAACTAATTTGATCACAACATTTTAATGAAGAAAGTAAATGGGTATTGATTAATCTTAAACAAGTTTGTTGTCCTCATCCTATATCCTTACCGTTGCGGTTGAAACATGAGAAAATTAAATATGCGCTATTTTATTTTTCCTTGTGGTTGAATATGTCAATCGATACTTCAAATCTTCAGCGATTCCAAATTATGTATCTCATACATATACTGATTCCAAGCATTATTTCAGTAATGTGTATACAAAATCTGTAGTTCGCGTTACCTTATGTCTAAGTTGCTTACTAACTATGCCGTTCGTTTAACTGATGTTGAAGCAAAGCAAGATCGTCAAACCAAAAGAAGAAAACTCGCTGAAACAAATAGAACAAAAAATTGACAGATGTATATATCTAAACATCACTGAATCCATCAGGTCAGGAAGGTTAAGAATACAACAACTTGAAAGACCTAACAGATAGGTATCTGTTTGCTCCGTTTACAAGATTGCAATTCGTTCCATATAGAAAACTTTTCAATTAAAACATTGAAATATAAATGAACAATAGATATAAATGTTGAATGAATATATAAGTTGTATGAATCAATTCGATAATAAAAATTATGTAACTAAGATGATAAAATAATAATGAAAGCTCATTAAAACTATGGGGTGAGGCAAAATATACCCAGCCATGGAATATTGTTTTAATTGTGTTATGTCTATGACAACTGTCAAAAGTGAAGTTTTATATCAAAGTAGAAATATACAAAATTTTGTTATGAAACTCGAAAGAAGCATTGAACCTTTCTTTTTTGAAAATGCCAGGGACAATGCAGTTACTGTTAATGGAGAACGGTATAAAACAATGATACGTGAATTTCTGCAACTACAGTTGGAAGAACTTGACATGGAAAACTTCTGGTTCCAGCAGGATGGCGCTACATGCCACACTGCGCATGAAACGGTCGCTCTTCTCAGATACATTTTCCCTGCCAGGTTGCTCTAAAAAAATGGGGATGTTGAGTGGACGCCTTATTCCCGTGATTTGACGGCACCAGATTTTTTCTTGGGGGGATATTTGGGAAATAATCGTCCACAAACGTTAGAACTCTTGAAGGTGAATATTCGTGAAGAAATTGCGGAAATTCCAGCTGAAATATTGCGCAAAGTTATGCTACACGCTTAAAATAGATTTGGTCATTGTCTGGCTTGTCGTGGCGGTCATGTACTCGATGTAGTTTTTCATAAATAATTTTACATCTTTTAATAAATAGTTTTCATCAAAAAAAAAATAATTTTTTTTGCACCTAAATTCTTTTAATTAAAAGAACTTGGATTGGTATATTTTAGTGCACGCTATATAATAATATGAAACATTCGGAATCATAGATCTGTTAAAATGAATAAAATAACAATTCTAGGAGTACGGTACAGGTACATCTTTACTACATAATTTGTTCATGGATGATTACTTCAAATAACCTACACCTTTTAGTGGTAGGGTTGCGCAAATTTGCTTTAGTTATTGAGCATACTGTGGATTGCAACGACAACATGCCGTTGAGCAATCAAACGAATATATGGATTTCAAAATATTCAATGATGAGATTCCAGAACATTTTATGATTTTAATTGAAATTAACTCCCGGTGAGTGAGTAGTTCTAATTTGGCCAAATTATACCACATAACTCATCTGAAATACAAATAATTTGCAAGTCTTATAGTTTGATGATTTTTGTTCATAAATGAGTTACAGATTTAGCCGGAATATTTTTGATCATACGACCTTTGGTTGCCTAGATAGATCTACTTTTGTTTATTTGTATTAGATGTGAAAGGACGGGAATGAACCAGAAATACCTGTACAAGACCTTGGTTGTATCATTCAGACAATACGTCAATTATCAATCAATGTTACTTAATTTCTGAAAGCAATATTGTTAGTCAGTTAAATCTCCATGTACTGTATACTTAGATATTGATTTTTATAACTCCTGTTGTTAATGATAGGGCTCCCAATTAACTTCAATTTCATATAACAATTTCTTTGAATCAGTAATACGATTTTCCTCACTTGAAAGGCTGTATCTACATATTCGATGTTAATATTCAAATTCCTTGTGTCGATGTAGTGATTCACTAATTTTGCAGAAGTGTTTTGAGTGAGTAGGGTGGCATAATCGTAAGCAAAAACATGTTGCATAACAAGCAATAACTAAAAGTCTTATTGTCATTTTATCATCACTCTTTCGGAAACATTATATTCAGAATGTATTATTCGGAAATCCGCTCTCGGTTGGAGAAATATTTCATTTATTTTCGAGAGAAACAACTTATGCACGATTGGTCCGATGCAAAGAGAAGTACGAGTGGGTGTTAATTTTATAAACACTTTTATCTCGTTTTACTTTTGCTATATAAAATCCATTACAGCATGTTCGGTGTCTTTGATGTTTCTTTCCATCTTGGAGAGTGGCGTCTCTGAATATTCAACGTGGAAAACGGCAGCTGTTCTATCTGGTATCTATTAAAGCTGAGCTCGATTTCATCAATTTTAGTAATCAAATACTTTACACTTGGCTTAATCCGTTGTTTGCGATATTCCACCTGAGTCGTTCTCGTATTCAAAATATTCCGAGCATTTTGATTTAAACTTTAATTTAGAAATACCTGTTTACAGTGATGTTGCAATTGTATAATAAAATCGTAGAAATCGAGCTGAAAACAGCTCATGGAATATGGAATCCCTACATCATCAGGGGTGAATTATTTTCAAATATCAGTTATATGTCCTGAATGAAATGATACAATTAATGAAACGGCGAATTAATTTGATAGTCAATCCTATATTGCAGTTCGTTTATTTTTCCACATAGCCTAGAGGGCGACATCCGCTATAGGTCGAGTTTAACGATCTTGATTAGTTTGAATGTTTAATCTTACTAGTTTTATTTATAAGTACCATGACTCATCTCATCATTTCTTGTTAATTCTTTCTATTCAACATTTTACCCTGTTCGATGGCAAAATGTATTTTCAAATTTAGATAACGTTATTTATGATGTGGCATAAGGGCTTAACGAATTTCTTTTTTTTTTGTTCGTTTGCGGAGTGTAACAAGTAATTGCTTTAAGCCCAACTTATCGAAAACATCTGTACACGTGTCTACCGTATATATACATTGATACCATATCCTATGTACTTTCGAAAAGGATATGGCGAAACTTACTGGGCATTTTTAAAAGCAAGGCCTCCGAAAATTTTTAAATTTCGATTATTTTGATTGAATTGGATTTTGGGTAGTGGTAGTAGATACCACGTATCTCAGGAAACCACATCAGGCAGAAATACTAAGTGGGCTGGAAAAAATGCAATACCAAAAAAAAAGATTGGTTAGGTTGAATGGGAAAGGCGTAAATTTGTCTGCCTATGAGTCAGGATCAACCCTTCACCAACGGAAGAAAAGCATTTTGGGTTATAAACAATAACTATATATTTTTCTGCTTTCAAATCGTTTATTTCTATAATTAAGGGGTTTTTGTGGCAGCGATAACGAATTTGAAGTTTTAAAATGTGAACATCCTATCTTTAGCTTCATATAGTTTTTTCCATCGAGAACTAAGCATTTTCGACAATAAAATACTTTAGGCTGGGCAGAACTGTCTTTGGCCAACGCAGACATAATCGAAGATTCAAATCTTACTTGATAAATCGTTGCAACTAGACTAATTTTGTAATAACCATAAAAACCATAACGGAAATACAAGGATAGTAAAAGTTTACCGGTGTTGGTTATGTTCCGAAATTTATTAGCCAACGGTCTATATGAGAATACAATAAAATCCATATATAGGAGTTAAAATATGTTTCCAATGACTATTATATCACAAACCCATAATTTTTATCAAAAAAGCATCTCAATTACATGTTCAAGATTCTAGTAAATTTTTCTTCCCGTAACCGAATTTTAATTATAATAAACCTAATAAAGCTAAAGATACCGTTTTTTCTGTTTTGAAACCTCAAATTCATTATCCTAGTCCAATATTAACCCTCATGTTACACTTTCGAGGCGGAAAACATGTTTTGCCCAAGTATGAAGAATTTTGATCAACCCTTGACATTCTGCGTTATAAATAATAACAATATATTTTTCTACTTTCAAATGATTTATTTCTACAATTAAGGGTTATTTGTGGCCACCGATAACGAATTTTAAAATGTAAAAATGCTATCTTTAGCTTTATATATGACTTTTTCCACATATAAATGAGCATTTTCGTTATTAAAATAGTTTATGCTTGGGCAAAACTGTTTTTGGTCAACGCAGACATATTCGAAGATTTGAAACTTACTTAATAAGTAGCTTCAACTAGACTAACTTTTGAAATTACCATAAAAAACATAATAAAAATACACTAAAGAATATTCAAGCTTTTTACACACAATTTGTATTTTCAGATCGTAACAATTTGCCGATGTTGGTATGTTCCGAAATTGTTAGCCAAAGGTCTATAAGAGGATACAATAACATTTATTTAGAAAACATCCATTTATACAGGAGTTAAAATATGTTTCCAATGACTATTATATCACAAGCCCATAATTTTTACGAAAAAAGCATGTTCAAGATTCTAGTAAATTTTTCGTAGCGTAACTGAATTTTCATTGTAATGAACCTAATAAAGCTAAAGATATCGTTTTTTCTGTTTTGAAACCTCAAATTCATTATCCTAGGCCAATATTAGCCCTCATGTTACACTCTAGAGGTGGAAGACTTGTTTTGCCCAAGTATAAAGAGTTTTGATAAACCCTTGACATTCTGGGTTATAAACAATGACTATATATTTTTCTACTTTAAAATCATTTATTTCTACAATTAAGGGGTATTTGTGGCCATCGGTAACGAACTTGCAGTTTTAAAATGTAAAAATGCTATCTTTAGCTTCATATACGGCTTTTTCCATCGAGAAATAAGCATTTTCGACAATAAAATACTTTATTCTTGGGCAATACTGTTTTTGGCCAACACAGACATAATTAAGGATTCAAATCCTACTTAAATAAATCGCTGCATTAGATTAACTATTATAATAACCATAAATTACATTACAAACTCATAAATTTTACCCAAAAAGCACTCCTACATACATGTTCAAGATTCTAGTAAATATTTCGTAGCGGAACGGAATTTTCATTGTAATAAAACTCGTTCAGTATCGTTTTATCAGTTTTGAAACCTCAAATTCGTTATTCCAGCTCAATATTAACCCTCATGTTATACTTTTGAAGCGGAAAACATGTTTTGAACAATCATAGCGAATTTTGATGTCAAAAATGCCGATGTCTCAATGGAGAACGCCATATATGAAGGTAACGTTAGCCTTTTTTTCCATTAAAAAATCGGAAAAAGAGGGTCTGAAGACATTGCTTCCTGCGTTTTGGAAAAAAATTTAAAGTTTGTCCGAAAGTTTGATCCATGTCACACAGTCAGATACATGTGGCGGCCAAAATAGAAATATTAACATGGCCAGTATGTTTTCATGATCCCCCGAGGATGGTTTCAATTCGGTCCAACTATAAGGAATAAAAAGCAATTTGAGGTTCTTCAAATGACACATTTTCATTTTCAAAACTCGTTCAGGATTATGTGACTCGAAGGACTACTGACACGGAGGCTACGAAAGTGAACTGGCGAAATAAAATGATCAGGTATGAGAAAATCTTCGGGCTGATTCAATTCAAAACTTTACTTAATGATGATGATGATTTACTCTAGTTGAGACGATTGAAAGGGGGCAAACCACCGACACCATTATTGACGACATGTTATGATGAACCACCGCCAATCAATCCCTTAAGGAACAATGCTTCTTTCACTGATTGATTCTGACTGTCACAGTTTTTACTTATATTTGGAAACCAGCGCCAGAAGATCAGAATTACCGGAAGATCACTATGATGAAAACGAATGACGATTGCGAGTTTCTAATTTGCTGAATAAATAGTAATTGTGTAAAAATTATTTATGATTTAACGCGACCCTACGGAAAATGTTCGTTTTGGTGTATGAAACAAAAGTCTAAAATTTCTACCTCCTAAATTGACCGCAACCACTTTTCTTCCGCCATTTTGTGGTATTTTGGACATTTTTAGGGGAAGTTAGTCACAAAAATTTTCTTATCTCCAGTTGTATAGGGAATTAAGAAATCAAACTGGAACCCTTTTATTGACAATGCTCAAGGAACTCCCAGTTCAAATTTCAAGTTGATCCGACTATATATATACATATATATACATATATGCATGGGAACTTGCGTGACGGCTAACTCGGGCAGTTTTCAACCGATTCAACTCAAATTTGAACTATAGGTAGGTTTTATGCCCTCAAAACTGCCTTCCGATTTTCAAGTCAAAATATTGAATTGTTTCTGAGAAATTCGAGCTTAAGTCAATTTTTTAGCTAATTTCCCAATTGAAATATCTCATGTCCTTTTCACCGGTTGACATTTGCCTAGCGTCAAAATGTAGGTATTTGCATATATTTTTACGTGGTAATCATCGTTTTTATACTACATTAGCAATATGATATTTGTTTCGTTTTCACCATCAATCGATCGAGTGGACTGTATTTTCATGGGTCTTTTCTGGATTAATTAAAACTGTTTTCAAACAATAACATTTATTTAAATAGATAATTTTGGACTCTTTCAAGAGGTTTTAAAACTGTACTAGCAGGCTGCTACATCTTTTCTTAACTACTCATTTTCTACCTGGTTCCTCGACAAGAGGGTAAATCCGGGTTGAGAGTGGTAATAATGGAGGGGCATGAGCCATAACTTATAACTAACTTAAACAGGAATAAGAAATATCACTTACTTTAAATTATATATACTTAATAATAAACAAATACAATGAACTAATTAACAATATTTAAAACCATACCGGCCACCTTGGCAGACCTCAGGTCTTCAACAACCAGTACCATCAGATAGAAATATAAAATATAAAACATGGAAAAATTAACTTAACTATTAGAATTAGAAATCTTTAAAACTATTGAGAGTTCATCTATTAACAAAAAATGTTTGTTTTCTCAGGTAATAGGGAGTGGACACACCTTTACAACCGGCCGTTTATAAACACCTTTATTGGTCTTAACACTCACAACACGAGTTTTTCCATCACTTCCGGGGTGTAGTTTTATAATCCTTCCCAATACCCATTGGGATGGTGGTAAATTGTCCACCTTAACAATAACCATTGCACCAATTGATATAACATCAGTATCTGCATTCCATTTCTTACGCTGTTGTAATGAAGTCAGGTAATCACGTGACCAACGTTTCCAGAAACTTTGTTGCAATTGTTGAAGAAGTTGGTATCGAGATAACTTATTAATTGTTATATGATGAACATCTGGATCTGGTGGTAATGTCAGTAATTTGCCAATTAAAAAGTGAGAGGGGGTTAGCGGATTTAGATCATTGGGGTCGGCGGAAAGAGGAGAAAGGGGTCTAGAATTAAGTATGCCTTCAATCTGCGTCAACACAGTAATAAACTCCTCATATGTTAAGATTGTTTCGCCGATTACTTTGTATAAATGCCGCTTTAGACTTTTCACATTGGCTTCCCAAATACCTCCAAAATGCGGTGAATTTGGAGGAATAAAATGCCATTTAGATCTATTTTGATCAGTATAATCACATATTAGATCATTGTTTGATTTGAGAAATGAATACATATCATTCAAACTATTATTCGCACCTACAAAATTTGTGGCGTTATCCGAATACAAGTCGCTTGGAAATCCTCTTCTTGATGAGAACCTTCTCAAGCATGCTATAAATGCATCGGTTGACAAATCAGAAATTAACTCAATATGTATAGCCTTAGTGCTTAAACAAACAAATAAACAAATGTAAGCTTTAGTTACTTTATAACCTCTGATCTTGCGGTCCTTTACGGAAAAGGGTCCTGCATAATCAAGACCTGTACATTGAAAGGGTATTAAATTAGCAACACGATTATGTGGCAAATCAGCCATGGTCACAGACATTGGTTTAGGATTGAACCTAAAACATGTTAAACATTTTCTAACAGTTTCTTTAGCCAAATAAATTCCTTTTAAAGGCCAATAATTTTGACGGACACTATTTAACAATAATTGTGGACTAGCATGGAGTAGTCTAATATGCTCAGATTGAAATATTAATTTAGTTAACATATGTTTTGAATCTAGAATTATAGGATGTTTAGAATTATATTGTAAATCGGAATGTTTGAGTCTACCACCGACTCTTATTATTCCATAATTATCAACGAAAGCAGCTAAACCATTAAACTTATTTTTGATCGCTTTGACATTTCCTGTTGTCAAATAATTGAATTCTTTACTAAAACTTTGCATCTGAGCCATTTTAATCAAACATTTAAGGGCATCATCTAATTCGATTAACGTTAATCTACCATTAACGCGATTGGTACCACGTATTTTCGAATTACTATTGTTATGGAATCTTTTACAATAAGCAATAACTCTTTGTAATCGAGTTAAATTAGAAAATTTATCAAATATTTGCCAGTTTTGACTTATTGTATGTAAAACTATCTCGCAATTAGTTTTTTTTAATTCTGGCAAATCTCTTTTTTTAGTAGGAGTAAACTTGAAATTAAAACTAGAGACATTGAAATCGTAAAGCCATGATGGACCGGACCACCATAGTTCATTTTTCATCAATTCAGTTGGGTAGTTACCTCGTGAAACAATATCCGCAGGATTCTGTTTAGTTTCAACATACTGCCAACTGTAATTTGCTGTTAATTCTTGAATTTCCGTCACACGTGTACATACGAAAGTTTGCAATTTATACGTTTCTGTATGAATCCAATGAAGGACAATCAATGAATCTGTCCATAGATAACAATCGAATTCATACATTACGCATTCCGATAAGACTTTCATTAATCGGGATAGCATCAATGCAGCTAACAATTCTAAACGCGGCATAGTCAACGATTTCAATGGAGCTACTTTTGACTTTGAACAAAGTAAAGATACTTTTATCTCATTATTTTCATTGATTGATCTCATATAAACTACTGCTCCATAAGACCGTTGGCTAGCATCTGAAAAACCAAATAATTGAACTTTTGCTGGTTTTTCGATCATGACAAATCTAGGAATATTTAAGGTATTTAAAATTATCAATTCCTTGTAAAATAAATGCCATTTCCTAATTAAATTATCGGGAAGTTCATCATCCCAATCAAGTTTTAACGACCATAATCTTTGAATTAACCTTTTAGCAATTATTATACAAGGTGATAATAAACCTAACGGATCATATAACTTCGAAATTTGTGACAATATACTTCGTTTTGAGCATTTTTCTGAAATCTGTTCATCATCAGTGAATTTAAATGATAAGTGATCGTTTGTACAACACCATTGTATACCTAAACATTTTGTATCTTTGTCACATATTTTAAGAGTTTCTGTGGTTTTATTAATTGATTGAAAATTGTTTAAAATGTGTGCACTATTAGACCGCCATTTATTTAAAACAAAACATCCCGTACTCAAAATATAAGAAATCTGATTACAAATTTCAATTGCATCCCTTTCATCTGAAAATCCAGCTATAAAATCATCTACATAGAAATTCTCTAATATCATTTGACTTGCAACAGGAAATTCATCTCTAAATTCATCGGCAAGTTGGTGTAAACACCTCATTGCTAGGTAAGGTGCACTCGCGGTGCCATAGGTAACCGTATTTAGTTCGAATACTTTAATGTTTTCCGATTTATCGAATCTCCAAACAATTCTCTGAAGACACCTGTCCTCACGATCAATTAAGACTTGTCGGTACATTTTCGTTATGTCCGATGAAACTACATACGGAAATTGTCTAAATTTGATCAATATATTAAATAAACTACTCAAAATTTGGGGACCTACATATTGAATGTCATTTAATGAAACTCCATTTGATGTCGGAGCTGAATCGTTGAATACAACTCTAGCGCGGGTTGTGAGGCTATCTTCTTTCATAACTAAATGATGGGGCATAAAATATGATATTTTTTTATCAACATCGTCATTAATTGAACTCATATGTCCCATTTCCAAATACTCACGCATAAAATCCTTATAATCTATTTCAAAATGTGGAAACTTTTCAAACTTTCTTTCAAGAGACATTAGCTTTTTTACAGCTAATTCTTTTGAATTCCCTAAACTAGTAACGTCATGTTTTAACGGTATTTTAACAATAAATCTACCGTTTAGATCTCGCGAGAATGTCTCCTTAAATATGTTTTCACATTTCAAATCATCATTAGATAATTTACATTTCTCATCAATCTGTTCAACCATCCAGAATTTTTGTAATGATTGATTTAAGTTTACGAAATCTACCGATAATAAACATTTGGTTTCTTTCGAATCTGTAGAGACATCTGGCAAATTGCCGCCAACAATATAACCGAATATGGTTTGTTGTAGAACTAAACCTTTACCTAGAACTATTTTGTGAGATTTTAAAGCGTCCCAAAAGGTCGAGACCCCTATCAACAAATCTATATTATTGGGCTCATAAAATTCAGGATTCGCCAACATAATGTTTGTCGGCATTTTTAAACTTGAAATATCTAAATACTGGCTAGGTAAATAGTCAGTAATTTTGGGTAAAACTAAGCAATCCAAATTCAAACAGAAATCATTGATCATAGATTGTGCATTTACGATACATTTTTTATCAATAGTAATTCCTGAACCGATACCTGAAACTGAAATATCTATGTTTGTTTGATGTAAATTCAGTTTCGAAACGAGATTTTGTGTAACAAAATTAGACTGGGAACCAGAATCTAATACAGCATAACAAACGTGTTTATTGCCATAAAAATCAACAACGAAAACCTTCGCAGTAGGTAAAAGGACATGAGATTTGAGTGTGCTTGTAAATGCGACCCTTGTCTCAACATCTGTGTGTAGTAATCTACTATGCTTTTGGTTGCATGAAAAACAAGGTTTTGACTTGCACGAATTTGCACTATGGTCTTTACATAAACAATTGTGGCACAATTTCAAATCATTAATACGTTTCACGCGTTCGGAAACATCTAAATCAGTGAACATCTTGCAAGTATAAATTTTATGACCTGTCTTGCTACAAAAGTTGCATTTAATTATCTTATTTGAACTACTCTGATTACTAAGAAAACTTTTAGTTGATTTTTGTTTAGCATCTGCATGACCTTTGAATTTACTAATATCTTTATTAACGTTATAAGCTATTGATTCAATTGTATCAGCTCTATCTGATATAAACGTAGTAAATTCATTTAATGTGGGAAATTCATTCTTTTTCATCTTTTTCATCTTTTCCCATTCGGACTGGGTAGTTTTATCTAGTTTTGAATTGACAATATATATTAACAACAAATCCCAATTTTTAGTATCTACATTCAGATTATTCAATGCACCCAAATGTTTGAACAAAGTATCTATCAATTCTCGCAACTCTACAAATGAATCCTTTCTAATCAATGGTATCTCAAACAATCCTTGGATATGTGTAGACACTAATAACATCTTTTTATCAAATCTATTGCATAACATACTCCAAGCTACTTCATAATTACTTGCTGATAATTCAACAGACCCTATAATTTTGAAAGCTGAGGGATTGAGACTTGCTCGTAAATAATGAAATTTTTGTATATCGTTAATTTCTACATTTTCGTGAATTAAGGACTGATATATATCTTTGAAATTTAACCATCCTTCATACGAGCCATCAAAATGTGGCAAGTCTATAACAGGTAATTTAATAGGTAGCTTTTTTGATTGAGCAGCTTGAGAAGGTGGCGCTAGATCAGAATCAGATCTACTTTTTAATAAACATGCTGTTCTCGCCAAAATAGTTTCATATTTATCACAAAATGACTCCCTCTCTTCTAACTGTTCATTCAATAATTGCTCATCGCACTCATTTTCGATTTCATTTTGAACTTGATCGAATTCAACAATAATATGTTTTAGTCTCTCAATTTTCAATTCTAACATCGTAATCTTTTCAATATCTTGATTACTATCAACTTTTATCTGATCATATAATAAATCTACTGATTTTGAAAGAGTGGTTAGTTTGCTTTTAATGCAACCCCTTTTCCTAATCAAGGCATCCATTTTGATTAAACGTAATTCATTTACTACAAATCTCAATTTTAAATAATCAACAGAAAAACTGTTAATCTTATAATCAAATCTTAAATTAAAGTAATAAACTTTATAAACAAACGTATCTGTGAATCATTATTCAAATCTATATCATCAATCTAATCAGCCTCTATATATCAATTTATCATCTATAAACTATTTAAGTAAATCCAGAAGCATTAATAAATCATATTATATTAATCATGTAATAATAAAGCATCGAGAAACAATCTTAACCCCGAAGAATCTGTAAACCCTTTTAAACAAATTGAATACATACACAAATCTAAAGGATAACAAAGGAACTCACATTTATATCAGAAAATAATCGTCGCCAACTGCATTCAAACATCAAACATCATCACGTGGCAGGAAATCTTAATTATTTTCGCATCCGGTATCGTAGGACCAATGTTTCGTTTTCACCATCAATCGATCGAGTGGACTGTATTTTCATGGGTCTTTTCTGGATTAATTAAAACTGTTTTCAAACAATAACATTTATTTAAATAGATAATTTTGGACTCTTTCAAGAGGTTTTAAAACTGTACTAGCAGGCTGCTACATCTTTTCTTAACTACTCATTTTCTACCTGGTTCCTCGACAAGAGGGTAAATCCGGGTTGAGAGTGGTAATAATGGAGGGGCATGAGCCATAACTTATAACTAACTTAAACAGGAATAAGAAATATCACTTACTTTAAATTATATATACTTAATAATAAACAAATACAATGAACTAATTAACAATATTTAAAACCAATATTGTTTTAGGTAATAAATATATAACCATTTTTTTAACATAAAAAAATCAAAAATGTGAATGCAAATATGTATGTGTAAATACGTGTTAATGTGTTTGTATGTGTATATGTAAGTGAGTGTCTATGTAAGTGTGTATGTATGTTTGTATGTGCGCGCGCGTGCCTTATTACGCCTACGTTAAAAAATCACAGAAAGGTCTATATAATATACTTGAACACGCCCAATATCCATCTTATAATAATAATAACAAAACACACATACCTACTATTTTGACTTGAAAATCGGAAGGCAGCTTTGAGGGCATAAAACCTACCTATAGTTCAAATTTAAGTTGAATCGGTTGAAAACTGCCCGAGTTATATATATATATATATATATATATATATATATATATATATATATATATATATATATATATATATATATATATTGCGAGGAAGGGGGAGGTCGGATCAACTTGAAATTTGAACTGGGAGTTCCTTAAGCATTGACAATAGAAGGGTTCCAGTTTGATTTCTTAATTCCCTATACAACTGGAGATAAGAAAATTTTTGTGACTAACTTCCCCTAAAAATGTCCAAAATACCACAAAATGGCGGAAGAAAAGGGGTTGTGGTCAATTTAGGAGGTAGCAATTTTAGATTTTTGTTTTATACACCAAAACGAACATTTTCCGTGGGGTCGCGTTAAATCATAAAAATTTTTCGATCAAAATGTTTCACATACTCTACTATACAGAAAAGTAGAAGAAACGGGTAATAGAGGTTACAAAAACCGACTTTATAAGTGATATGTCAATTTACTCGATGATACTGAGGGGGGCAAAACGAAGCATAACCAAATATTTTTGTTATCCAGGGAAATTTTACAGTGACCTGCCAGAAAGGAGAGGTTATTTTGTTGCGAAACACTATAATGAACTTGTTGCGCTAATCTAAATAAAATCTTAATTTTGGTGATCCCGCGAACTTTAATAAACGTCTCTTAAGTTTTTTCACCATATTGGGATTACAGAAATGTAGCTATAATATAATTAATTCTTGTAGGATTGATGATTCTGGCGCAGAGAACCATGTCTCACAAACCGGTCAATTAATTACAAAACCGAATCTCTTTCTTTTAAAACATAGACACGGCTTTTTAGGTACATTAGAAGCATCGAAATGTATGAAAATAGAGATCGTTTATTGAATTTTGAATAACCTTCGATCGAAAACAATATTAGGATTAAGGACTACTTGGAATTGTTGATGTTTATTTCAGCAAAGAAGTACGTGTAACAATTTCATTCAACAAATAATGGTATATAGCGGTTTTCTTTCGTTCTACCCAGCTACCCATTTACGTCAGGATTTAATGAAAGGTGGAACACTTGAACTATGCACAATATGGTAATACTGCTTACATTTACCTCTATGACTATGAACATAATTATTATCAAGCATGATAACTATTAGAACAGAGAAAAATTACTTCCGAGAAGATATGACGTGGATATACTTAACAAATCCAGCGCATTATTGGTTAAATTGCGTGACATTTATTTTCATTGTATAGGAATAGTACATTCTGAAAGTTTATTATTAAACTATCTCATTATCAAAATATCATCCTAACATACTTTGTCAGAAGATATCACTGCTTTCTACCAGCCAGAAACGGTTTAGGCGCTATTTATAGTGATAGAATATACATTTTGACACAGTCTGTCAGAATGGTAAATGTTACAATTCAATCTATAATCATAGAATATATACTTTCCAAAAGCTTGTCACAGAAACGTATTTCCATGTTATTAAACTTGGGAAAACTATGAGCGTCAAATATCATTTAAATTTCAATTGAAACTTCTCCTTTGCTTCCAGGTTAATGTAACAATTGAGAAATAAATGAATATATTCATTTAGGTCTCAATTGTTACATAGGTTCGGTATTGTGTCGCCATCTGGCCCACTCAAGTAGTCTAACATACGCTAACTTTTGTAATGTTCGAGAAATCCATCAGTCAATGTCGTACATTATTTCATTTGTTAGTGGGAATCTAGTAGTAGATGGTGTTACATATTTTGGTCATGTTACCATACTGTAGGTTGGTTATGTATACTTTCAACAGGATTTGTTCAGTAACGATGCAAGCTTCCTTATTCTTCTTTCAAACTGATAATTTTATAATTTTCCCAAGATATTTTTAATTTTCCTGTCCATCAAGCATGTGTAAAATCATAAAAATATGAGATCCTTCTAGTGACATGCTTTTCTCGACGCTTCCTGTATCATTTGTTTACCGTTCTAAATATAATAGCATAGTTTATATTGAGCAGGTTGCATTGTTAAGGTTCTGAAGATTCACTTGTAATGAAGTTGGAAAATCTCCTTATTCATCGGTAAGATGAATTTGTTACTTCTTTTCATAATTTCATAAATGTTATAACATAAATATGAAAAGCTGATTTGTAAATTACTTTCTTTTTGCCAAAACTGAGTAGATTGTTATAATTGCTAAATACTATTGAATTTTTTCTTGATGTAGTGGAAGATTAAACCTACCACCCTTATGGAAATATCCTGTTAATAGTGCCCACGAGAGTCTCGTTTTCGAGAGTCCCGCATAGTTTCATCTCGATTTCGAAACGAGACTCAATGAGATTCCAGAGGGCAAAACGAGACGAGTCTCGTGTGAGAGTTTCGCAGAACTCGCCAACTCGCGAATATTTTGACAACAAAGAAATTGTGAAGATTTTTGTGTGCGGACTTGAAAAAGCTTATGAATCATTGAACAACAACTACGAAAAGCCGCTATCGGCAGGCGGTCCAACAAAGTGATAAGCAAACACCGTTATCCTTTTGTTGGACAGTGGAGCCGCGTTTACAACCCTTGCCTACTGTCATAAATTTTGCGATATAAAGGTGTAACTAGAGAATAAAAACAGGAGCTTGACTTTCATTCATGTTTAGTTGTTCGGTTAGTGGTTATTCGAATTTCTGAGGGTGTAGAACTGTGGCAAGTTGATTGAAAATGAGCAGACCCAATATCCAACGTAAGTATATATTCATAATAAGCTAAGATAAAAGGAAATTTCTTTCATACTTATGTTTATAATTATCGAATTCAATTATTTTAATATTATTTAAGTATAAAAAGGAAAATATGCAGCATCAAATAAATAAATAACTATGTTTTGGAATATCTGAAATTTTCATTTTCCTTTTTTCACACAAATAATATCTTAAAATAATATTAAAATAAATTCCATTATTATAAGCATGAGTATGAAAGAATTTTATTTCTTCAGAATGTTTATTACATCATAATTTTCTGTTATCTTAACTTACTCTAACTATAAAATTACATTGGATACTTTACAAATATACACTAATGAATAATACTATTAAGTTCTTGATTCCACATAATCAAATATAAAAAATTTATTTAATTAAACAAATTCGAGGTTTCAACGATTTACACTCAACTCAGCTTCTTCACGTGAATTAACACGTGGACAATATTTATAATCTGCTCGATGAGACACTTGAAAAGAACCATACATCAATGAAAAAATACACTAGGCTATATAATACCCACCGTAGACGAATTGCTGTACCTGAAATGAAAAAAATCGAAAAGTAGCGTGGGCATGACAAATATTACATCTTTCATACTCCTTACACTCGCACGCGATGCCTTAGTAGTATGAAACGTATATAGTTTTCGAGCGCCGCGTCGTTTTTAACATTTCTTAAATTGACCATATCTATGGATATAATGAAAAATCTAGTAGCATATTTCGAACTTGAATTAGCACGGTTTACTCTTCACATCAATCTAAGTTTTGTTAAATAAAAATCCAAAATGACGGTTTGATGGCTGCAAACACATTCGGTACAATATCTCGGGTTCTACTTTTCTGATCGCAATAAATCTTGAATAAGTATGCGATTTTGAATAACCTTCTTCTAAATGCTGCAAGCCACGTCGATCCGACATTTGGTCGCCCAGTTATTTGATTTGTTATTGACGAATGACTTTTGAATAAATTGTTGCAGAAAGTAAACGAATAAAAAAGTCCACCTACAATATAGGTGCGATAGCTGAACTCAATACCAACAATTTGAGCACAATTGATCAAATATTATCGGAACCAGAAGTCTCCATGAACTGATAAACAATTGGCTTAATTTGTTCAATTACTCGAAAATAGAAACATTTGTGTCGCGAAAAAAAATATTTAGTAATCTATGGCTGAAATATAGTTCGTGACGTGTTGTTTGAAATGATTAATCAAATACATTCGGAGAAAAAATTTGTTTATAAACACCATTCATTTGTTAATAACAATTCATTGAAAGAAGCTTCTACGATTATCTCAAATAGTTTTTGTTTTATACACGTTTCCATAATTTAGTAACTGAAACACAGATATAAACAAGTAGTACAAACTTTAGACAATTCTTAACTTCACTATCGTTTCTAGTGCAAGTTTTTGCATATCTTGCGTATAAATCAATCATAAAATCTCATTAGCATCGAATAAACTATTTTGTTTTGGAATCTATATACTGGCCTATAGATAACCTAGCTTTTATTTTAACGCAAATTATCATTACAGTTTTTATCGAAAACACCTTGTTAAGACAGGATATTTTCTCCAAGGAAAACTTTATTTTAATAAACTTGAAAAACCGATTTGGTTACTAGATAATACAATCTTTGCAATATATTTGTATTCATATATAAAATAATAATTCGATTCGCAGCTTACGCACGTTTTATCGCATTCCTTATTGTTAATTCAACTGCAAGGAAACATCAAAATCGCCTAAATAATGAATCTGCACGATCTTCTTCATGCCTAGGCGACAGAGTGAAAAACAAAACAATTCGGAACCGAGAAGGCTATTAGCCGAGTTTTTCCCTTATTTCTAAAATAGTGTTACGTTTGTGTTTTGTTTACGTACAAATACTACATGTTATCTTTCAACAGTTGTAATTTTCCTTTGTAACTCTTACGTTATAGTAGGTAGGTATATCCGATACTGGAACAAGATTATGCAGGACGAGACCTTGATACTTTTGCACGAGAAGCGAGACGAGACAACACTGGAGGCTGCGAGACGAGATTCGATACGAGACTTCATATTTCATCGGTGAGGCGAGACGAGACTTTATGAAAGTGTCGTTGGTTTCGTAGGCACCACTATATCCCTGATTTGAAATTAATTAATCTAATTAAATTATTGAATTTTAAATTCTCGTGTTGATCTTCTGTTCAATATCGCTAATTAGTCATCAATTGGCTTCTCACATATTATCAAAAAAATATATAAATATGTTGTTTCAATGAGATTCAAGCAGCAAGATTGTTTTATTCTTTCATTTTCTCAGAATGGCCCTGAATTGCGAACTGGTTTTATCATCATGAAAACAACTACAGAACTATCTCGTAGAAAATGATTTAAATGGAGTAATATCAAATAGGAGCTTATATTCTAATTTACATCGAAGTTTCAATAAGTTATTTCTGAATTATTTATAAATCATTATATTAATAGTTTCTAATAGGTTATATTTTGCGGTCGTTATTAATTATATCAAAGCAAGCATCTACATCCATTCAATTGACTTTTTCTAACAAGATTAACTATGTCGGTTCAACGATCATAAAAATGTAAATTGTGTATATCAATATTATTTAGTTTACACTATCACCTTGTTTTATTTGATATAACTTATCTAAAGCACTTTTCAACTGCGATGCAGCCATTATTAAAGGCGTATGTAAACTGAATCTAAGCCAATATTATGAAAGAAAGCGGAATTTATGACCGTAAAATTTTGGAAAGGGTTAATCACAACCTATAATAAAACAGTCATTATGCTATTTCTCATGAATGGAAGTGTCACATGTACTTCTTCACTGAAATAATCATCAAAAATTCCAGGTAATCAATAATCCTATTAGTAAACAAATAAATAGTTGTAATGTACAGTTCATAGATATGATCTGAGGTTTATCAAAGTACTTGTTACAATGGATTGTTTTCGATGGGAGATAAATCAAAGTCCAATAAATGATTTCCATTTTGATACATTTCTATAGCTTCTAATGTACAGGGTGTCCCATTTTGGGTACTTTTGCGGGGTATCTCCTTTATTTTTAAAGATAGAGAGTTGCAGTGTTCGCGACACTGTGCTACATTTTCGTAAAACTCAAGATGCCGTCAACAGAATTGTCATAGCTCTTTTAGTTTTTAAGATACAGGGCATTTCTGAAAATGTTGCATTTTGTGACCCCCCTCGTATCTCCGTTATCCTTCAACTTATCGAAAAGGTAAAATAACATTCTAATAGTTTTTTTTCCGTAGAATGCAGTGGTGTAGATAACTTTTGTTACGTATTTACTGTTTTTGAGTTATATAGCAAACTTATGTTTTTTTAAATGGAACACCCTGTATATTTATAGACTATAAAATTTGTCTTTTTTTTACCTTTTCAAAAATATATGATAGTATAAACTTTTTTTCAGGAACACGCAAATAATTGACAATTTTTAGAAATTAAATACATATTTTAATTGTAGGCCATTGATATTGTTTATGACAAAAAACAGAAATAAACATCAAATCTCTATCGCATTTAAGCTGTTTATTTTCGTTCTTTTGGTATCATTATTCAATAGATATTTATCAATTTTTTCGAATAATGGCAGTTTACGAAAATTATGAGAAATATGATATGATGGTATGTTTTATACAGAGTAATGAAAATTCTGAAGAAGCTTCGGAATTATATTTCCAAAGGTGAGTAAGCTATTATGGCTATGAAAATCTCTATTATCATTTTAATTTTTGCTTGTTAGATATCCAGAAAGAAGGCAACCGTTTTTTGGGATATTTGCCCGTTTAAAAGCAAATTTAGTTGAGCACGGATCATTTGTTCACCCGCGCCCTAAAACATACAACAAAGAGAACAGGGAAAGAAAAGAGATAGATACTTTAGGATATATAGAAGCAACATCTTCGTCCTCATGTAGAAAAATTTAGAAGGAAATTGGTGTTCCAAAAACTAACGCTCAGAGGATCTTGAAGAAATATAAGTATCATCCATACAAATTTAATATACTACAACATTTGCATCCTGGCGATGCCGAGCGCCGGGCACTGTTTTGCCAGTGGTATTTGCAACAAATCGATGCTAACGATTTATTTGTTTTTTGGTCAGACGAATGCTTTATTTCAAGTGCTGGCATTTTCAATCGTCACAATACCAGGAACTGGCGTAGTGAAAATCTGCATTTAATGTTTGGAAGGGTACAACAAGGACGCTTTGGAGTTGAGGTTTCATGTTTTATTTTGGGTAGACATATAGTTTATAGGATTTTTGAAGGAGGTCTTACAGCACCTAGATACCTAGAAATTCTTGAGGAAGTTATTCCAGAACTGCTCGAAAACATTCCATTAGCCCAGTATAATGCTGTTTACCTACAGCAAGATGGTGCCCCAAGTCATAACTCTAGGCTCTTAAGGGCCTTTCTAAATAATAACTTTCCTCAAAGATGGATAGGTACCAACGGACCTGTTAGATGGCCTCCACGATCACCAGATCTCTCAATTTTAGATTTTTTTTTATGGGGTTATATACAAAATGAAGTATATAAAACTCGATATGACGGCATTGCAAAACTTCGAGAGGCAATTCATTTAGCTTTTCGAAATCTGCGAATGAGAACAATGGTTCTTTTGAACGCTATTCAAAGAATCTCAAAGATGTGCCAATTTTGCATTAGAGAAAATGGTGGTCACATTTAATTTTTTTTAATAATGTTATTTTTTTGTGTTTTTGTTATATTGTCACTTTACGCCACAAAACTGTTGTTACAAACTTACTGTTAGAAAAAGATCTATGGGAATTTTTTTTAATAGATACCTATATACAAGGTATCCAATTATTTGTTAGTAATATGTAAGTTGCACTTGTTTATTATATTTATCCATAGCCTACTATTAAAATATGTATTTAATTTTCTGAAAATTGTCAATTATTTGCGTGTTTCTGAAAAAAAGTTTATACTATCATATATTTTTGAAAAGGTGAAAAAAAGACAAATTTTATAGTCTATAAATATACAGGGTGTTCCATTTAAAAAAACATAAGTTTACTTTATAACTCAAAAACAGTAAATATGTAACAAAAGGTATCTACACCACTGCATTCCACGAAAAAAAATCTATTAGAATGTTATTTTACCTTTTCGATAAGTTGAAGGATAACGGAGATACGAGGGGGGTCACAAAATGCAACATTTTCAGAAATGCCCTGTATCTTAAAAACCAAAAAGGCTATGAAAATTCTGTTGACGGCATCTTGAGTTTTACGAAAAAGTAGCACAGTGTCGCGAAAACCGCAACTCTCTATCTTTAAAAATAAAGGAGATACCCCGCAAAAGTACCCAAAATGGGACACCCTGTACCTAAAAACGATTCGCCGCTTAGTTTTAAAAGAGAAAGACTTGATTCCGTAATTGTATTGGCCTAAACTTCTCACCCGATCCCTGTTGAATGATCAAAATTATTGTTCTTAGAGGTATGATTAAGCATGAAGATTGTGACCACATAAGTGATGGGTTTTGAAGGAATGCCACATACCCATTTCTCAGCGTTACATAAAATATTCCACAAGGTAAGTTCGTTTAATCTTGTATTTGGTCTTCCTATTTACTATAGATAGATAGATAGATAGATAGATAGATATTTATTAGCGAAAATCATTATAACTTACATTATAATTATTTACATAGTGAAAGAAATGTTTAAAATATTAAGAACAATTAAAAATAAATGGTTGTGACAATTAAGCAAATAAAAATAGAGCCAATACTGTCTCCACAGCACATTTAAGGACTCTTTAAAAAAACATAGAGTGATCACAGCTTTTTGTCTAATCTAAACTGAGTTTAGCAAAATATTCACTAATGGAGTATGGTTCAGTATTAATCAATAGTTTTTTCAATTCCTTTTTGAATGCATTTAGGTCTTTTATACGCGACAGATGTTCTGGCAGTGCATTGTAGAATTTGATGGCACTATATTCTGGACCCTTTTCGGTTATTGAGAGGCGGTGTTCAGGCAGGACGTACATGTGGTTGTATCGGGTAACGTATGTGCAGGGATTTTTGCTGAATAAACTTTGATGTTTTCTCAAAAACATTATGCACTCCATAATGTAGATTCCATAGGTGGTAATATATATCATATAGTATCAGAAGATTGACCCCAAACTTGGATCATGCTATTTATCAGAGATGCCAGAATGAATTTGTTCAAACACTCTTTCAGGAACAATCTATTCTATGATTAAAAACTAGATTGTAACGTAAATCATTCTAACAGACTGCATCGGAATATATATATTCTGTATCAGTTTTCGACGCATCGAAAACGGCTCAGCTACTTTCTTTCTTGAAGCAATTAATTATCTCGATCCATGCCTTGTTGTTGAATACATCGTTCATGTGACGACGTTTGTGCAGGTTTCTATCGTTACATATTGAATATTCACGCCCTCGCGTTTATTATCTTCATCGTTTCAAGTGACAGTTTGCAATATTTGCGAAATAGTATGTATGACGTTTGGAATGATATATCCCACGCTCGCGGACCGTAGTACTCCTTTTCGTCGGTCGCGTGGAATATGAGTCATTCCAAACTTGTTGTGGAAATACTATTCTGACGCTTATAAGCAATTTGAATATGATGCAATGAATTGCTGACATGTTCTAAAATTCACGATTGAGCCAAAATGATATCTCATTCAGTCCTCAGTGAGGAAATATCTAGATATTGTCCTGTAATTTGCGGAAAAGAGTTGTAATAATAATTGGAACAAATATTACTCAATAAGTAATTATATCTAAACAAGACGAAAGCTGTACGCAGGTATTGCATTGGTTGGAAGGAGCTATAATTGCTCATATACTCGGTATATGGTCTGTAGTAGACTCTCAGATAATCTGAGCCAGCTTCCACATTTGAAGTCTTCTTCGTATCGTAATTTACTTTCCATACATACGCTTACATATAATAAGAAATAAACAAATATACTATATCGACCTGATGCTTTAGGTAAGATTAATGTACAGTAGTTATAGCTCTACCTATTGTAGGAAGATTTAATTTGATAGCATGATGCTAATGCTGCGGTGTCGGCTAATGCCTTCCATTTATTTCCGCTACAAGAATTGTGCTAAGATTAATTGATAAATGGATGATGATTACTTTCAACAAGCTACCCGAAATAAATATATTTATTATGATAATTTTACAAGGATTTCCTTCTATGAAATGCAACATTTAAAATTACTTCTATTACTGTTGATACTTTTATAACTTCCTGAAATGAGCTTCGTTAATTACATCTTCTATATTTTGTTATTATTAACTGGGCTATTGCAGAAGTATGGTTGAGTAAATGAAGGTAGAAATGAAATATGGCTGACATAAATATGATGAATACTGAAAATTAAGACTTAACTATATATCATTTTTAAACTCGGTAAATCAATCAAATACATATTTTCTGCAATTATTCTGTTTATTCTTGCTGTTTGTTCTCAGCTTTCTATGATTCATATACATTATTCTGCACGAGCACCTTGATACATTTATGATGTTAGGCTGATCTTGGGTCATACATTATAGGAAAACTAAGGATAACAATAACAAGTAATAACAATAAGCTGGATACCAATTCAGATTCACAATAAGACATGTTAAAAGTCACCATAGGCATTGTGTTCCTGTCGCTACGGCATCATAAGTATTATTTTTGAAAATACAAAAAATCATCATCAGTTTCATCTCTAGTCCTTCCTTTCGAAGAAAAGCAAAAATAAATTTGCAACACTCCATTGTGGATAAATATTTATTGAAAGTATGGTTAAAAGTATTTGGCGAGGTCAGTTAGCCCGTTCAAAGTAGGTGTATCAAAAGTACCTGAGTTTTTCTGGAACCTTGAAAATGAACTATGAAAAATGGTTCAAGAGAAAGTAATATCATCTAAAAAAGTCCTAGGTGGGATAAAAATCAAAATAAGATACAATTCCATTACATGATTTTTTAAATTTATTTATTTATTCCTATTTTGTACTTTTTACAAATAATTTATAGTAAATTACAATATGGTGACAAATGAGAAGTCCTCGTCTTTTGTCAAACAGAAGAAAAAGTTTGTGTTCATTCTACTAACAAATATCGAACTATAAATGAATATAGAGTATACATTTTAAAGTATTATGCAAGACAGAAATACAGGGTATATACTAGGGCATCTATTAGTAATTTAAAGGATTAGTTTGGAAATCTGTCGAAAGCAAACATTTACAAACGTTGTAACGAAAACGTGGAATAATAAATTGTTAGAATAAAACAAAACATTATAATTGGATCATGATTCACAATAGTTCCATCACGTGGTCATAACATTTTTCGGCAAAATTGTATTTTATTTAGAATGTATCATTCAATTCGGAATAAATTCAATTTTAGTATACTCTAGAATGATGAAATTGTATAAACTTTCGAATTCATTCATACTGAACAATCATAAACGTAATAGCTAACAATTATTATGTTGTGCGTTATTCTGTGATTTCAGAGTGACCCTGTGGAAAACGTCCACAAGGAAGATTACTCTCGCTCACCATCTGAAACATAGTAACCGATGAGGGACTGAGGGAAGTAGCCAACCAACGATATCAGGTGTATCATATATGATGACGACCTACTCATAATCATAATCTTCAGAGGGAAATTCTTAAATCCTCTGATAAACTTAATACAATCAGCTCTAACTGCTGTAAGTAAATGGTGCGGCGACAAAATGCTGAATATCAACCCTAAGGAAACCGAAATAGTACTAAAATGGAACAACATTATCACAAATTCACTGCAACCTTCTGGTCGTGAGAAGGACTATTGCCACATTTGTGGACATAGTCCAAATACATGGACTTCCGTTCAAACTGAAATGAGAGTCGAACGATTACACTTGACCAAACAAGGTACGATAACAAGATCTTCCCACAGGCGTCAGAACTGTCGGAGGCAGAAGGTAGCCACCTTCCTATTAATTAACGGAAGAACATTTCTCAATGAGAACGGATGAATTCATCGAAATACACCTTCGATAAGAAGTATCGTATAAGGATACCCTCCAAACAAGATTAGTCTAATAGCAGCCATGAAATCTGATATATCGATGGAACCAGCAACACTGAACAGGTGGGATCAGCAAAATATCGCAAACGGCCAGATGAAATCATCATAATATCATGCCACGCAAACACGCCACTTTTACAATACTGACTATAATATGATGCGCCCAAACATCACTTGGAGAAAGAACGCAAAACCACACCAGCATATGCATAGGCAGCAAAGCAGGTCTTGCTGTGATGAACTGTATAAAAATAGCTGAGATGAACTGCATAAAAGCTAGCCTTAGCGACATTGAAGGCAAACTCATTCTACTCTGTGTCATCAGCCACTTTGGAATAATGGGAAACGAAATGACTGATGAGCTTGCAATACTAACGGGCAGAGGTATCCCTGATAGGTCAGGAACCAACGTCGGATAACTCGATGAGCACCATTAATGAGACGATCAACTGTTGGGCCAGATTACAATAATCCAAAAGTGGCCGCAAGTGAACCATAATTTACATTTAGTGCAGTTACAAAGCACTGACCACCCAAGAAGCAGAACACTCTTTGTAGAGCTATGAGGAATCGAGGAATTTCAGAAACCAGGAGACAAGAATGATACTAAACCTCTTCAGGTCATTAACCACTCCCCAAACACCCTGTTCGTACACCTTGGGCGCCTGTTGAACACACATCAATAGTTTGTTGTTTATCAGTTGTGTCTCTTATGGTGCTAGCGTAGGTGGCGGAATGCGCATAAGAGTATAGTAGAAAAAGGTGTTTGTGATTTTACAATTATTACTACAAGTATAAACTCTGTATATGAATAATAGAATATATTAGTCAATTCGAAAGGAATTTACGTTGAGTAAATGATCGATTCTAGAATCGTGGAATTGCATACCTTCATACAAGATAAAATAATGATATATCATGAATCAAAATCTCAAACGTAACTACTATGTATCATTATTTCATTAATTCACAGCGAAATATTAGCGTTATTCTCTAATTTCAGAGCTTAGGCATTTATCACGTGTAAATTTATTAAAATTGAATATTAAAATGTGATATTTTATTAAATACGCATTTACGCCTTAATAATCACATAAGTTTTAACAACAATTCTTTCACCACACCATATCCTCAAAACGCTTAGAACAATGAAACAGTAATTTGAGTAGTTACCCGGTAATATAATGAATGGTAGGAAGAAAATGTTACTTCTTTTCTTGATTTTTAATTCCTGAAAACTATAATGTTGAAATTGTAATACAGAATTATATTGTCAATAGTATTTGTTGTAAGTACGTCAGAGTTAATAAAGGGAAATAGAGAGATGTAACATATATATGAAAGAACTTTTGTGGTAGCATGACAAAGGAAGGGCAGGTGGGATCAGCAATAGATCTCAAACGACCAGGTTAAAGCACCACTTTCTTACAATACTGGCTCTAATATGATGCGCTTAAACAGCACTTGGAGAAAGAACGCAAAACCGCACCAGCATATGCATGGGTAGCAAAGCAGCTCTTGTTCTGAGGACCTGTATAAAAATAGGCTCATGTGGCACTGCATAAATAAGCTGAACGACCACTGGGTCATCAGCTACGTTGAAATAAGGGTAAACAAAATGGCTGATGAGCTTGGAATTCTAGGGAGCTAAGGAATCCCGGATAGGTCAGGAACCAGCATTGGACATTTCGATAAGCACCATTGAAGAAACGATAAGCTGCTGGGTTAGATTGTGACAATCGAAAGAGTGGCGGCAAGTGAACCACAATTAACATTTTCTGCAGTTGCAAAGCCATGATCCCCCAAGACGCAGAACACTATCTGCAGAGTTATGCGGAATTGAGGAAATTCAGAACAGGAAACTAAGAAACAAGAAAGGTACTCAACATCTCCAGGTCATTAACCACTTCCCAAACACCCAGCCTTGACTGTTCGTACACCTTGGATGCCTAATGAATACAGAGTTGTTCGTCGGTTGTTCCTCTGATGGTGCCAACGTAGCTGGTGAAATGCGCATAAGGTTTTGAAAATCTGTAGTAGTAAAAAGTGTTCGTGATTTTACTATTAGTACTGCAGACGTAAACTTAGCTTATGAATATTAGAATATATTATTCAATTCGGAATGAATTTACTTTCAGTAAATGCTTGATTCTGAAATGGTATAATTGCATAGCTTCATACTTAACAAAATAATGATATCTCATGCATCAAAACCTCAAACGTAACAATTATCCTGTCATTATTCTTTCAATTCACAGCGAAATATTTGAAATGTTGTGCGTTATTCTTTAATATCAGAGTTTAGGTATTCAACACGTGTAAATTTATTAAAATGTGATAATTAATTTATTGAATATGCATTTACAATAATAGTTTAACCATACAATATCCTCGAAATGCTTAGAATAATGAAACAGTAATTTAGGTAGTTACCCGGTAATCGAATGAGTGGGTGAAAAGTTCTACTTTTTTTGTTGATTTTTAATTCCTGAAAACTATAATGTCAAAATTGTAATACAGAATTTATACAGTCAATATTATTTGTTGTAAGTAGTCAGAGTTAATAAAAGAAAATAGAGTCATATAATATATAACGAAAAAGCTTTTGTGGTATCATGACAAAGGATGTTATTCTTAGATATAACTCTAAGTTGGGTTGTATTATGTTCCTCAGAAAATATAAAACTTGGGGTCGGCAATACGATTATAAACACTCTAGAATGTGGCACGCACTCATGCGAGTTCATTCTTTTCGAATCACACATTCAAGAGACTTCCAATTATTCTATTGTTAACCTGACAGACCTCTCGAAAAGGCAGCTCCTTCAGTTCATTACACCATTGTCACTTTCCGAAAATAATGAAAAATACCGTCCTTAAAGAATTGGAAATCCTATGCAAGGAGGGCATTAAAATCGGCAGGGGTTCTGTCTGCTGCCAACACACCATGAAGTGAAAATAATAAGAACAGAATTCATCTTTTCAAGCACTATCCTCATTCATATATTTCTTTCGATTCGCAGCTGATTCCACCCGTTTCAAAGGAATCGTTATATCACAACAGGCCTAAATACTTTCTAAATCTCGGCTTACATTCAGCTTTTTCTCATGGAAATACATTCCTCCGATAGATTGTTCTTTTCAGAAACTTTAATTTATTTGAATATGACTTTAAAGAATTCTCGTTTCTAGCTTACATCAAAATTTAATCAAAACCGTGAGTAGAACTCCATCGTCATGCTGGATTATAGGTATAAAAGCATTTTGCAGACTGCATCTTAAATTCGCAATAATGAAAGAATCATTACTATCCTTCCTCCACACAATAGTAGTACATACAGAGGAAGTTTGATTCCGAGTAATTCATATTTCATATTTCAAATCAAACTCTACTAAAAAAGTAGGATATATCTATGGTTTCCGGGTTTACCTACTTTAAAATCATATTAACTAATGAATTAAACTCAAATTTTTACAACTTGTAACGTTTAATAAAAAAAATAATCTTAACAAATTGGTTCACCACACAATAGCATTCTGAAGCTAGATCTGGAATTATGTCATTAAATATTGGGAATTAATATGAATGTAATACAAATTGAGGGTTGGTGTAGACAATGGTGTGTGGGAGTTTATTTCCAAAATTGTTGCCAAGTGGTGGCGTACAGGTATCGAGTTTATATCTATTTTCTTGAATGAATATGTAAAATATCGGGATTGAGGGTGATATTATTGATATTTTACAATAGGTGATGATCAGCATCCTCTTTTTTGGGCCTGTAATTTCTAAAATGTTTTTGGAACCTTAACGTTTTTCGTTAGTGGTTTTTAAACCATTTCCAATATGTTTACTGTACCTACAATCATTTACATTTGACGCGGAAGAGTGTGTCTGAAAGCTATTTTACTAACCAAAGTGAAAGAAGTCACATGATTAATTGATCACAGCTTTTTCTGCATGTCAAGATGACGACAATTTGTAAGCTGCGATTGTATTTGAAGTCTCATAACCTTCTGGAATAAATATATAAAAAAAGGATTTGGCATCGTTCTGAAATTCTAAGACGTTCTTCATGGTGATACCATTGCTCTGAATTTTTGCCTCTTCATATTGATAAGTAATGAAATTACACCATCCTGGAGACAAGCACTCTTTATTTTACATTTGAAAATAATATAGTTTCCCTAATTTGCAATGAATGTGAAGGATTTTGAATTTCTTTAGTGTATAGTTTCGAAATCCTCTTGGTTTTTGTGATGATTTTTCAGACCTTATCATGTCTCAATACTTGAGAAATAATATACAGTTCAACTTTCAACATACTTGTGCTCATTGTGATACTTTTCGGGAACCCAAGATTATTTCGTATTCGTTAGTCTCACAACAGAGTGGAGGGGAATGAAAAGACATGAAACCGCAAGAAAAAGAGATCAAAACACCTTTCCTGGGATCTGAACTTCACTGCGGTATAAGCACCATTACAAACAATAACGGAAGAAATCGAGAAGAAAGTAGACTAAAAAATCCCATTACTGGATATAACTGCAAGGAGTGAGGTACACAAAGATACTTCTGCAAATATATAAACAGAAGAGTTCTACTGACTGCACCTAGTTATGGAAACATAAATTCAGAGTACTAACAGGGATTCGAACAAGGCACTTTCGGTTGAGGCAATACTTCAAGAAGCTCGGATTAGTAGAGGAAGGAGAGCGCAAATTTTGGGAAGAGGAGGACGAAACTTCTATCTACACTCTTTCAGAATGTACTACCCTGAAAAACCCAAGAGCTCGATACCTGGAAGCATGTCAAATAGAAGAGGGAGACGTACCTAGCCTGAAGCAATTCAGTAGCCTGAACTTCTAACAGCTATGGGATTGGAGAAACATCTTTTGTTATCGAGACACCCTGAAAGGCTCAGTAACAGAAAGGAACATCTCTGAAGATAGAAGTGTGCAGATATCCCCAACAAATAAAACACAATGCGGAAAATAGTCGTATACAAGATATTGTCATTACTAGGTGCCAATAGATAAAATATCTTGTCATTTATCTTAGTTTTCATTCCAAAATAAGTATAAAACAAGTAAAGTATCCATCTAACTGTATGATAATTACTATTTCATTTCAGCTGGACTCTTTAGTATCACGCTCGGTATATTACTTGGACTCTAATTCACCATATTCAACATTTTTATGTTAATACGATGCGGAAACCACTCATCCGGTTGCTTGAAACACGATCATAGTCTTATACATGACACGAAGATACAAATATTACGGAAGAACTAGGTAAGTATTCATAACTCTGATACTTAACAAGTTCAATAAAGAGCGTAGACACAAAGTTTCCATAAATCTGAAGTTACATAATGTTCGCCAATATGGGAAAACGTGTTTGGGTTTAGAATGATTCATCCAAGATGAATTCGACTATAAAGAAGTGCACCGGAGTATGTTGGTAGGTCAGTGACCTCATCGCACCACATGGCATACCATGAACGGATTGCATTCCAACAATGATATAAAAACAATTAAACCAGTATACAATTCTTTCTACCAATAAGCGCTGCCGGTAACTTACACTGAGACAGGATAAATTGATTTCTGTACACATTAATTGTCGTAATTTTGTGATATCGTTTCGAGTATCTGGTTCGTCTAAAGCATTTTTAACAAACCTTGCTATGAACCCAATGAAACTCCAACTAATTGAGAGCATATTTTTATGATTAATTTTATGTATCTTTGTTTTGACATTTGAGTAGAGAAATAATGACTTCATTTAAATTGTTCGATGAACAGAAGTCAGTTGGATTCGCGGGTCCTGAGGCATCTTCTGAATATTTTCGGAATTCAATTTTATTTTGAAGTAAGGGACTATTGATGCCTAAATAATGGAAAGTAAACTAGAATAATCAACTTCAAGAAACAAATCAATCAACGTTCTGAAACAATTTCAACTAGGATAAAATTCCCTTATTCAGCACTTTGAGTAATAAATTAATATTCCAGTGTTTATGAGCATCCGCAATAAAATTTGCTTATAGTTATCAAACTAATGAATGATAAACGCGATTAATTTCGAATAATAAAATCCATAATCCAGTCGAAATAAATTTTGTTCATCAAAGACTTTCGCTGAATGACGCTTTGAGCTTGAGTCAACAGGTAGAACTGTAATATTTTTTATCAAAAAAACCGCAATTTTTGAACTATTAAATTTTTTCCCCAACAAATTCAACCCGTTTTGGGGTAGGGGGGGGGGTGGTTTAAACTTTCTGGTAATTCGAAAAACATGTTTTGGACATCTCAAATAGTGAATTGCTGAAGTTTAGAGTCTTGATATGCAGTTTTTCTTGTCAAAATGATTGAAAGAAAAAAACAGAATCATCGATAAATTTCAGCTAAATTTGATGACATTTGATCAATTTTACTGAAACTGGCCCCCGCAACCTTTCTGGCTTTAATTGTTTAGTGACAGGCATTGTATAGGCTATCGAATGACACTATTTTCAAGGGGTTATAATTCAGTCCAAATTTTCCCTATGCATAATGGTTCAAAAAAAAGGGTTGTTCCATATGTACCCCGGCTTATGTACATTCCTATACATTTTATGATGCCAGATCGTATTTTCATAACGCCAGAAAGTTACAATTCATACCAACATAGGCCTAATAGCGGAGCCTCACAGCCTGTTTATAACCCAAATAAATAAATTATCATACGAGTTGACGTCGTGATTGTCACTCCACAATTTTTCTGTTAAAACTTATTAACAATCTAATCATTGACCAACATATTTTATAAAAATGCAATATTAATGTAGCTAGACCAACTTCTAAAGTTGATAGACAATCCAATGTATCCTGAAATATTCAGCGCTGCATTATTTGTGCCAAATATTGTTCAGCAAGTTGTCAGATTGATATTTTTCACTGTTTTATTTCCGCGATTATACTTTTTGTCTTCACTTTTCTCGTAATTGATTGTAATTGTATCTTATTTTATCTTATATCCCTGTTCGGTAGTTAGGTGTAACCTGTAGAACAGTGTATAAATCAATAAATAAACTCTGAATAAATCTCAATATGCCTGATATATGATGGCAAGGATAATCACTGCCAAATACCGTATCTGTCATATTTCTGTGATGAGAATTGAAATAATATATTATACAACGAGTTTGGAATGGTGTTCAAAATGTTATGTGGGCCAAACTAGAAGGAATATTCCAACTCGGTATAAAGAACATTTTGCCCATGTAAACAATAATAATGATGAAATATCAAGATATTTTAGATATAGGTCAGACCATTTCTCAAGAAAGATTATCACTATTGAAACACAGTAATGACCAATATCTAAGTAATTTAGAAGGGATGAAAATGTATATGCGAAATAGCAATTTGATGAATTCAGATTTAGCTCCATCTGAGGGTAAACCCTTATATTGCCTATTAATTCCAAATGACAGATTGCCCATTGATACCTTATTGCCCACTTGGTATTCCATATTTTTCAATAATGCCACATAATTTTGATATTACCTCAAATTTTTTGAATTTCCCCTAGTTTTCTCGTCATAGAATTATATGTTATTGTCTCATATTCAAAATTTTATTCAATTCCTATCTGCGACAAGCACAACAATTTTGATAAATGTGTTGCCGCTTGGAGAATAGATGAATAGTATGCGTGGCAAAGTTACTCTAAACAAATCGTTTGATTTTCATACAATTGTTTTACATTCTATAAGATACTCTTCACATTTGTGTGAATATAATGAAATGAACAAATTATTTCATTCATTATCTTTATATAGCTAAATAATATTCAACTTGATGAAGTTTTTGAGAAAATGTACAAGGATCGTTCAAGAAAATGCACATAACAGATATTACGCTTCTGGGAATCGAACCCGAGTGTACTGAGTAAGGACAGGTATCCTAATACATAGACCTCAGCGCCTTTGTTATGAGTACGATGTTATTATTGAGTTTTATCAATAATTGTAGTTGTTGTTGTACTTTCTGTTGAAATTTGCGTAAAAGCAGATTTAAATCAACGTAAATTTACGGTAAGACTTTTGAATCCATTCAAAGTAAACTTAATGTTATAATTTTTTAATTTCAATCCTTCAGAAAAGAGTGTGTTTATTACACACATGAAAAACAATAAGGTTCGTCACCGAACAGCAATCGATTTTTTGGCAAAATTTGAGGTCCTATACCTTTCGTTTTTGAGTTATTTTTCAATTTCGTGACGGACATCCAGACTGACGGGTATCTTCAAAGTTGGTTAAAATTCAATGAAAAATACTACGGTGCAGGAATTTTTGCTCTAGGACTTTTTTTTTAACGATTTTAGAAATAGATTGAGTGAATGCAATATACTCTTTTGAGTTCGTCGCGATGAGTATAATGATAATAAACGCGTTCAATAACAAATGATTCAAAAATCAACTATACGTTGTATTATACCTATTCTTTGCTTTAAAAAATCGAGCATATAAAATAGTTTCAAAATGTTATCCGGACAGAAACTGAAATTGTTTCAATTTGAAACAAAACACAATATTTTCCGAATTATTTTCCGTATATATTTAAACAACCTAATATTTGTATCGATTTGAAATGCTTCAATTTCGTTAAAGCTCACTTTACATATTTGTTTGTGGAACTGCATTAATTCTTTTTTTTGTATATTTGTTTAATTTTTCTCCTTTGATTTCATTTCAATATTACTTTCATTTGTGTTTATGATGTTTTCAAACCGTAATTTATTTTGATGTGCTTTCAAATTCAAATGAATAATCATGGTTCTTTTGGTTGATTTCAATGTTTATTGTAGTTTGTTTCAGTTCTATTTTATTTTCAATATATTCAAGTTCTATTATACTCTGAATTCAATTGTATTTTGATAGTGATAATGAGGCTGACGTTAACGAGAAATGGTGGCGCCATAGGTTGAACGCAGAATATTTGTGAAATTTTCAGACAATGTTGCCAAAAGTAAATTTTAATATTTTAAAAAGGGAATTCAATCAGATACATTTAATAACAGTTTAAGAATGTTATATTATTCATAACTAAACGGGAGATATGGGGGTTTGACACGCCGTAATGAACAGATTGTTCCTCTATGAACTCTACTAACTTGATCCAAGTTTGTTTTATTCTGTGTGTAATTTTATGTGAGAGTTGGGATTCAGATTTTAAAAGCTAATTGGAATGTTGTAAAGGTCATGCATAACCTCCGAGTGAAATCAGTTACCTCAAATAATTATATTTATATTTATCCAAGAGTAAAATGGAATCAATAACATTTCATGAAGACAAGGGAACTCCCCGTTCAAAAGTTTTCTTATGAATTCGAAGAGATTTGTCAAAAGCTCTTGATGAATCAAGCCAATTATTCATGCCAAAGTTGAGCTTACTAAAATGTACATCTAAATAGAATTAGAAATACCCATCACGGCTGAAGCCCCGACCACCTACACAGTATATATTACTCTGATACTACTAATAGGATAGTTTTGTGAAACCACAGATTTTGTCTTCGGCTATGATTTTCTGTAACCAGTGATGTGTACTCACGGCATCAATTTCTAGAATAGATTGAGGCGCTCTCATCATAATTGGAATCTTACATAATAGAATCAAACAACATAAAAATAATCTTCAAAAGAAATTAACAATGGAAATGAATGAATGCTGTAATAAAAAACTGGAATGAAACTTAAAAGGACAAGGAATAAGAATTTAAACCTTTCGAATCGATATGAAATATAATTGCGACATTGCAGCTACAAATATAATTTGAAATCCAAACAAACGCTAGAATATTCAGGAATACATGAAATAATTCAAGTGTACTTTACATTACCGAATAGATATTGACAAAATCTTTCAAAGCATCATTAAATTCAGCTTCATTCCAAACAAACTGAACATTTTAAGCTGCAAGTTCATAGACTAATGCAACGAATAACAAATACATAAGAAATCTGTTCTAAAATGCAAACTAAAAGAAAATCATATAACGACACTATAAATATTTGAAATAAAGATTTTGATTTTTCCTCAAAATTTAATAATCATGGAAACTGTATTAAGATCTGGAGAAATGAAATAAACAAAAGGATGAATTTCAACAACCATGTTTTCAAATGTGTCACTGATATTCACACATAGACTTTTATTTTAAATTAACTACAACTGCATATAAAGATTTATTCGAATTCATCGACAAAATTCAAATGTTTGGTTTTTAGATTTGAAAGCATCATTTAAATCAACAAACATGCGATTTTATTTGATTCTATGAAACTACTATATTTTCTACTTTGATAGCAACGCTTCTAAAATAAAAAGCAACATTCATAAGTAAATTTCCGTAAATCTTGTTACATTTGAATTAAACTTATTCTCATTATCATACTTCGAATTTTGTAACTTATAATGGAAGTAAAACCACTAGTTTACACTAAATAAACAATGAATTTTTTTATTATCCAATATTGCTTACATGTCTCAACACACAGTGTCCTCATCTCAGCTAAGTTATAAGCAGATCTTAAAGCCATTCATTATTTATTTGTGTAAATTCGTGGTTTTACTTCCATAACTTTATGTTAAAAATGAATTTACACATTCTTAATGCCGAAACTATTCAATACTTGGAATTTGTATTTTAGTTAGCAGCCAAAACATTTGTGTGCAAACATATCATGAAAATTAGTATTCGATAATTGAATTAGTAGATACATTCTATGAAGAAACAACAATTGAGACATTTTTAAGGTGCCAAATGCAAAATAAAATCAATTATAACGGAAAGTATAATAAAAAGTAAATTAGGCTTAATGGAAGTTTAATGTTGCTCATAAAAATGGTCTAATTCATATATCAAAGGTTTCATCCCAATTACACCCAACAAAAATTAAACATTGTTTAATTTCTCAATAATATACCTAAGTTATAATAATATATCTGCTCCTGTAGTTCTAAAATACTGAATAGTAATAATAAAGATTCTTGACCCAGTATGAATTTATATAAAAATTCTAGGGAAATAGGTCACATTGACATTTAAAATTTCGTCTTTACGTACGTTTCGGTCTCACGACCATCATCAGAAGACTTATTATGTCTAAAACTTGATTACTTAAAACTAATTGTATTACACAAAGCGTCCAAATCGCACCAATTTCAATTAAAACGCCCACGTCGCCGAAACGAACAGAAAACACTATTAAACGAAATTGTAAACCACGATGCTATAGTAAAATTATCAAAAATCCACTGCAGAGAAGATTTCTTAATAAAAGCGTACTCATGTCAACACAATAAGTGATCGACTAGAGACCAGACAAATAAAATTTAATTTTTAAGTATACAACTTTCGAACCAGATATTAGATTTACGAGCTAATAGAAAAAAGGTTTTCTTGTGACAGGAGGTATACTTGACATTCTACCTAAATAGTATATATTAACATTATACGAGGCAACTAGGAATTTGCAAGAGATATTATTTGATCAAATTTGTATAGATATGACTTGGATTTTGCGTGTCTGTCCTATGATTTACAGAATTGGAGTCAGGTTTTATGTGAATCATCTCCAAAATAGATCTTTTATAATAATTGATTTCCTTAGTTAGAATATTGACGTTATTGTAATCGAACTGATGGTTATAATCAAATCAGTGTTTAGCAAGGGCGGTGGAATTTTCTAAATTTTGTTTTTTGTGCTATACCTATGGCCGTACATTATTTTTTGTAAATATTGTTTAGAGATTCCAGTATAAGTTCCATCACAATCTAAACAATTTGATTTATATACTGTGTGGGTTTGTTTATCTTTAGGTATTAAAGGCTTTAGATTTGAGAAATATCTTCCAACACAGTTAGTAGGTTTATGCGCGACATTTATATCGTATTTTTTCAAACATTTCTTAATTTTCTCTGAGGTCTCCGGAATGTATGGTAAGGATATATAATTGTCTGTATTATCTTTTATGTTATTTTTATATGAAGAACCATTATAGATTCTGTTTATTCTCTCTTTAATGATCGGATTGAAGGAAGTTTTTGGCTAGCCATTCATTTCCAGTGTATTACGAACAATTTTTAAATCCTTGGGACGGTCCTCTGCGTCCACTTATACTGGAATCTCTAAACAATATTTACAAAAAAGAATGTACGGCCATAGGTATAGCACAAAAAACAAAAACTTAGAAAATTCCACCGCCCTTGCTAAACACTGCTTTGATTATAACCATCAGTTCGATTACAATAACGTTAATATTCTAACTAAGGAAACCAATTATTACAAAAGATCTATTTTGGAGATGATTCATATAAAACGTGAGTCCAATTCTGTAAATCATAGGACAGACACGCAAAATCGTCATATCTATACAAATTTGATCAAATAATATCTCTTGCAAATTCCTACATGCCTCGTATAATGTTAATAGTATATATTTAGGTAGAATGTCAAGTATACCTCCTGTCACGAGAAAACCTTTTTTCTATTAGCTCGTAAATCTAACTTCTGGTTCGAAATTTGTATACTTAAAAATTAAATTTTATTTGTCTGGTATCTAGTCGATCACTCACTGTGTTGACATGAGTACGCTTTTATTAAGAAATCTTCTCTGCAGTGAATTTTTGATAATTTTACTATAGCATCGAGGTTTGGAATTTCGTTTGATCGTGTTTTCTGTTCGTTTCGGCGACGTGTACGTTTTAATTGAAATTGGTGCGATTTGGACGCTTTGTGTAATACAATTAGTTTTAAGTAATCAAGTCTTAGACATAATAAGTCTTCTGATGATGGTCGTGAGACCGAAACGTACGTAAAGACGAAAAATTAAAACAGTGTTAATGTGACCTATTTCCCGAGAATTTTTATATAAATACTGAATAGTAGTAAATATCTTTGTCATTCGAAGTTAAGATGTATTCGCATTTTCATCAATATTTCAATTCATCCACATAATAACTCTGGTGATTGATGATGTTCTTTTTGATATCGTTTCAATAATCTGTCATTAGTAATTAGTATCAGTTTTAGAGGGATTGAATCTAAGTCTCAGCATTTAGCTAGATATCGATTGTTCATCACTAGAATCGTCTTTCCTTCCGTATGTGATTAAATTATCAGAATTATAATATAAGAAAAAAATTGCAATGCACTTGTTTGCTCATGTAATGGTTTCTCGATAAAAGTTCTCCTAGAGACAGCTTTCACACTAACTTGTTAGCATGTGTCGAAGTTGTAAGGTTTGCTTTATTCAGCATGGTGAACAGTATACTTACTTTAACAGTATTTTCAGTGGTTAAGAGTGATTATTTCTTATTTATAGAGTAAATCAGTTATAATAAAGAATCTTGACCCAGGTATGAATTATATATAAATTCTCGGGAAATGGGTCACATTGACACTTATGTTTTATATTTTCGTCTTTACGTACGTTTCGGTCTCACGATCATCAACAGAAGACTTATTATGTCCAAAACGGGATTTCTTAAACTAATTGTATTATCATAAAGCACACCAATTTTGATTAAAAATGCCCATGTCGCCGAAATCAACAGAACCAGGAATAATCGAAATTGTACCACACCAATATTTCAAGTATAAAATATATCAAGAATCCACTATTTAGTAATATTCTCATAATATACAAACACATGTTAGAGTAGTCTCTTTGATTCTTGATATATTTTATACTTGAAACATCGATGTGGTACAATTTTGATTTTTCGTGGTTCAGATGTTCGTTTCGACGACGTGGGCATTTTCATTTGAAATTGGTGCCAAAAGGACGCTTTGTGGTAATACAATTAGTTTTGAGGAATCCCTTTTTGGACATAATAAGACTTCTGATGATGTTCGTGAGACCGAAACGTACGTTAAGACAAAAATATAAAGCATAAGTGTTAATGTGATCTATTTCCCGAGAATTCATCTATAATAGTAAATCAGTTATTAGACTAAAAAACAGGATAATAGCATTTCGACATAACAATTACAGATGAGTCAGAGCGATTTTTTTTCATATCCTGACTACACGAGAGGAAAACCTATAACTTGTTTTTGATGAATAAAAAGGAGAATATAGAATTCAAGAACACTAACGATAACATGGAGTTTGTCTAGTTTTTAATAGTAGTTTATTCGTGAGGTCGATTCAATAATAAATTATGTATCCTCAATATTGAAATTTGAAGGCAAAAGAGATGAAGGGCCATTGAATGAAAATTATGGGCAATCTAATATGAATATTGTATTTAAATTTGATGGCAACGTAATATTGTCCCTGAAAACGATCTTCCTCTATTTTTAGTAAGAATGCCACAACATTGAATAAGGTAAGTACAGGTGAGGAAATTCACTTAAAAAAGAGGTTGTATTTGTGTCATATTACCTACGTCCAACTTTAAGCTATTTTAGTAAGAATATATTTTTGTGTGAAGCGTGGACATCAGTTATATTTTATGTATAGTTTCCTCTAAAATTTTCAAGCAATTATAATGAAGTATCTAGTACCGACATAACGAATATTTTTTGATCTTGAAGTGACGTGAAACATGTCCGGTTTAAAAACAAATCTCATCTTACTCTTAAGTTGTTTATGCTATAAACTGGTGGTATCGCTGGAACTGTTTATTTATTATTTCATTCTTCAACAACGTCTACGAAGATTCAGCTCTTAGATTGTATCAACTATCTAGCAACCTTCACAATTATTAATTTCATCTGCATACCAACGATCATAAGTTGTAGTTAAAGATATGCAGGTCGCGCTTTCACCACAATAAAAGGTCACATAAATTTACCTGGAGTTTTTGCGTATGACCGCAATGATGACAACAGTACGACAGGTACTCCGGAATTGATGGCATAATCTTCAAGTTGCCGTGTGTTCCACTATATTCCTCCACTAATTTGTGATAATTTACACTTATATTCGGTCTTCCAGTAGTGGCTCTGCTCAATCTCCCCATCTTAAGGTACACACTAATCAAATAACACTCAGCATGTTAACGCTGACACTATCTTGCTAACACTGAATTCCTAACTGTGATTCTAAGAGCGCTTAATGATTACACCGGATTTCCAGATTAATAAATACACTTTAATACGAGACGGAACGAATGCACCATTCTTTATTTTTGTAATAATTGAAGAGATACCCGTACGCGGTTAGGATCACTTTAGAATGGTACTCATGGTACTGACAAGTCTTGCGCTAGTGCGGATCAGGTTCTCCCAAGCGAGTTGCGGGCAACTGCCACCTTTGGAATGTTGTCACTGGTTGCCGATGAGAACCGAATAGAACACTAAAAGCATCTTTGCATAGAGGCATCTCTGCATTTTGCGAACCCGTATTTATTTCTCAACAAGTCATCTGAATAGATATAAAAAGAATTTAATGTGACAGATGCACAAAGATACGTTGAGTATGCCGTTGAATTTTCGGTGGCTTTGACACAACACGAATTGACAAAGTTCATGAAATGCCTTGACCCAAAGCGGTTGTGCCAATTTATCCTGATAAAAAAGTTGGAGAAACAATTTGTAAACCTTTTGATTCATTTAAATTCCTCAATACAAAATATGAAATATGTCTTCTTGTTGAAAATAAATTCATACATTAAAATCATCTTGTAAATCTGAACATATCTTAAGGATAAAGTTGCACTTCACTACACTTCCTAGGATGTTTTTCTATATTATTTGTTGATATAAGGTAGTATTAGAAAAGGGAAGCGAACCGATTTCCAGGAATATTATCCTTTTAATAATAATCTGTTTATGCACTTTTATCAAATTTCATCTTGAAAGTAATAATTTATGAGTACATCTCTGGCAATCCGAAAGGTTCATACATGATTGAAGATTTTCGGATTTGAAGTTGATCCTTGAACTTCATGCACAATAAATTCGAATCGACTCATCTTATTGGATTTGCCTTACTTGAATTGTACAATAATCGTGCTTATGGAACTACCATAACACTTAAAATAATAACTTATATATAACATTCTCGGGAAATAGGTCACATTAACACTTATGTTTTATATTTTCTCGTCTTTATTTACGTTTCGGTCTCACGACCATCATCAGAAGTCTTATTATGTCTAAGACTGGATTACTTAAAACTAATTATACCAACACAAAGCGTCCTTATCGCACCAATTTCAATTAAAATGCCCACGTCGCCGAAACGAGCAGAAACACGAAAAATCGAAAATGTAACACATCAAGGTTATAAGTATAATATATCAAGAATACACTGTTAAGCAGTACTCTTAATAAATGCGAGCTATTATCAACAAAGTCTATGAACGACTAAAAACGAGAACATTAGGTTGAAGTATCCAGATGTTAGGATGTACGAGCTAATAGGAAAATGTTTGTCAGTTATTGGAAATATACTTTTGACATTCTACCTAAAATGTACTTTTAACATTATAAAGACGCATGTAGGAATTTGCAAGAGTTTTAATTAATTAAGTTAGTTTAAATCTGACTTAGTGTCTGAATATCTGTTCTATGACTTACAGATTTGGAGTCACGTTTTCTGTGAATCATCTCCAGAATAGATCTTTTATAATAATTGGTTTCCTTAGTTGAAATATTAACATTTTTGTAATCGAATTGATGGTTATAATCAGAGCAGTGTTTAGCAAAGGCGGTGGAATTTACTAAGTTTTTGTTTCTTGTGCTATACTTATGGCCATACATTTCTTTTTGTAAATATTGTTTAGAGGCTCCAGTATAAGTCCCATCGCAATCTAAATAATTTAATTTGTATACTGTGTGGGTTTGTTTATCTTTAGATATTAAAGGTTTTGGATTTGAGAAATATTTTCCAGTTTAAGTCAGTAGACTTATGCGCGATATTCATATCATACTTTTTCAAACATTTCTTAATTTTCTCAGGTCTCCGGAATGTATGGTAATGTTATAAAATTGTCTGTATTACCTTTTATGTTATTATTTAAAAAACAATGAGTTTTCGCCACCAGTGCTTTATTTTAACGCTATATGATAGCATTGCATTTAAGTCTGGACCAAGCCACCTCTTAAAAAAACCGAGTTTCACCTACCAGTGCATTATTTCAACGATATATGATAGCATTGCATTTATTTCTGGAACATGCAAACTCTCCAGAAAGCAAATTATTTCATGTTGTACCTGTCATGTAAACGATGATAATAAATCACGCGTCTTCCGACATCTAGTCTTCTCGGCTAGAAAACATTAAGTTTACTTACTTACCCGTCCACAGTTTTTTTAGTGAGGAGATTAAGCTGTTCACACTGGGTCACCTCACCTCCTGCCTCTTCACGTTATTATAGAAGGTTACGTATGATGGGTAACCAGTGGCCCCATTCAAAATTGGTCTACTGCTTGTCATTGCCAAGGCCGAAAATCCATTTCAAAGGTACCTGTCATTGGAGAACACAGAACACGTGATCTCAGGGTTAAACTCCATGTGATGGACCCTTCACCTATAGTGTCATGTCAGCGCATTCACAGATATTTCAGTGGATGCCCAAATACTCCAGGCAAATGAGACGAAAAAAGCTCATATTACAGACCTCTCTGAACGGCGGGATCTTTTGATGGAAAAGTATGGGTATTGACATCTATAAACCAATGTCACTGACGCGAAGGCTGGCGCGGGGGTGCATTCAATGGTTTAATAGGTAGTAATTTGCAAACGTAATCAAGAATTCAAAATACGATCATAAAAGATGGCGAAATCATGAACGTAAAGTTTGACGATAGGTGGATGACAGTCAATATAGAGATAATAAGTTATAAATTATGTGTGTGAAGCCAATGAATCACGTGTATTTAAGAAATGGTGGTGAAAATTATCAGATTGTCCAAATATCTCGATTATTCCATCACTATTCAGAATCCGAAAATTACTCTAGATCGAGTATAATTGATATTTCCCTTCCACTACTTTCAGTTAGGGAAGTTATAAATGAAACACAAATTTGGATCACAATCATTAATTCGTAAATTTTTGTTTAATTCATATACATGCACATAGTTAACGCCAAAACTCTAGTATTATCTCATGACAATGGTCAGGTTTTCCATTTTTCAATTACGTCTTTTCCACTACGACGGCATGTCCACAAAATTTCACATTCATGATTGTTCAGTTACATGAAAATATATGATAATCACAGTTAACTTGTTAAGTAAATTATTATTGTCAGTTACAAATTCTGTTCAAATTTCCCTTTTTTATTATTATATTACTGTAACAGTACAGGCTATCTTTACCCTACCGAGGGTATAGTTATAAACAAGTGGTGGGTTCCTACCCCCATATTTATCAATACTAACAAATATCTGAATGACCAGTGAAAACCAACCCTCCTTTGGGACAACACACAGTAAATCTCTGCTCCATTTCGTTCAATCTGTTTTAATTTTAAGTAATATAGTTAGTGTTAACATCCGAAATTGACTTTTATTTATAAGAACCAAAAACATTTCCAAGCTAAAAAACAGGAACTAAACATGGTCCTTCGAGCCGGATGTGAACAGTGTATGTAATATTCATTAAGCTATCGTGGCTAATCAGCACAATAACAGAATTCAAGGGAGTAGTCAACGAATAAGATTCCACAGTTGCCGAATCCAAGGAAAACATCGGGAACAGCGAATCTAACCACATCGGGGAAGCAGCAAGTTGCATCATAAACTGGTAGGCTTGACATTTCCTCTAAATCATTAGTCCTAATTCCTATTATCTCCAAGCTTCTATTTGAGTCAATTTAAGTAAGATATTTTTATTTCTTTGTTCGTCTCATCTATAACGTTGATAAGGTATCATGGATTTTAAACTTCTTGAAACAAAGCGTGGCCAAATAAAGGCCAAATTATCCAGATTTGTAAATTATTTGGACAAATTGATTGAAATTGATCAATTTGAATTAGAAACCAGAACTTCTAATGCTACTAATACCTTGGATGAATTCAATGAAATCCAAGATCAAATTGAAACAGAACCTAATGCTGATCTGGCAGTAGAGAGTGAGGAGCGCAACTCTTTTGAAACGATCTATTACCAGTCAATATCAGGCGCCAAGAAATTATCTTGGAATCAAATGAGAAATGATAATCATTCTCACGGTCATCAAATGAATGATCGAATACATTCAAATGTAAAATTGCCAACCCTAAGTTTACCTCGTTTTAACGGTGCTCATGATGAATGGTTGCAGTTTTATGACACATTTAATTCATTAATTCATAATGATGTAAATCTGAACCGAATTCAAAAATTCCACTATTTAAAATCATGTTTAAGCGGGGACGCGGCTAAGGTTCTTCAATCGCTTGAAGTTTCTAGTTCAAATTATGATTTAGCATGGGATTTACTGAAAGAAAGATTTGATAATAAACGTTTTATCATAAGAACTCATATCAAAGAATTATTTGAATTAAATATTATACAAAAGGAATCTCACAGTGATTACCATAACTTAATTGATAGTTATAAAAGGCATATTAGATCACTCAAAACACTTGGGCAGCCTGTTGAGCATTGGGACACACCGTTAATTTTCTTAATCGCAAATAAATTGGACGCTATTACCAAGCGAGATTGGGAAAAGCATAGCGCCGAAAACAATTTAGATACCATTGATGATTTAATTAAATTTCTAAGTCAAAAATGCATTTTATTGGAAATTGTAACTCCATCTTTGAATAAGCTCAATATAAAGGCAGATCTAAATAAATCAAAGGTAAATAATGCTCAGCACAGCAAATCTTATGTAACAAACCAGAGCATTACTTGCATATTTTGTAAAAAATCTCATATAATTTACAATTGCGATGAATTTCTAGGCCTTTCTGTTAAAAATAGAATATCAGAAATAAGGCGCTTAAAACTTTGTCTAAATTGTTTTCGAAAAAATCATTCGACAACTAATCAACCAAGTGTAAACTTTGTCATAAAGGGCACAATACATTATTACATTTAACCAATGATAATCAAAATCGTGGTAACGTGATCAATCAACCTCTAAGTACTCCAAGTACGAGTAATGAGCCATTAGAGCAGTCTCAAACATTTACTAATATTGCTTCCTCAAATCATTCCGCGGGCGAAGTATCTCACATATTATTATCCACGGCAATCGTGAGAATAATAAGCAAAACTGGTGAATATGTTGAATGTAGAGCACTTTTAGATAGCGGTTCGCAACCCAATTTTATTACTAGGGATTTGTGTAAAAAATTGAATATTGAAACAAGCAATACAAACGTCACAATAGCAGGTATTGGACGCAGCGCCACACACGTTTCCGAGTCCCCGAACATTAATATCCATTCTCGTCATAGCGGGTTCAAAACGGCTATTTCATGCCTAGTATTACCTAAAATCACCGACAATATCCCTTTTGCCACTTTCGACTCACAAATATTGAATATACCTAAAATATATTGCTCGCAGATCCTAGTTTCAATAAGTCTAAGAAAATTGATTTATTATTGGGCGCTGAAATATTTTGGAACCTTCTATGTATAGGAGAAATCGGTTTAGGTAAAAATCGTCCAATAGCACAAAAAACCCAACTAGGATGGATCATTTCAGGTCCAATAAACTTATCAACTGTTAATGCAAAAACCAAACAAATAAATTCCTTCGCTCTGTGTAATTTGGGCAATGTGAATCAAATCAGTTTAGATAGGCAAATTGAAAAATTTTGGGAAATCGAGGAGTTACAGCCTTCCTGTAACTCATATTCTAACGAAGAAAGTTTATGTGAAGAGTTATTTTCTAAAACTACTACACGAAATGAAAACGGTCGATTTTTAGTTAAACTACCGTTTAAAGGCTCATTTTCACAACTTGGTGATTCTAAGTCAGCGGCTCTCAAACGGTTCTATTCATCAGAGAGAAAATTAAACAAAGACATCAATTTAAAAAACCAATACATTGATTTCATGCATGAATACGAAACATTGGGTCACATGACTAAAGAAATAAATCAAATTTCTAACCATATAGAATAGTTCCTGCCGCATCATGCTGTTCTAAAGGAAAGTAGTCTCACCACAAAATTACGCGTAGTATTTGACGGATCAACGAAATCTAACACGGGGGTATCACTTACTTATGGTATGCCCGATTCTGCAAGATGATTTGCTTTCAATCATTCTAAGGTTCAGAAAACACCCTATTGTTCTGACCGCGGACATAGCCAAAATGTACAGGCAAGTTTTGGTTCATCAAGATGATAGACGATTTCAGAAGATTTTGTGGAGAACTGACCTGAGGGGTCCTGTAGGAACATATGAATTGAACACACTAACTAATGGTACAGCAGCAGCTTCATTCTTAGCTATACGGTGTTTGAAACAAATTGCTATGGAATATCAATCAACTTTTACGACTGCTAGTGACATAATAAAAAATGATTTTTATGTGGATGATTTAATTTCAGGCGCGAACAATATATCAGACGCAATACAACTTCAAAATGAATTATCATACATTTTAGGTGCGGGCGGATTAGAATTACGCAAATGGGTTTCAACTAGCAAGAACGTTTTAGATCACATTCCACATGAAATGCGAGCTAGTGTTGTATCCTTCTCGGAAAATCAAAATTTCAAATTGTTAGGGCTGCAATGGAACTCCACAATAGATTCACTACAATATATAATGAATGATCAATCTTATAAGAATAACCTTATCACTAAAAGGCTAATTTTATCCGTCACGTCACAGATCTTTGATCCCCTGGGTCTACTAGGCCCAGTTATAATAACAGCTAAATTAATTATTCAGAATCTCTGTCAACAGCAATTGTCTTGGGATGAATATATACCTCTCGCGTTGCATAATGCTTGGTTAAGATTTTATAATACCTTGCATGTTTTAAATCTGTTAAAATTACCTAGGCTTGTTATGGCTCATGATTATGTAACCATTGAATTGCATGACTTTTCCGATGCGTCTGAGAAGGCATATGGAGCATGCATATATATCAGAACAAAATCTAAGAATGGACCTATATCAACAAAATTGTTATGCGCAATATCTAGGGTTGCTCCTTTGAAAGTAGTATCACTGCCGCGACTCGAACTGTGCGGGGCCCTGCTACTTGCGCGTCTATATGATAAGGTCAGAAAAAGTATTAATACACCGCTGCAAAATGTATTCCATTGGTGTGATTCTACGATCGTCATTGCTTGGATAAAATCACCTTCAAATAATTGGAAAACTTTTGTGTCTAACAGAATTTCTGAGATGCAAACATTAACTGATCCAACCAGTTGGAATCATGTGAAATTAGAGAACAATCCAGCTGACTTAGTTTCGCGTGGAATAAGCGCCGATCAATTAATCGAGTCACAATTATGGTGGCATGGTCCTCAATTTCTTACAGAGCTCCGTGAAATAAAATCTCAGAAGGCTGAGCAAGTTAATCTGTCTGAGCTACCGGAATTTCGGAAAAATGTTATGATTAGTTGTTCAGCTATTGAGTTGAACATGTTTGAAAAATACTCTTCGTTGACAAAACTTCAAAGGGTGACAGCTTACATATTGCGTTTTACAAACAATTGTCGAATGACTATAGCAAATAGAGATATAAACGCTCTACCAATAATTGAATTTAACAGTTTATTATGCTTAATTAGGCTGGCTCAAATCGACGAATTTAACAAAGAATATAATTGCTTAATTAAAAATAAATCGATTAACGCGAAAAGCGATCTGCTGTCACTTAATCCATTTATTGACGAGCATGGCATTATAAGAGTAGGTGGAAGGCTAAGTCAGTCGAAATTTTATTTTGATAAAAAACATCCGGTCCTACTGCCGCAGAAACACATATTAACAAAATTAATTATGACAAATATACACAAATTGTCATTGCATGCAGGGCAACAGGCATTGTTAGCTGCAACCAGAGAAAGATACTGGCCTATTCGTGGAAAACATATAGCTAGATCAATCGTTCATGAATGCATACAATGCTTCAAGGTACGGCCAAGAGGCACTGTCGCAAAAATGGGTGACTTGCCAAGTGCGCGGGTTACTACCACAAGACCTTTCATTAATTCGGGCGTTGACTACGCTGGTCCCTTTTACATCAAAGACAGAAAGGGCAGAGGTGCTAAATTAGTCAAGTCCTATACATGTGTATTTGTGTGTTTTGCAACTAAAGCCATTCACATAGAACTGGTTGGCGATCTTACAACTGAATGTTTCTTAGCCGCGTTAAGGAGATTTATTTCACGACGAGGAAACGTTATCAATTTGTACTCAGATAACGGCACAAATTTTCGTGGGGCAAATTCAGAATTGATTGATTTAGAGCATTTTTTGAATAAACGGGAAACTCAAACCTCGCTTACTAACTCATCAAATAAAAATAATATAAATTGGCATTTCATACCGCCTACCGCCTAAGTCCCCACATTTTGGAGGTCTCTGGGAGGCCAGTATAAAATCAATGAAATACCATTTAAAACGTGTAGTAGGTAATGCGCATCTCACATATGAGGAATTTCATACTGTTTTGACTCAAGTGGAGGCTTGCTTAAATTCCCGTCCCTTGTGTCCACTCTCCGATGATCCTAATGACTTAAGCTCCCTTACTCCTGGTCATTTTCTTATTGGAGTGCCTATCACTGCCCTGCCTGACGCGAACCTGTTAGATGTACAAAAAAACCGATTATCCAGATTCCAAAGGTGCCAGCAGCTGGCGCAACATTTTTGGAAGCGCTGGCATAGGGAATATATATCCAGTCTGCAGAGGCGTACGAAATGGAAGTTAACAGGTCAAAACAACGTTCAACCTGGTGTGTTGGTCCTACTGAACGACGACAACTTGCCGCCACTACGATGGAAGATGGGTCGAGTCATCGAAACGCATCCCGGTATAGACAAAATTGTTCGTGTAGTGAGTGTGAAAACTAATAATGGTGTTGTGAGACGTGCAATTTCTAAAATTTCTCCGCTACCAATAGACAATCAAACAGACAATCAAACGGACAATCACTGAACATTATGTTATGTTTTTTTTTATCCTTGTACGCAGGAATACGACATGTGATTGAAGTCATATAACTTCAAGGAGCCCGGCATGTTCAGTTACATGAAAATATATGATAATCACAGTTAACTTGTTAAGTAAATTATTATTGTCAGTTACAAATTCTGTTCAAGTTTCCCTTTTTTATTATTATATTACTGTAACAGTACAGGCTATCTTTACCCTACCGAGGGTATAGTTATAAACGAGTGGTGGGTTCCTACCCACATATTGATCAATACTAACAAATATCTGAATGACCAGTGCAAACCAACCCTCCTTTGGGACAACACACAGTAAATCTCTGCTCCATTTCGTTCAATCTATTTCAATTTTAAGTAATATAGTTAGTGTTAACATCCGAAATTGACTTTTATTTATACGAACTAAAAACATTTCCAAGATTAAAATCAGGAATTAAACAATGATTTCCATGCCAGCCTTCTCGTCCACGATCAACAGGACATGATTCTAATGATGAAAAAGATTGTATCAACCAAGATCCTGATGAAGCGATAAGATTAGACTTTGTGAAAGTAGAGCGAGTGAAAAAGAAAAACACGCAAAAATTCGGGGAATTTAAGGAGGGATAGAGTAGCAATGAAGTGGGAGAGGGAAGGTTACATATCCCAAACAGGAAAACTGATTCCTCATACTAGAGATGAAGATGAAGACAAAGCGTATTATCTCTTTCATTTTCTACTTCCATCCCCTTCACTATGACGGCATGTTCACAGAATTCCATATTTATGTCAGAAGATGGAATTTTTTTACCGTATCTGATGCTCAACAAATCTCAAATGTTATTAGCAATTCGGACCAGTTCTGTCAAGAATTACTTTTTTTTATCCTTACTCGTTGCATACATTAATTTGAGAGGCGAGAGGATAATGGTGTCATACCACACCTAAATTTTTTTTTTAAACAAGTGGCTTATTTTAACTCTATCTGTCTATCACGATAATCATTACCAGCTCTTCCGATACCAGCCTTTGCGTCGACGATCAACAGAACTTGATTTCAATGATGAAAGAGGTTGTACCAATGAAGATGCTGATGAGGCGATAAGATTCGATCCTTAGAAAGTAGAGAGATTAAAAAGAAAAGAGGGACAGAAATCCAGGAAATCTATAGAGAATAGAAATAGCAATGAGGTAAAAGAGTGAAAGTGTCATATTCCAAACAGGAAAACTGATGCCTTCGAAGCGTCTTCATCTAGACATGCTCTGATATTCGAAATAGAATGCAAAGTTTCATTTCAATGCGAGAGAAGCATTGTGTGATAAATGTTACAGATTAAATATTAAGACAAAAAAGTTCAAAAGTACCTAACTGAAAAATGAATCGCGTCCCAGTGCTAATGTGAAAAATCAATAATGTTTTCCTATAGCTGTATACATGTTTTTCATGTTTGCAACAAAGAGTAATATTGTATCAAATCAGTGAGGAAAAATTTTGGCTAACGCAAGCGGAATTGCAATCAGGTCCTTCTGCTTAAACTCCCGATAACCGAAATGCTCACGAAAGCCTACCCCACAAAATTGCAGATTCAACGTTATCTACTGAATTTTGAAGTATTAAATTTTACAAAAACACGCTCATCATAATAAACTATAGTTTACTATCATGATGGCTTCTTTGTGGCCGTAAGTTCTGAATACGTGAACAGTATTCTTAGTGGATAAGGGTTATTGAGTGTTCTCTGATGATGGCCACTTGGTAGCGAAAGATCCTCAGTACTTTAACAGTATTTTTAGTGGATAAGGGTGATTATTTATTATTTATAACGTTCATCATAGCCTTACTTGCCAGTTTAAATTCCCCGAAAAGATTAATACGATTTAAAATTTTGACTAAAGGTAGGAATGAATTTTTGAGACAGTATTATCACTTGTTTCCCGATATTAGAAATATAACTTTCATGTGACAAAAATGACTTTTGAATTCAGGAAACTAGTCACTCTTACTTCTATCCATATATAAGTGGCGCCTCCAGCCTTTCTGGGACTTCTAGAAAATTCAAGTTTAATATATTTGTGATCAATTCTTACTGTTTTTTCTATACTAGAAAAAAACCTATAATGTTCGTGGAACATCGTGTGAGCCAGTGATGGAATGTTCAGAAAGGAGATAGGCATTCGATTTTGTCTTGAATGTTGAAGGTTATAGGCATAAGGAAATACCTCACAAGGCAAAAAGTTCCACAACTTCGCCATTCGTTAGAAAAATTAATTGACGATGGAGGGGTGGCTACTTTGAGATCGTCCAGTCTGCATACCAGAAATATCTCGTGATGGAATAACACATTTCTACGAAGTTCTAGAGGGGTCAATGAATTCGTAAATATGATATCATCAATATGACGAATAGCTCTCTTCTGTATAGGATTCAAAAGCTTCAGCGTATGTTTGGGAGCTGCACTCCATCATCAGAACAGTACTCCAGGACCGGTCGAGTCTGTACTTTGCAGAATATGAGGAGCTGCTGGGGTGTAAAGTAGCTCTTGCCACGGAATAGAAAACCAACTTTTTCTGGAGCGGTTTTCGCAATGGATCTCACTTGATCGTCACGTAAGAGGGTGATGTTGGTGGTGATTCGGAGCATGAATATGAGAAATTTCAAAAGAATTATTTGTACCTGACATCATCATATTAGGGATTGTGGGATCGGCCTTTCTGGCTTTAGTTGAAAGTGGCCATTAAATTGTTTTGCTCATGAGAATTAAGAAAAGATCATCAAAATTGAATTAATGTAATAACTGATGTGATATTCAAAACTTATCGTTGAACACGTGAACACGTTACATTTAAAGTCATATCCTGATTGGATTGCTCCTAATGTTCAGAATTGGTCGGTTCCCATTTTACTCCAGCTGGTTGAATTCCGTAATGAGAAAGAGATTATCATTTGTACAGAGCCGTACTGTAGTTAGAAAAAATGAAGCTAAAATAAATGAATTCTTTAATTAAAATAACTCATTCTTATAAACTTAGTAATAAAAAGGCCTAACGCATAAAAGGGTAGAAAAGTAATCTCGCCTCTAGAGATGGGGATAATGGTACGGTATGTTAATCGGCCACTTAGTGAGAACCGTATCATAATGGAAAGTCATCTACTTAATATAAGAGGATTAACTCCTGAAAATGGCCCACATCTGTACCAATATTGATTCAACAAGTTAGCTGATACCGCTAAGTAAGGATACACAGACACAACCACATATCAAGTTGTCTACGATAATTGAATTAGTTTATTAATTTTAAACGAGTTTGTAAACATTTTCAGGGACCTACCTGACCGCATTAGAATTGATATTCGCGCAGTTACTTATGCTTCAAATACAATTGAGTTTTAAAATTAAAATGCTTGTACAGTCCGATTGTACTCCATTTCACCATGATTATGAACATATTTCATTTTTCTAAACAAATCTAGATAAGTTTATTTTAATTCAGATTGAATAAATTTGAATTGGCTAATGTTAGTTCGAATCTGAATAGAAAAAGTTGGTCAACTGGGCAGAATAATTAATTTATTAGAAAGGGGATGGATGAGCTGGGCAAAACTATAAATTCTAATTATTAAATAGCATCAACATATTAGGATATATCTTACCCCAGCTCAAATAGCCATACAACAATTTATAAAATATAGCAAATAAATGAAAACTATCATATATAAATTTTCGGGAAATAGGTCACACTAACACATATGCTTATTATTTTCGTCTTTACTTATGTTTCGGTTCCACGACCATTATCAGAAGACGTATCAATGTCTAAAACGGGATTTCTTAAAGTTAATTGTATCATCACAAAGCGTCCTCATCGCACCAAATTCAATTAAAAATGCCCACGTCACCGAAACGAACAGAAAACACAAATAATCGAAATTGTAACACATTAATGTTTTAAGTATATGAATATGTATCAAGAATCGTCTGCATAGCAATTTTCTCATAAAATTCGAAGTAGTTTCAAAGCACTGTTTGGAATACGACTGAAACCAAAAAATGTAACGCTCAAGTATCCACCTTCGACCAGATGTTGAAGATTTATGAGGCAATAGAAAAGGGTTGTCTGATCTTATTAGAAATATTGCTATATGAGCATCCTACCTAAAACATACTTTTAACATTATAAAGACGCATGCAGGAATTTGCAAGGGTTTTAATTAATTAAATTAGTATGAATTTGACTTGATGATTGAACATCTACTCTATGATCTACAGACTTGGAACTACGTTCCATGTGAATCACCTCCAGAGAATGTCTTTCATAACAATTGGTTTCTTTAGTTAAAATATTAACATTTTTGTAATCAAATTGATGGTTATAATCAAAAAAATGTTCAGCAAAGGCGATGGAATTTTTTGAGTTTTTGATTCTAGTAGTATACTTATGGCCATACATTGATTTTTGGGAATATTGTTTAGAGATTCCTGTCCTATCGCAATCTAAACAATTCAATTTCTATACTGTGTGGGTTTGTTTATCTTTAGGTATCAAATGTTTTGGATTTGAAAAATATTCATCAACACAGCTGGTAGGTTTACGCGCAACATTAATATCGTACTTTTTTAAACATTTCTTGGTGTCCGGAATGTATGGTAATATTATAAAATTATCTGTAATACCGTTTATGTTATTTATATATGACGTTCACTTATAGATTTTGTTTAGTCTTTCTTTAATGATGGGGTTGAAAGATGTTTTTGGGTAGCTATTCATTTTCAGTGTATGACGAACAATTTTAGAATTTTTGGGACGGTGCTCTGGGTGGAACAATTTAACAGCGTGATCTGTAAGGCTGTTTATGACATTTTTGCTAGTGCAACTGCCATCTCTCTCTCTTTTCTATAGATAGTTCCATGATCGGTGTTCATCAGAAATTTCGTCCGTTGTTCCACCATGAGAGATTCCATATAGGCGGGCTAGATGAGCTCAAGCTAGTCACACCTTCATTGTCAAGCTCGAGACCTGCCGATCTTCTTCCTACCGGACTTAATTTTTTTATCAAACGGCAAAGTTGTGGAACTCTCTATAACCCCAAAACCTTCAAGAAAAATTCGAATGTCTATCTCCTCTTCCAACATTTCACCTCTGGCTCACACGATGTTTTTCGAACATTCTAGATTTTCTTCTCGTGTATTCAAAGTATAGAAAAAAATCAACCTGCAATAAAAGCAAGTGTAAGCATGAAGTAAAGCCATGTTTAATTGCAGCTTTATTCGAATGAAACGTATTCACTCTAGTTATGAATCCGTGAAAGCAATTTATCGTTGAAGGATGAAGTTGCACTTTGAAGTAGGGTTGACCCCGTGATTGAGCAACTTTATAGCGAATTTTTATTATGTATTCGCCAATGTTGCATATAAGACTAATATGCAGATCACAATGAACAGTCTCAACTCAAAAGTTACGATAAGTGTGAGTATGTACAATTTGAATATTCTCCATTTATGTCAATAATATTTGCCGCTCCCACCACGTATTCTTTAAGCCATAACACTTGAATTGATAAGCTTTACGGTAAATGAACTAAGATCGATATAGTTTTTTTCATATTTGTACGATACAAATCATGAGTAAGTAGAAATATTTTAATTATGTTGCAGTTGAAAAGAACTTGAGGCGAGCTTTCTAATGAAGTATATCACTTGCATATGATCACATCAAAAAATTGCTGTCAAAGTGGCGCCCGTTATTAAATAAGTTCAATAATCACGTTACTGGCTACCATCAAAACAGTTTCATATGTAAATTAGTTTAGTAAGATTAATGGTACAGTCATTTTATGGATTGGTCGTACTTTTTTTTCCGACTTAAGGTTTGAAAACACAGAAAGTTAGGAAATTTTTTCGTAGATTACGAAAGAAATAGTGGCTGAAAACCTCCAATGAAGGAAAATGTCTTAATTTATATATTTATACAATTTTCCGTGTTTTTCCGGGAAAGAACACTTATATCTTCGAAAATAAGCATTTTAGAAGGAAAAGTTTCGAACAAAAGTTGTTCAGCATTAAATTTTACATACGAATTGACTATTCTGAATTTAATTTTCATCGAATTTCCCAAGCATTGGATGCGAAAACAAAATATTTTCGAATAAGAACTATATATGAGAAAAATTGCATTTGGCTGGTAAATATGGTATGATAATTTTATATTGGGGTATATATCGTTACTGTAAATGATTATAATCAAGAATTTTCCAATATTTGCCCAAACTTTCGGGGTTAGGGAAAATTTGTTTTTTTTTCAATCTTAGTGTATGATATGTCGATTTTTAGGTTTTATAGAGCGGTTCATTTTGTCGTGAAAAGTCATTGAAAACGTACATTCGGAAAATGGAGAACTTTTTTTTTTTTTTTGATTATGGCGTGTGACAGATCAAGTCTTATATTTTTTAGGGTTCTGAAAATGTTTTTTTACTTTGTTTCATCGTGAAAAATCATTGAAAACATATATCCGAAAATTTTAATTTAAACAATTCAATATTAAAAACGAGGTTGTTAGAATCAAATTGTTTTTCACTTAAACAATTTTTTTATCAAATATATCAATAAAATAATTGTTTACACGGAATACACAACAGCTCAGCTGTAAATATTTTATAATAACTTTTAACGTATACAATAACAGAGCACATGTGGCGTTATTTTGGGCATCATATGATTGAACGCTTGCGCACAAATTCATTGCAGTGGTGCTACATACATAGTCCAGCGCATCGAAAGATTTAACGCAGTGGTGCTCGATCGAGAATTTTAAACGCGCGGGAGATCAAGAATTTTTTTAATTTTTTTTATAATTTTGTATAATTTGTTTTTTCTTATTGCTCTACATACTAACAAAAACAATTGAATTTCGTGACAAAATTAACTAAAAAAACGTTTTCCGAACCCTAAAAACATAAGAATTGATCTGTAACACGCCATAATAATAAAAAAAAAAGAAGTTTTCCATTTTCCAAATGTACGTTTTCAATGACTTTTCACGACAAAATGAATTGAAAAATCGTTATCAGAGCTCTATAAAACCTAAAAATTGACATATCATACACGAAGATAGAAAAAAAAAAGTTTTCCTAACCCGGAAAATTAGGGAAAATATTGGAAAATTCTTAATTAGAATCATTTACAGTAACGATATATACCCCAATATAAAATTGTCATACCATATTTACCAGCCAAATGCAATTTTTTCTCATATATAGTTCTTATTCGAAAATATTTTGTTTTCCCATCCAATGCTTGGAGAATTCGATGAAAATTAAATTCAGAATAGTCAATTCCTATGTAAAATTTAATGCTGGACAACTTTTGTTCGAAACTTTTCCTTTTAAAATGCTTATTTTCGAAGATATAAGTGTTCTTTCCCGGAAAAACACGGAAAATTGTATATACATAAATTAAGACATTTTTCCTCATTGGAGGTTTTCAGCCCCTTTTTTTCGTAATCTACGGAAAATTTCCTAACTTTCTGTATTTTCAAACCTTAAGTCGGAAAAAAAAGTACCAAATCTCAAAAAAATCCATATAATGACTGTATATAAAGTTCATGAATCTAAGTTTTACGATTCGGATATCTTCTGTTATCAGAAGAGATGTGCTGTTCCTACTACTTCGGTTCCTTTAAGTGACGTGAGGGAAGTTGGTGGTTCATGCATCAACACTTTTTACATTTTATGATTTACCTTACAGTCATTCAATTGCTTAATTGTGCAGGAAATGTGAAACCTGTACGCTGTTCATTGTACTAGGAAAATATCTAGAGTATAATATTTATTACTACCCCATTAGAAACTTACGTTTACTTTTCCTCCCTAGAGATATAAAGTTAACTCTACCTCCCTTGGGGAGGTGAAATCTCTAACAAGTTACTAGATTAAGATTTTCCCCCAGCCATTTTTTAAAAAGGTCGTACTCTTTCTCTATCTTTCACGAAATTTAATTGGCAGAAGATTTAGCGAGTCCAACTTGGCAGATTCTAAAATGTCTTTATATTCCATTTTTCATTGATATTTTTTATGACCTCATTATCTTCGGCAACGCCAGTCTGTGATGTATACTAACTGAATTCAAATGTTTTATTTTAACAGAAAAAAAATACGAAGATCATTCTTGAAAATGGGCATAAAGGTAGTAGTTAGAATTATATAAATTCCTCTAGAGTCTAGAGTAAAGTGCATTTCCTCCTTTGAATTTTGAGGCCCTCTGCTTTGCGTGGGGCATCAAACTACCCATGGGAGGAAAAAAGAGACACTTTCCCCTTGGTAACTAAATAACTATTTTGAACTCCCGGGATTGAAGTGCCACTTTTGTTCTCTGGTTTTAATTCCCAGGAAGTAAAAGTGACACTTCAGTTGGAAATTTTAATGTTATCGTTTCATTGTTATTTCAATCGTTTTTGTGTTCTTTGTTGAAAGATTTATAACGTTAGAAAGTTGTGTTTTATTTCAATTCACTGCGCTTGGACAATATTATATCAAAAGAAATAGAAAAACTAATGTCACTGTGTTAAAATAAATATGACGTTTCCCAATCACTGCCAATTGTCTGAGACCTATTTAATTCAAATTACTCATGTTAATTTGAAGAAATTTGTTTCGGAAGTGAAAAAAATATTGTATATACCACAGGACTAAAGTGCCTTGTAATCCCGAGAATGAAGTTTGTTGCCCGAGCGGAAGCATGTAAATCACACTTTAGTACCTTGATATTCAATACACTAGTTTGGCTACCAAATATGGAAAATGAGTCATATTAACCCTGAAAATATGATCAAAAGTAATGTTTTTTATCATTCCTAGCTAATTTCCAATTTCAATTTCAATTTATTCGTGTATAGAAACACAGTATAAAGATATACAGTATTTTATCAAACTAGTCAGTAACAATCAAACAATTAAAAAACAATTTAATTGAGAATTGAATTGAATATATATTAATTACTGATCAAGCACAAAGTATATAGGTAATTATCGTGAAACATTTACATAATTAAATATAAATATTAGAACACGAATTTAATAATGCATATATATTAGTGAACGAATTATAAAACATTCAATTTACATTGTAAACTTGAAATTAGGTACTGAGGTACTCCTTAACGGAATAAAATGCATGTTCTAGTGAATATGTGTATAGCAAAGTTTTTGAAAATTTCAATGGATGATTGCCATATTTATTTACAAAATAATTATAGCAGATTATACCTTGCAGTCCAGACATTTAAGGAGGAAAATCGACGATTTTTGTCCGAATTTCGGCGAGCTCTAATTTTGGTATTTTGATGCGCTGAACACGATGGTGCCGTTTAAATTTGGATTAACCCTGTGCTCGAAAAACTATGGCCATTGTTTTGACCCAAAATAGTCCATTTTTCAATTTTTTGCGTTTTGAAACATTTTGTGGCGGCAATTTTGACAAATTCGTATTTTGCGAAATACTTATGTTATCGATTTAATACTGAAATCGTTCGAAAGATTTCATTACTCTGCTTTCATAACGAGCATTTTAAGTCCAAGCAGATCGATTTGAATTGAGTATAAGTTGATCTATCCTAATAAGCGTGTTTGGGCCTCTAGAGGGCTCAGTTTTGTGGTCTATCGACAAAAACCTTGGATCAAATTACAGAGATGTACATCGGCTATTCAAATTTTGAACAGCGTACGGCGATTCTTTCACATTTCATCATAAAAAACTAGCCCAGAATGTTATTTAGCGGCAATAAGCGAGCGTCAGTATAATAGAATACGCGCGCGAAATTACACTTGTTTTAATATCCTAAAGTGCACCTGAAGACTTATAATCGTTTTGTGTGAATATGTGAGTGAACGTAAAATACGAATTTTTCAAAATGGCCGATTTTGGTGCCAAAAAATTAGGTAGGTCAAAATGCCAAAAACCAAATAAAAGAGAAATGAAAATACTATTTTCTCACCGGAACAGAATATGGAAAAACAAAAACTCTTGGACATATTCTCAATGCCAAAAAACACACTAAATAGGCCCTATCTTGAGCCCATGACTTGGACTTCGGACTGGAGCCAAAGATTGCGTATTGATTTTCTCAACAACTTTTGTCGCAAACATGTTTTCATACAACCCATAGTTTTGTCTCAAAACGCAAAAAATTACCATTTTGAGTACAAAAAATGGACATACTTTTTAGAGCACAGAGTTAATTCAAATTCAAACTACACCGTTCAGGACGTCAAAATACATAAGAATAGACTAAAATTGGAGTTCGCCGAAATTCGGACAAAAAAAATACCTTGAGTTCCTGGACTACTTGATTACTCATAACAACACGATTTAATAGATTTTCATAACATGGACGGCTTTCCTTGTTATTTGTAGTACTTTGACGTCGTTCCACATAATTTTTGATCAGACGTCAGCTTAAATTGAAAAAGGCAGACAACAAAAGTGTAAGTTAACGAATCTGTTCGCTCGTGCAGCTAATAGCCGCGGGCTGCTAATGCTCATTTTCTGCCCTTGTGACACAATATACTATGAATCAACCCCATCTATAATAATGAGGGAATATAATACATATTTAAAAAATGGAAACCTGAGAAAGAATACCTACCATACGTTAAGAATAATTGAAGTTTAGATTGACATATATAGTAAGGGCACATTATTCTAGATATTGACATTAACATTAAATTGACCATCTGATGAATATTTCGATTTACTAAGTACACACTGTACAAGCAACTAGGTATGAGAAAACATTATCAGTAATTCTTTTGTACCGTGAACGGTGGTTTAGGAGCAGAAAGATTATCATGAGCTTTTACCCTCTTTAAACTACGTGAAGTACTTGAAAAGCACATTCTATGGGGCGCTGAAGGCTGTTTGATTTGAAAAACATCTTTTTCATGCATTGTTCGGGAAAAGTACGTACGGAATAACTCAGGGGTAAGTGCGTTTTATACCTCTATAGCCAATAGTAGCACAGTCGATTCAAAGCCCGGGATTTACTACGGTCACTCGAAATGTAAATAACTTCTATAAAACGTTATCATTTCCAACTGGAAATGGGTTATTCGGGATGTATCTATACAAAACCATTCAACATAATTAAACGGAAAGCTATAAAACCAAGGATTCAAGTAACGAAATAAATTTACTCAAAGTGAAAAGTTCACAATTCACAATTTACAATTACAATTTTACATGTGTGTCGATCTTTAGTAAGAATTAATTGATTATTAAAAAATAGTCACAGCCATAACACTAGTTCCATCACATGAAAACGCTTCTTATTAACTTTAGAAAAAACTGTCAAAAAAGTTATGCTAAATCGTAGGGTGCATATACAAAGGACACTTTTGTTTACACCGGCTGTTCCATTACACCCGGAACTTATCCTTAACATGTTTATGTTGAAAAAAAAACAATTGGAAAGGCAATAGCTTCTGGTTTTGAAACCATTAAACCAAAAACATGGAATGAAAATTCACCGACATCAGTTTTCTCTCTCTTTTTTCATCTGATATTCACCTGAAAGTCATAACTCCTGGTTTGTGTTAAATGAAAGTGACATCCTACAATATTGGTAATATTCAGTTAATTTATTGGCTTCAAAGACTCATAGAATCACAACTGTTGGCGCTCTTATCTCCTCTTAATGTTCTTAAATGAACTTTTTTTGGCATCAAACAAAAAACTAACGAAATACATAGGCCATAGCAACTGAACCTACTTCGGAACATGAAATTTTTTCAACTTATTGGCCAATAAACCTCAGTTGGAATTGATGATATTCCAGCGAATTCTTTCAAACTTTCCCACTATCTCAAATAATCTATACAACTTTCAGTCAGGGCCGGATTAACACTATGAGGGGCCCTAAGCACAACAAATTTTGGGGGCCCCTCCTCCCCCTTTTTTTTAAATTACTCTTTATTCATAGAATAAAATAATTTGTAGAGTAATATAATGCTCTAAATCGTGGAGAAGGTTATTGCCAGAAAAATAAGTACATAAATGAATATTTACACTATTAGTACGTCTTCTTAATTTGACATAATATGCAATGCGTAACTAAATTAATCACATTTACAATTGCACTTTTGGAAACTTATCCGCTGAATGATTCGCTTATATCTAACTGACTTAGAACAATCCTTTCCTGCACTTTCTAGCCGCAAAATCTTTTATCAGATCATCAAAGCTGATTCGACGCAATACATCAGCTTCCATGCACAGTAGTGCAGGCGAGTCTAACCTATCCTGTCGCATATTAGTCCTCAAAGGGTTTTTAATGCGTTTAAGCGCGAATTATTCGCCTTTAATACAAAATCAACTAATTCTTGACTACTTTTAGATATTACCAGTCGTTAGGCATACGCAAACTTTTATATTCCAGTAATTTCTTTACTTCGTTATTTTTTCCAACAAAAATTGTCATTATCAGTTTTTTTATTTTTAATTTACACTATTTCCGCGGGGTCCCCAAAATGTCGGGGCCCTAAGCTATAGCTTAGTCAAGCTTATGCTATAATCCAGCACTGCCTTCAATACTAGTATGTTTCCCGATTGTCTCAAAATGGCTTCAAATCTTAGGAAAAGGAGAATCTATTTCATGTAGCGACTATGGACCTATTTTGATTTTGATTGTACCTCAAACATAATACGAAAAACTATCTATAACAGAATTTCATCTTTTGTTAAAGAACAAGAAATCAGTTTGCCAGCATGGCTTCCGTGAAAATAGAACAGTAGAAACTGCCTCTGTTCAATTTGTCCAATTTGTTTACAGTAACATGAATCAGGGCAATTTTATTGTTGAACTGTTCTTTGATTTGAGCAGATCTTTTGACTTGATGAATATCGACTTTGTAATAAGAAAATTGCTATGCTCAGGATTCGTGGAAAGTTCTTGGTACTCGAACTGAACTGAACAGTTCGAGTAACAAGAAGTCTTAGCTCACTGTTGTCAAGCAATACCTGAAGATGGTAGATGCGACTCTGCCGAAACGTTATCAAGGCCAGTGTGGCTCCACTAGGCACCACACCAAATTTTCTACGCTGTAGAATTCCGAAAATCCAGTGTACTTGATTTCCTCGGGAAGTAGCAGCACAACCGAAGTACAGGAGGAACATTTTATTGCCACTGCATACTTATGTGAGAGGAGCAACTGCTGGAATCAGCAAAATCGTGAGAACCCACAACATTCGGACCATTTTCAAAACCGAAGGTAAGACAAGGTAAGATGAGGTAAGATTTTATTGATGCTAATATACGACGGAGCATTTGCATAAGTCATCACAAAAATATTATATATTATTCATATATAGAGGATAAAATCTATATTGAAAAAAGAATCTGTTTCATTATGGTTTTGAATTTTTTAGTTGAACATATTTTATCAGTTTTGATGAGTATTCCTTGGTTTCTGTGGGAAATACCATATAAGCTAACTTTTCAGTATTAACCAGTTACAATACCCTTTCGGGGTCATGTACACCGTACCGCATGTTTAATCTCCCTTTTAGTTTTCATGTTTGAAAGATAATAGCACATTATTATGCGAGTCGTTGCTAGGAAAATGAAATGCCTGAATAACGATTGTTTGAGTGAAATGTTCAGTTCAGGACGAAATGGAAGTAAAAACGTGTTGAATACATTTTTTATCGGATCTACAAAGTTTTGTCATGATGCTACTTCCCCGAACATTTCGTGAAAAACAACATTCCGTGCCGTTCCCAAAGAAACACAGATTTTAACTTTAATCCTAGAAGAGATATATTCGTTATAAAATATTCACGATTGTTCCATTAAAAAGGGCATAACTTATTCAGAAACCGCCGCAACTTTGGAATGCATTATACCGAAACATTAAAATTCACTTAAGGATCTTATAGTTGCATGAATTTCTGTAATGAGGAATAATGGAGTCCAATTTAACATCTCTGAATACATTTTTATTATTTCGGAAGAGTAGTTTTGAATGCTAATTTTTACTTAATATTGATGTTGATTATGTGCATATGAAATCACACTCATGTCAAGAATGTCATTTCATAAGAATAAATTCATTATGATGAGTAACGATGGATTTTGAGAAAGTGAAAGTGAAAAAAGTGGACGCGAGAGAATGTCAGTCTGTCTGTATGTCAGTTTGTCCGCTATTTCTTCAAATCCTCTTTCGAGCAGTTTTTCAACCTGATACCTCTATGCTATAATTATGTGTTGAAAGATACGAAAAGAAGGAACAGTGTCGAAAGTGAAACTACAAGAAAATAAAACAATGTTTTTTACTAACGTTTAAGTCATTTTCGCGGCTTGCAAGAGTGGCTCCAAGATAGGTGTTAGTGAATTGGACGTCATTATGAGCTATGGATTTGTAGCAAAAGAATTCTCCGAAATAACATTGGTTTGTACTAGATTACAGGGGCAATTAGGCACAATCTGAAAAATATGAAATTTTGCCTAAATATTATTTTATTAACGATTTTGACTTTAGATTTATCATCCTGAAGTACTTGAAAAACTTGTCGTGCACAATAATGGGCCAGAAAATATCATAAGCTGCTTAATTTTATATCAGAGCATTGACTAATGCAGGAAGAATATAATTAGGTCTATAGTCAGAACAATAAGAATAGAAGTTTAAGGGCAATGAGAATGAAAAATTCCTTATAACTCAAAATGCACTTCATTCAACTTAATCAAGAGGTCATTATAACTTCAAACAAATGACACCTTAATTTGTTTTCGACATCTCATTCTATATTCCAGATAGACAGAGAAATATATAACTCAATAAATCACATATTTGTATAACTGAACGGGGACAATTGTTCACATAGGTTTGTGTCGATAACCCACTGTAGAGATGGTTACGCCGTTCATATTGGTTGTATGGCTCTAACATTTTGTAGATAGCTTCAGAGGGGTGAAGATAGGAACGTTTCTGGTGGTATTTCTGACATCCATCCTCAGTTCTTCAAACGGAATTATAATATTTTATCAAATCATAAGGAAGGTATTTCGATGTGCTAGAACAATACTAGGACAACTTCAAAAACATAATTTTGAGATAAACGAGTTTCAAAGTTTCAAAACAAGTTATTTTTGTTATCAATATAAATAATCAAAATTGCTCTTTAGAATCAACCAACTTATAAACAGAGTTTATTCTACCATTTTTAAGCTTTTGTAAAGTTTCTAAAATTTGAGGTTGACCTTGTTTTGTTTTTTTCAACATTTTAGTTTATCCTGATAGTCGGTCTAACATAGCTTCATCTTGCACGTAAACTAAGATTATTTGTTGTGAATTATACTCATTTTGTGAAATTTGACTTAGTATTGCATATAAATTATGGCAATTTGTTTTAGTTTGAATCTTTTTTTCCACATTTGATTTCAAAATGTTAAACTGCCTCTAACAAATGTGTGGCATGGCATAATGAGAGTCGATTTTTTCATTTCTATAACTCCTAAAACGTTTGTACACTCTACTAGTGAAAGATATACAACTTCGACCTATATAAAAGGCAAGATACAATGGGCCGTTAAGCCTAAGTGTCATCGAGACTGCCCTGGTTGCAGGATCGAGTCTACCACACGAGGTGGATTGTTTAGTGGGTATATCTGAGGTGATTAAAATTCGGACTCAGGGACACAGTACCTCATGGGATGTTACAGGCTCATAAGGTGACCATAAAGGATTTCAACCACCTCCCAACAAAAAAAATATATAAAAGGTCGAAATTATTGTTGATTGCTAACTGTCTTATAATATCTAGTTTCTTTTGGAAATTTTGGGCTGGAATTGGAATTGACAGAAGTCTGTAGGACCATACGATGATATGCTAGCTTGAGACAAATTAGATGATTAGAATAAGTTTACTTGAGGATTTTTCTACAGTGCATTATTCATTGCAGTGATCGTTTATAATATAATCGACTTCCAACAAGTGAAAACAAGTTCAATTGTGAAAATGAGAAAATCCTAAACAAAAGAAAGAATGGAACAATCGTGATTATGAATATGTATCACACATTATATATTTAACCGGTAGAAGTGTCCAAAATGTTCATTTCAATATTCAAGTGACGTCATCAATGTGAAGTCACAGCCTATTTATATCTTTATTCTGTGCCAAATTTTGATAGCTCATGTGACAACAAGTGTCAGTATAAAACAAGGTTATATTATAGTGTGAATAATTGTGAAAGTCAACCTGACCACCTGGTGTCAGTATAAAACATAGATAGTTGTAAAATACATCATTTAGATCAGTTGGTAATTGAAAATTTAACAGAAATATCTACAAAATTGTTTGCCGAACGAGATTAAGCATTTGATAAGCGGTTTTTGTTCGAGTAATGAGGGTCGTTTTAGAAATGTGGTATTGTGTCTTAAATATTCAAATAAGTTTCTTTATTTTCGAGAATAGCTCCATAATATGTTTCCGTCTTTAAGTCAATCAAGTAACATAACCTGGTTAGCCCACATGTTCATGCCTGAAGTGTCTGTTTTCTTGGAGAAAGGAAATTCAGCAGTAGAAAACTAGCTAATTTTTCCATAAAATTGAAATGATCCAACCTAACCGTGAAGAATTGAATATGAAATGTGTAATCCAATGTAAGGAAATCATTTTTAATCAAACTCAGTAGGTATGTAGTTTCATTTAATGTGGAATTTGAAATTGGAATTTCCATGCTATAGAATCCTGATACGGCATTGTATTTGTTGACATCGCTAGGATTCGAGCTATTGAAAGGCAGAATAATGATAGTCAGAGGAGCTTATTGTAAAGTCACAACCTCATATGATCTTAGACATATTGAGCACTCTCCCGTACTTTCCCACTCAGAAATGCCAAGATTACTTGCAGTATGCACAATGGCAAATACCGCATTTATGTTTACCCTACTAACACTTCCAGGCGCAACGTGATTTGATTAGGCGAGATGAGAATAAGGCAACATTCTGAGGATACGGTCAGACAATAATTCCGATCTGAGAGTCAATTTAATCTTACTAGCAACGAAATTATGATTTACATAGAAAACATATCCACGTGTTACTAGAATGATTTCAAAATGGAGATTGTATATTGTTCTACATCTGACAATTGAGCTTGTACAAATATGTATACAGAGAGCGACAAAATGAGTGCACGAAGATAATACTTTATAGGGAAAACATAAATTAGAAATATTATTTAGCAAGAATGGAAGATAATTCAATGAAATATTGGATATAATTGATGGCTTCCCTTGTTGTCAACACACTCGTGCAAGCGATGTACCAAATTAGACATATCACGTTGAAGCATAGCCACAGGAATAACTTCGATTTCACTTTGAGTTAAGTTAGGGTTTTTGGCTTCTCTTTGTATACTATGGCCCCATAGAAAAAATGAGGGGCAGTTTAATTCGGTGACCTAACGGGCCACTGGAAGTCCCTATTGCGAAATATCGCAGAAACGCTTCTACGATTTACGATTTCCATTGATATTTTCGCAGTATGGCTAGTCGCACCACCTTGCTGGAAGGAATATAGCTCCCTCTCTTCACATGTCAGTTGAGGAAGAAAAAAGTGCTCAACATATCTGCATATATTTCAGAAGTCATTTTATATTTGGTAATGTAAGATTATATAAAATATATAATAATAAAGAATATATTTTAACTGACTTACATTTGTTTTTCATTTTGATACTGTTCTTAGTTTTAGAAAGAGCTTAAAATATAGTTCACAATTTCTATTATTGTTTTCTAAAATCCATGATATGATGAGTACAGTCTAGTTATCGTAATCTATTTATTGTTCCTCATTTTCATATCATCATCCTATGTTCTAGTATACACAGAATATAATAAGTCATAATATTCTGATAATATACCATATATTTTGGAATAATTTGTAATTTACTAGATGGTTCGATTGAATGTAGGTACGTCGTTTCACACACCACGAATCTGATCTGTGCGTAATGTAACGGATTAGCACCTCATAGTTGGAAAGTTAGAGTTTGTAAACTGATCTTAGTAAAGTATTTAGTTACTGAAATGTGGTCGTATTTACTTTATAGGGAAAGGGAAGCAATAAGGGCAATTTGCCTACGGTGTATATACACTGTGAGATATTTATGGTCTCAATTCAACCACATAATGTCTAATATGAAACTGTCTCATGGAATATTTTTTTTAATTGCATGAGAATACGTTAAAATTCAATTCTTGCTTCAATGGGAATGAATTTATTGAAAAACGGAATCGTAGAATGGAATATTGTAGCCAAATATACAGAAGTCATGTAAGATAACCATCTCAATAATACAAATATCTTGATAACTAATTAAGCGAAATAAGTGTTATAGTTTTAATTCTGCCCCAACATTTTAATCTTCCAATTTCTGAAGAAATGTGATGATAAATACCTACTATAATATAGAAGGTAGATAAAACTATTTCTCTTAATTATTAATTACTTCTCTCGCTATACATAGTGTAAGGAAAGTATTGTAATTGATGTAGAGTAATCCAGACTATTCTTGATGTCTGTGTATGTACGTACGTGTACGTTTTGTTATTAGTTATAAGTTAAAAGTGCGGAATAGTGTAAAAGTGAACATGTAAATTACAACAATGCATAGGAATTAGAATACGATGTAATGATATGATAGTTAGAAAAGAAGAGTTCGATTAGATATAGGCAAATTATTATAAGGGAAAGATGAACTTTGAAAATTCAAAAGAGAACAGAAGGTAAAATAGTGTTTTTTAAAAATGAATTAAGGACCAATTTCAAGATGAAAAGAATCAAATTGAAGAGCAAAAAAAAACTGAATAGGTATAAAGGAAGATCTCATAAGGATACAATAAATTAGACTCAAAAGAGAGAAAATTAGTATGAAGAATAAAAGGTTATTCCAATAGTTAACAATCATTTAACTTTACTAAGTAAACCAGAAGCATCAATACATCACAACTGAGTTTAAGCCGAACATAATTTAAAGAATCAAGTTTCATCAACCCAGGAAACAACATTTTTTTAAAACCGGCCAGAAATTAGTACTTTCCGGTTTATTTTTAGGTCAGAAAATCTCATTTTGTCGAATCGAGCCAGAAAATTATTGTGATAGTCCGGTAAAAGCTTTTACCGGGCTCATTTTTAATTACTTTCCAGCCTATCTTTAATGAAGAAAATAATAAAATAGTTAGCCTAAGATAGCAGTCAATTGGTTTCTATAGTAACCGAGTTTTGTATTATTTAAAACTATAAAATAACTTGACATATTTTGACGTTTAGTTGAAAACGTGACATTTATTATAAAATGGATATTCAAAATGATGCATTTGATTGTGAATTAATGGGAGATGAAATTATACCAGATGAAATTGTTAAAGCGGCCACCCAAGCAACGTTTGATTTATTACCGTCGAAGTCCCGGACACGATATGAACAAACATACCAAATTTTTGAAAAGTGGTGCCTGGAAAAGAAGGTAATAAGCATTTGTGAGGTTATAAAAATGTAAACTGCATAATATGAAGTTTATGGTACAACAATGCCCGTTTTAAAAAAAATATTGTACGTAATACGTCCCAAAAGTGCTTTTACTGGACTCGCAGGTTTGCAGGACTCGCCTGCGGCTCGCCCTGTAATTTGCCCACTCGTCCAGTAAAAGACCACTTTCGTGACTTGTTACGTTAACTACTATTAGCAGTTGTGCATGATAAGGGTAACAATATTGTTCAATTCAACTTTATAATTTCTAAATTGCTATTTTAAAGGACCCTGCAAATTCCTTACAGGAATTGGGTCTCGGTGGATATTTCTGAATTTTTGATATGATGTAGTCCATGTAATTCTGAACAAATGTTATCATTGCGCCAACCCCCAAAAATGAACAGATTCTCTGCTAGAGGTGGGTATATTTAGATTTTACTCATAATATTTATTTCTGAAGACAATATTTCAACATGCTTCATTCTAGTTTATTTTGCATAATATGGTTCTTCTCCTATAAAAAACGTCATTAATTTTAGTAACCACAACCAGTAAATAAAACTACAATAATACAGAAAAGCACAACAATAATTACTACTAATAAACAAGATGACAAGACGCAGTGTATAAGTTTGACAGTTCTTAGGGCAAGATAAAAGATTGCTCATAGCCGCCTCTAAATTAATTGCAATTGATAAACGTGCGTCCATTAGAATGGAGAAGCGAATGTAGTTCGAGCAAGCGTAGAAATTGAAGGACTCATAAGAAGTGCCGTATGTGTCCATTTCAATCGAGATCATTTAAAGCCATCTTCCCGCCTTACAAAAATGCAAATAAACGTCAAATAGCTATATAAATAGTTATCCGGCGAAATGTGGATAACAGACGCAATTATGATACAGAAGTGCGGTTTCCGTATCTGAGCTTATTTAAACATTTTCCAATGGTTTTCGAAGTGACCCAGGAATTAGTATTTTTCATATTCAAGAAAGGGGAGGTTGGGAGATAGGGGAGGCTCCAACATTTCTTCATGGAAGAAGAACAATATTATGCAACATAAGCTGGAGTAAAGCATGTAAGGATTTTGTACTCTCCTTCAGAAATGAATAAGTCTGTTATGAGTAAAATGTAAATATAACCCCCCCTAGCGTAAAAACTGTTCATTTCTCGGGGTTTGCGCATGGATAAAATTTGTTCAGAATTACATGGACTACATCATATCAAAAATTCAGAAAAATCCACAGAAATTTTTGGTGCATCCCCCATTTGGGGGGGAGTTGATTTTTGAAATACAAGTGCGGATTCCGTATTTGATCTTATTGAAACATTATCCAATAATTTTTGAAGTGATCTAGAAAAGGTATATTTTTTTTATTTAAGGGGGCTTCGGGGTTTGGGGGGGGGTTTACAAAAATTTTTATGGAAGTAGAATCATATTATGCTTTATAAACTAGAATGAAGCATGTTAAAATATTGTTTCCGTCTTCAGAAATGAATAGTCTATTATGAGTAAAATGTAAATATAACCCCTCCTAGCAGAGAATCTGTTTATTTTTGGGGGTTGGCGCAATGATAACATCTGTTCAGGATTACATGGACTACATCATATCAAAAATTCAGAAATATCCACCGAGACCCAATTCCCGTAAGGAATTTGCGGGGTCCTTTAGTGTCAAAGAACTAAGCAGTACATTGCGTGCTGATGTAATGAGTATTAGGAGTTAATAATTGACAATTGAAATAGCTGAATAATCAGTGTTTGAAAGAAATAGTCATAGAGAAACTAATCTATGATATGGTTTTTTGGGTTAAATTGATAAAGTGAGGTTCTATGAAAATATTCTTAAACAGTCAAGATATTAATAAATTAATAAATAAAATTCATTTGTTGTTTCAAAGTTAGGAGAGATCTTTTATTCATTTATTTATTATAACACAATTTAATAGGAAAAGAGAAGTTATCAAAGTTAGGTGAATACAAACATCAGTTGTGAATTCTTTTCAGTTGGGTGGAACGAATCATAACGATAGATTTGTTGTGTAATTGAAGTAACAAATTCAATTTCGTTTTTAAAAAATTCAATTTTAACAAATAATTAGAAGTAGCGTGCGTAAGTCACTGTGGGAACCATTTCACCGTTCCTGTTGGTGGTACGGATTTGAAATATTTGCAGATCGTTTTAAAGTGGTCAAAATTCAGCAGTATTTTTGGGCACGCTAGCACCATTTCTAGTGGTATTTCTGACATCCATCTTCATTTTTCAAATGGAATTATGGTATTTTATTGAACATTAAGAACAACCGTCATCGATATGACGTCACTATCTATGTGTATCAGTATAAAACAGAGAGATGTTAAGATAGAGTGCGCGAGCGACTATTTACGTGACCAAGTTAAAGATATATAATCCGTATGGTGGGGGGATTTTACGTAGATGTTTTAAACAAAATATTGTTGATTTATAAAGCCCAGTGATGATAAAACCACTGCATATAACGAGTCGCGCTAGCGTGGGGTGAAATTTAGTAACAAGCAGAGAGAAACATCTCTGGTAAGAAGCAGAGAGATCTCTCTGGTAAGAAGAGGGGATGAAACTCGTAGCTTAACCTCGGTCATTTATTTAACAATGCATTCATTGCGCTAGCGCACTCTATCCTTACATCTCTCTTGTATAAAACAAGGTTACATTTCGACAGTCAGCCTGCCAGCAGGTGACTGTATGAAACGTAGAGTTGTGAAATACTTTATTATTTCAATGTGACAGAGTATAATTCAGCTCATTTACCTACGTGAAGAATGATATAACGTTATGGATCAAGGTCAGCCATTGCTGTCAGATTGGGTAGGTTTTCAATGTTTTTGTATACAACTAACGATTTGAGTCAATAAACGGGTTACAAACAAAATTTAAGAGTATCTTACTTATTATATGGAATAAGACAAATTATTTATAATCTTAAATGTAATTATAAACTGTTGGTGTGTATCAAATGTTTGGTGAGAATGAAGTACTGTTTCTACTTCCACCTGAAATATTTAGATAAAGATATGGAAAATTTACTTTCAGCTTCAAGTTAATGTTATTAATCCATACTGTAATATCAAAGTAATCATTATTTGCTGCATACTTGTATTCATTTGATTGATATGGGTAAATTCTGTTCAACATAGTATGAAACAAAGGGCTTACTACTTTGGTAGCACCACGTTTATCATTTCGGTTACATCTTGCATATATTTTATAATAATAATATAGTTCACAAACGATATAAGAAATATAATTTCTGATAATTATAGTTTCAAATATAGGTAAAAAATTAAACTTCAGAAGAGGAAGCGTATGGCTTCAAATTGATATCTTTTATTTGTATTAAATTTGTTGTTGTGAATGTTAAAAATGCTTGAGGTTATTGCACTAGCACATCAAAATAATGAACATTACTTCATTGCCTTCAACACTATAGTACCTTTAAACAATGCACATTAACAATAACACAGAATCATTCACTTAATCAGATTCATAACAAATATATGAACAGTCAAGTCAAATCAAGAAATGTACAGCTTATATCGGCAACTCTCTAATGTGTTGACAACTGTAAAAAAGAAATATTCATGGTTTGGCGAAGATGGCGTGGCACATACTAAGGGGAATTGTTGAAATGAATTGGTTGCAAAAGTAACCAAACATGAAGTCAATTCATTGTTAACGTAAAAATACTATTATTCATTAGCGGTTTCTAAATCATTACAAGCCTTTGCCTTGTTTATCTATCTATTCGGGAGAAATTTTACAAATGAATTTTGACCCACTCTTGGCATCCGATTAATTTGAAATTTGGCAGGTGCAATCATTCGGGTGACAATGCATTATTTATGGCACATCAAACTAGATGGCGGCTCCAAATGACGGACGTGTTCCGATTCTATTTGGAATTGCTATGTGGGTCTATTTGGGGTCGAGAAATGTTCTGGTCAAAATTCAAAAAATCAAGATGGCGGACGAGTTTTGTGATTATGGTCAGATTCTTTTCAAAATTGGTATATGGGGGTTCTTGGGGTCGGAGATCACAATTCAGCCAAAACTTCAAGATGCCGGACGAGTTTTATCTGCAGGAGTGTCCGAAAGCTAGTTTAATAACAAAAGTGAGAGAATTCACGTGATCTATTGATCACAGTTAATTTTTTAAAATTTAATTGTCCATCATGTTCATGATTTTCAGATTCAGTACTTCGCGATAGAGAAGCTTGAAATCTAATAGTGCATACTTTTATATAAGTTATTCGTGGCTATTTATTAAATTATAAGTTTTTCGAATATTTTATGCATATGCATACCTTGTAAATATTTCTTGCTCTGCATAACTTATAATCAATTTCATGAAGCTGTGACTTGGTTATTTCAGTTTTTCAATATGTACGTGTGAGTAAACATTTACTCGTACGCCCTGAAAGACCGTTTTCATCATGCTCAGATTTTCAATAAGTATCTTTAGAAATAGAATCATTATTAGAGTTTTAATTTAATTTATGTTATACTTTCTTGGTACCATTACAGCTAAAATAATTTACAATGATAGTATTATTATGAAACACCAGTACTATACCGAACCACTATAGAACAAGAGACGGGAGTCTCTTTTAATTGCTCTCCACCGCATTCGTGTTGTAAGCTACGCATCAGCTGTCTTGCTAGCTTTTTCAAACTCGAACAGTCATATGGTGAGGGCAGAGCCTCAACGAGGGCTTTGCATGTCTGTTCAGTCCTTATGGATAGTACCGTAGTCACAATGACTCAAGTTTGAGGAATATCTTTGATATGCCTCAATGAAACTATTGACCTGGATTTCATGACTATGGCTAATTGACTGTCGATATATCACTTAGCATTTGAACACACGATGGTAATGGCATGAGTATATTTAAAACAATACTCGCAATGTTCTGCAATATTTGAGTCTTAAAAATCATTAGATATAATTGAATAATAATACTTTCTATTCGTGGGGTTGCTTAGTTTGGCGAGACACTATCTCTCTGCCTATTGTGCCTATGCCACTGATAGACACGATTCATATCTTCAGTATATAAATACGTGACTCAATTCTACGAAAATGTCCCAACATCAAAACTGTGAATAGTTTTTGGCTAATATCTCGACAGGTATTAGGTAAATCTGATTTCACTTGTCATCCAATGAACTTCTATTCAAAATCTGATCACCGTTTTATGGGATTAAATTTGAAAGCAAAATATAAAATATTCCGTAGTTTCTCAATGGTACCATTAACCCAACAAAAGGTACTATTTAAGTGTTCAAAACATATTCAGAGTCTTGAGATTATACAGGATGTTCCATCTCAGACGAGCCACCCCGTATATTTCTTATCACATAGTGAGGGGAAAAATCTCCCGAAACACGTCGAATGATTTTGTTTGGGGGACACCTCTTGACGTATATTTGAGGCTTGAACGAGCAACCCCCTAATAGGGGGCGCTTCAACCACTCAAAATTGAATAGGGGAGAGGGGTTGAGTGATACGTCATTTGAACGGTCTTGGAAGCCTCTTTACAACGGTGTATGAAAAACGTAAATTTGATGAACCGTTTCCGCCAAAAATTAATTTTGTTGCTCGAATGCGCCACCTTGAATGTTTTGGTTATTTGTACAATGTACAGGCTCATTTTTATTAAGCCTTTTTTACAAACTGGAACAATCTTCAAAAAACCACATTCGTAGAAAAATTGAATTGTGTTGTCATGCTTACAATGAAAAAAATTAAATCTGCGTGTTTAAATCAAATGTTCAAATTGTCCTCCATTGACTTCCATACAATAATACAATCTTGACTGAAAACCGTCTCTAACATGGTTCAGCATAATTGGAGTTATTTGACGACACTCATTTACAATTCGTTGGCGTAGTTCGTCCAAATTTTCAGGCTGAGTCACAAAAATCTTGGACTTAAGATGTCCCCACAAGAAGAAGTCCAGAGGGTTCAGGTCAGGAGATCGGGCAGGCCACTCCATAGGACCTCTTATTCCAATCCAACGACCGGGGTATTGCAAATTGAGGTATTGGCGAACTGGTGCGGCGTAGTGAGGAGGAGCTCCGTCTTGTTGGAAATGCAACAATGCAACGTTTTCTAATTGTTCAGTTATTAACGGATCAATCGCATTTTCCAACATTTCAAGATAAATTTCGCCATTTAAATTACCAGGAATAAATAGAGGTCCAATTAGGTGGTCTCCCAAAATTCCTACCCAAACGTTTAGCTTTTCCCGATATTGAGTGTGAGCTTCTCGAAATACATGAGGATTTGTACCGCTCCAAATTCTACAGTTATGCCGGTTAACCTCTCCATTAAGTAAAAAACTGCGTTCGTCAGAAAAGCAAACGTTGTACAAGAAATTTGGGTTATTGTTGATACGCTCGACCATAATTTCGCAAAACTCTTGCCTTCGATCTCAATCATCATCATTTAATTCCTGAATTAATTTAATTTTGTACGGATGGAACTTGTGCTTATGTAGAATTCTGAAAACGTTAGATTGGCTAATACCGGAAGCTGCAGAAATCGCAGATTGCATGTTTGGCATAAGTTGGACATGTCCCAATACCGCCACAGCTGCTCCTTCATCATTAACAATTCCAATGAATCATTACTGAACCCGTCTTCACAAATTTTGAAATCAATTCCATTACGTCCTTATGGCGAACGCTACGTTCAGGATGGTTTTCGTTAAAGATCCTTGCAGCCGCTCGGGCATAATTTTGATTTTGGTAATAAAGGCTAACCAGCTCAACACGTTCTTGCAATGTGTACACCATATTTTTTGAAATTTTAAACAAATCGGCAGAGTAGTAACTCAACAGATTGATTAAAATCATGAAATGATCGAAGAAACGTTAAAACCAGATAAACACCTTCTAAGAACAAAAAATGAAGGCAACATAAGGAAATGTTTTGCTGTTTTTTTATTTATTAGTTTGAGAGAATGTATTATTGTATGAAAGTCAATGGAGGACAATTTGAACATTTGATTTAAACACGCAGATTAAATTTTTTTCATTGTAAGCATGACAACACAATTCAATTTTTTTACGAATGTGATTCTTCTAAGATTGTTTAAGTTTGTAAAAGAGCTTAATAAAAATGAGCTTGTACATTGTACAAATAACCAAAATATTCAAGGTGGCGCATTCGAGCAACAAAATTAATTTTTGGCGAAAACGGTTCATCAAATTTACGCTTTTCATACACCGTTGTAAAGAAGCTTTTAAGACCAATTTTGAGGGGTTGAAGCGCCCTTTATTAGGGGGTTGCTCGTTCAAGCCTCAAATATACGTCAAAAGATGTCCCCCAAACAAAATCATTCGACGTGTTTCTGGAGATTCTTCCACTCACTATGGGATAAGAAATATACGCGGTGGCTCGTCTCAGATGGAACACCTTGTATATATTCTTTCTGTTGAGGTTTTTAGAAAAAAAAAGGACTCCATCGGAGAAAAAAATATTTTTATGGCCAAACTACAGGAGTTAGAAAATTAACCACTTACGTTTGAAAAGCAGCAAATTGTGCACAACAGCACAACACATCTGAATTGCGGATAACCTTCACAAATAACAAAGCTCACAAGCTGGTCACTCATTATAACTCTCATATCCTGCATTGGCAAACGTCTCTGTCACCAGGTCTCAAAATTGCAAGCAATGCAAGCATGTAATCGTTCACACTATCGTATACGCGAGGGGACGTGTCTGAGGCCTAGGTATTAGGTATCGCAAATTTTATAGCTTATGTTGCTGCAAACAAGTTGCCACAATTTTGAAGAGGACCATAAAAACATTATGAACTAAGTTCCATTTTCACATGAATAAAAGTACAATTTATTTTTTAAATATTATTACGTTTGTATTTGAATATATTGAAATATTCTCCATATTCAACTCCATATAATTAACTTGTTTGACCAACATACAGGGCATCGGATAGTTTGAGTGCCGGTGGGAGTGTGCCGCCCTATGCTCACATGGATGCAACGTCTTTACGAATCGATCCAACCTGTTGCCTGTTGCAAGTATAAAAAATAATTCTGTGGTATTCCCATCTGAACATCCAACTTCAACTTTCAAGAACTCTCTTTTTATTTAGTAACGGATTGCATTTCTAAATTGAATAAATCTAACTGTCGTGATATTTATAACTCAAATTCGAAAATTATTAAGTGTATTTCTCATTACTTAGTGTAACCTTTGATAAAACTCTTTAACACTGGCCCATTTCCAAAATCTTTGAAATTGTCTAAAGTATCACCGTTACATAAAAAAGGTTCAAAAAATGAGTTAAATAAGCTTAGACCTACATTTATCATACCAATAATTGGAAAGATATTTGAAAAAACTCTAGCCTGTCAAATTATAAATCACTTCGAGGATAATAATTTTTTTTGACGGAAGCACAATTTGGGTTCCGAAAAAACAAATCCACATCTGCTCTTTCAAACTAACGGAAGCAATTTGTGAAGCATTTGATAACGGTGAACATTTTGGCTCAATTTTCTGTGACCTCACAAAAGTATTTAATTGTGTTTCTACTGATATTCTGATGTCTAAGCTGAACAGTTATAAATTTTCTGAAACATCATTGTATTTGATACGGTCTTATTTATCTGGTGGAACGCAAGTTGTCTATATGCATTCTACCAACTCGTCTATGTTGCCGGTTACCTTAGGGGTACCTCAAGGAACCATACTTGGACTTGTACTCTTTTTAATGTACAGTAATGATTGACCGTTACAAGTTCCTGAAGGCAAAGTAATCTTATATGCAGATGATACAATCGCATCAATGGTTGATACAGACTTAGTTCACTTACACAGTTCACTCATGGAGAGTTGAACTGATTTGCTCAACTGGTTTACACATGGAGAGTTGAACTGATTTGCTCAACTGGCTTACACATAATGAATTAAATATTGATAATGAAAAAACTGTAACCTTCTATTTTTCCTTAAGGCAAATATCGGACTCCAACAATTGTGAATTTACATCATTTCTTGGATTATTATTACATAAAGGATTAACTTGGAGGAACTATTGTGATCAAGTTGCTTTATCAGTTGCTAAATGGATTTATCTTCTAAGAAACTCAAACAAAATTGTATCTGTCAATGTAATGGTCACAACTTATTTTGGTGTTATACACTCGAAAATTAGTTATGGCATTTTAGTCTGGGGTCACTCAGAAAATATGTCTCATGTTTTCAAGATTCAGTGTAAAGCAATTAGGATTATAAAAAACCTGCCTTATCGACAAGAATGTAAGCATGCCTCTAAGACCTAAAAGTTATGTCTCTCCCTTGCTTTTACATTCAACATTGTATAATATATGTTAAAACACATATTAACGAATATTCAACTCGATGTGATATGCATTGTGTCAATGTTAGAACGAAATATAATTTACACATTAATTATCACCTCATAAAACGTATTAGAAATAGTGTTAATTACTGGGGTCCAACTTTTTTCAATAAACTACACTCGACAATTTTTCAAGCGTTATTAAAAATTTTCTACTGAACATTGTTTTTATACTTTTAAGGAATTTTTGGATTTTCCGTTCTGATTTAATAGTACTAAGTTTTTATTCTTATTTTTTGTATGATGATGTATTCGAATTTATTATTTTCCTTTCTTTTATCTTGACGAATGTAAGCCAATACTTGGTATTTAGCATGAATAAATTATTCTATTCTATTCTATTCTATTCCATTGCTCAAAAATATGGCTCAGCTTTGGTTCTTCTTATGAATTTTTTTTTGGGATGAAACATTTTCTTTCAATGAAATTTATTATATAGGAATACAAAAGCTTATTTTTATAAAAGATAAAAAAGGACATAAAAATACCAACAGAATCACTTAAAACACAACTGACTGTGTGCATTAGTCAAGTATAAATATGCATTAATCTGTTAAAAAAATCATCACTACAAATCTAACGACGGTTAAAGTGGAACCTTTTTGGAAACTACAAATGTAATCAAGAGAGCAAAAAATATAATGATTTAAGTGGAACCAAATGAACTTTGGCGATATACCATATAATAATGATAATAATAATAAATGTCCTTATTGTTCCCAACGATAATACGATCTGAATACAAACAATGATAGAATATATTACAGTTTATATTTAGGTATTACAGTAAAGAACAAAGACAAGGCGAAGTTCAGCGTATTGCATATCAAATTGATACGCAACGTACTGCTCTCACATTAACCTTGCTGACTATTACAGTATAGTACACAGTGAGTTAAGCTCATTAGATATTGCAAAAAAAAAGGAATGTATATAAATACAAATACAGATATCAAGAAAAGAAAAGAAGATTAAACAAGTTTTGAGAATTTTTATTATACATTATACAAAAATATGAAACTGTTAGTTAAAAACTGTGCAATATAAGAAAATCAAAGTTTCACTTGTATCATTAAATTATATACAGTGTGTTCGAAATTGGTGATGACAGTATTGAGGTCTTGGAAACTGTAATAGATAGAAATACGGTTGAGCGGAGAAAGTTTTGGCAATTTAATCAGTAAGAATTGAAAATTGGTGAACATTTGAAAACTATAATGAATAATATATATTTCTTAATGCTACATTCACTTCAATTGCCAATCAATAATAATTACCTAATAACATTGATACTACATAATAATTAAGGTTGAAAATGTTGACCATTGTTTTCAATCCACCGTCGGCATTATTTCCTGAAGCATTCCGAGTTCGCTCCTTAAGAGTTTTCAGGAGGGCCTAATTTGTATGTTTCGTTTTCTCATTACCCCATAGATGAAAATCTATCGGCGTGATATCCAGGGATCTAGCAGGCCAGCGTTCAGTAAAATTATTGCATATTACCGTTCCACCAAAGTCTGCTAAAAATGTTGAAAATGGTTTTCCTCTGGATACTTGAAGATTTTGTACAATTAATTGATTAGAAGGGTGGTATACTAATTTTGAAGACATCATGAGCTTATGATTTTGGCATGTGTTCCGCTTCAGCTTTTCTCATTGAAATCGGATTTTCATCCAAATGTACTATCTGCGTATTGAGTTTCCTCTTGTGTTTAACATAATTTTTGAAGCGACTTTTACCAGAGCTTCCAAACTCAAACAAGTTTATAATCATCGTGGGAAAATAAGTTCTGCCTGGCTGTCGTCTTTCGGGGTACATACAAAAATAAGCATTAGTTCTGTTGCCATTTGTTCCATTTTTGATACACACTAACGTGTCAAACTTTTATCTTTTAGAAAAATTTAATTTCATCGTAACTCTCAAAAAATGCACAATAATACAACAGAAACGTTGAATGTTTGAAAGTCTACTCGGGAAAAAATGCTTTAAGGAATTGCTTGTTATTATGGCAGGTGATTTGAACATTGAATTTTTTGAAGTGAAAACTTCTTTAGGCCTGTAGGGCTATTTCAGATGAGGGGTAAGACCATGAGTCCGTCTCGTCCCGTCACGATGTAGCGATATATATTGGGTATTATGTATACTGCCGCGTGAGCAACTGAGGCCGTGCGGGACTAGGGTCAGGCGTCAGGCAGTCTCTCTATACGCTTACACACCTGTGCATATCTGAGTCGGTGTTGGTGAGTCTGCCTGTGTGAGCCAGTGCTCTCGATTACGGTATACAGGACAGGTATACGTATACACTGCGTATACACACTATACACTGTATACAGCTACAAAGTACGCATATTCTCGACGTTATCCATTTACTCAATCCTCCGTCCTCGTGCAGATGAAAGTTATATTTTTATGCTAACTGAAAAAATGAACCTTTTTTTGCAATACAACTCATACTTTAATTATTACAGAGTGAAAGGTAATAATTAAATTATGTGTGATTGGTAATAGTAGCCTGTTTTTATATATGAGCACACCTGATTCCACAGTATGTTTCATGCTTGGATCTAATAATTTAAGTATCGTCGAAGTTACTGATAATGACGACGCGAATAAAGAAAATGCTGTTTAACATTACTTTCATTTACATCGATGTAAATATCAATAAATAATATGTTTTGAAAATAAAATAATTTGTATTTATTATAATTGCTATCGGGTTACATTCATACTCTTTACAGGGATTGTACCGCCCATTATATGTTTTTTATTATTGAATGTGTATAATTGTTGATTGAAATGCTGACAGTTGTGGAAACTAAAGAAAAAATAATTATATTAAATTTCATTTAAAAATAATAAAATTGTAATTTCGGATGCTACAATAATTCAAAGATAACATAGAAGAAATTGGGTACTTCATAATGTCAGTTTTCATTTCTGTCAGCAGTGCTTGGTGACTGCCCGTTTTTTTTTAGAAAGTATTACTGTTATGAGGTAATTATTATTTATATCTATGGTTTCGGCGTTTACGTAGTGTAAATTCATAATACTTCGGAAGTTGGAGAATAAAACTAAAATTTTACACAAAAGTCTTAACATTTAATTTAAAAATGCTGACAAATTGTTTCACCACACTGTGGCATTTTCAAAGCAAGGAGTTATCAACTAGTTCTAAAAGTTTTGTGTAAAATTTGAGTTTTATTGTCCAACTTCCGAAGTAATTATTATTTATTTTTAGTTGAAGTGAATGTACCATCAAGAAATATTGTTATTCAATACTTTCCAACTCTACAAATATTCACCAATTTACAGAAGACCGAAACGTTTTGGACATAGAAATTTCTCCCCAGTCTCTTATCCCACGCGCCTGCTTCTCATGGCCAGACTGTATATAGGTACTCACTCAATATCGACTGTGGTGTCCCATAAAAAGTTCCACATTAATAATCATACTTGTTACGCAATTAGTAATAGCAGTCATACATATTACATTTTAGACAGGTAAAACAATGATTTTCAGTGCTATAGAATATTCAAATTAAGGAAATGTAAAACTGGTGCCCTAGCGTTGAATGGAGGCATGAATTTGGAGACAATGAAGGCGGAAAGCTTTCAGGAGAACTCGGTGGTAATTAGTGAAAACGACCACGAATGAGATGCTTGATACAATACGCAATTGCCCCAGTTTTTCAACATTTATCTTTTATTATAATATGTATGCCTCATTTACAGACATTATACTCATTACATATATTCATTCTTTCCCTTACGAAATTATTCCGCTACACTGAGCGCCAAAAGACAAACGATATTTTCAACGACGTTTATGGAATAAGGCATATATTAACGTTTCTACTACGTGGAATCCATCAGGAAATCGAGAATCTCTTTACCGAACTTCCAATTCGAGACAAATAATTAGTATAACTCATTCATATACGCAGGATTTCCTAGTATACCTAAGGGAGGTATTGTAATCGGCCCAATAAATGCCGTCGGATATTACAGGATATATTCGTTTTGAGCATTCTTGAATCAATCTAGATTATTCTCGAGATGATGTTTGTGTGCGTACGTACGTGGAGACGATTGTGCCGTTCCTATCGGTTGTACGTTGTAAATAGAAACTACGTTGCTTCCATAATGTGAACAGTGTTTTTCTGGTTATAAAACCACATCAAACACATATATTTAACATGCGAAAGTGCCCGATCTGACGTCAGTGTTTATTTTATATGTTCCACAGAGTGAATGTTTTATAAATTTCAGTTTTATTCTCTATGGTATTATGATAGTAAGGTTGTATAGTTTCAATATAGTCCAAGCTGTGAACCGGGATTTTAGCTATAATAAAAAAAAAACATGTGAGTTCGAACCAAAAATTTTTTTTGCATTAGCTTCAGGAGGTTCTCAGAATCATTCATACACCTTAAAACCTATTGGGAACCCCAACCCCACCCATTGGGGGCGAAAATGGCCCAAAATCTCCAAGTCTTGAATTGTATTTTCTACAAAAAAAGGTATTTTGGCATTTCGAGTGCACCTAGGAGGTTTTTTGGGTCGCTGAACAAGAATCCGTAGCCAGATTTACTTGCAATCTATCGTAGGGGTGGTCAAATCAACAAAATTGGCCAATTTCACACCCCTAATATGTTATTTCGCAATTTACGTGTTTTTGGCATTTCGAATGCACCAAGGAAGTTTTTTGGGTCGCTGAACACGAATCCGAAGCTAGATTTACTCGCAATCCATCGTAGGGGTGGTGAAATAGACAAAATTGGCTAATTTTGCACCTCTAATATGTTATTTTGTAATTTACGTGTTTTAGGCATTTTGAATGCACCAAGGAGGTTTTTTGAGTCGCTGAATACGATTCCGAAGCCAGATTCACTCGAATACCATCGTAGGGGTGAAACATTTACAAATTTTCTCCTTTTTTAATATTAAGAGAATATGAATATTAGTAATTGTTTGAAAAAAAACACAAATATTCAATTACTATATTATTTTCAATTCGTAACCTTATTTTTTTTATACAATTATTTACAATACTTAATATTCGTCAGCATAATCATCATTTTCAAGAATTGGCTCGCCTCTATTATTATTATCACGTTGATCTCCATCTTCATCTTCGCAGTTGGTAAAATCTATATTATCATATAATTGTGTATCATCTTCCTCATCATTGGCAGACGTCTCGGTGTCAACATTGGCACAAGTAGAACCTTTGCAATATGTACAGTTCACTGTGCATCGTACGCCATTCTTTCATTAGGGGTGCAAAATTGGCCAATTTTGTAGATTTACCACCCCAATGATGGATTGCAAGTAAATATGACTTCGGATTCGTGTTCAGCGACTCAAAAAACCCCCTTGGTGATTAGAAATGCCAAAAACACGTAAATTGCGAAATAACATATTAGGGGTGCGAAATTGGCCAATTTTGTCGATTTGACCACTCCTATGATGGATTGCAAGTAATACTGCCTACGGATTCGTGTTCAGCGACCCAAAAAACCCCCTAGGTGCACTCGAAATGCTAAAATACCTTTTTTTGAAGAAAATACAATTCAAGACTTAGATATTTCGGGCCATTTTCGCCCTCAATGGGTGGGATTGGGGTTCCCAAGAGGTTTTAAGGTGCATGAATGATCCTGAGAACCTCCTGAAGCTAATGCAAAAAAAAAATTTTGATTCGAACTTTACATTTTTTTTTCTCGGTTCATAGCCTGGACTAATAATAGAGTTGCTTAACGGAATGTCACGATCAGCTGACCAATGGCTGCTGTAGGGTAAACAAAAATATATAATATTCAGAACTCGGTGCCTTTATATTGATTTTGTAAATTAGTATGCCTTCATCTCATTGTGTTGTTAATTGTAGGTGTTACTTCTTTCCGGATTCCAAGTTTTTTGAAATTTAAACACAAAAGTAGCCTGAGCGAATAAGGACATAGAACTGAAAAGGTGCAATAAGAACAAGTGATCTCACTGAACCTGAATTAAAATATGCTCAAGTGGGCTTAAAACATTTTCGGGTAGATCAAAATTATTTATAAACGTAGTAGCTGGTACCATGATATAGGAAAATTGGAGGATGATTTACATCCTGACTAGGTATCTTCCTTAAAAATGAGATACAAGAACGATAACGATTCTACACTGTATGCACCTTATCTGAATGTCAAAATGGGGGTAGGAAAAATAAATCTACAATCGTTGCCGCTTATCAACTTCTACACAATTTAATAAGATCTTTAAATGAAATGAATAGTACAATGATTATGTGCTTAGACTTATCGAATGCATACGATAGTGTAAGACATGACATATTGCTGACAAAAATGGATCGTTATGGCATTAGGGGCGATCCTCTAAAGCTCATTGAATTCTATTTGACATGCAGGCAGCAAATGGTAGTAGAAAAACATAACAACTGAGTTGTACAAACTTCTTCTAATCAGTTCAGAAAACGTGGTGTACCACAGGGCTCCATATTAGTGCTATTTCTACTATACATAGATGAAGAACCTGCAGAAGTACAACAAATATTGATTCAATTCGTAGATGACACATCTGTGATTTTCAGTGAGCCAATGTCACAAGATCTGAGACTTACAATATCTGATTGTCTAGAGAAAGTCTTAACATGGTGCAGGAATAATAATTTAGTCCAGAATATTGAAAAAACTCAACTGCTACATTTCAATTTTCAGACAAATGATGATAAAATAGTAGTTACTCATAACAGTCAGACACTGCATCGTCTTGATAATGTAAAATTTCTGGGAATTTATGTAGACTGTCGATTAGATTGGAGACGTCATATCAGTGAATTGGCACAAAATATCACTCGATATGTTTTTGCTCTGAAATTGATATCAAATCAAATTGATTACAAAACAACAGCTTACCATGCGCATGTTCAATCCAGATTGAGATATGAACTGATATTCTGGGCCAATTCTAATGAAGCTTCACGCATTTTCATTCTACAAAAAAAGTGCCTTAGAAGTGTTTTAAAAATGAAGCAAACTGAAAGTTGAGACAACATTTTGTAGATCAAAAAAGACTCAACTTATACAGTTTCCTAACATTAGATTCGGTTAAGTTAGTGATTGATAATAAACGTTTGTTCAAAGAACATGATGATGATAATGGATGCCATATTGAAAAATTTAATTATTCGTATTTGCAAAAGAACGTAAAATACATCACAACTAAAAATTATAATAAAATATCAACTATAAGTAGGTGCCAACCAAAAGAAATATTGAAAGCAAAGCTGAAAACATTTTTGATTTCAAAAGCCTTCTATTCACTACAGGATCATTTCAACGATGAAGTAATTTTAATTTAAAGTATCTGACGATATTTTGAGATATTTTATTTGTAATAGTGTAATAATGTACTAGTTTTTATTAATAATTGTATGTAGGTCTTATTGATTGTTTGACGTTCTTCTACGCCCGAACGGGCATTTGTGCATACTTACTTATATGAGCATTTTATGTTTTACTTGTATTGTAATTGTATTTATATGAACTGATAAGTTTACTTACTTACTTTCGGCCTATCATCGGCTGAGAGGGGAAATAATAATTGGATGATTCAAGGAAAAATCAGATGGCTGATGGTTATGTACAATCATACAACATTCATCAATCCTCTACTGAGTTCAGAATAAATGTAGCTGTTTGTCTCGGTAATAATTATCTGTCGAGAAAGTCGTGAAGCGTGTATAAAATTATAATAAGATGTATACAAAGAAATGGATTCTTCGTTATAAATTACACTTTTGATATTACGATTCATAACATAGATTGCAGGATTTCCAATCCATTTGCCTTTTTAAATATTCATTTATGAAAAGTAAGTATAAATTTTGCGATTATGTGCTCTGATGAGAAGCTATTAATCCACACAGCGAGGGGCACTTAGAAGATCATTAATTTCATTAACATTCCACTGAAGAATCTCAAGATAATTATGTTATTACATAAAATAAGATCCATGAAGAGAATTTGAATAATTGCTCTGCTGTTATTTTGTTGTGCATGTCATTTCCTTTCACATTGACGCATTGACCACTATTCGACAAAGAAAGATATTGTTTGATATCTATACAGTGTAGAAAGAGTGGAAAAGAGTTTACAAATAGACTATAAAACTGATAAGTAAGGAATAATTACCCTTATTCCCTACTAATCAGTGTTGTAACTTGCTCTGCCGGGGCCCCAGTGCAACAACATAGTAGGGGACACCCCTTCAACAATTTAATATTAAAAAAAAGTCATATATGAAAATTTTGTCTGTGTTTTCTATGTTATATATGATTAATTTCAATCTCGCTATCCATAAATAATTGATTAATATTTTTGTCACACAATTACAACGTACTAGAAAGTGTGAAATAATATCATAACAAAAAAAACCTCGGTTGGGAGCCCCCGGAACCCGGGGTTAAAGTACTACAGTACAGTAATTGTAAATCACTCCTTTTGCTAATCACCTATGATGTGGTCACTGTTTAACTTCATTAGGATGTCTTTTCCAACTGACATTTTGTACTGAGGTGTCCGAGTAATCTTGTGATAACCGATGTTGAAGTTTAAGTTGCACAAATTTCAAGTATGTAAAGATTCTTCAACAAGACACTTGGGTACAACATAAAGTTACTACATATTTGTAAGCAACAAACAAATTTTTATAAGCGACTGTATGCATTATGTCTCCTAGAAGTACCTCAAAACAACAAACATTAAAGTTTTTGCATGTTTCACAAGATGTATCTTCTTTCACATATGCTAGAACGATATATATACCATTCGTTTGTGAATATTTTGATAAAGGCGGTGTCGTTCGAAATATGCCCATGAAAATTACCAGTAGAGAATTTGCTTTAAAACGAATATCGTTATCGGAAAATTGAGGGTCTAGGAAATTTTGTCGCCGCTGTTTCATCGCAGTCGTTTCGTCGTCAGAGCCATTCCGTCACCGCTACGTTTTAAAATAATTTTTTGATCCACCGGTACTGCAAATACTGTTATTGTTATGTTTTGAATATAATTTCGTGACTATAGTTTCGACACAAGCGTGTCATCTTCAAACGATACGAATGAATGAAAATATAAACAATCTTAAGCTATTAATGATGCAATGTAAGACATGGGGACGCCATCGGAAGAGATGCTCCCCAAGTAAAGCTCCGAGAAAAACTTCAAAATAGTCATAACAGGCGCACGGTAATGAAAGGGAAGACCTCCAATGAATGCAGAAATGGCCTGTTACACACATGGCTCAAAAATCGAGGAATGTGCAGGAGCAAGAATATATATATAGCCGAGTCAAAGACAAGAATCTGAGTTTGGGCAAACACGTGACGATATTTCGGGCAAAAGTTGCTGCAATACAGCACCGTGCCAAAGAGCTATTGAGACAACAGTTCCAGGGAAAAACCCATCGCCATATACTCTGGCAGCCAAGCGGCTATAAAAGCATTCAGTTCCTTACAAGTCAATTCCAAACTTGTCTGGAACTGCTTGGAAACCGTACAATAGTTGGGAAGTTTAAACAGGCTCTTATTCGTCCAGAACCCCTCTGTGGTATAGCAAAACCGCAGCGCAAATCATATGAAAAATCAATCTCGAGAATGGTGAAACAAGGCGCCGGGAATGAGACAGGCCAAAGAGTTCATTGAAGAACCATCCCCAAAATTCACGGAGTACCTACTAAGCTAGAATAGAAGATCAACTGTAATCATGGTTGGATACCTGACAGGGCATTGTAGAATTAACGAACACATGAACAACATCGGACTGCCAAGAAAATGGAGAGACCTCAGTATGTCACTGCGAAGTAGAAGGCTAAGGTTCACAATGACAGGATAGGAAAAGTCACAACCTCCATTCATGGAGGACCTGAGGTCTAACCTATGGAGTCTAGTAATAGAGACGGATCTAGACAGGGAACTCCAACATAACAAGAGGGCATACACAAAAGATTTGCAAAAGTCAGTGTGGTGAGGCTCCTAGCCCATAAGCCCAATACAAATCTAATCTAAGACACCAGATAACAAGTGAGGTTACAGTTTGGAAATACATTGCTAGAATAGTATGTTTTGAATTGAATAATGAGGTGAAGTTAATATTGTGATAAGAAAATTTTAATGTGTAGCTATACTAGGAAGGCCCAAGTTACGGGGAATTTTCCGTTATCAATACATCAAACAAACTGCTGTAATACACGTCTAAATAATCGTGTAGAATGTAATTGTCATTATTTTTAATACCTTCGAAAATTTCTATTAATTCTAGAATGTTTAATTCAAAACCTGTACTCTGATTAATTAGACAGCAGTTTGTTTGATCTCTTGATAATGTAAAATTCCCCATAATAGCCTTCCTACTATACTTCCGCATTAAAATTTCCTTATTACAATATTAACTCTAACTCATTATTCAATTTGAATTATACTATTCTAGCAATGTATTTCCTAATGGTAACTCCATTTGTTACCTGGTGTTGCACATGGTACTATAAATAGCTTAAGATTGTTAATATTCTTATACATTAGTATCGTTTGAAGATGACACGCTAGTGTGGAATCTATTGTCTCGGAATTCTATTCAAAACATAACAATAACACTATTTTCAGTCCCGGCGGTGCAAAATATTATTTTAATATGTACCGGCGACGAAATGTACCGGCGACGAACCGGCCGCGACGAAATGGCTCTGGCGACGAAACGGCAGTGACGAATAGTCCCAATCCTCTACCTGGCGTATTGAATTCTCCTAACATTTTACTAGAGGCTTTGCCTTTAGCCCACCAACGTGTTTCCCCACATGAAGAGAACTTTTTTCTTTCCTGTCTGCCATATGGTCCCATACTGTCATTCGTTTGTAGGATTTGAGAACAAAAACTATACATTTATAATTCAAGCCAAATAAGTTAACGACTTCAACACAAATTAAGTCATATCATTACTAAATTCAACACAAGGACTTGACCTTTAACTTCTCTTTCCATGTAAGGCGACAATCCTTGATACTGGTCCTGCATATTTGAGGCACCGTCAGTAAAAGTATCCAAAGAACCGGATCAGTTCTTCAGATTCATCTAATTTTTTGTCATTATTCTTCTACAAAATGATATAAACTTCTACTTGTGCTTTGAGTAGCATTTACCATGGAAATTAATCATCCATTAATGTCGTTAGTATCATATCTGATTATGTTACACAATTTACTATCCCACTTTTTTTATTGAGGTTGACATAGGGTTCATACAACACTTGAATGCTACACTATATGTCACAGATGTCATTAGAATCGCCAAACGATCTGGCTTCGTAGTAAATTAACATCTCACAGGTTGTATTGCTCATAGCCTATTAAATAGATATTGTTGGATCAGTCGTTAAATCGGAATTTACATGTTACAATATTCCCAAAAGAAGGAATTCAATAACACTCGGTATAAGCCATTATATTAATAATGTATCAATGAATAGATAGAAGAGATGATCCGTTGTCACAAAACATCAACATATAATTGATGCTTATTAGAGGTAAACAAAACCTGACCTAATGTACCATTGACGAGTATAAATCAACAGCCCTAGTTTTCAATTTGTGCGAAATTATACGGCACCCCTTAATAAATACATATACGGGTCTGTGCAAAGTGAAGAAATCATGCGAGCATGTCCGGGAATGATGTGATCTTTCGCATACATTTTGTAATCAGTCCTTTATAATGAAAATGCTAAAGATCGTTAACCTTTTTCCCACTGTTCAGTTCCATCGGACCATTTCTTATTGATGCTAATGCTGCGAATTTGTGCGATGATTGATTCAATCGCGTCTCGTTATGTCAGATATGAATCGTATTTTTCCGAAGATCCAGTACGAAAAAAAATTATTAATGATAATGCTGCAGCTTCCGAAACTGATTGATTCAATTTCATCTCGTGGAAGATTATGGATTATATTTTTATGTAGATCTTAATTGAATATTGAAACATGTACTATTTTCCCGATGAACGTGATTAATGGTGCTCTTTCTTGTATCACATTCTCAATTTAACGGGTGAACAATAATTATTATCAATGTAGGAAGTGCCAGCTTTGCATATTGAGACTGCACTTATGAATTCTCTAATTTTCTGAGTTTTGAGTGGAAAATTACTTCACAAATCTAAGTGTTAGTCTAATCAGATTATGTTTAACTCAACAAAAATTAAGAACCTCTCGAAACTGTGTCCAAAAGTGGTATCTGGAGTTCCTGGGGATATTCCATTGTTTCGAGCATACCAATAAACAAGATCTCTGAACCAAATGCCTTCCTTGATAATAATACAAGTGCAGTGATTATCGAAATACAAATTTATTGCGATATTTAGAAAGAAGAAACAGAAAATAGCTGCGGCTGAGTTGAACATGGTACAAAGATATGCCCGTTCCAGTATAACGGGAGCTGTGAAATCAACACCAACAGCAGTCATGGAAGTACTATTGGACCTGCCTCAATGGCATTACGATCATGGGGAGACAAAAAAGAATCTTCTAAGACTACAAAACATGAGTGGAAGATTGGATCATAACATAAACGACAACATCTGGGGTGAACCTGGCGAGAGGACCTGGTATGAAGACGGGTTAAAAATCTGGAAGGAACGAGAGCTGGAAATATACAGTGAAACTTCAACTGAGTATTTTACTAAGAGTACACGCCACCGTATTCCATGCGGAGATGTACTCAAGAGAAAAGAAGTTCAGAAAAGTACGTAACGCATAGATCAGAACATACAGCGAAGAGTCACTGAAGACAATCTTGAAGCCAAAAGTGTTATCGAGATTCATATGAAAAGGCCATGAAGAACTCATGGCTCTGGCAGAATACAAAAATACAACTTTGGTAACCAAAAAGCTGATGAACGTGACATGGCTCTTCATCCTGGCCCGTAACCTGTAACAGTTATCCGAGAATACATATGGGATAGGGTCAAACAACAACAATCACTGTCGAAAAACATAACTGAAGAACGACCCTTATGAGTATGAACCAGGTTCCGACAATGATAGGACTCCCCACTGGTCATAGCCCAATGAGAGGACACTCGCACGATATGATACTGTACAGTATAATGGACACCTTACATGCAGAGAATGTAGCAAATGGGGAGAAACATCCAAACACATACTCTCAGAATGCAATTTATCGCAAAAGGCAAGCAATAATTGGGCAATCTAGGCTATTCCCCGAAGAGGAAAACAGGCAACCGGTGAAGGATGAAGAACCTGTACAGACTAGCTGACTATTATACAGGGGAATAAAACTTCTGAGTGGGTGTAACCACTTAATTGGAATGCACAAAAACTTTTAGTGTCCAGGGTGTTGCCTGTGAAAAGTAACGCGCATCCAAGGAATAAAAAAGAAACTAGTTATGTTACTTTGGGAATCATATGAGAATACACTTGTTGTATTTTCTATGATTATTCAACGAGAATAAAAATGTTTTTTATTTCGTACAGATTGTATTCCCCAAATGTGCTATTCACAACGAATCAGTTCATGTTTACTTTATGTGATAGTGACTTGTATGATATTTTGTAATTCGTAACCATGGTACATTTATTTTTATTCATGGAACAGGCCAATAACAAGGCGAAATTCGACATCCAAAATACACTGATTTTGGTTTATCAACACACTCATATCAATTTATCAAAACATTGTATTTTCTATCTAGTTGAATAATCTTATGTAATACAACAAGTGAAGCAACATAATAATTTATTTAGAAAAAGAATTTTCGATAATCATGGATAAACGAATTGTGTTTGTTGAGTTTAATTCATCAAAACCATTTTGATTATTACCTATTTACTGGTTCGGTGTTTTGTCATATTGGGAAGGCAACGCAAAAGCTTAAGTTAGATGGCATCATTTTATTATTATTATTATTATTTTTTTTTAACAAAGACCAAGATACTATCTTGGTCTTTGTTATGAAATAATACTAGAATTTATTCCTTGAAATGGAAATAATATACTTTGTGATATTGAAGTAAACATATATTCCAAATGCGTAATTTCTTCACGTTAATGCAATTGGAACCACATTTCTTAAACAATCAGATTAGTCTTTTATGCTGTATAATGTAGAACTGTGGGAGTTTATTTTACATTTATACATTGAACTTACATGTTGCTTGATTTTCTTTATAGATACTTCAATTCCTAAATTATCAGTTTATAAACAAGTTTCTTCATAAATACGATGATGCTGTCTCAACGTGCGGTTGTAACTTATCCGACCATTCTTTGAATAAGGCCTCCATGGATGTCCTTGCTAAAGGTTTTAACTTCGCTATTGCACCGGCACGCATTCCATTGGAAGACATCATTTGCAACGTGGAATCTGCTATAACTTCGCTGCAGGATAAAAGTGAAGCAGAGATTATTCGCCAAGATGTGTCGCATATTCTACGAACCTCGAAGCCACCTAAAAGGAACATTTCACACGACGAGTTCCTAGCACTGAAAGCTCTTCGAGAGAACGAAAGCATCATCATCCTACCAGCAGATAAAGGAAATGCAACCGTTGTCATGAACACAAATGACTACAGAACCAAGATGGCTGCGCTATTGGACGATCCGACTTACAAGAAGATTAGGTCTGATCCCACTACATATCTAGAGAAAACAACGAAAGCGAAAATCAAGGCATCTCCTATCGACCCTAAGTTACAGTTACATCTCATTCCAAGAGAAAAATCATCCAGATGTCCGAAACTGTATGGTCTCCCAAAAATACACAAGGCAGCAGTACCTCTGAGACCAATAGTAAGCTCTATCGGCTCACCATCACATGCATTAGCAAGATTCCTAGCCAAGAAGTTACAACCGCACGTTGAGACAGCATCATCGTACGTGAGGAACGCGGAACACTTTATCGAACTTCTAGATATGCAAATAGTAGGACCTGACGACATATTAGTAAGCTTCGACGTAGCATCCTTGTTCACACAAGTACCCATAAACGAAGCCCTAGAGATCATCCAACATAAATACAAACCGGAAGGATACATTATTGACTTGGCCAAACACTGTGTAGCCAATACTTACTTTATGTACGAGGGACAGCGATATAGGCAAATCGAAGGAGCACCGATGGGATCACCAATCTCACCAGTGATCGCAAATCTTTTCATGGAGGATTTTGAAATTAAAGCTCTTAACACAGCGCAACTAAAACCCAAACTTTGGCTCAGATATGTAGATGATATTTTCGTTATTTGGCCACATGGAGAAGGACTACTAAGAGGGTTTCTCGATCACCTGAATGGAATCCATGATCGGATAAAATTCACAATAGAAGCCGAAGAGAACAACCAATTACCATTTCTAGATGTTTTGGTAACAAAGAAAACTGACGGCAGTTTGGGACATACAGTATTCAGAAAAAAGACCCACACGAACCGATATTTGAATAGTAACTCGCATCACCATCCATCCCAGCTACAATCAGTCGTAAATACCCTCATGACAAGGTCAAAACGTCTCGCTGATGCGGAGAACTTCGATGGAGAAATGGAAACCATCCGAACAGCCCTTAGGATGAATGGCTATTCAAGAAAACAGATTCATAACTCTCAACGCAAAAATGAGAAGGATGTCAACAATGAAGATCAACCAGTGGGAAACGCTTTTCTACCTTACATAAAAGGCACAACTGACAAAATCTGCAAAATACTGAGCCGTCATGATATCAAAACAACCTTCACAACAGATAGGAAAATCAAAAATGTTCTTCGGAATCCAAAAGACAGAATTCCTCTAGAATGCCAAGGAGTGTACGAGGTGCCATGTGGTAATTGTGAAAAGACATACATCGGGCAGACCAACAGACGCATTGATGTGCGAAAGACTGAACATGCAAACGCTGTGTCGAAAAACGAAACCACGTCTTCACTAGCTGAACATGTAAGAAGTACTGGCCATATGATCAACTTTAGCGGCACAAAGACTCTAGCCAACATTGAACACTTCTACACCAGAATAACCAGGGAGGCAATAGAGATCGAGAAACGTCCACATAGTCTTAACAAACGAGATGACGGACTAAGATTACCAGCAACATGGAAACCCGCTTTAGAAAGTCGGAAGATAAAACCAAAACCAAGAGAGAACGTGATATCCAGTGCACGTGCAACAGGTCACGGAAACTTTCCGGCTGATTCCAGCATCGCAATGACGTCATCCAAACGTGTCACTCGGAGCCAAACACGTAGAAATCAACCAAGCGTGAAATAGTTCGAAAGTCCAAAGGTCAAACATAACGGGGGATATAAATACCTGTCCCTCCAAGTAAGCGTCAGTTCGCCTAGATTTTCCAGACTCTACGGTCGAATCACCTGAAGATGGCAAATGCGACTTTGCCGAAACGTCGTGAAATTGGTCCTTCTGAGGACCGAAACCACACAACGCGGATCAATACCCGAGAATCCAGTTCTACATATATATATATATATATATATATATATATATATATATATATATATATATATATATATATATATATATATATATATCCTGCTATACATACGAAACCCATACATTGACTATTTGCAGATGATATGGGACCCGGCTGCTATATGAGGTCCGTATATGGGCTCCATATCGCCCTGCCATTCTAAATCATGTGTTTCGTCACAACACTGTACCAGACAAAATTTCATGAGGACCCCACATATTCGTAATTTGTGTGATTTTGTATTCTTTAATTCAGCCGTGCGCCGTAACAACTGGTGCGCTGCATCTGAGAGCGTATATTATCGTATATTTTATATTTATTACAACAATGATAAGAGGCCCATAAATCGTTCAACACTGTACTGGTTTTCGCCTCTTCAGAAATGTTTTGAACAGAAAGCACATGCTGGCGTGAATTGTAATTTACTTTATTATTAAAAGCGTACTGATAGTGAAATAGAAATTGTCATAAATATTTTCTCATTTGATAGTTAAATAGTTATTTACCATTAATGGTGTAGAACGAGTGAGGTAACAAATCTCCAATTCTCAAATCAGTTTGTAAATAAATACACATAAGAACAATGTAGTGAAACTCTAACCTACACTTCTTTCAGTATAAAAGTGGCTTGCGAATTACAACGAGCTAACAACAGTGGTTTTGTAATAGATTTCGCCCAGAAGAAAGGGTTGAGGTTGTTAATGAATATATGATTAATAGGGAACAAGATCAGTCAATACTAAACGACATTTCGCCTTCAGATAACTCAGTGACAAATAATGCTGAAACGAGTATGTCAGAAAATAATAAAATTTCTAAAAAAGTACGTATGTACAATTTGAACTTAAAATCAAACTTCATAGATTATTTTGCTTAGTGACAGTAGTTCGGAATATATACCTGACAGTCCAAGCATGTCTGATGTATCAATTTCTGTAAGTGATAAGTTTGTTTCATTTGATTTATACAATGCAAGTTTGAGGTGTTTCTTCCATACTAACTTCTTTGAGATCAAATGTTTGAAAATATCGTGGAATAGGTCGATTTAAATGTTTTAAATGCATGTTTTTGATTCAAATATTTTATTCCAAAATCACCCCCGCGCGGGGTAGCTATCCCTTTCAAAATGCAACAAGGCTCAAGTGATAGCTTATTTTATAGGAAATTTCATTTTCTATAGAGCAGTTTGGTGAAATCAATCAGTTTTTGTGTAAAGTAAGTCTAAAATCTGTGCGATTTCAAGTGCCTCCCCTACTAAAACCTGTATTGTAGAATATTTGAGAGATTCCTTGATTTCTATTTTTGATGAGGGATACTCCTGTTAAAAAAATGTTATCCCAGATTCTAACCCCTGTGCGGGGTAGCTACCCTCTTGACATGAGTCGACTGATAGCTTTTGTCTATTCAATGATTCATAGAATTTTGAATTTGCTCCATATGTTTTTAAGGGGGGTAGCTACTCCGCTCAGAGATTGGTATCTAGGGTGAAATTTTTACACTAAAATTGTGCTTCATCAAAAATAAAATAGGTGTGGCTGAGAAAGAGTTAGTACGGGGTTACACTTAAAATCGAACAGATTTTAGACTTACATTTCTCAAAAGCTATTGAGCAAATTTAAATTTCTAAAAGATCGATGGTGGAAGCCGTTACTCTATGGTAATTTATCATTTTGATTATATGAAAGAATAACTATTTTGTTTTTATACCACGTTTATTAATAATAACGTGAAAACGTAACTATAGTTTCAACACCGAAGTGCCATTATCAGACAATTAGAAAATTATGAAGAAACCGATGAAACAGTTCAAGTATAAATAGAGTAGAGTAAAGTAGGGTTGAGATTAAGGGATCAACGGAAATTCCAAAAACAGGTACATCCTAGGAAAGCACAGTATTATGTAGTAAACATAGCAACAATTTGTGAATCAGTGTGATTATAATTTAATATTCTGTAACGAAGCTTAAAATTTTGAAATATCATTCAATTTAGATCAGGCAGTAAATACGGATATTATATGTAATCTCAGTTTGAACAGTTCATTATTCCAATAGATATGCGTGAGCTCCGAATGTATTTTCCGTGATTGTCACTTTTTTTTCCGTTTTTGAAAAGAAGTTTTTGTGTTTCCGTTCCGAAGAAGATGTTTTGAGTTTTCCGTTTTGAAGAAGCAGTTTCAGTTTCCCGTTCCGAAGAAGGAGTGCGGTTTTCCATTCTGCAAAAGAATTTTCAGTTTATGTTCCAAGTAAGATATTGCTATTCCGCGAAGTTCCCGACGAAGGAAATCGAAGTTTTAACGTCAGGTTAGGGTATCTTACCTTCGTATTAGATTTTTTTTTTCTCGTATGAATTCTCAGATGAGAATTGAAAAATGGAAGAATCATATTCTTTCATTTTTAACCGAACTTAGGGGGATGTAACGAAGCTTAAAATTTTGAAATATCATTTAATTTAGATCAGGCAGTAAATACGGATATTACATGTAATCTCAGTTTGAACAGTTCATTATTTCAATAGATATGCGTGAACCCCGAATGTGTATTCCGTGATTGTCACTTTTCTAAATTTCCGCAATTTTGAATAAGTGTAATTATTCAAATAAATGAATCGAATTCATGTCCGTTTAAAAATTGCATTCATTCCGATAGAATATGTTGCAAAAACAGGGGTCTGGCAAGTTAACGCATCAAACTTTGAACAGTCTCATGTATAAAAAGGGCGAACAACCAAAAAACTCCGATAACACTTGTTTATTGTGCCGGGAGGAACTACTGGAGCATCATATGCCCGAATTTTAGATCTAAAAAATAACGTCACTTTTAAGCAATGTTCGGGACATAAGTAAAAAACCTTCGGCACAGGAAAGGAATTGGTGGAGCGGACTTGACCAGAACCTCGGAAAACATATAAAAGCAGTGACCCATGAAAGATCGCTCTCTTTTGTGACTCTCTTTTGTGACTGTCTCTTTTGTGACTCTCTCTTTTGTGCCCTCTTCTGTGATTTTGATTATCAATCAGTACAGTTGCTTTTTGGTGATTTTGATTTTCAAATAGTACCTACCGTTGAAGTAAGATTAACATAAAATCAGAGTGAATTAATTATCCTAGTTCAAGTCAGATTTAGACTGTGAATTAACAATAGTGTTCCGTTTAAGTGAATTGTTATATAAGGTAAATGATATCTAAATAATTTATATTTTTGAGCATTACGATATATTGATTTCCATAGTTTATGATTATTATTGTGATTGGTAACCGTTTGTATGATATTTGAGATTCGTTGCTTTCGGTAATTTAAATTGTTATATTTGAGTTTATCCCGTCATAGGTCGGACCTGGCACGATTTGAATTCGCATTTGAATTGAAATATCCAAGTAATTGTATGGTGTGTACAGAGTGTGTATGTTTGAACGACAGGGGCGTATTTGGGTATATTTGTGCACGCTGTGATCTACCGGAAGTATAAGTATATCCTAGACGACCAAACCGCCAACGACTTGTGCACACTGTGATCTACCGAAAGTAGAAGATGGGGTGGTTGTGTGATTGAGAATCGAAATAATCCCTTATTCGTATGAGAAGTCTTCGGCCGTGGATGTAGGGGTTATTGCAGATACGATAGTTAGGGTTTGTGCACGCTGTGATCTACCGGAAGTATAAGCCCTAATTGTCCAGATTCTGAATCTGTGAAATGTACGAAATCTAACACTGTCATACAATTACCGGGAACCCCGTTGATAGCCAATACCAGGGTGGGTGTTATGACAGAATAAAGTCAATTAGAGTAATTAACCGAAAATATCGTGAAATCTGATATCGTACGAGCGGAAAACTAGTGCAAGACAATATTTTCCGAACCGACCGAATTTTATAACCATTTAATATATAGTAGTGTGTTTTGAACATTTCACGTATTATTGCTATCTAAATGATCTACCGTACACCGCTTATTACTCTAGGACCTGTGATTTGTATTTTCCGCAAGTGACAATTGTGAATCATTCATCAACCGATTCCGTACCGTTGAATTGAATTTAAATACCGAACATATCGTAAAGTAGATATGTTGGAACAGTTTTCATATACCGTTTGAGCTTCATTACATTTTCCGTCTGGGTGAATAATTTTTGTGAATAGTTCCGAAAGTGTACTTGTTATAATTATTATATATTCTAATATTTGGAATTCCCCGTTTTATTAAATTATCTCTGCTCTATCTTCGAACGAGCTAAGTTTTAACCAGGTATCAATTGTAATTAAAGCCCACAATTTTGATACTGTTTTCTGCTCAATGGGCCATGGTTTCACCTCACTTCAGCTAGCCTAGGGACAAGGCCATTCATAGATAGCATAGTGACAAGCCTTGTGGAGAAGACCCTAGCAGAAGTCTTCTAAAAGGAGTAAACCTTTAGAAAAATCTGGTGCCCGAGGATTTGGAATGAGCAGTTTACCGAAAAGTTGCAAGGTACTCGTCATAATTCAAAGAATCATTTAAAGAGCGGTTTGAAAGACAGTACAGTATTACATAGTAAACAAGGTAACAATTTGTGAATTAGTGTGATTATAATTTAATATTCTAAGAATTATTTTAAGAGCGGTTTGAAAGACACATGAAAAGATCACTTTGATATAGGTCTATCTGATCATTGAGGATATTTTTATTAGAATTTTTGATACCTTCATGAAACTCTATTGATTCTAATGTACTGAATTTAAAACCTCTGGTTTGGTTATGTAAAATGATTAGCCTATCTAACTTAGGTTGAGTCTGTTTTGTTGAGTTTATACGAGCGAAAATGTTCTTCGTATCTCAATTTGAAATTACAAGTTCTACCTATATGAAAATCATCACAGTCTGGGCAAATCATCTTATAAACTCCAGGTTTTCTATATTTATTGGTTATGTCTGCGGCGTTGTATATAAGATGGCGAAGTTTATTTTGAGGTTTGAAACTGATTTTAAAATTATGGCGTGATAAAATGTTAGCAATATGTTCGCTTACTGTACCGAAATATGTCAGAGATGAATTTGGTGGTAACATCTATGTGTTTTATACGCGGATAAATTTTATAGGAAGTTAATTGTTGTTGTTTGCGATTTATTAGTATAATTATTTGATCTACCGGAAAACCATTATTGATAACTATTCGTTCGATCGTGTTCAACTCAATAGTGAGGTGTTCTATTGACAATGATATCGAAAATGCTCTATGGATCATTGAGTGATATGCTGCTAATTTATGGCTACGACGACTAAACGATGAGTTCGGAATAGCGATGTCTGTACAAATGGGTTTCCTGTAGATATTGAAGTTTATTTTATTATGGTCACGTATTAGTGTTAAATCCAAACAGTTTATTGTTTTATCTTTTTCTGTTTCTAACGTGAATTCAATTTTTGGGTGAAGTTAGTTAATAAATGATACAAAGGAATTTAATTGTCTGGAAGTGCCTTTGAAGAAGGCAAGTACATTATCTGATGATGCATGTAGCATTTCCGCTCGTTTAGACTCAACAAAACTGACTCAACCTTTGCTAATCATTTTTTTACAAACTGGTCATAATTTCCCTAATCTAGATAGCCTAAGCATTTCACATAACCAAACCAGAGGTTTTATTTAAATTCAATACATTAGAATCAATAGAGATTTATAAAGGTGTCAAAAATTCTATTAAAAATATCCTCAATGACCATTTAGACCTATGGCAAAGTGATCTTTTCATGTGTCTTTCAAACCGCTCTTAAAATAATTCTTAGAATATTAAATTATGATCACACTAATTCACAAATTGTTACCTTGCTTACTATGTAAAACTGTACTGTCTTTCAAACCGCTCTTTAAATAATTCTTAGAATATTAAATTATAATCACACTAATTCACAAATTGTTGCTATGTTTACTATGTAATATTGTACTTTCATATGATCTACCTATTTTTGGAATTTCCGTTGATCCCTTAATCTCAACCCTACTTCATTCTACTCTATCTATACTTGAACTGTTTCATTGATTACTTCATAATTTTCTAATTCTTTGATAATGGCACTTCGGTGTTGAAACTATAGTTACGTTTTCACGTTATTATTAATGAGATTGGTATAAAAACAAAGTAGTTATTCTTTCATATAATTAAATTTCTAAGCCGTTGAATAGAGAATAAAAATGTCCATCAAATGAGCCATAGTCGACCCCTATTACAACAAAGGCTGGTTGAAAATAAAAGTGTTTATACAAAATAATTATTCAAAAAAGTTACAGAAATATTAGACGTTTTTGTTGTTTACTAAAATAAGTATATGACTGATGTTGAGGAAAATGAGTTTTTTAGTTCAGTTAAAAAATTCCTTATTAGTTCAGAAATTTCTCTAAAAACATTCTTTAAAAAAGATTTTACATCCAAAAAATTTGTTCGAATTTCATGTTTTCATTTTGTTTGTTTCAGAGAAATAAAGCTATATTGTCAAAATTTTTGTTTTGTAATTACCATTTCTTTGATCCTAGAAATTATAGATTTGCGTAATCTGCCTTATTTCATTGTATTGAGTCGTTTAGTCATGTGAATGATACAAACTCTTCCATTAAACACTCATAAGCTAGGTGGCAACATTGCAAAGTCTAGTATCCACCGCAACATGAAACTAATATACATTTTGGGGCTCACATAGTCGATAAAATGTACAGAAAATATACATGAACGGTTCACTAAATATTGCGATTTGAAAGGGACTATTACATATGTCATAGTGAAATCTCTGAAAAAGTTTTGTAACTAATCCACAGTGACTACATCACTACATAACAGGTTTCTTCAAATATACTTTAATCTAAACTAATATATTTCGTCTCTTTCCAGTGGGCTCCAGAAGTATGCATATTAGAGGGGCTCCCAATGTATAGGTGGATGTATATATATATATATATTTCTTCTTAGGTTCTCGCGGACGTAATGTGTAGAACTGGATTCTCGGGTATTGATCCGCGTTGTGTGGTTTCGGTCCTCAAAAGGACCAATTTCACGACGTTTCGGCAAAGTCGCATTTGCCATCTTCGCCTAGATTTTCCAGACTCTACGGTCGAATCACCTGAAGATGGCAAATGCGACTTTGCCGAAACGTCGTGAAATTGGTCCTTTTGAGGACCGAAACCACACAACGCGGATCAATACCCGAGAATCCAGTTCTACATATATATATATATATATATATATACACTTTACATTCAAACCTGGTCGGGGCTGCTGCGAGCTCCGACGACATCGCAGCAGTCGCGCCAGAAAAACCTAAAAGGCGGTTAACCGAAGCTACTCCTCCCCACCGGTCGGTAAGTAGCTTCAGGTTCCTAAATCGTGTGCCCTAAGTATTCTAATTGAACCCAGAATGACTGCCTTTTGCATCCGGTCTATCAAGATCTGCGCCGAGTTCCTACAGGCCGGAATGATCTTCAAGTTTGAACGCAGCGAAGACCGAATTCCGCCCAAAACACCGATGATCAGAACCACTAATACGACCTTGTGGCCTGGGTATAGCGTGCGGAGCTCGAACAGGAGATCTTGATATTTTGTCCATTTTTCTTCCTCTTTCAAGACTATGTTCTTCTCTGCCGGAGCGGAGAATTCGATGACATACATAGTCTTGATTAGTTTATCGAGGAGGACAACGTCAGGCCTATTTGCTTGTATGGACCTGACGGTCGGAAACGGATAATTCCAGAAGATCTGGCATTTTTCGTTTCCGACAACGGACTCAATATCTCCTGGCATGTAAGGCAGCACCGGCTCTTGGTCTATTCCGTACGAGTGCCTTAGATGGTAATACAGCACCCGTAGGGCCGCATTATGGCGATGGGTGTACGCCGAGGCCGCTTTTGCCGGACATGCCGACAGAAGGTGGAAAAGCGTCTCAGGCACCTTTCGACAGGCCCTGCAGCTGACATCAGGGACCTGCACACCCATCACATTGCGGCGATAGACCAAGGTGTTAATTACGCCATCTTGGCAAGCTGCGGTAAATCCCTCAGTCTCGGATGTAAGCCCGGCTGACCTTAGGTAGCCGAAGGTCAGCCTAGTTGACAGGCCGAGCGTTTCGATGTTTCGATAGAAAACACCGTGTATCGGCTTGTCAACATGCCGCCTGAGCGTAAGATCTTGCTCCGCGGCATTTATCTGGGCTTTCAGGCGCATATATATATATATATATATATATATATATATATATATATATATATATATATATATATATATATATATATATATATTAAAAGATAAATATTTAAATGTGAAGAAAAATACAAGCATTTCCTCTTCAAAATTGCAGAGTATTCGATACCAACAACCATGAATTTTACTTGCGATTCCAAAATGTTTTCATAGATACCTGAAGAATTTTATAACTAGCCATTAATTCGATTATTCTTCCATATGGACTCTTTCAGGAGATAATTTGGAATCATGTAGCTGTGTAGTACAGGTAGACTAGAAAGTTGAGTTCTTCGTTTCGTTCATTGCAACATGTTAACTAGCGAATAGATCTTGAATATTGAATCCATGATCCGCGATAATACTATTCCTTCCAATTTTGTGATTTAACTGGTCTTTACTTGTTGCAAATCCATTATATTACAATTAGCACTACACTGAATGATAGACTGTGGAAAAATTCCAAAACGAACTTTTCTTATGAAAATGAAAGAAAATACAACACGTTTCGCGACACAGTGGCTTCATTAGGTGGACGATGGTATCTACTACCATTATTACCAGTGTAGTGTTCATTCATGATACTATTCCGTTAGACATTTTTTTTCGATTGAGCTCATTTCCATTATATGATGATTGCTGGTACCCCAATAAGATTAATTTGTTCCAGCCCAAAAATTTAGATTGTTCTGTTTTTGTAATTGCTAAAACAAGCCTGGTGGGCAACTGGTTCCAGATTTTTCTATGGGACTCTTGGTGCAATCAACATTAACTACGCTACTGGATGTATGCAGTTTTTAAAACCGACAGGCACTTAAAAATTGACAAATTCTTCGTCATACGTCGAACATGCTCCACATTTGATGCATAAAATTAATACAACCAATGAATATATTACCTATAATAGTTTCGCTTATATCAATAAGTAGAGAAAAGTCGAAATCTCCCTCCTTTCGCTTAAGTTTGAAAAAATCTTCAACGAACATGCTGTAACGATAAGTAAGTGAATGAGTTTCTGCAAAAAAAATTTTCATTTATCTGTAATCCAGTATGAAAATGAACAGTTTCCTCATTATTCGTATAGTTTCATATTCAATTCAAGCAGTACCAAGAGTAAATTATAAAAGAGTTTACACTGTGGATGCACTATATCATTATAAATAAGAAATAATCACCCTTATACACTAAAAATACTATTGAAGTACTGAGGATGGCTACTTGGTAGCCGAAATTCCTCAGTACCTTAATAGTATTTTTAGTGGATGAGAGTGATTAATTTTCATGTATGAGTAATAAGCGGCTCAATCGTTGTAATTGAGAATAAATGCTCTGACTGCAGTGTTGACAGTTGACACTGCTCGTCGTTCGACCTGGATGTGCTTTGATAGCGCCACGATTGGCGGGAAATGGCAGTTGCTTTTCCTATAAAAAATATTATGACAGCCTACTGCTGATGCCTAAGTCATTGTTTTATACAACTACCAATAAGGAAGCGAATACAAAAACGGAAACATAGTATATACTCATCCCTTTATACAATCGAAAGCTGAGAAAGGAAATCGATGACATACTGTTCTCGATTATCAATACAAACATTTCAAAAACTCAACAACGTGTATCTTAGCATGAATGGAATAATAGCTAAAATACAGCCAGCTTTTTATATTACGATGCTTCCGATAGAAACAATTTCCTTAAGATCAACAGAACTGCAGCGAAGTAGCATATCATAGCTCACAGGCAAGTATATAACCAGCACGAGATATGCCGTCCTCCGGAGGAAATGTTAGCCAGCCGGTTCGAGTCCATGGATGTTGATCTTGTTGAAGGTCCCTACCTCTGGTTGGAATGTCTGGTTGAAGGAAGGTGCTCACCGGCTTCGGTGATTAGCCCTGTCAGCAGGGCTAATCGAATCGAAGCTGATTTTCGATGGATCGGGGAAGATCGGATTTGACCTACATAGGTGATTTATTAAAAAAGCAATTGTTTATTGAATTGATTCATACTCCATCATACATGAACCTAATAGCTCTTCTCAATGTTGTAAGCAAAATAGCTTTCAGACAATTCTGCGGGCCAAATGTATGATCATAGGTACAGAAAATATATTGGACATAATTCACAAACTGCTAATGAAATACGTTATTTTATATTTTATATTATATTGAAATATTATCAAAATGGTCTACATAATGTATTTCACAACTCTATGTTGTAACCTGACATGTGATGTTAGGTTAACTTCCGAAAGTATTCACACTAAAATTATAGCCTTCTCTAAATTGACACTTACAGTCGCATAAAATAGATTGTGACTTCACATTTTCCTTGGGCCGATTACAATAATTCCCTCAAACTTACTACGTATAGTGAGGAAAGTAGAAATCCGGAAATGTGTGTCGTTGTATTCTGAAAAATTTGGCTATCAAATTAACAACAATTAGGTATATTATGGTATCACTCACCTGAATATATGAGATCTTTCAAGTATCGAATTTCATGCTAGTGGAAACATGCAAATTGTCGTTTCTGATGTTATTGGAGTTTTACCATCCTCTGCTTATAGAATAATGAACTTCTGCTTATAGAATAATGAACTGAATGTCATATACTTTTGCAGATTTGAAGCATTGCTGTATAATTACACAAGAAATACTCTCCGAAGCAGTATTATATGGTTATTCACATTGTAACATGTGAAAGATTAATTCATACTGCTAATTTGTTGAGATAAGTAGCTCCTGATGTTCATTGTGATTTTCTATAAAATTATTTTCTGGAAATAAAATTGTGAAGCAATATTCAGTTTGTTACATATGATTTGGAGGGTGCAAATGAAGCAATGATCATTTGAAGCTGAGATATAATCATTAGATGAATGTGAAGTTCATGATATAGCTACTTGCTTTGCAGAATCGTGATTTTGATCAACTCCTGGGAGCACAGCATCGGAGTTTAGCTATATGCGATTTGAATAATCATTATTGACTTACTATGTTTGGAATCATTATTTATTTACTGTTTGAAATTTATTAACTATTAATTGATGTTTACCAAAGTTAGGTTGGCTCCGCGAATAATTGAGTACGTTCTTCGAAAACACTGATAAATTTCATAAAAATCCACCTTCCTTTCTGGTTCTTGCTCGTACCCGATTCAAACTGAAGAACAAATGATATGAAAACAATATTTCAATAGAAATGATACCCAATTCAATTCTTTATTAATCACATTATTTTTATGTTCCACATTATCAGTGTTATCCAAAGAGGTCTGTAAATACCTATGACATCAGTGTGAACGAATCATAGATTATTTACTTAGAATTTGTACACTGTGTCTATAATAATACAAAGGATAAAAAATTCTTCCGCTTCTGTATGGACTTCTACGAATGTTTGTATTTCAAACCATACTACAAAAATGGATGTTCTTTTGAATTGTTCTGTAAATAACTTTATGAACGACTGGATAATTATCAATGTTGAAAAATATTATTAAGAAACGATATGTCGTAAATGAAAAAGTTTTGAATTATATTCAAGATACTCATAAAACGTGTCATTTAAGAACACCTACAACCTTTTATCTCCAACCAATAATTTGTTGTTGACAAATTAAAATCTTAATTACCTTTTTTTCCTCAGAAACTAATAGCTATTTTTATAAGATAGTAGCTAATTTGCTTCATCATTTGGATATATTGCATTGAAAAATCTTGGCTTCAATCAATCAATCAATCAAAGCGGGGGCGGACAAGGCCGGAGCACTCAGACCGCTTGATTGGGTCCATTGTCCGCTCCTTGATATAACAAGAATCAGTCCAGTAGGCATAAGGCAGTGCCGAAGGCTAAGATTTTGCATGGACTGATATCTCTTATGGCTTTAAGTGGCTTATGTGTGCTGTCGAGGTGTTGTAGCATGAGAGAAACCAGTGTTGGACATTCTTGGCTTACGAATGGATTCCGCGCCACAGTAGCTCGACTTGATGCCGACGTTCCGCTTACCATGACAAAAGGCATCTTCAAGGCAGGCTTGAGGCTTGAACTGAAACTGTTTCAGTTTCGGATTAGCTATCCGTGGAAGTCTACTATTTGATATATTACATTGTTCAGCTAGTAATGAACATACATTAAATGAATAATTTTTGGGCAGGAACATATAGTGAATGATAGGTATTATCCATATCTAGCCATTGCAGGAGGTTTTGATTGAAAAACCTCTCCAAACACTATTTATTTAAACCATTTTTTATATTTTTCATTAGTAGCTTGATATGCAGTATATCCAAATAATGAAAAATACGTATACCTACTTTGCTAAGAACACAACACTGTCCAGCTACTATCTGTTGATATTGGACATAGATGTTCAGTTACATTTTTTAATATTCATATAATATAATATATCATTCCACTTTTTCTGTGCCTAAAAAGAAAAGCAAATACAAAAATTTAATTTCAATAGATACATTGTCAAGTTGCTTGTTATTGAGGTGCAATAAATGTTATAACTTGTTGGTCGTTATGAGCTTATGAGAAAAAAAAATGTTAATTGAAACCCTACTTTGTTAATAACAAATTTGAAGGTTGACGGTAAAAAGTCGTAATCATTTTTGAAAGACGGGTTTTATGAGTACCTTCAAATGTGATTGAAATTTTTTTCATTTACGACATACCGTTTCTTAATAATAGCAACCATCTTCTGTTTCCCAAATGGAATTACAGAATTTTATTAAACTATAATAGAAACTGTGTTTTTTTTGGTTATAAAAATTCTTTACTAATACCTTTTATAGTACGTATTGAAACAATTAGAAATAATATTCGACCAGGTACTTTATCACACGTGTTTATTTAACCAACATCATCGGCATGATGTCACAGTAAAATTATTTTGTACAAAGAATTTTCATCCAAATTTCACAAGAACAATAATAGCAAAATAGGAAAAATTTTGCAATAAATCATTGTTAATAATGAAGTTCGCGGATTAGGTAAAAATTTATTGAGTTTTATGATCAGTGAATTTTTTTACATTATAATCCACCATAACCTCGCTGAAGTCCTTTACTAATGAAAAAAAAACAATTTTGACTCTTCTCCGACTGGCTCATCATACCATTTATAAATGACAGTCCAAGTCCTAGTTACTCCGGGACAGTGGTACGCCTCAAATAGTACCTTTCAAACAGATCTTATAATACCATACGTTACACGTTACACTGTTACAGTCATTATTACATACTTATGACTATAGAAGAGATGTGGAGTGTGGGCTCATTCTGCACATACACAATGAATATTATGCCTCCATTGAAGGCACAACTCAAGAACAATTAAACAACTTCTCAATTCAAAATCTCGCTAGAATAAATAAAATGTAATTACTTTGTTAAATATCACTAAGTTCATTAAAATTTGATAATAAACATACTCAACAAAGGATTTGTAGGTTTATATGTTTATATGTTCATATATTGAATATCACAAGTAATAATTCACCTTTTACACTACTTGATACATTGATAATTGCTTCACCATGCATAGATATGTAATAAAAGATGGAGTAAGCATAATAATGCCTATGATCAAGATGAATTTCCAAGAAATGGAAAAGTTATTGCTAATTGTTGAATTAGAAATACCGCGTTGATATTTTCATGTATTGTTGACTCCTCCACACTATGTCATACCTGGCCTTTGCATATTATGGCAACACAGTCATCGCAGCTCACCTTATATTATACTCCGTATGTCTCCAAGATATCTTTTCAATTATTACAGAATATTGTATTATAGGTTCGATTTATAATTCACATTTTCTGGAAATTTGGGAATTGAAAGTTCACCTATTTATTTTGAAATAAAACTATAGATCAAATCTCCAATTACCTGTATAAAAAGTCAGAGTTGATTATGATGAGAAGAGAACCATTTTTGAATAAGAATGCTGGAGAGTCACCAAGAAATGTTATTCTCCCTTCATCTCGTTCGAAATGTAGATAAATAGAATATCACTATTTAATTACGCTTGTGATATTAATTTCATATAACTGAATAATACCTCAACGTCAGGTTTTTCTCAATACAATCCAATACTCCTGATATTTCTTGAATCTATATTAACAAATCAAATATAGGGATAAATCGGAAAAGATTCATGTGTATCATTCTATAAGTTAGAAATTATTGGTATTAGCAAATTTTTGAGCTCAATATTTTGAACTTGAACTCTGAATTTATGATAACAAGGACCAAGCGTACATTACACATACATACATGGGAAAAATTATTGTTCGATATTCAGACAAAAAATATCCATTAGTCTGAAACAGCAGCAAATTAGTATCTAATTGAACTGATTCATTCAACACCTACTGATGCCGCCCAGTATTGAAAACGATTGATTTCCTATGAAATCTGACAAACATGTTATGACATCCAACCACTGATTTGTTGATGCCATCACATTTGTCTGTCTACAAAATAATCTTTACAAGTTTGCTATATTTCTACGCGATACCGATCTTATTGCCTACAAAATTCTTTTATCATGTCTCATATCTGTAATGGACAATGGCGACAGCGGACATACATTTCATATTGGTACCGGATTATATGATACGACTTTTTCTAAACATTTCAACTTTCCATATTATGTCTTAGAAGCGGTATGATAACCTTAATCTTTACTGAGGAAATATTATTTCTATACTATTAAAATTAATTAATTCCTGAACATCTTATGATTTATAAAATCATCTCGTACAGTTTCAAACATGTATTCTTATTATTTTTTGAATTCTTCTGATGATGATTATCAGAAGAATTCAAAATTGATTTTTTACTCATACCGTCCGCTGTAGTGATTGTGATTGTAAATTGAATAGCTGAAAATGTAACTATAAATGATTGATACTCTATTCATAAAACAAAGTGAATTAGAAAACAGTGGAGTTATGTAATTGTCCTCTATAACACATAATTTATACTCTCTGACTCTGATTTCCGTGTACGATTGGTGTAGTTAGTCCAGTCAATGACGGTTTTCACCTCCAAACATACTTCGAAACAGTGGTAGATATCAAAAATTGATGGGAGACAAAAATATAAACGTATAAAACGTTAAAAATTGGTGAGGAGTGCGAGAACCACTAGTTTCGATGTGTAAAATGTATACAAAATTTCCAATTTCAACCGTGAATGACTCATGAATGCTGAACTCCACACGAAAAAAGTGTTGGGAACTCTTTTTGCAATTAATTACCCTATTCATTTCGAATTTCAAAATTTGCACCCACGAGAAGGAGGTAGCATTCACCTCAGGGAAAATGTTCAGCACGGGACCGGGTCAAAAATTCATTTTGGTTCATACTCTAAATCCTCCAAAAATTTCATAAGAATCGGTGGCAGTAGAAACAATTCGGAGGTAATACCCAATATTTACCGTCATTGACTGAACTAACTGGTTAATTGAAAAATCGATTCTGATTCTGTTTCATAATTTCAACAGCTAATTAAATCTCTAGGGATACGGCTACTCAATTCCAAAAAAAATGTTTTCCTAAGAAACCGATAGTTTAATCTAAAAACCGGACTCAGGATTGTAAAACAGTTTCTGCAGTTCAATTTTGAATTTTTACTTTTCTCGCTATTCATAGAGTACATAGTATGATGGAACTACTGTTATCGGATTTTCGCGGTAAAATCAGTTTTGAGCTTTTCTGAATCGATCCAGACCGAAATGATGTCTGTCTGTACGTGTATGCGCATGTGCGTAACACAGTGAAGACTATTGCGCTGTTCTTATTGGTCGTACAAATTTTACAGATCGCCTTAAAGTGGTGAAAATATGAACCATATAGTTTTAGGGCGCAGTATCCCCTTGCAAGTAGTACTTTTGATCTTTAGTTTTTCAAAGTTCAACATTGATTTCTTGATTATAAATATGCATCATACACATACATGTAACCCTCAGAAGTGAGGTTTTTTAAGATTTAAATGAAGTCACACTCAAGTTATCGAAGTCACATATTTACATTGACTTAATCACTCTGTGGCGTCATGAAAGTAAGATTGATTCTGTCAATGATGTCATATGAACAAAATATAAGTAATAGCAATAACAAACAAGGTTAACGACATGTACGAATATTACAAGTGAGTATATATGTTAATCATTGTCGATGTGTGTTTAATGTTTTTAATCGACAGATTAGATTCACGTAATTCTTCTTGTAAAGTCTGCAGCGTTGTATGTTCACATCATGGAATTATCAAATATGTCTTAAGAGAATTTGGTTCTTGAAGGAATAATAATAACAAGTTTTGGAGGAAAATATTTTTGTTCCCTTATTACCAGATGTAAATTGGATATTTCAAGACTATTGGCATCTTGTGGCAGAAATTGGTCAGATACAACCCACTTCTTGTTAAACAATAAGTTCATTGTATATTGCACGCTCTATACTCCTATACACCGTTGATTCAAAACTCAATCTGTATCAAACTTTCTGAGGTAACAAAAAAATTTTGAACAATTTAAAGAAAAACATGTAACTTTTAATTTTAAATAGTTAATGCTAACAAATTATTTTATCATCAGCTGGTTGATAAAGCAAGATTTCAGACACAGTGTGGTGAAACAATTGGTCGTTATTAATTATTTGAAATTAAGAGTTACAAGTTTTTCTTTAAATTTGAGTTTTATATTCCAACATTATAAAGTTTAAAATGATTTCACACTACGTAAACGCCGGAACCATAGATATGTCAATCTGTATTTTTCTATAATTACCAATTTGCTTCAAAATTTTTCATTTGTTTGTAATTTCATCTCTAGCATTTCCAAGGATATGTCGTCGTTCGAAAGGAATCACTTTATCCGCTTTTGGTAATTAATTGTGAGAATGTATCGCATTATTTCCTACTTATGAAAGGGACGAGTCTGTATTAAATTAATTGACAATAATTAGAACAAGGTTTAATGTTCTAATTGACGATTTAATTACAAACGCCAGAGGAAATGATTGGCTCTAACTAGAACTAATTACGTTCCGAGAAAAATTAATTATAAATAGACAATGAAAATGGCGCAACTATACAATATGAATTAGCAGGTGGTATGAAATAAGTCAGACTATGTCATTTCATTGTCAGCATTATTTGCACTTCACTTGTCGTACGCAAGAAAATTAAATTTTCGCGTTCGGAATTAGCTGTTCTTTCCGTTATTTAAACCGAATAAAAGATCTAAATGCTGAATTAAGTTTTCAAAATTGGCTATCTACATCAATTAAATTCAGATAAAACATCCAGCGTTTTTAATTTAGTTTTGAAAAGTTAAAGCTGATGGAAATTGCGGCTTTTTTCAAAGCGTATGCAGGAAAGCTTTTACGAACATTTAAATAGAGCTATTAAATAAAAGAGGAAATTCCTTTCAAATTCGTTCAGATTTTCCATACCCATCTCTTGTAGTATATAACAAAATTGATTTTGTTAATGTTCAGTAAAAATATTCCAACAAGAGCGTACATTGAAGTTTCATATCATTATCCAAAGATTTCAGAAAGGCAAATTTGTTCAAAGAGTTTTGATCAGTACAAATAAAATGAGTCTTACGAAATAGGTGCTCAAGCATAAAGTGGATCAGCTATATTGCAAAACTTTCACATGATGATAATACAAGTTATGAACAAGGGCGTAGACCGGTTCTTAGCAGGAGTGGGAGTGGTCTTGACCTAGCAGGGGGTGAAGTGGGTAGATTTTCTCATCTCTGCAATAACTGCGCGGAAAAATGTCACAACTCTTTCACATTTTTTGTTGGAATTTTCAATTCTATATGTATTTTTATGAGATTAAGTTTTCTTTCGAATATGGTTGCATAGTTACTATGATACTCAGAGTAGGTGATCTAGTTGATCTTTGCTTGTCAAATGGAAGAGAAGTCATCGTATCAAGAGATGTCAAATTTGTGAAGAAGATTTCTATCAAAAAGGATAAAAGGACGACAGCTCGAGAGGTCAAAGCAAAGATTATAATTCAGATTTTGTTCACGTGAAAATTACTCTGTGACAATTCTGTCAAGTCGCATATAGTAACTGTAGAAGGTAACGTGAAAATAGTCCCAGAATTCCTAGGAGAGGATATGGAGGATATCGAACGAAAGCTAGATATTCAAGTAACAACACTGCAGAATGTACAAAGAACAAGAGATCATGAATCGACGTAGTGCTCCAAAACTGTTGACAACTGGTGAATTATAGGTCGATTTAGTCATTCAATATTATATTACGATTGTTTTCTGGATGTTTTAAAATTTATATGGATTCTGAATATTGAGTTTACATCTTTTTCTTGAATATGTAAAATATCAGGATTAAGGTGTGATTGTGATTATTTTCCAATAAATGATTCAAGTAAATTTTCTTTTTTGAGCCGTTGGTGGAACCTTACACAGAAACTGCGTGCAGTTCGCCCTATGTACAAGGCATTATAGTCATCACACATCAGCCTGTAAACTCCAGATTTCCTTCAATTAACCTTTTTTAGATTTTGAATTATTAATATATGAGTATAGAGTATTAGTCTAGGAGCCAGAGCAATATTGATGGTCTGAACATTAACCCGATGGCACTATGGTTTATCATTAGAGGACGGTTCAATGATCAATTCATCTCACAGACCGAATTTTCCCCGGCTGCTAGATCTCGAGATACAGCATCCGCATTTTTTCTTTTTTTCGACTGGAGGTTAACCCTTTCCAAGTTGCGGTTACTTGAGAAGCATGCCATTCTTATACACTCCCACCATGTGGGTCGGTCCATTTCCGAGTTATTGGCCATTATTTGGACCAAAAATGTTGCTTCTTTTCATTTTGTGGATAAAATTTGACGGTTACAAGGTAACATGATGGGCACCATGTTAAATGACTTTATTGTCAAATAAAGATTTAAAATTATTGCCATCACTCCTTGTCTATTTCAACCCCCCAAAACCCTCTAAAACCACCCCCCAAAAAAATATGAATCATATAATATGACCAATTTTATGATAAATTAGTCAATTATTGAGACTCTGGCTGGGTTTCAAATCAATACGGCTCTCTTTTTTTTAATGTTTACATTCTGCCGGATGATTTTATGGAGATTTGGGGGGTTGAAATAGGCAAGGAGTGATGGCAATAATTTTAAATCTTCATTTGACCTCCAATAAGGTTATTTAGCATAGTGCCATCATGTTACCTTGTAACCCGCAAATTTTATTCACAAAATGAAAAAAAGAAACATTTTTGGTGCAAATAATGACCAATTACTCGGAAATGGATCGATAACTTTTGATGGCATAGGGTATGTTAACAATTGCCAACACCTATGAACATTTTCCACCAGGTTTGGAGGGGTTAACTTGCAGTCCATTTTTGGTTCAATTTTAACTGGTCGGCCTGATAAACGGACATTATAAAAAGATGGTGGAAGTGTATAAGAATGGCATGCTTTTCAAGAAATCGCAACTTGGAAAGGGTTAACCGTCAGTCAAAAACAAATGCGGATGCTGTATTTTGAGATCTACCAGTCGGGGAAAATTTGGTCTATGAGATGAATTGATCATTGAACCGTTCTCTAACGATAAACCATAGTGCCATCGGGTTAATGTTCAGACCATCAATATCGATCTGGCTCCTAGACTATATTTGTTGTTCAAAGTCAACTGTTCTATTCTTTTTATTCTCACAAAAAATTTCGCAATTTCTAAAAAACCAGAATTAAAATGCCGCCTTTGAAACAAAAAATAGTCTATACTCTTATATTAACAATTTAAAATATAAAAAAGATGAATTGAAGAAATCTGGAATTTACAGACTGAGCGGTGATGACTGTAATGCCTTGTACATAGGACAAACTGCACGCAGTTTCAGTATTAAGTTCCACGAATATTTGAGAAGTTACAGGCTCTAAAAAGAGGACTCGCGAATTACTCATTGGGACACAATCATAATTCCGATATTGCACAAATTCAAGAAAAATTATATAAGCTCAATATTCTAGAATTCATAGAACCACTTGTGAACAATTCCCACCCAAACCGTTTTCTACCCCATCCCTCAATTTGAACAACATTCAGATTGATTTCTAATATTTAAGGACAAAATTCTAGATTTACCTTTAGTTAATAACTCCCAGCTTTGAGAATGCCACAGCATGTGCAAGGAATTAAATATTACAAGTTTTGTTTAAATTTGAGTTTAATCTCCAACTTCGGAAAGATAGAGATGAGGTACTAGGACTGTCTGGTATATCCCTCAATGAAGAAATGTTTAGTAAATGAATTACGAAGATGCACGGAACATAAGGTCTTTCGGAATTAGGTCTCTCATGTGAAAAGAGTAACTTTTAGATAATGTTAACTTTTTTCCTACGTTAATAAACACACAACCCATTCGTTTTTGCGGTTTATTAGAGGAGGTTTCGCATTATTTTGTTTTTTCACATTAGGCAAGTTATTCACTCCAGCCTGAGACTTACAACGTGCGAAGTGTTACAACTTTATTTTTGATGTTTTCATTTTGCCTTTAGTATAGTAATAATAATTACCTGTTAATTGATTGTTAAGGTCGTTACATTATGGTAATTTATCACATTGATACACGGAATAAACAACACTGTTTTTACTATGTGTCTTACCAACTTTTTGTTATTGATTCATAATTACACTTTATCTGTCGAAACTGCAGTAACAATTTGTAACATTAAATTAGTGATAAGACACATGGTAAAAACATTGTTGTTTATTCCGTTTATCAAATAATTACTTTGTTCATACTTTCAGCTGTAAATTGTATTGCTATTATAACGTTTCTCACCCTTCTTCGAATCGTTATCGGCATAGGATAATTGTTTACGTGCTATTGTTTCTCTGCGACTTTCATTTCGTTTCGGTCTATATAAGTTTATATAAAATTTATATTTATTTGTACCATATAATTCAAATTTCAATTAAATTGCCCAGTTTAAGAACTACAGGAAAAATGGGCATCATTTCAATAATAAGGAATTCCAGGAAAACTAATTGATTGATAATGCACAACTTCTAATATCGCCACAGCTTGACGAGGGATTATTCATCAATACGACAAAGTAACATTGGAAGAAATCATAGAAAATATCCTAAATTCAAAGAAATCCTGAAAAAGAATATTCTATTCTTAAGAATCTTTCCATCATCATATCTTTAACAATTCTAGTTTCCACATCGGCATCAAAATTGTAATATTCTTCAATTTATTCATTTATAATGAAATTGTGATCTATGACCTTATTTTGTAGTACCCATGCTGCTCTAATGAAATTGTCAATTAAACCAAGTTGTCTCAATTTACAGAGAGTTAAGTTTGCTCTAGGTAGAACAGTGACAACACGTCTATCAGTCCCAGATAGCTATTTTTCTTTTCTCATAAGCTCAACAGCGGAACGAATAGAGCGATGAGGTTACTATCCGACCAACTCCGACAGACGTTTAGGAAACCCCATTTGGAAATGCTATAGCACCAAGAGATCCAAACGACATACATCAGAAGATAGATGCCCCACAATTATTATTTACAATGCAACTCATTCATTTAAAATTCTCACGCGCTTGAAAAAAACGACATAGTGTTGGATATACAGCCGCCAGGTGGCGGTAGGCGTTGAATAGATAATAGTCCAGGAAAGTTAGAAATAACTTGGAAAAGTCTCCGCAAAATGTTTTATCGCATTCAGAAAAAGGTGCTTCGTTTGATGAACAAGTGCATCTGTCTGGAATCTCCATCAAAAAGCTACGTCAAATCCTAAATGGCGAGGAGCAATGGGTGACGAAATGAAATCAATCATAAGAAACGACACATGGTATTTGATGGACCGACCTGACGATCAAACTGTAGTCGCATGATACCCTTAAGCAAGGTTAACCCAGATGGAACAATTGAACGTCGTAAAGCCCATAAACCAGATCTACATTTTATCAAAACGTTCGCTCCTGTTGCAAGATTGCAAGCATTATTTGAACGGATACCTGGAAGAAAACAATCTAATGGAACCACGGAAGGAAATCAACATCCTTCTAGAAATCATCGTTGATATGGAACAAGGCGACGTTATTGGATGGAAACCACTACGGATGATCCAAGAATTAAACACTGGAAACAAAGTGTGCAAGGTGAGACTTAAACAGCCTGTCTAAGCCTGACGAAGCTGGCATCGAAGATTTGACGAAGTCTTGAAAAGTAACGGTGCTACTAATGCCGATTCTTGCGTTGTTCACATTGTTAAGGGGGAGTAGATAACCATTATAATTCTCTATGTAGATGTAGAGAAAGAAATTGGAGATATTTCTAATTTTAATTCTCAATATTTTATGATAAAGAATCTTGGAGACATCAATGACCTATTCCCGCAGTTAAACAAATTCCTGTGCCTTATTTAGTATGTTTGGAAACATCTCAGTGGTGGAATAACAAAAGACCGGAATGTTTCAACATAATGAAAAGCAGCAGCATCCCAGCATCACGTATTTGGTTGACACGAATATAAGCCATTAGTTAAATAATGGCGACACCTTTTACTATTTTACATTGAGGAAGAAGTTTTAGATACACGAAGGAGTAATTTTTGTTTCATACACATTATATATGCATTGTGAGTGATCACTTATTTGTATCTAAAAGGTAAAAGCGGAACACGCATATGCTTTCTGGCAATTACGTTCCTGAATTAAAACATATTCAGGACAAGTTGCAGGGTAATTGTTGATTATTTCACTGATATCTCTCCTTTCAACCAACCAACCATCTCACTGAATCATTCAATTATTCTAATTCATTGTTCTCATCACAGCAGTTACAATTTGTAACATTAACTTAGTGCTATTACATATAGTGAAAACAGTGTTGTTTGTTTCGTTTATCTTTTTGTATTGTTGATTCAAAATATGGATAGTCCCAAACAGTGGTCCGAATTCTATGCATAGGAATATGCAATTTTAAAAACGCAGGAAACGATATATTTTTCAACTGTATTAAAAATAAATACCTGATCGTCTCTCCTTCACAGGTAACAGAAAGAATTTCAAACATGTGTAACTCGAAATGAGCATGTAACCACAACAATTTTCTTATTAAATGTCATTTATTGCTATTAACTTACCAAAGTTTGGAAATTATAGGTATTGAGAATCTTCGAACTGCTGAAGGAAGTATGCACCTGTCTTAAATTGTAGGTAGGTATATAATTTCAAACCGCTTGAAAGATGGTTCTTCAATTCCTCTGTTACCTCGAAATTCCAATTCTAGTATGTACTATAGCAAAGCATATCAGATATGATTTCAATCACTTGATGTGATATTGAGCTTTGAATATTACCAATTCTATTATCAACCTTTTCTTTCTATCATTCTAACGCTACTATAAATATTAAACAATCACCATTATCCACTAAATAATACTGTTGAAGAACTGAGGACCTTTCAGTCAAGTAGCCGTGTTCAGAGTTCAATTTTTAATTATAAAGGGTGGTTATTTCTCATTTATAGTGTTGTAGTATATCCACAGTGTGACCTCTTGTATAGTTCATTCTAACGCTAGTACGAGATAATTATTCTTGATGCATTAACAGACTGTCCAGCCAAGAAATAAAAATGGGTTCTGACTTTACATAGCGCAAGTGAAATAATATTTCTTGGTATTTCGATTCAAAGTTTTATTACGGTATTCTTGTAAATTAGAAAATAATGGTTGCCTATTAATTATGTAATGCTTATATGCTCAAATATCAAGTCACAATAATGGTTATCTCTAAATCGAAATTACAGCTAGTGAAAATAATTTGCATAGCTGGTTCATGAGTAATAAATTTAATTCAAATCAAGTAGAAACAGAAATCAACTTGCATTGATTTGGAATTTGTGTCGAAATAAGTCATGACACATTTAAGAACGAGAAGGAAGAATGTCGCAGCCGGTTGGATTAGACAATATGGAAACGTATAAGGAAGCGATTCTGTTCCTTTTTATGAAAGTCTATATACTTATACAGGGTCATCTAGTGATTAAGGAAGAGATTCTAACTATGTAATTGCAAATATTTATCATTGTTCAAATCTATGAAGTTTGTCGTGAATCTTATTATTTGTAGATTACAATTGACCTCCGAATTGATGACCCTAAAATTCCCTCTCAGAGAACAACTATCTAGAATGAGGAGTAGGAAGAATGAGAAATAAAATAATAAAAGGTAATGAATAAATACATATCTTGATTGAGATATTTCAATCTATTAAAATCCAGGAATTCCAACAAGATTCACCACTAGAGAATACAACCTGCAAATTGATCATTGCCATTTCCATAAATAAAAGCTTTACGGACACACATGATTCCTTCATTCTGCAAATGAATCTCTACACATTAGGGATTATAGCATTTCATTGGAATCGCAATGTGGGAAGGCAATTTCCAAACATACATTCTTGCAATAACATTGAGAACGACTGAATTAATAATGACTACAAGCTAGTTAATTCATCAGAATTCTTTTTTATATTGAGTAAAATGTGACAGCATGTTTTTGAATACATTATTGAAGCATCATGTTTGAAAGCTACATTTCCGAGTTCTTTAAAACAGATTTATAATAGATAGAAGGACAATAGATATTTTATCAGGAAAAGGCAGATTTTGTAGATCCCTTCCGATATTCAATAACATCTGCATATAATTCACATAAAATTCACGAAATGGACCATTCTATAGAGGTAAATTTTTCCGGTTTCCTTTAGCATTGTTTTGAGAAATAATTATGATAATTTTTATTGATTTTGGTATAGGTTGAGATCGTAGCGGGCTTGAGTAATATTCACTGCACTTAGAAATAGACCCTTGAACAATATCCTCTGGTACGTTTTTCAGGGGTATTTGGACACCCTGTTGCTCGACAGAATCCTAAGATCTGTTACACGCTTAGATCGCTTATGTTATCGTCCGTGATGATCTCAGGACCTAGTAAGGTAAACCTGACTCGAATGAGAGCAGGATATTCATAAAGAAAGTTTGTTGACGACTCCACTCTGTTTCCCTCGCATCTCATACAGAAGGGAATTGTTAACTTTGGGAAGGACCTTTGTCCCCTCGGCCTGCCCGTTCAGTGGAATCTAGACCCGTCGTACTTGCCTTCCCCTAGTAATCGACAGCATGCCACGTTTTTTTGAACCATCTGGGTCCCTCTCCCCCTGTCTACTCGTGTTCGTGTTATTTTATAACAGCTCCCGTTTGACGAGTCGCCGTCGGCCTTCTATCATCGGCCTACCACATACCGTTGCCCTGGCCGCTAATCAATTGCTCAGAAACCTGGGATAAGAAGCACAGACATCGGACTTTAGGGGTAAAGCCATGTGGTGCAGCATTTTACCCACGCAGAGGCAGTTTTTTCGCCCCCGGCGGGAATACTTTAGGCGGTCCCACTTCAGGCGGACCTAAAATGGAGCTTGCTTGCTAGACTTATATATTGTCCCTTCTGGGATATAGTCAATTTCACCTCCTCGTGTTTACCTGTTTCACCAGGAGCGTTACGAGTAATCGTTCGGCTTCGTTCAAGTAGCCTACCGCATATGTCTACCACGGCCGTGAATTCATTTCGACCAGTTGTCTAGGATAGGAAGGCACTGCGCCGTGGTTTTTATGGGTAAATGTTTTGTGGTGCACCGTTTACCTGACATTTCGTAGCAGTGCCTTTTTTCACCCCGCTCAAGTTGACAGAGGCTACTTCAAGCGAGAACCTGTATTACCTATGGTGGAGCAGGCACGGTACTTGCTGACTATTCCCCCTAACGAGCGAGGAATAGCCTCTCTCGCCTGCTTGTGTTAGCCTAAGCTACGTTTATGAACCATCGCCGGCCTCGTTCGAGTTTGACCTTCCATATGTGTCTACCACGTCCGTGAATCCGTTCCGAACAGCATCCCTGGGATAAGAAGGCACGGGGTCGTGGTCTTAGAGGTGAAATGTATGTGGTTCCCAGTTCACCAGATCTTCGGCAGTGGCAACGTTAGTTTCGATAACCGCGAAGAGGTGTTGCTTGCTGAATCTACTGCCAGTGTCTCTCCGGCCTGGTAGTTCCAGGTATATGCTGAGGCATGTTGATCAATCAGATGATCCCGCAAGATATGTATACCCCCGTTGCACGGGTTATCAGCAAGGGGGTCTTGAGGACCGTCCAGTCTGTCCCCGTCTCTGGCCAGTTTGTTCGCTTTCTTATTCCCTTTCCAACCTGAGTGACCCGTAATCCAAGTCCGGTTGAGCCCATTCCCACCAGCTAGCTTGTTGAGGATCTCCTTCGTATCTCTTACGAGTCTCGATGACACAGTTGTGCTTTTCAGTGCGTTGAGTTCCGCTCTATAGCAGAACAGATTTAGATGATCTCATTTATTCCACCATATCCGAGTAGCGTTTCCGCACATCTGTACATTGCAAGCATTGCGGTTTGGGAGACTGTGTTGAGATCTACCGTTCGCATGGAGTATCATCATTATATCAAGAACCGCAAAATCGGAAGCAAATTGTGCAAAGCTTTGGTGTGCGACCATTTCCCATTCCTCCCTCGACGGGATGACGACTTTGAAATGTTGCTCCACGCAACACAGGGGTTTGATTCTGTCCTACGATTCTAGTCGCAGCCTTTCAGACTGCCCCCTAAATAGAAAGAATTGGCCGGCTCCCATATCTTTAGGGAGCCATTGCAGCTAAGCCTGTAAACGGCCATCAATGCGAGATTCCTCATCGCCATTGATAGGGGAGGAACGCCCAACAAGGCCCTCAATGCCTATGTCGGTATACTTTTCCTCGTGGATGTAATGCCTCGGAGGAGTCTATGTATTCTGTTCAGAAGTTTCTGGGCTATAACCAGTTCGGTTCTTTCACACCATACGAGAACTGCATGACTGAGTCTTGGGATAATAATAGCTGAGTAGATGCACATCAGCTGTTTAGGCCCCAAACCAAACTCTATCCTAATAATTGCTCTCTTATACTGCCAAAAGATTATCATAGCTACATTGAATTGTTCTCTGTGTAGTATCATAGATGGACACATAACGCTGCAGAAGTTACAAGATGAATCATGTACTATGCTACTATGTGGTATCATGAATGTAGGGATGATTCTGTTCAATGCATTTTTTAGTTCATGTTGATGGGGTAAAGAGCAAGTACTATATCTACGAAAATCTTTTGTACATATGACAATCATTGTCGGTGTTTGGTTGATATTTCATAAGGTTTCATAGAGGAACTGCAGATTTTACAAGAAGAATTACGTGGAGCCGATTCTTCTGAAGGCTGCATTGAGTCCTGACGCAAAGAATTTTGTAACATTAGTTGAGAAAGCAGATCCTCGTAGGCGTCTCATGTAATTATCAAATATATCTACAAAAATAATTCGGTTCTTGTGGGAATATAAATAATGTCCTGAAGAAAATATTTTTGAGTTCGTATTTCTAGATGTAACTTGCATATCACAAAATAGGACTTTTGGCTGCTTGCGGCATTACTTGGATAATAGCAGCGTCAAGAGCACAACAGTGGATGGGAAGATATAATTACGTCTTAATGAAAGTATTTCAATCTTATGAATAATAGTTTCATGACAGGTATATATCCTTCCACGACGCTCGTATCAAGAAGGTGTAGTATTTAGGTTAAGATGACATTACCCAATATACAGAAACGAGTAAAACCTTGAGATAAAGGTTGAATCAACAACTCCAAGATCAATCGGATTGAAGTGTTTATCAAAACGTATAAACAAGTTAATATATTGTACTTGTTACTTGTAAGAAAACACATAATATTTATTTGATTGTGATGTATATGATCCAATGATTGTAAACAATTGATTAATTCTAATTTATATTCTCATTCATTTATATTCACACAGTAGGCGTTGATTACGTCTTTAAATTATCTTCTAAGTTATTATTGAATATGCTATATCGAAAGTGTTATGTACCAGCCTTCTATGATATGTCGTATAACATACAGTATGATTGAGTAAACAGCCAAGAAAGTTAGTGCCTATTCAACCTGACTTATGAACAGGACTCAAAAGTTCAGTGGCTTCCTATTATATACAAAGGTTTTATCATTGGACCGGAACTTATATTTGACTCACAAACTTGCAATCAAGACTGTCATGGTGAAATGAACCTATTGAACTTTCATAAGAATAAGCAAATGGTTCCAAACTTAGGTGGACCGTACTTTATCATATTGGATATGATAATATACCATAGTAAAGTAGTGAAAAAGTCAATAAATACGTTATCGAAAACAAGAAATACAATAATGTTGAGGGAGCATAACATCATATTTGAACTAGTAAGCAAAATACATGTTTTCTAAAAATAAACCACCGAAGAGATATATTATCGACGAATTATCAGGCGATTGGGAATATACAGTTTGAAAATACCTCCAAATCTCTGTGTTATCAATGCAATAGACAATAGATACAAGCTGACTTCTTCACGTTTTTAGGTGTTAACAGCTAGTAAATATATATCACAACTATATATTCGATCCGCAAAAGTGCTAGAAAGCGGAGAATTGTGATAACATAATTAGGCCAGTACTAATAGGAGAAAATATTAGAAATAAAAAAAATAATTCGTTATAGCAATCTGACAGCGGGATATTGTACACCATGATATTATAAGTTTTCTGTGATTTCTGGCCAAACCGTGCATTCTATCAAAAAAAGTTACATATAAAAGTTGTCGGGCATAAAAAGATCTACAACTTTTGTGATCACCATTTTTACCTTAACCTACAAATTTTTCGACAAAAATGCGAAAAACAAATTTTTCGGTTTTTAATTTTTTTCTTCGACAAATAAAACTTTATGGAGCTCAAACTCTGACAAAAAATACCTCTATTTATTGCAAAAAGGCAGTTATTTTTTTGGAGGGGAATATATGGAGGTTCTTGTTAAATTTAGTGTAAAACAAAAAAAAAACAAATTTTTAATTGCGATTCCTCCTAAAACTACGCATCCTACAGAGTTCTATTTTCGCTCACTTACTCTTTGTTACATCTACTTTCGACAAAAGGTAGGAAAAGGTGACGAAAAATTGGAAAAACCGAAAAAATCGCTGTTTTCGTGGTAATTTGCATATTTATCGTTGAATAATTGTTATTAATTGATAAAATCATTCAAATTTTTTTATGTTTATGGAAACTATAATATCATTTCTTTAATTATTGTATAGATCGAGTTTTGATATGATGTCATGCATGTCTAAGACAGCAAATTATATCTGGTGTTTTTGTATCTTCGTAATACGAATATATGACCTCTACGATCGTCGTACATGGGATTGTTACTATCAAACAAAACATAAGAAATGCACATTCTCAATATGCATTTAAGAACAATTCTAGTTTTTTACTCGAAATCAATTAGTTTACTAAACAAAATATAATCATGCAATAGGTAATGTAGTAGATTTACAATGATATATACGGGTTTTGTAGAGTGGTTTTCAATTATAAGACAGTATTTGCATGTTTCACTGAACAAGTTTATATTGCAAGTATTTATATAAAAAAGAAATTCTATAAAAAATAATACATCGTGGAAAAATTGAAGCGGATCCCTCCTGTTTTTAGGTAGTAAATACTAACAACATAAAATTCATAAATGCGGTGAAAAAAATTTAATATTATTTTGAACATGCTTAAAAAACTAAATTGAAAAAAGTATGCATCCCCATAGATGTATTTTTCTCTAACCTTGCTTTCTTCGTAGAGCGTTGTACTTCTTCTTCGTCCAATTCAACAAAACTGAACGATTCTCCAGTGTTTTCGAAAGTTTCATTGAGTACTGTTTCAGTTATAGACATTGATCTGTTTCCATTTCATCCGAGTCAGTTTCGTGTAAGGAAATTTGTGGAAGTTCAGCATTTGAGCAATTTTCTAAATAAAAACAATTTAAACGTAAGTTGGTACGACTGTAGTATATGCCGTCTCGACCTCTCATTGGCTTAGAAGGCCTCTGGTTGCGTTCGCATGCTGTCTTTAGCTTCAAAAACAGCTCCTTAAATTTCTCATATTCGTATCCTGCGATTACGAATATACGAATATAGCAGATATAATTTGCTGTCTTAGACATGCATGACATCATTTCAAAACTCGATCTATACAATAATTGAAGGAATAATATTATTATAGTTTCCATAAACATAAAAAAATTAAAAAGATTCTTCGGTTTTTCAATTTTCCCGCCATTTTTTCCATTGTAGTACACCTTTTTCTTACCACTTATGGAAAGTAGACGTAACAAAGAGTAAGTGAGCCAGAACAGAACTATGTAGGAGGCGTAGTTTTAAGAGGAATCGCAGTTAAAAATTTGTCTTAAATTAAATGTAACAACAGCCTCCAAATATTTCCCTCCGAAATAATTACTGCCTTTTTGAAATAAATAGAGGTATCTTTTGCCAAAGTTTGAGCTCCATAAAGTTTTATTTGTCAAAGAAAAAAATTAAAAATCGAAAAATCGATTTTTCGCATTTTTGCCGAAAAATTTAGAGATTAGGGTAAAAATGGTGGATAAAAAGTTGTAGATCTATTTATTCCTTACAACTTTTATATTTAACTTTTTTTGATAGAATATACGGTTTAGCCAGAAATCACGAAAAACTGTCTTAAACCCCTAAAGGCACACCCCATTCCACCCGGGATAGCAGTTGTTGGTTCGATTTATTTTTCCCTCTTTCACATCATCTTGTTCTACAATATCCCGCTGTCAGATTTCTGTAACGAATTTTGTTGTTGTTCAAATACTATTTGTACTGGCCTAAATGTGGTTCAATAGTAGTAGGTATTTCATATATAAAGACAACGGTCCTAGTGTCGACGCTTGGAAAACACATTATGTTGTTATTTTGAATGAACTTCTAATGCAATATAGTATAATTCGACGTTTTTCCACGTCTTTTCCTATTCTAATCATTTGCAACATATTTTCTATTGTTACGAGTAAAGGAAGTTAGAGATATATAGAACCTAGACAGTTTCACATCCTGGTCTATCTATCAGCCATGGACTGATGGTACAACTCACTCACTTAATTGGACAAAGTATGGGCGCAATGTTTGCCAAACAGTTCCGACGGGATCTGTAAACACTTATCGGCTTTGTTCACATCCTTTTGTTATTTGACCTTTATTAGATAGATATTTGCAGGACTCCTCCAAATTCTTGAATATATTCAATATTCAATATCCGTCGACAGAGTGGTATAATCTGATTTAATTAACTCACGTATTTATACATTGATGTATTGATTTTAGTTAGCAGTTGGTGAATTGCGAACATTAAAAGTGGAGGTTAGTGTGACGTGTATGAGCATAATAGTAGCCACATAATATTAATATCGTTTTTGCAGCGTCCGAAAATTACTAAATAAGTTCAGCGAAAGAATAGCGTGTCAGGATAAAGTGGCTTCATAGTAATTACAATCATAAATTATAAGGAGACGGAGAGTCCATTCTAGTACGTGTTACGCTATAATTTGAGAGGCATAAATCACCCAGCCAGCGGCGAATAACTGCTACCGTTTAGTTGATAGTTGTTATCGTTACGACAGACGAGGAGTACTTTGCAACTATGCAACGCTGTATAACCTGTATGCACTTTAGATAATGACAAAATAAAAACGACAATAAATTACGATATGCATCATATCATCGAAATTAACTTTTTTCGCTACAAACATTACCTAAAGAGTCGACTGGAATTAATTAAACAGTTCGGATTCAGCTGTTGCAGCACATGATTTTAGTCCTATCGGTTATCACACATTCTTCTGTACACTCAGATTTTCAAGTTATTGAAATTACTATAGTAGTTTGATGATGATATTTATTGCAACAGGTACCTGCAATTACCTATCAGTAAATACGGAACAAATCTTAAACGATGTGCATTTGATATTCAGTCGTTACCCTACGCCTCGATGATCGCAATCACTCAATTTATACTAGTTCTACACGACCACCAGTGAAGATTGATTGACCATATGTGATTAATATTCCTATCTTTTCTATAATTCAGTATGTTTATTGCAACAGGTACCTGCAATTACATATGAGTAAATACGGAACAAATGTTATTGAAATATTAATAGTTAGTCAAACGATGTGCATTTGATATCCAGTCTTACTCTATGCCTCGAACTAGTCGACGATCGCAATCACTCAATGTATATTATTTTTACATGATCACCAATGAAGATTAATGAACTATATGTGATTAGTAATCCTATCATTTCTACAATTCAGTATGTTTATTGCAACAGGTACCTGCAATTACATATGAGTAAATACGGAACAAATGTTATTGAAATATCTATAGTTAGTCAAACGATGTGTATTTGATATCCAGTCTTACTCTATGCCTCGAACTAGTCGACGATCGCAATCACTCAATGTATACTTTTTTTACATGATCACCAATGAAGATTAAATGACTATATGTGATTGAAAGTATTCCTATCATTTCTACAATTCAGTATGTCTATTGAAACAGGTACCTGCACTTACATATTAGTAAATACGGAACAAATGTTACTGAAATATCTATAGTACTCAAACGATGTGTATTTGATATCCAGTCTTACTCTATGCTCCGAACTAGTCGACGATTGCAATCACTCAACGTATACTAATTTTACACAACCACCAATGAAAATTGATTGACTTTATGTGAGTAAAAATACTATAAGCTATTCTCATGAAGATTATAGAGCTATGCTTGTGGTTACAGACATACATGATAATGATGGATGATGTCAGGTTGTATCCTTATAGGCCCTGAACCTAAAGTGAACATTTCGAAGAGTAACATCAAAGAGACGATCCATTGCTGGTTCCTATCATAACACTGGGAAGAGTGGAAACAAGTGACCCGTTGCAAACGATCTAAAGCACTCATTTGACGTTAGGGAAGACTGTTGTTAGCAATTGAGGAAGACATAGACTGTTTAACTACTACCTCAACAAAATAAATCTGAACTGTCCACCCTTGTTCATGTGGTGCAAACAAGAGAACAGAATGACAATGCGTAATACTCATTCCCCTAAAACACAGATAAGTCTTCATAGAGAAATGCGGTACTGAGGAGATCTAGAAACTATAGACAAGGACGGTGCTAAACCTCTACAGGGCATTAATCACCCATCCGGACATCCAGTCTCTCAACTGTTTTGTAGGACAGGTGAGGGTGCGTAGGCATAAAGGAACCTTACCTGTCACCCCTACATTAATGAGATAAGATAGGTTGACTCAGAGCTTGGACCCAGGTGATAGACACTTGTCAAATCTTAGCGACTTTATTCACATCCTTCTGTTATTCATATTACACAATATACATCTCCATATAATATTATTTTTATTTCACCCATAATTACATCCGTTTTAATCCGAAATCTATTAATGGTGTCAGTCGGAAAAGTATTTGAACAATAATTCATGCTATGGTACGAAGAGAAAGATTGTGAAAGAATTACTAGGGGGAAGGAAAAGGTTGAGGTGGATATTGCGCTAATAATTATTTGAAAATTTACATTATACAATGGACCCGGCAGCTTAGAATGGACTGACAAAGTAACCCTTGCTTTCCTCCATGAAATGAATTATACTTGGAATTATCTATATTTACTCCTTTCCGCTACACAAATTTCAAAACTACGGGCATTTCAATGAAGCTGATCGAAAAGATTTCTATTCTTGTACTCAGCATAATTAGAATTACCATGACTTATCATCAACGTTTTTCATGTGTATCACCTTTTTTTGAGTAAGAATTGATAACAGTGACGTTACTGAAAAGGTACCAAGATAGCTTTATCGCAGTATTGCATTGACTATAACAACTAATGGTAGAATTATGGTAAGGATCATAGTATTATATACTACTGTAATATTCATATTATAGATTAATCGGTATGTTCAACAAAGTCCTTCATGGGAGTCAATATAGAAATACATAGAATACCAGGAGATATATGATACAAGTAAATTATACATGCAGAGAGCTGTAGAGCTTTCAAATATTGATCTTAGTTCCAACTGACGGATCTGAGTAATAAAAGGTGTCACTTGCATAAATTGTGATTTTCATCATTCTTCCTTCATGAAATTTAGAAGCGATATTTCAATATTCTCCTAAATCGATCAGGTCGATCCTAAAGAATCTGTGTTGGAATTTTATCTGAACTTGCTGTTCAAACAAAACTTTTAGGTATTACAATACTCATTTGGAAAGTAGAATTGATTTCATTTCAGGATATGCAGTAAGACTAATTCCGAATTTATGGCAAAATTCAATTCCAAAATCTTGATGTTATCCGTATTTTCTCATGTACCCTGGAATGGCTGCTTCTGATTTCTTTTAACTGATCCAATTATAACTGATTCCATCACACGCACACATCCTGTTAGTAGTGTGATAGAATTAGCAATAAATGTCGGTAATTTTTGCATAACTCTGAGTTCGGAGGAAAAAATTGCCTTGGGTAGATAATTATGATACAAATTGAAAGAACGAGAATCGAACACTTTTTAATAGTCGCAAATGATCAAAAAAAAATGGTAAAAATGGTCAAACCCGGTTTTTCGCGTCGGACATCTTTCGATTGAGTTGAAAAGGAAAAACCTTTTAATGAGCTTATGCGCCGTGAAGAGACGGAAGAAATGTGGTACGGATGAACCCGATTGGATCAGCGGTGACCCCGCAAATTGCAAAAAACCATCGATTTTGCTCGAAATTTCGAATAATCTCTTGTTCTTTTAAAGATTGAGAGCTGGAATATTCTGATAGGTTGTAGCTTTTGTGCCCACCAAGTACCACACAAAATTTCAGCAAGATCGGATGTATACTTTTTGCAAACCGCAGCTTAATGCAAAAAAAAGACTTTTTGTAAAATTGCCCTAAAAAAGTTGTGGTGCGGTAACACGCTATTTTTTTTACGAGATCATCTTCTTCAATAGTTAGTGGACAACTCACCAGATTTCCAACCTCTCATCTTCCGTAAAAGTTGCTAAAACAATAGTTTTAAATAATGGTATTTCGTGCGCTTGCCTGTGCGGCGCGCGTGGAAGGGAGAGCCGCCGCGCTAGGCTCGTAAAAAACAACAGTATCTCGAGAATCCTTGCTCAAGAATCGATTTTTTTCAAATCCATACTACCATTCACTAATATTATTCTGTCTCTTGATAATTACTCCTATCCTATTGTAACGTGTATTAATAATTTGATTGTACAATAAAAAATTATCAAATTAACATTACTCTCCAACAATATTATAATTACAATGCCTAGTACTACAACATTTTGGAACTGAAGTAAATAACAAAATATTTTGTAATGTTTTACATGCTATAAGTAATAGCAATTTCACTTACATTCAATTCTTTAGTACAATATGTACTGAATACATCACTTTTCAAATTTCTTGTATTATTTCTCATCTTTATTTGATATATTATATAAAAAAATATGCTAAAATACCATACACATTCGAAAATACCGAATAAATAGTAATAATGAATATATCGAATAGCGCAATATATTTTTGACGTGACAACGTCTTATAATTCGATGGAGCCGGCTGTACGCACGAGAAAACATGACTAATGCGGCGTTATCTCGCTCTGATGCGTTCCATTTAAGCATGCGGCGTTACCTCGCTCTAAGGCTTTCCATTCAAGGCTTGAAGTGCAAGCGAGAGGGTCTCTTATTTGAGTGAGCGATGCGTCCGCGTGGACAGCTGCTATACAAAATAATACATTTACATGTTTTCGTCAAGTATGAAGTGCAGTGAAAAGTGAATGTGGTGTCAATTGTTTATAGCAACGATAATTGCGGCGATGAAGGTAATGATTCTTTCGATATTAAATATATGTTCAGTGATATATTGTCGAATATTCGTGCTTTCATCTTCAAAATAAATAGCATCGGTCCGCTAGTGCAGCGATTGTAGGTTATGCTATAATTGACAAAACTATAACAATAAGTTAACAGAACTATTTCACGATGAGTAAAAAATCAATTGCTTTACTATTCGATCGAAATAATTACCGAGCGTAGCTATGATTTCAAAAAATTAAAACATAAATGTTAAATCTTCCACATATCATAACAACGTGTCTGAAATGAAAGGTTGGACCAGCCAGCCGACAAAGGGAACAATTTTCTCCTGTATCAAACACATTGAGGCGGGCTTTTTAAAAGCTAAATTGACATAATTGTATTTATGCGTACAAATAAATGTAACATGATTAATTCAATTGTGATTTCCATTTACCTCCTTCTCTATATTCATACAAAATATCTATCAAACAAATAAAATTAAAATTTTCTTTTGAAAAATGAAGCCATTCCATCAGTATTTTCTTACCACGTTGTCACGTTCAACTATCGTCAGTAAACCGAATTTACAGACAACCGATTTTATTAAGAGTACTTCCGACATTACTAGAAGTTTGAAAATACGCGCAATCTTGATATTATTGAATGGTAGTACGGATAAAAAAAAACATAGATTCTCGAGCAAGGGTTCTCGAGATATTGTTGTTTTTTACATGACTAGCGCGGCGGCTCTGACTTCCACGCGCATCGCATAGCCAAGCGCACGAAATACCATTATTTAAAATAATTGTTTTAGCAACTTTTACGAAAGATAAGAGGTTGGAAATTTGGTAAGTTGCTCATCAACTATTGAGCAAGATGATCCCTTGAAAAAAATTGCGCGTTATCGCACCACAATATTTTTAGGGAAATTTCACAAAAGTGCTTTTTTTTGCATCAAGCTGCGGTTTGTGAAAAGTATACATCCGATCTTGCTAAAATTTTGTTTGGCCACCAAGTGGTGGGCACAAAAGCTACCACCCATCAGAATCTCTTAATGTTTGAGAAAACACGAGTTATGAATTTTTGAAATTTCGAGCAAAATCGATGGTTTTTTGCAATTTACGGGGTTACCGCTGGACCAATTGGGTTCGTCCGCAGCTCATTTTTTCCGTCTTTTTACGGCGCATAAGATTATGAAAAGTTTTTTTCTTTCACTCAATCCGACGATGTCAAACGCGAAAAACCGGTTTTGGCCATTTTTGGCATTTTTTTAAAACCATTTGCGATGAGCAAAAAGTGTTCGATTTTAGTTCCTTCAATTTGTATCATAATTATCTACTTAAGGCAATTTTCTCCGAATTCAGAATTAAAAACTCCAAAAAGCCAATTCTATCACACTACAATGCATATGATTATGAATGATTCTTATAGTGGGACATCTATTATTCGCTAGATGGGGTTGGAACTCCTAAGTTCTTTTAACATTTCCAATTGTGGCTTCCATATCTCTGGCGGAGATGATCCAATAGTGATTTACTCGTTTCACAATATGTAAGGCAGTAGATAGGGTATATGTAGTTAACGCTTGATCGGACGTCTGGGTCTGAGCGCATGAGAAAGCGAAATACCTGTTTGGAACTATTATAGACGTGTTGTTTACAGTTCGACCTGGAGAACCTAAACTTCACCTGATTGAATATATCTAACACGAAATATGTTCGCTATGCACCTATACATGAAAAATATAGTGAAATCGCTACTTTCGACATCGTCACAAAAATTTGGTCTTCACCTAACTTTTTCTTCCCAATCCATCATCTTGTCGATATCCTTATCTCACATATTTACGAGTGAGACTGGAAGAATCTCCCAACTTACACAGCCTTTGATGTGAGCTGAAGGTAAAGTACGTAATATTCCCTTTCTTTTATAGCTGTTTTCAAATCAAGTAATATGCAATCACAAAAAATCCGATTGATTAAGGATGGTAAACAAACCGACCAGAATCAGACAATTTCTTCGATGATGTTGTTAACCAAAATAGCACCTGAAGTTGGAATGACGAAAAATCGTCCTTTTGTCATGGATATGAACTCACTGAAAAGTCTGATTCAAAGACCTCATGTTCCACAGCTTGAATCTTAGGAAAATTGATAAATTGCCTAATCAATTATCGAACTGTTTTCACCCAAAACCACCATTGAAACTTTCTTTAGCGAACGTTATGATAGAGTGAAGGCTAAATTACTGAGAATACATCTTCAGTGTAGTAGAAAATCGTGAGAATAACTCATGAGAGTGAGTTTTCTGTTGAAACATCAAAGCACTAATATTAAGAAATACGCATTGTACGAGGAAAGTATTTAATGAGAACTTATTGTTGTTATTGTTTTCGAGAGAGAAAATCAACCTCGTCAAAATTACTCTACCTACACACCCCGTTGTGGTAAGGGCATAATTTTGAAATATTAAATGGAGAATACCATTTCATTATCAAATTGGAATTCTTCATCAAAGAAGTTAAAGAATGGTTGTAAAATTAGAAATGTCAATTTTAGTTTATGAGAACAAACTTCTCAAAACTTTTAGTCCAGATATGGCAGTAATCAATCGATAACTACCTCAAGCAGTACCCATGAACAAGGACGCGGACGTAGTAATTATGTGTTCCATTTGAGGTGGGAGGGGATTAATATAAAAATATCAAATGGGGACTACCTTTTTTATTATCAGATTCGGATTCTCCATCAAAGAAGTTAAAGTAGAATTGTGAAGTTATAATGTATCTTCCTGGAAACTTCTCAAAGTTTCCGGTCCAAGTATGGTAGCAATCAATGGAAGACTCAATGACAAAGAATTGGAAGTAGCGGTTCTCTTTTCCTTCCTTACCTGTTTTCGGGGGTGCTTGTACTTGTTTCCCCCGAAAATCTTACAATAAGTTCCCAAAAAGCGCTCCCACTCCGATGCACCTGTTGATTAGCACTTGCAATGAATGTAAACGTTGAAGAAATTTTCAGCTTCATTTTTTATGTATTTTTTAATGAATAATCCTAATCTGATAGTACAAAAAGGGTCACATTTCGAATTTCAAACACCTAAGGGGTGTGTAGGGAGGGTAATTATAGAAAGATTTTACTATGGGATTTTTTGGTACAATTCGTCTCTTAAGATAAAAAGCTCACCCGGTGTAGCACATTAATTATGTTAGCTTGCTAGACTATAAAGTACACTATAGTTCTTAATTAGTACTAACCTGTTCCGAAGAATGTACCAGAAATGAATGACAGTATTGTTGGGAGAAGTGTCCTTTTGGTTCTCGTGCCACGAAACTGAAGAGAGAGTTTCCTGGATCACAAGTTGCGTACGAAATACGCCTGAGGGCGTGAGCCATGTGAACAACCTGGAACAAAGTCATTATCAGTAGATATTATTAATTCTTGTAGAATAAATCACTGAATATGTTACATACCAAAGTACGATATTATGAGTAGTTAGAATGTGAATAAAACACAAATCGTAAACTTTGGAACTCTTGAATATTACTATATTATGTCTGAATAACAGATCAAACATTTCAGAATAATTATTAAGCCTGTAGGTGAATTGGTCGATGAAATCTAAAGCTATACTAATTGAGTGTATACTTAGCCATTATTCATTCCACAGGTTCTTTTTATCTCTTGCCTACATGAGAGGAAAACCTATAAGTTGATAGAACTTCGCGTGAGCCAGTGATGGGATATTTGTGAGAGGATGAATGCATAGGAATTATTTTCAAAAGTTTGGAGGTTATTTGCATTAAGAAGGACAAGAGCGATTCCAGGTAGGCAATCTGTAATCGCTCTTGGTAGAATAACGGAAGGGATTCCCTGCACATATCTATCGGAAAGGGAGAGATCGCTCAGCTCTCTAAGATTTTAATGAAATCGTAAGTGTGATCAACCAGATTCAAGGAAATTAGTGATTTATTCGCATTTTTTCATCGCATGAAGCTTGATTTGAATCAGATTTGTATCATCCTTCTTACTATCTATCATACTATCCATTGTAAACATGAGCTTTCCATTATTTGTGAGGTGCTGAACATATATATCGGTTCATAGAAATGTTCTTCTAACGTTCATAGTTCAAAGGGAGAAAGCAAAATTTCAATCAGCATAGGGCGAAGTTATTGCTTCATAACGTAATATTTCGCCCTAATGGTAGATACAAGATGGATGAAGGAAGAATCAAAAACATTCTGGAAGTGTAAAGTTCCATTTGAGTTTTAGCGCCTCAAAGTTATACACTTCTATCAACTGATCCTTGACTCACTATAATTTATGGATCGTTGGTATGGTGAGTGTGAGTCAGACTCACATCTTCATGAGACTCAAAGGCTCATAACCTCCCCATAAAGGGGTTTCTTCACCTCCGCAAAAAAAAAAATAGGTCGAAACCATTATCTAAATGAGATGCGACAAAACTATTCCAACTATATCGAGATATAAAGCTCATCACAAACCTTATAGTCGTTGTAGTCGTATCATATTGATCAGGTCATTGATAACGTGTTTTGACCGCAGCCGCCAATTATATAGGAGTCATAATGAATTTTCTAGTAGACGAATTTATTATTTGAATCGTTACCACAAATGAAGGATACTATGATGAAAATACAAAAATTAATTTTCCGTTGATTCATTTCAATTTTGAGCTCTATTATTTTGATTTGGAAGAATTGTTGATGACGTTAATTTAAATTCATATAGCATTCAAATTCCTTCATTGCCTCGAAATGTATCCAGTTGTTTAATATTGTTTCAATTATTTATTATCAAACAGTTGGAATGCATAAATATTTTGTAATGACAATAACGGTATTGTGCTGATACAATTCTATTGAATGATTATGATTGTTTAATAATGCATAATATTGCATATTTTATTGCAAACGTGATGATTTTATTACTGAATTCATTTTGTGGAAAACGAAGGCTCATTATTTCACATCGGAAGGTACTGATGAATCGCTTCTCCCTAACCTGAATAGTTAATGATAATAATAATACTAATAAATCGTCTCTATGAGTCAAAACTCAGCACATTTGAATACATCTTCAAATAATTAATTATTTATTGATTTTTAAATTGAGCTATTTATTGCTAGCTTGAAGCTGTGGCGAAGTTTTAGCTGTAAGCTATTTTAGTCAACCACAAATACCAAATTATTATACATTGATGATGTTTCAGTATATGAATCTGAATAAAAATAATAAATGGTAACTCTGGGTACCACGTCGGTCTCAGTAAATTTACAGAAATTTTATTGAAACCAAATTATCTCAAAATTGTTACTCAGGGGTTTTCAAGGGTGCTGAACACGAATATGGTGATTGAAAATTCCCATGATTCACCCAGAGAGATGTAAGAATAGAGAGCGCTAGTCCCATAAAAGCCTATGTTAATCGAGTGACCGGGATTGAGTAGTAACCGATTTCTCCCCTCCAACAAATTTTTTTCTCCCGTACTCTATGCGTGGCATTCACAATTCGTTCTTTCGACGTCGAGTCTTCCGCTAGTGTAGTATGGTATGAGAAGCTTGGTTACTCATTCATCCCCACTCCGCGGCTCTAAATTCATTAAGTCCGGTCACTAATATATCCTTTAGCGTTCTCTATTCTTACATCTCTCTGGATTCACCTGGATGTCAGTAACTCTAGCTACCATGTAGGTCTCAGGAAATTTACAAAAATTTTATTGGAACCAAATTATCTCAAAATTGTTACTCGGCGGTTTTCAAGGGTGCTGAATACGAATATGATGATTATAAAATAAAAATGAATCTAAATACAAATAATAAACACCTTTTTAAATTAGTTATGGTTATCAATAAATCAGGATATAAGATTTTGTTTATTTAAGAAATTTGCTGCCATTTAATTTTAAATGTTTTTAGGTATTACGAAAGTTGATGATGTTATAGTATTCTAAACTTCAATTGACTTATTTTGAAAGCTCTAATATTGACCTTTATCGCACTAGGAATTGAGGGTTAGAATGACCTCATATTTTCTCTGCATACATTTTATATCATTTCTCTTTTATAACAAATATTCAAGAACTCCCAATACTTCTGGAAATGTTATGAGATTAGGTTTGCTATATTATCTGGAAAAAAATTGAGATCAAATATAAATTATAAAGTGGAATAACAATTTATTATTAAAAATATTCAGCTCTAAGATTATGATATTCAAAGTTCTTGAAGAAATATCTACCTGAGGTACGACTCTACGTTGCTTATTATATTGTATGGTATTACATTATGATCCATATGGTACGACAGTGAAAACTGGGGTTGAGACCACATTTTTGCAGTCAATTGCATTGTAGGAAAAACTTCATCGAAACAAGATTGTCGAATATTTTGGGATGCTTAATACATTTACATTTCTAATATTCACTTCATGTAAAATAAATATTTCTAGGTGTGAGTCGAAGTATGTGCTTTAATAGGGTATAAGTAGGCCATGTATAAAAGTGGTCAGATGATGTTGAGTCGTTTCAAATCTTTGAGTTTATCGATGATACGATCAAATTTCCTCAAACAGATATTCAACGATTCGTGTTTCCATTCTATCATTTTACCAAATATTAATTGCTGCATCATGTCGTATACTCTCGGAATTCCTCTATACTCGGATGACCATATACCGAGTGTTTCAAATTCGCTCTCATTATTGGGATCTTGGAAACTGTAAGAGATATGGAGATGGTTAAATTGGAGCAAAGTTGCGTATCGGTGAGCCCGACAATATTCCATTCAACAATTGAAGTTATCTTTGGTTCTTCCGGAAATGAGATTTCTATCCAACAATTTGAACAAAGTTCGCTGAGGTTGCCGTTACGATCGTTTTCGTTGTAAAGTTTGATCATATCTGGTTTGTTTTCATTCATTGGTAAACTTCATTTTAACGACACAGTGTTCAACAAGATATCAAAATACCATTTATATGTGACATATTAGAAAAATCAAAGCCTACTATTGGTATTGTCATTGGTTGAGATGATAGCGGGCTTAATAGAAAGTTCAGTGCACTTAGCTAAAGAACCTTGTACACCATCTCCTGCCAAGTTTTTCAGGGGTATTTGTTTACCCCGCTGCTCGACAGAATACCAAGATCTGTTTTACGCTTAGATCCTTTATATTATCAACCGTGAAGATCCTCGGATCTAGCCAGGTAAACTTGGTTCGAATGAGCGTAGGACATTCATAAAGATAGTGGGTTGACGACTCCACTTTGTTTAACTCGCATCTCATATAGAAGGGAGTGTCGCTTTTCCCTACTGTATATTTAAATTCCATTAGATTTCCGTAATTTAAAAAATATCTTGGAGATTATCCTGATGCTTTGCCCACTCAGCGAGAGTATCTCGCTTGCCCTTAGGCTTACCTCATTTCAAAGCAGTGCCGTGACAGTTCGGCAGCCGTCAAAATTTATCCATGCTGAGGCATGTTGATCTCTCAGATGGTTACGGGTCGTAGGGGATACCAGCAAGAGGTCTTGAGCACCGTCCAGTCTGGCCCCATCTCTGGTCCGTTTGTCTCCTCTCTCATTCCTTTCCCAACCTGAGTGACTTGGAATCCAGGTCAGGTTGATCCTGTTTCCACAGCCTAGCCTTGGTATCCCTGACAAGCCTCGAGAACAAAGTCGAGCTTTTCAGTGAGTTGAGTTTCGCTTGATAGATTACCATAGTCTAGACCTCCCTTAATCCCTTTCCAACCTACGTGAACCGTAATGCAGGTCAAGGTGAGCCTGTTTCCACCAGCTAGCCTGTGAAGAATCTCCTTGATTTCCCTGACAAGCCTTGAGGACACAGTCGGGCTTTCAGTGCCTTGAGTGCCGTTTGACTGTCCGAACAGATCCAGTAATTTCTCTTACCATAGTCTACTATGCTATAACAATTGTTTCTTTAATATTTCTGATTTTTGGGGCTTCAAGGATAACTTGTGATCATCATTAAAAAAGTGATCGAAGGGACTATTCTAATTTGCGAAGATCCAATACGGCACAATAACGTTGATGATGATTTCAGAAAAACAAAACGATTTTCGTCTTCTCCAAAAGATGAAGCTCAAAAAGTTCCAATGAGAATGTATTTATAGAATTTTTTAATCTTCGAAAAAACTCTTAAAAATATAGAAACGAAAACTGTAAATTTCAGTTTTTCCGCCTTATTCCCGGAAGTACCAAAGATAACTTCAATTGTTGAAAGGAACATCATCGGGCTCACAGATACGCAACTTTGACCCCATCTAACCATCTTCGTATCTCTTATACTTTCCGAGATCCCAATTATGATAGTCGAATTTGAAACACCCAGTATAGGTAATATTACAAATAATAGAGTCAATCAGCACGATGAACTTGGAAATCTTTTTGATCAGAAATTAAATTTCAATCTTCAAATAGAAACTATGGTCAACAGAGTATATGAACATTCATGTTTTATCATTCATAATAGAGGAATTATATTGACTAGGATGTTCTGTTGTCATTATCCTATTGCTTTGTTGGCGATTGTTCAGAATATTGCACGATAGTGTGGAGCCCCCAATACCAAAGATATATAACGGATATTGAAATAATTCTTGTTTCTACATGTCAAAGTTTTAAAATTTTACCCAACGTATCTATCTCAAAAACCTCTCTTTTAATTATTTCTAATGTAAGCATTATCGAAGAGACATGAAAAAGTCGGTATAGTGTTTATCTATAAACTTTTAAATTATATGATAGATAGGAATTATTCATTCATGGTAAGTATACGGGAAGTATCGTAATCGAACCAAAAAAAATCATAATTTTCGCGGATATATCCGTATTGAACATTTCTGAATCGGTCTAGTATATTTTTAAAATGATATCTGTGTGTGCATATGTGCTTGTGAGAGTAAAAACTGTGAAGACGATTGCGCCATACCAATTAGTCGTAGGGATTTGTTATTTTGCAAATCGCTCTAAAGTGGTGGAAATAGGAACTATATAGTTTTTGGGCGAGGTGCATCGTTTCAAATGGTATTTTTGACATGCATCTTTAGTTTTCCAAATAGAAAATTGAAGTTAAAATTAGTCTGGACTAATGAGTCTATTAATTTTATTGAAGAACGTAAATACATGTTTGGGATTCAGAAAAGAAGAAAAAAAATGTAATTGCAATTTCTCTCTATCAGTGATTCTATCGAAAATCAGAATCTGCGCAAGGTTAACAAAATAATGTGGGGGCGAAGAAAAATAGTTTGCAATAACTCTGGTTGTGGTTCTTCGGGCAAGTGGGTCAGAACAATATAGATACGTTGGTACCGTTTTTCAATACTATCAATTATGGACAAATACTTCCGCTACAAAGACGATATGTTTCGAACTTAAAGGAGTGTTCCGCAACTCCATATACACACTTTGGTATAGAAGTTGCTTAATTCGAACTAATGTGAAAGATACTTCGTCACGTAATTAAATTCATCCGAAACTGGTGACGGCTTTAGATACCGCGCTATTCATCGTTTCTAAAATAGAATTTTCATTATTGATCTTGACATCAAAGGAATCGTCCACATCATATTTACAGGTAAGGTTATACGAAACGAACGTGATTGAATGTAGTATGGGGAGAACAGGTTTGACAAAACTGCATGAGATAATCGAAATACGAATTCCATGTTGATAAAAATGAACAAAAGAAACTCAATCATTTGAGAAAATTTGATATTTGATTCATTCATATCAACGCCATATAAATATTTTCATTTTATATAAAATGATCCAATAACTCTTAAATTACCCAGTGTCTGGTTGATAATCCGAATTTAGAATCATTTGATTCATGGTTTTGTGGAAATCCTAAATTAGTAAGTAATATTGGTGTATCACTCCGATGAAGAATTCACGAGATTTCTTATTCCATTTAGTTGAAGTTGAGGTAATAAATATCTACATATTTCTTCAACGAGATGTCTGTCTTTCAAATATAATGAATCCAACATTACCTGCATAGACGCCCGTAGAATTATACGTAGGTTGGAGCAAAGCAAAACAACACAGTTATGTTACGTAAGTATATACATGAAATTTCAAAATTTGTAATACAGCCCGTTTAAAGATGTAACAACAAGCTAAATAACCGTTTAGGCAACACTCATGATCCTAATTTCAACAAATTAGGGATTTACAAAATCGATTGTGAGTTGTGTTCCAAATGCTATGTGGGCCAGACTAACACAAACTTTACAACTCTGTATGAAGTACAGCGTTAGCCGAACATGTTCTAAGTACAGGTCAGATTATTTCTCAAGAAAGTTTATCACAAATTGAAGCACAGTATTGGCAAATATCTACAGAATTTAGGAAGGATGTTGTATAAGATAAAAAGCAATTTAAAGAATTCAGATTTATCTCCAGCTGAGGGTAATACCTTAAATACTCTATTAATTCCAAATAGTATTTGAATAAGCACATTTTTATTTCTAATTTAGTTTATTCTGTAGTCAATAAACAGTATCTTCAATAGATCATGGTGATTGTTTATGGTGTCTTTAAACTTACTGATGTCCTTCATGTGATAATTATTCGTTATAACTCTGACAGTTAAGCAGAAGAAAACTAAAAATCAAAAAGTCACGGAACCCTCCTGATCCTCACGAACAAAGAAATAATATCGTCATCACTTCTGTAAACAAAACTAGAAGCAGAAGATTTTGTTGTATGTTTCTAGGACGGAAAATACATAATGACATACCAACTAAACTGAAGATTCTAAATACCACACTTCACTTCAAACATTAATTGAAAGTACTTAAAGCTTTTTTCAAGATCGCGATTATTGGCATATCGGTGAGTTAATATAAAAAACGTGTACTACTGTTAGGTTATGTAAGTATATAAATAAATACAAAATTTTATTGGAAATTATTTATAAATTAACGAAAAATAAAATTGCTCTTTACAAAATAGTAAAACAATAGCAAAATTCAATATGAAAATCTCATTGCGAATAAATACTATACTGAATAATGAATATTTCCCTAATTTTCTGGAAATAAAAGAAAACACGAGGTGTTTCACCACACACTGGCTTCTTCAGGTGAACAAGTGATACTTTAACTTATAAAGTGATTACTTACTAGCTATATATAGATAAACAAATAATAATCGAAGGGGCTGACTTAACTGATTAGGAATTAAAATTGCTTGAGGTTAACTTATTGATTACAACAATACAAGTTGTTTACTAATAGAATAACATTTAGTAAATAGGAAGAGATTAAGAAGCGAAGAATACGAAAAATCTTTCCTGATTATTAAGTAAAAGATTATTGTGCTTATATCATTAATTAATTTCTTAGTAGACCAAGTTATCTGAAAGTCTACCTTTATTCACCACATGGTATAAATTGGTGAAAATAGGAACATTATTGTTTTTGGTAGTAGCCCCATTTCGATTGGTGTTTGTGACATTCATCTTCGGTTTATCAAATGGAATTATAGTTTTTTATCGATTCATAAAAACAACCGTGTTTTTCCGGTTATAAATATATATTACACTTATATATTTCGCTGTGCTAGAATAATACTAGGACAACTTTAAAAACATATTTTAAGATAAACAAGTTTTGAACCTTCAAAACAAGTTATTTTTGTTATTAACTAATTTATAAGCATAGTTTATGGCACCATTTTTAACCTTTCGTAAAGTTTCTGAAATTTGAAGTTGACCTTGTTTTGCATCAGATTTTTGCTTCAACATTTTGGTTTATCCTGATATTTATGATTATCTGTTTTAAATTATACCCATTTTCTCAATATGTCATATCATATAAATTATGGCAATTTGCTTTGGTTTGAATCTTTTTTTCTTCAGATTTGATTTCAAAATGTTAATAAACTGTTGTCCCGCCTCTTACAAATTTTGTGGCACTCTACTAGAGGAAGAAATTCGACCTATATAGAAGTTCGAAATTATCGTTAATTGCTAACTTTTTGATAATATCTAGTTTCTCTTGGAAATTTTGGGCTGAAATTGGAATTGACACAGGTCTGTGGGACTATACGAGGATATGCTAGATATGTGACAAATTAGATGATTAAAGTAAGATTATATGAGGATTTTTCTAAAGTGCATTATTCACTGCAGTATTTATTTGTAATATAATCGATTTCCAACAAGTAAAAACGACTTCAATCTTAAAAATGAAATAATCGATAAAAGAAAAAATGGAACAATCGTCGTTCAATTAGACTGAAATGAAAACTGAAACCATCTTTTTCACGACCAAAACGGTCCATCACTTCTTCTAAGAATTTGCAGTTCAGCTTTCCGACTGGCTCTCGATGAATTGGCATCATTGCAAGTCATCGTAACTGTTCTTATAACAATGTAGACCTTATCCTTATGCATGTTTTTATTTTGCCCAGTTCCCAAATTTCCAGATGGAGCAACTGCCCCTCCTTGCACACACACACCGGGGAGGGGATCTGACTGTAAGCAGAGATTTGAAAATATTATTCGGTAGGGTTGAGTCGATGTCGATCATTGCTTTCCTCACGTTTGAAATACTGTAGAAATTGTAGAACCATTTACACTGACAACACACTATATCAATTCACATACATTTTTAGCCCGACTCTCGAAGAGAATCGGGGTATGGAATCGCATAGCGAAAATGAGCTATTCAGTTATTTGTTATTCCAGATTGATAAAATAGGAGAGGTCAAAAACTTGCCAAAGAAATGGAGAAATGGAATATTTCTATATCTTGGCTTATCGCACAGATATTGATAACCCCTTTTTGGAAAGGATATGGGTTCGGGAGTTTCTTCAATGGTGGGAAACAATCTTGAAACGTACCCTAGAGTTTATTGTCGTAATTACAATGAATATGGTGATCTACTCAATTGTTGCTCATCCTATTCAGAGTCGTTTTAACAACTATGCTATAGTTAAAATGTCTACCGTTTTCTATGAAAAATAAAAGTAGATGAAGCACTGAACGAGAATTTTAGATTGAATTATTTTAATTCAGAGCTGGGGAATTATTCTATTCAAAATGAGTTGAAAGAGGGTGAGAAAAGTTGAATTTTTTGAGTCAACGTTTATATAATTAAGTAACCTTTAGTGGCTTCAGGTTCCCATATCGTGTACCCCCAGAATGACAGCTATCTGCATCCGGTCTATCAAAATCTGTGTGGAGTTCTTGCAGGTCGGCGTGATCTTCAAGTTGGAACGCTGCAACGCAGCAAAGACCGAATTTCGACCAAAACACCGATAATCAGAATCACTAATGCGATCTTGTGGCCTAGGTATAGCGTGCAGAGCTCGAAGGGATCTTGATAGTTTGTCCATTTTTCCTTCTAAGACTATGTTCTTATCTGCTGGAGTAGAGAATTCGATGACATACATAGTCTTGGTTTGTTTATCGAGGACGACAACGTCAGACCTATTTGCATATATGGACCTGACCGTCGGAAACGGGTAATTCCAGTAGATCTGGCATTTTATGTTTCCGATAGGGGCTCAATATCTCTTGGCATATAAGATAGCACCCGATCTTGGTCTATGTCGTACTAGCGCCTCAGATGGTATTATAGCACCCGTATGCTCGCATTATGGCGATCGGTGTACGTCGAGGCCGCTTTTGCCGGACATGCCGATAGAAGGTCCTGTAGCTAACCAGGAAGTGCACAGCCATCACGTCTCGGCGATAGACAAATGATTGGTTACGTCATCTTGGAAAGCTGCGGTAAATTCCTCGATCTCGGAAGTAAACCGGATGTCCTTAGGTAGTCGAAGGTCAGCCTGGTTAACAAGCAGAGCTGCCAACAAAATTCAGAAAACGGTATTCGAAGAACATAACATAAACTCACGTGTTTAACCCGTTTTATTATTTTGACAATAGATATACCAAAAACCACTCCCGCTTACGTGTAATAATATATTAAAAATTGTGTTGTTCATTTTCACAGATCGATGTAATGACATCAATACATTCTTCTAAACGTGAACTGTTTATATCTAACATTCTTATCTGGGTCTATATTATCCTCGTAAATGCGATGGTTCGTTATAATAACAGTCGATAGCTTCAAAGAAACAAAGTATGCATTTATTGAGGACGTTTATATATTTTGTACTTTGTATGGAACGTACAAAATTCCTCTCATGTAAATTGCAGCAGGTCCTTGTATAAAATTGAAACGTAAAGCCCTTGACGATGTATGAAAGATGAAATTTAATAAAATGCAATTTGTTTGTGGTTGAAATTTAATTTCAAGCTCTTCACTTAGTTTTAGTGGGAAGAAAGAATACTCCTCTCCTCACATTATTGATGATGCTGCTGCGCAGCCATCATTAATAATAAAAGGTTCACATACGCCACCGTTTTTATATATCCTACACGTTTCAACGCGCTTTCAGAATTTCGTTCCACAAAAAAAATATTGACATTATCCTTCGATGAAAGGCGCTTCGCGTCGTTAGCAAATGAACATTCTTTTCCACGGTGTTTGAGTTTGAGAAAAAATATTAGCATACAAGCAATATATAAGCTAAGTATTAATATATACCTTTATATGGAATATATTTCCGACAAAACAATACATTCGATATAAATGATGATCTACATTGTAAACGGAGGAAGCTTAGAACTGGTATAGGAAGCCATCTGAAATTCATTACCGCGTTAACACAGAAGGTGGAGCTAATTTTGGTGCTGATGCTCACTTTCATTCAAGTATGTTGAAAATTCACATGTTTCTCAATAGCCAGAATCGTAAAAATACTTTTATTTTTAAGTCTGATACTATTAATTTCCAACAACTAATTTCTAGATATAATTCGAATGAAAATCTACAAATGTACAAGACCATTTGCAAAAATTTATATGCTCAGCTTTTTCTCTTTTTAGAGTTCATTGATAAATGAAATATAATTGATCTTATAGTCAAATGGAATATTATTCACGGTCCTTTTTTCAATGGTACCTTTTATTTTAATTCCTTTTAAAAATTACATTTCCATATTGGAACTATATTTACCATCCCCTATCATAATTTCATCATTAAAAAAATCTTTTTCTTCTCCTAAAATTCTTTATCTAATTCAAGTTAGTTTAATTTCTGATGATTTACTCTCTACTTTAACTTGACATGGATATGGAGAATTAAATTTACAAAACTATCCATCTACAAAGCTAAAATTCAATTCATGAGTTTATAATTTATTGCCTAATTTTTAGCCACTCTATGGTGACTATGAGTTTCTAGAAACATTGAAGGAACTCTCTTAAGATTAATAGTTTGTTCAACTATTATTTTAATTTCAATTATTGAAATATCCATTATTTTCGGAGATTCTTAAATTGATGAAGTATCATTTAGTATTAGGTGCCGCAGAGATAGCTTTCTCACGAATAAATAATATAAGAATTTGATTACTCCCTTCTTCTTTAACATTATTAATTTCAAGAAGGATTGGAGAAAGAGATTGGAAACCCTTGATTATACTCAAACATTGCCCATGGGGGGTAATCTGTATATTTAGCAATTTTTAGATCACATTAAGCTGAACGTTCTTTGATTGTAGGAGCTACTAATTTTATTATTATTTGTTTGATCTGTTCATATTACTGATATTTTTACTATTCCTATCTTTACCTGCTTTTGCTCTTGGTATAAGCAATTACTAGAATTACAATATTTTTTCAATTCTTGAAGACGCATTCATGCTTTGAAGTAGTGAAACAGTTGGCTCATATTATATTCCACATCTATTTATTTATTTGAAACATTACTCTACAGGAAAAGAGCATATTTTCAGGGCAAGAGTAACAAGTAACAAAATTATGAATAACAAGAAGATAACAAAAACAAAAAGTAGAAAACTATACACACTCTTAAGTAAATAACAAATTTAATTGAAACAGATATAATGACTTGAAATATCTAACTGCTGAGTCTATTTTATATTGATAGCAGTCAAATTCGGTTATTTTCAATATTATCATGAAGAGGACAAATCCTGAAGTTTTTTGGTTCATCCCAGGATACATACTCCGGAAGAAGTGGTAAAATCATTATGTAGACTAATTGAATAGTTTCAATGTAACATAGAGTATATCTTAACGTCTTTCATTAGCGGTTTCTATATGTTCAATATATTTCCTGTTCCTACAATCATACATTCGACCTGTAGAAGTGTCCGAAATCTATTTGCTTACAAAAGTGAGGTAAGTCACGTTATCAATTGTCTGTTAATTAATCCGAGCGCTACGTGAAGATATCAATCTGAAGTTGCGCATTAAAACGTCGTTAGACTTTATCATCGGGGTTAATTTGTGCATTTTTTACGTTTCTTGATGTGCTTAATTCAAATGAAGAACTCCTATGTACTTGTCACAGGAGTGATTGATGGAAGATAAAAGGTACAGCTATGAGAAATGTAACGCTTGAAATTTTACCAACTCATATTCAAAACTTTTGAATAAGTGTATTCATACAATAATGCTATAACTGTCAGTAATAACGTACTACCAAAGTATACCTTACATTTCAGTTGTAACATCAATCACACTGGAATTTAAATGTAGAATAACTACTACATAATAGAACACGCCAATATCACGGTGACTATTTTATTCTCACCCACAAGCGAATTCATCATTTGTCAAGTAAACGGGATGATGGATACGCTGACATGCGATAATGCATTGGTTTTATATTTTAAAATTTTGATAAAATGACATCCCAATATATAACAGTAGAATAATCAATGAGACGGAATTTGGTTGAATGAAGTTGATGAAAAGTCAGCGTGAGCTGAGCATATCTTAAATAGAGTTCGCAACATTCCTCAAGAAAGTTTGTCACTCTTGAAACACAGTAATAACATATATTTAGATAATTTAGAAGCAATGGAAATGTATATACGGAAAGGAAATTCAGAGAATTCAAATTTATCTCCAGGGTAATCCCTTGTTTACTCTCTTAAGTTCAAATAGTAATTAAATGGGCACATTTTCATTACTCTGATAATGGCTACTTGGTACCTGGAATGTCCTCAGTACCTTAACAGTATTCTTAGTGGATGAGTGTGATTGTTTCTCATTTATAGAATTAACAATATATGATCTACAACTCTATTTTTGATACCACCTCGATATTTCTTTTTCATCATGGACAGTTATTCCAAATCTGAGATGCCAAACCCTTCCTTCGACATATTGAAGCAACGATTAATAGATTTACCATCTCTTTCGATGTGTTCGTTTAAATACTTCTTGAAAATTCTACACACCATTTCTACTGCATTAATAAACAGTGATAGTTATGGAGCTAATTTATTTTTATTTTTATTTATCGATTTTATACATCTTCAGTGGTTTATTCCTAGAAGATTCAGAAGTTCAGGTTATATACAAATAGCCCCAAACGATGTTGCTTATATGTTCATATTTCTTGTTTATTTTACCCCTGAACCGAATTCTCTTTGTAGATACATTTAATAATTCTATGAGACACTTACGAGGATAGATTTTTTGCACTGCAAACCAATGTTTCACAAAACGATTCAATAGTCCAGGCTGTGAAGCGGAATTTTAGCTATAATAAAAAAAAGACATGTAAGTTCGAATCAAATTTTTTTTTTGCATTAGCTCCAGGAGGTTCTCAGGATCATTAATACACCTCTTGAGAACCCCAACCACACCCTTGAGGCCGAAAATGGCCCGAAATCTCCAAGTCTTGGATTGTATTTTCTACAAAAAAAGGTATTTTGGCATTTCGAGTGCACGTAGGGTTTTTTTTGGGTCGCTGAATACGAATCCGTAGCCAGATTTATTTGTAATCCATTGTAGGGGTGGTCAAATCGTCAAAATTGGCCAATTTCGCACCCCTAATATGTTATCTTGCAATTTACGTATTTTAGGCATTTCGAATGCACCAAGGAGGTTTTTTGGGTCGCTGATAACGAATCCGTAGCCACATTTACTTGCAATTCATCGAAGGGGTGGTAAAATCGACGAAATTGGCCAATTTTGCACCCCTGTACGTTATTTTGGAATTTACGCGTTTTTGGAATTTCGAATGAACCAAGGCGGTTTTTGGGTCGCTGAATACGATTCCTAAGCCAGATTTACTCCGAAGTAATTCAAAAGCATAAATAATAAAAATTTAGAAGCGTGTCAAATTAGCCATTTTTGTAAATTTCCCACCCCTACGATGATATTCGAGTGAATCTGGCTTCGGAATCGTATCCAGCGACCCAAAAAACCTTCTTGATGCATTCGAAATGCCTAAAACACGTAAATTGCAAAAGAACATATAGGGGTGCAAAATTGGCCAATTTCGTCGATTTTACCACCCCTACGATGAATTGCAAGTAAATCTGGCTGAAGATTCGTGTTCAGCGACCCAAAAAACCTCCTAGGTGCCCTTGAAATGCCAAAATACCTTTTTTTGTAAAAAATACAATTCAAGACTTGGAGATTGCGGGCCATTTTCGCCCCCAATGGGTGGGGTTGAGGTTCCCAAGAGGTTTCAAGGTGTATGAATGATCCTGAAAACCTCCTGAAGCTGATGCAACTCAGCATCATTTTCCGGTTCATAGCCTGGACTAAAATGCAGCCTTTGAATAAATTGTAATTATTTTTGTAATGTTTGTAGCGTTAGGTATTTATATATGGAAATGGAATATTAATCTCATTATATTTCGTTCAGATGAACTGACAATTATTAATAACATTCAGACACTTTATAGTACCTGAGGTTTATACTGTAGGGTACATAACAACTGTAACTGTAGAGAACACTGATTAGTTGTGGTTTTCATTTATGATTCGACTTCGATAACGTACTGGGACGTCATTCAAATCTTAAAACATTTCTGTGTGTTAAATATGATCTTTATTTGTAACCAGAAATATGATATTGTCATGATGGTGCAATAAAAAATTACAGTTCCGTTTGAAAAACTGAAGATAGATGTGGAAAATACTACTTGAAATAGGACTACTGCACCTAAAAACATTAAAATCCTTATTTTTACAACTCAAATCTATAGAACCAATAGGAGCGGCGCAATCATCTTCGCGGTCATGCCCACACACGCTCACACAGCACATCAAAAATAGTCTAAATCGAGGCTCTAATCAGGTTTTTTTTAGACCGACTACAATACTCCCCTTTTACTACGTATAGTGAGGGAAGTAAATATAAGATTTCGACGGGACTAATCGAAAGTGAATGATTGCGCTTGAGTTTAAGGGATATAATAAATATATTTCATACATCATTATCATAGCTAATAATGAAGGGAGGCATCAGACCAGCTGCTCAAGTAACATCGTTTTCTGTTCAGCTCAAATCGTTTCATAAGATTTTATTTTCTACAAACGTTGGTAAAAGCATACATTTTAACGCATGCACAGTGTCTAAAATGTCATTTCAATGTACTGGTGTTAATAGTACATTACGTATCAAGTTCACAAAAGTAAAATCACATTTCCGAGGAGGTGTACTATTCTTTCGCATTTTGTAAATAGTTACTTATTTTGCGTTTCATGTTAAAATCTGTTTATTATAATAGGTACTGTGAAAATCTAAAAAAAAGTAGTGGTGTGACTTTTCGATATCTCAGCAATCTAAATAGGATGTTTTGATTGACAAAGGTTGACAGCATCTGAATAAACTCATCTTTGAAGAGCGAATTCAAAAAAAATTATCGAAATGGCTGATGGAAACGACTTAAACGCATCAAGGTACGAGAAAGTATATAATATGTTCTGCGAGTGGAGCAACACCAAGGGATTTAATGATGGCTCATTTTATGAAAACTTCGGTTATATTATATGGATAAAGTGTTGCACATAGGTACTTATTTCATTATTTGTTTTAGTTAAGTCGTTAAATATTCTAGTTTATGGGCTACATACACTATGATCTAAAGTACGATACAAATAAATGAAAATACAGATATTTTGCAATATGAAAAGGTAATCGCTTTCTTGAAACGTCAAAATGAGGAGTATGAACCTAAGAAATCAAAAGTTTTAACAATGGAAGACGTTATAACGAGGATCCTAATGATACGTTTCTGAAAATGGCATTATTATTTGAACTGAATGGTGCAAGTCGGTGTGCAGAATTATGCAGTTTAACAACTAAAGATATAGAAGATTCTGGAACAATGTTAATTTGTAACGTTACACGATACCAGAACAAAGAAAAATGTGTATTTACCTAAGACTGCAATGGATATTATGAAATTTACCACCACTACTTACTATTGTGGTCCAAAACAGTAAGTCATAATCGATTTTCCATGTTTTATCGTCACACTTTTGCAAAAATTTCACAAAAAATTGGGGAATATTTAAGACTTCCTGATACTTCAAGTTACGCCGGCCTTTGCCAGAGAAGGACAGTAGCGCTAATATGCAGGTTTTTAAACGGCATGGGGATGGCGATCTACAATCGTAGCTGAAAGATACGATGGAGAAAACATTGGTAATAAAATAAAAAATTCTGAAAGGATATTTAACAATGTCCAACTTGAACAATCCCAAGAAGCCCCTTTAGAAATTGTGGTAAATGAAAAAATCTTTAGCAGCAACTTGCTAATGCAGCGAGGTAAGAAGTTGTAACCTTTTTTAACTTTAACAACTGTTCTTCTGATATTTAAAATAAACGTTTTCTTCTTTTGAATAATCCCAAGAAGCAAGCTCCTTTAGAAATTTTGGTGAATGAAAAAATGTTTAGCAGCAACTTGCTAATGCGGCGAGGTCAGAAGTTGTAACCTTTTCTTAACTTAAACAACTGTTCTTTTAATATTCATTGTCATAATACTTGAAATGAACGTTTTCCTTTTTAGCTAAATTGTGTTTTAAATGATACTGGCGTTTTTATGCAGTAGTGGTTGTTATGCTCAAATGGTTGCTATGCAGTAAAATGTCTCATTACTGTACGATTTTGAGGTAGTTAATGCTGTGCATTACTGTACGAAATGCGTAACCTTTTCTTAACTTAAACAACTGTTCTTTTAATATTCATTGTCATAATACTTGAAATGAACGTTTTCCTTTTTAGCTAAATTGTGTTTTAAATGATACTGGCGTTTTTATGCAGTAGTGGTTGTTATGCTCAAATGGTTGCTATGCAGTAAAATGTCTCATTACTGTACGATTTTGAGGTAGTTAATGCTGTGCATTACTGTACGAAATGCAAAAAAAGTAATTCACTTTCAGTACTGGTACTAAAAACATTTCTTCACTGAACTTGCCACTAACATTTTTCAGATCACACCATCTCAAGAAACGATTGTACGAGAACTCGTACTGTTGCTTTGACTTAGTAGACATAAACTCGACATGGAGTGGCTTTATTAGAAGCTTCTTCGATTTCCTTAGAAACAATTAACTCCATGAAAAATTGGATTTGAAAACAATATTCTATAATTGATGTAATAATGCTAGAACGAGTTGATTTGTTCTTTTGATAGTGTTTGTACAAAAACTAGTGTATATTATGTGCTAAGAGTTATTTTATTTTGTTCGAAGGGATGCGACACTTCACCTTCGGGGCCGTGTCCCAAACTTCTCTTCTCACAAAATAACATGTCACTTTTAGCATTTATATCATAAATAACTATTATTTCTGTTGGTTAGCAGTCCTAGATGTTTTAACGGAATGTGATTTTGATTGTTAGTTGAGCCAGCCATGCTATCTACAGGCTCAGGTGTATCAACCGTTTACTGACCCATTTGAGTTCATCACTTGAACCTTAGACAAACAAAGATATATTGACAAAAATTATCTAACATTCATGACGGCATACCTGTTAAATATTATGTTCAATTCAAAATGAATCTTTTGACGGAAATGTAGACCACATCAGGACATATTGTTAAAATATTAATAGTAGAAGTAAACTTTCCATTCATCATATTTTCAGTAATCGCAGTTGCTCCACTTTTAACACAATCGTCGAACAATCATAGATCTAGCGTGAGAATTGGATGCAGCTAACGTAGCCAACTTCACTCTATATGAAAATAATTTGAATCTAAATTTCCTATGTATATATGTTATCCTATGATCACAAATGAATATACACAAATTCATCCTCCGCAGTGAATGGACTAATGAAGAACAGAAAACATTCTCATGATTACAACAATATTTAAATTTTAGATGTTGAAAACAATAATAATAAGCGTCCGATATTATTCAGTATCCCAACATAATAAGACAATTGCTTTACATAATTGGGATATGCCATAATTTGATTCAATGAGAAAGAAGCACACATAAGCGAATATTGTTTCAAGGGTATCACTTTCAATTCGTTCAAAAATGTTTTCCTCGAAGTAAAATATTGTGTTAAGTGTTATCAGGCTTTAATGTTATTAATTCCATAAAATCATCTCAGCTAATTGAAATGAAATTTTAAATTACCTCCTTAAAATCATATGACTTAAACGTAACTCTGTTTTAGGTTAATTTCATACAATCATCTTGGCTAATTGAAATTTAATAATAGTGTATACAACAGGTATTCAATTATTAGAACCCTAAAAATGTCATTTATCTTACTTTTCATTGCATAATATTGATGTAGGAAGTAAACTTACTTTAGCATAATATATCGTTATGAATTTTGAAAAATTCGTCATTCCCATATTCTATTTTTTCCTCTGTAATATTGAAATTTGAGAGTAACTACACAACGAGTATGAGTCAAATAATACGAAATAAAACATGAATTTATTTTAGCTTTGGAAATGTCGCTGTGTGACGAAACGAAAGTCAGAAATTAAACTTGTGTTCGTGGTAATTGAAATTTTTTTATTCCGTCATTTTACTTTTTTGAAATTTGCTCTTGCTATTGACATTTGAAGAGAACTGCAGAAAACCCCAGATAGGTGGTATGTGAAAGTGTATTATAAGAGAATTCATGATATTTATTAATTTGTTCAAAATATGTATAGCCAATTATTCAATTGATCACAAACAAATTCACAAAAATTCATCATCTACAGTGAATGGACTTATGAAGTACAAAGAACATTCTCATGATTACAACATTACTGACATTTTAGATGTCAAAAACCATAATAATAAACGTCCGATATTAGATAGTATCCCAATGTATTAAGACAATTGCTTTACATAAATGGGATATGCCATAATTTGATTCAATGAGAAAGAAAAAAACATTAGCAAAGATTGTTTTAGGGGTATATCTTTCAATTCGTTTAAAAATGTTTTTCCTCAAAGTAAAATTATGTATTAAGATTTTTAGATTATTAATTCCATGAAATCATCTTAGCTAATTGGAATGGACTCTTAAGTCACCTTCTAATTCAAACATATCTCTTTTTAGGTTAAATCCATACAATCATCTTGATTAACTGAAATTTAATAATAGTGTATACAGCAGGTATTCAATTAATGGAAACCTTAAAATGTCATTTATCTTACTTTCTGTTGCATATTGATGTAGGGGGTAAACTTATTTCGTTATAATATACCGTAATGAATTTCGAAGGATTCATCGTTTAATGATTATATTTCTTCCTCAATTATATTGGGATGAAAGAGTAACTACCCAATGAGTATGAGTCAAATACTATATACATGTTTTCTCATTATATTCCTTATTATTATTAAGAATTATCTTGCATTGAATGTATAATATGCATCAGATGCTTTTAATTTTAGTACCTATTATAAAACCTTAGATGTTGATGAGATTGGATCAATTCACTTCCATTTACCTACCGGAGCTGTAAAGTGATATCAAACAAAATTTCAATCGTTATCCTAATTAAATTCCAAAGATTGTAAGAACAGAAATATCGAGGGGAGAAATAAGCTGCAGGGACAGAATAATTATCATACTTGCAAGCCATTCAAGTTGGGTCGTTCTGAATGGTATATGAGCTCCTTTATTATAACCAAAGGCCCGAATGAAATATAGGTGCGCCTTGTGGTTATACTCATAACATCGTTCACTATATAATGGGCAGGGATTATCAGTCAGAAACCAAAAGAGGATACATCAAAGCTGATAGCGTATTTTTCAGATTTCTTCGCAGGAGTGATTAATTACACACACGTCAGGAAGATTGGAGCGTCTGAAAGAGGGGAAAAGCTTCTAAACAGATGTAATTTCCTGCTTCTGTTGTTAACGACTGGTGAATCAGTTCCTTCCTATTACATTTTCAAATTAAACTTGCTAACAGACAAATATGGGTGCGCTTCTTTAATTCTTTTATGTACCTGCTGTGTTCCTGAAAATTGCTTTCATTTAACTGCCTCCTTTATTTGGAATAGAATTAGGATACTTGGGTGACTGAATGCAAAGTTCCTCAACTAATTTATGTGTTTGATAGAAGATATTTCACGTTTTTTTATATAATACTTTGTAATGTAATTCCGTGACTTGAATCTTTATCAAAAGATAGTGATTGCAGTGAACGTTTTCCTCTATGTATTAGGCGTTTACTTTCATAGTTAGTAAAGGTAAAGAAACGTTCAGTTAATAACTGTTCACATGTAATTTGGAAAGACTAAACAATAAATGAAATGCGCCTCAGCCGACTTGTGAATTAAAATTCAACTGAATCTGTAGAAAACATTGAATCTGTAAGTGCGTGCAAAGATTATTAGAATAAGAAAATGTTAAAGGCCATATGGCCAATTATCTAATTGATGTGCATGAAACAGATTGAAATTCGTTAACCAAATACCTAAAAAATTATTCCATTATATTTATATGCCTAAAAAGTTATAATGGCCCTTAAGTTCCGCAACTTTTTCTCCCTATGAGTAAAACTCAACTGCTAAATATTGTGTGTAAAACTGTATCTGCTACCGTTTCCGATATATCCATGATAGACATGCTAATCATGAACACAATGTAAAAAACCTGGTCCGTACCCAACAATTTACAAATAACGAATATTACGCATGAAAAATATATTCTGCTATACCCGAATTGGGAAATAATAACAAAGCTTTCTTCTTAGCATTACATTATATAATAGAAGTTGATAGCAATATGCTATAACCAAACTGTATTTAAACGAGCGTATCATCCCCTTTTATTTGTAGTATAATTTAGTGAGTGATGTGGGTGGGTGCGGGTTGAAATGCTAATGTGAAGATACCGAGCTGGCATGGGCGAGATAGTCGTGAAAGAGATTGGATTGATCCAATCACTTGGACACATAAATGCGATTCCGCGCCTATGAATAAATGTGGACGATATAAGGGAGATACATCATGGCTGTACCCATCCATCACTCAGCAACAGTTAACATCACATGGTTGCCGCAATGTGCTATTCATCTAAGCTACTATATAAAAAAATAGAATACATTTATGCTGAAAGTACAAATGACAGATCTTTCATTTGGAATATGGCATACTTGCTGCTGAATGGTGCTGTACCTGATGACTCTCTTAAGATATCAGCGTTAGTTAGGTTGCACAAGAGGCTAACAAGATGTCAGACGATGTGATTCACATGAGTAATATCAAAATGCTAATTGAGAATTATTATGATCTACAATTATTTATTTGTGAATGTAATTTTATTCGTATGATGTACGTATGTAGATCTGGTATAAAATTATCTTTGGCGGCATGTAGACTACATGGTTATAATTGAAAGATATCATTTTCATAATAAGACCAATAACTTATTCTTGATTCATCCGATGCACTGATTGTATCATTATAATATGATGATTATATTGATATTCCAACGCGAAAGTTCAAATAAGAATAATAACATATGATTCCAATTTTGGTTCTCATTTGGACATTTCATCCGGAGAAATTGTAGTAAGCTGACATTTCAGTGCTACTGTTACCCATATTTCCGTAGAAGCTTCCCCTACTCTCCTTTCAATTGGAACACACAAGAATTATTTTATAATGTACCTTCCTTATTCATATCATCATTTGATCGATACTCGCAAGTCAGCTTTTGGAATACCTGGAAAGCAGGAGCCTCTTCTTTTGCGCGGAGCCTGAAAACCGCAACCAGGCGCGTCCCCAGGTGGCGGATAGGGGAATGCTCATGGCCCTGTTGCCAGCAGGGTCAAGGGTAGGAGTAGACATGCTCCCGCGGACCAACAGGCACCCAGACCCCGGATAGAATGTGGGACTCCCAGTCACATGTTCCTGACAAGAGGGTGACGGATAGATTGCGGCTGATACGGAGAACCATATGTTCCGGAAGAGTAAGTTATCCCATCATAGATAACTTACTGAAACACACAGGAAAGATCGACAAACAGATTGAGTACTGAAACACAGGTACCATAATATTGGGAAAAACAATATTTTGGTACAAAACGAGACACCACAGGAAACATCCATAGCGTGATGGAGTACTGGAAACCCAGAAACCAGAACAACATGGTTAAAACGAAACAGTTAGGAAATATCAACGAACCGATAGAGTACTGAGACTGAGGGTACCTTAATATTGTGGAAAAGCAATATTTCGGTACAGATACATACAGGAAAGATCCATAACGTGTTCGAGTACTGGAACCCAGAAACCGTAACATCGGTAAAATACGAAACCTATAGAAATTTATCCACAGAGGATAAAACACTAAAACAAAAAAATACCGTAAAATTGGGCATCAACCATATTACGGTATAAACAAAACGTGAACATCTACGTAAACAACGAAGGTTGATATTTACGTTCAATCGACGTAAATATCAATAATAAACACCCAGAAAGAAACTCAGTTCGATATAAAATCGACATACTAAGAGAAAGACGCAGTCCATATCCTGAAGTAATGTGATAAACGGTCCCGGGATATGGATGAAGATATGAGAGGTTTTAGCAGGTATGCTCTAACGAACTTGAGTGAGTCCTGCACTACCTGAAGTGATAGATAAAGCTGACGGTGTGCATCAAGCATTTCCTCTCAACAGAAAAAAAAAAAAAAAAAAAAAGCTTTTGGAATACACTTGAATTGATTGAATAGTGAAATGTGAATATAATTCAAATCCACACTTTAGAAACTATATATAACTCACGGTTTCACTATACAGTGGCATCTATAAATTCAATTATTAATTGGATACAACTAAGATGGAACACTCCTGAAATACTATGATATAGGTATGTGATTATTAGGGGCTGATAGGCATAAAGATATACAGAGTGTCCTCGAACTGCGTGGCTAAAATGAAACCGACGATTCTTTGACTCGAAAAAAATTTGATGAGCCTTTTTACTTTTGCCTCAAGTGTCTTGTTTAGCCGGTAGAGGGCTTCAAAGTTGCAAAAATAATTTTGTTTTTTCGGTATAACTTGAGAACGTGATGAAGGACTTGTACAATATTTGGCAGGTGAGTTACTGTCAATAATAGCCGTTTTTGAGAGCGGAGCATAGAGCCTTAGAGACCATAGAAATGGCTCAAACTTGAGGATGTAACGGGAAAAGTGTCCAGAACTTTTTTGTGGTCGATGTAATTCACTCTATATTTTTTATGTAGATAGCTTATCTAATTTGGAAACTTTTCTTACTCTCAGAAAATTTTGATAAAATCAACGGATTAGCTTGAAAAAAATAATTTTCGAGTCTCTGCAATTTTGGCTTACTAATTTTACTTGATTAAAATACCTTAGTTGCCTTTGCTTTTCTAATGTCATTTTGGCATTTGGAGAATTTGTTCTCAAAACTGTAAGTTTTTACTTTGCTTTCGGTAAAAATTTTATAAAATCATGGCTCAAAATTTCACTAACACTGAAATGGTTAATATCTCGGTAAAACACGAATAATAAAAACAATAGAAATAGGGAAACGATGTGATTATTTAGGAAAAACAAATGCTAAATTAAAAGAAACAACATAACTTTTTGGGAAATCGCTAAGGCATCAATTGTTCGAAATGTTGCCCATTTTCCTGAATACACAAATTAATTCGTTTCAAGAAATTGGATTGAACTCTGGCTAGTACTTCAGGATCATTCTTCAATAAATCCGCTTCATGATTAATTCGTTGCAACAATTCCTCTCGTGTGTTTACTGGAGCTGCATAAACTTTCGACTCCAAAGCGCCCCATAGAAAGTCGCAGGGCGTCAAATCAGGGGAGCGGGCCGGCCACTTCACTGGTGCATCGTGTCCTCTACCTATCCAGCGATCTGGATATTCGGCATTCAAATGTCGCCTCACAGCTAATGTGAAATGAGGAGGTGTACCATCATGGATAAACCAGGCCACGACGAATGTGTAAGGGCAAGTCTTCCAACAGTTCAAGTAGCCTTTGTTCCAAAAAGTTCAAGTAGTTCTCCCCGTTCAATTGATCAGGTATAACGGTAGGGCCAATAATAAAGTTATCCACAATTCCAACCCAAACATTGATTTTAGTTTGATTTTGAAAATATGTAACTTCCGTTTCATGAGGATTTTCATCAGCATAGAAATGTTCATTATGGAGATTAAAAAGACCACATCTCGTGAAAGTATCTTCGTCCGTGAACAGAATTCTTCTACAAAAATTGGGGTTTGCGTTTTGTCTTTGGACAATCAGCAGACAGAAATCTAGCCGATGACCTTGATCCATGGTCAATAAGTCTTGAACTGTTTTAGTATGATAGGGATACAACAGTTCTTCTTTCAGTACATTATGAACTAATGATTTCGAGGCTCCAATACGAAGTCCCAAACGTAGTGTGCTTATCCCAGGTTCAGTTTCAACCGCTTCCAGTATCGCTTCTTCGAGCTCTAACGTCCTTCTTGTCCGTCTGCGTCCAGTTTCTCTGCGATTTGCCAGTTTCGCGAAGGTTTGCCGATTTGGAATTCTGCGATGCGGATATCTTTCCCTTCTCCGCCCATTGCAACGACAAAGTCCATAAATCAATAACATATCAACCATTTCAGTGTTAGTGAAATTTTGAGCCATAATTTTATAAAATTTTTACGGAAAGCAAAGTAAAAACTGACAGTTTTGAGAATAAATTCTTCAAATGCCAAAATGACATTAGAAATACAAAGGCAACTAAGGTATTTTAATCAAGTAAAATTAGTAAGCCGAAATTGCAGAGACACGAAAATTAATTTTTTCAAGCTAATCCGTTGATTTTATCAAAATTTTCTAAGAGTAAAAAAGTTTTCAAATTAAATAAGCTATCTACGTAAAAAATATCGAGTGAATTACATTGACCACAAAAAAGTTCTGGACACTTTTCCCGTTACATCCTCAACTTTGAGCCATTTCTATGGTCTCTAAGGCTCTGTGCACCACTCTCAAAAATGGCCATTATTGACAGTAACTCACTTGCTAAATATTGTAGAAGTTCTTCATCACGTTCTCAAGTTATACCGAAAAAACAAAATAATTTTTGCAATTTTGAAGCTCTCTACCGGGTAAACAAGACACTTGAGGTAAAAGTAAAAAGGCTCATCAACTTTTTTCGAATCAAAGAATCTTCGGTTTTATTTTGCCACGCAGTTCGAGGACACCCTGTATAACTAATATGGAGAAAAAGGTTTAAGCCTTCGATGATTTAGAGTTGAAGTATTAAGAATTAATGATTTGTTGAAAGTATTCAACTTTTTGCAGGACTTTAACACTCGATAGAACTTTTAAAAATTGTAATATGAAAAATACATGAACATAGGCCGGCAAACGCTTAGTTTTCGATACAGGGTGTGTTGATATTTTTTTTTGTCGAATATCATTTCCATTTAACAACATAGTGCTCTGAAAAATAGAACACGCTTGTTTTTTCTTTGTATGAGGAAGCACAATATATACATAGTTTTGCTGTAGCCGCTAGAGGGCGCTATATATTGTACTCTTTATGAATTTGAATGACCATAACTCCTTTCTCAGCATACTTTCAATAGAAATCCATAAAATCTGTACTTTCATAATAAAAATATATCCCTCTGAAAATTCGATAAAGTTGGGCGTTTTAGAGGTACTTGGCTTTTTATTGTTCGATGCAACCTAATTTTTTAGAGTATCAGCGTTTTTTAATAATGTACAGAGTATTTCAAAACAATTTATTCCAATGGGTGCTAACTTGTGATTTGATTGCAGATTCAATTGAATAATAATTATAATACTAATGTAATGTTGCTTACAAAGTGAATGACAAACAAGCGAACAAACAGAAACGTCCAATAAGTCATGGAAGCACTGTCTATGGACATAGGTTTCTATTTATTTACTTTCTAGGTACTCATGTATATATGAATGAGAGAAGATTGTCTTAAAAGTAAAAGACATTCGAAACAAGAGGAGATACGTCACAATGGATAAATAAAGTACTCATACAGGATAATATACTCAAAGAATTTCAACGTTTCTGAGTTGAAATAGTTTCAAAGGAAATGGAATGAATAAATAATATAAAATTGAACTTTGTGTTGGTATTTTGTATTTTGTTCAATCGATCATTGAATGGAAGAAGGATCTTCCACGTTGAAGAATCCACTTTGTACTTAATATTCCGTACACAGGTTGTTTCTATTTTTTGTTCATAACTTCGATGAGAGACGAAATATCTAAAAATAATAGGGGTCGTTGACATACTATTTTTCTGTAATCCCATTCGTTTCCGAGATGAAGGTAGAGATAGTTTGTCTCAGAAGAATGCCTTGTAAAGTCACGGTTCTCATTGGCATGTTCTGCATTATCATCTGGAATTAGGATATTTATTATTTCTGAAAGAGTATTCCATTAACGAGCCTTGTAGATTCATCAACCTTGTAGTAGGCTACTTCCAATGGGTTGCATATGTAAGCTGCTCATCAATGAAATATCGACAGGAGTTGGCCCCCTTCGCTATTTATAATAATTTGCAATATAAAAGTTAAAATCGCGATATGTTCCTACTTGTATAAGCTGTCCCTGCAAGCGAAACCCCCGGGCACTCAAAGTTGGTTTGTTCGTATTCTTCAACTTCCCGGAGTACTGAAAAGAATATGGGTTGCATTTACAATACATTTGATATTTGTAATGTCGTCCCAAAATAGTGTTTAGCAGCACTAATGCATATCATGGCATACACATGGGTCTCAATCTAATCGATCAGGGAGCTAGTTTCTTATTTCGACTTCAATATCTACCTCGAACTACGTCAGGAAGAATAGTTTGATAAATGTTAAGCCCCTCCACGATTGGGCTTCATTAAAAAATATATGCGCTTAGTTTGGTCATGCTTTTCGCATGTCTTGCGTAAGCAATTGTAGTAAGATATATTGATTTATTTCACCGGAGGTATTGATTAGTAGCAGTTATGTATTAAGCTCTTATTTAATTTCTCACTAAGACGTGTGCAGGAGACAGGATGCTTTCAGACTTGTCCTTTGGATTTTACTCGAAAACTTGTATTTGCTAAATTCCTCTGTATCAGTACAATTTCCAGGATATCTATTGTATGATAATAAATGTACGTTCTCGTTACCATTGTAACATACTTCTCATTGTATAACCAATGTCATAACTCACAATAATAATAAATTTCCATGTCGCATCGTTAAGTTGTGGAATGCGCGTTATCAAATATGAATTTTACCCTCGATATATTAAATGGGGTAATTTCGAAGACAGTATTAGACACCGCATGGTTTCGTAGCCCCTCGATAAATCTGAGAACCTCCGGTTACTGTGCAATATTATTTCCTTGATACGTTATAATTCATTTGGCAACGAGGGCAATAAGAAATCCTGGCATCTAATATTGCCTTACTTTGTAACGAAAAATATTCAACGTTCCATCTCACGGAAGGTTTGTGATAATTTTTCCGGCGTATATTTGAGCAAATTTCATTTGAATGCGAGATATATGTAATATTAGTGAAGAGGAAATGGGAATATAAATTCGATCATCAGATATCCGTTATTATTAGAATCATAATGAAACACCGAACCTGAATTTCAAACTATCATCATAATCCATTCCTATCAAGAATCAGTTTCGAATAATAATTCACGAACTCAATTTGACTTCATTATTTCTGAAATAAGAAACACTAATTCTTGAGTTTGGCAAAGAACTGTTAGCCAATAAACAGAAAAGCAAGATGTCATAACAGGTTATATTGAAGATGCAATTGTTTTACCTCAGACTTTTGAGTAATTTTCATGCGGTGACCATCCACCACAAACTATGGAAAAACCCACAATGTACATAATATTCAACCTAGTATTCGAACGTACTAGGCGTGGGTACTCGGGCGGACAACGGCGTACTCAGTTGTTTTACGGAGACCCGCCATACATTCCAATGTTGACATTTGCGCGCTTTTCTACTAACCGTCCCAGTGAGTTGTCTTCCAGTGACCTGGCGTCCAACACTCGCCATACATTTCAATGTTGACAGTTGCACGCTTTTCCCTAAATTTCAACGGCCGATCAAAGCCAAACGACATAACTTTTTTTGATTGTTAGAGTTTTTGGCACATATGCAGTCTAGCTTATTTTGAGAGATATCTCAACTACCGCCATACTGTACTTTTCTCTATCGAAGTCGTCGGTACGCTATTAATATATATATTTTCTATTGATAAGCCGCCATCGGCCACTTTGTGGAGAATACTCTAACAATACGGGGACTTTTATTGTAAATAAATGTCGTATCTCATCTCACAATGTAGGTAGATGCAGGTACACTTGGTGCAGTAAACGACAATAAGCATAAATTTGACTAACATTCGTTTTTAACGTAAATTCAAAAAACACTGTAATACACCGCATCAGCATTACCAGAAAAAAGTAAGAGGCAAATATATATGTCCAGTGCCATAGTCTATATTTTCGTTGGTATTCGTATGGACCCTAAATGAATAATCAGGAAATAATTCACTGATGCAGTGTAATTCAACATGACCAGAGAACTCACCATCTGAAGATAACATATTTTCATATTGGATTAAATTATTAATTATTAATTAATCAATATAACCAGCGTAATCATCCCATTCAGTAACAATTTTTTCAAAAACTCGTTTCACGATAGCAATTTTCCTTATTATATAGATAGTAGGAAAGCCCGTGAAATAAGCAATTACCGTCATCTCAAATTTGAATTATTTTGCGTATCATCGTTATCGATGAGCAATGCCTCACTCAATAAAACTAATAAAACTAATCAAATATGTGGAACGAAACTGAAAAAAATCATCCAAGTATCAATAATACAAAGCAATTGAAAACAATTTAACTATGTCGATGTTAGCAGCTAGAAGTCTGAGCGAAAATAAAATAATGCAGTAGGTAGAGTAGAGTAGCTCGAAATCTGGCCAGCGACGGCCCTGAAAGTAGAGAGCGAAACATGCGATAGAAATGAGTGAAATTTTATTTCCGTTTTGCACGTGAAAATGATGATTCGAAATAATTTAAAATGTATCATGACATGTGGTTGATTTAAAAATTTTTTGGCGAAAAGAAAAGAAAAGCTCAGCTTTACTGCTGTGATTTTTCTCGAATGTTGTCTGAGGTCGTATCAACTTGCCATGAAATGAAGGAAGATTTCGAATCATCAGTCGTTCTGAATAGTGCCGGTGGAAACACACTTGGTATCGTTTCATTTCTCTGTAAAATTACGTGAATATCGTTTTACCAATTAAGGTGATGAGTTTTGGAAGCTAATTGAATTTTTCACTGTTTTTCCAAGTGTTACAACTCCCATGAAACAATTTTCCACAGTTACGGTGCTAGAAAGTGCGGAAAACTGAACTGTTTTGGTAACTTTGGATACCCATAACATTCAAAATACAAAGTTCACGGTATCGCGTCACTCACCAAAATTTTTATAATTTTATTCCTAACGTCTATGTTCAAATAGATTGATAGATCTCGAGATATTATTTTTTCAAGTTGACGGCAAAGGTCAGGGTGTGGGGCCCCTGTTTTGATGTTAGACTTAATGACCCTCAACCACAATTTTACTTTACTATAAATTAGGTATAATTGAATGATAATACTTATTATTATTCTCTCTTCTCTACCTGCCCAGAGAAGCCACCGTACATGTGAAGGTAAACCACGTATAGTTTTAATAAAAATAACACTCGTAATAAATTTTCACAAACTTCGTTTTTATTAAACAAAACGTGACATTTTTCACCATACGGTGTTCGTATGTGAGGGCATATGATTTATTGAAAAGGAATGTTATTCAATTTTGTTATGGTCAAGTCCAAGAACTTAACAGTTTGATTGACTTCTACTTCAACTGTGAAGTTAATGTTGAGGAGTAGTATATTTGAATGTTGATTGAAAGAACCTAATTGTCTTTGTGTTCCATTGAAACATGTTAACATATCGTCAACATACCGATGCCAATAAATGAATCTTTCATGTAACATATCTAACGAATATAATTTATAATTTTGGTGCATGAGGGTTCATAACAGTTAATTTCAATAAACCATTATGAATCTTCATGCAGTTAGATTACATAAAATAGACTACGACGCTCAGTCTACGAATTTATCAAAAAAATTACCATGAATCTTAAAAGAACATTGTAAATTTGAACCGAAATTTGACATAAAAAATTCTAACGACGTGGTCGACAAAATTAAAGATTTTACCTTTCCACCCAATAGTAAATTTACATCGTTTGATGTCACTAACCTCTTTCTCAGTATACCTCCGAGGGAAACATTACTGATAATCTAGGAAAAAAATCATACAAACATTGTTATAATACAAGAAATATTACGCACGAATTATGTCTTTCTCAGAATTATTTTCAATTCAATAACAATGTGTATACTACTCAAGAAGGATTAGCAGTGGAAAACCCATCGTATCTGGCCAAAATATCTATGAATGAATTTGAATTGGAAATTCACAAACATTCTATTATAAAAGGATTCTTTTATTGTCATCGGTATATTGACGATATGTTAACATGCTTTAATGGACCACACAGACTATCAGATTCTTCCAATCGACATTCAAATAATCTACACCCCAAGATTAAATTCACGGTTGAAGTAGAAGTCAATCAAACTATTAACTTTTTGGACTCAACCATAATAAAATTGAATAGTAAACATCCCTTTTCAATATATCATAAGCCTTCATACAAGGACATTATTATACACTAAAATTAAAAACTGGCTGCTCTTCAAAGCATGATACATAGACTTGTTACTATTCCCATGTCAGAAAACAGATAGCAACTAAAACGACTGTAACGAAAAAATTGTGATTGATCTACATAAGAAAAAAGATTACAATAAAGTAATGAAGTTAGTTTAACCTAGTACAGTTGAGGCTCATAATTATAGACCAAAAATGTTATGTAGGTAGACTTTCCGATAATATATGCAATTTACTTTTTTTAAAGATGCTGTAACATTGTGCTTTTCACACAATGTTACCACATCTTTTAGAATAAATAAGCAAATATATTAAAATCAACAAAGATAAGGACAAAAAAGATTAAGAATCAGGTGTATACAAGGTAGAGTGTGAAGATTGTTATGAATGCTATATAGGCCATGCAGGAAGATCTTTCAAACCTAGAATTAATGAGCATCTTAGAACAAAAGAGATTCAAAACTTGTAAACCATATTAAAGAAGCTGATCATCATTTCAAACATGATTTTGAGATTTACCATAAGTCAGCTAAAAGTAAAGTATTAAACAACTTAGAGAAAATTCAAATTAATAAGTTCAAAAATACAGGAAACCTTTTGAAAGATCAGAAAGACTTTACCAATTCTCCAGCATTTGCTCTTATCCTACTGTACAATTGCCTCACTCATCCCCTCTTTCTTAATCTCAATTATAATACTCAAGGATTAAACCATAGTTTGTAAAACCATTGTTTGATGAAGTCATAATGTCACGTTTTGTTTAATAAAAAGGGAGTTTGTCAATAGTTGTTACAAATGTATTTCGTATTGAAACTATAGATATGAATTTTAAACAAGTAAGCACCATAACCAGTCAAAGTTAAATCACATACATAGTCGTGATGAGAATATTTCAAGAAGGCTTCACCAGTTCCGGTTACTTACACAAGAGTCAAATATATCAAAGAACATAATCTCCTTCCAGATATTCTGGAAACAGAACAGAAAAAGACACAAATTATATATTTCAGAATTAGAAGCAAATTTAGAAAACCTCTAACACAATATTGATATTGTTTTAAATGATCAAATGAATATTTATAAATAAACAAGTATCCACTGAATTGTTAACAAAGTATCATTCTGGATGTGCATCTCAATTACAGGTACTGCCATTCTTTTCGACTCATAATTACATCTCATTAATATAGTGGTTAAATAAAAAACTCCAGAGTTAATTGATTTAAAAAGTTTCATGTTAAAAAAGTTATTTTGCTCCATGTATTTCAACATTCCCTTTGCCTTCCCTATTTATCATTCATTAGAATTTAATATAAATTTTTATACTGATGACATCCCTCTCTCTTCTAATATAAAAGAACTGAAGAGAACAACTCCAACTTCAACGGAATGAAATATTCATCTCAGTTGTAAGGTAACTCGAATTAACGTTCAGAGTAATTCTGAAAGGATTAGTTGAAGAAAGAATTAAGTGCGTTAAAAATGAAAACATCGTAGGTGAATTGGATAGGTACGGTTGCTCAGTTAGTGGAAAGAAAGTGGAACAGAGGTGGAAATAATTCAGACGCTTGAATTTCAAACGGGGTGGTATGTGGTGTACCTGCATAGGATTGAAGTATCGCATTGCTTAAGTGCGGCCCAATTTTCCACGCGCTTGGTCGTCACGGATAAAAACTTGGGAACTTTACTGTAATGCTCATTCCACCCTAACTGCTAAAAGTCTTCATACTTCACTCCTTTCATATTATGTATAAGCCTGATCACGAGCGTCATTTCTATTCATTTCTTATGGTATGAGACGGAAGAATTCCAATGCGAGAGTACGTGAGTTTTGTAGAAAATCATATGTTGGAAGCGGAATATTTTCAACCCATTAGACTTCGCGAGAGTTTCGATTGAATTTCATTAATTTCTCTATGTAACTTATATACAACAGCACTATCTTCCAGAACATATTATGCGTTACTTCCTTTTATTTCTCAATTTGAAAGATCTCTAGGTCAAACGGTTTTACTGCATTACAATTCATCTGAGAACTTCGAGATATTTTGTATAGAATAAACAATATAAATAAGAGCTTACATTACTGGATGAATGAATTACCAGATGGTAATTCAAGCTGTGGTCAAATACGAAATAGTCAATGTCTCAGTAGTTTCTTTTGTATTGCACATAAAATTCAATGATCTTAGAATGTGATGATAATTTTGCGATGAACCTCCGACAGGATTCCTAAAGTTCGATTTCATCGTTGAATGAATAATAGATAAGCCTAATAATGTGATGAGGTAGTGTGGAAACGGTTTTTGTTTCTCTTGGACAATAAAAAACTGTGATACATAGATCACTAATTTCGCTCATTCGTATGAACCGAAAATATAAGGCAAATGGTTACAAGCAGAAAAGACGTGGAAACAAGTCAAATTGTACTCCATGTCATTGGATAGGAACTTTATTCGAATTGACTGCATCATATGTTTTACAAGGGTTGGTTTTAGAAACTTTATTGTATTACTTTGCCTGGGATGCAGAATCGAAGAATATTTGTACCCTACAATTAGTACGAGATTCCGACTAAGATCAACATTCACTCATATGTTTTCCTGAAAGTATTTTTTGTCAAATGTAATATGTCAACAAACAAATCGCACAAGTGCTGTCCGATTATGTCAGGTCAAGAAATTGATTATCTTTCATTTATTATCCTCGCATTCTAGTAAAATAATGTGTGGAAATAAGAATATATTCGAATTAGATTGGTTTTTATTACTGCCTGAAGAGCAGAAGTATTGATATTTGAAAATAAAACAAAATATAAGGATAGCATTCATGTTATAATATGCTTATTATTTGTTTCTTTCATAAATTCTTCGAGTGTTAGTTGGGTAAAAATAATGAACAAATTATCTATTATTAGTTTTTTGTACAATTTTTTTGGGTGTATTTTAGTACTGCGGAAACGGGGAGTTATTCATGTTCTTGTCTTCCCGTCGTTCAATTGAGCTACGAAACTAACAACAAATGAATGCCTTTGCATACGCCACGTAAATGATTTCTTAGTCAATAATGAATAAAAAACTATCGAAAGTGTTTCACCACTTTGTGATAACGTGTGTGGTTTAAACAGCAAAGAGCTTCAGTAAAATGAATGATAAATCGTACACAGTATTTGTTCATTCTGCAAAGAATTTCAGAATATTAAGATCATAAGCATGTTAAGATCTTAACATATTTAGTGGAAAAATCTGGACATTACACTGGACAAGAAAATCTATTTAAGGAGATCAACATTATTCTTTCTGAAATTGTGGCTTTTTTTGACACACAAATTTGGCTGTCACAAGAACAAATTGGTATCGCAGCCATATTATAAGAAGGAAGAACCGTTCTTCAATATATTATCCAATAAGAAAAGAAGATCTAGATGAAGAATTTTTGAAGTATTTAGAATTAGTTAAAGACATTGTAAATAGATAAATTCAAAAACATACTGCCCAAACATAGATATTCTATAACATTAATATTTAAATTCATATTAACGTAACTGTCAAATCTAGAAATACATATGTGCATATGAACTTACTGTTAAACGAGAGGAAATTCCACTCATTAATTTGCTGGTGAGTGCTCATGGGTAATAAAAATTTCCGAAGAATTTTGCTGTTGCCATATCAATATTGTAAAATTGAATCTACTGATTGGTTTAAACACGTGGTATGAAATTTTATACAGAAATCACACGAGAGTTCGATAAGTTCCAAAATAATTTCCCAGATATTTTCTCGATATCTTCGGGCTCTCGTAGCTATTGCCTGGTAACAAGTTTTCGAGATCTGTCGAATGATTTCCTATTTATTCTAACTTTCTTGTGATATATTATTGCTGAAGCTAACCAATTCTCGTCTTCTGTGAAAATTTTGATTAAATAGTCTAACTAATTGGGTATTGCAGATTTTATTCGAATCGAAACTTGCAACATTTATTTACCATTACATAAGCCAGCTATGATTTGTTATAGGTACTCCAATTATTCCAATTCAACGAACCAGAAAAAAAAAATTGTAAACTAGAATTTCAATTTTTTTTTAAATTTTGTTCCCAATACCCCATAGATCATTCATGACTATCAAGACCGCGGGGGTCGACATTTCTACCTCCCCAAAACGGGGTTCCAACCCCTCAGAGGAGCATTCTTATAAAAATAATCCAAAAGTTCAGAAAATTAATGAATTAAGAGCCGAAAATGATCCCCAGTATGTTTTTTGTGTCGCTGATCACGATTCCGCAGTTAGTTTTCTCGGAAAACTCCCTCCAGATGGGAAATTTGTAAAATTTATATATAATATATAATTTATAATTTTGTTGCAAAAATTACCTCTAGTAAGTTTTTTGGGTCGTCGATCACGAATCCGATGTTATTTTTCCCAAAAAACTCTTTCCAGATGGAAAATTCGGGAAATATGAGATTTTCCTCAGACGGTTATGAATAATATAGTATAATTTTGTTGCAAAAATGACATCTAGTAGGTATTTTGGGTCGCTGATCACGATTCCGCTGTTATTTTTCCCAAAAAACTCTCTCCAGATGGAAAATCCCAAATTACTCATCTGGAGGGAGTTTTCCGAGGAAACTAACAGCGGAATCGTGATCAGCTACCCAAAAACATACTAGAGGTCATTTTTGTAACAAAATTATACTTTATTATTCATAACCGTCTCAGGAAAATTTCAAATTTCCCGAATTTTCCATCTGGAGAGTTTTTTGGGAAAAATTACAGCGGAATCTTGATAAGCGAACCAAAAAACCTGCTAGAGGTAATTTTTGCAACAAAATTATACTTTATTATCCACAAACGTCTCAGGAAAATCTCAAATTTCCCGAATTTTTCATCTGGATAGACTTTTTTGGGAAAAATTACAGCGGAATCGTGATCAGCGACCCAAAAAATTTACTACAGGTCATTTTTGCAACAAAATTATAAGTTATATATTATATATAAATTTTCCAAATTTCCCATCTGGATTGAGTTTTCCGAGGAAAATAACTGCGGAATCGTGATCAGCATACTAGGGGTCACTTTCGGCTCTTAATTCATTAATTTTGGACTGGCTTTTTAAGAATGCTCCTCTGAGGGGTTGAAATCCCCTTTTTAAGGGGGTAGGAAGCTGGACCCCCGCGGTCTTGATAGTTATGAATGATCTATGGGGTATTAGGAACAAAATGCAAAAAAAAACTTGAAATTCTAGATCACCATATATATTTTATTTATTATGGTCTTTTTCGTGCTTATTGCCTGGACAAATTGAGATTAATGGTATTGCACATTTCAAAAGATATTCTGAAGTAATTATATTCAAATAATAGCTTAAGTGAATCAAGGAATATGAACTAGTTTTCAATTAACATACTTTCATCAATGGCATGACATCAAATGAATGAAATCACTGTGACAGATAACACTCAAATAATTATACTGGTTTTGTTAACATAGTTTGTCTGCGATCTGAGGATCTGACTTAGGTGTATCTATTCTATATTACAAACTCAATATGAAACATCTTGTAGTTGCACGCAGCAAGGCAAATATCTAAATTTAATACAAATGTTGGGATGGCCGGATATTAAATTGAACTTCTTGGATGTAACATGGGAAACGTTGGGAAGATGTGTATTTGTGCCCACATAATATGTCTCATTTAATTTGAGGGAATCAAAATTCGGAAGAGATTAAATTGCTCCGACTAAAACATGGGTCACGAAGCTTTGTTACAGAAACTCGATAGGAGACATAATTTAACGCGATGTGAACTCCTGTAATCTACTTTGAGGCCTCGTAAATTCTTATACAAGTTTCTTATATGAACGAACACACGAACATTTCCAGGAAGTCTTTGCCAATTACAAATTATTGTCAGTGAACCGAATATCTATATAACTTATTTGTATCATTGCAATCAGAGTTCCTATCATTATAAGATTAGAAAGTAATCTCTCATGTAATAAAATTAACTTATCCGCAGATCACTTAGCTGTCCGTACCATTCTTCTGTTGGCGAATTTTTCGCTTTCAAACACTTCAGCGGGTTAAAAATTTTAATATATATTTAGTAGCTTCTTCTGAGGACTTCACCCGTGAAAAGAGGTAACACCCGTAGGAACAGTCAACTAACATATTACAAATGATAAGGAACAGATAGGGGAGTGGAAATACATCAAATTATTTCTGCATCGTTACATAAGCACAGAGACTAACACATGATTTAGTCCTCGGGCTCGTATAAACCTGGTCCAAATCCTTGGGGAGTTTTGGAGCAATTTGTGAACCTACAGAAGCCCGCCTTCAGTAGATGGGTTCCATTCCGAATCAATTCATCTCTTTCTAGGAAGATGATGTTGAAGGGGATGTTGATTGTGATCGTTGTTGGTATGATATCTGAGATCAACTCTGGTTGTTCGCTTTAATGTGTTCGACCACATACTACGGCACCATACGTTAACATGGATCTGGCGACATGACGTACAGCCAGTGAGTAAATCTTACTGCCATGATACCACAGAATTATTCATTCATTGTTACCTTATTACAAAGTAACTACGGTCCATGACCTCAAGATTTTAGGATTATCTCGATGACGAACAGCACAAAATGTGACGTCACTTCCTCGTAATAAGTAAAATATCATTTTCGGGTGAAACGTATGATTGTGATATATATGAATAACCAGAACAACCCTGTTGAAATGAAAACTACTATATATGTATTCCGTTGCTAGAGCTGTGAAGTTTCTCCAGATTCTCGAGGTTATGAATTAGTGATTGACCTGGAGAATTTACTAGTTACGAGTTACGACCTAAGCCGATAACTGACTACTGACGGATAGCAAGTACTTGTTTAGTATGACTGTAACTCAATACTACAATCTAATAATCTATAAATACCTCTCTTCTAAGGAAAAGCCTTGTTATGATAATATCTTCTAACATCGTCTTATTCCAATAGAAGTTTGACCCGCTCACTGGACATTGACTTCGATGTCACCGTGCCGCAACCTTGTTGATTTAGCATGATAATGCTATTACATAGATTATTTGTAATCATTAATGTAGTAAACATTGTTGTGGTTAACATCCGAAATGAGAAAATAGAATAACTTCGCGTTTAACTGCTTTAGGATCTGTGGGGGATAAATCCATTATTGGTATGTACATTACAAATTCTCAAACCAAACAATATTGCCTCGAAAATTGGGAAACAGTTTTTCTTGATTATGATACTTCACTACTTATAGCGAGGGAGCTAAAGATTAAATTGGTCAACTTTTGTTTGACTTCTCATATAAAAGAATAAGAACAGGGATGTTTTATAATCTTAAATTTATTAATATTTAGTCTGATAATGAGTACCACATCCTAATAGTCATAGCTATCAATAAACACAACTTCAATTGTTTGAAGATACACATGAATACAAAATTGACTTCATATTCGTAGTTAGGTTGAGTAGTAAGAATAGTAAGATAACAATTTGAATATGGGAGAGATTGAGATACACCCCTAAGCTACATAAACAAGGAAGCTAATTTATGTGATCTAGTGGAAAAGATGATTTGAACCGTAATTTACTTTCTTCTTCACAATAATTAAATCCTCATTCCCGTGGGTAATTCGATTATGATGGCTCAATGTTAATTTTTTAAGTATGCTTGGTCACCACAATTTCTGTACTTTTTGGCTTTACTTAAAACATACATTATTCACTTCAAATTTGGCATTATTTATTTGCAAAAGTTGGCTTCTCTTCTTATGGAACAGAATTCCTTTGCCTTGTGAAGTGAACAGTATGTTTGTCTGAAATTATATTAAGGATAACAGAAGGATATTTTATTTACTGAACGAAAAACGAAAGTTTCTAATCATCTAGAACATATTTGCAATATGTGCTATCAGAATTGGTTTGTTTTTGATGTTTACAGGCCTGAGGTGATACTGCGAAGCACGTGTCTTGATCGGGAATCAATAAATTGCTGGCGTTTGATATCTCGGACTTTACGCATGACCAATTTTGCGAAAACTGAATTGAAACTCTCAGAGGCGCTTCAACAAAATGTGATTTGAGTTTCACATGAATAAAAGTAACGAGATAATATTATTGTCCTTAAACATGATAAGATCGTTATACAGGAGGATGGCAGGATGAATTGAATTTTTGAATAGCCAATTAATATCCTTAAGTTGGATGCTTTCTAATATCAAATTTTATTGTACTCGATATTCACATTTCAGAATTGTTGAAGCTGAAAGTATGTTTTCCGTTCTTCATATGCATTAAATGATTTTTTGTATATTTGTGACTATTCATTCAGCTATCACTATATATTGAGATGCTTGATAATTATGACTTCATCGCACGCTTTTCATGTCACGGCACATAGTGTGTTGAATTAATAATTAACATTGGGAAGAATAGGAATACGAGGTGTCCCACTGAGGGTTGCAAGGGGGTAGACAATTATAGATTGTAAAACTTGGGCGAAAAAAATGTCATAACTGAAGCGATCAAGAGAAATTGCTGTAAAATAGTTTTAGGTTTTAAGAAATCAATTTTTCACCGAAAATATCCTTAGTTACTACTTTGTCGTACCTCCAAAAATATGGGTGGGGGAGCAATTTAATTTTCAAAATGTTTTATCCAAAGTTATTCGAGTGCGAATTTCTTTGAGAGAGATTTCAAGGCTGATTAAGATAATAAGTTTTCTGATGGCCGGTGATCTTGAGCGTTGTTCGAAGAGGATTAATAATAATGAGTTAATCATTCTCGTTTTAAAACAGAAATATCACGCACATGGAAAATGAAAAATGCATATAAATTCTGATCACTGGTTTGGAAATTACTATCTACGAAGATTATCGTTTGTTCCACCTTTAATCAATAACAACATCGAAACCAATGATCAGAATTTGTGCATGCTGAATAGATATTCAAATTAACTTTCAGACAAAGTGTCACATGTCAAGTTGAAATAACCTTTCAAGATCACATGATGACTGTATATTGCTTAAGAAGTAGAAGTTTCTCTTAAAATCTTATCCTACGATTTTTATGGGCAAAATACATCAGGAAGCTTCCAACGCCACGTTTTTTGGTACATGCCGCGGTGCGGATTCATCGATTCTCATGAATAATTTCATTTTCACTATATTGTTGAGTTTGTATTGTATTGTATTGTATTGTATTGTTTTGCGTTGTATATATTTGCACACTACGACCTAATAGATCTATTGTGTTCCCTTCTGTTGCAGGGCCGTTCAGGATATCTCAGCGGCTACAGCAGTTCATCCAGCCCTGTAGATTTGAGGAAGTTTAGGATGTAGGATGGCTTCTCGTTAGGTGAATGAATCTCCCTATTCTATTTGGTACGTTTCGAGGTGTCGTGCCCTTGGGTTTTGTAAGGTAGTACATTCTGCGAGAATGTGGATAGAGGTATTAGTCTTTCTCTTTGCAGAACCTGTACTCTTACAAATTCGAGATTTTTGAGGCGTTCTCTCAGCCAGCAGTGCCCAGTTAGAATTCCCGTTAGTATTCCGAGTTGATTATTTCTGACGTTGATGCAGTTGTTAGATCTCTCCTAGTTATAGTTCCCTAAAAGTATATTTGCCTGCCTCTGTCTCTGTATTCCGATCCAGTGATGGGATCTTTTAATGTCTACATGTTGTTTGAGTTCTTCCAGTATTGTCCTGGCGCTAATCCACAATGGGATTCAGGTACCAGAAATGTAATTTCGGCCCCTTTTTTCAACGAGTTTGTCTGCTTTTTAGCTACCGCTCACTTCAATGTGTTCCGGAATTCATAGGAGGGAACTGTTTATTTTTGCTTAGTTCGTTCAACTTCTCTAAGCATTCCCAGACCATTTTGGAGCTGATAACGGGAATCCAGGGCTTTGTTCGCTGCTCAACTATTCTACATGATGAATATTTCTTGTCTACAGGAGTCTTTTTCTATATCGAAGGGGACAAATTCTACTATATCATGAATTTCCTCTTGAAAAATTCTCGGGAATCTGCCTAAGCTTTCGGATTATTCTGTTCCAGGCCCATATAGTGCTATCCCTTCTGTTATGTTAGAGCCATCAGTATACCATTTAATGACCTTTCTACTGAGTTTTGGGGTGATATTCTTGTTCCATTCACATTTGTGACGTAGTTTCGTATTGAATTGTTTCACGAAGCTAATCTTATTTCCACCTTATCTTGGGGCTCGTTTCAGATGTGCTGACTTACAAGGAAGGATCCATATCTACGTTTGCTGATTCCCTCTCCAGTCGTTGTTTATATTGTCATTATTGTCATACCATACTCTCCTCCTACCTCTGTGAGATTCAGGATTACTTCTATGGCAGCCGCTAGTCATGTTATCATGTATACTAGGGTTACATCTCCAGTTTTTTCTTCCAAATATTCTGGCCTCGATGGTTATCTCTTTTCTATTCTTGTTCCAGAGGAGTTTTTCATTTAGTGTAAGTTTCAAATATTTCACCTCTGACTTCCATTCAATAGCACTTCCTTCTAAATTTGATGATTTTTATGTTGAGGTTTCTTTTCCTAGTAAAGGTAACTAGTGTGGTTTTGGTGGGGTTGACGTTGAATCTCATCATTGACATCATCATTTAATGTATTCAAGGCCTCTTCGAACTATGACGCAGATTATATTCTCGAATATCTCTTGCGAAAATGACTGTCGTCGGCATAACCCTGATAGAGTATGCTGAGGTCAGTCAAATCACAGAGGAGACGGTCACTCAACTTTGTGGGCATTCTCTAGCTCATCACAAAGTCTGTTTTTATCAAAATTTTCATCTAAGTCTTAAGTCAGCTCAATAACGTATTTTTCCAAAGCCAAGGCTTGACATGTCATTTATTTCCAGTGTTTTGAAAATGCTCGCATGGCTGAACGCGAATATACTGCAAAATATAACGATCGAAGATCTTCAGTGGAACACGTTTGGCTAAACGTTTGCGACTAATAGGACGAGTGCAACATACTCTGGTGCTCAAAGGGAATCAGGAAAATAGAAATGAAGACATCATTATGATATTCTTGCATTATATTTCGGCTGATCCTCATTTAGGCATTACAAAATTACCATTCGATTTGGGAATACGTAAGATAACAGTTCATCAAATTTTAAGAGAAAATAAGATAGTTTACACATTACCCATAATCTTGTTTTAGACCATCTTATCAAAGAATCTATCTTCATCGAAGATTTGACCACGGCTACTGGTTAAAAGATTTGTGCAACGAAGATCTCCAATTGTAATCGTGCATTTTATGGACGGACAAAGCTACGCTCACCAGAGTTACTGGACAGCGGATAATTCCCAATCCACTTGTGCTGTCGACCATCAGAACAAATGGAGATGTAATGTGTGGTGCGGCATTTTAGATGAGAGAATTATTGGACCCTTCATCATCTGAACGGTGGAACATACTCTAATTTTTTCAAACAATTTGCCGAATTATCCCGAACCCTGGATTCGAAGAGTAAGATCCTTTTCATGTTTGCCTTTATCCCCAGATGTTAATGTGAATGATTTTTATTCATGGGAAAGAATAAAAGGTATAGTATTCAAAGCTCGACCTACTATACCGGATGATATGATTCAACGAATTGACAATGCTGTAGAAAGCATTTCAAGAGATGAAATTCAAACTGCTATGCAAGGTACACAACACAGGCTGAATTATTGCATTGTAAATGATGAGAGGCAGTTAGAATATTTGTGGAACAGTTCGCTTTCTTACCTTGTTCTAATCTTGTTTCCACCTTTGATGTCGTTTTTGTGTTGTTGTTCTAGCTTTGGATTTTGAATATGTTTTACCGTTATTATGGTAAGTTGACTTTCTTTTTCTTAATAGAATATTTACTTATACGACATTGTTTTTTGAGGTGAAATAACTAAACTGGGACCAACTGGGCTCGTGGACCAATGGAGATTTCAAAATGTGGTTTTCTCAAGAAAATCACATTCGTCATGCTCTTCTAAAGGAGTATACCATATTCAAATTTCTGGAGAAAAACTTGGAAAACCAAATCTTTCAAAGCAACGTCCTTTAGTTAGTGACCATCAGGGAAAAACCTGGCATCTAGATCAGTCTCAAATCACACGAATAACTTAGGGTCAAAGATGTGGAAAATACTGAAATTTGAGATCAAACAACTATCATCCTCCCTCCCATTTATTATTGGAGATAACGTGGTACACCTCCCTCTTAACCGATATGTTTTGAGATTTTTTTATTTAAATTTACTATAGCAAGTTATAAAATATTTTACAGCTATTTTTCATGACCGCTGAGTTGGGAATTTTTTTGCCTAATTTGTAGTATCTATAGTTTCTGAGATATCCTAACTCGCATCTCTTGGTGAGTATGAAGGACTTGATGTCTATACTTCAATTATTTTCAATTATCTTGTACTTATCGATATTAAGAAATGTTCTTAACTAACAGAACCGTTGATCCTATGCATAAAATAATCTAAATAGATTCTTTTTTTTATTTCTATAATAAAGATGGAAATTATCGTTGAATAAACTAGGCGACAAGCACGAAAATTAAAAACACTTTGAAAGAAATAAATGGCATAATGGTGTCAACAATTTGTAACGAATTCAAAATTGAATGAATTAAATAGGCAGCTGGAGCACCTGTTACTCCCAAGCCTAACGTGTTTCTTTCACGAGTACGAGATAAATTCATTTATTAAAGTTTCCAGTTTTAAACTCGTAAAGTTCTGGAAGTTTTCACATTACAATTCATTTAGAATCTAATACTATGAATACTAATCGGACTTTTTTCGGCAATTTAAAACTGAATGCACCTTCCCTGAGTATTTCAGGATGTTTGTTGAGATTAACATGTAGATTGAAATCGTAGATACTGATGCCATGTTTGGATGTTGATATTTTCATATATAGGATGCGTTATTATAGAAGATTGTATGTCTACATTCTGTGAACTTTACATTTCCAAATTATTTCCAAAAGCAGGGTGTTTCATATTACCAGGATAAACTAAACTTGTTATAATTATATATCAGAAGTAGTTATGTTCAATTGCATATGAAAATAATTGCGAGTTCAATGCCTATTACAACTCCAAACAAAACAACCTGATATTTGTTCTTAGCAGGCTTCAGTTTTTGACATAGGATTGTTTATGACAAACTGTTATTTCTCAAATATTACAAAACTGAAAAGAGGGCGAGCCAAAAGTAGAACTACAGATATTCTCAATTAAAAATAAAACATCGTTTATTTGGTTTCAGAAAGTGAAGAGGAGACTTTCATTTTATTGAGCACTTTCTTTAGTACCTAAATATATTTGTTCCTGAAATATTTCTAATTTAATAGGTAACAGAAATAGATTTTCACAAATTATTTTATTGATAACTAGTCTGCTGTCAAAACATGATAGTCAACCTCGATAACTACTTCATGTTAATAATAAAATTTCTGAGTATCTGTTTTTGTTATTAAATTCGAAATATCTCCGAAATTAATGATTTTAGGTATAGAAAGTGCTCGATAAAAATGAAATCACATAAAGGTTTTTTTCACTCTTCAACATGAAATGAAGGTTGATTTATTCAATAGATTTGAGAGAATCAAGGAAAAACAGTTCGCTCAAAAAAATGTATAGGTATGTCAATTTGGATCGTTTGGAGTATACAAGCGCTGGTGCTTCCTATGATTTGTATCTATACTTGTACACCAGAAGTACACCATATAATTATATGAAATCTTATTTTGCAAGTATGCGGAAGATGAGCATAATTTTAATTGGGGATAAAATATAGGGTGTCACATTTAAATGTATCTTTGGTTCACTCTAGTGATATGGAATAATATATAGCATGTACCATTCATGAGAATGTATGTCTGGTTCATCATAGTGATATAGAACATCCTGTAAATATGAAAATAATTTCAAAATGTGAAGTTTAGAACCCATGTCGTCAATATTTTCAATTAAGTTCATTTGATATCTTCTATAATAACGGATAAGTCGCACTTCGACACTCTTATGCCGTACCCTATTTACCGGGAAATCCAGTATATTGTGGTAAGCTTAGGTTTCTTTGGAATAACACCCCTCAGTTTCTTCAAACGAGTAAGCTTATGATAAGTATTAATGGGTACTAATCAGAAATGAGTATTTGTGTCACAAATATTACTTTGAGTTGCCACTATTTTTGGATCATTATTTATGCATTCGTACATGATGAGACAATTTTTCTGATCTGGAAAGTCAATATAATGGTTCACATTTTTCATATCACCCCGTATACATTATATTCTGATTATTTACTGGAATGGAAAACTTATTGAATGAGAACACAAGAACTCGTAGGAAAAGAAACATATTAGAAATGATCTTATGATAATAATACTAATCAGACAATGTGATTTAGTATGGAAACGAATTCAAATGGTTTTCTCGCACTAACATCAAAAGTCTTATATTGTTATTAAGGGGAGAAATGTGTTGAAAGATTCTCCAACCGCACCAATGGGGGGGGGGGGGGACAAGACACAGTCAGAGAGATGTTAAAAGAGTGAGGATAGTTTTCAATTCGCCAGTGGTCCCAATTATGCTCGGGATCTGGTTCGGAACATCTCTAGAAATTTCCCAGAAAGCTATCTTTCGGAACTGGTTCTACTATTGCAACAACATATCAAGTAGCAGATCAGCTACATAATCGAGAGATCCTTACCGTTCAACTCCGGTTGGGTGGGAACGATCTGAATCGATTACTTCAATAGCCTTAACAAATACGATATGGAAATTCTTGCACCTACGTTGTCTGTATTATTATAACATGGAACCAGATTTCCAGTAGTCCTGAGTCTACATGCTTAACAATGTTTCATTACAGTTATGAATATCATGCTATGAAATGAAATCAATTCCATGTTGAATTCTAATAAAAAGGATAAATGCAATTAAACGAGAATGAAAGTTCCAATTGAATATTCAAATTAAAACGTATGCCTGTTTATCAGCTCAACTTAATGGGGTGGAATATAATCGTAACTGCTTGCGAACCCACGGAATTTACATAAAATAGATTTAGCCGATACAAAATGTCAGATGTTATGTATGTTATAAGAAAAGTGATATACTCTACATAACATGATTGTAACTGATTTCACGATTACTTGGGAAATGTTAATAATATTCAAGCTATGTTTCTTGATAGACTGGATACATATAATAACCTCAGCATAACCATAGATTTTCATATCTAATATAAACATATATGACTTACATTCCGTAGAAGCAATCTACATCCCCTACATTGGGAGTAAAGGAAGAAAGAGCTGGAAACTGATGGTTTTAATATATGCTAAAACGGGTTATTTCATCAATTTATTTTTGATGTCACAATTTAAAAACATATTTCTATTCTATTGACAGTTGAATTTCTCGGCACGTTCTTCCATCACTAGGTAGTAGTACTTATTCAACTTGTCATGGGACCACAATATTTGAAGAAAAATGATTTAATCGTGTCACAAATTGACTAAGAAAAATTTTGCTAAGAATGGTTATAGAGGGTATTCCATGGCGGTTCTCTCCATCTCTGTGTAGATATAATGCAAATCACAAATGAGTAAAAACAGCTTGGAAAGACTTGAAATTTTATTCTATGACATGTAAAAGTTTATTCGAATCAATAGGGATATATCTGTAGATGATCCACTATACTAATAATTATTTTATTATTGGAAATGATTCTTCCGGTTGATTATATATTCTATTGATACTAATTTTCATTGTTATTGTTGGTTGTTATGTTACATTCATTAAATAAATATTGTATATAATAAACGAATACGAAAACTTACAATAAGAAGGTGAAAGGACTGACTTCATTCTTGCCACAAATGAAGTATATTTTTCACAATCATTTAGAACTAATCAAACTAGGAACTACAAACGAAATATACATAGGTGATTTCAGTTATTCAATTTGACTAATATATCTCAGCCTTTCTTGTAGAAAAAAATATCAAATTTTCAAATTAGGATACAGAATATTTTGATATGACCTGCTTGGAGAACTGTTCCGAATTTTGATGGTCAGTTCCCAAACATACGCTAAACCTCTTAGATTCTATGCAGAAGAGAACTACTCGTTTGTCTGTTGATGTTACACTTACAAATTCATTAACTTCCCTAGAACACCGTACAAAGGTGGGCGATCTCCACCTTCTCTATAGATATTTTCATGGTCGGTGCTCATCGGGAATCTTGTCTATTATTCCAACATGAGCGGTTCAACATACCCAGACTAGACGAGCCCAGGTGAGAAAACAAAAACAAAGTTGGAACGTAAACCATGAAACAATGAACTGTAATTTTATATGGTCCAAACATAATTGAGTTCGATAAGATTACTGAGATAGTTTCCATTACAAATTAATGTAGACAAAAGTTACATCAATATTCCGAAATATAAATGAATTAGGAAATAATACACAATTCTCGGGAAATAGGTCACATTAACACATATATTTTTATTTTTACCCTCGTCTTTACGTACGTTTCGGTCTCACGACCATCATCAGAAGACTTATTAATACAATAACCTGATTACTTAGAAATACTGTAATAACACAAAGCGTCCTTATCGCACAAATTTCGTTCAAATGCCAACGTCGCGAAACGAACGGAGACATGAAATCGGAACTATAACACAGCAATGTTGCAGCGTAAAAATTAAAAATCCACTATTAAGTAGAATCATCAATAAATACGAACACATTTCATAAATGTCTGCGAGAGACTAACAGACAAAGAGTTCTATCCTCTTTGCTAACAGACGAGACCATCTCAAGTGTTCATTTAAGCGCCAAATGTCATAATTTATTAGGTGATAAAAGAAGGTCTCTGGCCTGTGAGAAATACTTTAGACAATTCTACCTATAGTAAACTTTTACATTTAAGGACGTAAGTAGGAATTTGCAAGAATATTAATTAATTAAATTAGTATAAATATGACTTAGTGTTTGAACGTCACTCCTATGATTAACAGACTTGGAGTCACGTTTTATATGAATCATCTCCAGAATAGATCTTTTATAATAATTGGTTTCCTTAGTTAAAATATTAACATTCTTGTAATCAAATTGATGGTTATAATCAAAGCAATGTTTAGCAAGCGCGGTGGAATTTTCTAAGTTTTTGTTTCTTGTGCTATACTTATGGCCATACATTCTTTTTTGTAAATATTGTTTAGAGATACCAGTATAGGTCCCATCACAATCTAAACAATTTAATTTGTATACTGTGTGGGTTTGTTTATCTTTAGGAATTACAGGTTTTAGATTTGAGAAATATTTCCCAACACAGTTAGTAGGTTTATGCGCTACGTTTATATCATACTTTTTCAAACATTTCTTAATTTTCTCTGAGGTCTCCGGAATGTATGGTAAAGTTATATAATTGTCTGAATTACCTTTTACGTTATTTTTATATGACGCTCCATTATAAATTTTGTTTATTCTCTCTTTAATAATAGGATTGAAAAAAGTTTTTGGGTAGCCATTCAATTCCAGTGTATTACGAACAATTTTTAGATTTTTGGGACGGTCCTCTGGGTGGGACAATTTAACCGCGCGGTCTGTAAGACTGTTTATGACGCTTTTTTTATAACAAGTTGGTGCAACGGAATTGAAGTGAAGATAGCGTTGAGACCAAACTTCTTTAGTAAACCACGAAGTTTTTATTTCTCCATCTGCATCATGCCTAATGTTCATATCTAAGAAATTTATGTTAACTTCTATTTCACAGGTAAATTGAAGTTTACAGTGGAAATTGTTAAATTTATTAATCACGTACTGAATTTTGTCATTGGGAACACACATAAGGCAATCATCTACATACCGTTTAAAAAATACGGGCCGAAAATCTAATGAACTTATAACAGATTCCTCCAGGCATTCCATAACGAGGTTAGCAATGGTAGCAGAAATAGGAGATCCCATTGCTGTGCCGAATATTTGTCCAAAATATTGTTCACCGTACTGAAAATAAGTGCATTCTAAACAAAACTTCACAGCATTTATAAATTCCGATTGATCTAGAGGTGTGTGGTTTTTAATCTCTGCCCAACGTTTTTTGATGCTATTCAATGCCAAATCGACTGGTATATTTGTAAATAAAGAAACAACGTCTAAGGAAATTAGTTGATGGTTTACGGGTACGGATTGATTTTTTATAAATTCATTAAAATGCCATGAGTCTTTCACATAAAATTCATTATTTCCTATTATATTATTGATCGATTTTGATAAAAATTTTGATAAATTGTAAGTAGGCGCTCCTATATTACTAATAATGGGTCTCAGAGGTATATCAATTTTATGTAGTTTTGGAAGCCCATAGATATAAGGTGCTAGCCCATTATGGCAAATTAATTTATTTTTCAATTCAATAGGGATTATCTTATTTTTGTGCCAATTATTTATCAATTTATTCATGTTATTTTGTATTGATAAAGTAGGATCAGATTTTAATTTTTTATAAGTTGTTTCATCATTTAAAAGGTTTTCTATTTTCTTTTCATAGTCATTTCTATGCATTATGACGGTTTTATCACATTTAAGGAAACCAATTATTATAAAAGATCTATTCTGGAGATGATTCATATGAAACGTGACTCCAAGTCTGTTAATCATAGGAGTGACGTTCAAACACTAAGTCATATTTATACTAATTTAATTAATTAATATTCTTGCAAATTCCTACTTACGTCCTTAAATGTGAAAGTTTACTATAGGTAGAATTGTCTAAAGTATTTCTCACAGGCCAGAGACCTTCTTTTATCACCTAATAAATTATGACATTTGGCGCTTAAATGAACACTTGAGATGGTCTCGTCTGTTAGCAAAGAGAATAGAACTCTTTGTCTGTTAGTCTCTCGCAGACATTTATGAAATGTGTTCGTATTTATTGATGATTCTACTTAATAGTGGATTTTTAATTTTTACGCTGCAACATTGCTGTGTTACAGTTCCGATTTCATGTCTCCGTTCGTTTCGCGACGTTGGCATTTAAACGAAATTTGTGCGATAAGGACGCTTTGTGTTATTACAGTATTTCTAAGTAATCAGGTTATTGTATTAATAAGTCTTCTGATGATGGTCGTGAGACCGAAACGTACGTAAAGACGAGGGTAAAAATAAAAATATATGTGTTAATGTGACCTATTTCCCGAGAATTGTGTATTAATTCATACGTGGGTCAAGAATCTTTATTGAATTAGGAAATGAAGTTGTCGACCCTGGAGCTATTGCAACGACATTTGAGATATTTCGTACGGATACATTCATTGAAATTCGTAGAGCGTAAGGTTAGATATACAATTTTGAAAATTATGATAAATAACTGAATATTTCATCATTAGCTTTGGTTTGAAGTTATATGTAATGAGGATATTAGTGATGAAGAATTAATGGAGTATCTGAAACTATCCCATACGGTATCATCAATCAACATTTGAGCTGATAGTTCGCTTCAATTAGACTCTTAACTGTTAATGGATTGTGCGGGTTCGAAAGTAAACTTAAATGTTTATATTCATTCGTGTTAAAATCATAAGCTGAGTTTTGAAATATCAACTTTAGCCTTTAGCTGGAGAGCTTGTCGATGACAGGCAGCAATATAGGTTCGTGTGAAAGAGATTATTCCACAAAGCCCTGTCGATATCAAACATTTCGAGTTTGTTTGAAAGTAAAGGCGTCATAGCATTAAACATTTCAGAATAAACGTACAATATAAACTTTCCATTACCGTTGGATAAGCATGTATAATAATAATATTGGTACGATTTCTGCATTAGATAGATTTCATACCTGTCACCAACGTAAATCTTCATTCTTATTATCATAAGTTGAATGAGAATGGAAGTCCTTCACCTATATTTTTCAAATTGAAACCATACTACAAATGGCTGTTCTTGCCCTTTCTGATATTACTCATCAACATCTGCAACATTTACATTTTTATATCAAAAATGTCTAAAATATTAGATACGTGTAAGATATGTATTATATGTATTGGTGATTGCAATGTTAATCTCTTTAACAACAACTCTAATAATGGAAAAAAATTCTTATCCCTTATAAATATATTTAATCTAAAACAAATCATAGACGAGCCCACCAGAATAACAGATACCACGTCATCCTTAATTAAGGTAATTTGTGTTCAGCAAAATATACATGTCAAAGAAAAATGTGTATTTTCAAATGATTTATCTGATCATCAAGTTATATTCGTCAAATTAGGTATATATATAAAACATGGTGAACCGAAAATAATATCTTACAGAGACTTTGAAAATATTGATTATGAAGCTTTGAAGTACATCTTTATAGTATTTTCTTGGTTCGATATATTTGACATGAATGACATAAATGGAATGGTAACGTTCTTGAATGAAAATGTATTGAATCTCTCTAATAAGTATGTGCTGACTAAAACTAGAAGAATCCTCCTGCTTCATGGTTAACATATGTTGTTCGAACTATGATATCTTTGAGAGACAAAGCATATAAAAAATACCAAAATACTCGAAATCCAGCTCACTGGCAATATTACAAGGACTCACGAAACTATACGACAAACGAGATAAAAAAAATGGAAAAAAGCTTACTTTAACTACAAATTAAGATCATGCAGTGTAAAAGAAAAGTGGAAAGTTCTTAAAACCAAATAATATAGTACCCTCTAAACAGAAGAATGATATTCCTCATCATTTGAGTAATGTCAATGATATTAATAATTATTTCGTAACTTTAATTCCTCAGATGAATGCAGCTCCACATTTAATAGAGTTTTACAATGATAATGTAATCAATGATTCTAACTTTTCTTTTAAGCAGGTAAAAGATTGCACCATGAGCAAAATATTACTAAGCATAAACACTAATGCTATGGGTCACGATGGCATAAATTTACAATTTTTAAAACTCTGTTGCGCACATATTATACCTTTCATAACTCATATAATAAACTTTTGCCTCATACAAGGTGTTGTTTCAACCTCTTGGAAATGCGCTGTAATCACTGTTCTGTCCAAAACATCTAATCCCTATGAGTTGAAAGACCTTAGGCCAATAAGTATATTACCAACACTATCCAAAATAATAGAAAAAATTATTGATCAGCAGCTAAGGCACTATCTTACTATAAACAAGACAATACGAACTTTTCAGTCCGGTTTTAGGTCAGGTCACAGTTGTACTACCACTCTCCTTCATGCAGTAGATGAAATTATAACAGCTAATGATCAAAGACTTTATAAAATTTTAATTTTATTAGATTTCAGTAAAGCGTTTGATACATTAAACTTCAAGTTTCTACTTGCTATATTGCATTTTATAGGTCTTTCTGAGAAGAAAGTTGATTTTTTTTCAAATTATCTAAATGGTAGAACTTAACAGGTTAGTTTGAATAACAATAAATCAGACTTTTTATCTTTGAAATCTAGAGTACCACAGGGACCAATTCTCGGTCCATTACAGTTCACTATTTATACCAGTCGAATAATCGAGTGCCTGAAACATTGCAAGTATCATCAATATGCCGATGACTCTCAAGTTTATAAGTCTTTCTTAGCAAAGCATGTTCAAACAGCTTGTACTGACGTTGATGACGACATTGCGAAGTTAATCAAGGTAGCTCAAGATCACGGCTTAATTCTCAATCCTACAAAGTCAAATATAGTTTTATTTGGACCAAAAGAACATCGCTCTCTTGTTAATAGTCAAATTCATATTGTTGTTGATAATACTGTACTAGTGAATAAAAATGAAGCAGGAAATTTGGGCGTTTTACTGGAAAACGATTTGAGATTTAGAACACAAATAAAAAATTTATTGAAGAAGGCATATGAAACTATAAGACTAATATATAGCAGTCGACATTATTTATCTGTTCAAACAAAAACTATGTTGTGTGAAATTTAATTTCTCAGATTCTTTATACGGCTCATGTTTAGACTGAACTTACAAATTTAAGGTCCAAAAGGTTCAAAATTCATGCCTTCAACTCACATACGGTTTTAGGAAGTTTGATAGAATATCGCACAAATAAGTTGATGCTCATTGGTTAAATATGGAGAATGGTAGGTTATTTCATGCTTGTTGTTCATTTCACAAAGTAATTGTAGATAAAATTCCGATTTACCTCTATAATGAAATTCAATTCAGGATAGATGTGCATAATTTAAATGTTCGATCAAAAGGCTCACTTACTCTCTGCATCGCACAGAAATGTGTAATGAAGCATTCTTCATTACTTACAAATAAATTTGAATATCTCAGTAGAATCGAATTACATAGGAAAAGTTAAGAGATCAAACTTCGTGCACATCTATGTATAAAAACTGGTGAACAGAATTCGCCAGCCGGTCACCTGTTCACGTTACGTCACACGCCGCGATCTGTATAAAAGCAAGCCCATTTCATAGCGAAAGGGGACTGACTTGCCAGACCAGCACCGAGATTGACCTGCCGTAATCTAAACAACCCGAAGCCGTTGCTATTGTGCAAATCCGAGAAATAGAGAGTGAGTATTAATTGCCGTTTGAAATCCATTCAAGTCATTGAATTAACATTCCAGGATATAAGTCCGATTTCAAATTCGAACTTTGTTTATAAATTCAATAGTCTACAAAACAATCCTTATAGCTTGGACGAATACGATTCAGCTTCTGCGAATTGTTTTTCTAGAGACCAAGTTATGATATTGTCCGAGACCGATTTGTAGAATTGTGAATAAACACACAGCCGAAACCGCTGGGAAAATCAATCCTTATAGCTTGGACGAATACGATCCAGCTTCTGCGAATTGTTTTTCTAGAGAATTAACATTCCAGTATATAAGTCCGATTTCAAATTCGAACTTTGTTTATAAATTCAATAGTCTACAAAACAATCCTTATAGCTTGGACGAATACGATTCAGCTTCTGCGAATTGTTTTGCTAGAGACTAAGTTAGGATATTGTCCGAAACCGATTTGTAGAATTGTTAATAAAGTCACAGCCGAAACCGCTGAAAAATCAATCTTATAGCTTGGACGAATACGATCCAGCTTCTGCGAATTGATTTCAGGGGCTACGTGGTGATTCTCTCCGAGACCGACTTGTGAAATTATTAAGTCAGTCATAGCCGAAGATAGCTGACAAATCAACCTAGTCCGTTATACCCCGTTCCGTAAGAAATTACGTCTGAAATACAGGTCAGAGCGAATACACGACCCACGCTCCGTCGAAGTTAACAGTGTACTAAATATTTAGATTGTCGCGATTCATTTCATTTCTAGACCTAGGGACAAAAACTTGTCTACCATCTCACGCAGATGGTGGAGACTCCCGACGATAGGAAAACATCTAATTAGCGCGTTATTTTATACACGGAAAACGAACACATTAAAACGGCCTGTTCCTAGCAACATTTTGTAAATAGATTGTACATAGCTGGTGTAAATGTAAATAGAGATAATTAATAAACTTATTTAAGCAAGAAATATCTGTTTTATTTGGCAATCCACACGAAAGAGAAACAGCAATTTTAAAACCTATATAAAAAGCGAACCTGGACCCTCAAGAAACCCGAGCAGGTCAGTTACTGTCATAAGAGGACAGTAAGTGACAACCTCCACACTTGTAATTAACCATTCAAGCGGAAGGAGGTTACAAAATGGCGCCCGAGATTTAAAGTAACGGAAACTAGATAGAAATTGCTCTCTTTGATTGCCAAATAAAATGTCATTAGTAGAGAAGAATAATGATAGAGGTAAACTCATGGATCATGTCCGTAATGGGGTGTACACTTCGAAGGGAAAAGGGACAGCCTGGAATTCTTAGAACGATTTTCCGAGCTCAGGATAGCATATGGAATTGAAGAAGAAGATTGTCTGCAGGTATTGCCCGAATTATTGAAAGGCCAAGCCTTATTGTGGTATAGAAACAATAACACACAGTGGCAAACATGGTCGGATTTTATAACAGATTTTGAGTTATATTTCCTTCCAAATAACTATCGACAGGATATCCTAGATTCAATCGTGAAAAGGGTGCAGGGCCCTCAGGAAGACACAAAGGAATTTATAATTGCTTTGCAGACTCTGTGCAGAAGGAGTCAAGTTATAAACAAACAAGAGGAATTGAACAGAATTTATAGAAACCTGCGGCCAGAAATCCGACGGTACGTTAGGCCTAGGGATTTCTCTTCTCTGTCGGACCTAATCCAACTCTGCGAAGAGTATGGAAATTTACAGAAGGAGTTAGGGGATGATCGGAGAAAATGTAGTATAGAACCAAAAGAGACTGTAAACTACATATAAGCAAATAGAGCATTGCCACGGAATATAGATCAGCAAGAAGTATGTTGGAGATGCGGTGAAAAGGGACACCGGCGTTTCGAGTGTAGGGGCACTTTTAAACGATTCTGCTCGCGATGTGGCAAACAGGGTATTCTGACTCGAGAATGCCAATGCAGGAATACGAAACCGGGAAACGAGCGGACGTCCAGCGGACAAGCAGGAGCCGCTGGGACGTCATAGAACACATACCTGTAATAAAGGATGTATCCTCCACAACCGAGGGCACAGTGGACCCGAGGATACATTTTAAGGTTGCAATAGGGAGGCAAGTGTTCTCAGCACTAGTGGACACAGGATCAGTTAGGTCCTATATTAATGAGGAGGTGGCCGATCATTGTTCAAGATGGAATGTTCCACAACAAGAGGTCAGACAAAGGGCGTGTTTAGCGAATGGGGCCACAGTACCAATTAACCGAGGGTTTTATATCAAATGTACTGTGGATAACCAAGACAAGGAAGGACATTTTCTGGTCTTACCGGGAATGATGTCCCAGATTATTTTAGGGATGGATTTATTATATAAATGGCAGATAACCATTGACCTGCGAGAGCCCGATATGCCCAGGAACGCGGTTGAGACCCAAACGGAAATAATAGGTAGTATCTCTAAATTGGAGACTAGTCAGGAAGAGAGACTGAAAGCATTCCTGAAACACGAGCTGGGGAAATTTATAGGCGTGAAAGGATGTACGCCGCTGGTTAAACACCAAATCAAGCTGAAGGATCCCACCCCTATAAAACACCGGTATAGACCACAGAATCCCGTAATGCAGGAAATTGTGGACAAGGAGGTAAATAAAATGTTGGAAGAGGGAGTAATTGAGCCATCGAACAGTCCATGGAGTTCACCAATAGTGCTCGTCAAAAAGACAGAGGGTAAGCATCGGTTCTGTATAGACTTCAGGAAAGTTAACGCCCAGTCAGAAAAGGACGCATATCCGTTACCGTATATTACTGCCACGCTTGAAAAGCTGAAAGAAGCAAAGTATGTGTCTACCCTGGATTTAAAACAAGGCTATTGGCAGATTCCGCTTACTCCTGAAAATAAACCTGTCACTGCCTTCACTGTCCCTGGCCGAAGACTATATCAATTTACAGTGATGCCTTTCGGATTACATTCAGCACCAGCCACATTCCAACGCCTACTCGATAGAGTAATAGGACCGGACATGGAGCCAAATGCGTACCCATATATCGACGATATAATTGTGGTTAGCAAAACCTTTGAGGAACATTTGGCCCATTTAAAGGAAGTGCTGAGAAGTTCGAGGATGGCCAATCTGCAAATTAACGCAGAAAAATGCCACTTTTGTAAGCCGGAACTACGGTATCTAGGGCATGTAGTGGGAAAAGAAGAGATAAAAACAGACCCAGAGAAAGTGGAAGCTATCGTGAAAATGAATCCTCCAACGAATGTACGTAGCTTGAGGAGATTTTTGGGAGTCGCATCTTGGTACCGCAGGTTCATTCCTGAATTTTCAAAGATGGTGGGGCCTTTAACGAAACTATTGAAGAAACAAATGAAGTTTCAATGGCTTCCCGAGCAACAGGTAGCTTCCGAGAAAATCAAGGAAAAACTTACGCAGGCTCCGGTTCTAACGTGTCCTGATTTTTCCAAACCATTTACGCTGCAAACAGACGCCTCAGATAGCGGGCTTGGGGTGGCCCTCACTCAAAAATTAGGTTCACAGGAACAAATAATAGCCTTTGCTAGCCGAACGCTAAGTTCCTCAGAAAAGAACTATTCCGTGACGGAAAAAGAGTGTCTAGCCATTATCTTTGGAATTCGAAAGATGAAAATGTACTTAGAAGGTTACAAATTTACCGTTATCTCTGACCACAGGGCTTTGAAGTGGTTACGCGATTTGAAAAACCCATCCCAGAGGCTGGCCAGATGGGTCATAGAACTGCAGCAATATGACTTCGAGATTGTGTATCGGAAGGGTGTATTAAACAGAGTAGCAGATACTCTGTCCCGAGCCCCATTGCCGGATTACGAAGAAGAAGAAGAGATTGCCCTTATCGAGCCTGTTATACCGGATCCCTGGTGGGAAAAGAAAGTTAAAGCCGTCAACGAAAAACCCGAACTACTTCCGGATTATCGAGTGGAAAACGGTAATCTATACAGACACTTTCACGAGGCTAATGATTACACGGAAGGAGCCTCCCCCGAACCATGGAAGTTATGTGTTCCAAAGAATGCCCGAACACGGGTTCTGTACGAATGTCATGATGAGAACACGGCAGGACACCTAGGGATTAATAAAACAATCGCAAGGGTGGCTCAGAGATACTACTGGCCTGGTATGTTCAGGGAGATATCCCGCTATGTAAGGCAATGCGAGCACTGCTTGAAATACAAAGCTTCGCAACAGGCACTTCCGGGATTCATGCAGCAAAGCAAAATATCCAAACCATGGGAAATGGTGAGTGTGGATCTAGTAGGACCCCTACCTCGATCGAACAAATCCAACAATTATTTAGTAGTGCTGCAGGATCGGCTGACCAAGTGGACAGAATGTCAAGCAATTCGGACAGCGAACACGGAAACTGTCATGAGGGTGCTGAAAGATAGGGTGCTTATGAGATTCGGATGTCCCAGAGTGTTAATTAGTGACAATGGGGCCCAGTTTGTCGCTAATAAATTTCGGAAATTTTTAGAAGAGTTTGGAATCAAACATAAACTCACCCCTCCCTATACCCCACAGGCCAATCCAGTAGAGAGAGTTAATAGAGTGGTAAAAACGATGATTGCGCAATACTGTGAGGACGATCACCGTACATGGGACGCATATTTGCCGGAATTAATATTTGCCATCAATACGGCCCGACATGACTCAACTGGATTTACTCCCGCATATTTAAACTACGGTCGAGAAGTGGACCACCCGAAGACTTTGTTCCGGGAAGTTCAGGGACCGGGTAGCGACGATGATGATGGAAACCCCGATCCTACTAGACATGAGGAACAGTTAGGAAAATTGAGAGACGCCGTCAACTTCGTCAAATTACAGTTGAATAAAGCCTTCACTATCCAGAGTCTCAAGGTTTCGCCGCTAAACTGGCCCCGAAGTTCGCAGGCCCGTTTAAAGTGAAGAAAATCATTTCACCGGTAGTGGTCGAGCTGGAAAATGGAACTAGTCGTAAACCCGTTCGAGTCCATGTAAAGGACTTGAAAAGAATTAACTGTTAACTAATGTAATTTTCTTTCCCCAGGAGTAAATATGACTTCAGTTCCGGAATTTATAACTCCTGGGAAAGACGCCGAGGCTGCCATCCGACTGGGAAAGAGGCTGCACGATCTATTTGGTTCCAGTCCGGAATCAAGTCCAGAACTCCAGCTGTACTATTCGCCGATCCCCAATATGACACCGCCTACTCCCGATCTACCCCAGCAGCAACCGTCCTTACCAAAGAAACTATCAACCCCTTGTGTAAATAACCCCCTGAAATATAGTGACAGAGACACCGTTAGTGGTATAAATAGATTAAGTGTAGATAGTAAGAAACCATATTTTAAGAAACGTTTACGTAAAATGCATGACTATAGGGTGTATGATCCAACCGGCCGGCTTGTGGCGCGCGTGAAAATACCGTGGGACTGTGAGGTCAAGCCGACGTACGAAACGTATCGTACGTTCGAAAATTTTCGGGAGAAAATTTTCTAAGAAAGAAAGGGGGGTGTGTAATGAAGCATTCTTCATTACTTACAAATAAATTTGGATATCTCAGTAGAATCGAATTACATAGGCAAAGTTAAGAGATCAAACTTCGTGCACATCTATGTATAAAAACTGGTGAACAGAATTCGCCAGCCGGTCACCTGTTCACGTTACGTCACACGCCGCGATCTGTATAAAAGCAAGCCCATTTCATAGCGAAAGGGGACTGACTTGCCAGACCAGCACCGAGATTGACCTGCCGTAATCTAAACAACCCGGAGCCGTTGCTATTGTGCAAATCCGAGAAATAGAGAGTGAGTATTAATTGCCGTTTGAAATCCATTCAAGTCATTGAATTAACATTCCAGGATATAAGTCCGATTTCAAATTCGAACTTTGTTTATAAATTCAATAGTCTACAAAACAATCCTTATAGCTTGGACGAATACGATTCAGCTTCTGCGAATTGTTTTTCTAGAGACCAAGTTAGGATATTGTCCGAAACCGATTTGTAGAATTGTGAATAAACACACAGCCGAAACCGCTGGGAAAATCAATCCTTATAGCTTGGACGAATACGATCCAGCTTCTGCGAATTGTTTTTCTAGAGAATTAACATTCCAGTATATAAGTCCGATTTCAAATTCGAACTTTGTTCATAAATTCAATAGTCTACAAAACAATCCTTATAGCTTGGACGGATACGATTCAGCTTCTGCGAATTGTTTTGCTAGAGACTAAGTTAGGATATTGTCCGAGACCGATTTGTAGAATTGTTAATAAAGTCACAGCCGAAACCGCTGAAAAATCAATCTTATAGCTTGGACGAATACGATCCAGCTTCTGCGAATTGATTTCAGGGGCTACGTGGTGATTCTCTCCGAGACCGACTTGTGAAATTATTAAGTCAGTCATAGCCGAAGATAGCTGACAAATCAACCTAGTCCGTTATACCCCGTTCCGTAAGAAATTACGTCTGAAATACAGGTCAGAGCGAATACACGACCCACGCTCCGTCGAAGTTAACAGTGTACTAAATATTTAGATTGTCGCGATTCATTTCATTTCTAGACCTAGGGACAAAAACTTGTCTACCATCTCACGCAGATGGTGGAGACTCCCGACGATAGGAAAACATCTAATTAGCGCGTTATTTTATACACGGAAAACGAACACATTAAAACGGCCTGTTCCTAGCAACATTTTGTAAATAGATTGTACATAGCTGGTGTAAATCTAAATAGAGATAATTAATAAACTTAGTTAAGCAAGAAATATCTGTTTTATTTGGCAATCCACACGAAAGAGAAACAGCAATTTTAAAACCTATATAAAAAGGGAACCTGGACCCTCAAGAAACCCGAGCAGGTCAGTTACTGTCATAAAAGGACAGTAAGTGACAACCTCCCCACTTGTAATTAACCATTCAAGCGGAAGGAGGTTACAAATGTTTGAACGATCCTTTACTTATCAAATCAGCAAAGTATATAACGATATAGATAAAGCTTACAAGCATCTTTCTATTAGTCAGTTTAAGTCCAAAATGAAATCGTTCATCTTTGAACGTCAATTTTCTAACTCTAACAGTATTTAATTTTTATTTTTTTTTTGTCTCATTTTTGTATAATGTATGATAAAAATTCTCAATACTTTTTTCTCTTTTTTTCTTTTCTTGATATCTGTATTTGTATTTATATACATTCCTTTTTTGTTGTGCAATATCTAATGAGCCTAACTAACTGTGTACTATACTGTAATATTCAGCAAGGTTAAGTGTGAGAGCAGTACGTTGCGTATAATTTGGTATGCAATACGCTGAACATCGCCTTGTGTTTGTTATTTACTGTAATACCTAAATATAAACTGCAATATATTATACCATTATTTGTATCAGATCGTATTATCGTTGGGAACAATAAAGACATTTATTATTATTATTATTATTATTATTATTATTATTATTATTATTATTATTATTATTATATTTGCTTTGTTCCATAACTTCACTTTCAGGTTTACTAGTGAAATGAGACAAATTTACTCAATTAACTATGTCAAAAAGAGACAATTATGAAAATTTCCAACAAGGATTAAATCTCTTAAAGCAAGAAGCCATTCACGATCAGGAAATTAACCGATTGACTCAAACTTGTATCTGTATTGTATTGCTGCTCATGTTTCAATAGCACCATACATCTCCAGTCATCGATTCCTAAACCTGATGTGAGAGTACTGCTACGAGAAGAGCTGTCTGAGACTACAGTTTTGAAACGTTATTGTTCGATCTGGACTAGAAAAACCTTATAATCAAAATATTGAAATTTGATTGATAATGAACCTCTTACTGCGTCATCAACCAGTGGCGGTTGGTACTAAAGGCCACAACCAACGTGCTCATCCAACCACCAAGATAAACACAGAAAGAAATTCCCATGTAGTTCAGTGCATCATTTTATTCCGCACGTCAGGCGCATGCATTGATAACTTCCAAAACTATGCTACGGAGAACGTTCTGAAGTGTACCTGATTCCGCCGACTACGGTTATCTTCGCCATACGCGCTTATACCGTCGGTTTGGGGCTCAAAGAATCGTATCTCCAGTAAACGTCTTGGCTTCATGTTGTACAGTGTGTGAATTCAATTCGAAGACGTAAAGTCTGAAGTCAGCCTTTGAATTGGCGTTACGATGCCATGATGAGACATCGACGTCGGAAAATCCAACAAGAATTTTCCATAGGCATGAGTTTGAATCGATTCCGGAAATATATTTATTTTAAGCGTTGTTATTCCAGACTTTTAGCATGAAATATTGAAAAACTTAAACACATGAATTGATATATTAAGTTTATCTTACAGTGTGCACTGTACGCCTACTGATTGTGTTTAAATCACGGGTCTAGTGGTAGATGCGTCATATACCTAACTACATTCAACATTCAATACAAACATCACAACTTCGCAATATTATACAGATATAATAGTTGAGATGTGTATTATGCAATCCTTTATTGAAATGTGTCACATCCTGGTCCTGTTCTTCACGTGTCCATTTGTAACTTCAAGCGATGAAAGCACGTAGATAGCGAACAAGTATACTAAAATGGAGGGATAATTCATTTATCATGCAGAAATTTGAACATTTGGTGGATTTAATACAAGAAGGTGGTTGTTGATTAATAGATAATCTCAAAAATCTCAATAGTAAGGTAAAAAATATTGAGGCAAACGAGCTCAAATTGGACGAAAGATATTTTTCTCGAAATTCCAGGAATTAAAATTGTACTGATTAAATTTTGAAATTCTGAATAGAAAGTTAAGAACCAAGCTCATAGGGAATTCGATGATATTCATTTACCACACTTCGATATAAATGTAATGTTTTGTTGACAACTTTTTCGCCAGCTTCAGCTATACACATTTTGTTTTCAAACATATAATCTTATAGAATACTTAAATGAACTGCTCCAAATAAATTGATGATATGGAGTGAAAATAATGTTTCGGAAAACAACACTAATAATACGGAAAGGATGGAATGAAACAATCAAGAAAAGAACCCACTCTATTTCTAATCGGTATACTGAAACTGAATGTATGTCAGGAAGGTCTAAAATTAGTCGAGCACTAGAATAAATCCTGTTCATCATCGATATTCAAAGTTGTGCTGGAGATGAGTCTGTTCTGCTTCCTGAATTCATAACTTCTTCAATTGTATAATTTTAAAAATCAAAAAAAATTGACAAAAAAGCGTATAACAGAGATTAGTATTCTGTGTAGTCTCCATGGACGACGATGATAGCTAGACAGTGCCTTCACATGCTTCCAATTAATGCTTGGAAGTATTCTTGATGGGAATGGCAGCGCACAACTAAAGATGAAGGGCTGCTCTAAGTTCTTTTAGAGTCTCCATTTGTGGCGTATAATCTCACGAAGTTCATTGGCAATATTTCTGGAAGCAGAACAGACAGTTGTCTCCCAGCACAAGTTCGATTATCACTTTTGAACAGGATTGGTTTATCATTGTCGGTCAGTGTTAGACCTTTCTGACACATACTCAGTTTCAGTATACTCATTGAAAACATGAGCTTATGTACTCTTAGATGATGTCAAATTGAAATAACTTCGTGGCATGATTCCTGAGTGTTGATTGTCAGATAATTCGCGAGTTGTTGCTTTGTAGGAGCTGCCTCGAAATTTTTCCGTGATTCAGCGGAAGGGGGAGTTGATAATTACGATTTTCAGCACCATCATCATTATAATTTATGAAGCATGGTATGGAATATCCTTGGAATAGTATCTTCAACGTTGAAGGAAATGTAATTTGTGGAATACTGTAATTGAATCTTGATGAATATATAATAATGCAATGGAAATGAGACTCTCAAACATATGTATCAAAGAACGAATTTTTGTTATAATGAAAGTTTTTCTAGAAGACATGAAATTTCTCGAGTATACAATATCCAAGGAGAACACAAGCAACGTTAATGTTGGGGAGGATAGCCGGCAGGGGGAATTTGATGACATTTATCTGCGACAAGCGAGGCATAGTATGAGGCCTGGTGAGAAGGTTTGTCCTGTGGGATGCTTAACGGGACAACTTCCAGATAGCGCCGTATTTTCCTACCAGAGGATCATCAAGTCAATTAGTACAAACAACGTTACTTCCAAGGAGGATCATTCAAAAATGTTAAGTATGTTCCGAGAATAACTGTAAAGTATCATTCAATTCATACAAAATAATACGTTGTCGCTCAATTCATATAAAACTGCGGCCGGTGATAGCAGTGGATGCTGCATATTGCAATACATCGATGTAGAAGACGTTATGTTCAAGAATATTCTGGAGCGGCTCTTGCCACTGTCACAAATGATATTGTATAAGCTTTATGTAAGAAAACTGATCAGTATACTATTGCTCCAAAGCTTCCAATATAGTAAATCATAAACCATGTGCTAAGTTTACCTATTTTGACAAGAATATTTGTTCGATCTCATTAATTGAATCTTACTCGAAGGATAGATCACAAATGTTGAATTGAATAACATATTCAGTCTAGATATATTATCAGGAGTATAATATGGGGCAATTTCAGATCTCATTCTTTCAAACGTCTATACTTCTATCATTCTAACTGCTATTGAAGATTTACAAGCTTATGCAAAAGATACACAGTTATATTTTGACCCTAATAACAGCAATTATTCACAAGACTCCATCTTTATTATTAAAGATATTAAACTGTTCAGTAGCTAGCAGCTGAAAACAATTTGAAGCTTTATTCTTTCAAGTTATTTTGGAAATTGACTTACGCTTTGAAGTCTATGTTATCAAACCAATTCAAAACTTAGTGATTAGCTTATATGAGCGGTTTGAATAACTATTGCAGCTGGATTCCGAGAATCGTATAAGCCAAGCCCCCTAATATCGAGTTTTTCCATTTTTTTATGTAACTGATCTTATAAATAATATGATTTATACCATAGACCTAGTATTCTAAGGAGACGAAACATCTCATTCATTAAACTCCACTTGACTTGTCGCAATGATTACTTGAAGTATGAGAAAGAAAACCAACGACCCTCTTTGTCGCCGAGTCATGATTACCTCTTATTAGCAACGCTTTAACTATGATTAAAAACTTGGTATCACTTGTGAGACAACACCGCTTCGAAATAGCTACAAGAAATACGGAAGCTGTCGAATTGAGTAGTACAGAACCAGGTCCTCATCCATAAAAGGTGCGCGGCGTTGTCCCTTTCTGAACAAATGATGCAATGGAATAGTTCTATATTTAAAAATTTAAATATTCCATAATTCGATTGTATATCCCAGGTTACCATAAAATATGGAATATTTTTCAGAGAAAACGATATTTCAACAGTGTTGCTTCTAATATTACGAATAAATAATGCTATGCACCTTTTTATGATGATTTCAAATCTCAATCCGGCAGACAGAACAACTAATCAGGCAACAGCACATTCCATACGGCCATTCTTGTTATATACAGCGGTCTGAGTGGCCCGAAATTCAGCAATGTCTGATCATGTTTAAATGTAAACAATTCTGTCTCCTTAGGATAATAGGTCTATGATTTATACTTTCTTCATTTATTATTCTAGTAATGCGAATCAACAGTATTGAAAAATTCAGTATAATTTGAAATTGAGGACACAACATATAATTGACTATGGAACAACATACTTCATAGAAATGCCCAACTATTCAACTGATCCAAGAGTTTGTTTGGAGTTTCATGATTGGGTCATGTTGTTTCAACTTTCCCAGCTCTCATAAGCTTCAAACACTTTTCCAAGGCGAATGGTGCAACCAGTTTTTTCGTTCTAAGTGCATCACATTAATTTGGCATTGATTTTACAAATTGTGTGAATAATTAAGATATCCTTCTTCAAAAATATTTCCACTGATTTTAATTAAGTCATAGAAAAATCGTTGATTCCAGTCATTATCTCATGTGACCACAATATCAGCAATTTCGAGTCACCGAATTCAATTGTACTTGTATATTATTCATGGAGAATGATAAATATTGTTCTGTGTTCAATATGTTTCTTGTGTATGCATGCCCCACCCTTGGGGAACAGAGAGAGACAGACAGTTAGTTTGTTAACAAACTACGCACGCCTGTAGACGTAAATATACTAGTTTGAATGTGAACGATACACCACATGTAATGGAATGCTCAATTGAATATTGCTGGCTGATTTATCACCACAACAGTACAGTGCTTATATAATAACAATAAACAGAGAATATGCGAATGATTCCTAATATAACACTTTACTACTTAGTAGCTGAAAGGTCTTCAGAACGTTAAAAGTATTTTTAGTGGATAAGGGTCGATGGTCATTATTCATAAGTGTTATAGTATATCTACAGTGTGCACTCTTCTATAGTTTATTAGACATATGACATGTTCACTGACTGATATAATACACAGTAATCTAAACTGTTACAAACACGATGCAACAGAAATTGACTAATTCTAAGATTGAGATGTAGTGATCTGTTATTAACGATGATACCGATATAAGAACTTCTAATCGAACATCTTTCATCTCAACACATAATGGCATTTTCCAAAATAGTTGTAGACCCTTCATGAAGATGCTTATCTTTAGTGAAACAATTATTGAATTTGTGGTGTAATTAAAATTAGTTAAACTCCAGAAGTACATGTCTTTAATTCATACACTAATATCAAGTTGATGAGATCACCACTTAAAACAATTAAGTGTCTTCAGTAAAAACTACTGAACAAAAGAATTAAATGACTCCATTTTCTTGAAGCAATCATTTGAATATATTGAGAACAAAGAGAAATTAAAATCTGAAAATATATTAACATAATAATAGCAGATACTTTTTCCTGGCGCATCCGCCATATGGGTTATTGAGAGACGCTGTCACAATACGTTTACTGAGGATGTGTCGTGTGTGAATACTCTGCTCATTATATAATAAATTGGTATTACTCATATGTGAGTTCATTTCAACAATAATTGAAGATTAATAATTTTTGATTCTCACAATCCTGTAGCAAAGCTGCCTTATTAATTATTATCAATTAGAATTCATTTAGATGTCACACAAGTTCCAAAAATTCAAGCTAATTTTAAGAACACCCATGAACGTAAATAGAAATACGATATTCTTTGTTACCTTTTATAACGAACAAATGAAGTATATGTGTTCATTTCTTAGTACGACCGTCCGTCATAAATTAATACAGTTTGTTCTTTGTATCTATAGAGCGGAAACGAAATGTATTGTCTCTAAATCCTTGACAAGGAAGGGTCATTCTGATTTGTAAAATATCGAAAAAGTCGAAGTTCTCATAGTGCTAGTAGGGAATCATAAATTACGTATTTACCAGAGTTGTTTCTGGAGAGAACAAGTGCTTCACAGTATATTGGTAGTTAAGACATATTTTGAGCGATCAAAGGTTCTTCAACCTGTCTATCCCTTTGAAGCTAGATTATATTCACGTAACCATAACATAGTATGTGCATGTTGCGGTCACTTCTTATAAACATGTAATTAGAACTTATAAAGTTACAGGTATCAAGCCACTAATTTACACTAAATAAACAATGAATGTTTTTTATTATCTCTTTCTTATTGGAGAAAAGTTACTACCTCCAAACATATTGGTCACAGAGGAGTGGTTATTCAAGAATATAAAATATCAAACTCACCACACTAAAGTCAGTTATTTTCTAAATTCTGGAGTTGAATCTTGCTTTGATTATTTCAAGAATCACTTAAATAATATTTTTAAAAACTTAACAACTTAACAAGTTAGTTCATCTTAACAATAGTTGAAGACTAGTGATTTTTGATTCTCACAATCCTAATTTCCAGATATGTACTGTTTCGGGGTCTACTACTTACACCTCATTATCAAGTTTAGTATTATAAGTGGATCCATTTATAAGAAATATTCATAATTGCAATTAGTTCTGTATTTAGATTCACTAGAATGTTATGTTTCATGCTACGGTAGCGTCTTGAATTCCAATAAAGTGTCTTCAGTAAAATCTACATAACGAAGGAATCAGGTGATTCCATTATTTTGAAGTAGTCATCTGAATATATTGAGAACAAACAGGAATTTCAATGTGAAAACCTGAAACACAATAATAGCAGATAATTTTTCCTGGCGCTTCCGCTATGACGTGTAGAATAATTATGGGTATTTGAGAGACGTTCTCATTATACATTCACGAGGATGTTTCTAGTGTGACAATGCCCTGCTTATTATATGTTCATATATATTCGATACCACCTCGACATTCCTCCTTCAACATGACGAACTCAGTTAGTCTGAAACTGAGGTGTAACACTGCTTAAAACTTCCTCCTACTATTTCAACCGTTCTTGTCTATGTTCCTTCAAGAACAGAATTATTACCATGATACTTCTATAAGGAATAAATTGAATTCAAGAAATTTTTCTTGCAAAGTTTACAGCGTTATGTGTTAATCTATGAAAATGTAGCCAAAACCATATATCAATAGTAATTGGCATTTGCACTAAACTTACAAGTTACGATGTTCGTACATGTCGTAAACCACATTCCTTATTGCTATCACATCAATATTAATTACATTATCACTTTGGTGAAATGCCAGTATCAATGACACATGATCAAAATATATTAAACTGTAGGTAACACTGACTGATAACCCAGAGAGTACTTAATTCTTCTCGAAAAGTCTATAGCCTTTTATTCTTTCATGCTAACATTTCGTAGTGTGACATCACTCAAATCTCAAGATAAGAATCTCGGACACTTCCCAGGTTAAATATATAATTATGATGAATATTTATAGCCGCAAAACCCTGTTGCCATGATGGTTCAATGAAATACTATAGCATCACTTGAAAAACTGATGTCAAAGTATCATTTGCAACAGGCTTACCGCACTTCAAAAGCATACAGTCCCAATGTTCACAACTTCAAAGGGATTTGCAAAATTTCTAATCTTTATGACCAATAGAAACAGTGCAATCGTCTCCATAGTGGCTTAAGTATTCACGCACGTACGCACACACAGACATCATTTCAAGAGTTCAAGTCGATTTGGAAATGTTCAGAACGGATGTTTCCGCAAAAAAAATTTCAAACTCATAACAATACTTCTATTATACTATATATAGACAGGTGAGTGAAAAACGAAGTTTATTATTGACATGCAAGTCTGAAATGCTGTATGTGCTAAGAAGCTATCAAAACTATTGTCCTGAAAATTAATCATTTTTTATAGCATGTCCGATTGCACTACGTTAAACTGAATCGAGAAAGGGAACATTATATTTATCATCTCCATGAATATGTATCAAGCGATGCACTAGAAGAAGAAGTGAACTTATATGTTCATATCAAGTGCATATTCAATAGATGCGGTATGTGCTGTATCTCATGTATATAATGCAGTAATGAAAATCTCGTAGTTGATTAATCCGAAATGTATCAGAACGAGAATATATACTGAGAGAGCGGCACTGTATTATCTTGCTTCCTGGATACAATGTTACAGCCAGAGGCCACAAAGCTTTCTCAATCAGTGTAACCTGCAAAGAAAAACTGTCTTTTAGACGACACATCGTAGACTTTGATTGATCAATCTGTAATGATGAACTGTGGAAGAGAAAGGAATAGCAACTTTATCAAGTATTTCCCGGAAGACTTAGAAAGAACTCAATTTCCACCCCTTTAATAATGTATATTAGCGAGGTAACCAACGAATTACTAATAATTCAGAAACTTTGTTCATTTTGCACGAGGTATTACATAGTTTGCGCTTTATGGAATTCACAAGGCAACTAGATTTATTCTCTAGCTCAGGCTTCTCTGAGCATACGATATTAGAATGAACTGGGAAGAGGAGAATACAATTTGATTAAAATCTTTTTCAGGTAATTGGAAATTAATATCTAGATAAGAGGATTACAAGGAGTACTTGTGGTGGATTATATGGTATTCAAAAGCGGAACACAGTTTTAATTTCATCTGGAAGTAACGTAGCAACTTCGAACTATTTGTGAAGGCTGAACAAGAGCAATGTGTTGAAAGTAAGCAAAATCTGAACAGAAATTGATATATATGCCAAATTTACTGGTAGATAGAATTAGAGTTATATGAATGCATGTATGAGAATGTACTAGTATTTATCTTCCAGTTACAGTTTTGTGGAAGTAAATAGTTATGCCAGTTGTGGACAGTATAGGAATACTCGACGTACTTGCTTGTATTATTATTTAAAACATATATGTTATTTGTATATCACGTTATTCTATTATTTTCGTTATTAATTTATAATTTTGTTATTGCTACAAAGACATTCTTTTTTAGTTTTTCACATTTCTTCATTTGAATATGTTTTTCCAATATTCAATAATAATGAATGATATCTTAATGTACCGTTTTATGTTAGGTTCAGTGGAAAAATTGCTTTAGCCGAAATCCGTCTTTATTACAAAACTTATGAACATAAAGACGATCATTATCATGATTATTATTTCATGATTCAACCTCACATTTTGTATTTCATCTCCAGACAAATTGGTAATTGGATGTCCTCTGCTATTGAGATGGCTTAATGATCGAGTTGTGATCATTTCAGTAGGACAGCACTGAAAGACACTATAATACAAAAAAATCGTCTTCACAAATCAAACAGCGATAAACGTGAATCTATTTTGACAATTCATCTACTGAAATTGAGTGAACAAAAAAATTAAAGTGAAGCAAAATAAATGTTGACATCACAAAAACAAAAAGTTGAAAGATAAAGATTGTAAAGTGAAAAAATTGAAAGGAAAAAATTTAGTTTCACTTGTATCCGAATATACTTAATTTCATGATACATGTGAAATAAATTTTTTTGTTTTATTTCGTCAGAAAAATTTTCAACTCTTGTTGTACAATTTTCGTCTCACAGTGTTGTTGTTTATCATGTGGAAGTTTATTTCATATCACTATATTTTATTACTTTTTGTTCCCGTAATGACAGTTGGAGCATACACATAAAAGTTTATATTTAATTGATTTTAAATTTGTACCCAAGCATTTTTTGTGCCCTCAATGACATTTGAAGCATTCAGAAAAAAGTTTTTCACTCTTCTTGCTGTTATTCAGAGAGTTCACTTGATCGATTATGGAAATAAACCTTATCGTACAACTGGAAGATAATGTTAATGATATTATGAGACATTTTTCAAGTCTATATTATTAATCTATATTAAATAACTCTAAAAATACACTATTATCAAATGGATATCCAGTGAACACTTCTATAGTAGGATGAATTCAACTCATTCAAGTAGCACAAAATAAACTTGAACGAAAATCGAGCAGTTAAATGAAAATATTGTGGAGATTGGTTTCGACTACATTTTGGATAATTTCCAGAAGAGGTTCATTGATCGATATGAAAAATAAAACTGTTTCGAAAATCAGGTATGAAAAATGAATATTCAAAAGAGGAAGCGTGTAACTTTGAATCGATATCATTATTACATGCTCTGTTGTAGAGGTTATTGCACAACTATATTGAAATAATGAATTTTCATTATCAATTATTCCAATTATCAGTAGTATTTGGTCACATTAAATCCAGTGTTGCTTTTCGGATTACCATTTGTACCAATGTGATCCTTTTGTAGCTTTAAGTTATATCTTAGATGTGTTCAATAGTGTTGAAAATACAAGGGGATAGACGAAGTTCTCGATCTTTCAGCTAACATTTCAGCTACATATATTGATTGTGGATTGCTCAATTTTACCAAGCAGTTTGTCATCATAATGTTACTCTGTATATTACTCTGATAACTAACATTATACATGACGACGATTGGTATAAGAATGACCTATTACATGAATGATTTACATATATACAGCGTCTTCGGAATCGTTTACATTTTACTGGAATTGAATATTTTATCAATATTCGATACATCATCGTTTGAAACTCTGATTTCTACACTCCTTCCTTATTATTTAGATAATACTGAAAAATTTCAGTAACACGTTTTTTCTGGAAATGTAAAAAAAATTTAATTACAAAACCATGAAGTCTGAACTAATTTTTGCAATTACTTCACGGCATTTTATTCGGTTTATTCATCATATGCCCGTAGTAGGTTCAGAACTTTTCAACGCCACAAAGAAAACTTCCTTGCAAAGAATTTGCCAATAGAATTGGGTGTTTATAAAATGTGTCTCTAAGGGTGATGAATCGGGGTTCTAAACGAGTTCATGAATTTGGTGGCGCCCACATACAACATTGGTGGTTGACAAAGGATTACAAAGAGGATGCAAAACAGTTTACTGATCAATACTGCCAGAATAAATGGCAAATTTCTTTGCATCCAGGCATCGTGCACTTACCAAGATTCATGTCTCTCTGTCTTTTGTCAGAAACTGATTGCACAAATTTGGGCAAACGACTTCAGTAATTGATGTGTAGAGAATTCGCCAATAGAATTGGGTGTTTATGAGATGTGTCTTTAAGGGTGATGAATCGGGGTTATAAACGAGTTCATGAATCTGATGGCGCCCACATACAACATGGTGTTGGTTGACAACGGGTTACGCAGAGGATGCTGATCAGTTTACTGATTATTACTGCCAAAATAAATCGCAAATTTCCTTGCATCCAGGCATCGTGCACTTACCAGGATTCATGTCTTTTTGTCTTCTGTCATAAACTGATGAATTTGTGCAAACGACTTCAGTAATTGGTGTGTAGGGGAATGCCGTAATTGTATCTTCACAGATAAATCCAGATATATATTATTTCATTCGTATAACCATATTCTCACCTAGCGAGAAATTGGGGAGGCAAATATCTAACGATCAATGGCTCCAAACTGTTTATTTTTGAGGTAGCTCTGAAATCGTCCGGGACTGAATTTCTCACAAACTGAGTTGAGTGTCCAGATTAACCAAATTGTGTAACTTCAAAGACATCAGAATTTTCCGAATGGAATGGCCTGATCGTTAACCTGACATAAATTCCATAAAGAACGAATGGAACCGTCTCCAAAGACGCACACAATGAAGAACTTGCTAAGATGGATATGAATGGCGAGCTCCACAAGAGTATTAGATCATTATTTTGAATATAGCGAGGAGGTTAGAGGGGGTTCATAGAGCAAGAGGTGGACTCACGAAGTATTGTGTATTGTATCAGAGCACTTATATTACTGCTTGTGTGAGTTCATATTTTATTATTAAATTTTATCATTTTCATAATATTTCAATTGTTGACGGTACTTTTCTAATTGTTATATGATTACATAACTTAATTGTATTTATAGAGATAATATAATTTTTATTCCCTTATGACGAACAATTTCTAGGTATTGCTTTATCTAAATTATCTATTTCAGAAGAAGCGCAGTTTATTTATTGAAGACCGGAAAAGCGAAATACAACACGTTTTTCTTAATTAAGGGTACTCATAAATTGCATCAAACTGATGCGTTTTCAATTCGCAGTCCGAAATTCACTGCCTGAATTGTATATTGAGGTATTTTACTCCAACGAAGGCAATTTACTGAGAGAGCAAACAGTCTTGGAGACTTAATGAAAAAAGGTCGTGAAAGTGCTTGTTGACTCCTCACATACAATTCTTTAACAAAAGACATGATTGATTTTTATATTAGTTTCCATTAATAAACTTGCAACGCAAACTAATTTCAATTACTGAGATAGATTAGTTGACAATGACTAATCATTCCAACAGTTGACCTAACTCATTTTCACGAATGAAAATATGCGAACGGGATATTAAATGGTACAATATTTAATTCTTGATGTCAGTTGACCGAAATTGATTTAATTTAGGAATCTGACCATTTCAAATCATAGATGAGTGTGTTTATTCTTCAGAACTTCATAATTGTTGATAAATCTATGATTACTTGAATGGATCCAAGGCTGTAATTAGGATATGTAGACATCTAGCCTGAAACTGCAATGCGGTGAGATCTTTCGAAAAAATAACTTGGAATACGATTTATTAATATTGCTTTGGACATATAGCTGACCCTAATATCTGAATTATCCCTACTGTTAATAACTATGAACAACCTGAATCTCATATTCTGATATATTATAAATTGTAGATCCAAGCTTACGTATCACGGAAAAATATTTCTCTTTATGAATTAATGTTTTGTAAAGACGTGTTCAGTCTATGTGATCGTGTATGAAGGCCTTCAAAGCTGTCTGATTGGACATATGATATGGACAACTGGTATTCAAGAAAGAATATAAGATTGATGAGATTTATGTCTACATACAAAAATCAGTATTTTATTCTGAAAAATAACACAATATTGTACTCTTAAGTGCAAAATTCAAATTCAGTATAGGAAAAGGAAGCTTGTTATGTGTAATTCAAATGAAGATATTTTAGAAGCGATCGAACGTAAAATGATAATATCAAATAATCTTATTGGCTAATTGGCTTGCGCCTACTCTTAGGACTGATGAAGCTACATATAATATATCCATAACATAGTTGTGTTGAAACATCACTTTCAATGCTGAGCAAAGTGAAAACGTTGGGCAGTTCTTCTAACATGGAGGTTCCGAGCCAGTTTTTGTTCAACTCATTTTGAACATAACCTTTCTCCACTGCTGTTCGCAACAATGAGTGATAGGTTTATTCTTTTAGCGATCTCGATATTGAGAAAACAAACTTTGAGCTTTGAGCTAGGAGTTTAAGCATTCATCTCTCCTGGCTATTGGCTTTTTCAATTTCCTCATTATATTTTCGAAACTCATGGTGTCTTATTATGGCTGTGCTTCGTTATGAAAAGTGAAGCGTTCTGATGACAACATGAAACAGTAGGTATTAGGTAGGTGCAATTGCTGACGATAATCTGTAGTGGAGGGCAATTATAATTTTTTGTGCAATTTTCGCGTTCGTTAACAGGACCCGGCTCAAAATGTTTGTATTGATGGCCCAAACAACATACTAAAAAGTTGAATTAACAAAACCACCCAGTTTAATTGGCCAAAAACTGTTTTTTTGCGCTTTTTGAGAGGTACTTTTTTCTTTTATTTTCTTTTGAATGCCTTAGAGATTTGGCTCAGGTTTGAGATTGATACCCTTTTATTCTGGGTGTCAGAGGAACATATTGGTTCAAGGTTTTTGAAAATCGGTTCATGCTCCCTCTCACAAGATAAATATATATACACGTATTTTATTTCAAATCTATCTGTAAGCCAACAATCGATCAATTCAGCTGAAAATTTAGGTGAAGGTAACTCTTTCCAAAGATAAAAAATGGTTTTAGGTTTGGTCGAAAATCTTCGATGGTTTCCCCTCAAACTCAATTTTAGTCCATTTTTTCCAAAAAAATTCAAACCCAAATATCTTTTGTCATTTCAGGGTTATCGAGATCTACTTGGTCTCAAATGAAAGCTATTTGTATGTTGTTTAATTTATGAGCGTCATCCATTCATTTCCAATTTGGACTAGTTGTTGGACATATATTGTTATTATATATTTTGGATATGAATTATGATTTTTATGGCACCATTACGTTTATATTTGCATATAAATACATATACATACTTATATTTATGCATATTAAATACGAATATATATTAATATACATAGGTTATGTATAGGTGTCCAATGGACCCATGTCTATCGGATCTGGACTTCCAAATTTTGTACTAAAATGGACATGCGAATAATGAATTCCGGAGCTTTTATCGCATATTTTTTGAGAAAAAAGTAAAAAGTTCAAGTGTGAAAAAAAATCAATTTTTTCGGAATTTTTGGCGATTTATTATATTGTAGCATATATATATATATGAATGAAAATACTTAAATGTATATCTATATAATATTGTTACCTCTACTACAGTACATTCATGTTTGGATAATAGGTGTATTATATGTGTATTTATTAGTATATTATAAAATCAAACTATTCTCTTTTATTATTATTATGAAACCACATCCTGATGGAATGATAATGATAATGATGATAATAATAATAATAACAATAACAATAACAATAATAATAATGATAATACTGATGATAATAATGATGATGGTGAAAATAAATGTTAGATTATCTTTATAGTAACCCAGAAAGGTTTACTCTTGCTCGTGTTTAACTTAAAAATTTTTATTATATGTATTATGATAATAATGTGTGTGCTTAAAATGTAGTATAACAGTTTGAGTGGTTGAAGAGAATGTTTTGTTGTCAAAAAATTAAAAGTAAGCAAAACATCTGTCTTATATGAATAAGATCATTTTTATTTCAAGACCCGTATATAAATAATAAAAATATGCAATAAAAGTTGTTTAAGATATCATTTTGCTTCGGAATTCATTAGTCGCATGTCCATTTTAGTGAAAAATTGGGTAGTTCAGATCTGATAGACATGGGTCCATTGGACACCTATACATAACCTATGTATATTAATATATATTTGTATTCAATATGCATAAATATAAGTATGTATATGTATTTATAGGCAAATATAAGCGTAATGGCCCGATAAAAATCACAAATCATATCGAAAATATATAATAAGAATAAATGTCCAAAAACTAGTCCAAATTTTGGAAATGAGTGGATGACGCCCATTAGTTGAACAACATACAAATAGCTTTCATTTGAGACCAAGTAGATCTCGATAACCTCAAAATGACAAAAGATTTGAATTTTTCGGAAAAAATGGACGAAAATTGAGTTTTAGGGAAAACCATCATAGATTTTCGACCAAACCTAGAACCATTTTTTTATTTTGGGAAGAGTTACCTCCACCCAAATTTTCAGCTGAATTGATCGTTGAACCAATGGGTTCTTCTGACACCCAGAATGAAAGGGTATCAATCTCAAACCTGAGCCAAATCTCTAAGGCCTTCAAAAAAAAAATAAAACAAAAAAGTACCTCTCAAAAAGGGCAAAAAAACAGTTTTTGGCCAATTAAACTGGGTGGCACCCATTTTGATGATTCAACTTTTTAGTATGTTACTTGGGCCATCAATACGAACATTTTGAGCCGGGTCCCGCTAACGAGCACGAAAATTGCAAAAAAAATCATAACTACCCTCCACTACTGTCCGTTCTACTAAATTGATAATGCGACAATGAAAGCAATAGGTTTATTGTAAGCTTCCGGCACTTGCACAACATGAAGGTTCCATTCCAGAAGAGCAAATGGGAAATATCTATCAAAATCTTCTTTGTTCCATCTGCACTGCAACATTTTCTTAAATTGTTGGAAACCTTAATTCTTGTTAGCAAGTTTCGTACAAGCGTTCAGATCATATCATTTCAGTTCAATCGTCCCGATACCGACAGCCTGCAGGTTTTTACATATTATAGTACATTATGAAACGAAAGTGAAGGTGAAACCAATAACGTCGAAAACATCTAATGAACTGGAGGATATGCCCATGAAGGAACAAAATTCAGGAATTATTAATGAGTAGAAAGTATTTCAATTATATTTAGAACTTTTCGATATAATACAATTGATGTTAATTATGTTATTCAATAAGCTGCTAAATGTATTTATTATTATATAATTATCTCTGAAGGCGATAACAAATTTTCCGTTTCCGGGTATCGAACCCAAGCCCATTGAGTGAGAGCCAACTGTCCTAGCTCCTAAACCACATTGTCGTTCCTTATAAACTGTTAGGGTACGGTGTATATTTGAGTTTACTTTAATACTTGTTTGTGTTGTTGTTATTATTTCGAATCATTCTGTTGAAATATGGATGGAAGATGTAAGCAGTTTTACATTAACCTAAATTCACTGTAAATGTCTTGAATCGATTCAATGTATATGTTGCGAGTTATGATTCTTTAACATTTTCAGCATTTCAGAAAAGGGTGTGTTTACACACGATTTCTATGAAAAACAATTGCTTTAGTCACCGTACAGCATACGTTTTTTTTTCAAAATTTGTATATGATAGAAACTTTCATATTTTTGAGTTATTGTGTAGACAAGCATATAGTGCATTTTGCACAAGAATTTTTCTATGATTTTAAGAATGAATGAATAGATGCAATATACTCTTTGGACTTCGTCTGCGAAGAGTATGATAAAGCAAGCTTACAAAATATGCTTATTCATTGAAAATATTCATGAACAAGGACATTTTTCCCAAACGTGGAATAGCAAAGCACCAACATGATTCAAACATGTCTCAAAACAAGGGATGGTGATCTTCAATAGTTCTTGCAGAAATCGATATTTTGCAGAGAAAATATTGATTATTCAATCGATCTTTTCATATTCGATGTAATTGAGAACCGATTATTTGTGAACAGATTGATTTTCAGATTAATTTCTGTCTGACCTTACAGATTCTTCTGAGGTAAAGAAAAAACATGAAACTAGTAATTTATTAGAGAAATTCCCGAGAATATATCTCATGTATGTCCTTTACTCATTTGTCTTACTTTTTTATTACAAACCAAATGACGAATTCAAACATTTACTATTTTTGAACTCATTGAAATTTGTAATTATTTATTAATATGTTTAAAAGCTCAACATATTATCAATATTCAACAGAATTAGAAATAGGTGAAATCAGGTTATATTTATATCTTTTATTTTGTGTTCTTCAATGTGATGGATTTTCCTACTTTAACCTAACTATGGCATTACAGAATATTAGATGTAATGTGTACTATATTGATTCAATTCAAATTAGAAAGATCGATTCTTTAAAAGCTGATTCTGTGTGAATCGTTTTTTGAAGTTTCTATTGAAATCAATTCTGAAAATCTACCAGGTCATTATCGCTACGAAACCTGCTAACTCAGTCTTCTGTCTATTGCACAGTTGCACGTAGATACCTACATATACCACAGATCACTGCAAAACTGTATAACAGCGGGTGATATATAAACAGCAAGACAACAGAAGGTGGAAGTCCGGCGCACAGCAGCTCTGCAACCGGTGTCGAATCAGCAGACTTGCAGCAATAGTTTCAACACATGAAATATGACTTGCGGGATTCTGAACTCTTTGCTTGTTTGTGATCAAATAAAAATTATTAATCGTAATTGAACATCGTACGCGCCGAGTAATATTATGTGTATTAATTAGTATGTTTTACAACTTCCTTGCCTCAAAATCCAGGCATTACGTTCTACAAAACTTAACAGGAATATGTACGCACTTAGGAATTTGTAATATAATATCAAACCATGATCTAATTACGGAGCTTCGTACATTGATTAAATCTAACGCTTCATTCACCTGCTCTGGTTTTGTGAAGTTATGCTTCTAATGCTGTTAGTGAAACATTGATATATTTAATTAAGTATTTGGTTCCAACTTTTCCGGATGTACATTTCCTTAACATATCACTTCCTGTATCAACATTATATAAAACTTTAACAACGCTTTGTTTGCGGGTTGTAGATGGGGATGGATGGCCGACCTCATGCAGGGAAACCGGCGTGAGTCCAAACAACTGCAGCGAAGTAGCATACTTATCAATTAGAGCTATCGGTAAAAAGTGGATATTTTATACTTCGGAATGATAAAATTATTTTCCATTCAATCACGTTTTATCAAATTATATATTCCTTTGAACTTTACAAATTATTACCTTTACCATCTGTATGTTTACATAAGGTAATGATAACTAACCAGGCTGTTTATATTATATTTCTTTATTTTTTGTAACTAATGTCCATATCACCGAAGTAACATTCCTCATATTTTTTGAATTATTTCTTATACACAGGGCTCATACCCTAACAATAAGTAAACCTTGGTTTATAAAAACACTAGCTTCGGTATATCATTGTAATAATTCGATTATTTTTTACAATAATTCAATGCTTTAATGAAGTAACCTATTTATATCAATCAATACAAAAACGCTTCAGGTAAACAAATGGAGAGCACAAATCAAGAGTTCATTAAATCCTTAAGAAACTCCAATGAAAACCTGTTGATGTTGCTAACAGGAACATAAAAACATGAATATCAAGAAATAAACTGAGTTCACCAATGAACTATATAAGTGTTCACGCTGTGATTGAACTGTAACACTATAAATGAAAAATAATCAGCCTTATCATCTAAAAATACTAATAAAGTACTGAGGACCTTTCGGTATGAAGTAGTCATCCTCATAATAAACTAAATCAGAAATCAAAATGTTCCTATTTGAGTACAATTTGGGGATCATAATGCAAGCAACGAGTTACGCTCAGCGAGATATAAGTAGGAATTTGATAAATTGCTTTTACGCTTATACATTTGGCCCTTTTGAATTACCTGTATATTTGTCTATGTGTTTTAAAATTGACAAATTTTCTTGAGAAATGGTGTCACATGTATTTAAAATATGTTTGGCTGATTTTCCACCAATATTTTTATTTATATGGGCAAATTGTTTTTTACACCGAGTTAAAATTTTCCTCATAGTTTCAGCGATAGAGTATTTTGAACATGACTCACAATCGATTATGTAGATCTGGGAACTGTCGGGATGATGGATGAAAGTTTTAAATTTTATTGAACTATTTGAAGGAAGTGGTGGTAAAGAGGATTATCTTAATTGGGTAAATACCTTGTTGAATGACGTTTCCTATGAACAGATTACCAGTAACCCTGAATACTTCATATTAGTAAGTCATTCCCAGGAAACTTATACCCGTGTAATCTCGAATAATTTGATAACAAACTTAGACTTAGGAATCTGAAGCTTCCTAAACTGTAATGCTTACCTATCATTCACATGACACAAATCATTTCAAAAATTAACTGTCTCACGTATAATACTGCAAAATGGTTATAAGGAATTTAGTAGATTCCAAGCCGCACCAAGTTTGTCCGTGAAAATTTTTTTGGAATAATTGCAAAATTGGTAAATTTCATACTTGAACCTGGTTCATTTGATGTTGTTCCAGTATTTCCAAATACTCCAATCCCTGTGTCGATGAACATTCAGAGCAAATGGGTTTCAAATATCCCCGATACAAACTACACAGAATACTCACATATTTATGTATGGAGCAAATTTATCTCACTTTTAACAAAAACTCCTATGAACAAACACACCTTTGATAAAGTTTCTGACTTCGACAGTTAAGGGATTTACAGAATCGATTGTGAGTCATATTCAAAATGCTATGTGGGTCCAACTGAAACGAACATTTTATCTCGGTACAAAGAACATTTTGCCCATATAAAGAAAAATAATGTTGAAAAATCAGCGATAGCCGAGCATATTTCGAATGAATGTCACACCATTTCTCAAAAAGATTATTACATTGAATACTGGAAAATATCTGGGTAATTTAGGAGGGATGAAAATGTATAAGCGAAAAAGTAATTTATTGAATTACGGTGTACCTCCATCTGAGGGTAACCTCTTCTTCGCTTTATTATCCCCAAATAGCATTTGAGTCGGTACATTTTGATTTATAATTTAGTTAACTCTGATGCTGGTCACTTGGCATTCGAAAAGTCCTCAATACTCGACAGTATTTTTAGTTGATAAGGACGATTTCTCATTCCCTATTTATATTCACTTAGTTCAGTTTGTGTTCCGAATATATCGATATTTTACTATGAATCAGTAAAATTAGGGCCCTTCATACTGGCGTTGATGTTTTAATACATTTACTTGAAAAAAATTAACGCCGCGTTAATAACGTTAGTATGTAGGTTTAATAAAGTCACGTTATTCACTTCACACGGAAAATGCACTCCGTATATTGTATCCGTTGCTCACTGAAATCACTCAACTTATTCGTTCTACGAGCAGGTCTCCACGTGAATTCATATTAAGACATCAACGTCCATCTGTAGGCCCATATGACTAACTTTCCATAGATCGATCATGGAGCTAAGGCTTGGAAAATGATAGTATACCCGTATACACAATTTTCGAATGGCGTGAAATTGTTTGGTTATTATTTCATAATGAAAATATATTCAATGATGAGAATGTTGTAGTTAGACGATTTCTGTACATTTGATAATGTCGTTCCTTCTCGTATGAATGAGAAAATAAATGATTAATCGATTAATGAGTATTCATTATGAAACATTTGGAATAGTATATGTCACTTGTAATTCAATAACAGATGTTATTCCTCGCTGAGTAAAGCTAAAGTTATCATCAGTTGCTTGTATTGTACGCAACAAACCATCACTCAGAAAATCAAGTGTTGAAAATGATTCTCCAAAAAGAAAGTGACAATTACAAAGCCCATTGGAGCGATAGGACCTCGAAGATATGAATGTGACTTAATAATCACTGCAAATCCTGAGTGATTTAGTGACAGTCTATTCCCTTCCATGGTTAAGGAATATGTAGGATTCTGCATAGAATGATCATAAACTGGGGGAAAGTCGGACACTTTACTGCTGCGGCAGCCTTGAGCTAAGCTCTACCCGGTTGTAAATCCGCCCGCAGCTGCGAGACGGTGTCGCCTTCCTACAACTTCACCTGCGGTCGACACCGCCACCACTATGTGTCACAGTTTTTACTCTGAAACATAGGTTTCTAAAGTTCATATTGAGCTGCAACTTACTAAATGGGTAATATTTTATGTCTAGTCTCCACGCTTTGAGGATAGTGGGATGTTAATGAACATATGAACTGGAGATGTTTAGAAACTTCGAGTTGCCGGAGTTCAAATTTATCCATTTACCGATTCTTCTCAGATGCAGAATATAATTTCCTACCATCTGACCCTAGTCAATTTGACGTATAGGAAATTTGTGATTAATCACACGGGTCAATCGTTATGACAATGCTTCGACTACTTTGTAAGATATTCTTGGTCTGAAAAAACACGGATACTGGTTATCTTCGAGTACAGGTGGAGGCTACTATAAAGATAGTGTGCGAAGCAAGATTAAATCCGGAAATGAGTTTTGTGACAAAAATAAAGAAATCGACCTCAACTAATTAAAAAGACGAGGAAAACTTGAATGAAAATTCTGACGATTTTAATGTCAGGACAAGTCCACTGACGTTACTTGATTACAGCCACAAGGAAGGTCATCTGCAAGAGTCGCACGAGATTCTAGACGGTGCTAACATCTTGTCTTGAATGGCTTTTCAAAATAAATTTGCTTTGGTAATTGGCAGTTGTAATAATTGTACTTTCAACATTTATGTTAGTAAATAAGTTATAAGTAATTATTACTTGAAAAAAATAATTATTGGTTAATTTCATAGTCTATTTGTTTTTCATAAACCAGTTTCAACTGGTCAATGGTTTTGACATTTAGTTGATGCTTTATGTGTCGAAATCTTGATTCTGGCTTTAGACTTTGTATTGGTGATACTTTGCTGCATGTTGCTAGGCAACACCTTTTGACTCTCATACTGTAATAGTTTATTTACTGGCCGCAAATGAGTACGGGACATAGTTATTCACGGAACAATATGGCAAATGTGTATTTTTGTATTAAGTGCGTGACTTGCTGTGTCGTTAATATAGAAACGGTTTGTTGCAGTGAAAAAAGATCTTTTGCTCTCTCAATTGAACAAAACCATACTTTTCGTCCTTAGAAAAAAAAGTGATGCTACGAGTACATCATCGTCTTTTATTTATTGGTTTCATTATTTTAGTAGTCTTTTGATTTTATTGACAATGCTACATGTATTAAATTAATTAAAAACAAATTCGAGTGCTTCTTCCAGAATATGGTTCGAACTTTATGCTTATAAACTTTAATGAGACTTTTTGGGAGTTTATTATAAACAAGACATACCCGTAGTAACGCCTCACCACTTTGATATTATAACATCTTCACATATTCACACAATAAAATAAGAAGAAATAAATGAATAATCATCTATTTCTCATTCGGTACATAAAATTATAATGTAAAATCAGCATTAGCAGAACATATTCTTAATAAAAGTCACACTTTTTCTGAAAAAGTTTATTATGCTTAAATCACAGTAGGTACTGCCAAATATCTAGAAAATTTAGAAGGGATGGAAATGTATAGACGGAAAAATAATTAAATGAATACTGATTTATCTATAAGGGTAATTCATTAATTACATTACCAATTCCAAATAGTATTCAAATATGCATTTCCTAATTATTAGTTATTGTGTATTCACGATTGTGAACTGTTTCATTGAAAAAAAAATAGGAAGTTATAATGCGGAGATAATTAGGCAGCTACCTACCACTCACTGTTATTGTGAAATGTCATGTTATCAAGTTATCGCAAAGCATGCTGTAGTTGCAAGTCTAATTGCTAAGAAGGTTTAACTCTACAATTTCTACTGATTCTAGGATGTTTAATTAAAAACATTACGTTGATGATGCAGAATTATAAAACTTCATCTGAATGTGGAAAGGCATGTTATGTCCTGTTTCTGAAATATGATTAGAGAAAGATGAGTCTGCTTCATTGAATATAAAAAATCGAAAATGTTCCTTATTTCTAATTAGAATTTACGGCTTGATCTACCAATTTGAAATTTATCATGCTCTGAGTAGGTTAATTCATGAACATTAGATTCAATAAACTTACTTATCTCTCTTTATCATTGGAGATAATATAGGATAATTTATTTTGTGAAATTGAAGCTAACATTTAGATTATGTTTCGATAAGGTAGAATCAATGTTAAACTAACATATGAGGAATCAAAATGTTTCGCGAAAGTATACATAATTGAGTAAGTTGAATTCTGCTAATTTCTATTTAGTAGTTTAGTCGAATAATGACTACTTGATAGCTAAAAGGTGCTCAGTACTTTAAAATTATTTTTTAGTGGATAAGTGATTATATTTCACTAAAATAATTTCAGGTTGGAATCCATCGTTGTTCGCTATAATTATATCCAATACTTCATCGTTTTCAGCGGAGAGGAAGTAAAAGGTCTCTATGTATCATTGTATTGATGATATGATTTATGACATGATAATGATTGTACTCTGTTAATTTGTGCCTAGGAGTTTATTGGAGGAATTAGTGACAGTTGTATCTGTAAATGTGTAGGAAATTTATTTTATTACCTTTCTCTGTCTCCAAAGTGGAATGATTAATGTAAGTATGAGTACTTAATGGGGATCCTATAGCTAGAACATCGTTTTTTGTGGAAATCTTTCAAGTGACATAATTCCGTACCATGAATCCGATATGATCTGATGATTAGAATTACCTCAAAATGTATGATGAAGAGCATACCATAACTATTATATTTGTGATAATGTCTTTCTAGTTCAGATCGATCAGTACCATCACAAACTTATAGTTCCATACAGCTGTTTCGCTCTTCTCATAGAGCTCATCAGTGGAACGAGCAAGTAGCAAAGTTAGCGAAAGTTCTTGAATCATTACCGGCCTACAATGTGGTAAAAAGACCAAAATACCTCACCCCAAATCAGTGCAACACAGTGACTGTTAGATTCCTCGAGTTTTACAAAAGTTACGTGGAATGTGAGACTACTTGAGTGAGCCAGAAAGACTTTATCATTATTATCTGACAGAAGCCAACATCTGTATATTATTATATTCATTCGTTTCTGATTCTCTTATATTGGTTTCGCTTGGCGTCGTCATCTGAACTAGAAAGACTTTATCATTGTATATTCATATATCCATTCATTTCTAATCCTCTTATTCTATATTTGTCAATATTAAATATAATTTTTGTTATCTTTTGAAGAACTGATAATGTAGGAAAAGCATGATGATTTCAATATCAAGGCGACTGTATGAAAAAAGGAAATAGAAAACGATAAAATTTGCCAGGTGAATAAAGTAAGAGCTCGGACACAATTGGTTGCAGTTTGTTAGAATGAAAGTCCTAAATTTTCTATATAGCGATACATATCACTACGGAATGAAAACAGGAATAATTCATCACAAAAATATCAAGGACTTGTATAACGCTAATCTGACGTAAATTCATTTACAAATCCATCATTCACGCGCATTATAAATTCAAGAATGGTGGATGACAGTCGTTACCTACGAAATGACATTCATGGATATACGAACCTTGTTATCTGCAGCAGATAGATGAATTTATTGGTAGCGTAAATAACGAGATTATCGAAGTAATATCGTCATATTCCCATAGCTCACCGGCATTACGTTGGCAAATTGTTCGATGGTAAACCTTCAAACTGACATTGCTCTCGAAATCGAGTAATTCATTTTAGGGGATACAATCCTGGATTTCTCACTTGTTCCACTCGATGAAAGAGAAGCACCCTTCAGTTCTACAATTATAACATTTGCGCGTATATTCCCATCATAAATATGGAATCTTTCGGGCGTCGTTATTATATTAAATAAATATTGTAATTCAAATTTTGTGATTGTACCCTTCAAGTGTGTATATTAGACTATGACGGCACTCCTGATGAGATTGGAATAGCACATGTATGATAACAAGAACTTTCTTCAATGTTTATTCCTATTAGTGTACCTAAACAAGAACTAAAAGGAGGAAAAGCAAATTAATTTAATATTCCATAAATATTGCCGATTTTCCGGGTTTTACATTGAATATTGAGATTTGAATAAAATACAATAAATTTCAATGATAATTTAAATCTTAACTGTGAGCATGAGGATGTCACTGGGTCTAGAAACAATAATTGTTATTATACGGATATTAATGTGTGATATTTTATTACATTCACGTTTATTTTTCCTTCAATTATTGATGAAGAATGAAATTCAATCCTTTATAAATCAAACTAGGATAATAATTGAATCTTTTTGATGGAATTGATATTTGAATTGGAATTTGACTCTGTTATGTGTCAGCTGGTGCATATATTTAATATATCTATGTATAGATTGGGGGATGAGGATAGGTAATGTTTTGGGTTGGAGTTAATTTATAAAATTGTTGACAAGTGATGAATTATAGGTATCGAGTTGTTCATTTAATATCATGTTACTGTTGTTTTTTGAATGTTTTGAAATTTCTATGGATTCAGGAATGTTGAGTGTATGTTTTTCATGTGAAATATCGGGATTGAGGGTTTGCTACCCACTTTCCACTCAAAACTTCATTATGACGTAAGTAACAAAAGAGGTACTGCACGCGACTAGTCCAGGCAGTGGAGATGAGGGTGGTTCTATAAAATTTTGAAAGCACCCGGTAATTTGTTATATTAACCTCTCACGTAGCGAACTGCAACCAACCTGTATCAATTACCAAATAAGGTTAACGCTATCACAAACCGGAAAGTAAGAAATAAAATTTCGTAATAATCCGAAGGATTATTACTTTTTTGTTTTGTTTTTGTGGCCTTTGAATAATTTTGATTTAATTCAAATTGAAAGTTTCATAAATTATCATATCTTGAACGCGATATACCAGACAGACATAGCGACGGTAATCTGAGCCCTCTTTCCTGTATCAATGACGAGCCAGCCATGAACCATGCTTTACAAACGTAAGCACGGCACGAGGTCAATGGTACTTTTTTTCCCTGAGTCAGGAAAAGTTTGCGTGGAGTTGAACATAGCGATTCTTTCGCCTAGTGAGATTCCTATTGGATGTTGTTATAACTCATGGGCGTGTCTGATCCCAGGATTCTAAATTGAACATATTTTCTAAGCTATGCGCGTGGGGTGGTCCCCCCGTTTCAATGATTTCATAAAAACTAATAACTTTGAGGAAAAAAGACAGTTCTCGACCACCTACTGATAGTTCTTAACTACCTACTTGTTCGGTAAGTCAGCTTGCTTTATGTCCACAGGGATGCTCCATGGTTGCATTAAATCAAATCAATTAATATCATGTTGTCAAGATTTAGACGAACTAAATTTCAGAAATTAAAAGAGATTAAATTAATTCATCAATTTGTGTTCATTGCAACAAGGGTTAGCATCCCTGGGGGCTAAAGCAGCGCTGAACTTGTTCGCGTCTTCCGCGTCACGCGTAAAGTGATTGTTCCCTTATTTAAAAATCATTTTGTGACAATTTTCTATCATACCAAATTTAATCCGATGTAGAAATCGAGTGTTCAAATTTTTTGTGACTTATTACTACAAGGGGTCCAAGAGGGCATTTGTGAAATGAGACCAACAGGGTAAGTGCATTTTGATTGCCAGAGAACAACTGTTATATCGACTTCAACCTCTGAATCGGCAATATAATATAATGTGGTTAATTAACCTTCAGATCATGCTCCGCCCGCCAATGTTTAATTTGTTAATATATATTTTTCCTGCTATTCAGGCTAAGTAGTGATCACTTGTAATTCCGGTTATCGGAGATTACTTAGGGGAGATGATAGAGTATCATGTCGTTAGGTTTACCCCAGCTTACCAGAAAGGGAAGAATCTTTTAATTTTTTAACATTATTTATCAATTATCGGCGTGATCGAGCGCGAAATCGATCACTGTTCGGAGTTGTGCTAATTAGTCTTTCATTTATTTCAACTCTCTAAAGAGAACATGGACAAGAACTCGCTCGCTGGCGAAGGGGTTAGAACTAGCGACATTGATAATTTCCCAGGTTCCCACTTAGGGTCAACCTGAACTAGACATCTTTTAAATTCATGTATAATTCCCATTGCTAAATTTTGGACTAATCTTATGATCGTTTGTTGGATTTTGATGTACGAAATTTTGTTAACTTTTATTTAATGTATATTTATCATTTAATTTGATTTACGAGTTTAACTGGTAATTCCTGATCACCTCTCAGCGAATACGACCTTCAGAATTTACGCTTGAATAGATATATAGATATAAGTATAAGTAATTGTACGAGGCGGTCCCTTGAAAGAGATCAAGGCATTGTTGTCAAAAACAGCTTCTAGGTGGGCTGCAAGATACACCTAGTGGTGGCAGTTTAAAAGAACCTTAAGGGTACACGGATCAACTAAGATCCTGGATACCCGAACAAGTTCCAACAAACAAATCCTAATTCATATAACACGTCGATGAGGTATTAACGCTACCTGAAATAATACCCAGCCGACTGTTACTAGCAGTGAGATAGACTTTCAAGCCTATTCACTTATTTGGAAATATTAAATCTAGAGTAATCTGGAGTAAGTTCAGATTTTTTATCATAAAACAATACGCTCGGCTGACCGTTACAATCTGAAACCCTTATAACAAAATATAATGTCCAGTTATGGTAAACAAAAAATAAACATATGATAATCTATAGTGATAAAATAATTATTGATAGTGAATAACAGAACTCAACATGTATGGAACGCTTTAGTATGGTACCACAAATATAGCTATATTCTTGGCGTACAGTGAACATACATATATGAGATTATTCCGATATGCTAGAAACTAAATAATGAGGAGTTCCCAAATCAGTTAAATTGATATTTTGCATTCAAATGTGAAACAAATAAATTTTTAGATAACTAGTTCAGCGATATCAATATTAGCGTATAATAAAACTATGGCCCTAACTAACACTTGCCGCTACTTAAATGTGTTAAGATGTGTAGTGTTGAGGTGCCCCAAGAACACACAGGAATGTCACCTGAGCACAAAGGAACTCTCGGTTACCCTCCAAGCTGACTCTCTGGAAAACCCCAGGGAGAAGAAAAAACCCTACAATGATATACCCATTCTATAAGAGTTGTTAGCTTAAGAAGAAAAAATATGGAACCCACCTTTTTACACGAAAAGGGCTCAAACGTTATAAAACGAGACCACGTCTATCTTCAAAAATGAAATCAAATCAGGAATATCTTCAAATGCTGATATAAACAGTGAAGGTATTGATAAAGATCAGTCGCACTGAAATTATGAGAACGATTTAGGAAATTTCGAAGAAGAACACGTGCTTTCACTTACATATAATAATGACGGCAACAAACATATCTCTTTGGAGGCTAAATTTCTGGTTGAATATTCCAAATCTCCAAAATACCATTATAACAACCAGAAATCAAATTGTCTGTCTTTCGCGAATAAATCCCACATAATGGTTAAAGTACTAATAAAACTGCCTTTGCGAGAAACAAATGTCACACCAAAATTAACTTCAGACAGAAAGCAACGTTCTACCTACTCCCATCAATTTATCAGGTAAGATAAAATATCCAATAATTGTAGCATAATACCTCCACAAGATACCAACTACTGAATTTAAATTGTAACAGGTTGACTTGTGAGTCCTCTTTCTTGAGCCTGTAACTTCTCAAATATTCGTGGAACCTTACACTTACTGGAAATACAGCCATCACACCTCAGCCTGTGAGCCCCAGATTTCTTCAATTTATCTTTTTCACATTTTGAATCTTCAATATATGTGTATAGATTTTTTGTTGTTGTAAAGGCAACGATATATTCGGGTTAGCAGGAAAATGGAATGTTATTTGTGAATGTTTATCTAAATGGGTAAGAACATGCGAAATTTGATTTAGTATTATTATCAATCTGCGGATGAATTATGTTTAGGCCTTTTTTATCAAGTTTATTTCGAAGTATTTTACTTATTATCATTATTTTCAGCAATATCTATGATTCTATTTAATTCCAAATTTGAGTTATCCCATTAGATACCAACTAATGTATCTATCACAGAATTATATGCTGCTAACGTATGAATTTGCGACTGTGAAGATGTGTTGTGCATGGTGATATCTGTGAGGGTGAGATTGTGATAATTAGGGAAGGAATTATTATTCGTACTTGAAATGGCCACACCTAAAAAGTTTAAGGAGTTGTTTTTTATAATCTCTAAGGTGAATTCTATATTTGTATTCAAGTTGTTAATATTTATGAACTACTTGTAAGATCGAATGATGAATCCAAAATTCCAGCAAATGTTTTTATATTGAGAACGCTTATTCGAAGAAACGAAGCACTAAAATAGGCTAAAGCTTCCAAAGTCGGCGCAGTTGGATGAATTGAGATGCGGTTTTGTGCATTTGATTCAGAAGGTGCTTAGTTTGTTTTTGCAGAAAAAATTTAATGCATCTCTACAGCCAAAAAATGCATTCCTCTGAGTACAATTTTTGAGGTGAATAAAAAAACGGACTCGAATTGGTTTCTCGGGAGTTTGTGGGGTCGCTAAATACGAATATGATATCAAAAAAATTCCCTGAGGTCCCCTGGAACCAACCCCGGAGTGTCCGGGGTCCAGACGCCGTGGATTTCGATGAATTTCATTAGAAAATTATTTTTAATGTTTGTTAACTGTTCGAGAGGTGATATAAAGGTTGCTAGTGATGATGACGACGTGAAAAACTCTTCTGCAATACCTGGTGGTACCATGAGACCGGGTCAACACGTCATATTCTAGGAATTTGTTAATTTTTGTTCATAAAATGTAACAAATTCTGGCTCTTGGTGGTTTTCAAAGTCGCCGATCACGACTATGACACTCACAATGCTCTGCAAATTACCTGGAGGTATTTTCGGATAAGAGGAGCCTTGTATATCTATGTCATCTTCTAGGCATGAGCTTCCTGAGTATCACAATTGTAATCGGCGACTTTGGGAACCCTCGAGAGCCAGAATTTGTTACCTTTTATGAAAAAATAATTAACAAATTCCTAGAAGATGACGTGGTTACCCGGTCTCAGGGTACCACCAGGTAATGCAGAAGAGTTTTTTCACGTCGTTATCATCACCAGCAACCTTTATATCATCACCTCTCGAACAGTTAACAAACATTAAACATAATTTTGTAATGAAATTCATCGATATTCAGGGCGTCAGGACCACGGATATTCCAGGGATGGTTCAAAGGGACCTGAGGAAATTTTTTTGATAGCATATTCGCTTAAGCGACCCCAAAAATTCCCGAGAAACCAATTCGTTTTTTTTATTCAGCTCAAAAAGTGCACTCAAAAAAATGCATTCTTTAGCTGTAGGAATGAATTAAATTTTTCCGCAAAGAACAAACCTGGCACAAAACTTCTAAATCACTTTCTGAATCGAATGGAATGTGGAATGCTTTATTTCCTCGACTATCTATGTTGACGACGCAATCGCTTGATTCAGTACCCGGCAGATAGTCATTTCTTTTCGATATTACCAATTCAAATATAAATAAATCTAGGATTCACCTTGAAGATAGAAAAAACAGCAAACTTTCTAATATGACCGTTTGACGTACAAATAATAATCATTCCTTCGCTATTTATCATAGACCCACCCACACGGATCCCCATTCACAACACATCTTTACACCCCCAATCACACAAGTTAGCCATGTGTAACTCTGTGATACATAGATTAGTTTATATCTCATTGAGTAAAGGTATCTTCCATTTAGGATAATTAAACACAAACATAGATATTGCTAAAAATAACGGGTACGATGTCAAGATAATAAAATAAACTTAATAAAAAAGTATGATTTTGTGGCAAATAATCAACTAGAAATGTGTTTCCGCTTAGTGAATTTAAAAAGTGTACGTGGCGAAGCTACTCTTCGCAAATTATTTGGTTTGGTAATTGATCCTTTCACATGAGACACTCGCATTTGTATGAAGATAATGAAATAAATTATTCATTTCCATGTATCGGTGATGTAATTTCCCGCGAAACTCGGGACTATGTCTCGAATCATCCCGTCTCGTCTCGATTGGTTTTGTCTCGTCACGACTCGACCGCACAGTCGAGATAAAGTCCAGGCGAGACGAGACGAGATTTGTCTCGACAAAATTATTATTGAGAATCTGTTTTTGTGTAGGTTCAAAATATTGACGTTCCACATCGTAACGATGAGACTTTGTGATATAACTATTACTTTTTGTCTTACCATCAGCTCAATCTTCTCCCACTGTATTTGTTTTTCTTCAAAGAGTAATTTATGTGGAAAATTTTCCTGAATGTGCTCTTCTGAATTCATCAGCATCCTATGAGATTGCATTGTGTATTTTGCAATCTATTTTCCGCATGGAGAATTTACCAACCTTCCCATTGTTATTAAAATAATTGGCTATTGTATAATTCCGCCCATAATTCAAAGACATAATAATATATCATCCACCAGAATAATTCATCCGGTTCATAAAATTTTAATATGTATAAGATATAATTACTTGTATATTGAACATTATTTATTTAAAACTTCTCGGTACATTTTAAATGATTCAAATTGGAATGGAAAGAAGTAATTGCTGAACCATCAACGAAAATTGCATCAAATCATAGTATCTTACAGTTATCAATCATTTTCCCTACGCACTTGTCATATCATATCGTATATCTATGGAAATATTAATATCACTGATGTTTCGAAATTATTGAACATCATATTACTGATGCAATTACATTACAGTTACAAACATATCAAAAACGTGGGAGTGTTCGTGATTTAATGATACGATCGACAATTTGGACCCGATCCGATAAATTTAAATGTGGCGGTGAAAGAATGGACTATTGGATATAAAAGCAAGTGTCGAAGTTCCAACGACAGTGTCGACAAGAAATAAAATTATTCTCCCGAGACGCGATATGTGGAACATTGTCCTTGGCAATCCTTGGGGGAACAGGACGATTTGTAGGCTTAACTCTGCTATAGCAACCGACACTCATTCACTCGGCACTAGGAACGAGTGATACAAATGCGAACAGTCCCAACAGTGTCACATTATAACGGTAACTTGTACTCAAAATTTATGGAGTCATTTGTAAAAAAGACTGCTGTATTTATACACGCGAGTAAAGTGAAACAAACCAGTCCGTCATGAGAAAGGAAACATAATGTCGTTCATTTGTGAAAGATACGAGCACAGTTTCCTTACAAGGTAAGAGCATGAATTCGCTAGACGTAATCATATTTCTTTTGCTTTTGATATTATTTCCTAGATTTCATAACGACATCATTTTTGTTTTGATGCCACACGAAATGTGAAGTCATATACATAGTTCATCAATAACTGTTATAATGGGAAATATCAAATATCAGATACTGGAGTATTTAACGTAATAGTCTAGAAGATAGATACATATTTTGGACCTGTGATATAACATGTTGGCATATGTGTTATGTTTTGGCAATTATTAATCCAAGTATTTTATCCTATGTGAGATGAACCTCCCACCCCGCCCCATTTTGAGTTGGCCGCCCCAGAAAATATTCAATTTTGGAACGTGTTATAACACTTTGGTGTTTGGTGCTTGTCAAAGAGGGTCCCTTAGCGATCAATATTCGCTAAATGCCAACATTTTTTCTCCATGCAGTTGGCACCACTGGCAGCTTTAGTTATGACCAAAATTAGAACGTGGTATAACACTTTCTGACAAGGCAGAAAATTTCTGTTGTCAATGCTCATTACTCGAAAATCACACGGCAACATTTTCTATGGGTTCATTTTCGAAAATTTTGGCCATGTTTTGTTCTTTTTGCAAAAAAATGGCCAAATCGTCTGAAATTGGAAAAAAAATTTTGGCATCTCCATCAACTAGTAGTTTTTATGTAAAAGAAAAGTTGTGTGAGTGTCAACATTTTCTTTCATGTTTAACCCCTGGGTAGGGGAGATAATATGATGAATATTTTAATCATTCAAATGTGTGATCAAGATTATTTTCTGGTCTATTCTGGGCTGAAAATACCTAATTTTCGGAGAATAACGGCGATTTTAGTGATTTGAGGTTGATGGAGGTGCCATTACAGACAATTTGGGCATTTTTTGGCAAAAAGACGAAATTCTTGAAAATGGACGCATAGAAAATGTTGGCGTATGGTTTTCGAGTAATGAGACAAACATTTTCTGCATAGTCAGAAAGTGTTATACCACGTTCCAATTCTGGTCATAACTAAAGCAGCCAGTGCTGTCAACTGCATGGAGAAAAAATGTTGGCATTTATTGAATATTGATCGTCTTCGACTAACACTAAACACCAAAGTGTTATAACACGTTCCAGAAATGAATATTTTTTGGGGCGGCTAACTCAAAATGGGGCGAGGTGGGAGGACCAACTCACATAGGATGAAATACTCAGATTAATAATTGCTAAAACATAACACAGATGCCAACATGTTATATCTCAGACCCACTGGAGCATCCAGTGACGTAGTGTGGAATAGTTCGAATTAACGAGTGAAATATTGTCATGAAAATTTATATTATGAGAAATTTCTTCAGGATCTCATCCTTGTCAAAGTCTAAGGTTCGGTATCTGGGATTGATCTATGCGTCTTCACGTTCATCATTCACTGTGAACTTCCAGCAGCCCCGGACTGGCCCCAAGAATCAGCCTCGGGTTTGCCATCATCTACATTTATATTTATATATACATTACATACCCATACATAGATGTAATTTACATGTACGAAATAATAATTTGTTTTCTTAAATAATTATGACTAATTCATTGTAATTTAGATGCAAATTATTCTTAAGAGGAAATTGCTTATGAAGGATCAATCTCTACTGATAATATGTAAATAAGAACTAGAAACGTGTTGCCTCTTGGAAAATAGATAAATAGTGTGCGAGGTGAAGTTACTCTATGCAAATCTTTTCATTCGGTTACTGATTTTTATATAATGGTTTCACATTATATATAATATTCTTTGCATTTGTGTGAAGGTAATGAAATGAATAATTATTTCATTATCTAAAATGAATTTTCCCTTTCTGGGAATCGAACACGAGTCTTCTTATTCGGTGTTTGATATCGTAGCCCTAAGACTAAAACGCCGTTATATATAATCAGTTGAAGTAAGTTGTAAATTTAAGTTCACTTTAATAATTGTTTTATTTTTGTTATTGAACGATTTAATTGAAATTTGAGTAAAAGCAGTATTAAATTAACTTAAATTTACTGTAAAGATTTTGAATCGATTCAATGTAGAGTTATGATTTTTTTAATTTTCGTATCATCAGAAAAATAATAGAGTTCGTTACAGAATAGTACACGATTTTTTGTCAAAATTTGAATATGATAGGACCTTCTGCTGTCGAGTTATCGCTTAGATAAATTTAGTGGAGGACATCCAGAAAGAACTTTCTGAAAGTTGCTCACAATTCGATGAAAAATGTTATGGTGAAAAACATTTTCTAACGATTTTAGAAATAGCTTGAGTGAATGAAATATACTGTTCCGACTTCGTCGCGAAGAGTATAATAAGATATTTGGAGATATTATCTAGTAAAGCTATAAAATGAAAAATAAAACTGTTAATATTATGAATATGCTTATATTGATAAGCCGTACATATAATTACTTCAATCATTTCAAAAATAGATACTCCCTATTCGATGTTACTCCATATACGACGAGGTCACTTTATTAGCGTAAGGTGGAAACCAGCTGGAAACAACACTTATTTTTCGATAACTGAACAAAATACGTAGAAAGCCGCATTTGGAGCAAACAGTTACCGAAAGCCTTAGGTGCGTTGCCGATTGAATGGTTTGATTTGATTGGTGCACGATCCAAATTAAGATTGGTGTTTAATACCCGAAAAATCACTGGGTGTCAATTGGCAAAAATAATCAAAATCCGCGATGCTTCCAAATCAAAATAAGAAACCAGGAGACTATCCTGGAAACTGAAGTGTGACATGCAAGCTTTCTATATCTGGATGTTCTTATAATTCAGAATATCCGATCAATAGGAGAAGATAGAATCCATACATTCCCATAATACAATCTTGTGAGCTTCGGTCAATATTTCGGATATATTTTGTGTGTGAAAATTGTTTATAGCAACAGATTCCTGTTGCTGGGGAATGAATGACCGCTCAGTAGATCATTTTCAACTTCGTTCAAGACAAATGAATAAAACGGGTGTTATTTCAGCAACTATTGGAGCCATGTCTGCCGTTTTTGCCTGAGAATACCGATAATCAGTGTTCACGCTACCTTGATTTTCACGTTTGATAAGATTCTTAGAACAATACTTGTACCGGGATAACAAAAATTATCTTGGTCAAGGGTGGTTGTGGAATCTAAAACGTGTGTCTTACTTTACGTTTGAAATAATTATGTCACTGTCACACTGACACCATCAATAATCTACAAATTTCATACCTATTTATTTCAGTTGTAAAACAATAATGAACTACAAATTAAAAATTATCTTGGTCAAGGGTGGTTGTGGAATGTAAAACGTGTGTCTTACTTTGAATTTTTGAATATGTTTTGTTGTGTCAGAATCTGTTAAGTCATTGTGCTGAAATTTTCTAATCAAGTTTTTGAATCATGCCTCTTACCACACAGCACAAAATCTTCATGATTGAAGGCTATTTTCGAACGGGTGCGCTAGTTAATGTGCATCGAACAAAACGGGGGACATTTCCAACAATAACTGTAATTTAGTTTTTCTTGTTACTAAAACCGTTATTTCATAATTTGTAGTTCATTATTGTTTTACAACTGAAATAAATAGGTATGAAATTTGTAGGTTATTGATGATGTCAGTGTGACTGACATAATTATTTCATACGTAAAGTAAGACACACGTGTTAGATTCCACAACCACCCTTGACCAAGATAATTTTTGATATTCCGGTATCACAGCTCAATAAAAACAATGTCATCTTTAAGTTTTTACTCGGTCCTTCTAATATAATGTTATTAAGCACTCATGAACGCCATTCAAAGAACGTGACAAATAATGTTATAGTTATTTCAATTTATTTGACTAACGTGGTAATACCAAGAATAGTAGAGGAAAAAATAGTTTGTTGTTCTATTTCAATCTATTTCTTTACCTCAGATGTTTCTCTACTATCTAGTTTATCATGTATATGAGGAAACTGGATATAAACTGAATTAATTCTCGATATCTGGTAATTGAGTTTTATTGTCCAAAGTTTTAAACTTCTTGTATACGAGTAACTGCGTACACCAATATTCAATTCAGGAAAACAACTGAGTTCAATTCACTATATCCATTAGAAGCGTCATTTCACAGACATTATTAGTTATACTTGCCTCACGAGAACGTGTGATTGCGGCAGGAATGTCTGTTTCATTTTCAGAGTTTTCATTGAGTACAACTGATCGATAAACTTCATACAATGCCTCAGAAATAGATTGAATATTACTAGCAGATTCTACAATGCTGAGGAAATTAGTTTTCATCATAATTAATGCTCCACACCAGTCTAAATTAAGGGTTGGTGGTAGATCGAATACTATTCAATATGACGAATCAAGCAACCGATAAGTCTATCATTGTGTTTACGAAATCTGACAAGATATCTAACACATCTATGGATGACATAAATTGTCGCAACTTCAAATAAAGCGAATATCTATGCTTAAATAGGATCATTTCTTGTGGCTTCTTCTGAATAATTGTTCCACATTCTACCAGCAGATTCGTTCTTACTAAGAGCTTGAGTAGATTTACATATTCCAGGAGGGTGAGCATCTCAAAACAAGACACATGCTGATGTTCTTCCCTCTCGATCCATATTTTTAATGTTTGATGACAATATCCATTTTACATAGGTCAACGAATCTGAGAGCTGGTGATTGTTCCATGAACAGATAATAACAGTTTAAAGCTGGATTAAGTTTCAATTGAGAATAAAGATCTACATATTCATGTGATTTACTAAGATTGGAGCTAACATCTCTGTTGCTGAATTGTTAATTATTCGTTTGTAATGTTACCAAGATGATTATTAAGTCCTCTGCTATGTTTTTCTGTAGTTTGAAAATGATTTCACCGAACGTGTCTTCGATATAATCGTATTGTGGTGTTTTATGCGTTCCTTGATTCCTGAATGACGATCACACACTGGTCTTAGTGTCTTATCTCCACTTTTCCGATATGGATAATATATGAATAATATCGGAAATTGTTAACTATTTAGGCTATAAGTGCAATTGATGATGCTCTTGGGAACCATACTCTTAACGACTGTAGAAGCAATCACTATTGTCGGGATGGAATTTCCATAAATCTTAAATCAGGATGCTTGTAGTTCTGTGAATCTTACTGTTGGCAGTCGATACGTTCACAGCTCCAACATCCTTTGCCAAAGGATCTTGAATTACCTCGCGGGGAGTGAGGAGTCGACAGATTTCTCTAGTGAGATGAATTATTGATGGTATTTTGGCGTAGAGCCTGAATAGCACTCGGTCTGATTTCATAGAACAGTACCTCCTGATGTTTGGATATTCCCAACTGATTCAAGTTGCTATAGACAGCATGCTATGTACTTTTCCGGTCTAAGAGATATACTATGAGATTTAAGAAAAATTGATCATTGTCTCTGAGGTAGGTTGATATATGTCAGCGGTGGATCATATGACAAGGATACCAACAATACCAAATCCTTTCAAACAATCACATGTAATGAGATTACGTCCAAGTTATCAAGAAATTTGAACTCGAACTTCAATTCGATTCAATCTATATGAGCTAACTTAGTATCATACTTTCCTATTTATGTTATCTGCTGAATTCGAATCATTTATAGTATTGTACTTTGAGTCAGTCGTAACATCAGTATATCAAGTTTGATGCTCGCTCAATAATATTCATTAGTATCGATGGATACAAATTTCACACCAATGTGTTTCTCCTGGTACCCCTTAGAAGATGACATTTGCGAATTAGGGTGGAAAACAGTAAAGTTACGCTTACCTCACTTAAGGAGCTAAAATCTCTAACTAGTTATTGAGTTTAGATTTCAATCCAGCCATTTTTAGGAAGTTCGTACTCTCTCTCGTATCTTTCACGAGAATTAGTTGGCAGAATATTTAGCGATGCTAACTTGGCAGATATCTTAAGGAATACTATCCTCAGCTTCATATTTGATTTTTCATTGATAATTTTGATTGTTGAAACAAGGAAAATCTGTTGAAATCACTTTTTGTAAACAACGCTTTGGCAACGCCAGTCTCTGATATGTATACTAATTGATTTCAAATGTTATATTTCAACAGAAGAAAGGATACAAAGATCATTCTTGAAAATAGGCATTAAAGGTGGAAGATCAAATTATATACATTCCTTTAGAGTGAAGAGAATTTCCTCCCTTGGATTCTAATATCCGGCGCGAAGCGGGAGGAAAAGAGGCACTTTCCTCCCTTGGTATGTAAATAACTATTTTGCACTCCTGGAACTAAAAGTGCCACTTTAGGCTACATTTTCAGGGACAGAAGTGTTACTTTGCACTACAGGGATTGAATAGCATCATTTCCCTGTTATCGTTTCACTGTTATTTCAAATGTTTTGGGTTCTTCTTTTAAAGATTAATCAGCTATGAAAATTATATTTATTTCTCAATTCACTGCGATTGCACAATATTATATGGAAAGGAATACAAAAACTAATCTCACTGCCTTAAAATGAATAGGACAGTTCCCAGTCCCTGTCAATTGCCTGACAGTTAATAATTCTATTAAGTTCACCAAAAAATAGCGTATATACCACGTGACGGCGGTTTATTCCCTCGTGTTATTAGAAAACTCTCGGTATTCAAAGTAACACTTTAGTCCTCTGATATATAATATACTATATTCAACAATCGCTTTCAAAGTAGGCTTTCACACTTACGATGCTTGATGAAATTTAAGTCAAGTAACATACTGTGACGTACAAGATTTCCATGACAGGGGATAAATATTTTGTTTTTATATAAATTGGTCTAGTTCAAAGAAGATACGAAGATATTCAGAAAACCTTTAGATTGAATATCTGTCTGAAAATGCAAAAATAAATGAACCTACCCTCTGATCAATAACTATGAGTAAAAAATGATATTAATGTAAGCGAAGAAAAGAAATTGATCGTCTTCTTCAAACGGTAGTCTATAGGATTACAGAAACGAAAACTCCAAATGTTTTTACCAAGAAAGAAGTTCTATCTAGAGCTTCCAATTAACTGTATTTGTACTTCCCTAATTCTTGAAAATATCTAACCATATGTTTTTAAGGTGATCCACTATTGTGGGTGCTGGCACACGAAATGAACTTGTAAATATGTCAATTTTGGGATGTTGAAGACCAGAATTCAGTTTCAATAGTAAAGATTTCCACTACAAAAATCAATCAGAACCGTATATTCACCATGGTAAGCATTAACGATGAAGTTTGTTCCAACTATTTCTCAATTTGTAGAAAGAAATTAGGATCTCAAGAACCATCAAGTACAAGGCTTTTTCAAGATACAAGAATGGAAAATGTATTGATCAGAATGTGGGTATGAATATTTTTGCAAAAACCCTATAAAATATTCCTAACTTTTTAAATTTACCAAATACTAAATTGTTCACTGGTCATTGCTTCTCGTACTTCGGCAACGTTGCTAGTAAACAATGGTGGCAATACCACATAGCTAAAACCTCATGGAGGGTGGTGAAGTTCGACAGTAGCGGGAGGATATTTTGAGCAGAATATTACCAATGAAATAGAATCTTTCCATTTTGTCATAACCACCGTCAACAATACTAAAATCAAAGAAAATGAGCAATAATCAATTATCCTCAAGTTGGTCCGATGTAAACATCAGCTATTGCCAAAAACTGCACTTTTAACTTAAAACTTCAATGTTAATATAAATTAATTAATTAGTGTTTATAATAACTTGTAAGTGTATATTTGTTCATCAATAAAATATTTTTATATTTACCATTTTTAATAAAGGCGGTTGCTGATAAAATCTTGTATGTAATTCGTGCACAAAAAGCAAATGTCCACTTGCTACGAGACGCGGAAGCGTGTCGGTCGCATAATGTGATTTGTCTCCTATTTTGATAGTTCGACATCGTATATTAGTTAATTCAACTGGAGGGAGTGAATTCACAGGAAAGAAACCTGGAATTTTCTCTTCTTCCTGAACAATAAGTAGCTGTAAGTTTAGTTCAAATTCTATGAAACATAGGAAATGATCAGATTATATTCTAAACAGTCCTGTCTGATATGGAGTTGAGTTATTTGAGGTCAGTGAACGGTGAAAATTATTTCATATTCAGATTCCACATGCACCAAGTTGAAGGATTAAACTTAAACACATGCATATACCAAGTCCTCGGTGTAATCATTCCGAAACAATATTTCCGTTGAGAAAGCAACGTGTAATGCATTGTGTGCATTACGACGTACCGGGTTGTTTGTCTTTAACAAACTACTCTTGGAATTACCTATTTTGTTATGATACATAAACCATTCGTTGGTTCATATCTGGAATTAACTGACAATGACTATGGAAATCCATTGCGAACAAATTATCTGCGGGGCCGATTCTACTGGCTTAGGTTATATAATATGATAAGACTAGTACAGATTCACCAGAAACATTACAAATTAATAGCTCTAGATATCTGTTTCACTCTTCTCATGAAGCTCATCAGTGGAACGAGAAAGTTTGTTACAGGCCGATCACTCTGTTGGCGGAACACATAGCCGACAAAGAGCGTGGTAAAAATATACAAATTATTTAACGCCATCTATAAAAAGATGTCTCAATCAATGTACCACATTGACTAGTAGTAACTTCAAAGTTACTGGGTTGAACTAGGTGAGCGCCAGATGGCAACACCAAAGCGAACCAATGTTGCAATAGTGATACAAAAGAATTGTTTCCTACCGTCCGTTCCATGTGTTTGCTCCTCCTATCACACCTGGCCTATCTTGTATGTGTTAGAAGAAATGTTCTGATCGGCCCAGAACGAGAAGCGCGTGACCCTGTTTATTTCCCTTTCGTATTAGTTCCATAGTTCTTAGTTCTTGTATTGCTACAAACTTAGGTTGTACAGTCATAATTTGTGACTGGCTGATTGGCACAATTGCCTATTGCCAAAAAAAAAACATACAAAAGAAATGATGAATGCATTCATTTGTTGGCTGTTGGCTTCTGTAAGATAACAATTATGAGGTGTCGCTAGTCCAGATCGATCAGCAACAGTACAAAGTAATAGTCCCAGATAGCTGTTTCAGTCTTCTCATAGAGTCAGTCTGTGACGTTACGAACTTCTTCGTTCTACTGATGCTATGTGAAGAATGAAACAGCTGGTCAGACAGAATTATTAGTGTGTAATGTTACTGATCGATCTAGACAAGAGAGACCTTATCATCATTCACCCCAATTATGATACATTGTCACAAACAATGTTTCTATCGGTGTTCTCCTCTCAACAGCATCAATGTGAAATGCAGAATGTGTTCTGTTGTTCAATCAAAACACTTCTGATAAAGCATGAAAAATTAAAATTAATAAATTTCGTATTGTAAATCAAGAACACCTTACTTGTTCAGAAACTCAAAACTAATGCAAACGGGATTTGAGCAACAGCTACCTATAAGTAATAACTTATAGGATGTATAGATTCTTTATGGATTATATAGTCATGCGAGATCAATTTTCACTCAAGTGTGTCATCATACCTAATAGAGAATAATAATCAATGATATCATTGATCACGATGCTATTGAATGATTCGATCAAGGCACAATATAAGAACAAAATCAAAGCATAAGTAGTTTCAAGTATTATGTAAAAAACAATAAAATATAGGACTCACTTTGGTGTCTAGACTGCATACTTTTATTCCAGCCAGTGATATTATCAGAAGAACAGGTTTTCTATGTGATGTATTCTGTAACAAAAAGAAATTTGTTAGGCCAAATGTCCAGTTTCATGATTATATGAAGTAATTCATCATTGAGTAGTACTCTATAATAAATATGAAGTGATTTTCAATTCCGAAAGAAACCTCAATTTGTAGTTATTGCTATAAATAAGAAACAATCATCCTTATAAGCCAAACATACTCAGAACCTTTCAGTTACCATGTAGCCAAAATTAAACAAAATCAGAAATCAGACTGTGCCTGTCTAAATACTGTTTGGAATTAATAGGGTATATAAGGGATTACCTTCAGCTGGCGATATGAATTCATCTAAATGCTTCTTACTTTATACATTTCCATCCCTTCTAAATCACCTAATATATATTTATCTTTGCTGTTTTTCTAGTGACAAACTTTCTTCAGAAATGTTCGGCTAACGCTGATTTTTCACTACTATTTTTTTTTATATTAGCACACATTTCTCAAGGAAGTTTATCACTCTTGGAACACAGTAATGATATCTAGGTATAATTTAGAAGGGATGGAAATATATAAGCCAAAAATCAATTCAATGAATCAAATCCATCACCAATTGAGGTAAACCCCTTACTTACACTATTAATTACAAATAGTATTTAAATCGGCACATTTTGACTTCTAATTCAATCCACTCCGATGATGGCTACTTGGTAGCTAAAAAATCCTCAGATGATGGTGATCGTTCCTTATCCATAGCGTATAGTCTATCAACAGAGTTATAGTTTATTGTAGTTATTAGTCATTCAAAACTCATTCAAACATTAATGGTTTATGTGGAGTGGACAGGTAGAAAAGCAGGTATTATCAATTCTATAACATGAGACACAACTTTCAACATATTTCAAATTTCAAAATTATTTCAGTTAAATTTCGTTTTCTTCTTATAATCTATAGAGGTTCCAAAATGTTTGAAACCTGTTTTCTAACATTATATCTTCTAATTCACAATAACATTATGATGTTATAATTCTGCTCTGTAGTAATATGCCATATTGTTGTATATTTGTATATGAATAATTGATTCATGAGTACCTTTACTATTGATAGCATCTCAAATTTGGCTCAAATACATATGAGCAACAAAATTTAGTATATCATTACAATTCATAAAAATAGCATTATTTCAAATCTCGACAATTTGGCACCCAATGTGGTGGCTATAAAAATTAATAATTAACCGAACCATAGCAATATAATGAATATTATTTTGTTAAATAGGTACTTTTGTTATTTATTAATATAACTGGAGGTTTGGATTCATTTCCATAATCATATGAAACTTCTCAAAGGAAATGTTTCAGAAGATCTCCATGTTTTATTCCGAAACTGGAGATTTTAATCTTGAGGGTGCAAGCATTAGGAAGAGGATGTTCATGTAAGAGACGTGTTCCGATATTTCATGTTACAACCAAGGTATGTGGTTGTTTTTTGAATAAATTTGATACGTTAGCCAAATTTACTACTTCTAATATATTTTATATGAACTTAACATAAGTTCTTTTATGACCTCACTTGAAATTTATTTAAATATTCAGTTTATCAAAGACGTCAGATGAATCAGGTTGCCCCAGATACTGATTAGATACATTCATAATCAAAGGCCTGGAAGATCTAATAATCAGATTTCTGTTATCATTTGAGTTCATAATTATATCAGAGATCTTATATCTACTGAAGAAGAACACCAATGGAAATATTTTTCTTGATAACAGATTTCCATGGAATTAATAAACAAGTATTTGTATCCGGATATCCTCATATCAAAATTCATCTGCTTCTGGTTCTTCCAAATTTATTCAATGTTACCATTTATTTTATTGTAAACTATCACCAAAATATTCCACAGCCTTTGTTGATCTTATCTCGATAGCGCTTCTAAATGTTATGACAACCGCAGTTGGTGCTACCGAATCACTTACTGTTAGACACAAATTCAGTCAATTGTCACTATTGAATTATTCGGCGCAGTTTAATTGAATTTGCAAGGGTAGCTGTCCGTGAAACTTGCAAACCATTACGGCTTGTGGAGGGTGATGATTTCAGCGTCCTCCAGTGAGAAGCTAATGTACCGATAAATCAGTCCGCCGTCACAAACTAAGTGTTACTCTCCACAGTGCGTCTCTCAGGAAATAGTTTTAACTTCGGTCAGTAAGCTACATTCTTTGTAAACAGAACAGAGAACTTATATGTTCACGTAGTTTGGAATTATATTCATGAGGCTATTTTCACAGATGGACCGATTTAAGATAAACAACTCCAACAAAGGAGACTGGCGAGAGTGAAGATTACCACCTCAGAAGGCAAGCCAGAATATCGTATCAGGTGAATTCTATGTATGTTCTGGTCAAAAAAAATTAATAAAATATACTGAAAAAAAAATATACTACGCTGATTTGTTTTTTGTTTGTTTAAAAAGTAGTGGATATTGTAATTTAATGCGGAAGTAAGCATTCAGGATTTTGTAGAGTGATGTTATTTCGAACTTCCACCTTAGAAGAACGATGGAGATTGTATACCAACTGTTTTGTAATAGCTTCGGAATAATTCTTGTATCTGAAAGGGTTGAAATGGATGTTTCTTCAAGGCAAACTAATGAATTTGCAAATATTCATCAGTTTTCATTCTGGTATAATGAGTAGATGGAGTAGGTACATTCTTTCCCACATTTGATAATAAATTCAACTTCATACCCATCAATGAAAGCCTACTTCGAGTTACCCATTCTTCTGCGAAGGAGCCTGAATATTATTATTATATATATATATATATATATATATATATATATATATATATATATATATATATATATGTAGAACTTGATTCTCGGGTATTGATCCGCGTTGTGTGGTTTCGGTCCTCAAAAGGACCAATTTCACGACGTTTCGGCAAAGTCGCATTTGCCATCTTCAGGTGATTCGACCGTAGAGTCTGGAAAATCCAGACTATTAAGAGTTTCAATACTTTCAATTGAAATGTTTCTTTGAATTGAAGATAAGCATTATCTAAGTACTCACTATTGAGAATGATGTGATTATCATTGATTTTTGAAAATTTTGGTATTATTCTTAAACTTTATAGTCGTAATAAGTATATTTTCCTATTTTTCCTTCTGATTGGCGAAAGTATTCATCATCTTTGAGAACGTTTTCAATAAATGGACGGTGTAGAATCCATAATTTTCTTCAATTTTCTTATAAAAAGCCATGATTCTTATGATGTATGTATATTGATGTTGAGAGTAGTGTATTCTTGAAAAATAAAAAACCTATTTCACCAGGCGAAATTATTCTTTTATTGATATTCTTGAACCATTTGTAATATTTGTATGCTTTCTTGGTATATTGGTTCGTATATATACTGAAAATAAAATGAAATAAAAATTCTTTTTGACGTTTCGACAATGTTTATTGCCTTTATCAAAATGTGAATTAGTGTTTCCATGTAATTTGGAAAAGAATAGATGATGTCGATTAATGAAATGCGTCTGCAGCCGACTTGTGTTTTAAGATCCAATCATAGATATTATCATTTCATTTTCAGTATATATACGAACCAATATACCAAGGAAACATACAAATACATATATAAGTAGTATATCAAGCGGGATACTGTGACACTTCGATGGCATGTCCATCCGCCTGTGTCCACCAACCCCAACTTCTTGTGTTTTGTCGTCAATGACCAGAGGCTCCTTTGCTGAAGAAGTTGTCGTCAATGACCAGAGGCTTCTTCTCGAAGAAGAAGTGGTCGTCAATGACCAGAGGGTGTGCCCGCCTCACGTGGGTCTAATTAATGTCACCTTGATAGTAGGTAAAGGTGAGCCTAGCCTCGCCCATAATAATTTCAAGGTGATTTTTTTATATTTCTCGCAACTAGTTTGCAAATAGTAATTTTTTATTTTGTTGAGACTTGTTATTTCCTTATCTGTGTGTTGATGTTAGTAGAGGTCACAAAAGGTGAAACAAATATTATGATATTATTAATTTTAATTTTCTTGTCAAGACTTGCTATTTTCTTATCTGTGTTGATGTTAGTAGAGGTCACAAAAGGTGAAACAAATATTATGAATTTTAATTTTCTTGTCAAGACTTGCAGGTTTCTTATCTCTGCTGTTGACGTCAATGAGGGTTCACAAAGGTGAAACAAATATGTTGTTGTTATGATTATCTCTGACGAGGTCACAAAGATCAAGCAAATATGATATGAGATGTTATAATTAGGATATTGCATGGAAGTTTATAATAAAAACATTCAAATAATAATAATAATAATTTATTTCACATTAAACTACATTGTCAGAGTTTATCCAGCTGTTATGAGTATTATCGAATCCTAACCATTTGACGTATACCTTTTTATTTTTCCTTTTCAAAATTTTCTCCACCAAATATACATCTGGATATTTAACTTTGTGTAGTTGTTGTTCATAGAATCCTCCAAGAATATTTTCATTTCTTGAGTCTTTTAATAAATATGTAACTGGATTTGTGAGTTGAATTTTTCTTATTGAAAATATTTCCGTTGACCAGTTAGGGGTGTATTTTTTATCAAATACTCCTCGAAATTTTGAAATACGCACATGATCTCCTAATGTAAATTTCAAATTTGTTGGAGCTAATTTAATATGACTATAAACTGTGTTTAAAAGTTGTTTTTCATGTTTTTTAGTAACATCAATTGGTTTCATCTTTATGGTACGGTGTTTGGTATTATTATATTTCATGACAACTTTTTGTAGTAAATCCAACCATTTGTAGTTACCTTGTAAACTAAATTCTTTCCACATAATATTCTTCAATGTTCTATTAACTCTTTCAACTATAGATGCTTTTTTCTCGCTAAATACATTATAATGATTTACTTTATATTTTTTCATCAATTGTTTGAATTCCTTGTTGAAAAATTCTTTACCCATATCCGTTTGTAGATTATTTGGTGGTTTTATTTTCAAAACTTTCTCCATGTTATTTGATACCTCAGCACCAGACTTGTTTTTAATGGGAAATGCCCAAACATATTTGGAAAAACAATTAATTACAACTAATATATATTTGTAATCCTTATTTTCTTTAGAGTATGGAATCATTTCAACAAGATCTGCCTGATATAAGTCATTTAACGATTTCAAAATAACTCTACGTCTTTTCATATTAATTCTAGCAGGTTTATGTATTTCTTCGACAACTTGTCTTTTTGCTTCTGTGATAAATTTAGACATGATTGTTTTATTCAATGATTTCTGCTTCTCGTAATTCTTCCACGATGGAATTGATTTCGTTTGTATGACCAGTGTGGCCGGCGTTTTGTGAAGCGATTAATAATTGTAAACGTTTTATAAGTTCATTTGGGTCATCCCAAAATACGTAATCTATAGATTTATTGTTTACTTCCATCAATAAACCACGTCCTGACATTGGTGCAATTATTTTCCTATATTTCTGTGATCTACATCCATCAATTTGTTTATTCGTTTGATAATACCTATGTTTTGCAGCTGTTTTTGTTAGAATTTCATTATACGCCTTTTTATCATTTAATGTATAATATTTTGGTTGTTTTTTAAAAAGTAATTCGTATAATCCTCTAGTACCAGTATATGTTTTGCCTTTTACTACTATGTCTGTACCATTTATTTTTAAACTTGAATTCCCAATTGAAAATTTCTCTGTCATAGGATTGTGACGGATTCCATACTTTTGATCAAAATCCCTCAAGTCACCCGTTATCATTTCCCTTATATATTCTCGTGGTAATGGTTCGTATTGTTCTAAATAGTCAATAAATGATTTTTCGGCTATATCATCATTTCTAGTTCTATTAATATTTACTTTATCATTGTAATCATCATCATCATCTTCTTCTAATTCTTTAATTATTGATTGTTTGAAACTGTCTGTTGGTAGTCGTTTAGAATCAAGTTTTGGTGTTGAAGAAAATATTCGCTTTGATGTACTAGGAGTATGTAAATTATTCACATCTGAATCAATATTTTTAATAGGAACATTAAGATAATCATCAGACTGTTCATTTTTTGGTGAAAAATATTCACTTTCTTCACCACCACTAAAATCTGTATAAATATCACCAGTTTTCTTATCTAATTTATTTTCTATATTTTTCAAATGTTTAGTTATCGGTGAAAAAATTTTTTCCCTGAGAATTTCACCATGTTTCAATACATCCAATTTATTTTTTATCTCTTTACGCTTCTTTATTAGTTTTTGTTTTAAATGTCGTTGCGTAATATTCATATTAACGATGATGTTCTTCACTCTACGATATAATATTTCCAACTAAGTATGTTTGAATAAAGTAGATTGATATATATCAAATTAACGAAAAATTAAACAGTTTCCAACAGTTATTGAACAGCTTAAGAACAGCTTTTGAACAGCTTAAAACAGCTATTAAACAGCTTCAAACAGGTATTGAACAGCTTCAAACATATATTAGATAGTTTCTCATTAGTTTTTTCTTTTACAAAAATAGTTTATAGATGTATGAAATTATCAAAACACTTTCTATATCTTCCTTTATCAATAGCATCATCTTTAACAATACATAAAAATTCGTATGGTTCCTTCCAACAGTATGAACATATATTTTTGAATTCTCCAAAAGTCATATCAGTCCCCACATGATCATTATATATGTGTTTCAAATTAAGATCGTCTTGTTTAAAGAGAACAAATAAATTGGCATTATCTCTCATTAAATGTTTAGGTATTTTTGCATAAGTTTGACATAAGTAAAAACAATCGATGTGATTATGTCTTCCCATACTAAAATATTCTCTTATCACCTTCTGGTTGGCACAGGACACATCGTCAAATAAAAATATCGAATTTTTCTTAGCCGCTGAAGGTTCCAATATATTTTCACTATTACTAAAACCATAATATCCAATACCTTTTATTGGTTTCAATAGTTTCTCTAAATATTTATATTTCGGTTGATATAGAGACTTTGAATATAAATATACGTTTTCAAATTTTAATCCATTCTCATGTTCAATCAGACTGATCATTACATTTGTCTTACCACAGTTTGAAGGACCTACAATGATAGCCCTTATCGTTGAAGGTAATAATATACCATGTTTATGATTCTTCTTTGTTTCTATATCATGATTATTAACAGGTAGTGTGATTTTTTGTTTAGTAATTTTCATGATGACGTTCAACATGAAACTAATATATAAACCTCAGGTACTGGGATATTTAAATAGTTTATCTAAACATTTTTGACAGTAGACAACTGAAAATGAAGTATTACGTTGGAAATGGATTCGTTAATAATATGATCAACAGTTTACCATTTGAATTACATTTACCTGGTTATAATTTTTGTGGTCCTGGAACAAAACTTCAAAAAAGGTTAGATCGTGGTGATAAACCTATTAACAATTTAGATAGAGCATGTATGGAACATGATATTGCATATTCACAAGGAAAAAATTTAAGTCAGCGTCACGAAGCAGACACTACATTAGCTAAAAGAGCGATGAAAAATTTTCATTCTGGTAGTGCATCTCTCGGTGAAAAGTTAAACTCATTAGGTGTAGCGGGTATAATGAAAACAAAAGTTAAACTTGGAATGGGTTATGATGATGATGATGAACCCACCAAAAATTGTTCTAAAATATTGAGTAGATGTAGTGGTTTGATAAGAAAGTCTAAAAATGCGTTGGAAAACAATTTGAAAAATCTTGAGTTGTGTTTGAAAATATTGAAAAATTCCAAACCAATTTTAACAAAGAAAATAAAAGCAAACAATATTATTCCAAAAAAATTGATTCGTAAATCTCTTGTGAATGATATTATACCAAAAAAATGGACTCCTAAGTTGAAAAAACGAAAGGTGAACTCTGATGATAATAATGATGATGATGATGATGAAGATTATAATGATGATAATGATGTACCGTTTAAAATTATTAAACCAGATTCCAATACAAAAGTGATAAGGAAAATTCCGTTACTAAAAAGGAAACGCCTCAGCAACAACAATAACAACAACAACATTGATGATAATTTCAATTCAAAACAACCTAAATTGGAAGAAAGTGACATAATGGATTATGATGACATGATAGCTAATAGGAAACGTAAACTACAAGATAATGACAACGAATTTGAATCAAATAAAAAAGTAAAATTGTTTTAAATATAATTGATTTTTCATTTTCACTTCATACGTAAAATAATTTTTGTTAGAACAACAACAACAACAACAACATTTAGAAAAATGGCTCCTAGAAGAAAAAGCAATAAAAAACAAAGTAAAAGAAAGATTTCGTTTATTACTCTAACGAATCGTATAAAAAAATATATGCTTCATCATAAACCAAGAGATTTGAAAAGTGCGATTGCATTAGCGTTGAAAGCTTCCAATAAGCCCAATCAGAAAATAGCATTACCTAAATCGAGAATAATTAAGATTCCGAAAACAGGAGGATTTTTACCTTTGATACCGTTATTCGCTGGTTTGAGTGCTCTGGGTGCTTTGAGTGGTGGAGCCGCTACTATTGCAAAAGCCGTGTCAAACGCTAAAAGTGCAAAACAACAATTGGAAGAATCACAACGACACAACAAAACAATGGAATCTATTGCATTGGGTAGAGGTGTGTACATGAAACCTTACAAGACTGGATTGGGACTTTTTTTAGCACCACAACAGCAGCAGCAGCACCCCTCAAAAAACTATCGATAACATTACCTAGACGACCTTTGACAAATATCGATATACTAAACTATGTAAAACAATTGAAAATTTCCAATTTTAGAGGAGTTTTTATGCGAGATAGATTTCCAAAAACAATACACATTAATGAAGCTGGTGTAATAAATATGGATGGTATCAATGGACCAGGTACACATTGGTGTTGTTACAAAAAATGTGTGAATAACGTCTATTATTTCGATAGTTATGGAAATTTGAAACCTCCATTGGAAGCTATCAAATATTTCAATTCAAGAGGTCGTTGTAATATTTTATACAATCACGATCGTTATCAAATGTATAATAGCTATAACTGTGGTCATTTGTGTTTACAGTTTTTGAATAATAAATAGCAACTATTTATATAATTAGTTTTATTCAAGTTCCATCATCTTGTAGATGAACATGTCCTACACATTTACATTATCAGACCGAAAATCGGTTATTTCTTCAAACATATATCCTTCTGTTCGGCTAAATGATAATTCTAATTATGTTTTAGGATTAATTGACTTTGTGACTTATAATTCAATACCAAATGTTGATAAAAGTAACAATAAATTCCATTTGAATGAGAAAGTTTTCCTAGAAATACCAGAAGGTTCTTATGAAATTGAAAACATTAGAATATATATCAATCATCATTTGATTAATGTGGAAAAAGAAGTTAAAGAAAAAACTTTTGTAGATCTTAAAGCTAACGTGAACACTTTGAAATGTGAACTAAAGTGCAACAAGGACATAGATTTTACCTTGCCTAATAGTATTGGTAAATTATTAGGATTTAAGAAGAGAAAATTGAAGAGAAACATCAGACATATATCGGATTATCCCATCAATATTTTTAAAGTGAATGCGATTGGTGTAGAATGTAATTTAGTTACAAATTCATATAATAATGGTAAACCTGTCCACATGTTATATATGTTCTATCCTAACGTGTCGCCTGGTTATAAGATTGTACAAAATCCTTCGAATGTTATCTATTTACCAATCAACACACGTGATATTAATGAGATTGTGCTTAAAATTGTCGATCAAGATGGAAATTTGGTCAATTTTAAAGGTGAAGTGATAACGGTCAGACTGCATCTAAAAGAAATTAAGTGAGAGAGAGAAAGAAATGGTTTTTAGATATAACATCGATTCAAATTTTGCAACTGATATTTGGAGAGATATAAAACCCAAAACGGAATGCAACAAATTCAGTTCTAAAAGAAAACTTAAAGCGTTAACACCCGAGAGTAGAAAAATTTTACGTGACTTAGGTTTTATTCTACACAGTCAACATCGGTGATAAAATCCAAAAATTTTGGTGTAATCTGAAATTGAATATTAGAATTGGCATAGAAAAATTTATAATATATTTACGTTGTTCGTGTAAATATAGTGAAAAAAAAATATGAATAGTAATATTTTGAAAATTAACGAATCAGTCTATTCTGATAATTCAATAATAAATTCAGAGTACCATACTCATCAACCGTATGCAGCTACAACATTGAATAATAACGATGAAATAAGAATACCAATTCAAACACAAGACATATACACGCTACCTTAACAGAGTTACTTATATCTTGAAGGAACACTAACAGATGAAGCTGGTAAGCCTTTACCAACCGTGACTTTCGTCAACAATGGAATACTTTTTCTATTTGAAGAAATACGATTTGAACTTGGTGGTACTATTATAGACAGAGTTAAAAATCCTGGAATTACATCTTTGATGAAGGGGTATGTTTCATACACAGACAATGATAATAAACGATTGAAAAATGCATGTTGGGAGATTGGAGATCAACCCCTCAAAATTGCTGATGACAAGGGTAATTTCAGTGTGTGTATACCATTGAAAAGTATTATGGGATTTGCAGAGGATTTCAATAGAATTATTGTGAATATACGTCAAGAATTGGTATTGATACGAAGTAACTCTGACTTGAACTCAATACATACGATAGTTGCAACAGATAAACCTAAAGTTAAGTTGCAGAAAATTTTATGGAAAATGCCACATGTATCAGTTGCAGACGCTCAAAAATTACAATTATTGAAATATATCGATAACAACAGAGACCTCGATATTGCTTTTAGATCGTGGGAACTGCAAGAATATCCTCTTTTACAAAAAACAAAAAATCATACATGGGCAATTAAGACTACATCTCAACTGGAAAAACCACGTTTTGTTATATTCGGATTTCAAACAAATAGAAAAAATGATAAAACAAGAAATGCCAGCTACTTTGATCACTGTAATTTGAGTAATATCAAATTATACTTAAATTCAGAAGTGTATCCATATGATAACCTAAATTTGAACTTTGATACTAATCATTGGACTTTGTTATTTCAAATGTTTGCGCAGTTTCAACAGTCATATTATCATAAACATCAAAGTGAACCTTGCATATCACCAGAATATTTTAAACAAATAACACCGTTAGCAGTGATAGATTGCAGTCGTCAGAACGATTCGTTGAAAGGTGGTGCTGTGGACATTAGATTAGAGCTAGAGACAAATACAGATATTCCTGATAAAACATCAGCTTATTGTCTAATAATACACGATCGTTTAGTGAAGTACAATCCTTTAACCAGTGTAGTGAAAATATTATAAAAAATGTTTGTGATTGACATTCAGGGATTTCAATATAAAGACAGCAACTTTATAATAAAAGAAATCGCAATTTTGAATATCCTTACATACGAATTGAAACATTTCATAATTCGTCCAATACTCACGGAAAAGTGTCTTTCAAGACAATTTTTAAGTCAGATTGGTTGGTGTAAAGAAAGACTTCACGGCTTAGACTGGAATTCTAACAACAACAACAACAACAACAACAACAACAGCACCTGCTCCTCCTCCTCCTCCTCCTCACCCGACTACATTTATTTAGAAGACTTTAGTAGTAAGCTAGTTGAAATTGTGAAAAACAAAGATGTGATAGTGTTTGTTAAAGGATCCGAGAAGAAGACTATATTAAATAGATTTCTATCAAACATTATAGACTTGAACGATTTGAAATGTCCTAGCTTGGAAGAATTAACAAAAAATAATTTTGATAATCCTAAAGTTGATTGTAATTGTCACTATCAATCTAATAGTTATTTGAATAATATCAAGTGTGCAAAAATAAATGTATTTTATTTATATGAGTGGCTTGTGAAATTTAACTTTTAATGTTGAATGTTTATAGAAAGGAATAATAAAATTATATTATGTAATTTATGAGTTTTATTTAATCTAATAATAATAATACTATTAATTTTTAATTTTAAAACAGAAAAAGAAAATGATAATAATTACACTTCTTCCTCCTCTTCTTCTTCATTATTTTCGATAGTGAGAGGAGGTAGAATCATCCTCTTTCCATTAAATAGCTTTTTTGATGGCGATGATGATGATGTTGACGTGGACGATGTTGAAGCCTCCACTTCGTCTTCATCGCCAATCATGTTAACGCCATATGTTTGAACAATCTTCTGCATTATTTTAAATTCTGCTTCGTTGTCCAGTTTTGTGCGGATGTATCTCAGAGGTAGGTTCCCCAATTTTCTTTTTAAAGTCGCCGCCCTCGGACAGTACGTTAAATTTAGGTGTACTCTGTCGCTCTTTACGTCGATAGATTTGACACCATATCTGAAGAAACAAAAACATGTATTGAAACTCAAGAAAGCAACAAAACCATAGTCTGCGTATACAGTTGTTATGAATTTATAATAATTATAAATTGTAAGTAAATAATCATATCAAACATTTTTTTTCTTTTTTCTTTTTACTTGAAGGAATTATTTTCCAATAGTTCCAAGTACTAAAAAAAAAAAAAATAACCTATTTAAATTAACAAATTCATAACATGTCTGCACATTTGATCAGAATATATATTGATTAAGACTTGGTAAAATATATAACATTTGCTAAGAAATTTAAAAAAAATCAATAAATGTAAAAGTACTTACTGGAACGAATGTTTCAAAACTACATTCACCCATGATATGGGGAAATTCACAGGATCTTCACTGAACACAACTATCGAGCATGGAACGTTTGCCATTGTGAACTGATGTAGAATATTGAAGTTCCCTCTCATTTTATACAATATGTGGATCAAAACAAACTACGTCAATGCATACATTTTTCTATTAACAATTCTGAATCAGCGAACCGGTACTACACACATTAGATCCGTGTACTTTTCCAATGCATTTATTTATAATTCACGTAAGACGTAAAGGATGATGCAATAACAACAACACGTTGCACATATTTATCGAATAGGATGCATTTATCTCTAACTTGTGTAACAACAACATGTATCAATTGCATGTATGCACGTGTACATTTTTATTTATGATGCAATCACATATGTTGTTTGCGGAATAGTTTTGCATATCAGCACATTTTACATAAAAATTTAGATTGACGTCAATCTGGATATGTTTAAATAGCTGTGGCATGTGAACAACGATCACAGTTCGAGTTCGGTAGAAGCATCAAGTTCAAGTTAAAGTAAGTTCTTATTATGGCCAGAACAAACAATGGAACGAATTCCCATACACTTGATGGTGTTTCGATCGACATGGTTGTTTCAATTGAAATGGTGAGTAGATTAATTAAGACAAAAGATGAATATTTAAATCAAATTGGTTTTTTAAAAAGGAATATTTTCAAATTGAAAAGAGCTCTAAGGAATAGATTAGATTGTATAAATAATTCTGCAGTTGTTGAATCTAATTTGACTATTTTGAAATATTACTTACAACAATTTAAATTGAAATTAAACAAAATTAATGCTAATCGGAAATTGATTTGGGAAGATATTGAATCTTGTTTCAAAAATCGTATAAAAACGGGGGCTATAATAAATTTGAAAATAAAGGAACCTCATGTTTTTTTCAAACAAGCATTTCGTATATTTGCAAATAGGATTAAGAAGGAAGTTCAAAATTCTCTCTTGAAAGTGAATACAACTTTTGTTGGATTATTTATCAAGCCGCAATCTGGTGAAACATCGATTAAACATTTCACCACTAAAAATAATGTTATCGAATCAAGTACAAAATTGAAAGATTGGTATAAAGAGTTTGTGAGTGATAAACTTTTAACAAAACTTGAAGAATTTCAAGAAAGGGACAGTGGTTATGCCCTATTGGAGATTTGGTACTTGAAAGTCAACATAAATTGTTATAATCCAATAACTGTTGGGTTCGGTACTTACTTGAAATTGCCAAAATTTGTGAAAATTACTAAAAGTGTTATTAATATTGAAAATAATGATATTTATTGTTTCCTATGGTCAGTTGTAGCAGCACTTTTTCCAGCTCCAGCAAACAAAAATATGAATAGAGTTTCTTCTTACCCTCATTTTAGTACAGTTTTAAAATATGAGGGTATCAATTTTCCAATTTCTTTGAGAGATATTTCAAAATTTGAATCGTTGAATAATTTGTCAATAAATATTTTTATTATACAAAATGAGAAGGAAGTTTTACCTTTGACTCTTAGTAAAACTGAATTCTCTTCAACTATCAATTTACTTATGATTTGTAATGAAATGAATGAGGAAAATACAATTTACCATTTTACCTATATAAAAGATTTATCTCGATTGTTACATAAACAGGTGGGAAATGTAAAGAATAAAAAATACTTTTGTGGAAGATGTTTAAATCATTTTATAAGTCAAGAGAATCTGAACAAACATTCTGATGAATGTAAAGATGTAAACAACACAAAAATTATTCTTCCAAAAGAGAACGATAAAATATTATCTTTCAAAAATTTTTCTCATAAAATTGAGGTTCCTTTTGTAATATATGCAGATTTGGAAAGTATTTTGATGAATCATACTGATAATACTATTTCCAATACCAGAAAATACCAAAAACATGAACCATTCAGTATCGCTTATTATTTAAAATGTTCCTATGATGACTCATTGTCTAAATTTTCTTCTTATACTGGTCAAGATTGTCAAATCTGGTTTGTGAAACAACTGAAAGATATTGCTTTTGAACTGAAGGAAATATTTTCAAATGTTGTACCTATAACAATGTCTTCACACGATAGATATACGTATGACACTTCAGTAATTTGTCACATTTGTGAAAAACCAATTTTATCTAGTGCAGAAAAGGTTAGAGATCACTGTCATTTCACTGGGAAATATCGAGGTCCTGCACATTCAAATTGTAATTTACAATTCAAAAATGTGAACACAATTCCTGTAATTTTCCATAACCTCAGTGGATATGACAGTCATTTTATCATTAAACCTCTCAGTACGGAAATGAAAGGAAATTTGTCTCTCCTACCTGTTAATAAGGAGAAATATATTTCCTTTACAAAGTATGTTGAAGGATCCAATATATGTTTTAGGTTTCTTGATTCTTTTCGATTCATGCCGAGCAGTTTGGAAAAGTTGTCATCTTATTTGAATGATGAACAAAAAATTGTAACAAAGAAATATTTTAATGAAATTGAAAAATTCAAATTGGTCACGAGGAAGGGTGTTTTTCCATATGAATACTTAGATTCATGGGAAAAATTACAAGATGAGATTTTACCTTCTCGTGATAAATTTTATAGTAAATTAAGTCAGTCGGAAATTTCATTAAGCGATTATCAGCATGCCGAGAATGTTTGGAAGATTTTCAAAATTCAAAATTTAAGAGAATATTCAGAATTATACTTGAAAACGGATGTTTTGTTATTGACAGATATTTTTGAGAATTTTAGAAAGACTTGTTATAGTACATATGGTTTAGATAGTTTGCATTATTTCACTACTCCCGGTTTGGCATTTGACAGTTGCTTGAAAATAACACAGGTAAAATTGGAATTAATCACCGACGTGAATATGATTATGTTTATTGAGAAAGGAATCAGAGGAGGAATATCACAATGCTCAAACCGATATGGAAAAGCTAACAATAAATATATGAATGAGTATAATTCTGAAGAAGAATCATCTTATTTAATGTATTTTGATGTTAACAATCTTTATGGTGCAGCAATGTGTTATCCTCTTCCAACTGGAGATTTTACGTGGGTAGCAGTTGATAATATTTCTACAGAAAACATTCTCAATATAAGTGATACTAGTGAAATTGGATATATTTTGGAAGTAGATCTTCATTATCCTAAAAGTTTGTTCAATTATCATAAAGATTTACCTCTTTGCCCTCAACATTTAGTTCCACCTGTAGCTATTTCGGAAATTCCAAAATTGTTAACTACTTTATATAATAAAGAAAAATATGTGATTCATTATAGAAATTTACAGCAAGTTCTCAAATTGGGATTGAAACTGCAGAAAGTTCATCGTTGCTTGAAATTTAGACAATCTCAATGGTTAAAGAAATATATAGATCTCAATACCAATTTGAGAAAACAAAGTTCGAATGATTTTGAAAAGAATTTTTATAAACTAATGAATAACGCTCCTTTTGGAAAAACTATAGAAAATGTGAGAAAATATAAAGATGTGAAATTGGTAACTAGATGGAAAGGGAGGTATGGGGCAAATTATTACATTTCTCAACCAAATTGCGATAACGTTACAATTTTTGGGGAAAACATGATATTAATTGAAATGAAAAGATTAAAAGTGTATTTTAATAAGCCCATATACGCAGGTATGGCAATTTTGGATATTTCAAAAACTATTTTATATGATTTTCATTATAATTACATTAGAGAAAAATTTCAAAACAATGTTAAATTATTGTACACTGATACTGATAGTTTAATATATCAATTTTATGTTGATGATATTTACGAATGTATCAAGCATGATATTCATATGTTCGATACGTCAGACTATCAACCTAACAATGTTTATAATATTCCTCTTTGTAATAAAAAGGTGATAGGACTAATGAAGGATGAAAACAATGGTATTATCATGACTGAATTCATTGGGTTGCGTTCCAAACTGTATTGTTTCAAACTAAATTCTGATAAAAATGAAAAACTTAAGAAAATTGCAAAATTAGTTGAAAATAAGTACAGTCAAAATTTTATTGAACAATTTGATTCAAATTTTGGAATTACAAAAAAAGCAAAGGGTGTAACATCAGCATCATTACGACGAATAACTTTTGAAGATTATTATAACTGTTTAATGCATAAAACAAATGTAGATGTCGTACAAAATATGATTGTTTCAAAAAAACATGAGGTATTTACTGTTAATCAAATTAAAACTGCTCTAAATCCCTTTGACGATAAAAGGATTGTGAATTATGTATATACAGATACTATTCCATGGGGATTTAATGATTAATGATTTGTTGAAACATCTTTTGTCTTGGTTATCTCTCTCTCACTGTAATAACAATAACAACAATATAGAATGTAAGATTTTTTATTATTTTTGAATAAGTTTATTGTTATTATACGTTTTTTTTTTTTCTTGTAGAATAGTTCTGTGATTATTCGACCTAAATTTATTGAAATTGGAGAATTCTTTGAAAAAAGTAAAAAGGTATTTTTGTTTTATTACAATTTTATATGCATCTCTAATTTCTTTTCTTTCTTTCTCTCTCTCTCAGATTGATAAATTGGAAGAAATTTGTCTTAATAGAGAACGAGCAGGTAATAATAATATTGGTTATTTGAAACAAATCAGGAAAATTAGACCACATCAGCTGCAAAAAAATTTGAATGGGACAAATTATTGCTACTTTTGTCAAAAATATTTCTGCTACTGCACCAATTCACTTCATCAACACGGAGTTGTTTCTGTTGATAATAATAATATCGACAATCTAAAGGAAGAAGAGAGAAAATATATTATTAATCATTTTTCTGGAGATGGTGATAAAGATCTTGAGGAACTAACTGAAAACCAGAGGAAACAAGTAGAGTTGCATAATTTTATGAAAAATTTGTTGTGTTCCAACTGCTACAAATTCAGTTGCATTTGCCAAATTCAAAAGATAATAGACGTTCTCGTTGATGAATTACAGTGTAAGGAGGAAATGAAAGATTCCCCCTTCTAACATCAATCAAAAGTCTATATATTTTCGGTTTATCAAAACACACAATCATTTTTTGTTATGATAATATACAATAGAGATCAATTAAAAGAACTACGTTATAAGTTTGTTGGTAATGTAGCAGATCATTTATTTTTGTATCAAAGACAACCCTTTTTGGATGAGGAATGGATATTAATGGAGGAAAGATATAAACAGGCTAAAGAAAATGACATAATTGGAAAAGACCATTATCGATGGGTGAAATCAAATAATAATTACAATAAGAATATTTGGAACTATTACAATTCCAGAAACAAGAGGAAGAATCAAAATTAACGATCATTAAATGAAAATTCGTATAAAGTAATAATAACCAATCAGTTTGTGAGGATGTCGTCGTCGTCGTCGTCGTCATTGTCCCAGTTATACAACAGTTTTGTTCGCAGTGTGCTAACCAGCGTTTACGATGCAAAAAAATTCGTAAACGTATGTTGTCCGAGTTTGATGAAATACGTGGAAAAATTACAATTACCATCTGAAAATTGGTTAATCGCTGGAGAATTTATAACGTTCATTATTGGAGCAGCAACAGTAGTCACCTCAACCAATTGTGGTCATGTGGATATTTTATATTTCGGAGGAGATTTCGATCCACCTGAAGAAGATTGGAAGATAATTGATATGAATGTTGAAAACGAATTCATATATCAACATAGAAGATTGAATTTTTCGTTACACCAAATTTCAGGTATCGTTCCGAAACCAAGATCTTACCTACTAGATTGTTTCAGAGTGCTACAACGTTCTGAAATTGATTTTTATCGGATTGCACTTCTACCATACAGGTGTGAAATAATGGATCTGCGTAACATACGGAAAGATACTCCCAATTCCTTTGACGTTAAGTTGCTTCAAATGCTTTGTAGGAGAAAGGGTGAAGGCAACTATAAAAAAAGTTCAACACATCCACCACCAACATTACAAATTTTGTGTTTCAACGTTCTCTTTCAAAATTTCGATTATATCAAAGAAATATGCCAGTAACAATAAAACTAAAGTGTCTCACATGCAAAGGTGAATCAGACATTTCCATGTATTGTCTTCATACTTTGACTATAAAGAATAAAAAAACTGTGTATTATGATAGTGCGTGTGTGTACGCTTTTGTGTTATGACATTAATTTAAAGTTTGTAAACCCTATTAACATAAACATAGATATAATATTAGTGTGTAAGTGTAAAATCAAACAATTATCATTATTATTATTAGTTATCACTGAAAATATAAATCTTCTCAAGTTTTAGTTAACTTTAAAGATACTGTAGTTTAGTAGTAGTAGTAGTAGTAGTAGTAGTAGTAGTAGTAGTAGTAGTAGTAGTAGTAGTAGTAGTAGTATACGTTCTCAATCAATCACACAGAAAACAAAATGGAACAATTTGTATTGGAATATCTCAAAAACCTTGAGACGTACAAATTAAGAAGTTTATGGAATCAAATACCAAAACACATTCAATCTGAATTATATGAATTTATGGTACCATGTACGGAACATTATAAATTTTCCAGTGGAAATGATGAAATTGATGGACCTGTACCTCCTAAAATTAGATGTCCACTTTGTATTAAAGATTGGAAAACTAAAATCTAAACATCATAATCAAAACCTACTCACAACGTTAAACAGTAAGTTTCACACGAATTATTTATTAATATATAATAAAAAAAATTGTTTTTTTCTTCTTTTACAGTAATATGAGTAGAGGCAGCAACCTCAGTTATGGAAAGCAACTTCAACGATTGAATCAACTTAACAAAGAAATGGAAATTATGAGGGAACGTATCAAGAATCATCATGTTAAAGAACGACTTGACCAATGGACTCTCAAATATGAAAAACTTAAAAAACATATTATATTCGAGTCTGTAACTAAAAGTTTCTCTGAAATAAAAATACAATAGAATGTTTACATTTCTTTATTATTTAAAAACCTAACAATACAGTATTTTAAAACATCTTTAAGTTAATTACATAACAAAAAGTTATCAATGTATCTCATCCAAATTATCACTAAAGTACATTATTCAGTCTTTTGGGTAGTTATATTCGGTCTTTTCGGGTGTTTCTCACCATAGATTCTCTTTACATAATTTTCATGTGCACAAGGAAAACATTCCAGATTAGGATGGTCTGTTTCACCGCCACATTTTTTACACTTATATTCTACCGGGATTGGCATTATTTCAAATTAGACTGTTTATACTAGTTTAAATTCAAACCTTCTAACTTAAGCAGAATGAATTTCCTTTCCAATTATTCAACAATTTATGAAAAATAAAATGGAGACAACAAAGATATTTGAAACATGTACGTACATCTATGAATCGACAAGTAGAACTAATTTTAGAACAATTTATAAAAAAAATAAAATGAAGACAACAAAGATATTTGAAACATGTACGTACATCTATGAATCAACAAGTAGAACTAATTTTAGAATGCAGATTACTCTGAAAATAGTAAGTAGAAATAAAAAAAATCACCTTGAAATTATTATGGGCGAGGCTAGGCTCACCTTTACCTACTATCAAGGTGACATTAATTAGACCCACGTGAGGCGGGCACACCCTCTGGTCATTGACGACCACTTCTTCTTCGAGAAGAAGCCTCTGGTCATTGACGACAACTTCTTCAGCAAAGGAGCCTCTGGTCATTGACGACAAAACACAAGAAGTTGGGGTTGGTGGACACAGGCGGATGGACATGCCATCGAAGTGTCACAGTATCCCGCTTGATATACTACTTATATATATATATATATATATATACATATATATATATATATATATATATATATATATATATATATATATGTAGAACTGGATTCTCGGGTATTGATCCGCGTTGTGTGGTTTCGGTCCTCAAAAGGACCAATTTCACGACGTTTCGGCAAAGTCGCATTTGCCATCTTCAGGTGATTCGACCGTAGAGTCCGGAAAATCTAGGCGAACAGACTTTACGGTCGAATCACCTGAAGATGGCAAATGCGACTTTGCCGAAACGTCGTGAAATTGGTCCTTTTGACGACCGAAACCACACAACGCGAATCAATACCCGAGAATCCAGTTCTACACATTACGTCCGCGAGAACCTAAGAAGAAACATATATATGTATATATATATATATATATCTATATATATATATAAATATATATATTATATCGAACATCAAATTCTATAGTTGTTTGAGGAATTTCAGTTCATACAGGATAGAACTGCAATGTTACGAGATTATCAATATCATTATTCGAAACACCCGAACGTGTTGGTAGAAGTGTACCATTCTCACCTCCAGCATGAATATTCTGAATATACGCTCATTCATGGTAAGAGCTTACTTTCCAGGATATTTTAAATTATGGAGAGTTATCACATATTGCGATGAGCGCGATGCTTCGACTGTATAACAACTTACTATTACTTCTTCGATTTAGATTATATTTTCGGTCATCCACGACACCACACAAGTATTGGTGAGAATAATCGATTCGAGATCAAGATATATTATATACCATCCAATGAAGTCAGAGGAGCGAGGCAGGGACAGGTTGATGCAATTAATAGAAATCTGGCGGAGATTTTGCAATGAGGATCTGTCGATCTGGTAGAGTTTAATGCAACCAAAGCTCAAGCTCGCGTCTTCTCAAGAAAGGCGGATCACAATCCCTAATATGATGATGTCAGGAACAACTGAAGTCTTCCATAGCAATGCTCGGGATCAACATCAACAGCACCCTCTCATAGCACAGTCATTTGAGGTTTATTGCGGAAACCGCTTCACAAAAACTTGGTTTTCTATTCCGTGCCAAGAGCTACTTTACATCCCAGCAGCTTCTCATAATCTACAAAGCACAGATTCGACCTATCCTGGAGTACTGTTCACATGTTTGGAGTTCGGCTTCCAAACATACGCTGAAGCTCTGGGATTCTATTCAGAAGAAAGCTTTTTGTTTGATTGATGATGTCACACTTACGAGTTCAACGACCTCTCTAGAACATGGTAGAAAGGTGGGAGATCTCTCTCCTTTCTATAGATATTTCAACGGTCGGTGTTCATCATCGACTGTTGTTCCACCACGAGAGATTCCAAATAGGCGGACTAGACGAGCTCATATAAGTCACCCCTTCAGTGTCAAACTGGAGACCTCCCGAACTTCTTCCTACCAGACTTGATTTTTTTTATCGAACAACAAGTTGTGGAACTCTTTTCCTAGTGAAGTCTTTCCATATGCCTATAACCTCCAAACCTTCAAGAGGATACGAATGCCTATCTCCTCTCCATATTCCACTCACATGATGTTCTTCGAACGTCATAGGTTTCCCTCTCGTGTAGTCGAAGTATAAAAAAAAATATTGGTATTGGATAAAACAGGTACACAAGTACAACACCGAACATCAAAATACGGTCATAAATCGTAAAAGATAACGTGTAAACGTAAATATTGAACTCAAAGCTTCGATAATAGGAGAGAAACGCTAAAATCGACATAACAATCCATGAATCATGACGCGGCAAAAGACAAAATGTAGACACAAATTAAATACTTGTTCCATGATTTGTGTATGTGGAGCCAATGGATCAAGTGTACGAGGGCAAGGTGGAAAGTTCATGAAAAATAAAACTGATGGCGCCACAATCAAAAATTCCATGTGACGTTTATGATGTACCATCTTTATTTATCTGGAACGCATTAAATTTTTCAGATTGATGTGTTATTCAGTTCTGTTTTGACACCCATCGAAAGCAAAAGCAAGCTACCTTGAAGATTTTTGCAAACATGGAAGGAAATAAATTCCATGTTTTTATTAAACATTAGTTCTTGGGTGGAAAAAACATTACCCAAGCCAAAGCATCAGTTGTTGAGCATTATTCACGATTCACAAGTGATTCACTTATTTTCGAACGTTCTGGTCGTCCAATAGAGGTTACAACGCCAGAAATCGTCGATAAAATCCATGGTTTGATATTGGACGATGAGTGAGTTATAGTGCACAAGATTGCTGAGGCTATGGTCATCTCAACCGAACGAGTACGGAGCATTTTGCATAAATTTTTGAATATGAGAAAGCTATCAGCCAAATGGGTGCCGCATTTGCTCTCTGTTGACAACAAGCGCGACCGTTTGACAACATCAAAAAGGTGTTTGGCGATGTTCAATGCGATAAGAAGGACCTTTTGCGTCGTTTCGTAGCCATGGACGAAACATGAATTCATGACAATACACCAGAGACCATGAAACAGTCGAAACAGTGGACTTGTCCCGGCGAATCGAAGCCGAAAAAAGGTCAAAGTGGGATTATCGCCCAACAAAGTCATGGCGACACTAAAGCTTTAGTTGATAACTCCTCGCTTTGATAATGCCACAGTGTGGTGAAACAATTTGTCAGTATTTTTGAATTAAATGTTAAAAGTTTTGTGTAAAATTTGAGTTTTATTCTCCAACTTCCGAAGTATTATGAATTTACACTACGTAAACGCCGAAACCATAGATATAAAAGTTCAATGTTCATCTTAAGCGTGAATATTTTAATTATCATTACGAGCTCATTTATGGTAGAAGCTGTCTTCACATCCTATTTTCAAATATAGATCCTAAATATAATTACATATTGTGATCACCAAACTGTATATATTTTTGAGGAAGATCAAATCAAGAGGAAACAATAACAAAATTACGGGATTATTAATATCATTCGAAACATTCATATCTGACGTAAGAAATTTACCTCAACACATTCAACTTGAATATTCTGAATACGATCGCCCTCTCGATTATCGTGAAAGTTCTCTTTCCAGCCTATTTCCCAATAAGGACCCTGAATGTTATTAAGTAGTGCGATCAACAAATTCTACAGGTCTTTTAGAAAGTGGAGATCATAAAGGACACAATTACAAAATCACGTGATTATTATTATCATCGTTCTAAATATTCCAGTTTGCAAGGCATCACTGCGAGTACACTTGAATCATTCGAAATGTAGATGATGCATCTCGTTTCGTCATGCAAATTTATTGATCTTTAACGTTCAGCACACCATTTTCTATATTCAGCGAAAAGATATAGTAGCAGCTAGTGTATAGTCTTTATAACGTATTCAAGAACAGTAATTTCGTTCAGTGTTTCATCTAATAAAGCAACGGATGTAGCTACAAACTAATGTGGCATCGCCTTGCCTGTTAAGGAAGATAAACGCCACATGCCCGAGTTGCGGGTTACTCTGTTGTCGGTGAAGTCACTTGATGTATTCCTACGGAGCTTCTACCAAGAACAGCGATGTAAGCACTAATTGAACCACTAATTAATAAGACTATATATTTTTTACGAGTTAATTAATCATTTGAAGAATCTTGCGGAATTAGTTACGAATACCTTCTTACGAGATAATTTGTTTCCCTCTATGTACTATGTAAAGAACATTCACACATTCACACGAAATGTAGCTGCATTTCTCCAGACAATTCGAAATTATTAAACATATCGTGAAGTTCATATGAAGGAAAATACTAAATATTGTACGAAAAATTATTTTTGTGTTGTATTCATATTTAACATTTCACATTTCTTCGGAAATAGTCGTTGTTATCTATAAAGGCCATAGTCCCGCACCCCTTCTAGCATGACTCCTCTCAATAGTTGGTGCCCTGTTCTGGGAAACAGTCCGTATACTACACATGCCGGCCCTGACCTTGACGTAATAAGGGCCCATTTCGGTTCGGTTCAAATTTGAGTTTGAACTGAAGATCATTGCACAGTTTGAACTTGGTTCAACTATTACTTTGGGAGTTTTATAGATTTTGGTTTATTTCACCACATTCATTTGTGTTGAGGTGTTATCCCTGGCTGCGTTGGCACCATGAATGAATAAGCTGCTGTTACGTAAGCTTATTTCAATCATTCCATACCTGTTTTAGCTTAAGAATGACATTTCCATATTCTTCATTCTAAAAATGTCAGAAAACGATGGAAGTATTAAGAAATGGGATAACTTTTCTGAAGACGAAATCAATGTTCTTATAAATTCTTGGGTCATGGGTGTCAAATTCCAATTCCTAAAAAACATTATTAATGCATGTTTTCGACAAATTCAAAAAATATTGAAACATATAATCGATTTGTTAGACGTTCCAACAGTTCCAACACTGTTTGCTGGAGCAAGATTTACACAGAATGTTCAGAAATGCTGAAACCAATTATAAGTTCTTCATCATTTAAGAAATTGGAATCTTTTGACCCCGTTTGTAATCCTCTAGCCTACCATCCACATTGTTGAACATATTTTCAAAACTCCATATAATCAACAATAGTAACCGACTTTAATTCAGTTTCACTGGTTCTAATTTAGAAAATACGTAAGCTCAACTTAAATCTGGAATTTTTTTCCTGTAACTGGAACATGTAGAGCATCACATTTATTGAATCCTAGGTTTACCTAATAAAAGTTGAAACCGAACTTGTAAGATTGGCCCTGAACTAAGTAGTTTTCCCATGAGCTACCAAATGCGATATACAATTAGATAACTAGAAAACAGTATGGAAATAATAGAAATAGTAATGGAAGATTGAAGTTTTTAAGTTCCGAGAGATACAAACAAAGCTGCATTGATACTAGACATACTTCATGAGCATTTACCACTGGAACACCAAATAACCTCTAACACGAAATATCTAATGAGGCAAAATATTAAGGCCTGACATATACTGGTGTTTGATGTGGTCCTCTAGAAAGTTTCCAGTAAGCTACCACAAGAAACATGGAAACAGAGTGTAGATATCTGGGAAGAACAGAATAGCTTGTTCATCTTCTGAAGCAATACAACGCACATGGCTCGCCTCATCTCACAAGTCTCTCGTACACAGCTTGAATTTTCCGAAACACTACAACAAGAGTCTTGTGGGTTGACGTGAGCCAAGCATATTGTACTGCTTTACAAGATAGAGAGGTTAATAACCATCAACTGATTAGAAGGTTGGTCCTATGTGCACGTCACTTAGTCACGCTCATGTTATCGTACTGTATTTTTCGGAAATTATCTATGTTCATCACAAATACTCCAAGTAAGACGAATCAATAGAATGCATCGTCTATTTATCGCTAGATAATGTAGCGACAACAGCTGCGTTAATGGATGACGCACATCCTATCCCCATCTTCACCGCATTTATTACAGATCTCTGAAGACATGTGTTGCGATTGGTGAAACTCAAGCTCCATAGGCAATAAGCAATACGATCAGAAGGTGATCAGGACATGATCAGGACCCTACAATCAAACTGCAACTTGTTAAGGGTAACCTTCGCCGGAACAATGTGATCGATCTAGTATATGTATTTGGGAACAATGTGTTCACATTTTCCTAATAAATAATTTTTGGAGACATACATTTATCATGGTCACCATGAATCGAATAAACCTTTGGTGAATGAATTGAAGCTTAATGCTCATTCCTACCATTCATAACTTCAAGAATCATAAGCTTCCAATGTATGTTCTTAGTCGTCCTATCAAATTTAATTTTTTGGAAGGGAATTTCTGGAATGATGAAACGTGTTGTCGCATAAAACCCATGTTGAAAGATTGAATGTTCTGGTGTCAAACATTATGGTTGAAGGAGTTAATAGGAAGAGTTGTCATTTTCGACGTAAAAGGTAACGTTTTCAAAGCTTCTCCACTGAATTTCAGAATGTATATCATTCATTTCTTATATGATATAGGTAGGGAGTGAACCAGCTTGGGCAACTTTTTTTAAGGGAAACGGAAGCTCAAATTTCTGTGTAAACTTTTTTTCTTCTATTCATATTTGATACAAATATGGAGTAAATTTATCAACATCTGTATTAATCGTTCTAGAAGTAACTATTTCCCTTAGTATATTGTTCTGCATGACCTGCATTTTGAAATTAAGTTCGAAATTGGATTTTGTAACTTTCGTTACCGTCATTTTGATAATAAATGAGAATGACCTCATGCGACAGTATTTTTTGCACTAACGGATGACTATCCATAATCTTTCACAGATGGCTTAATCAAATTCAAGGACAGCACTTTTTTTCAGCTAGCTTTGATTCCGGAATATTGTGGATGTTCATTCTAAAGATTTTTTGTTACATTGAAGAAGTCAAAGGGAAGACTTATGCGTTCAATTTAGATAACCATGACACTCCCTTGTTGTAGGATGTGACGTGTAATAGGGTGGATCATTATTAGCTGATCTTTCTCATGACATACATTAAAATAAAAGAAGTCCACATTTTATGTTTAATCTGACATATTCCGAGTTTAAAGAGCCCAGAACCAAATAATTATTGATCATGAGAATGTTGTTCTTGAAATATATCAAACTGGTACTCAAGGTTTCGGTAAGTCAGGGTCTTATATTTTTTGTGTCTTTGATTATCAGATATTGATTAGTGATAAGGAGATGTTATATTTCAGTGTACCTGAGTTTTTGATGTTTGCTTCAATTATGACCAATAATATTATGATTACGATCCAAATGATTATATTTCCGGGACAAGTGACTTTTCAAGCGCTGATACATCCAAAAAAGTTGGCATTTTCAACCCTACGACCTCCCTATTTCTAGAACTTGCTGATATGAATATATATTTTTGCTTGCAGACATAGACGATGATACTCATTCACCATTTTGAGGTTTCATAATTCCATCTAGAACCATTTCGAAGATATTTGAAAAAAATCGAGATTCAGTTATAGTTATATGAATTTTTCCTTGCTCAAATCATCCGAGGAATAAGATCCTGGAATATATCAACGTTATTTCCGGACACTCTCTATTATGAAATAGATTAACTTTGACAATGAAACTGAATTCTGCCTAACCTCTTATAAGGAATGTGTAAACATTGCACATGTGTATGATCACGTCCAACCTTCTCAATACTAGTTAGTGTTTTACTTGTCTATCTTGTGGAGGAATACGATGCGTCTCACAAGACTCGTATATCGTGATTCGTAAAACTCAAATTGTAAGTTGTCATATAATGTGCACTGATGATAGATTCAATGTTAAGTATCTTTTCGAACTCAGTTAATATACAATTCACCAGAAATATGTAGTGAGCTCAGTCGATATTATCAATTAAGTATTCCTCATATGTTATTTTGAATGTATCCAGCATCTAAGATATTTTTGTAAAATCAATTAAACAACTAAACAAGCCGCAACATCTACTTTCGTCACCTGGCATCACCTTCGAATATGGTTTTTGTCCCTCACTGTTTGAGATTTCGTATGATTCTGGTTAATCAGTTGTTGTTTATATTATAAGATAACAGCTGTTATTTTCAGATCTTTTTCAGTTTCTAACTTCATATAACATTCATAATTTGTGCTCCTAGAAGAAACACATATACCTGAAATCTACATTGTTGGACGTGATCAGGCATACATATTAATAAACTATAGAAGAGTTCACACTATGGATATACTATAACACTATAAATTTGAAACAATCACCCTTATCCACTAAACATGCTGCTAAAGTAACAAGGATCTTTCAGGTATGAAGTAGCCATCATCAGAGCAAACTAAATTAGAAATCAAAATATGCCTGCTTAAATACTATTTGTGGTTGAAAATGCAAACAAGGGATTACCCTGAGCTGGAGATAAATCTGAATCATATAAATTGCTTTTTCGCTTATTCATTTCGATCCCTTCTAAATTACTTAGCTATTTGTTGATATTATGTTTGAAACAAGAAAAAGAAAAGGTTTATCACTTTTGAAACACAGAAAGGACAAATATCTAAAAGGGATAGAAATGTATATGTGAAAAGCAATTCATTAAATTCAGATTTATCTCGATCTGAAGGTAACCCCTCATTTACATTATCAACCCCAAATAGTATTTAAACAGGTACATTTAGATTTCTAATTTAGTTTACTTCGATAAAGGCTACATGGTGGCTGGAATGTTCAAGTATTCCAACAGTATTTTTAGCGGAAAAGGGTCATTTGTTCTTATTTACAGAGACATACCTATTATAAAAAATCAAAGATTTCTTCAAAGAAAAGGCTAAAGCTGAGAAGAAATGACAATGTAATAAAAATATGATATTCTGGTATTGAGAATGAAATCCCCTGTATTCATGATATTATTATAGACCTATGAGATTTAGAAATTTATTATGTGTCTTATTAAATTTCGACGCTGGTGCTCAAAAGGCCTTTTAAGACCGCTTTAAAGATTTGATAAAGTGTTTTCATTAGATTAGGTCCAGACGTCCTTAAACTGCTTTAAAAGATTTTAAATTTTATTTGCAGGGTGCGGCATCTTGAGTGAATTAGGTGGAAAGCCGTGTTCAGGTTAGTTTACATTCAGGGGGAGTTCCGAGATATGGGATAGCAATGGAGGGCTCGCTTAGCCGACTCGTTACAAATCTTCTTTATCGCAATTCAACCTGCTGCTTTTTGCGCCCTTACACTAGTTTGGTTATGCACTTTATACTGACTATATGTTTAGACTTAACGGATTGGAATACTCTCACTGAATTACAATGAGATTCAACACATTACATTGATTTACTCTCAACATTTCTACAATGTTTACAACGTCTTACTCGAACGAACTTTTCTTGTCTCCGTTGTTCTGTTTTTCCTCAGAATAGTTTTATGAAATTCATTTATTAGAACAGACGCTTCGTGAAGCTGAAAAATTTACCTGAAATTATATTAGTATAGAAGCTCACATTTGGAGAATAGCTGAACCTCTTTTTTCATAGTGAACAAACGAACTCATCCTCATTCATAAATTGAACTAGTCATTTTCCATCACAAACTGGAGCTAATTCTATATCAAAACTCACTGAGAGAATTTGTGTGTGCCACATTTCTAGGACGAGATGTATTAAAACTTATTAAGTAAACAGGAAACATACTGCCGGTTGGGAATACGACGAAGTTCTATCAGAACATATAATTGCTTCTCATTTCTGTGAAATATCTTTTGCGCCGATTCGGAAAATAAACTCTTGTTCTCCCCGCAATATAAAAGCACACATTACTAACTTTTCATTTAGCTTTATATATTGGTACAATGTTCTGAATTGATTGCTTCATTATTTCAAATATTCTGTTTGAGGTTTAAAGCATTTCCAGATTAGGTGAAGAATATCATTCCAAGAAGATTTCTATTCCTCCGTAATTCCCCATTGTTCGTTTAGAAATTATAAGGTTTTGAGGGATTGATTTTTTTATCGGTTGAAATTGTATTACTAGGAATAAAGTTGATCTTGCGTTTAACGTTTAGATATTTTGCTAAGCTTATTTGTGTTTCCATGAAATTTAGATAAGAATGAATGACTATGACAATCTAAAATCCGAATACGACTTACGTATATTAAAATCAAACAAAAATTACAGAAAACCTTGAATCGGTAGTGTCTGAAAGTGAATTATGAGAGAATGTTGATGTTTTATAAGGTGAATTTGGTCAATTATTCAGTTATGTATTAGAATCAAGAGTCACAAAATTGGCTATTCTATGGTAATTAAATACTTAATATAATATTCTTTTTTTTTATTTCTACTCAGTTGAATGTTTATGTGGGTCACAACATTTATCAGTCAGTTCTAGTGGGAGAAGAATGCGACATTAGAAATTATTGAGTTATGTTTTCAGAATCATGAATAACAAAATTGGTTATTCTATGTCAATTAAATTTCTTATAAACTATTCTATTTTTATCATAAATGAACAAATTGAAGAAAATGCAATTTCTTTTGCTGAAACTGTGGAGGCTCGAACTATTAGTGATACAATTATCAATCGAGATAGTTCTTTTTTTGAATTTATTTGTATTTGGGATACTTTCTTAGAATGTTAGATATATGGATTAATTGAAGAATCCTTCGTCAAACTACGATGTTAGCCAGAATTTATGCATTAACCTTAGTTAGTTTCTCATCCTGGTTATTGTATGTACAGTGCATCATTTCTCAGAGCTGCAGTAGTACGTAAACCATTGAAGTTAGAGGAAACCATTACCGTGTTTTGTTTGTGTACCAAAACAGGACGATACAAAGTCGGCGATTGCGCAGAAACCTGAAACGAACAGTTTCTGAGGACCTACCAAGTAGCCATAATCAGAGATTTTACGTTTCGTTCCACACAAACCAATACAAACTCAATAATTGAACAATCACTTGTTAAAAAATAATTTAATCCACAAAGGTAGTATAGTCCTCTGGCACACTCGGTTCCAACATTTTCCGTAGTGACTTTTATTTAGTATTGAAGAACCATTTAGTCAATGTTGACATTGCGTTGGTTTTTATAAGAGACATCTACTCGCGAGTAGGTATTCTATCACTCTGTAGCACTTTCTGTGGTTGAATATATACATCACCAAAGATATTGATCGGAGCATTACATCACTACTCGTTCTATTGATGAGCCTGAGAATCAGTAGTCTGGAGCTATTTGGCTGTGGAGTCACTGATCCGTCTGGAGAGACCTATACTATCTTCGTGAATTAGAATAAATTTTCTTTAAACATTTTCTCATTTCCAGACACAAATAATATTGCTTCATAGATATACAGACCATATGAAGTGAGTCATTTGTTCTTGATAAAGAGTGGCTTACAATTTTCTCTAGGGGTTAACCTAATAATGCATATTTGTAGCACAGATACTTGATAGACGTCACATGCGTTAACACAAAAAGCTATTCTATATCTGAGGATGGATTTTATGAAATGTCATGACTTTCCTACTGTTTTCCACTTGTGTCATCCAGTGAAGCCTAGAATCTATTGTTATACCAAAAAAGTATCTGTGGCACTGGTAAGAGTAATTTTTGCATAATGATGGTAGATTTTATAAATTGAGTTTTTTCTGAATTCATTTTCAGATTATTTTGGATGAACCACAGTTCAGGTTTCTGAAATAGTAATGACAATAATAGACAATAAAATAATTCGAAAGTTATTAATTCAAGGTATCCTGATGATGCTAATGTTAAACTAATTGAAATATCATCAGCAAAGGTTCAGATAGGTCATTTGTATACAAAATATTCATAAATGGGCCTAGGACTTGGCCCTGAAGAACCCCTTCAACATGTTTTACCATAAATTTTTCTACTGACAACATATTCTCACCCGTTTGACAAATATGATTTTAATAAATATTTTATACATTTCCATTCTGTTCGTTAGAACTCAGCTTTGCTGAGAAGTAAGCAAAGTAGTTATGTTGACTGCTTCTCATTAGGATAATTTATTATTGAACGTGAAGTTTGATATTCTACATGTGTAGTTGACTGTTCTTTTCTGAACCCGTTTTATGTGTCAGACAAGGTTTGATGTGTATCCAAGAAAGATATAATAAATGTCCCAAGTTATCTTCATAACTTACAAACATTAATCTATATATCTTAATACATGCATCCGTATGTGGAAACTTGTTCGAACTAGTTATAACTGGAATCGTTGTGAAAATTAGTTCAAATGTGAATAAGAATAGAAACAATCATTCATCTTGATTTTATGGTATCTTATGATATACTTTGTGTTTTTTAGAGTTTAATAAACCATCAATGCAACTGAGTTTTGTTAATGCTATGCATGTTATTACCAGTTCCGTCGAATCAACGACTCGATAAAACTAGTTTTAACTAAAATACACATTTAAAATCCGAGGTCCATTAAAAATTATTATTTACTCGATTATACAATCGCTGATTCATGTTTTATTAGTTTTCAGTAAAACTCTGGTTCTTCTAGTTCTAACTCTAGTTGGAACGGGTTATAATGATAACATTATCAATAGCACAGTAAGTGCCAATAATAACAGTAATTTCTGTAGTTTTTTCCCTTTACGGAAAATCTTCTACTACTAGAAAATGTGACAACAAATAGCAATAATAATATTCAATTGACACAAAGGCGGAACATCAATTATTACAATAATAATGTGCAACAAATATGGATACCATCTAATTAATCAGCAATCTATTTCTAGCATTCTCACTCACGAAAACCGAAGTAATTGACTAATTTCTACGCTATAAGTGAAGTGTTTATGTTTCTTACTATGTCACCTACAGAAATCAAATCTTGCAGCTGGAGGTTTTTAAATTGGTTCGCTATCCAAAAATAATTTGCTCTCTCTTCGTATTCCCTCCGTAGCTAGATACTGTTATTCAACCAATTCAGCTCCTGCGTTTAAGAGTATAAATTCATCATTTTTAACTTTAAGGTTATAGAATTATTTTCAATTCAAACAACAGTTTCACCAATATGGTGCATTGAAAATTAGTTGAATTGAAAGATGGAAATATTAGTGATTCTACGGCATTTGCGTCATTTCTTATTTGATAAGTTAGGGCAATATCTGAATTTGTCCCGGTTCATCTGTTGGTAAGTTAATGAGTTTGACATTGTGCCGTCTTATTAGTTTAATACCTACCTACAACAAAAATCTCAAATAATAATATATTCACGCAAATAATGATAGAAAATAGAACTGTAAAAGTACTCAGGATATTTCAGCTACCAATTAGCCATCACCATAGTACTATTCACCATTGCTTCATTAGTGGTATGTACCACATTTCCTATTTAGAATAATTGATAGGTAGCTTTTTCTTTTGACAATGGATTTCAAATTATTATTCTGATAAAAATATGTATTCAATGGGAATAAGCATGAGTAGCGAATGGGTGGGTATAGTCCTGCTTTGCAAAGAGCGATCTCTGGAATTGGAACGTCAGAGGAATTGTACTCTGATTTAGTACCTTATATCTCTCTAGTAAACTTTAGTTGGCAATACGGTAGGAAATATTGTTGGCAAATTTCTATATATTTTAGTTGCAGTGTACCCAAAACTTATTTATTCAATTTATTTTGTGAACAAGTTGTTTTCGTTCGTGAAAACGAATGTGATGCTGCTGGACTATTTGTACCAAATTCCACTGAGGATCCACAAGGGAAATAGCCTCCTAATATTGCTGCCATCGATAGCCATATGCCTGGAATAGTCTTCCGTCAGTGCGTCAGTGTACAATTGGGAGCATTCTGCTTGATCCCAATACGAAAAAGTCTATGGGCCAAGACCTGTCGTTCTCAAGGAATGTGAGCCTGAACTAAAATCAGTTTTCTGCAGATTGTTTGCCCTTTCATACAAACTTGGTGAATTTCCTTCCAGCCGAAAGACAGGTAGAGTCCAAATGTAACACATATGTGGCAGAAATCCATTGGAAAACATGGGGAATCTCTAGCTGTATCATTCGATATCTCAAGTATTTGTCTGGCACCAAATCTTTCTTGGAAAACTTCGGCCATTTGGTTTGCCGCCACAACTTTGTCGATTACTATAGAATTTTCCCTCAAATAGACCACTCCATGTAGTGGTTGACGGAGTATCCTTCGATACATGGCTATCAACGCAGGTGTTCCACAGGTATTTATCCTGGCACTGACTTTGTTTCAGCTTCACATAAACGATCTGCTGTAAGAGACCTGTCCTGTCCAGAGCTTTGCAGATGGCATACTCCATACTGCTTTATCGTCTAGAGCCTCTATATCCGTTTAAGCCATAAGAGCAACATAGAAACAAGTTGACGCTGTTAATGGAGATTTGACAAAGATTTTAAAATGAGGATACGATAATCTAGTTTAGTTTATTGCAACCAGGACTCAAGTTTGCGTTCTATCCAGGAAGGCGGATCCCACATCCCTAATATGACGATGTCATGTACGACTGTTCCTATGAAGTCTTCCATATCGATGCTCGAGATCACCACCAACAGCATCTTCCCATGGGACGATCATGTGAGGTCCATTGCGAAAACCGCTTCACAAAAACTTGGTCTTCCATTCCATGCCAACATATACTTCAGATCCCAGCAACTACTCGTAATCTATAAAGCACAGATTCGACATCAACAGACGTTATGTTCATTGACCTCTCTAGAACCTCGTAGGAAAGTCACCCTTCATTGTCAACCTCGAGACCTGCCGATCGTCATCCTATCAGACTTCATTTTTCTATCGAACCTCAAACCTTCAATGAAAATTTGAATGCCTATCTCCTCTCGCATATTCATAAGCTTGTAATGTTAAATCCCCCCATTTTCTTCTATTCTCCTCCATTTTTACCTATTTATCTCAAATTTTGACAGAATATCCTTACATTTTGACTTATTGGGATTAAGAGATCTTTTCAACTTCCGCTTGTCCCGGAAATCAAATCGACTTTCAATTTTCAAACGGAATTTTATTTAAATATATTTCACATTCCTCGAATCTACTTAATTTTCTGAATCCAATACCCCACAATAGTTTTTCAATGGCTCATTCCAGCTTTTATCCAGAGAGCCATGAACCCCATGACAGCCATGATGAATATTCCAAATAATCAAAATATTGCTACACTATCGCAATACATGGAATGAAAATGGATTCCTCATTGTACCTTCAAACGATGTCAGAGAACCTTTAAAGTATCATTGTAAAGAATGTAAAGAATGTACTTTTGAGTAAAATATGTTTTGGTATACGTATTTTGAAGTAGAAGACTTTTTCGATCAAAACTGAACTATTGTAGCATTGTTTCGATTATTTGGAGAAATTTAAGGGGTCCTCGATTAAAGATAAAATGAGCATTATGACAAATGACGAATCAACTATGGCGTACGATTGGATTCAGAAGTGGATTTAGAAATTGCTATAAATAATTGACAGAACATGTCATTTTAAAACCATAAGATGTTATCAGTTTCTGAAGAATTTCAAGTTGATAAAATTCAAAAAATGCCTTTCAGTTCAAAATTTTCAAAAAATAAAGAAGAAAATGGGGTTTGTGTAGCACGGTATTATGCAAATTATATTGCGCATATGTCGGATTTTGCATTATTTCATTGTTTAATGTTTATATCTATTTTGCACATATTCAGTAATTCACCCACATTTCTGTATTCGATAATTTTTCTAAGATGAAACGATTTAGCATTATTCAACAAAAAAATGGGGGCGTATTCATTCTAACATTTATCTTGTATGTTTGCATATGTTCAAAAATAATGTGCATATTTTGAGCATTTTTAAGGAAATATGTGCATATTTCCAATAAAAGCTAGTATAAATATACGCATAAACTAACATTTTTTCCTGCATATATTCTGCACTTTAATCATCAAAAATAATGAAATTTGACAAAGCGTGTTGACTGAGGAAAGTGAAATAATCCGTAATTAAAGAAAGAGCAGATATTTGAATTTTGAACAAGTACCTATAATAATAGACTCTATCATTATATAAAATAGGTATATCCTAGAGGTGTATTTTTAATTGACGAAACACCACTCGAATACTTGCTTATCTATATTTATGGGTCAAGTGATGAACAGCTACAACTTCCGAAATGGAACTGAATCTACAGGACAGCATAATATTCATTTAACTTTACCAGTCAAGACAAAGTTTCAACCCTCATGATATCATAATGAGCCTATATACTGAATTGGTGACTACTAAAAGATAACAATGAGCAGGAATTGTAAGATATTATGATAAAAAGTGCTAAAGCCTCCACCATTATCGTGTCTACTAGCGGTTAGATATCACATTGGGTCTAAGCTGACGTCACTAACATCCAAGATTACTTATCTGGATTAGTTTAATAGTAAATCGATTAGGATGGGGCTTGTGTACCTGCACGTTACGAGTAAAAACCAAACTCAACCCTCTAGGTCATTTATCAGTCATTTTCAGAATAAACTGTCCGCTTTGCGGTAATCTGAAAATTTTCATAATATGTAGAATAAAAGATATACAAATTTTCTAAAAATTTAGATAGAATATAATATGAAATTCTGTAGTTCGAACTTTTATTACTTATATGAATATGAATGCAGTAATATGGAAAATTATCGTAATATTACAGCTGTTGATGAGCTTGAGATACTCGAATAGTGATTTTTTTGTCCTACTTGTTTCATTGATGAACGTATGAGAAGAGCGGAACAACTTTCTGGAACTGTTAGATGAGTTGTAAAAGTTCGACCTATAGCAACCTTTGCTTTGTCTATTAACATATTAATGTTTATATCAGCTGCTTAGAGCACTTTATTGTATTGAGGTGTAAGTGTATCCAGTATAATTTTCAATTTCAGATAGAAATATATCATAAGGTACACAAGACAGGCAAATATTTCAATTACTCAGCTCTTCATGTTAGGATATAAAATTAAATTTCATTGTGCTTTCTTACCAACAGTTTTGGTTATCTATTATCAAATAAATAAAAACTTTTCTGTAGAATCTGATATGAAATTCCTTCGTTGCGCCCTTTACTACTTGACCTATATGAATAAAAACGCAGCATGGTCCTAATGTGGGAAATGTTCGTAATATTTCAGCTGTAATGACAGGTTAGCAAACTTATCTAGCATAATTATGGTAGAAACACACATTCTTTCTGACACAGCATGGTTCTATTGTACACTGAAATGATGCCAGATGCTTTCCATACATTGAAGCCTATTTCAGCGCTTTAAGTAGCCTTATATCACAACTTTCAAAAATAGTATCAGATTTGTAATTTTACCTCAAATTGGACAAAATTATTTCACCAATTGAAATTTGACTTTATGAGAATCACTAATATTGTCTAATATATAATGATTCTAATCGTCGAATTTATCTCAAATCTGATATGCCACGTCAAAATAGGTGAATCTATATAACTCATTGGATTTTTGATTTTTTGGAGAAAATTGTTCCAATTAAACGTTTTATATATTCAAATTCGAAGCGGCGCTCAATCGCCAATCAATAATTTGTATCGTTGGGTTGAGTAGCTCAAATAGCGAAAATTAGCCGAAAATTAGTATTCCGAAACTCGATTAATGGTCCATCTATTCCTTTAAAATTAGTTCTTCTTCGATTCACAATTTCTACCAGTTCACATATTCATTGATTCTATCAGGATCCAGTAAACTACCAGGGATTTAAGGTTTTGAATGTTTAGTTAAATTTAATTTATTCTCTGTTACCCAAAAACGTTCAACCCTTTATAGGACAAATAACAGCAAATCAAAAATACAGACTCTCATTGATATATTTGTTTATTTGGATGTACAAACGAGAGAAACGTTGCGAATTCTATCAAAAAAATTATTTTTCTTATGTTTTTTGACTGCTCAATTTTTTGACCACTATCCATCTCCTAGCTCCAATTCAAATCTCTGTTGTGAGAAGGCGGGAAACATCGAATGCACAGGGCAACTTAGCAGTGGAAACACTGCACTCTGGGTCGCTTTGGCTTGTTATCTGTGCTGCACCCAGCGCACCTGCGAGAAGTGGTTGATTGAGGTAAGCGGCATCTAACATTTGACAGCCTGATCGTGATTGCACGTCCGTCAATTTTCTTCATTTTGTTCTTCCCTGTCATCAACCACGAGGTCATCTGTTTGCGGTCAGAGTATTCGCCTAGAAGTTGATTCACTAAAATCATTCTAAATGTAATAATATGCTTCGGTTTTTGATTTGAAACCAACGATGCAGTTTTCCACAATATATAGGAGTTGACGATGACACATTCGAGGAAGTGGTAGAACAGATTCAACCACCACCGTCGCGACTTCCACGTAATATATAGTCAATGTTATAGATCAAACAAGTCTAAGCCTTCCATATTTTTATTATAATCGACTATGAAGAAAACGCAGTAAGTTTTTACCAAACCGCCAAAAATTTGGTATTTTCAGCCCAGAATGGATTAAAAAATAATCTTGGTCACACATTCGAATGATCAAAATATTTATCATATTATCTCCCCCCCCCCAGGGGTTAAACATGAAAGAAAATGTTGACACTCACACAAGTTTTTCTTTCACATAAAAACTACAAGTTCATGGAGGTGCCAAAATTTTTTTTTTCCACTTTGACGATTTGGCAAATTTTTGGCAAAAAGACCAAAACGTGGACAAAATTCTTGAAAATGGACGCACATAAAATGTTGGCGTATGGTTTACGTTTATAACACGTTCCAAAATTGAATATCTTCTGGGGCGGCTAACTCAAGAAGGGGCTTGGTGGGAGATCCAATTCACATAGGATAGAATACTCAGATTAATAATTGCTGAAACATAGCACATATGCCAACTAGGTATATCTCAGGCCCAAAATATGTACCTATCTCCTAGACTATCACGAGGAAACTGATCACATGTCGTGTATTCTTCTCTCAATTTAAGCACACACTGGTTGAATCTTTAACCAGTTCTCCCACTTCTCCCAAGCTAACAGACATATGGTGCAAAAATCGACCGGGATACATTCACGACCCACTCTTATACACAACTGGTCGGAAATATGGCCATCAAATCATGGTGACAGTATTTTACAGCACTGGTTAGTATGGCGATCAGTATCCTAGAGAGGGTTCGGAGGATTCGAACAAGGCCACCTGCGATCTACGGATGGCGGAAGTAGTAAACATTCTTAAATCTTTATAATAATTTAAGATATCGGCTTCTGGCTGAATCATTCTTTCCATGAGTAGTTTCATCACATCGGTAATTCGTGGAGTGAAGGGCCTCCCTCCCTTTGTTCGACATACTATGGGAGCATGTTTATTCAATAACCTACGAATATGAGCAGTGAATTTTTCAATTTTATCATCTGTATTTTCAGTATTCTCAATATCATCTCAGTTTTTATTGCTGCAATAATCCTCATTGGAGTGTGTTTGGCTAATATTATTATAATTTCCATATCTTGATAATTTAGGCTGTTTATGATTCTTATGTGTTCATTATTGCATACACCTAATTATGATCCATTACATTACTTGATTTTCAAACAGAATGAGAAGTTAGATTTTTCATATCTTGTGAGATACAAATTACATCAATTGATGAACTTGTAGCAATGTGGTGGTCATATCTAGTAGATTGTTGTATTATTTGTTTTCGTATAAGAGAGTTTAGTGTGAATAGTCTTCTTTGGCACTCGAATTGCTTAACATGTTAATGTCCATATCATCTGAGGGAAGCACTTCATTGTATTCTTGTGTTAGTGTACTTAGTATATCTTCAATTTCTGAAAGAAGTATTTTTGTGTTTCCATAACCTTCTCACTCTCATAATTACCAAGATCCCAAGATACAAGGCTAAAAAATGGAAAACACTGTACACTGCAAATTCAGTAGCAAATTTAAATCATGGGTAATTTAAGGGCGGTAATTATTCTCATGAATTTAATATTAAGTTTCACATAGTAATTTTATCATACCTTCAGCATTATACTCTCTGTTCCACAGGGGAATATTTCAATTACTCAGCTCTTTTTGTTAGGATATAAAATTAAATTTCATTGTGCTTTCTTAACAACAGTTTTTTTCCTGCGTTCGTAGGGGTACCGAGTTTCGTTGTCGTGACGACCGCCTCTCATTCGTTTCAGGTAACACGAGTAATGCCAGAATGGCAGAAAACTAGCGTCTTGTCAAATTATGGGAAATCGTCTTCCGTCTCATTCTATTGTGAAACATTATATTATATAAAAACCGGAGTAATTGCTTCATTAGCTATTGCATCATTGAGCCCTGAGGCGAATCTTTATGAGAAACGCGGGAGTCGATCTAGATTTATGAGCATAAAATATCTGTTGACTGATGAAAAGAAGAATAATTGACAATCTATCATGTTTGAATTCGACATATGGAGAATGTGGTGTGTAGGAAACCAGAGTCAATCGAAGTTGAAAATACCACTTGTAGGGCCGGTATGACCGCAATATTAGAAGAAAATGAAGGAATTCATAATTGAGAAATGGAATAACTTTTGAAAAATGAGCAGAATATCAGATGAAAAAATTGAACTAGAATCATGATGATAATTGCTATCTTAAGAAAAGACAAGCATTCCGTAATGAAACTGTTTTCAAATCTGAGCAAATTCAATTCCGTTTGATTAAGTTTCTGGTATGAATCTGTGTTTGATTTATGGCACAATATTCACCTATATAATTCAAATCTATGCTTTCCACATGACAGTGTCATCTTCAAAACAACTACAATAATAGAGGGAGGTAGTATATCAACATCTTGAACCATATGAATTACATTGGAAATAATCACCTCCGAGCATAACATTTTTCTATAACAATCGTAAGATATTTGTATTTGATCCTCATCTCATTGGACGGATCCATTGGTACTAACATAATGACTAGATCACATTCATCCTTTCCGGATTATCTTAGCATCATGATTCAAGAATTTTCGTACAGAATGGAGTGTAAAATATGATATAATAGTAGTATTTGGCTATTTTGCATACTGCGAATGTTGGAGCTCAACTCCGAACTTGTAAATAGTGCTCCAGGTAGAGTCTCTGCTTTATAGATCATGATGAGATGCTGTGCTGTGAAATAGATCTTGACGCGTTGGAGAAAACCAAGATCCCGTGGAGCAGTTTTTGCAATAGACCTCAAATGATCGTCACATGAAAGAATGCTGTTGGTGCTTAGATTATGAGGACTTCATAAGAATATTTGTTCCTGACATCATTATATTAGAGACTGTGAGATGTGACTCTCTGGAGAAACCATAAGCTTAAGATTTGATTGCATTAAGCTCTCCTAGATTATCAGATCTTCATTACGAATTTCTGGTCAGATCTTTATCATTGACCTATCACTGTCTTGCACCTCTGACTTCATTGTATACACAGAGGCTCTAGAAGTGAAAGTGTTCCAAGCGGAAATGTAACGAATTCTGCAATGTGCAACAGATAAAGGCTCGGGGGAAGATCCCAACCAACGGATCAGATTGTGCTTAGATGACGAGGTGTTATTGAAGGCTCTTATGAACTCAAAAGTGATATCGAAACAGGTCTGAGAATGCTGAGAAGAGTCATTGTTCTGACACATCAAAATAGATGTATGTAACAGTACGTTGTGGCATCGAAAGCAATGAAACACCTGATAAACTAGATATAAACAGCCCATCAGCTTAATAGATTGGCTCAGAACTTGTTCGAAGTGACGAAAATTGCTGTCTGCGGATGCATACAACGATGAAGAGAAGGCATAGAGATATTCGAATATAGGACGGGAAAATATTCATTACAGAACTGTCGATGAATAAAACTGAAGAACTACTCACCATGAGTAGGAACCAAGTTCGGGCAATAACATGCTTACTCACTGGTCACATCCCAATGACAGCGCGCTCGCACAGAACGGAGTTACACAATGGAGATTTTCCTTACTTGAACTGCATCAAAGAGTCACAAACTGTCAAATACATAGGATTAGAATGCGTAGCCTCAGATCGTTGAAGACAAGACAATATTCGGTCAGGCTACGTTATCTCTCGGAGAGTATAACAGCTCACCGGTGAAAAACCTGTACGGTCTAGTACTGGATGATATACATCATCCAACTAGAATACACAAAAGACCTTAGAAGTTGGAATGTGGATTATTAAAAGGGCCAGCATCCAAGGAATAAGAATCATAAAACGAAACCATTTTGAAATAGTTTCTTCTTATATAATTCTGTTCATTTATAACTATGTCAAAAACTAGGGTCCTCCTATTACGTGATAAACGACGGCTTGACAGCTGACAATAAAGTAACTAATTCAACAGAGTTGAAGACAGTTTCGAGTGTTTGTATTTTTGCAGGAATTTGATGTTCACATTGCACTATTCGAATGTCGACCAGGATAATTTGAGTTCAGAGAAAAGTTTGAACTTGATTTGTGCATTGTTACATCAGTAAAGCGGAAACTATAGAACATATTAAAATAACTGTAAGTGAGAATACTCATAATGGAAATGGATAACTAGTGGAAAAATAAAGGAAGGCAATTTATTAAGTCTCATTTTTTTCGAATTAGAGTTGATCATATCTTCACGTGAAAAACTGATGATGGTTTTTTGATTGGTACACTGACTACCAAACCTTCTACTTTTATGACAAATTCCAATTCTTCAAGTAGTCGGGTCAAATAAGACGAAAAAAGTATAAAATCTGGGAAATTTTGCGGTCAACTCCGATCAACTCTGGGTTTTTTGCAAAATTTTCCTGAACGAATTTACAACATTCCCGAAGAAAAACTAATATGTGTGTTTCCATTTTTCAATTGTTATAGAGGAATATAGAGAAAAATGACTAATTTTCATGCCAACAATGATTGGAAATGCCCACTCGGGGGTTTTCGAGATCACGATTCCGAAGTAGGATTTTCCATTTTTCGATTTATTGGCCAATGTTGATGAACAAAACGCGGAAATTGTGCAATTTTCAACGAAAATGGCTAGAAAACTGTACTCGGGGGTTTTTGAGATGATTGAGCACGTGGCTGTCGAATTTTATTGTGTAATTGTGTTTATTGTGTAAACGACATTTTCTAAACTTATTATTTTTTGGAATAACTAATTAATAAATAATTATTCATCCACAAATTAATTTTTTTTCACATCCACTAATTACGAATTGTAAGTATTTATATTCTTTTCTATTGTTCCATATCAACACTGATATTTTGAAAAAAAATTGTTTTCTCAATTTTTTTTTTCATAGTTTTCAATTTGCATTTGGACAATATTACGAGTGGGCATTTCCAGCTATTGTTTGCATGATTTCGAAATTTTAGAAATTTCCTAATTGTTTGACCATGTAAATTTGTTCAGAAAAATTTTGCAAAAAACCCGGAGTCGATCGCCTAGCATTTTTGCTAATATGACTCGACTAAAGGCAGAATAAACCATGCAAACATTATCTTGATCATATACTAGTTTGGGAAGCTCAACACTATGCAAACAGCATTTGCTGAAATCATAGTAGTGACAGTTCTGAAGTTCAATCTTGAACAAATGTTCAAATTCCGTGCAATTTGGAAAGGATTAACGTGTTTTAGAATGTTCCTCCTATTTACAATTTAAGGATCATAAATTTCAAGGATCAAGTATAAAATGAATTTGTTATCAGATTAAAAGTTTTCATCATACACTCGTACATTTATGTACCACCTTTGCTGTGTTTCAGAACTTGTTTCTGCCAACACTAAATCTTCACTGCATGTGACGCTTTCTGAACTTGCCCCATAACTTTATCATAAACTCAACTGACCTATTATTCCTACGGGACAACTTAGTGTGGACTGGAAGTGAGAAACGCAGCATATGTCGAGAGGAATATAAGTGACGTGTGAAACGAACATCTGAATCTTTGTTGTAGGTGAAGTTGAATCCAGCTATTCGTTGAAGTGCTCTAAAAGTAACTGAAAAGTAAATAGGTATACAAATTCCACACTTTCAACTCTGACCTCTATCAGGAATTATTAAAATCTCCAAATGCACCGAGAGGAAATGCATTACATATCAAAATGGCTATACTGTGATGTGCCGAATATAGGTTTACATTATCTGAAAGATATTTGTGAAAATTTACAAAGGACCTGATTGATTCTGATTTATTCGACATTGAAGAAAAAACGTTGAGAAAATTAGAAATTGTCTAAATAAAAATGTACGTTCCATGCTTCACATCAAAATCTTTCCAGAAATTTACATCTTTGACAATGTCAGTGGCACGGCCACTTAAAGCCTTGGACCTGTCAGTTCACAAGTCTCCCCGACGGACTTGATCCTGGGTTATTCTTTCGCTTAATTCTCTGGGTTATAAGAAAGTCTGGAGTTTAGACTCTGACAGCAAGGGCTATCGCATCCTGCTTCAATTGGAGAACCGACTGCGTTTTGATGTGGAGTGGTAGAGAGACGATTCCCAACAAGACTTCGAGAGCTCTGGTGGATGCGTTCCTCGTAACCACATTATGCCTATGCAGGCGAGTTCTTGAGCCTTGTCCAGCATCCAGCTCCAGACGAGACAGAACCGCAACCAGACAATGGCTCCATAGGTTAATATAGGCAGTGTTAGATGATAGATTTTTGTATCACACCAATCTGAACCATGTGCTTGTCTAGTATACTCACAAGGAAGCAACGACCTTCTTCACCTGGATTGCCAGGTGCGTATTCCAGTTCAATTTAGCCTTGAGGATAACTCCAAGGTATTTTATCCAACCTTTCTGCTACAAGGTCCTCCCTAACAAATGTGTCTCTGATAGGGGTCTTAGTTCCAATTTTCTCGTAAAAAACCACATCTATCCCTCGGGCCTGGGGTTTTAATATCGTCCCTCTTTTGCTTGAGAATACAACTTGCTTTATCAGCGGGGTCAGGGTCGAGAGAACACACCTCCACACCTCCCTGACCTAAACGAAACGCAGAAGAAAGTTGATGCCTTTCGGTTCCTGTAGTATTTTTCAGGATTGAATTCGGATTCCAAAATAGAAGGTTTCCCGTGGACACATTTATTTACTAGGGGGATCTAAAAGACGTTATTTTTGGCATAATCGCTATTGTCAAATATTCGAATTATAATTCAACGTCTCAGATGTGGTAGTTATGTACAGCGAGCTCCGACGACATCGCAGCAGTCGCGCCAGAAAAAACCTAAAAGGCGGTTAACCGAAGCTACTCCTCCCCTCCGGTCGGTAAGTAGCTTCAGGTTCCTAAATCGTGTGCCCTAAGTATTCTAATTGAACCCAGAATGACTGCCTTTTGCATCCGGTCTATCAAGATCTGCGCCGAGTTCCTACAGGCCGGAATGATCTTCAAGTTTGAACGCAGCGAAGACCGAATTCCGCCCAAAACACCGATGATCAGAACCACTAATACGACCTTGTGGCCTGGGTATAGCGTGCGGAGCTCGAACAGGAGATCTTGATATTTTGTCCATTTTTCCTCCTCTTTCAAGACAATGTTATTCTCTGCCGGAGCGGAGAATTCGATGACATACATAGTCTTGATTAGTTTATCGAGGAGGACAACGTCAGGCCTATTTGCTTGTATGGACCTGACGGTCGGAAATGGATAATTCCAGAAGATCTGGCATTTTTCGTTTCCGACAACGGACTCAATATCTCCTGGCATGTAAGGCAGCACCGGCTCTTGGTCTATTCCGTACGAGTGCCTTAGATGGTAATACAGCACCCGTAGGGCCGCATTATGGCGATGGGTGTACGCCGAGGCCGCTTTCGCCGGACATGCCGACAGAAGGTGAAGAAGCGTCTCAGGCGCCTTTCGACAGGCCCTGCAGCTGACATCAGGGACCTGCACACCCATCACATTGCGGCGATAGACCAAAGTGTTAATTACGCCATCTTGGCAAACTGCGGTAAATCCCTCAGTCTCGGATGTAAGCCCGGCTGACCTTAGGTAGCCGAAGGTCAGCCTAGTTGACAAGCCGAGCGTTTCGATGTTTCGATAGAAAACACCGTGTATCGGCTTGTCAACATGCCGCCTGAGCGTAAGATCTTGCTCCGCGGCATTAATCTGGGCTTTCAGGCGAGAAGGTAGGAGCTCGAGGTTGCCCTCTAGTCCGCCTTCTCGACTGATCTGAAATTCGAGACCAAGTTCTTCCGCAGCTTTTTGTGCTGCCTTAACGATAAATGACCCCACTCCGGCCAATTCGTGACTTTTAACAAGGCACAGGAGGGGGTCCGAGCTCCTAAGAACTTTACAAGCTATACTCAGAACCACACTTCGATGCAGACCCTCCAGACTGAGGAGTCCCCTACCTCCCCGATGACGTGGGAGATAAATACGGGAAACGGACGATCCAGGATGCAAACTGTGATGGATATGCATCATTTTCCGGGTGTCTTTATCGAGTCTATGCTGCTCATCGACCGTCCATTTCACCACTCCAAAAGAGTGGAGCAGGACTGGAACGGCAAGCATATTTGTTGCAGACACCTTGTTCCCACTCGAAAGTTCGGAAGACCAAATCTTTCGAGCAAGGTTTCTGTATTTGCCGCGGAGAGCCACCTTTACCTGGGAAGCGTCATAATTAGGACGCTGTTCAATTCCCAGGTATCGATAGGTCTCTCCAGCATCGAGGTGTTTAAAGATGCTTCCGTCGGCAAGCTGCATATTCTCGTACACTTCCGGAGATCGTCCTTTCCTCAAATGAAACACTGCGCATTTGTCCAATCCCAACTCCATGCCTACGGCTCGTGTATATTCCTGAACCACATTGAGAGATAGATGGAGGTTCTTCTCCCCAGAGGCATACGGTTTCAAATCATCCACGTAAAATAAATGGGTGATCTGATGCCTCCGGTCGTTCGGTGGTCCAGAGTAATATCCACGAGTCCGTCTTAAATATATATTGTTATGATTTCATTTCATAAACAATAAAAATTCAAAAATAATAACTTACCGAACTTTGAAAATCAGAAAAGATCAATAAAAAGATATTTATATGGAATTAAAAACAATAGTAAAAGCTAAATAATAGTTAGGATATTAAAATTAACAATGTAAAACATAATGAACAACAATGTAATAGAATAAGAAGTGTTAAACAAGAACTTCAGTGAAAGTGAAGAAACGTACTGTGTAACGAAGGCAGAAATCATAATTAAAGTGATTACAAAACTATCATGAGATAGTAAAAAACATTGAAGAATATTATAGACATAAGTTAGGATTAGTAAATTAGAGTTATGTAATGTTAAAAGAATGTTATTGATATAATATAGTATGTATTAGATTTAAGAATAAGTAACTGTCAAGAAAACTATAAATATGGGAATAATCATATTAATAATAACCTAATCATAGGTTATCTTATACCAAAGTGTGTGGAAAAATGTAGGCAATATTAATTTAAAAAGAAGGAATCACTGTCAATTAAAATAAGTTGAAAATCCAGAATAATTCAAAAATTATAGAATACTAAATTCTGATTGGTCGAGACGAATTCCTAGTGTCAGGCTGGTAACAATGAGATACTTCTGTCAGTTTCACAACAATTAACTTGGCATTCTTGATATGAAAAGAAGGCACCTAATAGGTGGAAAATGACATCAATGTAGCGTCGGTTTTGGAGGCCTATAAAAGGATCTGAAAGACAAGCCAAGTCAGTTTGCAATTAATATCTGAAGGGTCAAGAACTCTAGCAACTCAACAAATTTCTAACCTAAGCTTATAAAATAAACATCGGTGAACTCAAGTGTTCCAAACTTCGATAAGTTCCAAGTAACCGAAGTTAATAAAAGTTTGCATTAATATCTAAGCAGAGACTTTGCTTCTCTGGCAACTCACAAATTTCTAACCTAAGTTTATAAAAATAAACATCGGTGAACTCAAATGTTCCAAACTTCGATAAGTTCCAAGTAACCGAAGGTAATAAATAATTATTAAAAGTCAAAAAGTGTTCCAAGTATCTAAACCAAGTAAAAGGTTGTAATAACCTCCAATTTATAAGAAGTATCCAACGATTGCCATTCTTCGATATAATTACAATAAAGCATCGAAAAGTTTTATATCTTATCTAAAAGAATAAAACAAAGTATTATCAACAGTTCCTGATTCTCAAGAAGAAGTAACAACAATTAATTACCTGTGATTATCGTGAAATAGCAGAGTATTGTGTAAAAGTGAATCAACGAAATTAAAAAGAAGTAAATTGAACATTGCCAACATTGTTAAACACACTTTTGGATATTATCTAAACGTAAGTTTGTTTATAATTTCTACATCATATTATCAGTATTATCTGTAAAGCAAAAGGAAGATTGTTGATTATAACAGTATAAACAAATATTAGTTGTAAAAGTGATTTTAAGGTTATATCATAGATCTTGTGAAACATAAAATTTATTTACCCGAGATATTAAGAAAAGAGTCATAGAAATTAAATATTGTGAAATTCAAAGAGCATTGTGTTTAATTCCATATGAATAATTCTATAGAATCCATAACTTCAGATAAACTTCAAGTTCAAAAACTTCATAAACATTAATTCAAAGTTCAAATACATTCAAATTAAAAAGATAAAAAGCTAGCCGGTAGAATCAAAATATAATTATTAATAACTTCAAATAATTAAAGATCATAAACATAAACTTCAATAAAAAACTCAGTAAGAGTTTACTTAACAATATATATATATATATATATATATTTGTATGTTTTCTTGGTATATTGGTTCGTATATATACTAAAAATGAAACAAAAATTCTGTTTGACGTTTCGACAATGTTTATTGTCTTTATCAAAATGTGAATTAGTGTTTCCATGTAATTTAGAAAAGAATTACCAAGAAAACATACAAATATTACAAATGGTTCAAGAATATCAATAAAAGAATATATATATATATATATATATATATATATATATATATATATATATATATATATATATATATATATATATATATATAACTTAAGAGATATAGAATTAAATTTTCTGAATTATGAAGATATCTTCATAATTCAGAAAATTTAATTCTATATCTCTTAAGTTACATACACGATAGTGGCCAATTAGGCAAAGAAACTTTAAACTTGTTTATATATATATATATATATATATATATATACATATAATGGATTTTCATCATTAAATGTTTACCTTTTACAATGAATGAACTTCAGTTAGAACATGATATGAAACAATGATTATTAGAGATGATTATTGAATAAAAATGAATGACGTGAAAACTTTTACGAAATAACAATGAAACATTGGGATAGCGAGTTCGCAAACAACTGGAAATACCAGTTTAATATCCTCTTTATCTCCAAATATGATATGTGAATAACGTAATTTCGAACAGTTTTGTGAATGTTCATATACATTATATCCAGATCATGTTTACACGATGAGGAATTTAAACTCATTCTGACAAAGTCTTCCGATGTGAAGTAGGTGAAGTAGATCAAATATAATTTGGCTCATTGATTGGCTCATGATGCTAGCAGGTTGGTGAGTTATTTCATTACATAGATCAAAAGGTTCCGTAGAAAATAGCGGAAGGGTATACATAGTGTGTTAATGTTAATAGATCGAATTCAATATATTAAAAATCTTGTGAAAGTTGAATATGAGTGATATCTTTTATTTTCGTGTAACGTAATCGACATCATCGATGAGTCAAAGGTGTCCTAATTTCCAAACGGAAGACAATATCAGTTATACCTATGTAGTGTGTCCAAGACAGGGATGTCTATTATGGGGATATCGGAAATGGTGATTGATATGGTTTGGTTAAATGGGGAAAAATTTGCGTAACCATTATCATTACAGTTCATTGTTTCCCCGATAGATGGCGTTAAAGTTGATACGTCAAGTACTGACAGATAACAATCATGACAGCTCGCTGGTTTGGAGTCATGACGACGGCGAGGATTAGTCGTGTGTTATTTTACATAGGACATCCTCTACTATAAGAGAGTCTGATGATGAATCATGACGAAACATCGATAATATCAAACAAAAGATGTTGCAGCATCCTCATTGGTAATGAACCTCATAGACTTACATTTTCAATTTTAACATGATAAAACTTTAATTACAACACACGGCCGTCACAAAAGCCACAGAAATCTATGCCCACGGCAGCATGAATATACAATAAACTTTCTTTACACTGATGGTCTATAGTAACATAGGTAACACCTGAATTCCCTATAACAATAATGATTATTTAATTTCCATACGTATTATAAGAGAGTCTAGTGATGGATCATGATGAAACGTCGATGTGCACATATCACATCTTAGATACCTAATCGTATAATTTTTGTCATGACGTTTCATTGGTTTCACCATAGATAGCTTTATGGCTTAGAGTTCAAGCACTATCAGATAACAACCATTACAATTCTTTGGATTGACGTCACGATGTATTTTACATACCACATCCAAGATATCTACACTTCACAGCCTGTGTAATGATATAATTTTTGTCATGACAAGCACTAACAGATAACAACCAGGACAGTTCATTGGATCTACGTCAGGACGCCCATAAGTATGCTGTTTCACATTACAACTAAGGTATCTACACTTCATAGCCTGTATAATGATATGATATTTGTAACTTAAGTTCATGTTTGTGAGTTTCAGAATAGGAAATCAGGGAATAATAGTTTTGGTCTCACAAGTAGTATCAGCTTATCCTCTAATAGTACGACAAATTATTCACGTAAATGATATAAAGCAGTGGACCTAAGATGGATCCTTACGGAATTTCTCATAAGAACAAGATAAGAAAGTAGTGGTCAGCATAGGTGAAAAATGAGGCAAGCCTAAAAGTAGAGTGGAGGGGGTGATCTAAATCGCCGTCATACCTACTTATATTTAACCTGCAGAAATGCCATAATTCTCATTTCAAGATTCAAATGAAGTCATCGATGTGACTTGATATTTTATCTTTGTTCTGTTGAAAAATTCTACGCTCCTTAGTTCTATGATACAGTCTGTGGTGCATTTTGATAGTTCACATGTGACAGCAAATGTCAGTAACATAGGTTATAGTTGTGTCGGCGAATGATTGCCCACATGTCATCAGTAAATAAGCGCATGAAGTAAATCAAAGCTTTTGAGTGAAATCTGTCTACATTACATCATATATTATCAGTTACCAATAGATATAGATATACGTTACGGTCGTGTTCATTTCTGTCAATATAACCTAACTTCTTTCTTAATATATAATCCCAACAATAATTAACAACTCGCTTGCTCAATGATAATAATTACCGATATACCGATATATGACATTACCTATATTTGTTCATTGTTAAGCTAGCCTTTGTTATTTCATCATGATGGGAACGTACTTTTCATATGTTATGAATAAATAAAATGTAGACAGAAAAATATAAAGCTCACAAACCATACTCATTGATCGTAGTATCCTACTGTATAATAAATCGATATATGAGCTATTGAAATGTTACGTGATCATTGAAATATTGAATCATACTAGAATTTGAGTTCGATCTCAATGTAATGCACCAGGAGTAGCAAACATTATGCTCAAGTAAAAAAGAGCTATAATTTCTGAGATCAAACAAAACTCCAATTTCTTTCTATTGCGCAACTGAACTCAATCTCGATCAATACACTTCTTTAAACTAATTTATTTCTTTATTTATTTAAGTACATTTCCAAAAGTTATTACTAACAAACACAATCAGAACACATCTTCAAGATACTTTTCAAGGGACATCAGAAGTGAAGGAAGTAGCGTAGTAGAATTGAATTCACTGATAGGGAGGAAGTCTCAAAACCATGTTGTCAAAACAATTCATGAATTACACACACTTTAGGTTTTCTAGAACATTTTGCGATTCCCAATAATTCAGGTCTGGTTAGTTTTTCTTCTTAACTTATATTATCATTTTTCAGTCAATCAACAATATCATCCTTGTTCGAAGACGTGCAAGGCTCCTTCTCCAAGGACAAAACTATGGTACAATTCCTTATCCACGCCAATGCTAAATTCAGTATTAGCTTCTCTTCTACCCATTTCTTATATATCATGCCAATTTTTCACCCATGGTGATAAATCGTTGCGGATTTTGATGCAAATAACAAATTGGCCCCTTTCATAATTTTTTTAGAAGATTTCACATATACTATAGTGAAGCGTTTCTCATCGTAACCTTCAATTTAATCAGTTTTTGAAAAAGTCCAAGTTCAAATTAGGGGAATAGCGTGTTTTGAAGTTTCAGAAATTGTATTTTCAATTTAATCTTTCACAGATGAGGCTCTCATATTGATATATTGACTTTCTCAGTTAAAGCCCTTCGGTTGTCATTTTTTTGTACTTGAACGGAAGGTTATTCAATAAAGATGTTGAATAAATTCTACCAATATCTACGATTCTATAATTTTTTGCTGGGCTTGAGATTACAAGTGTTTACCTTGCATTTTCTGGAACAAAATGAAGATATGATTCCTAATTCAACATTGAATTAAGCTTAAGCCGAATGATGCTCGTACAATATTTATTACCATTACTGAAGTTGTGTAACTATTTACTACACATATGTATATGATCCTCAAGTAGCTGTGAAAACATCTTTTTGTTGGAATGAAGCAACAATTAACTGGGAAGGAACATGAGAAAATGATCGATAGATTATAGTCGAGCCGGCAGTTGCAGTGGTGTATATTATAGTGGAATAATTGCGGAAGTCAACCTGACAGCAAGTCTTAGTATGAAACAAAGAGTTGTGAAATACCTTATGTAAACCATTTGGATAAAATTTCAATGTAACATTTAACGTCTTGATTGCCCGAGAGCTATTTTGCTAACAAAAGTGAGGGAAGGCACGTGATCCATTGATGACAGCTTTTTTTGAAATGGCACCCACATCGAACATTGAGGCAAATAATAATCATTGGTTGCATTTCACAAGCCCATCATGATCTCCCCATCATGATCTCTGTTGGAAAAGTAAGTTGCAATCCGGAACAACAACAATGACATCAAAATGGATTGAAATAAAGAGATGAAACTTGTTTGTACTCTTAATGGCCAATTAGAGTAACAAACTTCCGGGTAGCTGAATAAAAATTATTCAGAAGCTTCGAATGTGAATATTTCGAAATAATATTTGATGGAAAAGAGAATTTCCTCTGTTACAGTGAAAAGAAATTCGTTTCAGCAATTCAGTTGAAACCTGAAGGAGTTATTATGATACTGCAAATCTTTCCACTACAACAACTCTGAGCTGGTATACAACCCCGATGGATTCTTGGAGAGATACTGCTATGAATACGAGGGCCATTCTCATTACGCTCATATCTGATGATAATTTGAAACTCTATTGGACTATTCGAGCTCATTCCCACACTCTCTGAATGTCTCACTATACGAAGCTTCTCAACAACACAAGAAACGTTCACATGAAAGAGAGCTGATATATTGATAGTCACAGAATGGCCATGATAGACCAGTCTAATATTGATATCTATGTCAATTCAATTGAACTTTCACATGCCATGGAGTATAGTTTTACGTCTTTACCCCCTTTAGCTATTTCTTCTCATTCGAAATGTGCAGAAACTTGAGGAAAGGGATCACGGTGGCGGACCTTCATAGGAATTTTTACTGTCATCATCATATTCTGGAGAGAGAACTACCACGTCGGAGAGAAACTGGCAGTATATTCAGCAAGCAACGTCCTCTCCGCGGGTATCGAAAGAAGTAACCCCTAGGAGCGAAACTAAGTGTTGCCACTACAAAAGATCCGGTGAACTGGGCACCACATACGTTTCACCTCTGAAACCATGACCCCGTGCCTCCTTATCCCAGGGATGCTGGTCGGAACGGATTCACGGACGTGGTAGACACATGTGGAAATCCAAACTTGAACGAGGCCGGCGATGGTTCGTGAACGTAGCTTAGGCTAACACGAGCAGGCGAGAGAGGCTATTCCTAGCTCGTTAGGGGGAATAGTCAGCAATGACCGTGCCTGCTGCACCATATGTATGCAGGTTCTCGCTTACGTAAGTAGCCTCTGCCAGCTAGAGCGGGGTGAAAAAAGGTGCTGCTACGAAACGTCAGGTGAACGGTGCACTTCATAACGTCTACTCATAAAACCTACGGCGCAGTGCCTCCCTATCCCAGACGACTGGTCGAAATGGATTCACGGCCGTGGTAGACATATGCGGTAGGCTACTTGAACGAAGCCGAACGATTACTCGTAACGCTCCTAGTGAAACAAGTAAATACGAGGAGGCAGAATTGAATATAGTCCAGAAGGGGCAATAATATAAGTCTAGCAAGCAAGCGCCCTTAATGGCTCCGCCTGAGGTAGTCAAGCCGGGGGCGAAAAAAGCTGCGTCTGCGTGGGTAAAATGCTCCACTACTTGGCTTCACTCCTAGAGTCCGGTGTCTGTGCTTCTTATCCCGGGTTTCTGGGTAATTGATTCGCGGCCAGAGCAATACTATGTGGTAGGCCGATGATAAGAGGCCGGTGACTACTTGTCAAACGAAGTAGTTGTAAAATGACACGAACACGAGTAGGCAGGGGGAGAGGGGCCCAGATGGTTCAAAATACCGTCTCCTTTACTATCAAGGCGTTGGTCTCTACCGGGCAGTGGCGTTCTGTCGATAATTAAGGGAGGGGAAGTACGACGGGTCTAGAGTCTAACGACGGGCAGGCCGGGGGACTAAGGTCCTTCACACAGTTATCAACGTGTCATCATCATATTGGGGATTGAGAAATCTGCTTTCCTGGAGAAAATATAAACCTGCAGTTATGGTTGGATTAAACTCTATAGGAAAGAGCGGCATGGAGTATACCAAAGCTGAAGCCGGGGAAGGGTGGTCAGTTCCAACAAATCGTTGATATGGAACAGAAACAAAGTTGAGGCCGAGATAGATCCCTGTGGGATACCTACTCGATAGTTTTAGTAGAAGAAAACAATATTTTCATATAGTTAAAATGTTATGATACATTCATGAATTGGCTGAATCCGTCCTGCTGTTGGGAAGAAATAGGGATTTTTCAGATTAATAACAAATTTCATTCTATGAGCACCACGGATTGACTGGAGAATCTATCGGTTCACATGGAGATTCCGAAGATTTCAGTGGAAAATATTGAATACTAATTGAATCAAAATTCTGAATATTAATCCGTCTATATTTCTTGGTACAAAATAATAGCTTATTCATGGAGTTGTAATTAAATATGAGAGTGTAATGAAATGTCACGGTCTGATCTGTCTATGTCTAATTAGTAAAATGTGTTAGTTGAACCGCTAACACAACAACAATGTAACGGGGAACAATGTACACACCCCTTTACATTACCATTATTCTTGTCTAGGATTAGATTTCGCTAAATATATGACGTAGGAGCAATTTCTCCCTCAATCCATTGATGTCATTAAAACAAAAACACAGTACCCTCGCATTAATAATTGTATACCTGATGCAAGTCACTATTTTGGATAAATCAAATGATTCACCCGCAACAGCTGTTTCCATTGTTTCCGAAATTCAACTAAAAATGTGAAACGTTACGAAGATTTATTGTTGTCTATTTTATGTGATTGGATCGAAAAGTACATCTAGTACTTGAACCTATTCATTCTCAACCTCAATCAGAAAGAATAATTCTAGTTAATCAACTTGTGAGTTTCATATTGAATTCACAAATTTCGACAGTGATCATATTATTATTATTATTAGATAATGTAATTCATTTGATAACAAGGAATTATATGAATTAATAAAAATTGCTTACAATTTGAAAACTGGAAATTAAAGAAGGGTCTATGTTCCTGTTCCAACTAATTTGATGTAATACGGGTTCAGGGGTCTATGTGCCTTACAGTTTATCAAGTTTTCAATTTATGATGTCAAAAACTTCTCACAGTCTAACTGCAAATAACTATTTCACGTTCAAAGGGTCTAAGTGCCAAATAACTAACATTGTAAGTATTCAGAAAGGAATTATGTGGTTACGTTCAAGTCAGCAATGCGGCCGTGAAATAATGCCAAACGTGTTAGGAAGGAAATAAGAAAAGGGTGCAATTGTAGTAAGGTGCAACCACGGTCGTATATACAGGTCTGGGAACTCGAGGCTGTTTACTATGTGAGAAGTGAGTCCGCTAAGCTTCATCTGTTACATGGTGGCGCATCAGTCGAAGAATGATCTCTGACATGTATACGACCGTGTTCTCTGACAACTGTCATTGTTGACTTGTAAACGCAAGGAATACCGGCGTTTTCAGAAAAAAATTACGAAACCGTGCATTGTGCCGAGATGCAAAACGGGAAACAAAAGTGTGAAGCAAGAAACTTCTGTTTTCAAAGTGCCGAAAGTGTGCGAGCATTATAACTAAAAAGGGGAAGTTATTTTCAAGGTGAGTAATACATTTTGACAAGAGTAACAGTTCTATTCCTCTCTCAAATCAGAATAGTAAATATTGCGTTACGAGAAAAGTGATTTTACTTAATAATGTGATTGTTGCCATACTTCGATCTAAGCGCTAGCTGGTGGCTGAGCGAGGGACTACGAGTTTGGCGGCATGTAAGAGACTCATGTCAAACATACCAGTTCCCAGACCTGTATGTACGACCGTGGGTGCGACATACAAGGTATACAAATCTCATTGTGCCAACAATATATGCTAACGTATACCTAACGCACAGCGAGTACCCTGACTTAAAAAAATAAGTGAATAAAATTTCAGAATAATCATATCAAATGCCAGATTTGACAGAAGTATGATTTCAGGAAATGCATGGAACATACACACATACTTTAAGTATATATATAGTTACTTCCCTGTCAAAGAACAGCTGATACAGCTAATAATAGGAACATTTAAGGGGTCGACTTTGCCACCGCGATTACATTCCACAAGTTTCAAGACTCAATGAATTTTTCAAATGAGTGGGAACAACTAAAATAGTGGAGAGGCCGTAAAATTATACTCTATGTCATGTGAAAGTTTATTTGAATTGACAGAGATATCTATGTTACGGAATGGACTGTTACGAACGATGTGACGGTTAATGTTTCAGCTCTCGGTAGTGTGAAGGTAGCGTTCTGTTAAGGGATTATATTTGGTCTGCCGTAGATAGTCTGATCCATCGATATGTGGAGTTGTCTTGACATGAAAACTTTACCAGATTATATTAGCTGTCAAAAACGTAAAAGTATACTGAATCCCTTTCACGCTCTTTGGGACTGAGTTTGAGTTCCGAGAATATTCACAGATTTCGCATGTTGTATGTGGAAATATCTAATATAAGATAATGACAACCGTTGTTTATTGGATATTTTTAAAAATCATCATTGAACTGTTTCCCTAACCGATTTAAAATGGAATTTAGTTCAGTGAGCGTGGCACTATTATTGTTCACAATCTGAATCCATCGTTATCTATATGAACGACATTTTTCAGAATCAAGTGGTAAGTTTTTCGGTGTTTCATCAGGTCCTGTCAACATCATTAACTGTATTCTAATTATTTCAGCAATTTCTCTTCCTACATTAGCTAAATTTCAACTATGGAAATTGTAGCGCGCAGTCTTTGTGTATCCGCAACACGACCGACTTACATATTATAATATGATGAGCCAGTAGATGAGAAGCATTGCGCGATCACATGGTTCCTGACGTCACTCATTACCCGACGAGCACTTTTCCCTGTCTCGATTCCAAATTGTGCTGCCTTGAGCAATAGTTGTTTTGGGAATCCCCACTCCTCGTCACGAGACTGTAGTCGCTCGGCGGCTTTTCTCGAACTTTTCGCGACCTTGGTGAAATAGGATGAGTGTTTCCAATAATGAAATCCGGTTTTAGCGAGTGTCTGCGTCGTATATGGAACCTATCTGCCAAATTTCAATGCTTCGGTTTCATAATTTCGGAGATTTCGTGATGAGTGATTGCCAGTTCGCTTCGGAAAAATGAAAATGGGATCAATCATGTACACAGATTTGCGTGGTGAAGGAACAGAAATAGTTAATAGTATTCACAAGAGCTACGTCAGTAAGTCTGATATCATACAGTGTCCTCCCTTCCACGTATTCCCTGAGCAATAAAATTTGAATTCATAAATTTTTGTTCAACCGAACAAAGTATAAACAGAACTTCCCTGATGGTAGGGTTGGTAACGTAATCGTTCAAAATGACGGACAAACGCCATTTCGAAGACAAATAATATCTCATTAGATAGTTGAATTATTTTCAGCGGTTCCAACATGATTCAATTTATTTATGATTTATGAATATTTATTTCAAGCCACATCACTATCAGCTGCAGCTTATATCACTGTGTATTAATTTGTATCATTTGAGTATCGCACATTTTGAATTTGATTCTTCCTATCCAGGAAAAAAGTTGATTCACCACTGAAATCAATTGTTTCTACGAAGTCGAAACGATTTTAAAGATTTTCAGAGTATGCCAGACCTATATTTGAGCTACAAATTTCTTGAGTAACATGTCCATTAAATAAGAACAAAAAGCGAAAAATGAAATGTTTTTTGGGGCATAGACCCTTCTAGATTGTTGCTATGCCTTCTAGTGATTGTAGTATTTATGTTTCTTTCATGACCTTTCTTTTTGTTATAATGTATTCAATTCTTTTCAATCATGTTGTCTCTACTTATTAGAACAATATCAAGGAATATTTTAAATTTGTTGTATGTTTCAGACATATAATGTGTGATATCTTAGTTTCATTTTTGTGAAACTTTCACCCATTTTATTCTCAGTCTTCAATTAGGTGCTAGCTAATATTAAACAAAATCATCAAAAAGCAGAAGTTTGGCATTACTAAATCTGCAGAATAATTCTTTTTTCATATAGCCTCCTCATTTTATTTGGTCTTGAAGTGAAATTTTCAATTATTTATCAAAGATACATCAAAACCAATTATTAACTTGCTCGCCCGAGTTTGACATAAAACGCCATTCAATTTAGTATAAATATTTTATTTACCTAAATAAGTTGAAAACTCATTTTCCTCAATTGTATGGGGACAAATAACAAGATAATGAGATATGAAATAACAGACGCGGCAAGCCACGTAAAATCAGGAATATGCTGAGGCGCCACTTGATTGAGTAGAACTAATTTCTTGCTCCCCTAATGTATATTAGAAGGACATTTTGAATATAATCTTTCACAATACTGATGTACGAAATAAAATTTTCGGACCCATTATTTCCTGTTATTTCACGATGACATTTGAAAATAATTAGGCCCTAATCTCTCATTTAATTGATACAGATCCTTAATTTTCCTAGATTTCAGATCAATCTATTGCATTGGCTCTTTCAATAACTCCAGTTCAAAGGAATGAGTCCAGATTCCAGATAGGCAGACTACACGAGCTCAAGCTACCCCAGCATTGTCACCTGGGACCTGCCGAAGATCTTTCTACCAGATTTCGGTTCTCTATCGACTGATGAAGTTGTGGGTATTTTCCTATGCATATAACCTCCAAACCTCCAAAAAAAATTGGAATGCCTCTCTCCTCTACCGACATTCCACCGCTGTCTCACATAGTATAGAAAAACTTGACCAATCTCAGATGGGCTGGTTTCCGGCTACAAATGGATCGTTTTTGTGCTTCATAAGTTGTGCAATGGAGTGGATGAATTCATCGTATGTTTACATCCATCCAATCTTTTATCGATGTATTATTAAGAAGATTGACCGATTTACATTTACACGCAATCTTTACAAGGGATGTAATATAAAGAGTGGTTTACTTTATTGAACGGTATGCAGTTTTTGAAATTTGTGAAAAGACTTTTCTGACTTAAATTACTCTTATGAAGGTTTATATTTAGATTATATTGAGGTTTTACTATATCACAAGAATTTTCTGAAACATCATTGATATATGGTAATGATATGTTATGTTTTTTCTCTTAGTTTTCATTGCTGGTTTTTGTTAAACTAGCGAAAGATAAGAATCATAAATTGTATAAATCCTCCTCCACTACAATGGAAACCAGTAATAAGAATGCAGAAGAAAAACATTACATATCATTAAGATAATATTAATAGTTTCAGTTAATATTCAATAGGTGCAAACAATTTAGCAATTAGTTCAAGATTAACTTGGGAAGAAACGACTAAGGGCGATTTCGGATTGAGATTTATTTACTTCTGAGGGATGCAAGACATACAGTATTTTAGATTTGCTAGAAATAATACCAAGTTTGTTGGAAGTGATTCATGTTCTATAGTTATCGATGGAATGAACATTTGAACGATGCTTGTCTTAAAGTCTGTTTCTGAGTTTCTGAGATTCTGTACAATTCACATCAATATACCAGATTCTCATATTTCATGTATTTGGAATGAATGAATCAATTTTCGCCGAATAGCATCTCAATATTGCCACCCCATCCATAATTCAAATATTAAAGACGAACGGATGCGATTGATGATGTTCTCGTAGTGGTTAGTTAGTAGGTGATGCGAACTACTGGACAATTCCAAATACTCTGACAAGACCAGAGTTGTGACAATCTTATCTTAAAGAGTCTAAATTATCTCCATTATTTAGTTAATTTAATTCTAATCTCTTAATGCATTTACACGGAAATATATATATACTTACATACGAGTGCAAGGTGAAAAGTTCCTGAAAAATAAAACAGATGGTGTCACAATCCCGTAAGACATTTGTGATGTACCATCTTTAACTAGACCGCCTTAAAAATTTCAGACTGATATGTCATCCAGTTCTGTTTTGACATCCTTCGACAGCAAGCAACTTTGAATATGTTTGTAAGCATGAAAATGGGTGAATTTCGCGTCTTGACTTTTTGCGCCGTTTCTTAACCGTGGACAAAACATGGATCCCTGACAACACACTACAGACCAAAGAACAGTCGGATCAGTGGACTTTTCCTGGTGAATCGAAGCCGAAATACGCCAAATTGAGTTTATCGGCCTACAAAGTCATGGCGACAGTTTTTTTGGATGCAGACGATATCTTCCACATCGATTTCCTTGAAAAGATCAAAATGATCACCGGGACATTTTATGCAGAACTGTTGGATCGATTCGATGCCGATTTGAAGCGAAAGCGGCCGCATTTGGCGAAGTAAGATGTGCTCTTCCACCAGGACAATGCAGCGGCGCACAGGTCTGCAGTCGCAATGGCAAAATTGCATGAATTCGTCTACGAATTGGTTCGTCATCTACCATATTCTCCAGATTTAGACCCCTGATTTTATCTATTTCTAAACTTGAAGAAATTTCTCGGCGGAAAGAGATTTGGCTCCAGCGATGAGGTCATCACTGAAACAAACGCCTATTTTGAAGGATTGCCGGAATCGTATTGTTTGGAAGGAATTGAAAAATAAGAAAAACGTTGGACGAACTGCATCGGGCTACAAGGAGATTATGTTGAGAGATAAAATAAGTTTTGACCAAATAAATCATTTTTTGTTTGATTTTTCAGGGACTTTTTACCTTGCCCACGTGGTGAAACCACACTGGTCCAGACGACCTTTTGGCAGAATCATATCTGCCATTTTCAGGTTTTCTTGAGATTACCCTGCTACAGCTTCTTGTTACTCGAGCTGACCTGATCTTTCCGGATTTTTGAGGCGAGTTAAGGAGGTTCCCTACCTATGCGGGGATTGTAAGTTGCGGGGAGGAGAGGTGGAAGAAATATGACAACGTCGCTCTTAGCGTTCTACGCGTTGACGCATACTTATGTATACACATTATACCACGCGTACATTAAATGTGTTTTTGTTCACTTCGTTTATTTAAAATTATTTAAAAATGAGTACTAAAATACTAGAAACACCGGGTAAAAAAACCGTTATTTTTATAAAGGGAAAAGAATGATTGAAAAAGTATACAACGATAGAATGCGTCTAAAAATCGTAGGGACAAAACTCGGTGAAAGAAGAAATACAGAAGAAACCATGCCTCACCTCATTTCTTCTGATAATCAATTTATTTCAATTGATGGTGTCCGCGTTATTGACTATGATTATGTTTCAAATCAAATGTTCTGTGAAAAGTGTAATAAAAATCTGTTTTTAAAAAATGTAGTGCGATTGTCAAAATATTTAATTTAAAAAAATATATATATGTAAAAACTATCAGATTTTTATACGGCATATGCATCAAAAGTATATATTATGTTTCTTATTTGTATTTGGATTTGTATTAATATTGTTAATAATGTTTATAAACTATACATTTCCACTGCATGCCATCTAATCTCATTGATGTACTAATTGTAAATTGTATCAAAGAAATAATAAAACGAATTATATTTTTCATGTTATTACTATATTTGAATTTGAATTGCCGCGCCACTTTCAAAAAGGAAAAAGAAAGCAACGTTGCCAGATTATTGAATTTTGTAATAATTTCTCAATTTTTCTATTAAAAAAGTTACTATGAGGATGAAATTAGTATGGAATTTGGTTTAAACAATATTACAGAATCCGTGTGTAAAATTTGAGCAAAATCTACCTTTTTATTCTATAAAAATTTTAGCTTCAAGACAGATCAGCCATATATATACATGTAATTTTGAGCGGTTTTATTTTTATTATATCTCTCCGCTCAGCTACTTAATCGTTTTAAAAATTTAGGATATTGTTTTTTACTATATTTGTAACAATTCAGCCAAGTTTAGATAAAATCTCGCTTTAAAATCATTATCCTAGGGAACCTCCTTAAGTTCTTGCATAGATTCATGGCTGATCAACTTAGACTGATTTCCATCGTTAGTCGGCCTGCAGTTTGATGATGGTCGGCGAACAGTTCTGCATGACTATAGTGTTACCAGACTCACATATCTTATGTATTGAGAACAATTAGAATGATTTTTGCCGAATTCCATCTCAATATTGTTATCTCAACCATAAATCAAATTGTGAAGACGAACGGATGCTTTTTGGTATCTACTAATTATCATTCATATGAACTCCTCGTACTGGTAAGTTGGTGGTGCGAACTATTTTACACGTAATCAGAATTAAATACAGTTGATGGAACTGTATTTACCCTGTGAGGAATCCTCAAGGCAATATTCTGTACTTTATTGTAACGCATACATTTACCGGTGAATAAACCGACTAGAGTATGTACCTTCTTAAATTATGAGAGCATCTTAGTTATCAACCTAGTTAGAATTGTTTTGGGAATCAATTCTTCTCAATACTCAGGTGGCCAGGTTTAATATGGCAAACACGTTATCATCTATGTTATGCATGTTTAACAAGTCTACGATATTGAAACAAGAACTTATACATTCAATACTCCGATATGCGAAGAACTTGACGAAATTGAAATCTGGGATATTAGTATGGTACATTTGGTAAATTAATTATTTCATCAAGTACTAACTGAGTTGTAGCATGTAACAAATGTGTCCATTCAGTAAACATAACAAGGGTATAGGATTTGGGTTTGATAATTCAGCATATCAGTATTCCAGTGACAGTGTCATCTCACTTTCCGGGCTGTTGATGTTTCTCTGTACTTTAATTACATAGTAAATTCAATTCCCCAAAGATGTGTGCTAACACGAGCCTGCTTAAACTCAGGATCATTAACAACACCAGAGCAGAAGTTCCCACGATTAAATAATTACTCCTCCTTAAGTATTTCGCCAAGTAGAATATTAATTTTTAACATTATCTCATTAATTTTATGAAAGCTGGAACTCACATGAACATTGGCATGTCAATAATTAAGAATATTTCAACTGGTTTAGTTTCTTCAGCTGAAAATTTGTGTCTCTTACACGAATCCCTTACAATAGCATCGGGAAATTATTAAATACAAGAGCTTAGTTTGCAGGGTATATATATAGATTTACCGAGAAAACCAATCAAACAATCACGATTGAATGTTCACGTCTTTACGTCACCTTGTAATATACGTTTGAACAGAAATTTCACCATGATAATAATAATACGTCCTTATTCACACAAGAAATTATACATAGAATATGTAAGTAAATATCACAAGAGAAAAAATAAAAAACTAGTTAACTTGTATGAACCTTAGGGCGGAGTTCAGATGGATGAATACGAATAATCATCCTCTGTTCTACCACTTGAACCCTAATTTGAAAAATAAAAAGAAAACAAATACAATGCAATACCAACCGGACTATATGAACCTGCAGGTACAAAATCCAAATTTAAACCCCAGTTACACGGCAAACTTTACGAGTCCTAAATATAAACATAAATAATAACACAATAACATATAATAACAATAACATCCAATAAAATAAAAAATAATCAAACTCGAGCAATCACACATACATCATGTCCCCCACTGAACACTAACCAAGACATCGAATGTTTCTTGAACCCCTTCCTATTTAATTCCCTGGCAAACGCAGGCAACCCGCTATATAGTGCCTACAACTGAACTTAAGGAACGTTTAAAAAAAGACAACCTATGACGAGGTACCGATATCATGGCTCTCCTACGAATATTTATGTTATGCACATCAGTTCTATATGTGATTTTACTATAGAGATACGAAGGTACATGAGAAATTACAACTGAATGGTACAAACAGGCTGATTGAAGCCTAAGTCGATTCCTCATATTCAATCATTTAAGCTCACTTAACTTATGGGAAATGTGCTGGTATTTTCTAATAACAAATATATAGCGCAAACAACTATTCTGTGTCCTTTGTATTTCTGCAAGAGAGTCAACATCCAAGCATGTAAAATAAACTGATGAGCTATAATTAGACTGCGACAAAACCAATGACTCACAAAGCATTGCCTTAACAGCGACGGGGTGATACCCTCGATGTGAATACAACATCCTCAAATTAGCATGTGCCCTTTGGGTTACAAAGGTTTAAGTGTTCTCTATATCTAAAAGAGTTGTCCATAACGAGACCAATATTCCTCGTCCCGTCTACCAAAGGAACTAGTGTGATATCTAACTGTGGCTTAAATTGACTCCGTACCACGTTATAATTAGCATTGCTACCAAACAATAATGCCGTAGACGTCCTTGGATTAAGGCAGAGAAAATAGTTCAGAGCTATATCCGCTATTAACGTAAAACCTCATTATTTCCTGTAGAGCATCTTCCACTTCGAATACCGAGAAAGGATGGTAAATCTGCACTTGGCAGTATTTTGAACAACTCATGAGTATAAATAGCAAACAACAGAGAAATCTTTCCACAAACATGATTCCATGCGTTCCTGAAGATTGGATACAACGGTTCTAAACAGAAGGTGGCTTAAGATTTGGGAAAAATGTTCCGAAATGTTATGGTAATGCTGCCTTCATATCCAAAGAAGACCATAAGCGTTATGATATGTTGCCGCGTCTTGCCGGAATCACTGTATCTGATAAGGCAACTCCGCAGAAGCGTTTTAAGTCTAACAAAAAAATCAATCTGTTATACATTAATTTTTTGATTAACAGTTTGATTATGACCTTCTTCATTCTCTGAAAAGTAAGGGCGCAAATGCCATGTCCAGAAACTGCAAACCAAACAGTTACTCGTAGATCGTGAATGTGGCTAGAATACGGCTTATGCGCATTGATTAACTTATGAAACGTCTGAATTTCATACGAAAATGCACCAACATTTTTTGAAATAAAGTATGTACTTTCCCTGTTTATGTTCATTCAGACTGCAGACTTTCATACGCCCCTCTTTGGAGATTGTTTGATTTGCTCCAATATATTGTCATGATCTCCATTATTCCGCACAGATATTTTTCGCCCAGATCTTCCTTTCCTTTGGACTAGAACACTGCTCGTACGTTGAAACGAAACTTCATTACTATATTCCTAATTGCTGTGTCCGAAAACATACCTTCAACTTGATACTTGGTTCATTGTTTCAGCCGTTCCCGGTTGAGCAGTTATAGTGGTTGCAAATAAAATTTTTCTCGATATTGAAGATCTTCTTCAACACGAATATCGAAAGTCGATGTATGCGGAATGAAAGAAAGTGTCAACCTGAATTCATGAGACTTCCAAGAAGGGTTAAAAGGCAAACAGCGATAGAGATAAAACAAACAATTAAAAGTGGAAACAACACTGAAGCACCAAAAGCAAACTTGATCTAACTATAATTGTATCAATAAAGTGATTCGTTCCAACAATTGAATTAACGCTTGACGTGCGGGCTTAATCTCACCACCAACGTAATGATTACATAACAGTTCGTCGCGTACTCTGAGATCTTGATTGTATAACGTAGATGCTTACAGAAGCCGAAACATCTTACATTTCGCAAAATTTGAGTATAGTTGTAGATTTATAATTATTATGGAGCATTTCAGGAGTTCATTGTTTTATTGTCATTCCCTATAAAGATTATTGCAGCTTCTAAATTTCGAATGTACGTTCCGTCTAGCTAAACTATTTGATTTCAAGGCTAACCTCATAATATCATTTAGTACAGGGTGAGTGAGTAAATTTCGGTTTTATATATAGGGTAACTCGGTAAATACGAGACAGAAAGAAAAATGCGTAAGTACAAATCTAACAGTCATGAAACTAAAACTTTTTTGGGAATTAAGTCATTAAGTGAAAAAAAAAATTAATTTCAAAGGGAAACAAAATAAACTTTGTAAGATAGTGATAATTATGAATACAATATTAAAGAAGGTATCATATGTTATTGCAGATTTGAGACATTGCTATATAATAAACTTAGAAACAAAATCAAATTATTTGTAATCTTGATTGTAATTTACAAACAATTGTAGTGGTTACTAAATGTTCGAAATTTTATGTAATAAGAAAAAATGATTGGTTATCCAACCTTTCTCGAGGGATACTCTTCGAAGCTGGAAATGGAGGGCAGTGTGTGAAGCATGTTTCACATTCTTATATATGATACAAATGATTCGATGAATATTTGAAGCTGAAATATAATCGTTAGCTGAATGTGAAGTTCATGATATAGCAACCTGTATCGAAGAATTGTGCTTTTGGATCACCACCTGAAAACACATCAGGTTTTAGATATTTACGATATGTTTCCAGACCATGATATGAATGAACATTATTTTTGAAGTTATAACTACAAGAACGGTCAGAAGTAGTTGGAATAAACTTAACGTCGCACAATTTCCATTTAATTTTCCGTTCACGCAGCATTTCTTGAAGGTAACCCTGAAAATCTACAGTGTATTATTGTTAGAGTATTGACACTATTTTAACCTTCATTCATTCTGATGGTTCACACTTCGATGACGTAACTTGTATCTTAGAACAGAAATTTTGGACACCTCTGCTAGTTAAATATATGCGTGTAATATATATTTATAACCAAAAAAACAGGGTTGACATTATGACTCATTGAAATACTACAATTTCATTACAAAAACTGAAGGTGGAAGTCAAACATAGCACTCGAAACGGCGCTACCGCGCCCAAAATCAATACATCCCATTTCCACCACTCTAAAGGGATCTGCAACACACATCATGTAAAGAATAGTCCAGATCGATTATTCAGAAATGCTCAAAAAGGACATTTCCGCGAAAATGCGGAAACTATTTTACGCCGATTAAACCACGTACTGAGAGGAAAGTAACTAATTAGAAGAAAAAAGTTTCTTACGAAACTTCAAAAAGATCTGTTTCACTTGTATATTTAATTATATGTAAATAATTTCATGATATTTGTGAAACTGAATTTTTTTTAATTTCTTCGGAAATTTTTTCTTTCAATTTTTTATTGTACAGTTTTTATCTTGAAAAGTTTATTTTGTTTTACTTTAACTTTTATTTTTTCCCCCTAAATGACGTTTGAAGCATTCCCAAAAGTTTTTATTGCTGTTATTTCGAGAGTTTACTGATCGATCATTAAAATAAACCTGATTGTACGTACATCTGGAAAATTTTGACAATGATTTGGATAATTAACTTTTATCCTGAAGTCAATATTATCAATTCATATTATTTCCGTTAGTAGACGTTATTATTCATGAAAACCAACATTCAGAATACACGACTACCAAAAAGTTCTATACAGTGCACGATTTCCAGTAGCATAATTATAGCAGGAAGAATATGATATTTCAGCAAATATTCCACTCCAGTCCATTTTGATAGCTTCAAATGGAAACACATTTCTGACGGTATTGGATTTACTCGTAACAAGGGGAAATTAAAATAGGATATTTTTGAGAAGATTCATTTTGGTTACATTTCGCCTAATTTTCACAAGAGGTTCATTAATCGATATAAAAAAAAAATATTCCGACAACTGAAAGTTCAGGCATGAGGAATTTATCTGCAGGAGCGAAGCGTGTAGCTTCAAATCGATATCAGCGTTATATTTGCTGTTGAAACCTAAGGTTACAGCATAATCACATAGAAATAATATATTTCACTTAACAGCTCCAAACACTATAATTCCTGACATATGTCAATGTCTTGTCTGGTCGTAAAGCTAGCAAAAAAATAATTCTCATATCCTTGAGGCACTTATTTCTGTATAATACAATGGCTTCGAAAAATTTCGAGGTATGAGATAAAGTTGTATTTTTTAAAATGTGAATCATAGTTGTCTATTGTAACATGTTGAAAGAAATGATTTGTAACCTCAATCAAAGATACATTATCCATAAATTGCTCAATAATTTTAAGGCTTCTTTTTTTTTATAGACCACACGAGAGGAAATTCTTGGAATTGGTGGTAGCTGTCTCCTATCTGGAAGGAAACACACCAAGGTTCAAGGTTGTTTGGTTTATTAGTCTTCACATGTGACTAAGAAGAGTGTGGGATTGAAAAACTGGCTCCAGCAATCGCTTTGTGTAATTGAACCGAAGAAGAAAATATGAAGTACAAAATTGATTCAACCGTTACTTCTCAATGTTCATACTTAAATGAATGAACATACGATGGAAGTATTTAAATATCTCCACAGTCTATTTCTACATGTTTGCATGGTTTTTGGAAATGTAGTGAATTATTTTTTTTGTTCAGAGATTTTTAATATGAGTTATTGTTCTTGATCTTGATTTCACCGAGTTGAAGAGATGCGGCGCAAAGAAAAGAGGAGAAGTACATAGTTTTCCTATCGAATATAATATTTTATTCAATTAATACAAACTTAACTTAACTGGAATGAGAGGAATATCATATCGCAATATTATATTCGTCAAGAAGTTTTATCGTCGTAGAGAATCCATCGATTGAAAGTTGAACTATAATCATCCCACTGGTTCTTGAATAACCAATAACATCATCAGGAGCATGTGCTTACATGGTATATTTTTGCTGGCTCTTAGACTAAAAGCATTAGGTGGAAAAATTTCCAACCTAATAGTGTTGACATAAAATATCGGCTACTCCCATAAATTTTTAATTTCATTCATTGGAAAGCTATATTTCCAAGAAATATAGGTAAGAATCTTGCGAAACTTTATCAAACACATACATTAAATAAGTTAGTGATGCTTTTAAATTGGTTCGTTTGTACATAAAGTTCCGATGCGAGAATAATTATCCCAAAGTTTTGCCGCGAAACTCGAATAGGATCTCATAATTACCGTATAACATTATTGACTTTGCAATTTTCAGTCCGAACAAGTATTCCGAGTTGTATTCATGCAACTGAGAAGATATATAATGAATTTATTCAATGAATGATAAAAGTTATGCTCTAAAAAGTTTAATCATTGTTATTTTCATATTCGTTTACATTAACTGCTATAAATGTACCGTTGCTTTGTTATCGGGATATACCTACTGGAACTAACACAGCCTTTAATTAATGTTTTTAATTAAATTCTAACAAACTCTGCCAATTTTGATAGTTTCTACCTTCGTTATAATTTCTGGAATGAAATTCGTTATCCATTTTGGTTTTGACGTCCGATTCTGTTAATCGGTAGTAGTTGAAAGACCACTCAACTGGCATGCCATGAGGAAACGAGAGGGATTCTCGATATTAAAAGAATTGACTCAAAATTCAATAGATAATTGAAATATTGGAAGGTGAAAATAAAAAACCAAAATGTCGAGTTTGAAAATTCAGATTGACGATTACTTAAAACGCAAAACAAAACTTTTTTCCAATTTGAGTAGTTTCGTAATTATTTATCTATTGGGTTTTGTGGTATCATTCTGTCAATCAGTAATAGTTGGAAAATTTACAAATTATCGAAGGTTATACCACTACAGGATCGATTCAGCGGTATATATTCTGCGATACCAACGAGACCTTAAAGTTTTGTGTGCTAATTCGACGAAAAGAAATTTGCAAGTAAAAATTACGAGAGCTTATCTTTGAGTGGAATTAGCAGAACCGTAATATCCGAATGAGAAGCGAAAAAGCGTACTGCCAAAAATCGAATTTCGAGTGGTGATACTTGTTGAGAAAATTATATAACGAAATTATCCATGCATGTACCAAGTTATAATTATTAAGATACTAATATTAACAATAACAACAGAATAAGTTAAACTTTATCAGGATGAAGATCTCGCATTCTTCATCCCGCATTGAAAAGTATAATAATTATAAAAAATACAATCATTGAATACACGAGAGTTATATTGAATTTCTCAAAATATATACTCAGCCCAATTTCAGCATTTGAGTTCCCCATTGTCTTCACAACGTATTTTTTGTAGTCCTCTCCATTTTTCTTCCACATGATTTTTTTTGTATCTTCTGGTGTCAGACTTTGTATCTCGTTAAGTCTAATTTCTTGCCAGAAATTCGCGAATCTGAATATGAACACGAAAATGTTAATGTGATATTACTTCCAAGCATCGTCCACGAAGAACGGGAGTTCCTATGGTAAGAGAGGTAAATGGAAAAATATCCGATTTCTTCAGCTAGTTCTGCTCCCCCCTTCCGAAATGGCTGTCAACAAATAGTCAATCTGACAATTTCAAATGGGCCGAATTGGACAGGAGTGAAATTGTCGAATTTATATGTGTGCTAATAGATTCGCATAAATTAAGCTGTCAGGCAGTATGTGACATCAAACTTGGGCACCTCATAACATATTCCATATGTCTCTCGTTCGCCGAATCCGAACATAAGTCTCAAAGCTTGGAACGAGTATGAGGAAGAATGTTGTGCTTCAATCAATAATTCTTGCGTTATATTACATTAAAACTTCCTCCTCAACCTGCAATCCGATCAGATACTTCGAGTCTAGACATTTTTGTAGGAATTACTATATCATAATATTTTCTCTTTGGAGCAAAATACTTTAATGAAGGATGATTCCATCATATTTTTCAAGCATCTGGAGGAGGAATGGGAGCAATACTCCTGAAAAATTGAATGATTGAAGAATATACCTAATGAAAATGTGTAATTACTTATTGTGCATTTTCGGCTTGCTACCCTGTCTGAATGTCTGCTTTCAATATATTCAAACCAGCCTCAAGATCAAATTATGAATATCGAAAATGTAGTTATAGTTTTACCAGACATAAATATCTACGTTGGAACGTTAAAATAGTTTGTTTTCGCATCCGAATTTTATCATTTTTATTATTATGGAAAGTGGATAAAATGTTCACAATGACTTGCTTCCATATTATTTTGAAAAATATATACATCAAACTCGGAGAACAATATTATTATTTATATAACGCTAAGAAGAAAGAACCTATATATGTATATCAGATGCTTCACTAGAAAACAAAAGATCCAAGTGAGGAATGATTCTTATAAAATTCAAAGATGATCTGATTCCTCATGAGTATATTATAATGATCATTTCCCACACTTATCTTGGATGATTGTGATTCTGAGTACGTATGAATTCCATATTTCTATAGAAGATTACCGTTGCATATATTATTTCTAATAAATAATAGATTCTACAGGTGGTGTTGAAAAATTACTCAGATATCAAATTCGTTTTCTTTTTCACTCGGTGAGTTGAAAAAACATCACCAAAATTAACTAATATTTACTGATCCGTGGATCACTGACATCTCTCATCCTTTTCGTAGCACAATTTTTCGCTTTTGGAAACTTTTGTTTGTCGAATGTATGTATATTTATTTACTAGCTCTCTTAATATTATGTATAATGAGAGCTAAAATGTTATACTATGTGTCACGACATTGAACGTTTATTTAACATATGTGTTTTACATTGTTACATTTTATTTTGCTGTCTGGTGAAATCATGTATCACAGAGTAATTAATTCAATGTAACCTTATTAAATAGTAACTATGATCCATAACCTATAGATTTCAGGATTATATCTCTGACGAGAAACACAAAAACGTTCCTATTGAGACCAGAAAAACACTAGTCATAATGATACAAAAAGCACTATAGACTCTATCCGGAACACTGACAATGAATGCCAAAAATTACCATTTGGGAGGAGGCTACCAAGCCAAAGAAGAACACAGTTGATATATTTTACGAGTTTCAAGCGATTTACAAATTTTCACATTTATAGGAAAGACCCAATTGTGTCCACAGTGGTTTACGTACCCCCAAACGCATTCACGGATGCAAGCAAAACCAGACATCAACTCGAAAATGGTCCATATGGAAAGGCCCAAAACGGATGATTGCACGGAAATTCGAAATACATTTTTTAGGGTAATTATATTACTCCTATTTACACTTCTCATAGTGAGGGGAGTGAGAAGATGACAACTGCTTAGTTCACAACACATAATTGATGCAGTTCTCGTTCACAATGAAATATAATAATTATTATGAATGATAAAAAAAAGAATACATGCGAAACTTAAATATTATGTATCATTGCAATTACTTAGAAATAATATTTCTGCTGAATCTGATATCTTTATAAAATCATGTTATTTAGTTATGGTTTGAATCAACTAGGTGGGAATGAAAGACAATAGATATACATAGTCAAAATAATTCAGTAGATTTCATAAGCTATACGAGAACAAATATTTTATTCAAAATTATACTGTATCTCATATTGCATTTCATACATTGTAAGAGTTTTATCGACAAGAGTGGTTGCCATGTTACATTCCACAAATCCATATAACATGAAAGAACGAAGCTTTATGTTAAAGAAGGTTTAAAACATAATCTAGAAAGGAGGTGGTGAATATTCAAAGAGAACTGCATAAATGTGGTGTGATATATGGCGGGATCCTTTAAGTCCTCCAGTTGGGAATATAATGAATATTTATCTGAATGTATAAATTGAGGACGTAATAGAACAATCTAGACTCAGGAGAAATTAAAATTGATCGTCAAATTTCTTTGCAAGTCTCTTAAATCATTAATCCTGCGGAATTAACATGAATTATAACGATTTCATATATTCGATATTTTCCATTATTATACAAACAAGTTTGAAGTTTCTTCGCCTAATTGGCCACAATTTCGTGTAGGTAACTTAAGTTATCTTCATAATTCAGAAAATTTAATTTTATATCTCTCTATGTACCTACACGAAATTGTGGCCAATTAGGCAAAGAAACCTTGAACTTGTTTATACTTAGTCAGTTCTGTTGAAATATATAGGAACCGGGATGCTGTCATTGATTGAGTACTGTCAAGAGTAATTGCCAATCATAGTAAAACTGTAACCTACACTCCTCAAAAACGATTGAATTTTAAATGAATGTTGGTGAATAGTTGAACTATGGCAGGGCATCCAATCGCATTGTGTTCATCCTTTCAGAGGTTTATATATACTAGAATATAAAAATCTGATGGGACCAAAGTAATAGCCTGAACTAGACATCCAGTAATGTGGGTTCGAATCCCGCCTATGGTTCAATGTTTTACGTTTAATCATCTTTATAATCCTATGTTAAATTATCAAACTTATCTTCATAATTCAAAAAATTTAATTTTATATCTCTTAATATACCTACATGAAATTGTGGCCAATTAGGCAAAGAAACCTTGAGCTTGTTTATACTTAGTGAGTTCTGTTGAAATATATAAGGACCGGGATGCTGTCATTGAATAAGTACTGTCGAGTAATTGCCAACCATGGTAACTTACAATCCTTACTCTAAAACGACTGATGACTAGATGAATGTGCTTGAATAGTTGATCTATGGTAGGGCATTGAATCGCATTGTGTTCATCAATGATCTACTATCCTTTCAGAGGTTTGTATTTACAAAAATATAACACTCTGACGGGAACAAAGTGGTGTAACTGGTAGACACCCTGGACTAGACATGCTGAAATGTGGGTTCGAATCCCGCTTATGATTCAATGTCTCAAGTTATTCATCTTCATAATCCTATGTTAAATTAACTCAAAATTCAGGAAATTCAATTCTATATCATCATATCAGAGTGGAATATAAAAGGAGACGGTAATGTTTAAGAGGAACTATATAAAATTGTTTTACCGTTTGACCTAATTATTGTTGTAAATGTTTCGTTTTCCTGGTATTATCTTTCTCAATATGACTAGAAATAAAATGAAACTTTTTTTTCGACGTTTCGATAATATGTTTATACCTTTGTCAGAAATTCTTCTGTTAATTATTTTTTCGATGTATCTTAGAACAGAAGTCTTATTTTATTTTTAGTCATATTAAAAGACCAGAATACCAAGAAAACGGCACATATATCTACAAATGGTTCAAAAATAGAAGTATGTATCAATATACCACTCACTGACCCTCTCACTCATCACGAAATCTCACTATGAAGAGGACTAACTTGAAACTTGACAGATATGTTCCTTACATGATTATCTTCAACGCTGTAAACGGAATTGAATATATTTTGATTTTTCTGACATATAATATAGTTACGAACAATTTACATGACAGACATATCCATACATCAATGAATCATTATCACAGTTCAGACTGTTTGTGACAGAGAACACACAACATCCCGTAATGTCTGTGATAGACCATTCTATATCATAGATATCCCTGTCAATTCAAATAGAGAGAGAGTATAGTTTTACGTCTTTCAACGCCGTTAGCTCATTAGAAATATTGTATCGAAACTTGGTGGCGAAGCCGGCGATTTCTTTCACGGGAATCAGCTGTTTCAACGGGCGTAGCCAACGGACAACAGAAATATTTTTGAACCGAAATTTCAGCCTAACATTTATATACTTTTAAATCATATATTATAGATTTATGTAAATTGAATAAGACATATTTTAGTACTATATATTCGGCGCAATCTATATAATTATATGAAATGGATTTTATGAATCTCATGAAGAAATTTAAGTATATTAAAATCTGAGAAAAGCCTTTGAAAAAAAAATCTCCATCAAGTGTATTGTACAACACCGCTTTGTAACACAAATAGAGGAATCAGAGTAAGTTAAGTTTTGGCTTAATAATGCCTTGATAATGTTACGTTCAATTAAATCGTTGATTCGTCGATAAGTCACATTCAAATTGTAGAAGCACGCAACAAAGGAATCAGAAACCGAAATTAAACATTATTCAATAAATATTAATCGATTCAATTGAGTAATATTTGCGGGATTCAATGTGAACTAATACTCCAGGCAAATAAGACGAAAAAATCTCATTTTACAGACCTCGGGATCTTTTGATGGAAAAGTGGGTATTGACATCTAGAAACCAATGTCACTTACGCGAAGGCTGGCGCGGGGGTGCGTTGTGATATATATGTACATATTTGATTTATAGCCAATATCTCAAGAACCAATTAATGTATCAAAACAAGTTTCATGCAAAAGCTGTAGAAAATCAAAATTGCCACATAAAATCATCCATAACATTTTTTGAATATCCGCGCGGTTTCCGCGTAAAATGCGTTAAACCGCGTTTTATATATATATATCTCATGTTTCCTCGCTATGTTACCCAAAAAACGTTATTAGCTCGAAAATTAAGCTTTTTCTCGAAAACCTAGAGAATGACACGTTGGCCTCTGATATCGAAGTGAAAATTCTATGATTTTCCTATAATTTCCCACGAATTTTCATTTTTATACTTAGTTATATCACAGAACTATCACATTTCTTCTTTAAGGCTCACTGCGAAATTAACGATTAATTGCAAAAAATATGCCTAATTACGATTTTCCGATTTTCCGTGGAAAATCTGACTTTTCAATAACATTCGATTTGAAACAAAATAAAAGTTGTTCAAAATGTATTTGCCTTCTAAACGAACGTTACTAGAAAAGTCAGATTTTCCACGGAAAATCAGAAAATCGTATCCAGGTATATTTTTCGCAATTAGTCGTTAATTTGGCAGACAGTAAGCCTTATAGAAAGAATGTAATAGCTCTTTGATATATTCAGGAATATAACTAAGTATGAAAAGTGAAAATTGTGAAAAATTCTTGGAAAATCATGGAAATTTTCATTTCCTACAACTTTTGTTGGAAGCTTTTTTCGATGCATTGCTTGGTTTTTGAGATATTGGCTATAAAACATATATATACTTATATACATATATATCTATATATCACAACGCACCCCCGCGCCAGCCTTCGCGTCAGTGGCATCAGTTTTAAGATGTCAAAACCTACATTTTTCTACCAGAAAATCCCGCCGTAAAGAGAGGTCTGTGGAAAATGTCTTATTTGCCTGGAGTATAACTTAGTCTTAAAACTATGCCAATATATTCAGGCAGCTACGCTGTATGTTCATTTCAGTTGTTCAAATGTCTTGAATTACAACAACACATTGAAAATCCTCATATCGAATCATTATTAATGATTAAGTTAATTTGAAAAATGATAGGGAACTATGTAGGAGAAAATAAAAAAAACTTATATTTCATCCTAACGAGGAATAAAAGCACGCTTAACTAACCAATCGGTAATTTCAATTGTATTCAAGTGGTTACAGTGATAGAGCGATACACCTTTTAAATAAGCGGAGGAACTGTAAATTTACTATGAATTCATCTTTAGGTTCTGGTGAATAGTATTGATCTAATAAAGATCAAATTGAAAAATTTAGTTTATTCGATGTACTTGTATTGCTGTAAGCCCGTCTAATTATTGATTTCTTTATACGAATGAACATGTTCGGATCATTTCTAAATATACAACACTGTTGGAATCGTCCTTCGTCATTGGCATAGCTGAACAATTATTCTAATTGAGTTGATTAAAGTGACAGAAATACATCTCATATTTATGTAGGTCAAGACATTGGTAACAAACTGTGAATTCATCATTAGCTTTCATTTAATAGTACCTAACGAACATATTGAAGATGAAATTGGAACAATAGATTTTGCGAGTAGAAATAGATCTCAAAATATATGAATGTTTCAATGAATGCTGTTCGAATCATCCATTTCATGAGTTAACTGATTAGTAGATCACTACTTTTTCTCTCCCTCCGTTTGTTAGCTAACTTTTCCGCTTTCCAGCACTTTTTTGAGTTATATCTATGGTTCTACCTGATATATTCTCTAGATTTCTTAATAACTAAGATAACAAAATGAAACTTAAAAATTATACTCCATGTCAAGGAATTGAAAGATCAGTTAAATTCACGATCGTATATACAGGTCTGGAAATTCTATGTTTGACATGAGTCTCTCACTTGTCGCCAAACTCGTAGTCCCTCGCTCAGCCACCAGCTGGCACATGAATCGAAGTATGTTGTCAGGATGTCAGGATTAGGTGCCATATCGTTCAAACACGGTCGTATACGTGCCAGAGAACATATCTCTACTCATGCGCCAACCTTTTGGTACTACGCAACAGATGACGCTTAGCGGACTCACTTCTCCCATAGGAAACAGCCTCGAGTTCCCAGACCTGTATATACGACCATGGTTAAATTAACAACACACGTGTTTTACAACTCTATGTACTCATACTCTATGCATTGTTATAAATTCTCATCAGGTGAATTGTCAAATTCATTAACATGAAGGACTATGTAAGCTTTCATGATACCACAGAGTAATTAATTCAATGTCATCACATTATAAATTTATTATGGTTCATCACAATATACTCGAAAATAGAAAAAAAACACCTCATTCATATCAGAAAATATACTTCCGAAATGATGTATCATTTTGATCTAAGACATAAAACCAAGTTCTGTAATTGTCCCACCTCTCTATACGACAATCATTCACTTATTTCAGCTATTCAATTTCTAAATTGAATAATTCAATTTCGACTCATTAGACAATACAAACGTCAAATTCGTTTGAAGAAAATCCTCTAAGTATTACGTTGTGCAGTGAGCAGGAAAAGATTACCCATTGTAAAGCTATAGGTAGCTTTGAACAGTTAAGTACTCGTAGTTTAATTTTGTAGAAGTGTGCGAAACTAGACATTATAAAAGATATTTGATGATTATTATCTCATTTTACACTTATAATTTTTGTCTATACATGGAGAATACAGTGGTTTTTTAGCACAAACTATGCGAAATCAAGTATTGTACCTGCGGAGAACCAGCTATATAAGAAGAAATCTCCGCCAGGCTACAGCGTTAGAACCAGATCTAGCCGCACCAGCTGATAGGACAAGCTTGCTCCAAAACACCGAAGTTGATTTTAGAACTGGGAGAACCCGAATCAACATCAGGGTTCCCGTACGACCACACGAGCTTGTAGAATTGGACACTTTGATAACGAACTTCCAGAATTTGCCGACCTCTGAGAAATTAATGATCTCGTGTATGATGCCGCAAAGCGACGAGGTCAAAATCCAGTAATCTAGTCGGCGAGTCAGCAAGCAACTTGAATCCAGTGTTTGATGGATTTTATTTTAGGGCCGGGCTTTCATGCCAAAAATTTGGCGTATATTCGCCAAAATATGTCGCTATAAATACACATTAAGAAGTACAGTGTTACAGACAATCAACTTATACTGCGGATATGATTCCATCCCAGACGGGTTAAACGCATCAGGGAAAATGCCTTGTTTCGCGATAGCCCATCTCGGTCTTTTTAATTTCAACCTCCCAGAATTGTAGAATGTTCGAATGTGGAGAAGGTTGTATAGTTCTGGGAAGAAGTGTACGGGTCATCGCGCCAAGTACACCTAGGCACTCTAGCCCTGGCACACATCGAAACGCTTTGCGGTGAACATCAACTTCCGCAAGCAGAAGTGTGTAAGGCAATCAGGAGCGAGCAGCGTGGGGCAAAGGAAGCCATGGAAGTTTGTCGGGAGAATCCGGTGATAGATATATCTATTCCTCAGGATTCCATTCTCTACAAGCGCTACCTCTCCATTGCCTGGATAGGCTATCGCAAGGTATTTATTTCAACATCACATGAGCTATTATCATACCGGGATATCAAAAATTATCTTGGTCAAGGGTGGTTGTGGAATCTCAAACGTGTGTCTTACTTTACTTTTGAAATAATTATGTCATAATTAATTTGAAGTTTCCAAAAGTGCGAAATTTCGCAATTTTATACGAATATTGTAACACTCAGAAGTCTTTAGCGCTTTGGACTCCGGAATTTTTACGTAACCTATCGAAATAAGAAGGTTCGAATTATCTAAAAACATAATTGCATGAACGTCAGACGTCCTATGTAATTAGCTACCAACGAAATCATTTTGACATATGCCTCGAGGAGCTCGCTGCGCGTATGTTAGAGTTTATACATTTCACCTCGATCTTGTTAATTTGAGACCGTTTCTTGCCCCATGGGCGGCTAGATTTACTCGCTTCGTGTATATTTTAGTCGCGAGAAAATTTCCTTTGGTACGTCGCACGTTAGACGTGCGCAGCTGAGATCTGAGAATAGCTCAAACTGTTTTAATTAAATTTTCCTATTTAACGGACATTTATCGAGAAAAGAAGGGCCGTCGGGCACGGTCCGATACTAAATCTAACTACATGGAGGGAAAACGGCACGCGGAAAGTCGTCGTTAAGCCGTATTAGGTACAACCAGTTTGCACTTTTCTAACTCGCGTGCTACGGGCTTCTCACGTGAACGTCATTCGATTTACGGAAAATTAACTATTTCAAAACAGTTTTTGACCCGGATTGTGGCTATCACGATCTCTGAAAAGGTTCAAAGTTCACATAATTATTTCATAATTTGTAGTTCATTATTGTTTTACAACTGAAATAAATAGGTATGAAATTTGTAGGTTATTGATGATGTCAGTGTGACAGTGACATAATTATTTCAAACGTAAAGTCAAGACACACGTTCTAGATTCCACAACCACCCTTGACCAACATAATTTTTGATATCCCGGTACTTTCTTCAATGGCTTGCGGTACCAACCTCACTAGTGAGAAGCATAGAACATATCTTGCCATACTGTAAAACTCGTTTTGTCATCACATCAGGCACACGATGAGTCTTGACAGGATGGGTAATGTCCAAGAGAAATGTTCTCGAAGAAGACGTCTAAGTCTCCTCTTGTTCAAAATCTCACTATTGCCACTATCCATTGCGTAAAGACGGACTCGTGAATATTACTCTGGACCACCGAAAGATCGAAGGCATCAGACCACCCCTTTATTTTATATGAACGATCTGAAACTGTATGCTTTAATTAAATCACATTGAAGATTATAAATAATTTGTATTATTTTATATAATAAGTGCAGAACCCAACTTTGTTTGTTTTAAATAACGATGTATCAAAGCTGCAATAACATGTGATACACTGTTGATAATTCTGCGAGTCATTAAGCTTCAATAAATCAGCAATAGCAATTTGGATTTCCACTACCTACCATGATATTAGATAGTTAAAAGCAGTTGATGTAAAGGTGAGATGCAACCCTATCGGAATCAATCACTTATTTAATAATTCCAATGTAGTCAGAGCTGATTATACATCAAAAACCTACTTATTGATAAGATTGCCAGTTATTTCTAAAAAAATGCAACAGCATTCATTTTCGTATTTTTCCATTTCTTAAAAGTATTAGTCCCTTATAATATGACATCATTATAATCTTCAGAATAGGAAGTACCTATCTAAATAACAAATTGAACATGATTTATGTTAAGAACAATATAAACATTAAAACCTCTTTGGAATCATTTTAAAATTAAGTAATTAAAAGTAATCAATCAAATTCAATTTAACTCACATTAACGAGTGAGGGAAGACACATGATCACAGTATTTTTGGATGAGTAAGCACCAAATCCATATGAAATACATTTGATGTTGAATTTGGTAGATAACCGGATCAAGCATTGAGCAAATTAGTAATAGTCAACACCAATTTTTCAGTCACATCATGACTTACATCTTTGATAACATCTACTCCGAAAAATTCTCATCTAACCAATCAATGGTAAAATTATAACTTAATGTGATCAAAATAAGTTCTGGATAATTTTCAATGTGCTTCTAGCACAACATCAAATTCTAACGAATATGAATATATGTAATCAAACACCAGCTTAAACTTATAACAATATATTGACAGCATTTTTCCACGATTCTACATACGACTAACCAGGTAATTATGTAGTGGCATCCTAAGTATCCTTTATTAACCAGAATAACGTCTGCTTCGAGTTGATTCTTCACCTATTCAATATAATGATGAAAATCAACATTAAGATGATCCGGAATCTTTACCTTCGAATTTATGAAAGATGGAATAGATTCTCGATAACAACATTCCTCTACATATGAAATTATTCATAAGTACTTTATTTTTCGTCAACTCTGGGATATTTTAGCCTTTGGCATTGGCTCTCAATTATCACTTTTTTTGATAAATTAATATATTGTGGCTCACCGGGAGGACAAAACTCTCGAATAACATCAGCAATAGATCTCAAGAAATTTTCTCTGTTCAATAAGCTATCTAGAAAGTCTTGAGAAGGAAAATTGTTGATAGTAAAGTTTTCTTGTTTTTGATGCCGACATAAATAGAAATACGAAAACGCCAGTGTTTGAAATGGATAGTAAAATGTCAATCAAATACAAGTTTACACTTGTAACATATGTTGACATAATTGTTCCAATACGCAGTGGCGTCCTAAGTATAAAATACAATACATTATTGTGTTTTATAAATATTTTATTATTCAATTATATTGTTTCTGGTCAATATTGTTGATAGGATACGTATAAGCCATTCCCTTGTTTCCACTTCTTATTTACGAATCATGTTCATGATTATATCACGATGAAGACATACTCCCTTCTCTAGATCCATCACATCAGAACTAATCACCACTTCTACATGATAATTTCTTCTTCGAGACCGTTCTAGAAGGAACATTATCGCTTTCGTGATACACTTATATATTTAGTTTGACAATAAAATCTGAGATAAGGAAGATTCATTTATGTACATCAGAATCAGCACCATCTAAATATCTAATGAGCATAAAGTAACAGGAATAAACATTAATTCAACGGTAATGGAATGTTTCTCATATCGAAAGACTAAGAGTTGATAAGATTGATCATTCTATAAGATTTCTCGGTAGGAAAATCAGTAGTTGTGTTGTTCCAAATAAAGATCTGGAATAAGATTTTTTTCATTTTTGTTGACTGGAATAAGGGTCGATGCTTTTTGTGGACCATATCATGAAAAACAACAAACTCACATCATAGAAAAGTGAATACTTACTGTCAGGTAGGAAATATTCAAAACAGCGTAACGTAAACAAGCGGGATTTCGTATTCAGCAACGAAAACTGTAAACACGCGCGTCCCGGCGTCAGATGTAGACTGAATATTGTATAGCGTCGCGATGTAGCACGTGTCCAACAGTCATGCGCAGTTGAACATTGTACGCTTATAAATATTATTCTCGAACCTAATTCAACGACCTTATGGGCACTAAATGTTTTTTACTGCCGTTTCTGTTTCTTGTGAAGTTAAAAAACGTTCGAATTGGTTAAATATAGCTCCCTTTTGTTATATGTATTCGAGACAAAACTAAAAATCATCAAGGCGTTTCTTGCTCCCTACACGTACAAACTAACTTTTAAAATGCCAGTATTCTCATGCCATACCAGTCATGCTTATTGAATTCACCCGCAGCAGTTTATTAGAAGGGTCAGATTGAGGCCTCCCCCTGTTATCATTCTTGGGATAACATGCAATGCTCTTTATCTTTAATTAAGCTTCGAATAGTAAACAAGGTTCATCAGTTAGGGGTTTCACATTTATCTGTTCTTCTATTTTTTATTTCTTATGATCGCACTCAAGTGTTCCATTGCTATCCTCGACCTATTATTGAATCAATGTGTATGAAAATGAAAGGTACATGTATATGAAAGCGGAATATTATCAAATTTCTCTTACATACATCAAACTGAGTAACAACTCCCTCTCCCTACACAATATTTCTTCAAAAGCTTCAAAATCAGATATTCAATATCCTGTTCACAATATTCAACATGACGAGAGCAGTATGGGTCAGTTCTACTTACTTACAGAAGTTGTTAATAGGAATTCTGAAGAATTGAGAACAATTTTCCTGCCACAGTAAAACCAGGGCTGAGAACACAACACAACAGCGGATATGGGAGTACTATTGGAACTTCCTCCGATTGAAATAATTCATGGAGGAGACAAGAATGAGACTGTTGAATTTGCAAAACACGGCAACAGATATGGGCACAAGAGGATCGGAGAAATAGTGGGAGTGATCATTCTTGACATGAAACCAAGAGACCACATAAGTCTCAATTACTTCTCCAATACTAATTTCGATGTAATCTTACAAGGATGGAGGGAATGATGGAGTGATGATAATATCAGGGACAAACTTGACAGGAGGACCAGGACAGATGAGATCAAGACCAAGAAAAGATTTTGTGTTGAAATATATAGTGAGGGAACAAAAAAAATTGGACGTCTCTTCGGAAATTCACAGTTTCAAATTAGAAGACGAAATCTACATAATCCGGAAATCTATAAAAGAAAATAACACGAGGGAAGTGCGCAAGGAACGAAGCAGAATTTGCACAGACAGCCAGGCACTCATTTAGTATGGGAATACCGATAAGTAGATATGCAGTGTTCGGACAGAGCTGATATAACAACTTTGAAGAGGGATCCAAGATACTATTACAACGAGTGCAACGAAAAACCTGATCAACCAGCTCATCTGCACCAAATATTGGGTAAAGAATCATCAACGAGAATTTTTGGTTGCACTTCATAGATTCAATTATTTTGTCAATATATGGATAGTCTGTGGAAATTTCGTCAATATTAATGGTTTGTCTTGGCGATGAGGTGTAATGAAGCATTCTTCATTACTTACAAATAAATTTGAATATCTCAGTAGAATCGAATTACATAGGCAAAGTTAAGAGATCAAACTTCGTGCACATCTATGTATAAAAACTGGTGAACAGAATTCGCCAGCCGGTCACCTGTTCACGTTACGTCACACGCCGCGATCTGTATAAAAGCCAGCCCATTTCATAGCGAAAGGGAACTGACTTGCCAGACCAGCACCAAGATTGACCTGCCGTAATCTAAACAACCCGAAGCCGTTGCTATTGTGCAAATCCGAGAAATAGAGAGTGAGTATTAATTGCCGTTTAAAATCCATTCAAGTCATTGAATTAACATTCCAGGATATAAGTCCGATTTCAAATTCGAACTTTGTTTATAAATTCAATAGTCTACAAAACAATCCTGATAGCTTGGACGAATACGATCCAGCTTCTGCGAATTGTTTCTCTAGAGACTAAGTAAGGATATTGTCCTAGACCGATTTGTAGAATTGTTAATAAAGTCACAGCCGAAACCGCTGAAAAAATCAAGCCTTATAGCTTGGACGAATACGATCCAGCTTCTGCGAATTGATTTCAGGGGCTACGTGGTGATTCTCTCCGAGACCGACTTGTGAAATTATTAAGTCAGTCATAGCCGATAGCTGACAAATCAACCTAGTCCGTTATACCCCGTTCCGTAAGAAATTACGTCTGAAATACAGGTCAGAGCGAATACACGACCCACGCTCCGTCGAAGTTAACAGTGTACTAAATATTTAGATTGTCGCGATTCATTTCATTTCTAGACCTAGGGACAAAAACTTGTCTACCATCTCACGCAGATGGTGGAGACTCCCGACGATAGGAAAACATCTAATTAGCGCGTTATTTTATACACGGAAAACGAACACATTAAAACGGCCTGTTCCTAGCAACATTTTGTAAATAGATTGTACATAGCTGGTGTAAATGTAAATAGAGATAATTAATAAACTTAGTTAAGCAAGAAATATCTGTTTTATCTGGCAATCCACACGAAAGAGAAACAGCAATTTTAAAACCTATATAAAAAGGGAACCTGGACCCTCAAGAAACCCGAGCAGGTCAGTTACTGTCATAAGAGGACAGTAAGTGACAACCTCCCCACTTGTAATTAACCATTCAAGCGGAAGGAGGTTACAAAATGGCGCCCGAGATTTAAAGTAACGGAAACTAGATAGAAATTGCTCTCTTTGATTGCCAAATAAAATGTCATTAGTAGAGGAAGATATTACAGGGGTCGGTAGCAAAGTATCGTGGGTATATAGCAAACGAATAGACGAATTGGAAGTGGAACTTGCCAAGTTGGGATTAGAAACGAAAGGTACTGTAGACGAATTAAGAAAACGGTTAATCGAATTCTTACGAAGTGAAATACCTGGGGGAAAATCCAAAATGGAGAAGAATAATGACAGAGGTAAACTCATGGATCAGGTCCGTAAGTGGGGTGTACACTTCGGAGGGAAAAGGGACAGCCTGGAATTCTTAGAACGATTTTCCGAGCTCAGGATAGCATATGGAATTGAAGAAGAAGATTGTCTGCAGGTATTGCCCGAATTATTGAAAGGCCAAGCCTTATTGTGGTATAGAAACAATAACACACAGTGGCAAACATGGTCGGATTTTATAACAGATTTTGAGTTATATTTCCTTCCAAATAACTATCGACAGGATATCCTAGATTCAATCGTGAAAAGGGTGCAGGGCCCTCAGGAAGACACAAAGGAATTTATAATTGCTTTGCAGACTCTGTGCAGAAGGAGTCAAGTTATAAACAAACAAGAGGAATTGAACAGAATTTATAGAAACCTGCGGCCAGAAATCCGACGGTACGTTAGGCCTAGGGATTTCTCTTCTCTGTCGGACCTAATCCAACTCTGCGAAGAGTATGGGAATTTACAGAAGGAGTTAGGGGATGATCGGAGAAAATGTAGTATAGAACCAAAAGAGACTGTAAACTACATACAAGCGAATAGAGCATTGCCACGGAATATAGATCAGCAAGAAGTATGTTGGAGATGCGGTGAAAAGGGACACCGGCGTTTCGAGTGTAGGGGCACTTATAAACGATTCTGCTCGCGATGTGGCAAACAGGGTATTCTGACTCGAGAATGCCAATGCAGGAATACGAAACCGGGAAACGAGCGGACGTCCAGCGGACAAGCAGGAGCCGCTGGGACGTCATAGAACACATACCTGTAATAAAGGATGTATCCTCCACAACCGAGGGCACAGTGGACCCGAGGATACATTTTAAGGTTGCAATAGGGAGGCAAGTGTTCTCAGCACTAGTGGACACAGGATCAGTTAGGTCCTATATTAATGAGGAGGTGGCCGATCATTGTTCAAGATGGAATGTTCCACAACAAGAGGTCAGACAAAGGGCGTGTTTAGCGAATGGGGCCACAGTACCAATTAACCGAGGGTTTTATATCAAATGTACTGTGGATAACCAAGACAAGGAAGGACATTTTCTGGTCTTACCGGGAATGATGTCCCAGATTATTTTAGGGATGGATTTATTATATAAATGGCAGATAACCATTGACCTGCGAGAGCCCGATATGCCCAGGAACGCGGTTGAGACCCAAACGGAAATAATAGGTAGTATCTCTAAATTGGAGACTAGTCAGGAAGAAAGACTGAAAGCATTCCTGAAACACGAGCTGGGGAAATTTATAGGCGTGAAAGGATGTACGCCGCTGGTTAAACACCAAATCAAGCTGAAGGATCCCACTCCTATAAAACAGCGGTATAGACCACAGAATCCCGTAATGCAGGAAATTTTGGACAAGGAGGTAAATAAAATGTTGGAAGAGGGAGTAATTGAGCCATCGAACAGTCCATGGAGTTCACCAATAGTGCTCGTCAAAAAGAAAGAGGGTAAGCATCGGTTCTGTATAGACTTCAGGAAAGTTAACGCCCAGTCAGAAAAGGACGCATATCCGTTACCGTATATTACTGCCACGCTTGAAAAGCTGAAAGAAGCAAAGTATGTGTCTACCCTGGATTTAAAACAAGGCTATTGGCAGATTCCGCTTACTCCCGAAAGTAAACCTGTCACTGCCTTCACTGTCCCTGGCCGAGGACTATATCAATTTACAGTGATGCCTTTCGGATTACATTCAGCACCAGCCACATTCCAACGCCTACTCGATAGAGTAATAGGACCGGACATGGAGCCAAATGCGTACCCATATATCGACGATATAATTGTGGTTAGCAAAACCTTTGAGGAACATTTGGCCCATTTGAAGGAAGTGCTGAGAAGATTGAGGATGGCCAATCTGCAAATTAACGCAGAAAAATGCCACTTTTGTAAGCCGGAACTACGGTATCTAGGGCATGTAGTGGGAAAAGAAGGGATAAAAACAGACCCAGAGAAAGTGGAAGCTATCGTGAAAATGAATCCTCCAACGAATGTACGTAGCTTGAGGAGATTTTTGGGAGTCGCATCTTGGTACCGCAGGTTCATTCCTGAATTTTCAAAGATGGTGGGGCCTTTAACGAAACTATTGAAGAAACAAATGAAGTTTCAATGGCTTCCCGAGCAACAGGTAGCTTTCGAGAAAATCAAGGAAAAACTTACGCAGGCTCCGGTTCTAACGTGTCCTGATTTTTCCAAACCATTTACGCTGCAAACAGACGCCTCAGATAGCGGGCTTGGGGTGGCCCTCACTCAAAAATTAGGTTCACAGGAACAAATAATAGCCTTTGCTAGCCGAACGCTAAGTTCCTCAGAAAAGAACTATTCCGTGACGGAAAAAGAGTGTCTAGCCATTATCTTTGGAATTCGAAAGATGAAAATGTACTTAGAAGGTTACAAATTTACCGTTATCTCTGACCACAGGGCTTTAAAGTGGTTACGCGATTTGAAAAACCCATCCCAGAGGCTGGCCAGATGGGTCATAGAACTGCAGCAATATGACTTCGAGATTGTGTATCGGAAGGGTGTATTAAACAGAGTAGCAGATACTCTGTCCCGAGCCCCATTGCCGGATCACGAAGAAGAAGAAGAGATTGCCCTTATCGAGCCTGTTATACCGGATCCCTGGTGGGAAAAGAAAGTTAAAGCCGTCAACGAAAAACCCGAACTACTTCCGGATTATCGAGTGGAAAACGGTAATCTATACAGACACTTTCACGAGGCTACTGATTACACGGAAGGAGCCTCCCCCGAACCATGGAAGTTATGTGTTCCAAAGAATGCCCGAACACGGGTTCTGTACGAATGTCATGATGAGAACACGGCAGGACACCTAGGGATTGATAAAACAATCGCAAGGGTGGCTCAGAGATACTACTGGCCTGGTATGTTCAGGGAGATATCCCGCTATGTGAGGAAATGCGAGCACTGCTTGAAATACAAAGCTTCGCAACAGGCACTTCCGGGATTCATGCAGCAAAGCAAAATATCCAAACCATGGGAAATGGTGAGTGTGGATCTAGTAGGACCCCTACCTCGATCGAACAAATCCAACAATTATTTAGTAGTGCTGCAGGATCGGCTGACCAAGTGGACAGAATGTCAAGCAATTCGGACAGCGAACACGGAAACTGTCATGAGGGTGCTGAAAGATAGGGTGCTTATGAGATTCGGATGTCCCAGAGTGTTAATTAGTGACAATGGGGCCCAGTTTGTCGCTAATAAATTTCGGAAATTTTTAGAAGAGTTTGGAATCAAACATAAACTCACCCCTCCCTATACCCCACAGGCCAATCCAGTAGAGAGAGTTAATAGAGTGGTAAAAACGATGATTGCGCAATACTGTGAGGACGATCACCGTACATGGGACGCATATTTGCCGGAATTAATATTTGCCATCAATACGGCCCGACATGACTCAACTGGATTTACTCCCGCATATTTAAACTACGGTCGAGAAGTGGACCACCCGAAGACTTTGTTCCGGGAAGTTCAGGGACCGGGTAGCGACGATGATGATGGAAACCCCGATCCTACTAGACATGAGGAACAGTTAGGAAAATTGAGAGACGCCGTCAACTTCGTCAAATTACAGTTGAATAAAGCCTTCACTATCCAGAGTCGACACTATAATCTGAGACGGCGCGATTGGGCACCTAAAGTAGGGGAGGAGGTCATGTGCAAAGAACACCCGCTATCCTCGGCAGCTCAAGGTTTCGCCGCTAAACTGGCCCCGAAGTTTGCAGGCCCGTTTAAAGAGAAGAAAATCATTTCACCGGTAGTGGTCGAGCTGGAAAATGGAACTAGTCGTAAACCCGTTCGAGTCCATGTAAAGGACTTGAAAAAAAATAAACTGTTAACTAATGTAATTTTCTTTCCCCAGGAGTAAATATGACTTCAGTTCCGGAAATTAGAACTCCCGGGAAAGACGCCGAGGCTGCCATCCGACTGGGAAAGAGGCTGCACGATCTATTTGGTTCCAGTCCGGAATCAGCAGCAACCGTCCTTACCAAAGAAACTATCAACCCCTTGTGTAAATAACCCCCTGAAATATAGTGACAGAGACACCGTTAGTGGCATAAATAGATTAAGTGTAGATAGTAAGAAACCATATTTTAAGAAACGTTCACGTAAAATGCATGACTATAGGGTGTATGATCCAACCGGCCGGCTTGTGGCGCGCGTGAAAATACCGTGGGACTGTGAGGTCAAGCCGACGTACGAAACGTATCGTACGTTCGAAAATTTTCGGGAGAAAATTTTCTAAGAAAGAAAGGGGGGTGTGTAATGAAGCATTCTTCATTACTTACAAATAAATTTGAATATCTCAGTAGAATCGAATTACATAGGCAAAGTTAAGAGATCAAACTTCGTGCACATCTATGTATAAAAGCTGGTGAACAGAATTCGCCAGCCGGTCACCTGTTCACGTTACGTCACACGCCGCGATCTGTATAAAAGCCAGCCCATTTCATAGCGAAAGGGAACTGACTTGCCAGACCAGCACCGAGATTGACCTGCCGTAATCTAAACAACCCGAAGCCGTTGCTATTGTGCAAATCCGAGAAATAGAGAGTGAGTATTAATTGCCGTTTAAAATCCATTCAAGTCATTGAATTAACATTCCAGGATATAAGTCCGATTTCAAATTCGAACTTTGTTTATAAATTCAATAGTCTACAAAACAATCCTGATAGCTTGGACGAATACGATTCAGCTTCTGCGAATTGTTTTTCTAGAGACTAAGTTAGGATTTTGTCCGAGACCGATTTGTAGAATTGTGAATAAACACACAGCCGAAACCGCTGGGAAAAACAATCCTTATAGCTTGGACGAATACGATCCAGCTTCTGCGAATTGTTTTTCTAGAGAATCAACATTCCAGTATATAAGTCCGATTTCAAATTCGAACTTTGTTTATAAATTCAATAGTCTACAAAACAATCCTGATAGCTTGGACGAATACGATCCAGCTTCTGCGAATTGTTTTTCTAGAGACTAAGTCAGGATATTGTCCGAGACCGATTTGTAGAATTGTTAATAAAGTCACAGCCGAAACCGCTGGAAAAATCAAGCCTTATAGCTTGGACGAATACGATCCAGCTTCTGCGAATTGATTTCAGGGGCTACGTGGTGATTCACTCCGAGACCGACTTGTGAAATTATTAAGTCAGTCATAGCCGATAGCTGACAAATCAACCTAGTCCGTTATACCCCGTTCCGTAAGAAATTACGTCTGAAATACAGGTCAGAGCGAATACACGACCCACGCTCCGTCGAAGTTAACAGTGTACTAAATATTTAGATTGTCGCGATTCATTTCATTTCTAGACCTAGGGACAAAAACTTGTCTACCATCTCACGCAGATGGTGGAGACTCCCGACGATAGGAAAACATCTAATTAGCGCGTTATTTTATACACGGAAAACGAACACATTAAAACGGCCTGTTCCTAGCAACATTTTGTAAATAGATTGTACATAGCTGGTGTAAATGTAAATAGAGATAATTAATAAACTTAGTTAAGCAAGAAATATCTCTTTTCTTTGGCAATCCACACGAAAGAGAAACAGCAATTTTAAAACCTATATAAAAAGGGAACCTGGACCCTCAAGAAACCCGAGCAGGTCAGTTACTGTCATAAGAGGACAGTAAGTGACAACCTCCCCACTTGTAATTAACCATTCAAGCGGAAGGAGGTTACAGAGGCTCTTTATGGTTGTCACATGTCGCAAGTAAAAAGTGAAATCTATACATTCTCGAATCATACTGTTCATTTTTTTGATTATGTATGCACTGAATACATTATGATATTCGAGGAACCTGAAGATTCAGTTTATTCGATAAATCCTTGTCTTCTAATGTTACAGCGAACGTATGAAAATTTCTTGTCGATCGTTCCAAGCAATAACAGTTTTAATTTCTATTGAAACTAGTTCACTCAATGAAATAAGACAATATAACTCATATGTCTGTCTTTTTCTGAATTAGAATCTGACTATCTCATTTCCTTTACATCAGACTCAATGAATAACAGATCATGATGAGCTTTTTCCACCTATTCATGTTATATATCTTTTTCATTATTAAATGGTCCTTCGAGCCGGAAAAACACTTATATATAACAGGTAAATAACTAATCACTGAATGGTCCTTCGACACTTCAACTGAATCAGACTATAATGAATAATTACTGAATGGTCCTTCGACACTTCAACTGAAGACAATATGTCAGAAATCTGAAGAAGTAGCAGAATTTCAGTCAAAGGATAAAACGCTTCGGAGGCAATTTAGATAACGTGGGACATACTAATCACTATTCTACAGGATCGAACATTGGCCATGACATTGACGACAAGGAGTCCATAACAGAACCGTCTAATGCCAAAAATTGAGAGGGAGTTGAAGATAGAAGCAGATATCAAGAGGGAACAGTAAGAGATATAGGACCTAAAACTAGCTTTCTAGCTATCACGGATGAAATCTGGATTTACTGATACCGGAAACGATGAAGTTCTGAGTTACCGAAATGTGCGCCACGTAAAATTCACAGTTAAATTGATAATAATGACATTCGCAAGAATTTGAAACATAGCGTTCTGAAAGAACTCTTAATGGCGTTCCTACACAGTGGGCTAATTTCGTTTATCAGAAATGTTGTTTTCTGAAGGCCGAGAGTATATCCATTGTAACCTTTTGCCATACCCATGCTTGAACTCCAGGCTACGTTGATGAGAGGAAGACGTGGATGAAATATCTCATTAGGTGATTTTTTATAGGATTCGTTCAGGAACTCGACGTTCTAAAATGTCCATATCACGACGTCTTGGAGAAATTCAAGAGCTTGCAAAAATTTTAGAGTGGTCATATATGAGTTCAAAATATACACATAAAATAGTACAATTATCCCCTAGAGCCTATAATCTAATAATACATTATTAACATTTCAGGTTGTTACGTGTTGAAGCCTCAATATCTCCTGCGTACGCGCCTGATAAGTTCTATCAATAAGAAGCAAAAAGCTCATATTCAATAACAATAAGTTTAACTTATCCGCAATCTAAATCTGAGAAGTATCGTAGAAATCTATTCTAGCCACTCTTACATCGACCAGTCTCAGCTGGACCGGAGGAAAACATATTACATTCATTCCAAATGGATTCGAGTGAGAGGTCCTGGTGGTTTCAACATAATAGTTCCGGTAGTCTTTGTTGGTCCGACAGGTTTCCTGTGGTTTCCTACTGCTTGTTTAAGTTCCAGTCTAATGGACTGAAGATATGTTCAAAGAGGTTATTTTATTTGCTCTGACGGCGTTGTAGGAGGAACTCTCTTATTTACGACGACTTTCTGTTTTTCCTATAGCTAAATAAATTCCGCATCACGCCGCTAGCATTTCATTTAAAGCATTTAATCAACTTAGGCATTGATTTGTTGGGTAAGCCACACGAGAGCAATGAAATTATTCAACATTTCCTGCAGAAAAAATAGCAGCATAGAAAGTGACAAAAATTGGATGGGAATATTTCGTTCCTTCTATTCATCAATCGAATTCTATGAGAGAAGTTCCATCCTACATGTACAGGCTGTCCGGTCTAATATTTTAAGGCATTGATTGCCTGCCGCAATTATTAACAAAAAAGTATATACATTATAATATTATATATGAGTTTAAGTGAGAGTGATCAACGTGTACTATTGTTTCTACATCGCCGCCTCTTCGTCCATCCGATCTGCCACTCTATTGCCCCTAATACCGGAATATGATCAAAACAGGGAGACCATGTTGATTGTCCGATTGTTCTCTGCTGACTCCTTCAAGGCTTTACGAATCCCACTCTCTCCTCTTTTCTGGATTCCAGATTACCTGTCCTGGATCGGTACGGTCCTACATCAATGTAGGATTCGGCAACCCTAGGACATACGATTATCTAATTGTCTCCGGCTAAGTAAACAAGTCCGAACAAAGATAATCAGAATAAATCAGAGCTAGAAAAACAATCCACAAATTGGGAGTGTAATGTGTTGAGATCGTACACGTAGGCACTATTTCAATTAATATCCTTGTATGAATTAATTCTAACACTTAACAATATAACAATTACACCCTACGAAGTAATGAACGAGTAAATGTGATAACTTCTGATTGAATGTTGAATAAATAATATTTTTAAATATTGAATCTTGAATTATTCAGGCCTGTCTCGAAATGCATCCCCTCTTGATACCATATCTTCCCCACAAGTTTTTAAAGAGGTAGGAAAGCTGGTGTTGGAGAAATTCCCATACTTTGCTAGCCATCTGGATTACAGAAATTTAACGGTTATTGAGGCAGAAATTCTAGTCATATAGTAGGTAGCTGGTATTATTTGACATAATAAGCTTATCTGGCCCTTCAGGCTTTGAAAGTTACCTTAAGGTAATTAGGGGCCGAAGAGCTCATTGTTTTGAAATGTTGGTTGTTGTTCTTGGTACTATTCATGATAGTGAAAGAATATAGGAATATGAACAAAACCATTTTCCAGCATAGTTAAAGAGAAGCGTGAGGACGTGATAATATCCTATTTGACTTGCAAACTAACTTTTGCTCACTCCCAGACCAACATGTATTTGGAAACCAGTCGTATCTCCATAACTTCGCGATAGTCCAAGGGTACTCCTAGTCGCCACTCAAGTAATCAAACTGCTTCAACTTCTATCGACGAGGACCAGACTGGAAAAGGATCGGATCAAGTGGCTTCCACTGTACTTCACAACCCATCTCACAGACGGGTTAAAACAGATAATGAGATTGTCATTGTGATATTATCCAGGTGGTTTGTGCAAGCGTCAACATGAAACCATTGGGCTCACTACCCCGTTCGAGACCACTGTTACATTGCTTCAGATAATGTTTGGTGGCATAGGAAGGGGAATACGCAGGCTTGAGGTTATTACCAACACAAAGAGTACCCGAATCTTATCTCAAATCACTAATCTGTGCTGATGGCTGAAAAGGGAATTTTGTTCTGTGATTGGCAGTCAGCAGCAGACCAACTAATGAAGAATACCAGTATTTGATCCTCCAAATTGATCTTTTTGAAAGGTTATTCCTAGAAAGGAAGCTGCAAACCAAATTTCCATCGTAGTGAGAGGCGAACAGTTCTATTCACTTCACCGATTTTATAACCATAAAATGATAATCAGCGACCACAAAAACATATAATTTGACACGTTGGAAGAGGACCGAGACAGGAATATAAAGGAAAACGACGCAATTTTCCACCAATTTTTCAGAATTTCCCGTCTTTTTAGTGAAATTTGTAACGAGAACCATCGTGGTATCTTATTATTCCAACGACACTGGCTAAAACTTTTCGAAAAACAAAATAATTAAAGCTTGTACAGAAACGGTGAATATTCATTCCCTGGAGTTTTTGGGAAAATATAGTCGGTTTTGATTATATGATCATAAATAATACTCAGCGACCACGAGAACATATAATAAGACACGTTGGCCGAAAACCGGAATAGAAATATGAAGGAAAAACGAAGCTATTTCTAACAATTTTCCAGAATTTTCCTTCTGCTAGTGAAAACTGTATCGAGAAACACCACGGCGTCTTTTTATTCCAATACCACAGTTCGAGTAAAAATTTTGTTTGTTGCTAAGATTTGGTAAAAATTTCCAGGTTTTCCGGAAAACAACCGCATTTTTCATTTTCCGACTTCAGATTCTGGTTCATCGGATCAAAAAACCTCTGTTACCAAATTTCAGGAGATTTGGATAAAAAGATCCCGGGATATTCCATTTGTTATAAAAGACATTTGTTATGTTAATTGAAAATGGTTTTTCATTGTTTATTCTGATCAACGTTGTGTAAGCCATCCTGAACACGATTCAAGGAGAATTTTGCAATTTCGTGCGGTCTTTAGAATTTAAGATGTATTTCACCCTTTTGACTGGACTAGACTAATTACAGTTGGATAAAAATAGTGTTCAGATATAGTTGAAGCAAGAACGCTTTTACAATTACCTACTGGTATCAACATTAAGGGAGTATGGAAGTTGAGAAATATTTTTTAATGAAATTCACTACAGGTTGAATGTTGATGAAACCAAGAAAAAATATAGGGTAACTCATTAACTTCCTGACAAAAAGCAACCACTGCGCCAGATAGTTTTTGAAATATATCTATAGAAGACTCAAGTTGGAGTTTTGATTGCATTGACCTCCACTGGATTATCAGATCCTCATATCAAAATCATTGCCAGTTTTCCATTAATTGCATCAACCTGTCTGTCTCGTTCCTATGACTTCATTGGAAGGTATAGAGACTCTAGGAGAAAAAAGCGGTTGCAAAGCTGTTGACGTGGCAGGTGGTAACTTACAGCAGATCGTTGATATGGTGCAGAAACAAAGTTGGTGTCAAGACAGGTCTCTTTGGAACATCAGCGTTGATAGCCAATCTATCGAATGATATTCCGTCAAACACCACATGAAGTGATCTATCTGAGTGAAAACCAGATAGTAAATGACAAAGTTGAGGCGGTAAACCATAGGACCGTTTTACAAGAAGGCAGAAGGCTTAGATGTCAGACTCGGTTAAATGCTTTCGAGATAGCCAATGCTACACCGTTTTACAAGAAAGCAGAAGGCTTAGATGCCAGACTCGGTTAAATGCTTTCGAGATAGCCAATGCTACAGCTAGAGATTCCCCATGTTTTTCAATAGATTTCTGCCATATATGTGTCACGTAAGCAAGGTTTCCTGTTGATCTCTTCTGACGAAATTCATTTTGATTTAATAAAAAACTTTGACATGCTGTATCTCGAAAACGAAATAAGTTAGGACAGTTGTGAGAAAAAAAATCATTTTTACCTAAGAAACCGATCCTAAACGTTTGGCGTTTTAACCCTGAGTCACCTTGTATATGATCGTTTCCTACAATAAGTAAGGATAGTTAGTTTATCTATGGATAAAAGCTTTTTATTGTGAAGTTTCCAAATAATTCTTCACATGTTGCAGATACATAAGAAATAAAATGTTCGATGAATAGGAAAAAGTTCTACTTTTCTCTGAAGTATCACATAATTACTAACAGCGCTTCAATTAATCCAGGTTTTAATAATTGTATAAGCGAGTAGAAGAACTTCCTATGTTTGAATTGAACTCATTTCCGTATATTCTGCAATATCTCACTATGTCTATATAAACATTATTCAAACTTTTGATTAGTGCCAGTCTTTTAGAATACTTCAAGTTCTTTCAAGGAACTTTATAGTCGGGCTTGAAATTTATAAAAGTTGATTGCAGCGGGTAGAAATATAGTTTGTTTGCAATGTCTCCGATTCTAGAGTTGAATGTCATTTTGAGCTACTGTGTTAATATTGGCGTACGTACTTTGAGACTCCACATTCACCGTTTTCGCCAAGGGCTTCATACGCTTTCCTGATATTATGTTTGATAGTATAGGCGAATGTTTTCATAATGCTCTGCAATTTATTGGACCATAAGATATTCACTTATAACTGATTCAGATACCAAATAGCATATAATAATCCGTGTTTATTATTCAAGTTCCCAGAGTATATGTTTATAGGGAAATATACTGATCGTGCTGCTATCATTTTCATTCAAGGCCGAGTTTGTAGAGGTATTGTTATTATATCATATTATTTCCAAGAAATGTCCGATGAAGAGGGCGAGATAATAGCAGCTCCACGGTAAATTATTATGATTCTCTTGATCATCATCATCACTTGAGAAAAGGGGGCTCAGCCCTGAATGCACTTGAACCACTCAGTTGAGCTCATTGTGCGCCCCGTGTACAGCAGCCTATTCTATTCTAGCAGGTTTGTGGCCACCCAGAAACTCAGAATATTGCCAATTCTGGTTTTCATAAGTTCTTTTGGGAGCAGATTTGATTCTTTCTGCGAAGTGTTGATGCCTGAGGGATGCTGATGCTGGGCATTCCAACAGGATTTGAGAGGCAGTTTCTTCTGCCTCTTTGTATTTACTACATATTGGGTCTTCTTTGATGCCCATAGTGTGGAGGTGTTTCTGTTGAGATGACAGTAATTGGTCAGGATTACAACCATCTCTCTGTTGTCCCTTCTGTTGAGAGAAAGGAGTTTCTTTGAGAGCCTAGGCACAAGCTCTTCGATAAAGAGTTTAGCCTGCGTCATGCTTGGTGATTTTCGCCACAGTCCAGACCATTCTCAATTCAGTTGTCCCAGCAGGACGAGACTCCTCACGCAATTTGATAAAGCGACCATTGGTTTCGGCCCGACGTGGGCCCGACAGGAACCCTAGACGACCCTCGCCTGGTCACCTGGTCAGAGAGTCGGTCAGTTCGTTTCCTATAGATCCACTGTGTCCAGGGACCCAGATGAGTTGAAGTTTGTTCCGCTTGGTTAGTTTATCCAGTGTATCCCTACATTCTTTGACAAGCCTCGATGCGACTCTGGGTGATTTGAGAGCTCCCAGAGCCGACCGGTCTGTGCAAATATATATCTGCCTATTCACATAGTTCCTTCGCAAGTTTTCCATGACACAAGTCGATATTGCATAGAACTCCGCCTGAAATACCGTGCACCGTGAAGTAAGCGCCTGGAGTCTCTGAAATATTTTTTTGGCCTTTAAATGTACACTCCCGCCCCAGAAGCCTGACCTACCTTGAACCCATCAGTGAACCATACGATCCCGTCTGTAGGCCGTAAGCTGAGAGTTCCATTACTTCAATCTCCTCTATCCGGGTTGAGGATTTCGGGAGAAGTGAGACATATAGCTGAGATCATGCCATCTTGCTTCGTTTCTAGTATGGGGCATTCAGAGATTGCCTCATTCAAAATCGATGAGTGTCCACGAGACTAGTGCGTTTTGGTCCATTGGCCTAGGCCCTTCAACCTATACGCCGTTCTCATGGCCTCAGTTTTTATGTATAAGTGAAGAGGTGATAATCCAGCGAGAACTCCAAAGACTCTCGTTGGAGCCGATCTCATACCGCTCAATATGCCTACGCATGCAGCCGCTGGAGTCGGTCCAGGGGGCGCTGGGAAATACCATTCTTTATACTCAACCATCACACTACCGCAGCATAGGTAACCGTAGGCCTGATCACAGCGATATAGATCTAATGGAGAATATTTGGGTGTAATCCCCATATGCAGCTGGAATCTCTTCTGCGGCCCAGATTGACGCAGAGGCTTTCCTCACTCGATATTCGAAGTGTTCGCGCCAGGTCAGTTCAGAGTCTAGGATCACTCGCAGAAACTTCTCTTGATCAATTATTGGAATCATCAATAATTTTGATCTTCTAGAAAATTGGTTGATTGCTGATTTCTTTATTGAAATATCAGAATAATCACATGTCTACAAATTTTTTTATAGAATAGAGCCTATACAATAATGAACACCGTTCCTAAATAGCTTTCAGTGTGTCATCTCATTTCCTCTATGCCCGTATCTATGAAAACGGATATGTACAAATTTGGTCGGAATTTGTTAGCGTCCTATTCTCGCCTGAAAGAGGACAGCGGCAAGTGTAAGCTATAAGGAAATTCTCAAATATTGCAGGTTGCAGTAGATTTGTCAGTATAGAAGCACAAATGCAAACAGACACATGAGTAATACATCATGGTACACGCTACGAATGCATGGTCTGGCAAATGGGTTCATCGCAAACCCTCTATAATAGAGAAGGTTTGGTGCCAGCGTAACGATTGGTCGATACTTCTCTCTCGCGCTAGCAATATAGGAGTATTGAATATATCCTACGCATATGTGATACAATCGAATGAACAAACATTTTGTTAACTCCTCCGATGATGAGACATCGAGGAGCAGTTTTTATCAACCAATTTGTGAAATTTTAATCTAGTTTCTCTCAGAATCTTGCTATGTCTTATCCTTAATAAATTTCAATTGTAAATCAAATGAAGTGTCAAATTTTCATGAAAATAAAGTTAAATCCATTGAGAAATATCAAATTCCATTTTATTATTCTGAATAATTTGAAATTTATATGAATACCTGTAACCCCATGTTGGTGAGAGCAATGCAATACTCAGAAAAACGCTATGCAGCCTAGGCGCATGCGAAGAAAATGTTCTAGTCAATTGAACAGTTTGATAGAAGGAGTCGGAAATAATTATTTGAATCAAAATGATTTCAAACAGTGATAAGTTGAAATCATACATAATTGCTATTCAAAAAAGTTCGAGGTGAAGAATTGCATCTAGCAATTCTATGGTTGTCAAATTTGAAAACGGCAGCTTTCTAATTAAGGAAATGTTCCATAAAACTCTTTAACTTAAACATTCATTTTCAGCCTGAATCCAATAGAAGTTCTTCTGACAGTTTAAAATATTGGAAGGAGGTGTATGAAGACATGAAAAATGACTCGTGCAGCCTCTTCAGTGTATATCCATATTTCAGAATTATTGGTAGATCACATTATTCAGATGTGATATCATTTCATAACCTTGATGTTCAGTAGTGGGTAAGAAAATGTTAGAATAATCAATATTTCTAATAGGATCTTGCATTACATCGAATAACAGCATACTCAAAGGGAAAAACCCTTAAGCCAGAATCTATCATAGTTATCTCACCCACTCCCTTGCCATGGGAGCAATCACGCGTAAGAAGAATCAGAACAAAAAGACATACGTGGGTGTAAACAGCTCGAGAATGTGGATCGTAAATTATCATTTGCGGTTATCTACGAGCTACACATTTAGGATTCGAGTAAATGTTGGATTAAACTGACACAATCTCCCCTCGTACGAAATGTGGAACAAAGAAATTAAATTATCATACGTCACATATTAGACTGGCTTGACTATTTGTATAAAGTGATTGTATCCCTTACTTCTTTCAGCATTCAGAGATTTTATCGTTGGGTAATAAAAATAGAAGTTCATTCCGTTTAATTCGTTTGTTTAAAATGGAACAACCCGAATTTTTAACACATAATGTCTTACAGCACTTATAATCGAACCAATCAGCCTTTGATTTTAATAATTACAAATCAATTACATTATTGTTCCTGGATACGTCCACGTTTTTGTTCTTGTATAACATCTTATCATAGAGTTGTTGACTCGTTAATGACGACAATTTCTTTACTCTTTGTTGAATGTTAACCAATAGAATGTTTGTATGGGCTGCTTTGATCTTTTTTCTCCACACCATTTTTGGAAGCGTTCAAATGCTATTTCTCATTATGCTCTCAGGATCTTCAGAAAATTCGTCGCTGACTTCGATGAGATTTGAGATTAAGTCAGAAACGCCTTTATGAATTATTTGATCAAAACTTTCAATGATACTTACAGGTGTGTGGAAAATTCATACAAAGAATATTGTATGATACACAGCGTTGTTGTGCTGTGCTGCAAACATCACACACGTTCACTTTCACACTTCATAAATAGCTAATATCAAACTCTTACCAAAAATGAATCAATAATTTGAGCAAAACTCGATAATTTGCTTATATGGAAGATTTAGCTTGGTCCAAAAAATTTGAGCTGTATGGAATCGGAAGAGCCATTGTGCCATATAATCCATCTTTAAACTTCAGTAGTTAGTGAGACGTTTCACCTCGGATAAATATTTAAGGAAGTTCGATGGAGATAGTTTTTATGATAACATTTTCTAAAATTTTTGCAGACTGTCAAAAATAACAATATAAGACTACGACCAATTTTACAAATATATCGAGTCAAAAAAACAACATTTTGACATGCTTATGGGGACATGGTTAAGTCTTCAAATTAAAAAAAAAACGGCTGAATAGAAATGCTTTTTTTTTTGAATGGAATAACATTATTATAATAATATTCTGTGCAAGTTTGAGCGAGTCCCACTGATTATTTCTATGAAAAAATTGCTGAACATTAGCAATTAAAATTACTTTTTCATTAAGAGTTCTTAAATACTCTAATATTTTTACAATATCCATTCTTTGAGGAACTTTTGGATATTATTCTCACATGTTCATGTATACAACTCCAGCCGGCAATATTTACACCGTTGCCAGACTTCCGTTTTCGTTCTCCGCTTGCTCTTTTTATATCTCCCCCCGTCAAAACTACCGAACCTCCCTGAAGGTATTTCGGTTTTTAATAGCCGTTAACCTAGATTTTTGAAATACCGACTTTACCGTCAACACGGATCCCTGATAATAAGTATAATTATGCCAATACGCTTGACATATCCCTCATTAATGATCCAGATCCCTAAGCAGTGAATGTCCGTGCACCATTGGGTAACACTAACCATTCAGTCATTTATACGACCTGTTCATATATCACTCTACAAATACATCCAACACGTTCACTCATAGTCACACTTGAGCCTTCTTGGGTGGTCTTCGCATTTTTTCTTCGAGATTCTTTGGAGAAGCACGCAAGATGCCGAAGGGATTCCGGAGATTATCATGGTAGGGATGAAAACTTTCATACCCTATCCCTATATCGACGAATCATCATCATCTGGTGAACCACGGTTCGATAAAATCTGTCGGCCGTCACTTCAAAACATGCAGCATACCGTCGATAGCGTGGAAACCAGTTTGGAGACCAGAACAGAATGTTGAAGCCAGGATTATCTGCAAACACTCATTACAGTTGGCATATAATGCCAAGAAACATCAAATCTTATCAAATGTCCGAATGGATCCCATTGCATTGGAACTTTCCTCAAGCCAATAGGAAGAATTTTCACTTACAGCTCGTTTTTCTACTTAACCAAAGATGATAGCGCACTGGCTATTAAACCACTAGAAAAAGCCAACATTTTTTCTAACACGATTGCAGCAAATTTCACTTTATATCTAGGAAGGAAGGATCCTCTTATTCTTGAAAAATCTTGTCTTCCGGATGGATTCCGCGTCACAATAGCTCGACTTGATGCCGACGTTTCGCCAACCATTACAGGTGGCATCTTCAGGGCAGGCTTGAGGCTTGAACTGAAACTGGTTCTACTGGTTTCTGTAGCCGTATTTATTGTAGGAAAAATCCTTCACGCTACATAGTTCACTGCCTTTGTTCCGGTGGTTAACTTCGTTCCGGCACCTGACCCTGCCGTTGTGCGATCATGTGCGAAGTGGAATTTTCGAGGATGGGTTTCCAAATGTTGGGAAGGTAATATCCTGAGTCACGGTTCAGATTGTTCGGATGTTTTTGGATTTCTATAGCTTCAAGAATTTTTCGCTGATAGAAGTTTGGGGCTCGGACTAGGATTTTAGTATCTTCAAAAAGGATTTGATGATTTGTGTTAAACTTGTGTTCCGCAGTTCCTAGTCCGAGCCCCAAACTTCTATCAGCGAAAAATTCTTGAAGCTATAGAAATCCAAAAACATCCGAACAATCTGAACCGTGACTCAGGATATTACCTTCCCAACATTTGGAAACCCATCCTCGAAAATTCCACTTCGCACATGATCGCACAACGGCAGGGTCAGGTGCCGGAACGAAGTTAACCACCGGAACAAAGGCAGTGAACTATGTAGCGTGAAGGATTTTTCCTACAATAAATACGGCTACAGAAACCAGTAGAACCAGTTTCAGTTCAAGCCTCAAGCCTGCCCTGAAGATGCCACCTGTAATGGTTGGCGAAACGTCGGCATCAAGTCGAGCTATTGTGACGCGGAATCCATCCGGAAGACAAGATTTTTCAAGATTAGCTGTCCGCGGAAGTCTACTATCCAAGACCTCTTATTCTTGTTGCCATCGATAGCCATTTAGACGCATTCTACTTGGGGGAACAATTCCTCCTCGTGTTCTCAAGGAATATGACTTTGAATCAAAGCCATTTTTTTTGCAGATTGTTCATCCCTTTATACAAACTTATTGTACTTCCTCCTAGCTGGGAGACAGCTTGATTAGAACAAATTCTAAAAGAGGAAAGAAGATCTGAATAACGCCAGACAATGTGAGAGGTCATTCTCTGAAAACTAAGAGCTAAGGAGTTGAAATAATCAATCCCTAAGACTTTTTTCTTAGAACTTTTTTTCGATAGAACTTTCTCCTTTTGAAGAACATGTCTAAAAGCCCCATACATTCATTAACATTCCACTTCAATCTGTAATTTTCGGAGCAATTGAAGGCTTCCGTGTTTCAAAATTCTTGCGAATAATGTTCTAAGACGTTCCTATTTGTGTTCAATAATTGTAATTGTTAATTTTGGGAATTCTTCTATGAATAAGTGGTTATATCGTACATTTATATAACGTATGAGGCGAATTTTATTCAAGAGCAACTCTGGCATAAGTGTCGCGAATGGTACCATAAACAGATAAAGATGACATTCTGAATTTTACCAATCTTTCGAAGATTAGAACAAATCAGGGAAATCGATATATTTCATCAGAAAAATTAAATACCTGACTTTTGTAATGATTCAAGTTATCCATGGTTTTAATTCGAAATTTCGAGTTATAGAAGCTTATAACGCAAACCTTGATGGGAATTGATTATTTGGAATTGTCGTGGTGGAAAAACAGGAGGGATATTTGTTCATCATAGTTGAGATGCTGAAGGAATCAGAATGGATACAAGTGTTGGATTTCGTTCGTTCTAAAGTTGTACAGTCAATACTTTCAATTAAAAATGCCCACGTCGCCGAAACGAACAGAAACATGGATAATCGAAATTGTAACACATTAACTAGGAGACGCATGTAACAACTTGCAAAGATTTCGATTACATAATCAGTACAAATCTGATTGAACGTCTGTTCTATGATTTACAGACTCGGAGTCACGTCTGATGTGAATCATCTGTAGGATAGATCAGTTATGATAATTGGTTTCTTTAGTTGAAATATTAACATTTTTGCGAATGAATTGATGGTTATAATCGAAACCATGTTTAACAAGAGCTGTGGAAGTTTTTGTTTCTAATACTATACTTATAACCCTACAGTTTTCTACGTAAATATTGTTTAGAGATTCCTGTATGACACTCATTGCAATCTAAATAATTCAATTTATATACTGTGTGGGTTTGTTTATCTTCAGATATTAAAGGTTTTAGATTTGGAAGATATTTACCAACAGTTAGTAGATTCATGCGCAACATTTATACTGTATGTTTTAAAACATTTCTTGATTTTCTTTGAGATCTCCGGAATGTATGGTAATGTTATAAAATTATCCGTATTACCGTTTATATTATATCTATATGACGTACCATTATAGATTTTGTTTATCCTTTCCTTAATGACGGGGTTGAAAACTGTTCTTGGTTAGTCATTCATTTCCATTGTATTACGAACCATTTTCAAATTTTTGGGACGGTCCTCTGGGTGCGACAATTCAACAGCGCGATCTGTAAGGCTGTTCATAACTTTTTGGTCCAACTGAATTAGAGTGAGACCCAACTTCTTTAGTAAACCACGATCTTTTTATTTTTCCATCTGAATCATGCCTGAAGTTCATATCTAGAGAATTTGTTTCCATTCCCTTCTATTTCATAATTAAATTGAAGTTTACAGTGGAAAATATTGAATTTATTAATCACGTACTGAATTCTATCAGGAACAAACATTAGGCAATCATCTACATACCGTTCGAAGAATTCGAATTGCAAATCTAATGAATTTATCACAGATTCAGCTAGTAGCTGAAATAGGAGATCCCATTGCTGTGCCGAATATTTGTCCAAAATATTGTTCACCGTATTAAAAATAAGTGGATTCTAAACAAAACTTTACTGCATTCATAAATCCATATTGATCTTGAGGTTTTGTGGTTTTCAATCTCTGCCCAACGTTCTTTGATGGTACTCGATGCCAAAACTACTGGTGTATTTGTAAAAGAAGAAACAACGTCGAAGGAAATCAATTCATGATCTATGGGTACGGATTTTTTTCAAACTCAGTGAAATGTCTTGAGTCCTTCATATAATGATAAATTGTAGGTAGGCGCTCCAATATTACTTACAATGAGTCTTAAAACGTATATTAGTTTCATGCAGGTTCGGAGGTCCATAGATGATGAGGTGCTTGCCCATTATGCCATTCAAGTCAATAAGAATTATCTTATTTTTGTACCATTTATTTATTAATTCATTCATGTCATTTTGTACTGATGATGTAGGGTCAAATTTCAATTCTATTACATCGTTTAATAGATTTCTTATTTTGTTTTCATAATCATCTCCATCATTATTACATTTATCCACGTTCAAAACTAATATTTGAGGGTTGTGAGGAAGAAGGTCTTGATTGCGCTTGTCCTGTGGGGATCAGTTCTTAATGTTGGGCGGTTTGCCCTAAACTGACCCGTGGTCCTGGTGGAGGCATAGGGGATTTGAACACACACTTACAAAAGAGTTACTTTACTCAATTGTAGAGCTTGACCCCATTGCGACTTAAAGTCTTGCTCTACATAATATACTTAATAGAAATAAGGTCGAATTCTATAACTTAGGGATTTTAGGTAATCTCGTATAGGAATGAAAGATTCCTATACTACAGGGTTATCATCTAAGAACTCTTTCGCGTTTTTTGTGTGATAATTGAAACGATTTATTACTATGCCTATTTCTGCTTTCTGCTCATTTTTGTTATTTGTCAAGATGTTATGAATTTTACTTCTAATTTAATTTTTTTCCTGTAAATATTTAGTTGTAATTCCGCATTCTGAATTAGCAATTATATTGTCGATCGACAAATTCTTATTATCAGACAATACAAATTTCGAACCTAAGCCTAACATATGCTGCACCTCATCTGGAATGTTTGTGTCTGTTAGATTTTTTAACCATTGTCTATTGATTATTTGTTTTCATTAGTTACGCACTTCATCAATACATTTAATTTTTTCGATTCAAAGGCTTTGATTTTGTTGAAATTTTTCTCGAAATTGTGGTGCTGGCTTGAAACAAACTGGGTGATGAAGTTGCTATCAAAATTCTGATAACAGGATTACTAACGCGCCTAATTTTGTTTCCAACCTCTGCTACATTTAATGCACAAATTCAAACAATTTTCATTAAGAGAATTCAAAAAGTTAATATACGCCTTCTTATTTTGCACCCTGCTAAACATGTTATCCTTTGATTTAGATTTAATGAAATTTGTAAATTCACTGAAAATGAATGGCTGCCCAAAAACATTTTCCAACCACATCATTAAATTGAGTATAGATAAGCAAAATGATATGTCATATATAACTAATATAAAAGGTAATACAGATAATTTTATAACATTACCATACTTTTCGGAGACCTCAGAGAAAATTAAGAAATGTTTGAAAAAGTTTGACATTAATGATATGCTTAAACCTTCTTACTGTCTAGATGAATATTTTTGAAATTGAAAATCTTCAATACCTAAAGATGAATAAGCCGCGACGGGAAGAATTCAGGAATCTCTAAACAATATATACAAAAAAGAATATATGATTTATAGTAGTATCAGGAACAAAAACTTAGAAAATTTCACCGCCCCTGCTAAGAATTGTTTTGATTGTAATCACCAATTCGATCAAAAAAATTTAATATTCTAACTAGAAGAACCAATTACTATAAAAGATCAATCCTGGAGACTCACTATCATAGAACACATGTTCAATCATTAATCCAGATATACTAATTTGATTAATTGAAACCCTTGCAAATTCCTACATGCGTCTTTGTAATGTTGAAAGTATATTTTAGGTAGAATGCTGAAGGAGCAATATTTCTAGTATCTTATAAATCTTCAACATCTGGTTCGAAAGTGGATACTAGAGCGTTATATTTTGGTTTCAGTCTTACTCAAACATTGATTGAGATTACTTCGAATATTATAAGCAGATCTCTATGCAGTGGATTCTTGATACATATTCATATACTTAAAACATTATTGTGTTACAAATTTAGTTACTCATGTTTCTGTTCGTTCCGGCGAAGTTGGCATTTTTGAATGAAATTATCGCGATAAGGACGCTTTGCGCTTGATACAATTAGTTTCAAGAAATTCCGATTTAGACATTGATACGTCTTCTGATGATGGTCGTGAAACCGGAACGTACGTAAAACGAAAATATTAAGCATACGTGTTAGTCTGACCGAGAATTTATATATAATTCATACCAGGGTCAATAATTATTATTCAAGTCAATAGTGGCTGCGGACTTACTTTGTATTCAAAGTTAGTATCAGGAGCCAATGAAAGAATGAAGTCAGATCACATTTCTATATAACTCAAGTACCGACACAAATCATTAAGAAGAAAGTATAGACTAAGCCTAACATGTTGCTCAAATAGAAAACGCAACATGTATTCATCTTCTGTTTAACATCCATGGTTTTCGCATTATCAGAAATGTTTTTAGGTTTTAAGATCTCCCCCATTTGTTGTTTGTAAATTTCGTCCTTCTCGAGCTCTTCTGTTTTTGGCAAGGTAGGTTCATTGTCTTGGTCTTCAATGATTGCTATATCTTCTTCACCTTCGTCTTCATCTTCGTTTTCATCTTCGTAGTACTCAGTATCTATAACACAGAAAAGAATGATTGATGAACTGCAATCGCAAACAACTCCAATTGTTTTTTGTCATCAAGTAGTATGTTTTTACTGAATATGTCACGGTAATTTCATCTTACAATTTTGTCAGATGTGGGGCTTACAAGCCGACATCTGAGTCTTGCATTAAGGTATACAATGGTCAAACATGAAAGACGTTTAAAAAACGGATTAAACAATATAGGCGTAGTTACATTAATAATAAATCTGATACACCTTTGCAAAACTTATGATTATGGAAAACCAAAACTTCAATGATAATTCCCAGATTTCACACATTTAGAATGGAAGCGATGAATTGAATTTGCAAGAACCCTAGAGATTAATAAGTATAACGGAGTCCGATATTTCATTGAACGATCAACAAATACTTCATAATTTTTTCTTGTTAAATTTGTGTAATTAGATGTTTTTTTTGCTCCCAGTTTATCGTTTAATCTCTCGATGGGTTGACCCCAAATAAAGAAAATTCTCATAACCGTCTATCCTGAGATTACCAATGAAGTTATTCATTAGGTAAGCTCTTTTGTAGTAAGTGAGTACTTTGTAATATTTGTTTGAAGTAGCAACGGTGCGGAAATATAGTTACAATTATGTATTAAATTGGTTAAACCTAATAGGTAATCTATTTAATTTGTGTGATGATTGTGTTAAAATTAATAGTTACTCTGTAATTTATTTGTAAATGTTATAATGTTTCATAACTAATGTTAAAGAAATGGCATGGGAATTAAAATTTTCCATATTAATATACATTAGTTTGCAATTAAAGAAATAGAAATAACTCATAATGAAATTGGAAATTCAGCAAGCTTATTGGTTATGCATCTCACCTCTTACAATTCTCCTCCGCCTTCCAAGCTTCGTCTTTTCGAGTAATCGGTTTATAATTTTATCCCCTACCATATCTTCTGATATTATGTAATCTGAAAATAGAAGAAGTGACAATAAGTTAGTGAAGTAGATTCATGAACTAGCAATTTAAAAAATGGGATGTTTGTTTCCGGTTACATTGTTCCCTTATATCAACCTCCAAGTATTACGTCTCACCTCCTTCGGAAAAGTTTGCTCCACTTAAGGAACGGTTTTTCAGGCAGAGGTCTACGCTATATTGACTTGTGCCATGAGAAACCTGCGAAGAAACTATGTGGATAGGAGCATATATATTCACACAGACAGCGGATAAGCTCAGGGAGCTCTCAAATCACCCAGAGTCACATCAAGGCTTGTCAAAAACGCACAGATACACTAGCTGCTAGTCAGGAGGAATAAAGTTCAATTCATCTCTCTGTAATCAGTGGAGTTGAAGGAAATGAAATGTCCGAATCCCTGGCCAGACGAGGGTCTTATGGCGCCCCTGTCGGACCAGAAGGGACACCAGATAAATAAGTGGAACCGTAACAGGTCACTGTGATCTCAACAAACACCTCAATATAAGCATCGCAGATTATCCTGTGTGTAGGGAATGCAGAGAGGCGAAAGAAACTGCCTCTCAACATCCTGTTGGAATGGCCGGCATTGCCATTACTCAGACACTGTCACTCCTGAGAATCAAAATGCTCCCGGAAGAACTTATGGAAGTCAGCGTTGATGATATTCTGGGTTTTTGGCGAGCCACAAACCTTCTAGCATGGAATAAAGCTAGACGCTCAAGGAGCAATATTACGTCTGTCACCAGCAAAAAGGAAAAGTGTATACGAGAAGGAATTGGTCATAATGACTTATCATATCAGTCTTTCAATATCTACCTTGGCTACAAGGTTCCCACTCTCGTGATGCTAGGGTACCTTGTTGTATAGCTTATACTAAACAATATGTTTATATTATTACTAGGTAATCATATATAGACATATTGTTTGGGTATTCCTTATGCATTCACAAACATATGGATTATATGTATTTAATAATAAAAATAAGTTTGTATTCTAATTGAGGGATTTTAGGTAATCTCATATAGGGATGGAAGATTCCTTTACTACAAAAGTATTCCATGCTGATATAGATGTTAATTCCGATAATAATTGTAAATAGAATGCTATAAAATCGAAGCATGATATTATGAATTTTAATCCATCAGTAGATTAGAACTTTCCAATTATAGTGGTCGTGGATAATAATTATTTTTTATGATTATCTTTGAGCGGGTATTAAATAGACGCAGTCAATTTTCTAGTGATTGTATAGACGAATGTTCGATCTTACCTTTAAAATTTGTTGTCGAATTTTCTATATGAATGGAGACCAGTCTTCTGACTTTCAGAGTGGCGTCTTCTAAATATGTTTTACATTTGCAGCTCAGAACATCGGAGGGACAACTGTGTAATAAAAGCATACATGAAATTATTAAACGACTAGACAGATTTTCCGAAACATATATTACCAGCTAGTTCCGGGACCCAAGCAATCTACGGCTCCCGAACCTCTATAAAAACAAAAAATAGTAAATTCAAGTCCTCCCATATCTTCTTCAGCCAGTATACTAACGTGAACTTGTTAATACATGAAGCTTCGAAATGCAATATTTTTGTCTCTGTATTTGGTATGGTGTTTCTTTCGACTTCCACCCAGTCCGTCCAACGTGACGTTACTCGGGGTCGTAGGGAAGTTATAGCTCCAACTGGAAATTCACAGAACTGTTTGGGGACAATGATTTATTAGCATGTTTGTGAGGCGTTTTTACCGGTTGTCGTCCGATGCAGTTGCTGTCGCATTGTACGGAATGAATCCGGCCCAATACAGTTGTGGCATTACATTTACTGACGCCGCAAGCGTTGAACGTTCCGCAGAGACTTTCCGGCAAAGGATCGAGAAAACAGGTGGGAAATCCTATAACAATCGTCATATACGTCACTTGCTTCCCTCATTCCATTCAATAATCAAGGAATCAATGATCAAGTCTTGCGTGTGCTCATGTTTGTATACGCCGCTTCAATGAATATACTAATATTCTTCAGAGTTTGATTCAAAAACAGGAGTACAGCGTGTCCCATTGTTTAGTTTGGTTTATCGAAATCTCGGCAAATATAAGAGTTAGAAGGTAGGTGTTTGATGAATTGAGTTTTGCGGAAACAGATGACTTATTAGGATTCGAATTGAAAATTTGGTCTCTAATTTTCAAGATGCATCTTTCTTCACTCCCAATTTCTTCAGTAGTATATTGGGAGATATAAAAACCCGATGCCACTTTTTTCGACGCTTTTCTCTGTCACAAAATGCGTGAACGTTTTTTTAAATACGACATATCGTTTCCTTAGGCGTATTATCGACTTTTATTTCTTCATTATGGACCTGCATTCTTTATTATTGATTTCGATAGTAGTATTCATATTTTTTACAACTATGTGATACTATTGAATATTCTACAACGTTTTGGACCTATTATTAATCATCATCAATTTTGTATTTTCTAATAGCCTGTAATTGAAAAATTGGAAAGAAAATTCCACATCATAACGTATATTCATTATTACAATCATTTAATGAGAAGTTATGAAAAAAACTAGGCAAAAGCCTAAGTTAAAATGCTCAATATACCCCTCATTTATTTCCTGATGATCTGTCCAAAACTGCTTGAAACGGTGTCATCGGTTTTTATATCTCCACAAACAACTGCACAATGTGGAAGTGGAAAATTTGAGTTTTTTCCATTTTTAATAAAAATCAACTGGAACTTAAATTTGTTGAAACCATATTTTAGTAAGTCATCTGATTTCGCAAAAATTTCTCCATTTAACCTACCTTCTAACGGGGACACACTGTGTATATATTTGAAAAAGTCTAAGTTGATGTTGTCAATTGTCTTAACACTCGATGATATGAAGTAGTCTTAGAATAATCATAATATTTACTTCATTAGTCAGGGGTGTTGAAAAAAATGCGCCACTCACTTTGAGTGGGGGTAATCATCGTATTATGGCCTAAAATATGCAGAAAAATCGATGACGGGTCAAAAAATGGACGGTTCAGGAGATACGGGATATTCTTTTTTGTAGCATTTATGAATTTTTCCGCTTACCTCGTTTTCCGTTATCTTCATTTCGTGATCAACCAATGTTCTGGAATACAAACAGTCTGTAGTTAACATTCAATCGTATTGCACAATGTCACGAATTGTTGCTATGTCAGTTTAGTCTACATTGAATTTAGTCGACATGCATTTCATGTATGGTCGTGCTAATGGGAATGCCAGAGATACAACGTATTTATGTTCACGTTCATCCCAATCGCCATTCGCTGTATTTTCTATTCTTCTAAGATTGCTCTGATGATTGCGGATACCATTTTATTCCAGGATATCAAGGTCATTGTCCACTCCTGCGACAGAGCAGGCTATTTCTGCAGGGTTTGACCGGAATGAGGAGACAAGTTTGAGGAAGATATCAGCCGATGTAGGAATAAGTGATCCTTTCGTTTGGAGAATGTTCCACCAACAGCTGTTTGTACCTTCGTACCACATAGAACGTGAACATACCCTGAATCCACTTGACCATCAAGTACGTTCTATGTTGTCGATGGTTTCTATGTGAAGATGCTGTAGACTCCATTTTGTTGGCAATATTCTCCTTACTGATGATGTCGGGTTTGCAGGAAATGGGCCGACTCAAGTTCCCGTGCTACCATGGAATTCATTTTCGTTAAATACTCCGATGAGCATAAGAGACATGCACTGGGTTCTGATGTTTTACCAAACCGACCAATCGGTGGTTTCTTATGAAGCAAAGGCAACAAATGTGTTTTCAGCACGATTTTTCGATTGTCATTAGATCGCTTTCACACAGAACGTTTGGACAAAAATGGTTAGGAAGGGTCTGCAATATTGCCCAATTTAAACACCCACGACTTCTTTCTTCGACAATATTCGGGAATTCGAGTGTATGATAAGTCTTCATAACCTAGAAGAGCTGCAGCAACAAATAGATGCCTCAAAACCTGTTCCAATGTGGAACTTTTTGGAAGAAAGTTTCTTGGGGTGGCGACATGGCTGCCGTGGAATGCAGGGCAGATACTTCAAACACATGACTTCTTGCTTTTGTTGACTGTTCCTGAATTACATTGTACAAAGTGGTGAGCACGTTTCGTATCTCCGGAAGTCTATTAGTGGCACCATGCTTATAGAGACTTTTCTGCATATTTTTGGCCATACTATCCTACCTCGAAGTTTGTTAAGCATATTGTATTGTATATACTGTAACCTGAGAGAGTGAACTATAGAAATTGTGAATAATGTTTTAATTATAAATATGATTCTAGTCATCCAAGAATGGAAGCTTGTTACGTTTCTTGAATATGTATAAGTAACATTTACAGTAATCCAGACTTGGCTTCATTCATACTCATTTCATAACGCATGAGTGTCATGGTAAACGGTTCTGGACTCTGGCTTGATTTGTGAGGGTGGCATATCAGTCAGAGTACTTAGCCCTAATAAGGAATATTCTGCCCAATCCATAGAAGACAGAGCTCCTGTCCGGCCAACTGGACAAGAGCACAGCACTCAGGGATCTATCTAATGCTGGCCATGCTCGGTCAGAGTTCCCCCAATATCGACTTTCTAAAGTACACGCACGTTCTCTACTATCTCGTTGTCTTCTGCGCATCCTCTACACAGCGGATTATCTACTGTTCCATTTTCTTGGTTGGTATGTCCTGAAATGATTCTTGTAACTAGGCGCAGGTTCATCAGAAATTATTTCGAGTAATATGCGACTGTTTTCGGGTAGGCTCCGTTCATTGTTCCCTTAACCTGTCTACAACCTGGGACTATATCACATCGTTGGTTGAGCGCTCTGAGGGTGTTATCCTTGAGAATGAATCTTTCATGTGGATATGATAGTTGCTCCTCAAAAAGCTGGTTTTATATTTCGTGCCAGGAGCTTTACATCTCAGCAGCTCCTCATAATCTACAATGCACAGATTATACCTATCATGGAGTACAGCTCACATGTTTGGTGTTCGGCTACCAAACATACGCTGAAGCTCTTGGATTCTATCCAGAAGTGAGATATTTGTCTGATTAATGATGCCACACATACGAGTTCATCGATCTCTCTAAACACAGAAAGGAGGGAGATATCTCCCTTTTATATAGATATTTCCATGATCGGTGTTCATCAAAGAAATTGTGTGTTGTTCCCCCACAAGAGATTGTAGATAGAAGGACTAGACCAGCTCAAACTAGTCACCCTTCCATTGTAAGCTCGAGACCTGCCGAACTTCTCCCTACCAGACTTCATTTCTCTATCGAACGGCGAATCGTTGGAACTCTTTACCTAGTGAGTCCTCCTCTATACCTATAACCTACAAGCCTTCACGAAAAATTGGAATGACTATCTCCCCTTCCAACATTCCACCGTCGGTTCACACGATGTTCCCCGAACGTTATAGGTTTCTCGCTCGTGTAGTCAAAATATAAAAAAATTGGAACTAGTCTTATCTGACTATGTTTATTAAAAAGTGTTATTGACTCATGACTAATAACTTCTGGGAAGTTGATGACAATTCCGACAGGACTTAGTTTTTGGTGGATGTCAGGTGATAGTAGCTTCGGATGAACAATTATTTTGAAAAACTGGATAAACAATAATAGTCTTGAGAATTGGGATCCAAGTAATTTTCACATTTGTGTATCGGTTGAAAATCTCATCTCTGGAGGTCGATAGCAACACAAAGTTTGTACATTGCATGATATCAGGATGGATGGTTATATGCATGCGAAAGTTCAGAAGATGTCTAATTCTCTGAATTTGAGTCAGTAAAAGCTTCACAACAGACAAGGAAGCCGACATTCCAAATGAGAGGAATCGTCACGGGTACTTGACTAGAATAATTATTGTTGCTCGTTCAATATTTTTCTGGAATGATTCTATCAATTGTGAAAGTCTTGAAAAACACATAGGTTATTGTTTCTTGTCAGTACATTTGCTTGTAGTGAATATGAATTTTATACCGCTCATCAATAATGATTTTCGAATTTCAAATAACGCATTTGCAGGTCCATATTTAATGCTATACATGAAGAATGTCATGATTTTTATGAAATTCATCAATAACATCAATGTTATATCTATACCTATCACTACTTCTGTGAAAATATAATATTTAGCTTCATACCATCTATAATGACATTCATAATATTGTTAATGTTAGATTTTATACAATAGCATTATTCTGTGTCATTAATCTCACTGGAATTTGATAGAGGGGATGAAAGGATGATGATCATAACGATCATTTGATCGTTCAATTACAATTGTTTTATTCCAGAAGAACATTATGATGTTAATTGCTAATCATCCTTATATATTTCAAGAGATTTGGACTAACCTCACCTCAGGTATGATTCCGAGTCATTGTTCCATAGTTTATAATGAGAGATGATCTAAAATACAGAACAAATGTAGTTACATTAAAAAAATTAATCTGTGTTATCATGAAAGTTTGGTCCATAGTTCTTTATGTCAACAATTTTGGCAGTTCACCTCACAGTAAAATATTACAGCAACACCTAAGATATGGTATGAGTTGTAGAACACAGTGTGTCCTCAATTCGAATAAACTCTTAATGTTATGGCATAGAGTTTTAAGCTTGAATTCACAATGTTAGTTATCAAAGAAGCTAGTGAATATAATACGATCATAAATTTAACACGAAAGCGAACAATTGTGCTACAAAAAGGAGGGTGAGGGAGTTCAATTAATTTTTGATTTTGCATCAAAATCGAACCTCGGAGATACGGTGGGCAATTCCATATATCTATATTTTCAACTCATTCAACAGAAAATATCTACAAACAGCCTATTCGTATATTTACTAAACTAAATGTGAAGTAGACCACTCGGGTATTTGGCTAATGCTGAAAGGATAAAACTGTACGACCCTTATCGGTCTCAGATATTACCTGTCACACAGTAAACCTTTCTGTCTATCATGTTAGTACAGTTGCATCTGGGTTGTGTTAGAATTATGTTACCAATATCGCAGAATCTTCTGTGTACTCTACTGTATAACGTGGAATTGAAATTCATCAAGCATTCCTTATTTCTTTGCATTTCTAAATTCGGCGCGCAAAGTCTCCATTTATTTAAAGTTATTATGTCACATATTCCTAAGAAAAAGTTTAGCGTGTTATTAACCGAGCTGAGATCTTCTAAAAATAACTAAAAATATGCTACATATTTACATAATAAACGGATATGAGGCCTTAACTTACTGCGCAATAGTTTTCTCCTATTTCCACAAGGGTGCAGAGCTGCAAATGTAAGTTTGCCACCCATTCAGTAATGTCGTACGTCGGTATAACAGCATAATTGGGATATACTGAATTTTGAATATGTTTCTTAGAAATTCTAGCATATGTGAAGTATACACAAAATGTCAAAATCATTATCCCCTGCATAAATTATGTTATCAATACTGACAGATTATGTGAAATTGAAGTGGCGGTTGACGAAATCACGGAATTATGTGTTATTACAGATAACTATTTGTTCGTCAGATAGACAGAACACTCGGGTTATGCTATTGGTGATTGACGTGTCATCTAAATGGAACGGAAGGTTCTGTAACTTACATTATACGTACATTTAATACCCGTGGCAATAGTCATGGCGCGATGTCATTTCCAAAGTACAAAGTTATACTCTCGGTTAAACTCTATGTCGTGTGAAAGTTTATTTGAATTGACAAGGATATCCCTGTTATGAAATGGTCTGTCATGGATATTATTATATCAGCTGCCTTAATGTAAACGTTATCTCTCTTGTTGAGGTGTTATGTTCAACCTGTCATAGAGAGACAACTGATGTGCGTTTCAGTCAATGCATTTCGACTGCCTTCAACCGTTCACTAGTTTCCACCACGGTCGTATATACAGGTCTGGAAACTCGGGGCTGTTTCCTATTTGAGAAGTGAGTCCACTAAGCGTCATCTGTTGCGTAGTACCAAAAGGGTACATGAGTCGAGGGATGTTCTCTGGCACGTATACGAACGTGTTTTTACGATATGGCGCCTAATCCTGACATCATATTTCGATTCATGCGCCAGCTGGTGGCTGAGCGAGGGACTACGAGTTTGGCGACATGTAAGAGACTCATGTCAAACATAGAGTTTCCAGACCTGTATATACGACCGTGGTTTCCACCCTTCCTAGTGTTATGTTCTGACCAAGCACTGGATTGTCTCTTTGACGTTACTCTCAGAAATGCCCACCGCTGGTTATGTTCCTATTAGGGTTTCTATAGCCCCCAATGCATATACTGATGTCGATTTGCATTTTCTCTTTCAGCGCAATTTGGGTATAGCGCGTAATTGCCACTATCTCCGCTTGGAGAATGTTGGCGTATTTTCCCAGAGGCATGGAAATACTTATCAACAGCAGATACCAAATAATTGTAACTAGAGTACTTATTGGGAATATTTTAATAAAACCCCTTCTATATTACTAGAAACGATAACAACAATCAAACAATGATCAACTGCAGAAACAAATGAAAAACGTAAAGCAAATGCTTGAATAACCCCCTTGCATCACTATGCATTTTCGCATGAGTCTTCGGAAATTACTCTTTCTTTTCTCATAGAGGTGTTATTTCTAATGTTGAATTTCCAAGTGAAATGCTTATATCACGTGGAGTAGCTTTATAATTTTTTCAAATCCCAAAAAAATAATCTGAATTCGAAAATACCATTTTCCTTCTTTCTAATTGCTTAAAAGTTAAACTGTCATGTTTTGACGAGCAAGAGTGATTTTCTGTTCTTGAATATCAAAACCGTCTTTTTCATTTTCAGTTGATGTAGTCCTATTTTTTATAGCCTATTTATTCATGTAACAGTATCCCAGAATTCCCTGAATAGAGTGCAGATTCTGGTGTGCTTAGGAATATGGGTGCTATGTCGACATTCCCAACGGCTGCGATGAAAAAGCTGTTGGAACCACTGCACTTCAACGTTCAGGCAGAAGCCATAAAAGGAGCATATCACTCTGCTGTTATTGGATAAAAAGGCGATAGCATTCTTGGATTGCTTCAATCATCTGGGTCATTTGGGATGAGATCCAATAGGATCAAGGTTCACAGCTCTTCCGTACCGTTCACGATTCGAACCTTGAAGAGGGATAGAACACTGGGGGAATCCTCATATGATACCATGGGATTCTGTATAGCTTACGGAAGGCACCAACACCGAAAAAAGTGAAGGTGCTGGAATAGTCGAGACAAAGGACCAAGGAGAAATAATTTCTTTCAACCTAGAGATCCTCGCGGTAGAATTCCAAGTAAAAATACTAGCAATTACAACATGTACTCGAATTATGAGGCAGAGAGCATATGAGGATAGGGAATTCATAATCATAGCGAGCAACCTAGCAGTGCTTAAGGCACTGGAGTCATGAACAATCACCTTACAATGTTTACTCGATTATGTAAAGGAGCTAACATCGATCTATGGATCTGCCTGTCATGGAAACTTTGTGAATTAGCTTAACGTTAAAATATATCGAATTGTCTCCATCCCCTTTGGGATTGAATTAGGAAGAATTCTTTCTCAGCTGGTGTCTACGTAGTACGAGGAACCTGCGCAGAATTTTCATCTGTATTATTATTTATAGTGATTTATGAAGGTGTCTGATCCTGGGGCCTAATTTTTTTGTAGCTAGGCTGTAACATTTGACACTATTTTCAAACTTAATAATTATAGATCTCCAGTTCAAGGGACTGGGTACGTTTTTATTAAATAAACGATTCAATCAACGAGAAGGTGTAGAGCAGTCTTGCCTGAATGTATATGGGAAATTTGGAATTTGAGATTGGGAGAAGGATATGGAAAAGTTCTGAAATTAGGAATATATACTTCACCATATAAAAATATAGATGAATCTTATCAAACTTGAGATTACAGCTACCTAGATATCGATGGGATCATCCAATTTTTTGCTACGAAAAATAATCTTTTGTTCCACCAATTACTTCTCCATCACAGAAGGGGCTTTTTCTTCGAAATTCGGGACATATCGTTGAACCTAATTTGACCAATAGTGTAGCTAGTATCATTCTTGATTCGTTTCAGTGCCGAAAAGCATCCACAGAGGTTGACATTAGGGCAAAATTATTGATACAAAAAGAAATTTATAGAATTTCGACATGTAACGCTATGTAGAAAAAATATTGCGTTAATAACTAATTGAATAATGCATCCGAGAAAATTTTGAAATATTCAATCGAAATCAAAAAAATGCTCTGAAGTTATATTGATCAACTGAAAAAAATACTACTCCACTGTTTTCGAAGATTGATCTAAATGTTTCGGTAATGAAGATTATTCAAGCTACATTCATTTATTGGAAATTTAACATATTTCAACAATTTACTTCTAGATATACGATTGAAATTCAATCCCATTCCCCTATATGTTGAATCTCCAATAGTTTTCATTTAGATCTATATCTCTTAGAATTCATCATAGCCCTGAAATGTGTCTGTCCTGCCGTGAGCGATCATTGATGTTTCGTGTTGCTAACCACTTGATACTAGTTTTTTTGTAACACTTAATGCTGACTCTGGTTTGATATTTCAACTCCTGAAACCGTATACTATCGTTTCGACTTTGAGACTAGTGCAAGTCGGAATATGCATTAGACAAGGGAAAGTAAATTTACATCATTCTGGAAGATAACTGACCAGCCTCAAGTCATTGTATTTCAATATTTGATTGGATGAACATTGCTCAGGAACATTCATGTCCCAAACATTCTTCGTCCTCGAGAATAACGGAAATATTACCTATAAGAAATTTGGGGTTCATAATAAGAATTAACCTGGAGGGAGATAACAATGCATACCCGAGATGCAAATATCTTCGAGTGAGATTGATCAGTTCACTCACTATTATACGTAGTGTGAGGAACTACTGTAATCGTTGTGAGAAAAATTCCCATATTTTCAGGGAAATATCTCTGAATCCGCCTAGACTATTTTTGAGATGGTGTTTGTCTGTGGAGCTATGCGCGTATGTGAATCAACCACTGTGAAGACGATTGCCGTTCCTGTTATGTAGTATGAATTTGAAAATTTGCAAATCGCATTAGATTGGTCAACATTGTAGGAATGGTATTGATTTTGGATGGGATAGCCTCTTGCAAGTGGCATTTTTGTCATACATTTTCAGTTTTCCTGGTCACGAATATATGTCACAATCTTACATTCAACCCGCGGAAATATTTTGGATTCAAAAAAATTACGTCATACAGATATTCCTAAAATCCATAGGTCATATACACTCTTCCATTATATTAAGATTACATTGAAATAATCACTCTGAGGTATCATATGGGTATGGTCCATAGTTCTTCATATCAACAATTTTGGCAGATTATCTCACAGTAAAATATTAAAGCAATATCTAAAATATTGTATGAATTGTCACAATTCTCTCAATATCATGACATAGGGTTTTCAGCTTGAATTTACAATGTTAGTTATCAAGAAGGCTAGTGAATATAATACTGTCACAAATTTAACACGTAGACAAACAGTTGTGCCACCAAAAGGAGGGTGAGAGATGTTAGTAATATACAGTTCAGGCTTGTTCAATTCGTACAAATAACATAGAAACTATATACAACATTTAATATAAGTCATCATTTAAATTCTCCTTTCAATTATATAATCGACAAAGATTCAACTAGCTTCTACCTAAATCAGCATATCGTCAATGTTTTTCAAGTCAAACAGGCCTCATACTTCAGTTACGTTGAAAATACTGACTTTTAGAGAGAATTTCTTATTGGTATATTTCCCCTCGAGGACAACCAACAGGAACCATTTTTATTTTGTTATATATATGAAATACATCAGCACAACACCAGACAGAAAAAACATTTTCATTAACCGATGGCTGGATTATCCGCTTGCCAATAAAATCTGGGCTATCTCGGGGTAAAGCTTCATGATAAATTCCTAAATAAGCACCAATATTTCGGAACATACACTTTAGCGTAATTCAAATGAAAATGAATCAAAAAATATTGAATAAAGATATTTTCGAAACAACGGAAGAATATTTTAACATATGATTGTTTGTAGAGTTATGAAGGTAATTCTATTTTCAATATTGTATCAGGTTATTTTATTTTTATTCGATTTCTTATATATTTAACTTCTTGTCTATATCATTTCACTTCACTGTATTGTTCACTATAATTGCTATAATTCTGCATTCCAAATATTTCATTACTGTGCAATTATATGGGCTAATAGCTTATCATATCTTATATTCTTTGTCTACAAAATGTCAAACCATGAAACTAATATCACATGACAAATGGAAATTAATTATGATGATGACATCACTTAACAACTATGATATATGAATGATCATTGTGATAATTCTTCAATGGAATCGTAATATCTGAAATTCCTCCAAGGTTACCGGTTTTTTTATAAAATCTTGAATTTGAGGCTATGCGGAGAACATCTACAGTATACCAAATATGGGGAAACTGTCAATCCTAAGTTGATTTATTTCACAAAAAGAGGCAGTTGTTATATCATTTCACTTCACTGTATTGTTCACTATAATTCCTATAATTCTGCATTCCAAATATTTCCTTACTGTGCAATTATATGGGCTAATAACTTATCATATCTTATGTTCTTTGTCTACAAAATGTCAAACCATGAAACTAATATCACATGACAAATGCAAATTAATTATGATGATGACATCAAATAACAACTATGATATATGAATGATCATTGTGATAAATTCTTCAATGGAACCGTAATATCTGAAATTCCTCCAAGGTTACCGCTTTTCTTATAAAATCTTGAATTTGAGGCTATGCGGAGAACATCTACAGTATACCAAATATGGGGAAACTGTCAATCCTAAGTTGCTTCATTTCACAAAAAGGGGCAGTTGTTTTCTCATATCTTTTAAGGTTGCTTGTTATGATTGCGGTTCATCATTGGCCGCATGCAATTGCTTTCCGATCTGTTTACGCAACCTTGGTTTGTACATTTGAATCATAGTTATTTCATACACGGAAGCTACTCTGAAACAAGAATGCCCTAAGGTAGTATAAGTGATAACTTCATTTGTAAGACTACTACAGTGATTTTCCGCATTGAGTATATTTCCTCAGCTATAATTGAACTGACATTCAGTTAACCGTAATATCATATGGAATAAGACCTAGTGAGATTTGTGGACGTTTCGTTACTTAAAACTAGCAACAAACAAGTAACAGCAATCCGATATATAATATCGGAATAGAAAATAAGGTCAACGGGTTGAAATTTGATTGGAAATCGTGGTGGCAGGGGAGGATATTAATACGATTACTCAAGAATATTTTGCAAAATTGTATACTATTAGTCCTGATCGCGCAAAAGACCCACAAAAATAGAATAAGATTATTAGTTGAGGAAATGAAGCAGAAAAAAGGCCAAAGTAAAAACAAAAAAATCAGATGAACCTATTTTGATGATTTTTTGAAATCAATACAGGAAGTCATTTAGAAAAAGTGTTACCATTATTTTCTAATGAGCATATTAGCATTTCTGAAGAGGAAAATGCATCTCTTCGCTGCTCATTTTCAAGAGCTATAATGAAAAAAATGTTCAAACATAGCCAAAATGTCTCACTCGGAGGCTTTCGGAGTTGCTGATCACGATTCCGGTGCCAGATTTGAACTACGACGCACCTGGGGCTCAGGACATCCAGGAACTATCATCGTCCTCAGTGAATACAGAGAAATACCTTTTGCAAAGGAATGAAACCTGTTGGGGAGGTTACTTGAGCATACGGGTTATGACCATAACACTCAATAGTCACCTGGTGGTCAGGATATCCTGATTAATCTAGGTCTCCTCCTGGTATTTTTATTAATATGCTCTAAAATACAGCCAAATTCGTGTTTCGAGGGTTTTATGGATGGCTGAATGATTCCGATGCCGAGTTTGAACTACGACGCACCTGGGGCTGGACATCCTGCTACTATGGTCGTCTCCAAGAAATTCACAGAAATACCTTCTGCAAAGGAATGGAACCTGTTAGGGAGGTCCTCTTGAGCATACAGGTCATGACCATGACACTTAATGGTCACCTGGTGGTTGAGATATCCTAATTATCTAGGACTTCCCCTGGTATTCTTTTTAATATGCTCTCCGAGGTTTTTCGGATCCCTGATAACTTTTATAGAGTTCGGACCAATCACCGAAGCATCTGGTTAACATATCTGTGATATCGACAACAAATAATTTGAAAAATACCGTTTGCACTACAACGAAACTTGATTGAATTCGTCCAATCCGAAAAAAACTAATATTTTCTATTTTAATGGCAAAAATGTTGAAATTTTCAATGTTTTCTATCACCAGTTTTGCAAAAGAAGATTAGTTTCAAACACAAAAAAACAATAACCATATCGTTAAATTCTAACATGAGTATCATGGTCATGACCGGCAACCTCAAGAGAAAATCCCCCAATAAGTTTCACTCCATTGCAAAAGATATTTCTACGAATTTCTTGAAGACGACGAGAGTACTAGGATGTCCTGAACCTCAGGTGCGTCATGGTCCAAATCTGTCACCGGAATCGTGATCAGCGACCACTAAAACCCCCGGGTGAGAAATATTGGTTATATTTGGACATTTTTTCTGACTTTAATTATTTTTTTATAATAGCCCCTGAAAATGCATTCAGAAAGATGCATTCTCCTCTGTAGAAAAGCTAAGATGCACATTGGAAAAAAATGGCAACATTTTTTTCTAAATGACCTTTAGAATAGAGTAAAAAAAATTATCAAAATCGGTTCATCCGATTTTTTTTCAACCTGTTCTGCTTTATTTCAGCGACTATATACTATCACTACTGAGATTAATATTCTTGCAGAGTGTAGAAAATTAGTGTTGGAATATATTCGCAATTACAAACAACATAATGAGTAACTGATTGTTCTTGTAAATCGTAATATATTCATATTGAAATTCCTTTCCAAAGAAATGTTTCTACTTTGATCTCTCTGATCAATATCTATATATTATATTCTCTTTCAACATTTCCTAACATATTAATTACTCAATATGTATAGAATTGTTCAACTGCAAATAACTCCGAGTATTGTGAACAAAAGTTAATTTTTACGAGTACCTAATATGCTATTTTATGCCAATGACATTTGGCGAATGCGCCGATTTTACTTCAATATTTGCAGAACGTTCAAACTATTTTATCAAGTTGAACTCAAATAATAATGAATATTCCCAATTTGTGATGAAGCGTTCAGTAGGAGTCGGCAAGCAATTCAAACGAAATTATTCATAATTGAAATCATAAGTTCAATAAATGCTAATTGTGCTAATGTTGGTTAGTGGCAAATACGCTTTAAATTATTTCGATGCTTTCATTATCTTGGTTTGTCAGAATGCTGTGACAATGTAATAGGCTGGTTCAGAGTAGTCGCTGAATCACTTCGATGGCATACTCAGAACCTAATTGGAAAATTAGAAACTGCAAATAGAACTTCAGTTTCACTTTTGTTTACCATAATTCCTCGACCTCATTTGGATACTATGATTCATTCGCAAATAGAATCGTTGTATGGTAGATTCAAAATCTCATAATATCAATCATTCATGATTATTCATAAGACATCTATCAAATTCATCAACAATTAGATGACGTCGAAGATGAGCTGTTGCCAACCTATGCTCTGTTTCCGGCCTGTTACTGAAAAGGAGTATCTAATAGAGAGGGAAATATACTCCAGTTGAGAAAAATTTATTGTACATAACAATTTAATATATCATAATTGAACCTATTTGATGTGTTTTTACCACATAATATGAGTTCTGTTGAGCTGTTATCACTTCAATTTATTATCAGTATGGCAAAACTTGATTTCTCGTTCATACCACATCCCTTCTTCAATATGACGAACACAGTTATTCCAAAGCTGAGGTGTAATTGTGCTCAGAGGCAGATTCCACATATTGAGTAAGCATTAATTGATAGATTTCCAAACGATGTGCTGGTTATAATATTTTTTTAGAATTCTCCATACAATTTCTACTGCATTGGAAATATGAAGTGCATAGTGTGTAATTTAAAGTTTATGTCCCCATTCGGCAGCTGATTCATCAATTACTCACCTATTTGGTGGTTTATATTTGAAAATCATGCAAGTGTTAATGAACAGCATACGAAGAAAGTATTAAGTACTTGTTAACAGTTCTTAAGAACCGATCAACTGCTGTTAAAATTTAATGTTATGATATTTCAACCATTCTTGTATTCCTCACTTTCTCGGAAAGGTATTTGGGGCTATTCTACTGCTTTCATATTGTATGAAGAATTATTTATTGCAATAGAGGATGATCTTGTTAAATTTGGGAGTAATTGCTAGTTTCGAACATAGAAACATAGATGTATATATAAATACTACCAGCATATACCTAAAAATCGAATCTTTTCTTTCCGCAACATTTCTTGTAATCTATAGTGGCTTTACTTTTTGAAGCGAAAATAAAGAGAATTACCGCCAAATTCGATGTCTCAAAATTTTCAAAAATTGTTGGAAAAGTAATGGAAAACGGCTGATGGCTTCCCTCGGAAGTGATAACTTCTCTTCATATTTGCCGGATGAATCGGAAAATATTTGATATCTCTCAACTCATATCTTACAAATCGGAAACGAAGAGTAAGAATAAACTACGCTCTTAGTTCCGTCGTATGCATGAACTAGAATGTGCAGTAAGTGTATTGGGCGAGGTACTTCTTCTAGTATACATTAACGACCTTTAAATGGAAAGTGAAGAGAATTGTTACATGATATTTTGTGCCGACGATACAATATCCTTTTTCTTGCAAAACTTGGCAAACACTGGACTGAAATGTGATTGAATATGGAAGAATATGTCAAATGGTTGGATGTAAATCTCTTATAGTTGAATATCAATAAAACATACTGCATGCATATTTCTACATAATGCAAAATTGGCTTCCCAACCAATCACAGAAATACATATCAGATGACAAATGTGAGTCATCATCAATTAAAATTCTCAAACAAGATTATGTACCTGGGTATAGTGATATAGATCATGTACCTGAGTCTAGTGATAGACTCGCATCTCGAATAAATTTTCCACATTCATTCCTCAATAAGAAGAACGTTTCATATTTTCAAAGAGTTAAATCATTTCGAGATCTTATTGAGAAAAATGTACTCCACAATGACACAATAAATCCTCAAATGTGGAATTATTGGCTGAGGTGGGACATACAAATAATTGTGGTGCACAAAATAAACTAGCAATATGAAATAATTCTTAGAGAGAGTCGACTATTCTCAACACAACTTATTTGTGAAAGAACTAAACTATGTAACATAAAATAACTCCGAGCGAAATCTATCATACTTAAGCTATAACACTCGGCATAAGCAAACTATTGCATTAAAGAATAGAATAGACAAAGTGGTTGGTCAAAGAAATTTCGTTAACTTATGTAGCTAAATTTATGTTATATCTCCTAATGAAATTAGAAATATATCGTTCTATTCAAAAATAACCTAGCTCATCGATAACATATATTATCGCCTATTGTCTTATATATAGTCACTGTACCTACTGACTTAGTTTTGACGTTATCCTATAGTTGACGCTACTAGTACCTACGCATGTTTGTTAAAGATAATAACTAATGATCATTGCTCCTTGATAATTAATAGTTTCCTTTACATAGAAATATTCCTGAAACACACTTGATATTACAAATTTTACGCTGGCGCTTAACCGCATATAAATGGAGAATTATTGCATCGTATAAATCATAAAACAACGATATGATTTCATAATTGTAAAACTTCAATTTTGATTGCTATGCAAAGTCAATTTTATATTGAGAAATGATAATCGTAATGAAACTTAATTACCATCAAGAATCTTATGTTATTTTTTTTTGTTAATTATTAGTGGACATCGATTATCGCCAATAATATCCATGTTAGTCTCAATTCAATTAAAAACAAGTGATAAATTAAACATTGACATCTAATGATAGAACATAATCACGATCATGGAAATAAAACTCACCAGAGATTTCTTGTAATCCACGGGTACATAACAATCAAAATTAATGAATGAGTATATGCTGTATTGGGTTGCCGGGATATACTCCGCGTTATCTCGAAGCAGAGGCGAACAGTTCGCCTAGGTCTTCCAGACTCTACGGTCGAATCACCTGAAGATGGCAAATGATATATATATATATATTCAGGTGATTCGACCGTAGAGTCTGGAAGACCTAGGCGAACTGTTCGCCTCTGCTTCGAGTTAACGCGGAGTATATATATATATATATATATATATATATATATAAATGTAAGTCTATACGTACAGCTAATCAGCTAATAATGAGTCTTGACTCATTAACAGACTAATCGTATTTCTCTTCAGAATTATTTATACATGAATATAAATTGAAGAGTCACTGAGACCACTAAGTACAAATAATTCGAATGTTTGATAATATTTTTTTAAATTTATGATACTCGAATTATCTCATAATTTTGTTCCATGTCAACAAACTTTAACACTAATCGCCCAACTTTCAAATAAGGAAACATTTTACCTCGGTCAATTGTCGAAGGTAAGGTTCAGTCCTCCTACAGGAGTGAGTACATAGATAAAGAACGAATAAATTCAAATCATATTCGGAATAATTCAGCACATTACAGTAAGAATTTGTGTTCTGAGCGACTGATGATAATTTCTTAAGTAAAACGTTATATCTGTACCATTAATGATTTAGTAGTAGAAGCTGAATATACAGTCGTTTCCAATATAGTCAACAGGAATTTTCAGTAATACATGTTGAGCGATATCTTCAGTCTCATATTATTAATTGAAATGATGATTTAGAATTCATCGTTGTATAGAAACTATAGTCGTTCCGAGTGACAGTATCTTAGTTTCCTCTATTTACATCTCAGACGGTAGTTGAAAGTGAGTAATCTTATCGAATCGACAGATGCTTCTGACAAATCAACGAGAGCGTGCATCATTGAGCGTACATTCTTGTTTCCGCCTTCTTATCTGCGTTGCATCTCCACCCACAACACAAATCAGAAACGTCGACAACACAAAAGTCAGCGGGGCTTCGCTAGACATGTTATTTCACTCCATATTGTATGATTCAACTTCGCCCAACTTTGAAAAGACGCAATAAAAAATGCAATTTCTCGACTGCAAATAACAGTTATGAGCAACTATCCCTAACCTGACTTTTATGTATTTTATGAGTCTTCAAGTTGGAAAACAAGAACCATTCACTCGAGTTAAGCGGTTCAATATTGCGGTATTATTTGCTGCAGTCAAATACATATTAAGAAGGATAAGTGCCTGAACCTTATAATTTATTATTTCTCCTCTACATATTATAATCAATAACGGTTATCACTGTTTCAGCTTGGAATGTTGAGAAACTACGCCTTGACACATACAATAGCCACAATAGACGTTTCGAAGCCACCCTCGAAAGATTTAGATGAATCATTGACTTTCTAACCAGATATCATATCATTCTTGATTAACAATTTCACAATCGATTGAAATTACTGCATGAGCAATGATTATAACTCTCCTGATATCTAGCTTCACCTCAATGCGGATACAGCCACATTGCTGGCTTATCGTACAGTTAACTACCGAAGAGCATACTCATTGATATGGAAACTCAAAATTAAAGTCAACTGCTATGTGACACTGTCTAATATGTGAATTATGTGAATAATTTAATCAAGTAAGTAGCAATTTCTTCCTTTGTTGTGACTCAAAGTGGTTTACAAACGAGGTTCGGTCTGAACGATATCTTCACTATGACTCAATTGGCACACCCAGAAATCAGTTCAGAAGGTTTTTTAACCTCATCATTGAACAAAGAATAAACAAAATCTATCATATATGATATTAATATAGAGTTAAGAAAATAATTTTATACATTCCGGAGAACTGAACAAAAATTAAAAAATGTTCAAAAAAGTATGATATAATTGTTGAGCACAAACCTGCTCACAGTGTTGGTGAATATTTCTCAAATCTGGACCTGTCAGTATCTGAAGGAAAAGAAACCCACACAGTATATAAATTGAATTGTTTAGATTGCGATGGGACTTATATATGGATCATTTGTTCGGAATTATGGTTAGTTCAAAGCACAGGAATTTATTTTTCATAAAACTGAAACTTATTCTTAGTAGGTATATTTCAAGCAAAATCACCTCATTGAATACTATCGTTTTCAATTGAATATCAGTACCAACCAATCTTTGTTATATTTGACCAGAACATCGTGTGCACAAGCGGTGGTAAATTGAGATAGGAGATGATCATTGAAATTTTTCTTCAAACTTTGGACAAGATTTGAGTCAATTATTCTCACCATTATAAAATATTATACATGAGCCGTGCTTAAAATGACAGTTTTTAGGAAATACTTTAGAACGACTTCAATCCGATGCCTTTATGGGACCTTGGGATTATGTAAAAAGATCATATATTTTCTAGAATAGAATTCCGTTTCATATTGTTTTCATTACATATATTTGTTAAGGTAGCATTGAGCTTTCTTACATTGTAGTTAAAATGGTGAAATTGTTAGCTTGCATATCAGTATATCGTAGTATTATATCCATTCAATATCAGATTGAATTGCTGATAAATATTTTATGAACATGGTGCAAATACCGGCTCAAATGATGACACTTCCATATTAAAAAAAATTATAGTGGAAGGAATGAGCTCTTGAAAAGAAACATATTCACACAAAGTAGTATCAAGAATAAATGGAAAATACGATTTCAATGATCATGCAATAATAAGCAGCATAAAACTCACCCTCATGTGTTGTAGTTGAGCCTGAACAAAATCTGATTTGGACGATTGATCGAAATTAACAACTGCGAAGGAGCCCATATACTGAAAAGAGATATAATTTCATCATAATTTGGAACAAGCTCATTTTGATTCCTAATTTGGTTTACTTTGATAAATGCCATGTGGTAGCTGAAAGGTCCTAAGAACTTTAACAGTATTATTAGTGGATAAGGCGAATCATTTCTTATTTATAGAAAACGTCATCAGTATTTCCTTTCAACATTTTCATGAATAATTAGGATATTAACGTAAATAGTAATTTGTCATAGGAAAGTGTAGTGTTCAACTAACACATTATGGCTATTTTGCACATGTATGGATTGCAGCCCCCGCTCCAGCTAGTGCTCCAACTTTTCAATTCGTGCAAAATAAGAATAAGATTGAATTTGAGCTTACTGTATAATATACTATTTCATAATCCTGTTCAGACTCTCCAAAATACAGACTACCTGAATATTTCGAATGTTGAATGTAGACTTCTGGATCAAACGTCCTCTTCATTCTATTTTGATTATAATAAGAGCTCATAGTAACTTGGTGTGTTCCGTCCAGCAGGAAGGCAGCTAGATTCAAAACGATTCCAGCAAGACTGGAAGAGATCCTTCCTGAACTAATAGAGAGATCAATCAACATTGACCTCATCCAATACCTAGAAAGGTCCAAAATTGTGAGTCACTGACAATATGAATTTCGCACCAGGGATCAAAAAGAGACCTGGTTTCCAACGTATGATGTATCTCCAAATTATTTGACCAAGTCGAGCACCAGGGCGAATGAAACTAGAGAAATAGTTTAATGCTAGTAGTTTCTTTAAGGAGGCGATTACCGCATTTTCTAATACGATAATTTCAGGTAAGAAGTCCTCCATATCCTACTCGGTATTTCTACCAATAGCACCCTTTCATGGGGCGATCACTATGAGGTCCACTGCAAAAACCACTTCATAAAAACATGGTCTTCTATTCCGTGCCAAGATCTCCTTCATACTCCAGTAGCTTCTCATAACCTAGAAGGCACATGTACGATCTGCCCTGGAGTACAGCTCACATGTCTGGAGTGAGTACAGCTCTCAAACATATCTTGAAGCTCTTAGATTCTATTTTGAAGGAAGATACTCATCATTGACCTCTGTGAAACATCGTAGAAAGGTGGGCAATATCTCCCTCTCCTATTGATATGTCCAAGGTCAATATTCAACGGAAATCTCATCAGTTATTTCACCACGAGAGATGTCTGATAGGCAAACTAGACGTGTTCAAGCTGGCAACTCCTTCATTGTAAATGTTGATCCTTCCGAATTTCGTACTACCTGACTTCATTTTCCTATCGAACGGCTAACTTATGGAACTCTTCGCCTGATGAGGTCACCAAACATTTAAGAAAAGTTCCAATGTCTCTCCCAAGTTCTTGAATATCGTTTTTCAATCATTATAAATGTGTATTTTAGTTCTACGTATATACCTAGGTTAAGTGAAAGATACATAATTATGAATTTAATAATGAGAGTTATTATTATTATATTAAAACATAAATTCATAAGCAGTCTCGTTCTGAATATTATACGAAACTTATGTGTATGCAATTTAAAACGATGTTGATTGAAAGCCGGCTATTGGAGGTAATATTATAAAAAACAAAAGATGTCAGAAATAGGAATCTGAAAAATTAATACGTGAATGTATATTAAGAGTATGAATTGGCATTTTTGAACAAAATTATAACCTATTAGAATAACTAGGGCATTACATACGGTATATCATTCCCTTAGAGTAATTCGGTAAAATATTCAAATAGGTAAATACGGTGAATAATGATTTGCGATTTATAAGCTTCAAGTTGTCTCAGAAATTATAGAAACAATAATTAACTTTAGTTCAGACATCGGTACGAGGCTATCGACATCCTACGTTTCCCCAATTAGTGCAAATTTGTATTACGCATAGGCAATTATGTAAATAAATCTTGTGGAATTATGTTGGTGGAGAATAAATTTTATACAGTCGTTAGAGTAATCACTAGGCAATAGAGCAGAGCTATCGAACAATAAACTGCCTCTCATTTGCTACCGTGAATTAGAGATCGCATGACTCATTACGATCGCTTTGTTAGAAAATTACATATGCCAAATATGTTCGCATAGTTCTAATCTACGAACTGTTCTGAAACAAACATTTGCTACAGTATTATCTGTATCCAATGTTATCTAATCATTATCAAACAATTATTTAATACTTACTTTTTATAGTTATTTCATATCAGTGGAATAACACACCATAGAACAATCACCTATACATTTCTCGGCCATATTTGTGAATACTCTATATGTATCAATTCACATTCCTGCTTAACTAGGGAGAGATGAGTTGCGTTACGCGAGAACCGTTTCGTGAATTCGTAACAGGTCTGATTGGTCGAGACCACGGTCGTATATACAGCTCTGGTATCTCTATGTTTGACATGAGTCTCTTACATGAAGCCAAACTCGTAGTCCCTCGCTCAGCCACCAGCTGGCGCATGGATCGAAGTTTGTGTCAGGATTAGGCGCCATATCGTATATCATATTTACTATTCTGATTTGAGAGAGAAATAGAATCGTTACTCTTGTCAAATTGTATTACTCACCCTAAAAATAACTTCCCCTTTTTCGTTATACATGACGAACGGTTTTCTTTAGAATATTTTTTTCCAAGTGATGCTTGCACACATAAAAGACCTCGTTAAAACAATTTCTCTCCGGAATCGCAAGCATCCACTTTTTTTCGCATTTCCGCATCTTTCGGCACTTCAAAAACAGAAGTTTTTTTGCTGTACACTTTTGTACCCCGTTTTGCATTTGGGCACAATGCACGGTTCCGTCATTTTTTTCTAAAAACGCCGGTATTTCTTTTGTTTACAATTCAACAATGACAGTTGCCAGAGAACACGGTCGTATACGTACTAGAGGACATCTCTCGACTCATGCGCCACCCTTCTGGTACTACGCAACAGATGACGCTTAGCGGACTCACTTCTCACATAGGAAACAGCCTCGAGCTCCCAGACCTGTATATATGACCGTGGTCGAAACCAGTAAGCTCCTCCATCTCTTATACCTGCGCCGAGCGAGCGTGGAAACAACCGAGGGTAGAGGAGTGTATACGTGACTGTGACCACATTCATATGAGACAATCTACTGAGGAAGCGGACCTTGTTCAGAATTATCAATTTATTGTTTTTAATTTGTTGGGAAGAAAGAACATTAAACATGTTCTATGTTATTCGTTTTTATCTAATAAAAATTGTAAATTTTTTTTTAACGGTAACTATCAAAAATAATTCCAGCGATGTATCAAATCCAGCTTACTTCATATTATTTGGGTTCACTCAAGTCTGTGTACAAATTGACAGATAATGTGTGCTGGCTACATCTCACAGTTTCATAAATAATTATACCATTACTCTCATTTTATTAGCGCAACAGTTTTAATCCTTTGCAGAATCTGTCAAGCAAGCTTTCACTCATTATCTCAACATGATAAGGAAAGCATACTATTAGGGAACACATGTTTTATACAGAGATTCATATCTGAGGGAACAGGAGCTCTCATATTGCTTAATGTTCAATCACTCTGAAATTCTGAATAATGTGCAGTACCAAACAAATATTGGTCCAAGGTCAATCTAGGGAGCAAAATATTTGGAGCATCAAATTCTACGTTACATACTGTATTGCGTTGAGCTACACCTCCCACACACAACTTCGAAAATTACGAGCTCAAAGAGTTTCATTCTTTTATTGAGTAATACACGTCCTCTCTACCTTCGATCCAAGAATCAGTACATCAAAACAATTAATCACAAAAGTTGAATCAAGTGTAACTTTGGGTACAACTTAATGTGTAATTTGTAACAGTGAACGCTAATACCGCATGGTAATTTATTGTGTTATAAAAATTCAATGGTCTACTTTATTTCATTTTTACGATCGGGAGTTTGAGATTACAACGAAAGACATTGTTTTATATTGCATTGAAGATATAAATTTTGCGTACGTACATCCCGCGAACTCGAATACAGAATATTGGTGAGAATAGCACCATTCGCGTATTGGTTCACAGAGATTACTCATATGAAATGTTAATACAGGATGAATCAAATTAGTGATTAATTAATAACTCAGTAACTCAATGCTAATACTACAATATGCTAGTAATGGTATACTTATATGATGGTTGTTACAAAATGGAAAAATATTGGCTATATATAGTCATAATCATTAGTACTTCAAATTCAATCAATCATCACGAAATGGGACATGAGAATAAGTTCCCTTTTATTCAATGAGCTTGCTGAAATCGCTCATTTACCACTATGCCTTAATATTATCAGACAATTATTGTACAGTGGAATAGATTTTGGAACAATCAGTTCCATGTGTGAAGAAAATAATAGGAGAAATAAATTTTGTATGCTGATATGCAACAGTAGTTTCACAACACAACTCCAAAGACATCTAAATGTCCTGTTCTCAATAAAGGTCATGAATGACAAAATTGACCCCTTTTGGTGTAACTGTACATCGAAGATTAGAACAATTCACAGAATCTCTATTCATTAGAGCTGACTGAAAATTTAAAAAATAAATTATTGGGAATAATAGTTATAAGAATTTAGAAGCTGTAATTCTCCCTTCAAGGTCTTAGTCGATTTCACTTGTAACAAATATGCAAAGGGGTTGTACTTGGGATATCTGGGGATCTGGTCAAATTGGTTTATTCCAATATTTTTCAAAAATTTAAGTTGATTGAGTATAAATTACGAAGTAAAACTTTGCAATTTTTATGTCAAAATATAAGCAAATTATCCAGCTCTAAGAAAACACTAATCAAAGTTCTTAAATAAATATCCACAACAAAGCTAAATACAAATCAATGTACCTTTATTTTACGATATTATGTTATGATCCTTATGTACACATAGAAATACAGTCCCATTTGATAAAGGGTCAATATACGAATTTGAATCTAAGACAGGGAAAGGTGGGGCTGTGACTGTCTAATTCAATAACTATCCCATTCCATATGACATTCTCATCGGCTATCTCCATACTGGTTCGATTGAATAAAGATCGCTCGCAAGTACTCGACACCACACAGAAGAACCAAATTATATTATAGATCGGTGAAATGGAACTAGCAGATATTGAGTCGAAAATATTTGTCACTACATTAACAACGTGGATGCATCTAGTTTTATATGGGTAGCATTTAGATGATTCTCAACAAGATATAATATGTTCAGGCTAGTCTATTAAATATGAGCTAGTCCGGCAAAATCCAATGAAAGGTTGAAGTTCATTCTCAATATTAGTTCTTCGTATGAATTTCTAGGTCTCGCTCTCTGAAAAATGATGGGTATACCTAGATTTGTATGGTTACTTTCAACACAATTTTTAAAGAAATTTCCAGAAAATAGAACAATATTAATGGTACATGAGTGTTTTGTAAAAAGAATATTGTTAAAATTAAAAAAAAAACATTCAAAATGTAGCTCCTGTAAAGCGATTGACAATAATTTTCGAATGCTTTTATTTTCGGAAATATAGATTTTTCCGAAAGACTTCATGGATGAACAAAGTCTTATTTTGAAAAAAATATACGATATATACCATGATAGAATTATTTCAATGACACTAGTCATCTTCGTATGGACCCAATAGGAATAGAATGGACCCCATTTCGGTTCCAAAATATTGAATTTTTGAATTTTTCGATGGATTCATAACCAGTTCAATTCCAAAGATCAGCTGAAAAAGTTACTACCTCGGAAATTGTGCATTTCTGTAAAAAATGTCAAGAATAAGAAGTTGTTTACTTGGGGTCAATATATGCTCTCAAATTGTTAGGAATCTTTGAGACATTCCTCCCTACTTTCTCACCCCTTGGAAAAAAGGGCTTTATTTGCTTTGTTGGAACTATTCGTCGGGGGAGAAACGTTACGATACCAAAAAAATATAATTTTTTTAAAACGAACAACTCCCAATTATAACATTTGTAATTATTTCATTATTGGCCGACTTCGGTATTGACCGCCTATTTTTTCAAAGCCCCCTAACTAGAAAAGGATGCGTTTTCCAGAAAAAATTAGTGCAATCGGTCTCAAAAGATACGAAAATAGATCTGTTTTCAATTTCGAACCTTTTTTACAGTATTTTTTCTGGAGCTCATTTTTGCCCTCAAAGGGCAGCTATTCAGAAGCGGTCATCCAAACTAACCACAAACCATCTAAGACACGCCACGAACCTATCCCCGAAGTTTCTTTAATAACAGATCACTCTCAAAAAATTCATGGGTTAGGCACCTTTATGATCTTCGCTTACTGAACTGAATAGGTCATGTATCATTGGGAAATGCAACATCTCCTCTCTTGCAATCTGACGAATAGGTGAACGTTTTCTTCTGGAAAGATTGCTAATTTTTACAAGCGACCATTCGTAGTTATCACGACAATGTAGTTCTTCCATATTCAAAAATGTTGACATGCCACAAAGACCTTATTAAAGCTGTCTACGTAAATTACCATGTACCTTAGATTTGTACGGCAGTATGAATAAACGTTTATTGGCACGCGAATCTACGATTGAAAAGATAGCTTTCCGAATTGTTCGGCTTGTATCAGTTGTTTTCAAATTGTTGTTCGTTTCACCTTTTACTATGTAAATTGAAATTTCATCCAGGTTGTAAAATTGAACAGTAATATATTGATATCTTTGTTATGTCTAGCTTCGAAAAAAAGTGATATCAACATAGAATTGTTCAATTTTACAATAATAATAAACATATTGCCAATTAATCTCTTGATTTGATTCCATATGTTTTGAATTAATTTTATCTTTTGCTGTGAACCTGGCGGTTCATTTCGGAGTGTTACGAATTGTAACATGAGGTTTGACTTGGTGACTGTGATGTACCGGAATCATCAGTATCACTATTTTCGACATTATCAAAGCTACAAAATTGGTTTAAATTACTTTGATGCAATGTGAAATATGAATTATTCTAAAATACTCTATTCAACTCTGACTCTGCTACTGCTCTGCTACTGATTACGATTGATGCTGTACTTTACTTGAAAACTAGGCAGTGTCGTGGGCCAATGTTTGCTGCATGCTTGCATGTTATATATGACATGAAGAGCGCATCTAGAGGAGAAACTGGTAACTTCTCGCTCTTGTTCTCATAGTCGGGAACGAGTGTACGAGCGAGAGTTGCTTATCCGCGTCGGGAGCGGGTACCAGAGCCAGTCAACTTTCGCTCTTGTTTCGTTGTCGCAGCCCTACTCAAAACTATTTTATCTCTTAGCACTCGAGTGAATTGAGGCTATTTTTGTGAATTTTTCCTTTATGAGGTACTTAATAAAAAAGAATTCACCCAAATGGAATATCACAATCGAGAAGATACGATTAGTTATGTTTCATTTGCCACAAAAGAAACAGATATAACGATCAAAAGTTATTGGCAATTATAATATTCACTTACGGAACAATAATGAAAACCATAATAGGATTCCCGAAAGTGGTCTGTTTTGGAAAATCCTTCAGCGAATGTTATTTTGATTGTGCATATTACATGACACAAGTATTAATTTTACCAAATAACGATTACGATTCTTTCGTTATTTAAAGCAGTTCTACTCCAATCAGTATTCTTGTTCCATGATATTTTGCCTTGATAAATTCAGAGAAAGTGAAATGCAATCGGGTATAATGTACCGGATGTAGTTATTCGGAGTAGAACGGAAATGAAATGAGATCCTCGGGCAGCAGTGTTTGTACTTCCATTAACCCTCCTGGAAGAGGTATACGATGTGTATGCGTCTACGGAACTTTTACGAACAAACCAGCCAAGGGCCAGAATTTCAAGAGCTTGCCACTCATTCCTTTACCGATGTTCGGCTAAATCTTTGTAAATAAAATGTTACTCGATCAAAAAAATGTTTAATTTTCAAACCGGTCATGTATATATATGTATGTGTGTTTCAGATGATTTATACACCGATTTCTTATTGTCGCACTCCCATCACCTTGGAATTAATGGTCATTTACTTTAATACTAAGACAATCCAATCCATGGCGCTAACATAACATCCTTCATATGGAGGAGACATCTTAGATACCCTGTTCGGAAGAATATTAGACATTTGTGAGTTCCAATTTTCATTTGGAATTCCAGTAAATATGTCACAATTCATACTGTTCCATCCCCCAAATTTTATGCATGTCCTTGAATAACGGAGAATAATGTTCTATTAACACCAATTGATACAACTGGGAGGGAATGAAGATTGTTTGTATGAATATTATTCAAACCACAGATTACAGGCAACAAACTATACCGCCTGAGACTTTTGAGGTTGGATTTATGAAATCCTTCTAGTTAAATGAAAATGTGACCCTGACTATGGAAGAAATGACATATACTCACAATTTAATTTTAATTCATCAATATAATCGCCTCTATCATCAATGCACTTATCACAAACATCGTTTCAGCACCAAGTCAACAGCCCTAGAAAAATATTTCTTCCGTTTTGTCTTCAAAATATGCCCAAAACCATAACCTTGCCATTCCCGTCCTCGCTGAAATGGGAACCATCCCCGAAGGTCCCTTTGGCAATTGCCAAACAGGTAATAGTCACTGGAGGCCATATCTGGACCAAACGGAGGGTGATCGATTTGTACAAAAGTGAAGTTTCGAATTGCAGTAGTTATTTCTAATCAATATCAGTGTAAAAAAATAAGAGCTGGCTGCGGCTATTCCGTGGCGCTATGTATGTATCAAAATGGTGAATGAATTAAATAAGAGTGAATGTACACGGATGAATCGAGGAATAATTCAAAAGCTGGGGAGAGAAACTCAAGTTAATCTATGACAAGTGTATGCCATTTTCAAAAATGGTTGATAAATGTTTGGTGGAACAAAATCCCAAATTCGGATACGTCGGGTATTCGGCACTTCATCTTTACGCGGTATCGTCATTTTGATTCTTCATTTTCGCTCAAATCGCAACAATGAATATAATTTGCATTGATAATTATTTTATTATCAATACAGGTTATAGGTTAGGTATACCCACAGCCACATGTAAGAGGCTCTATCTCAACTTTTAACTGCTTCCAGCCGTTTTTGTAAGCTACCGCGTGAAGCGATCGTGTATTCTTTCTCCAACTTCTACTCGTCTTACGATAGGGACAATGCCTCTATGATACCACCAGGCTTTGTACAGTTCATTTTAATCAAAGTATGACGTGAACACATGTTGTTATATTTGTATATACGAATGTAGACAATTCGATTACAATTATGCATTACAAGCAGATCACAGATATAGATTCATGAGACGTGAAAAAACCACATCAGGTCCTCAAGTGACTGACATTAAAGCTATTGCCCACAATCCCGTGGGATGCATTCAAGATAAATCAGATTTGAGTGAGACTTGGATTGATATCCCTTGTAGACTGAAAAACATGCCTGTAATAGAAGTTTATCCAAAGACGTAAAATGCACCACTAAATTTTTATGTGAGGAGTGGCTCATTCTATGATCCCACACATTGATAAAATATAACATTTTTCAAATTTTCAATGTATTTTTTCAATGCCATGAAATTTTTGGATTTAGTTGGTTCAAAGTTTGTAATAATTGAATAAAATGATTAAACGCAATTTCTCTCATAGGATAAACACTTTGACACAATAGCAGCTATCTCATGTGATGTTTCTCGAAGAGGTAGATCTTAACCTATTTCTCTTATAAAAACTAGTGTAATGTGGATGGGAGATATTATGTTACATCACTGACGAAATAATGTTACAATTTAATTTGAGATAACCAATGGATAGTATTATACAATTCTACTGCCTTTATTATTTAGTTCATAACAGTAATGGATACCATTAACAGTCGAAAATTGTATATTCAAATATTTGATGGTTACAGATGAATACATATTATAACATTATGATATGTGATATGATGCAATAAGTTCATTAATATTCGATATTTTGCACCTACCGAAATTGAAATTATCCAAGTTACAGACATTTGAATGTTGCTAAGATCTGCAGTTGATGATGATGAGTCAATGAATTATTGAAAATTTTTCGGTAACAGCAGTATGAAAACATCTGAACACTTCCACAAAGGCGACGTTGTTTGTGATATAAATACATAACGAAGAATAGAAGTCAGTGGATTGTATTACCAAGGGGAGAAATATCATCTGGGCCATTATCATAGAATCTTTCAGGCAAAAAGAGCTATACTACTAGGTATATCTGATTTAGCCACTATCACTCTAGAATTAATCAAAAACAAGAAACTATCAAAGAGCTTAAAATATAACTAAACTTCACTGCTTCTGCTTGGGATTTCATAACCTTCACTCAACATCTCTCTCAACCAGTAAACTTGAGGGTATGATTAACATTACTGACGAGGACAAACTATGTTATAATCAAAATTCCTTGTTAATCTAGTTATGATTAAACAATTGAAAAAACTATTCTAATTGTTATTTTATATGAACCGAAAACATTCTGTACGAATTATAATATGCTTACGTGTATTATTAAGTTCACATGAGGAAAACATGAAAAAACCTTTTGTTATCAAATGACTATTATTCGAAGTTCACACGACAGTAATAAATTAACAGTAAGTGCTTAGCACAATATTCTGAAAACCATTTGCTTTCGTTAGAATTGCCTTTCTCTGTTGAATGATTTATACTTTCTCATTTGAATTATTAAAAATAACCCCATATCTTTGTCAACTCGGTTATATTCCAAATGATAAAACTTAGTCCTTTCACGATTCAATGGGATGATCGATGTTACAGACCACATTTGAATGTTCCTGAGATATGTCTGCAGCTGACAATCTGTCAATAGATTATTGGAAACTTTAACATCAGCCGCAGAAGAACAGGGATTTGTCAAGTAATTGTAGAGGGTGAATGTGGAATGTATATAGGGAAAAGTAAAGGACCTGAAACGCATACCTGACGGGCACCGCATATGCGTTTATTTTCCCTCGACCTTAATCCGTCCAAGAAGATTTCCACGAACTCCAAAATGTTCCAGTTTGTGAAGAAGATACTTATGAGGTATCTCAGTAAAAAGTTTTTGGAAATCTAAATTCGACACATCCGCAGGCGCAGATCAATCAACCGATTCAATCCAAGGGTTATGCACTTTCGACAATACTCAGCGCCCAGAAAGAAATTCATATTGTTGTTCAGGTATCACGTAAAAGAAGAAATTGAGTGAAAGCTATTACAATAATGCGTTCCGAAAGCTTTCGGGCATAGCATGGTATGAAAACACCAATGTTATTCTCTAGGGTCAGTTTGTTGCCATTTTTGTAAATGGGTATTGCATCTGAACACTTCCACATGATGAACCACGCTGAATAGAAGTTAGGGGATTATTTTACAGGAGTATAATATCTATTTTAAACAAAGGGAGGAATATTATCTGCACCATTAACGATAGAAGCTTCCAGGTTTCTGAATTCTCTCTCGACAATTTCTTCTCATATAGCAACGTCTTCCAAGGTAAGAACAATACTAGTTGCTTCCAGTATCTAGGTGAATCATTGCGGAAAATTTCCGAGAAATATTCTGCAAACCTATTTGCAAGAATAATAATTTCGATCGTCAATACATGTCATCTCTCGATTTTAGTATTTGTGTTGAAGCCTCAGATTCCTAAATAGTTAAATTACGAATATAACTGTAAAAGGCACAATCGCATCCTATGATTTTGCTTGATCTCTTCGATTCAGAAAACAATTAATTTCAAACTTGACGTTGCAATTCGTAGTGATAAGTTGGAAAGAATCAAAGGATCCACTTTGTTTCAACATATCAACCACTATTATTTAGGTAATATATGTATTGATTATTCAAATGAGAATGTAATAAAACTTTGCTTGATGTCTGTGTCGAAATAGTTATTCAAAAGATATTGTATTAGAATACATTTACAATAGGTCATGGGCCTAGGACGCTTCAATGGATGACATGAAACCAGTGATTAGTTTTTTGGGAATAGAGTTCTATTGAAGTCAAAATACATGAAAGAATGCAATGCAATAGTATCTTCACTTGATGAAAATACTAAATTAATGTTTCCAGAAGAAAAATCAGATAAAAAAATGAAAAACTATCCATATCAGTCTATAATTGGATCTTTGATGTATCCGGCAGTATCCACGAGACCTGACAGAGCCTAAAATGTCAATATGCTCAGTCAATTTGATACGAATTTCAATGTGATATGAATTTAAATTTCGAACACTGGAAGGCAGCTATACGAGTGCTTAGGTATTTGGAAGGAACTATTGACTATGGACAGATCTACAGAAAAGCGGAAGAAGAACTCATCGGTTTCACTGATACTGACTGGGGGGCTTGTACTTATGATACACATTCCTATACTGAATATGTTTTCAATTATGGAGGAGCAGAAATCAGTTGGGAGGACAGTTGCTATATCAAGCACCGAAGCTGTTCGATAGAGTTGCGTATCTAAGAAATTTTAAGGAGTAACTTGAATTTCCTGTTGGATGAAACACTATTCTGAATCATAATAAAGAAGCACAGTATTCGTTCACAAATTCAATATTCTGCAAACCTATTTGCACCAATCAGAATTTTGATCGCCAATAATTGACTCATCTTCCGGTTTTTAGTATTAGTGTTGAAACCTTACGAATATAACTGTTAGGCTGTACCAAAATCAACAACCTCATTCTCATGATTTTGTCTTGCTGTCTTCGATTCAGAAGACGTTTAATTTCCAACTTGACGGTGCAATTCATAGTGATATGTTGGGAAGAATCGAAAGTTGCAGTTTGTTTCAACTTACCAACCCTTACTCATACATAGATTATTCAATTTAGACAGTAATAAGGATTTGTTTCATGTATATGTCAAAATATCTATAAAAATTTATCAACTGATGAATATTTTTATCGGCAATAGCTGTATTAAGAAAAACTGTTTGACCAGTAGCATCAGTATGTACACCAACATGTGTAACAGGCGATGGAATATATGAATTATTGAAGTTCACAACCAATACCTCATCTGTTGGGGTAATATATCTTGCTTAGTATACTCAATGCAACAATGATCAGGAATAGCAAGAGGAGGCAACACACTAGTATCAGAAAATAGGTTGAAGTCGTTTGTTATCAAGAAATCCAAGGTAATTGCTCTTTGTACACCTTTTGAATCTAGTTGCACATTGATCAACTGCTGAAGATGTTTTTGAAATAATGATTGTATGAAGTGAAATTAAGTGAAAACTAACTGAGCACTAGCACTTTTATGTATAACAAAATGAGTAACAGACCCAAAAATATCCGGATAATTGAAGTTCATAACCAATACCTCATTGGTTGGGGTAATATATCTTGCTTAATATACCTAATGCTACAATGATCAGGAATGGCAAAAGGAGGCAACACACTAGCATCAGAAGATAGGTTGAAGTCATTTGTAATCAAGAAATCCAAGGTAATTCCTCTTTATACACCTTCAAATCTAGTTGTCTCATTGATCAACTGATGAAAACGTTTTTCAAATAATAATTGTATGAAGTGAAATTAAGTAAAAACTGACTGAGCATTAGCACCATTATGTACAGCAACATATGTAACAGGCCATAAAATATCCGGATAATTGTCATGATTTTCGGCTGTGATTACAACATTATTAAATAAAATGAATTGACGGCAGAAGCCGTTACTCTATGGTAATTTATCATAATGATTAAATGAAAGAACAATTACTACGTTTTTATACTACTTCTAATGATAATATGAAAATGTTACTATAGTTTCAACACCATAATGCTATTATGAAATAGATACAACGAAATTATGATGTAAACAATGAATATTTCAATTATAAATAGGAACTTAAGTATAAAAGGGGTGATGAGATTTCAATTGAGAGTAAGGGATCATCGAAGTCATAACACTGCATTATTTTCTGAATTTTCAATCCATAGTAAATTTATTTCAGAATAATGTCAGTGAAACGTATCGAAAGCTAAATTTGAATAGGCGGTTACGCTAATTGAACTTTATAGAATGATTGAATATCAAACAACGTATTTGCAATTCTAAGTAATTGCTTGAATAACTCACCCCCTACTTAAGACATCACGATTCATCCAGTAACGTCCTAATACCAGTCCCTCATTGTGTTAGGAAAATATATACAGATCGTGTTCAAATAATGCTAAGAACAGTAATTTGTATTCAGTCGCTGTCAAGGATGCACTCGGGGGGTGGTTCTTGAGAGAAATAATCAAAATAGGAATACAGAATACGAAAACAAATTTAAGTATTCAAAACAATGTTGATCGATAAGTACAGAATGTTCAGGATGGCATAGACTTATTCGATGAGCTTGGATTTGGAATTGATGTCTCTAAAAATTAGGTTGACAGGTGGGTTCATAATTGAGCCCGACAAATCAAAACCTTCGAATGAAAACTATTTTATCATCTCACGTCATAAGATAAATGAATTTGTACGAGTATTATGTGGACGGAATTTCATTGTCTTGTGTCAATAATGTTTTCGTTATCGTCTATCAATATCATTACGCGAGTAAAAGAGACACAAACCATGGAACGTCCATGATCAAGCGGCTAAGAAATAAACGATACTCATGAGTTCTGACAAAACTACAGATTACCTCAGTTCATTAGGACACGAAGGGAAATGATGAAAGATAAATCATCTAGGATTAGATTCGTGGAAATATGAATGAAAAAGGAATAATTTGACATGTGTAACGAATACATTTTATATATAACCAATAAAGAATGAACTCCTCTGAAAGCTTGTATCACAAAATATACTTCTCCTATTTTGTGGTTAGCTTTTCTCAAGTTGGAATTGAAATTTTCTCTGAAATGGAGATAGTCTGAAAGGTTTGAAAATTTGGGAATCAAATTCGTTGAGAATAAGTGATATGGAACAAATTTCAAACCTAGAAAGGTATCGAAACCCAAATTATTGATTATATTAATACTAATAATTCACAGGTACGAAAAGTCATGACTTACTAACTCATGACGGTATTGTAATTTAGTGATAAAGTTCAGCGATTCTGACGATTCTACACATTTTGAGTTAAGATTTGAAAATTTAAAAAATCATCAAATCCGATTCAATGAAGTTTGTGTTACAAATTTCAAAAATAGAGTTGCTCATCGAAATAACTTCTATGAATGTTTATCAAGACATTTCTCAGTAGTTTCATGATAATCATGATATAGCTCTGGCTTTTTGGTATCACTTTGTGTACAATACTTAAGCTGAACAACAATCGTAATATCTTTCAAATTTCATCAATGCCACCTTAATACTGTATTCGCTCTAGAACAGGAAGTAATAAAATTTTAATTTTTAAGATACAACCGTTTTCAAAATTGAAAAAATAATTATTCGTCATATACCAGAAAGCTGTGATTCACATAACAGTCAACATTGATGAATTTGATTCAGAATTAAACATAATCAGAGATATCATGATTGATAATGTCAACCACATCAAGATGAAAATAACATTTCGGAATGTAAACTCAAAATGATCAGCTTCAAATCAATCCAGCTGCTGGAAAACAGCTGGAATCCAACTGATTCGAAGAAGAAGAAGGAAGGCCCTTCCTAATAATTATAGACCTATTGCACTACCATATGCGTGATATCAGAAGTAACGGGGATAGCAATCAATATCGAGCTCATCTAATATCTAGAGACCTCCAGAATTGCGAACAACCGACAATACGAAATTCATCAGATATCAACAGGATGCAATAAATGAAAATTTGATAAGAATTTTGAAAGGAATGATCTGCTATTCTAGTAGAGCTTAATGTAGTCAAAACTCGAGCTTCATTATCTCCAGGAAGGTGGATCTCTAGCATAATGTTTGGTACAGCTATTCCTATGGATTCCGCAATATCCATGCATGGCGCACGTCTAAAGTAGTCTTAATTCCGAAAACAGGTGAGTAAAGCCACACCGAAGCCAAGAATTTAAGACATATATTCCTAACGTCCTCTATGCAGAAGACCCTGGAAATACTAATCTATCGGTTCATCAAATAAGAAATACTGGGCACGAGTCCATTGTACCCACACGCCTACAAAGAAGGTCAATCGACGTAATCTGCCCTACACTCAGCAATCTACAAGAGAACTGACCACAGCGTTGATCAAAATCAGCGCACAAGATGAATACCTAGGAGCTATATCAGACTAACATGTTCTATGAAAACCACCACTAGGAAAAAAATGCCGCAAATTCACTGCAGCCTTCTGGTTATGAAGAAGGGCAATTGACGACAATTGGAGCCTCAGCCAAAACACGATATTGTGGATCTTCGAAGTCATCCTTGAGCCGAGGTTGACATACGCCTCGGTGATGCGGTGGAAAAGAAAGTTCAGGACGACCAAATTAATTCTGGAGCATCGGAGAAAGCTCATCCTAGGTGCTGCCATATGAGCCGAAAAGCACTCCCACGGCCGCACTTGGAGCGCTTCACCTGACTATAGAAAGATTGGAAACAAATGCTGCCCACATACTTCAATACTAATCGGTGGTGAAACACAATACATCTATTTAATGAGAACGGATGGGATGACACCACGAGGAACCTCTGATAAGAAGTATCGTTTTAACATACTCAGAGAAAATTCGTTCAACAATAACCAGTCAGCCCTTCCAACCAATGGTGGAATCTGGTTCGCTGTGGAACCAGAAACCATGGGCCGGCGGAAGCAAGGATATACCGCAAGCTCCCAGGTAAAAGTATTTCTATACCTCTGGGCAAACAAGCCCCCAATTTCCAAGCGAATATACTGGCAATAACGTGCTCTGTCCAAATAGCGCTGGAAGAAAGAATGTTAAACCTACATCAATATATGCACAGACAGTAAGGTAGCCCTTGCTGCACTGATAGCATTAGAGTAACATAGAAGCTGGTGTGAGAGTGCATGAATACTCTAAACAATCTTGGGGGACCCGAAGGCAACCTCATCCTATTCTGGGTTCTCGGCCACTCTGGAATAAGAGGAAACGAAATATCCGATGAGCTTGCAAAACTGGGAACTATAGAGCCCCTAATAGGTCCCGAACCAGCGCTGGGCATTCCGAAGAGTAACATCGAAGAGACAATCCAGTGCTGATTCAGAACACAATACCTCGAGAAGTAGAAGCTAAAGAACAGGTGTATGCTGTTGGAAGCACCGATTGGACCGCACACTAGGGAAGACTAATCTCAGTAAGTGAGGAATATGTTTGAAACAGATGTCAAACTGCTGACACAGATACAAACAGGACACGGACCATTTAACTGCCACGTTAACAGGATGAACCTCAAAGATTTGCCTTTGTACAGGTGAGATAAACGTAGAAACGAAACATCAATGCATATTCTGTGAGGATGCGTGACACTGATCCCCCTAAGATGCTGAGCACTATCGGTAGAGCTATGCGACACTGAGGAGATCCAGAAACTGGATACGAAGATGATGCTAAATCTCTTCACGATATTAACCACTCACCCGTTGCTGACTTGGAGTTGAATAGGTGGCTGTTTGTACACTTCGGGTACCCGGTGAATACTGTGGAGTGAGAACCGATTCCGCCTACCTCTGAAGCTAGGTGAACACCCTCGAGTGGGAACCGCTTCACTAGGACGACGTTTAAATAATACATTACGAAGTTGGTGTTAACCTATTTAGGAATCGTTCACCTGGAGGTGAATGGTGAACAATGTCGGGCAGGAACCACCCCTTTTTCGGATAGGTGAACGCTCTTAGGTGGGAACTATTCTCTTTGGTGGCCTGATTGGTGAGAGAAGCTCCACTAGGTGGCACGTGGCACGGGGTGCAGAGGGCTTCAACCTAGCCATGTAGGGACCGCAATGACCTCCGGTAATTGATAATAATGATAATGCTCACCATCAACAGGACCCTATCGTGAGACGATCATGTGAGCGCAAATTGCGAAAAGAGCTTCACAGTATCTTGGTTTTCAATTCTGTAGCAAGAGCCACTTTATACCCCAGCAGCTCTCAATAATCTACAACCTAGTTGATATTCATATTGTGAGGCCTCATGTGCGACAGGATCTGAAAGCTCTGTGGTCAATAAGGTCAGTAAGGTTCACTTCTAAAAATGGAATGGTTCACTGAAATAACAATGCAGAAAATCACATTTTGTATCCTTGGAATCAACAAAAACGCTTAGGACTAAGATATGGAAATACAAAAATACTCACAGAATCGAGAAAAAAGTAATCAAATTCTCATGTAGGAGAAAAGTCAGATTCTCAGGTTAACACGATCACGGTGAAATTTTGCATCCGATTTTGAGTAATTGTCTACGATACCAATCAGGTAGCAGTTTTTTTTTGCCTCAGAGCTCCCATTCACTAGACACACTTCAGTCACCCCATTTGGCACAGCATATACTCACAGATCACAGAAAGCAACTGTAAGCTTCGTACCATTGTGTAATGGTAGTGCTAGTCCCATTTTGTGCAGTAGTCAGCTCTTTGGGCTGTGACCAGTGAGGAGACCTATCATTGTTCGGAAATGATTGGTAGTCACGTTGAATAGTTCCTCTTCCTTGTTGTTTTTACCAGTTGTATATGCATCGCGGTAGTCTTGTCACTCCGAATACAGGTTCTGAGCCTATACATGAGGTCAACAAGCCCATTCTGGCTAGTTCGTCAGTTATTTCGTTTCCCTCGATGCCATATTGTCCTTGGGCACGTATACTTATAAATAGGTGAGACCCAGATGAAAAAGCATACTGGGAAAAACAAACAACTCTGATATGTTCTAGTGTATTATGTATACGAAGTTGGTATCAGTGTCCTTGCATTAGTCAGGTAGAGTGCGAAAAGATTTCCGCCAGATTATGTTACTATGATGAAGTTCATTGAAGACAATGTTCTCAGTAGTGTAGAATTTAGTGTTCACTGACATCTTAAGGTCTATGATGAAAGAAATCCACTCGGAAAACTGAAGGATTCACTTCCTTTGGCATGGTACATCAACATGGTAAGATATAACCTCACTGTTGGTACGGGTACGTGAATTTATACTACTATAACAGTAAATATTACAGCGCTGCAGTTTGGGCAAAAGAGGAAAGAAAAGCAATGTTGAAGATGCCTAAACCGCCGATAGATAAAGACTGGTGAAAAATGGATTAGATGCAACATTTGTTGTCGGTGAACACATCGGCTTTGAATACCGTTTATATTAATGTCATGATAGCAAAGAATCATTCTTTGTTCAAGAAAATGGACATGAATAATATACTCACTATACCATAGTTATATCAATACTCTATGTTTGTACTTTTAAATATACCTGAAATATATATTTCTATGGCATGTATTAGTATTTATTCTTTTCTCCAAGTTATGATTCCTTCTGTGAGAATGGCATCTTACGGAAAAGTAACTGAATGTTTTCAAGAAATATATTTATCAACTATATTATGTAAGCATTGCATAAGCTTATGTTTGAAAGTTTTTAAAGTTGTTTATAATGATGGTCGTTCCAACCTCACCTTAAATTTTCAAGTTTTCAATGAATATAGCTCGAGCTTCTAAATGAAAGTAACGATTTTAATGAATTTATGCACTTGACAAAAGGTAGAGATTGGGAGTTTCCAAAGTTTATATAATGGCCGTTATAAGCATACCTCAAATTTGCTAAAAGTTTGTTGCAAATTAATTTCCAAGATTGCAATTTCTTGCAAATGTGAACTTGATGAAAATGTTATGCAAGTTGACCTTGTTTAGCGGGTTAATAATTCCTACCCCAATTGAGTACAGAGTATGAACGTTCACCGCTTGCAGTGCAGGTAGGCAATGTTAAAAAGATTTACAACATAGTTTATACATTAGAAAATGTATACTGCAGTTCATCAATTAATAATCAATAAATATCAACACGATCGGATAACAATTAAGTTTTGAGTTTTGAGGATGAGGCACCCATACTGAGGCCCCCGCTTTCTTTAGGCCTCAGGCACGTGCTCATGCAACCTGCAGTACTGTTGACATTTTTGAAACTTAGCTCTCAAATATACGCTGAAGTTCTTATATTCTATTCAGAGGAGAGGTATTCGTCGAGTTGGTGATGTCGTAATTACTAAATAATTAACTGTGAACTCTGTGGATCATCATAGAAAGGTGGATACGTCTCCCTTTTCTATATATGCTCATCATAAATCTCTCCTGTAATTCCATTACTGGCGGGTAGGAAGACTGGATGCGCTCAGACTGGTAACCCTTCCATTATCGTGCTCCTTCCAATCGACTTAGTTTTTCTAACGAACGGCGTTCTGGGACTCTTGCCTCATTTGGTCTTTCCCGATGACTATAACCTCAAAACTTGTGGAAACATTTGCAATGCCTATGCCCTCCCAATATTCTATCGTTGACACATACGATATTCTACAAAGTATATCTCTGGTGTAGTCAAGCTATAGAATAACCATTTCAAATTCTCAAATTATTTAGAATTAGTATTGACCAATCAGTAATTATGGTAATATTGTTCATTATATCTACCTGTAATATGTTGATCAATCAGAAGTTTTATTCTATTATCTTGGATATTGAAGTCTTGTATGCTGTAATTTTCGGAAACGCTAAACATTCCATTAAATTTATTCCGTTAGCGTACATCTTTCTGAGTAAAGCGTTTCTTCTTACTGTTCAATGAATAATTGGAATTGCATGATATAAGTGTTGCATTCTTTAGGATGGAGTGAGAGGCGTTGGCCGAACGAATCGCTTGTTGAATGGGGTTGTAAGGAGGATGCGTAGCGGAAAACGCTGAATGTAATCAACATGAAATTTTGAAACATACTAGATATGTTGCTCAAAATTCACTGGCATGAAAATTTAAAGTCGTATCTTCAGCTGTTTGCGAGTTATTGGCAGAGCGGTCCGTAGAAATACTCAACGCTATTCGCTTGCTACACGCGTCGTTTGGTGCTCTAACGTTTTGGTCAATTGAAGAGAGAAATATAACAACACGTTCGCTACCGGTTGCATCTGCTGGTGCGGCATCGGATAGACGTCTAGCGCGTTCCGTCGACGCAACTCGACAAAGGGCTAGTGCTAATACAGACTATTTTCAATCCTTAGAATCGCGAGGCCGAATGACTGAGGTACGGCGCTGGTTGAAAGAGTTTAACTTTCAATTTTCAATCAACGGATCCGGTTAATCTATATTTTATATCTTTAACTACTTTTAAATTATACAGGATACAGAATTATAATTTTTTTACAGAGTTCGATTTGAGACGGAATGAGCGCAGCGGAAAGTAAAGTGAACAAACGAGTTGAATATAACATTTCACTTATTCAACCGTGACAGGCTTTTGCGAAAGACGGAGTGTGTGTAGCGATCAGTATAATGAACAAATAAAATAAATACAACAGTTCGATTTTCACTAATTTAATCAAGACGGAGTAAGCGTAGCGAATGTTTCAGACGAAGGAATAACTGAAGATGCTCAATGACAATACAATTCACCTATTAGTTTAGCAATACCTCGAATATTCTCAAACAGATATAGGCAGAATATTAATGTCTATTAATGTTAATATAACAGGTATGATATAGACTAAAAGTAAAAAAAATTCTATTCGAGTTAAATTTTTTATAATCATATTTTCTTTGGAATAGATATGAATAAATACAAAGTGATTTCCTGCTGAAATCATAATCTGAAATGAAAAACTTAGTATTTCGTGCAAACTGTATTTATTTAGATAATAACTCTTCAACTATTGCCATCATCAGTGCTTCTTGTCAAGTATTCCAAACATCAAATAGTGTCTATACATGTATGTACCTACAAAATGACATCCAAATTAGAGATTCAATATCTTATCTTCTTTCATTTATCATTACAATTTTCAGTATTATTTCATTCATCATGGTTGAACCAATGAATCATTGCATTGTTTCCTCCAAAATATGCTTGATCACTAGGTTGGGAACGAAAAGTTAATTCTCAATAGAAAATAAAGATTTAGTTGATGACATCGAATTCTTAGATTCCTTTGGTTTAACTTATGTATCTTTGAACCTACACCCGAATTGGTTTACATACGTGATTGCAGGATTATTATTATTACATGCGAAAGAAATATAAATACACATCATATTTTTAATAGTTTTACTTATGCTTGTTTATATATAATGCAAATTGAAAGATAATTGTTACCTATATCACGGTTTTTTCTTACACCACAACCTCCACCTTTTGTGTTATACATGAAGAAATATTTCATATTCCTTCTCTCAAGATTCAAGCACATACTAAAAGAGAGATGGGAACCATCTATAAAAAAAATGATTTAATAAAGGAGTTTGGCAAAGTCAAAAATGATTAATGGATAATCAACTTGATATTTTTTTTCTTACATTTTCTTGTATTTCAGAAATAAATATTTTACATCTCAAAGTGTGTATCTTGCGGCCAAATAATTTTATAATTTCATTTAAACACATGAAATTGACAATCTTCCGATTTCTTCAAGTTAATATTATCTTTAAAAAATACCGGGGAACTTTGAAATGAAAAATCAGCCAAACTCTTAAGACATATGTTAACCTCCGATACAGAAATGGGGATAATTTTTTGTTCTGACGCATAAACTGGCATATCTAATTAAGATATGTTCCAGATAGAAGATCATTGAGAGTCTGGGGTGAAATATATTATTTCTCTGAGACTATCGCCTGTAAAGGTATGATAATTGCATTGTTTGATAGTTGTTATTAAAGTATGTACCAAACATGGTATATTATGTTGAATGCAACATCCTTCTTTTTTGCTGTGGCTAGGCAACTAGATGGTATTGCAAGAATATTGGTGCAATTCGTTTTCAGTTTTAAAACTTATCAGAAGCCTCTAGGGAATAGTTGCTATAGATATCATTGTTTAGAAAGTTATGGGTTTCAAAACTTGTAACTTTCAATGTCTAACAACGAGATAATGGGTAAAGTTCTCCAGTTTTCGATACTTGGAAGGAGGATTCGTTTGAAGAAGGAACACAGTCAGTTTCGATTTGTGCCGTTGATAGTAATGTCGTGCAGATACCTTCATCGCCAGTTCTTGCCATCTATACTTGTGAGGGTGAAGTAGATCTGCGGGGTTGTGACTAGTTTCTGCAGGGTTCCTCGCAGCGCAACTAGGAACAATAAACTTCGAACAAAATAGAAGAGATGTCGCTGCCACCACTAGAATCTAGTAAAATAATGAACAATGCAACTTCATCAATGCAGGGATTGAATAATATTATGCAGAATATTACATTTCGTTGCATGTTTTTAATCGAATGTCATGTATCGCTGAATTCGTGAACGAAAATTCATTATACTCAATTCATAAGCGATAATACATTCATGTTCACATAGAAACATTCAAATTTCATCGAATTACATATTAAAATTCGAGGGTAATTGCGTTGGAACTCTACAAAATGTGAATTTTTTGCAAATATGAGCAGAACAAATTAGTACGTTTTGTTGGTAGAATTAACCTCTTAACAATAGGTTCAATGTCTATTCTAGAGAGTTACGAGTTTTCAAATAACAGGGACACTCCAATGAGATCAATAGAACAAATCTTTTTTGGAAAGCTAGAGTGATGATATGTATGCTCATTCAATATAGCTATCCCTTCAAATACTCAAACTCTATATTCCTAGAGCTATATGGGATGAGTCCGGATTCCAGATTGTTCCGAAAATCCATTTCAGATATGATACCTCATTGAAAACATCATGCAACTGAAATCATGTTGAGAGTAATATGATTGTTAATCTAATGCAGTTTGGATATATCTAATAAGTGTAAGCGTATTTTGAAATGGCAAAAATTGAATTTTGCACAAAGAACGAGAATGTTATATAGATTAACTGTCATCCATATATCTCTAACTTGGCTCACACTATTGCAAGCGATTGCAAACAGATGAAGACGCGGAAAAAGTTTCATTATACTCGATGTCATAATATTGAAAGCTTATTCGAATTGACAACATAATCTTTCGCAAAAGGGTTAATATTAGAACCTTCATTGTATTTCTATCTGATACATCCAACTTTGCATGGGCTACAGGATCAAACAATACTTTTACACTCCCCAACCCCCAGTAGTTTTTCCAGATTGTATGTCGTATGTGTACTACGCTCGCAGGAAAAGCAAACCACTAAGGTCACAACGTGAAATTTGTGAGAACCTCAGCAGCCCCTGAATGTTATGTACGAAAGACAACAAATGTTCTCCAGAATTCCTGAATCTCGATCGTTTATTTGTTAACTTTAATCTATGAATATTTGACCGTACTCCGCTGCGGTATACTTATCTCTTCCAAGGGGTGGAAGCTCATCCCTGTTCATTAGAGTGAAAAACTTTTCAGTTTTGAATTAACTTGAATTCACTGTAAATTTTGAATCAATTTAATGTTCAATTTGGAAGTTATGACTTCTTTAAATTTTCAACCTTTCACAAAAGGGTGTTTACACTATTTCCCTGAACAACAACAGGATTCGTCACCGAGTAATAAACAATTTTTGTCCAAATTTGGATATGATCGAACTGGTAGTTTTCGAGTTATCGTGTATCCAAGTTTCGTGACGGACATCCAGACAGACAGATAGACGGAGTTGCTTAAAATTTGTGGAAAAATACTAGCAGGGTTTTTTCAACGATTTTAAAACAGCCTGAGTAAATGTTATATACTTTTCCGACTTCGTCGCGAAGAGTATAATAATAAGACGAAATGAACATTTCACAAAGAATCTTCCACAGTTGACCGTATGTTGATTCTGCTGGAGAACATCTAGGATCTTTTTTATAAAAGTACGAAAATCTAACCGCAGAACAGGTAATTCTTCTGACGAAAAGATTTCATTTTGAGAAACTGAAACTGAGGATTTGAAGTCTGTGGAAATGTTTTGCCATGTCGTTACTTCAAGGGTGATAGGGTGATAAAGTATAGTATGAATTAAATTTATGTAATATGTGTGTACATTTTTTATGTGATCCAAATTGACCCCCACAATCTGTTGTGATCGTTACTAGTAGGTATTCCAAAAAGAGAAATGTTTTGACTAAGAGATCTTCCACAATTCGCTTTAAGCTGCTATTTTTGTGAATACGCTTCTGGCCGTCTTGTATATTGTTCAACTATTGCTGAATATTTTTAGTATAACCCATAGATGGAGGAAATGGTTCAATTGAATCGATATGAATGTGTTCAAATTTAACAGACGGAACCTTGAAAATTTTCAGGCCTGTTGGACTGAACTTTGTGCCAAGGGGCGCACAATGGACTCAATCAAGTGGTCTTAGCGTCCTGGACTAACCCGTACCCGTTCTGATTGATTGTTTGATATGTCATTGCGTACGTTTTGGAAAATGGAAATAGGTATGTGTGAAGGTTTCGTCCAAAAGAGAGTTAAACCGCAGACAGTGACAGATTTGATATTAACAGATAATAGTTTGAGAACCACATGACAAATTGTAACGAAAATTCATTCATGATAAAAAATACAGATTATTCAGTTTGGGCCGATTGGACATACATGCACTAGTGTGACGATATTACTATAAATCAATCAAATTAGGATTCAGAACCCTTCAACTTCCTACTTTCCAAAAGTTTATAGTATACAGTGATACAAGTTGTAATATTGCCAATGTGATATCAAAGGTAATTCAAGTGATATTACATAAGTTTCCCAGTACAGTTTTTGGTAATACTACCCGTAACATTGTGTTTACGGAAACCATGGCGCTGTCTGAAAAACATCAAAGGCTGCATCGGTTTCCTCTCTAGTCTAGTCCTCATATCAGAATCATCAACCACATCACTACTCACTAAGTCACAACTTACTAACAGGCTGATGTTAGTTGAGAAGACTACATTATTGTCACCGTATTGTTAGGGTATGAAAAATATTACCCGTAATGTACCGGTAATATTACGGGTACCATTACCCATTTTTGAGTTGGCTATTTCACATCGCTAATAGTATAGCATATAATGAAGAATGAAGTTTTTCTCATTAAGTGAGCAGAAAATCCATGACACTCCACGTTTCGTTTGTATTATGACAATTGATGAATCTTAAGACGGAATCAAATTTATGGTCACAAGAGTAATTATAAGAGGGTGCGAAATTTGTGATTACAGACAGCAGGTACTCTATTACACTGTAAATAACAAATGATCACCCTTATCCACTAAACATACTGTTAAAGTACTGAGAACCTTTGGCCCTTTCGGCTACCAAGTAGCTATCATTAGTTTACTCTAAGTATTTTTAGTGGATAACTGTGATTTTTTCTTATTTATAGTGTTATAGTGCATCCCCAGTGTGAACTCCTTTCTAGTTCATCAATTTTGTATTATTGGAAAAAGAAAACGCTGCAATCGTACTTTGCTAATACTTTCTGATATCGGCAAAAATCAATATCATTATCTAGTTTCATGTTTGTCTACAAATGAATGAGTTCTAAAAGAGGTAAACAAACATTTCTGAAATCGGAAGTTTAATTAATTAAGGAATCTACTTCATCCATTGTGTTCTCATTCAAAGCCGTTCTGTACAGTCTGCGATGCAGTAAACAATTTCTTTTGATGTGGAAGTCTTTCGTTCCGAGCAAACAATGTCTGTTCCTGACACAAAGTATACGAAGTACACGGCTCGTTCACTTTACACAATTGACCAATTAACCTAATAATGTGGTTAAGCACATCTTCTGTTAAGGAATATATTAGTTATGAATCATTCATCTTTGGCAGAGGTATTTCTATTCAGGAATGTTATTATATTATTTAGTCTTAGGAGGTTCCTGATTTCAGTGACGTAATGTGGGTGGAGGGGTAACGCCCTTTCTTTGCGGCATTTTGGTTGGGATGGCGAATTTCGAAATCAATTGATGAATAACAATTTTACAAGATAGATACGTATTATAGAATGGAGGATACAAGCTGATTATCTCAAAAGTCGCACTATTTTTATATTAAACTGTATTTACTAATGACCTAATTGAATATTCACAGTTTTTGTCATGATTTACTATATGCAGATGATTATAGGTTTAACAAATCCATAGATGACCCACAAAAACTGATATCAATAGCATCATATGAATGGTGAAAATTACTTCAGTCCCTCTTGGTACCTCAAAATGAGTAATAAGCTAATCAATAATTTAAGACAGTTGAAGATTCAGAGTCACGAGTTAATCATCCGTTGTATCTATCAGATTACACTGTAATATACAGAATGTTCCAGAAAGACTTCCCGTAAATGCAGACGACGGTTTCTCCTTTCGTTTCCGATATATAGGGTGGTGAAGTTTTAAAAAATTTGAATATTTTGTTCATTATCTTCTGAATGAATAAAAATTTTCGATTCAAACTTGGTACACTTCAGTTTGAAAGGATGAGAAATTTGTTGGTCACAAAATGTTCTTCTGACAAACACAGTAGCGTAGTTATGGGGTTTTGTACCCATATGAACCCCTTAAACTTCTACGCCAACGGTCGGAAATCATTATTGCATATAAATTTGGAAGTAATAATTCATTTTCTTCAAAAAAGTGTTCCTGATAAATTTCATTCAGAGGCTTTGTGTTCGAGCTATTTAGATTTTTCTAATTGGGGTTATCATATGGAATTTCTTTTGAGAGGTTATTTAATAAGTACAAAATTTGAATACCTTTTTCATGGTAACGATAGTTCATAGTTCATAATAAATGCTCAAAATGATCCATTCACTTCAACGCAACGGTGAAATAGATTTCTCAATGACCTTCTTGTTCGAATTAAAATTTTATTATTAATTTCACCACAAGCTCTTCGAATACGATTAAGTAGATCTTCTCAATTATGAACCGACGTGAAATAATTTTATCTCTCAAATAATACCAAGGAAAAAAGTACAGAGAATTGAGGTCAGAAGATCGAGGAGGCCATGCAACTAGACCACCTCTACCAATCTATCTTTCACCGTACTTCCTATATAGCCATTCTCGTACTTGTCTGCCATAATAGGCTTGGCAATTACAAAAACAATATTTTTGGTTCATACGTTTTACCAGACAGAATAACGGCCGCTGCATTTTTAGAATTTTTGGAAACTAATCACGAAGACACTACACAAAGAGGGAACATATGCAGGGATACAACTGGATCGCTGTCTAGCCTATTTTGGCAGACAAGTACGAGAATGACTAAATAGAAAGTAGGGTGAAACATGGATTGGTAGAGGTGGTTCAGTTGCTTGGCCTCCTCGATCACCTGACCTCAGTCCTCTGGACTTTTTTGCTTGGGGTTATTTGAAAGATAAAATTATACCACGTCGGTTCATAATAGATAAGATCTACTTAATCGTATTCGAAGAGCTTGTGGTGAAATTAATAATAAAATGTTAATTCGAACAAGAAGGTCGTTGAGAAATCTATGTCGCCGTTGTGTTGGAGTAAATAGTTCATTTTGAGCATTTATTATGAATTACTTTTACCGTTGCCAATAAAAGGTACCCAAATGTTTTTACTTATTAAATGGCCTTCCAAAAGGAATTCCATATGATAACCCTGATTAGAAAAATCAAAATAGCTCGAACAGCAAGCCTCTAACAGAAATTTATCAAGAATAATTTGTTATAGAAAATAAATTGAGGTTTTCAAATTTGTTTACAATAATAATTTCAGATGATTGGCATAGAAATTTAAGGAGTTTAAATGAGTACAAAACCTCATAACTACGCTACTGTATTTGTCTCAAAAACATTTTATGACCAGAAAAATTTCTCATTCTGTAAAACTGAAGTGTACCAAGTTAGAACTGAAAATCTCTCTCCCTCTCCAAATACTTAGATATGAAGATGAGGTGGATCATGAAGGATTTCTTAGCAGCTGTTAGTGTGTTAGCTCTGGTGTTTCGCAAGTTGTTCCATCAATTCATCGTACGTCAATGCATCGCACGATAACTCTAAACCGACAATTCGTCGCACGACAATTCATTGCTACGATAATTCCTCGCGAGACAATTCCTTGTAACGACAATTTATCGTTAAAAGAATCTATCGCAAAATCAATATTATTGATATATGTATATGAAAGCCACTTGTTGAATACTTATAATTCTTCTTTTGTTGGACAGTGGAAACAATTGAACTGAAGCTATGGTACCAACCTTCTACTCCATTGTTAGTTTTAGCTGTTCCTTCTCTGCCTGCAGCATAACAATTCCAAACATTAATTGCAAATTTTGCCGATCGCTTCTTTCCTCTTCTGTCTAATCTTCCAATCCATGTATTATCAAAATGATTTATCAAATTGGCCAATAGTTTTTCGTTTACAGTGTAGTATGGACTTTCTAATAATGCTTGAAAAGCATTATCTACTTCATCTTCAGGAACATAAGCCAATGTCGCAAGAAGTCTCAAGCTTGTAGAAAATTCTGGTTCATCAAGATATTGTTTCCGCAATCCATTACTCCGGATCTGCCTCCAGATACACTGGCTGAAGTGAAAAATATACCCACGTATTTGTGTACTAGGAAAGTCACTTCGAATGACATTCATGGCTGCTTTTTCAAAATCCTTGATAACGATGTTGGTTGAAATTTTAATTTCAAAGTTTTTAATGCAGCATACAGTCATTTATATGTATTTTCTGTTTTATTTGGCAGTAAAGCATAAACTGTTGGAATTGTGCTCGAACGTTTTGCACCATGAATTGTGTAAACTTGGCTGAACATTTTTGGAGATATTGAGAATGTTATATCTCTATACCAATGTTCACACTCCATCATGTATTCCAAGTTTTTTCCTTGTCGTAATCAATACTATCCGATCTTCCGACGGACCACTGTCGTACAACAAGAATTGCTCGCCACTGCTTGTCTGTGCATATGCTTCTGGAATTGTTAACTCAAGCAGAGAATCAGTGTTTGCAGGCATGCCTACTTTTCGTTCTCGTGTACGCTGTATTGTTCTTCTCATTGCCGATACTTGTGGCAATGCAGTACCTGCAGTCACCGAAATACCCTCTGATGTTGCAGATATAATCAGTTGATAGCTCAATCCGCCCTGTGCATCTAGCCGCTTCATTTTGTCTAGTGCTTTTCTTGCTTCTATATCTCTGAGACGTGGTTGTGGATCGTAGTTTTCACGATTTCTTCTTTCAACGTATGCACACGCCCAGCGCATCGCCGCTCATAGCAAAGGGAATATTTCCAAATAATCCTTTCACCAATTATTCTTTCTTGCGAATGAATGTATCTGTTCTCAACTGGCATTTCTCGACTTCTCCCACTCTCTACAACTGTCACGCAATCTTCGAATAATTTGATTTTAAGACTACACCAAAGGATGGAATTAAATAAACTGATTAGAACTACTCCTTAGAAATTATTTATTCGAATACTTGCTCTCTAATCTCTCAATCCTTACCTGTTGATAAAGGCTCTAGTCTTCGAAAAAGAATCATCGTAAAGGTATAACAAAGTACCTAAATAACGACGTGTTTTTCCTGTCATTTAAGAATAAGTTTTAAACTTTCTCCGAATTATGTACAATTCCCCTTGGAAATACCTGAATGTTCGTAAAGAGCTGGATATATGCACATTTTGAAAATAAAATTCTTATTTAGTAGCCGTTGTCGTTGCGATGAATTATCGTAGCGATTAAATCCCGCTGCAGTGAATTGTAGGCTATGAGTTGTCGTGCGGTGAAATGTCGCCCGATGAATTGACTTGGATTCCTTTCGCAAGCATTAAATACCATACAGAAGATCCAAACTCTATTGCAAGTTTCTTGATAAGAGCACGATGCTTCCACATGAAGATTGGTGGAAACTTTGTCAAAGAAAGATACATATGTTTTTGTCATCTTGCACATTTCCTCAGTGTTATCTGATTACGTGAGGTCATCAGGGACGATGAAGTCATTCTGTCAAAAAACTGTACCTGGTTAAAACCCATTCAGATGGTGAGAAATAGTTGAATTGTTGCTACACGTTTGCCAATCCATTCACTACTACGATTTCCTAACTTGCTATTGATCTATTATTCATCGAATTCACTTCTTCTTCACGAGTTTGTACCTCACTACATGTAAATTCATTAAATTTGAACAGAAAAATCTGAATTATTCATAAATTTGAACTTTGAAGATGGGAGAACTTCAATATTTAAGAATAAATTTGTATTTTATCAATGTTTTATTATTCAATTCAATTCTTCTTGTTTAACTTTTATATTCATGCTTGGATGAAAATATGGAATACATCTCATAAACATTCAGAACCTGTCTGCTCACTTTTCAATTCGAATATATTCAAATCTTCGAAGTATCATTCGCGGAATTGTATGTTTTTATAACTACTTCGAATTGGGGGAAATTCTGCCAAACTAGCTGAAAACATAATTATTATGACGTGACTAATGCTTTTAATTGAGATAATAAAGATCATATTTTACTTTATAAATCGTATTCGGGATATATGTTTACACAAATGCAGATTGAATTTACATGCACTCCGTATAAATTTGGATATTTTGTGTACTACGAAGTTAATTACAATATAATTTCTATGATGTTATGATTACGGAAGCTTGAAATATTGTTGCTGATTTTCATGCGGAAATATTTCACTACATGAATAATAAATCAGGAAATAGAAGCAAAAAGGAACAGGAAAAGCTCTTCACCGCACGACCTTTTTATGTTGCTTTTTTTGGTTTAACAACCACTTTCAAATAATGGAGGCAGCTATCAATTTGACGTTCTTTTTGCTTTTAACGTCTCTCACACATTTCTCGGTCAACTCGGGCTTTTCCATTTTAATCAAATCATAGTCGCAACTCAATTATTATTACGCACTTTCTGTTGCTGACATATATTACACATGATGACTGTCCAAATTTAAAAAACATTATTGTTCGAGTTACAATCATCATCATTGCTCAATGGTATCTTGATTATATGAACCCTATTTAGCTAAATGGATTTCTCAACAAAACAAAGATATCAGATACAGATTAGTGAGTATATAAAGTTGAGTTGTTTTGTGGATGCCTCAAATCGAGAATTATAATATTCTCTGGAATGGAAATTATAATATTCTCTAGATGTATGAAATAAACAACATTGCTTTCACTTTGTGTTCTACCACTTGAATAATATTACAAAATAGTAACTGCCGTTTCAACAGTGAAACTGTCATTATCGAACGATAACAGTAAGTTATGAATGAACAGAAATACAGGGTATTTATATGCACAAGTTTAAAGTTTATTTGCCTAAGGGGCCACAATTCCGTGTATGTATATTAACAGACACAGATTACATTCTCTGAATTATGAAGATTGCTCAAACTATTTAACATCAAATGAACTATGAACGAGTTCACAACTGTGTATACACAATTACTGATAAGTAAGAAATAAACACCGTCATCAAGTAAAAATACTGTCAGAGTACTAAAGACCTCATGTTTCTGAAATATGTTCTGCTAAAGATGATATTTCACCATTAGGTTTCTTTCTAAATAAAGGAAGGTAGGAAAAATTTGGAGAAGGATAATAGTGTAAAATGAGTAAAACCTATTTTGAATTCATGTTTCTCAAGGAAATCCATCATGTTCAAAACTCTGTACAGACAAATTCCAGTATAGTGGGTGAAGATGATACTCTTGTTGAGTTTTGAGTAAAGGTATATAATCGTTTTAAGAATGGAGAGATACAATATTATTTTATACCGAAATATATAGTTAGTAACATGTCTTTAGAGATGAGCAAGACTGAGAATCATCATTCATAACAATCCGTATCAGAATATTATGAGATTTGAATGAGAGAACATTCGCGATCATATAAGGTTTTACAGTGCTCAAGTGTTCAACATTTATCGTCTAGTATCCATAGATCTCCCAAAGTGAAGACTTCACTACATGGCGATCCTGACCTTCCGAACCAAAAACGAAATAATTGGCGTGTCAAATGAAAATTTTGGGAGTGACATTCAATTATCGAACCGAGGGGCAATGACGCGTATTGATCCCATTTCTAGATTAAATTCAATGTAATGGTTTGCTGACAGTGAGTGAACAATGGTATTGTATTATTAATTTACAGGTTCATGTTTGATGCAGTTCAAGAAAATTATTAACAACTGAACGTTTTCCTCCCATAATCAGCCTTCTGACCGTCCCAGTGCCAGTAACGGCGACCTGGCGTTTACCACCTGCTATGTATGTCAGTGTAAACATTTGCAGTATTTCCCCTAATTTTCAGTGGCTCATATTAGCGATACGACATAACTATAATAATTTTACGAGATTCTGGCACACCAACAGGCTAGCCCTTTCGAAAGATACCCTATCCTCTGTACTAATCTCTATCGAACTCTTGACACCCATTTACACTACGCTATCAATATGTAGAAGTTCGATCATCTAATGACTGAAGTGTGAATATTCAATTAACCAATTCTAAAATGGATCTGAATACTATGTCGAAGGATTTATTCCGCGATTGAAGATATTCAACAATCTTATACAATGTGCAATGAACATTGTACCTAATAACAAATCATTTTATGTAAATCAGAACATTTCACTTCATGAAAGTCCACGGCAACCTTAACAGTTAATAAGAAAATTTGTGATGTTAGCATTATTGCAGTTCATTCAATTTATGAGAGAATTAAGTTACTCCAAGTTCGAATGAATATATGTAGTGGGTTTTCGTTCAGGAAATTGAATTTTGTAAGATCTACGTTGTTCTCTTAACTCAATACATGGGGAAACAATTGATCAACTAGAATTGGATCAAATGGTATAAGAAACCAAAATAAGGCATACGGCACAAATTAACAGGGGCTAGTTAGTATTGTAAAATGGAGAATATGGCAGTTCAAACGGGTACAGGTCAATTGCGCCCCTCAAAGGTACCTGATAGTTTTATGGTAGCAATGTGCCCGATTAAGCAAGAGGTCGATTGGGCCCCGAATTCAGTTTAGGTACCTGCTTAGGAATTCCCAACACCTACCCCTGTTTTGCCACCCTTCCATGATATTCAATAATTATTCATTTGTCGGCTGTTTGTGCTTACGAACGTTTTAAATTTATAGTTTTACTTACATTAAAATGGAGTCAATGATCAGTGAACGTGGAAAAAAATTACTTATCGTTGATAAGTATACTTTCCGAAAAAATAGGGGAACTGCGTTAGGAGTTACCTATAGGTGTACGAAAAACGGCTGTCCGTCTTCTATTTCTGTCGATAAGACAGAAGAAGTGCTCTTGAAGAGAAACGGGGAACATAATCATCCCATCAATGAAAAATTAGAAGTAAAGGTGAGTCAAGTTTTTTAATACATCTAGCTCTGCTCTCTGGAAAACATCGATATCGATTTGTGGGCTCGCGCTGATAGAGATTTCTTTTGGGTTTGCAGAAGCTTCAAAACTCACTGAAAAGGAAGGCAGTCGAAGATATTTCTCAACGCCCCTCAAAAATTATCAATAGTGGTATACGGTGTGCAGGAGATATGAATGTGACGGTGGCTGATATAAGCAATGTACGAAAAAGTATATACAGATCAAGAAGAAACATTTTGCCTTGTCTGCCTCGATCTGTAGAAGATGTTCACACCTCACTTATATTATACAATTGTAAAACCAACAAAGGCAAGAACTTCTTACTGGTAAATTCTCTTAGCCAAAATATTATTATATTTTCTTGTGTATCAAACTTAAGTTACTTATGCTCGAGGCCGAAATTCTTTGTAGATGGGACGTTCGAGTATTGTCCAAAGTTTTTTAAGCAATTGTTCACCCTTCATACCATAGAAAACGGACACTACATACCACTAGTATTTATTTTACTTCTTAATAAACATACGGAAACTTATAATATAGCTTTTCAGTTATTAATTAATTATTCAAAATCTGTAAATTTAGTGTTGAATCCCAAAGAAATAGTGTGCGATTTTGAAAAAGCGATACACAGTAGTATCAGGCAAAATTGGCCTAATGTTACCATCATAGGCTGTAGGTTCCACTTAACCCAATCCTGGTTTAGGAAGATACAAAATCTAGGACTAGTTTCTGAATATCGGAGTTCAGAATCGCCAATAGGTAAATGGTTACGATGGACATTTTGGCTATTGTTTTTGGACCCCGCCAATGTAGGGAACGTGTTTGCCGAAGATTTGTATTCTATTATCCCTGAAAATGCCCCGAGTTATCGAATATGCCGATTATCTTGTTGATAACTATATATCCGATGATTGTTCTTTTCAACCAGATATATGGGCATCTTGTGATAACTCCACTTAACGAACCACTAACGCTTGTGAGCCTTTTCATAGTCACTTGAATTCGAGCTTTTATTTTTCACATCCCGACATATTTAGGTTCATAGCTGTTTTATCCGATATCCAGTTAAACTCCTATATCAAAATAAATAGCGTACATTTACCAGCGCCTTCTGTAAACAATTTTTTCTGACCGCGGAGCTCAATCGTCCATTGCCCGTTCAAACGTGAGCAACAATATTGAGTATATTGGGGCGTAACAGAATACACAAAAGTGGTTAGGAATAATTACTAAAATGGAAGTATTATGAACATCAAACATTCCGCCAAGCTTAATATCTTTAAGAATATAAATAATGGCATCTAATTGAAGATAAAGGCAAAACCAATCATAATCTTGTTTGAACTTTGATATTCCCCTTGGAAATTCAAACACTACAACAAACGGGGAGAATGCTTTTATAAAGTACATTTCAAAAAGGCGGAGCTTGTAGTATAGTAGTATAGTAGGCCTAGATGATAGCCTTCAGTCTTGAGTAAAGTTATGGAATTATTGTGTGATGAATCTGATGATACAATTATTTGGAAAAACGAGGGTAGGGACCATCACTCTATGTTAAATCATCATCACGATTGAATGAAAGAAGCATTAGTTTGTTTTTATAACACTTTTAATAATAACTTGAAAGCATTACTTCAGTTCCAATACCGAAGAACCATCACCAAACGGAGTTGGGCACAATAAAACGAATATCAATAATGGTTTTTATGTGAATCAAATATCGAAATTAATTAGCCGCAAACAACAATTAACGTATCACAATATTTACTCGTACTTACTTTCATACAGGTAGAACTTGTTGTAATTTTGAATTAAATACCATGAACATTTTCAATTTTTCATACTCAACAAAATTCGCTAACCGTTTTCTACAAACAGGACATAAGTTTTCTAATTTAGATTACCTGAACATTTTACATAATAAAGCGCAAATTAAATGAATTAGAATCAATAGAGATTTATAAATACGTCAAAAACTATCAAAACAATATCCTTAGTGATCAGTTAGACCAGTACCAAAACGATATTTTCCTTTGTCTTTCAATGGACTATTATATTAGAATAATTCTTAGAATATTGAATAACAATTATTCTAATGCACAAATTGCACCTTAATTTACACTTTATTTTCCAGGGATGTACATGTTTCGGAATTTACGATGATCCCTCACTCTCAATTGTAATCTCTCCAACCGTATTGTATTTTAGTTCCTATTTATACTTGAAACACTTATTGTTTATAAGCAATTGATAGTTAAGATAATATCAATGGAGGACAACACTGAGAATCATCATTCATATCATTATTAGCTCGAAGTAAACGTAGACCTTGTTACATGAAAGTATAAGAGTCAGTAAATTAGAAGGAATAGGTGTCAAAAATTCCTATAAAAATATCCCAAATGTTCAGTTAGACCTATACTGAAATGATATTTTCCTTTTCGTTTCAAAACACTCTTAGAATATTGAATAATGATTGTCCTTCTGCACAATTCGCGGGATCTACCTGTTTCGGAATTTCTGATCATCGCTTACTTAGTCGTAATTGTAATCTCATCAATCATAATGTACTTTAATCCCTATTCATACTCGAACTGTTTATTGTTTACTTCATAATTTTGTATTTGATGTTTGATAATGACACTTCGGTCTCATCGATTCTTTGATGATGTTTTGCTATTAATTTGTCTTATGTAAGTGTGTTTGTACATGAAGTAAGATATCGTATTAAAAATTTTTCTTATTCCAGCCTCCATGTCATCCCAACAACTAGAATTAAATGCTATCCGAATATTAATATTTTTCATACACAAGTGGTTTCTATTATCAGTATTTAGTATTTCCTTTATATTTTTGAAAACTAATTGATATGTTATAGATGTGTTCAGTTATACCACTTTGGACAGTTACTGGTAAATAGTAGTCATCTTTATTTTGTAGACTTCTGATAAAGATATAAAGCTCAATATATTATCTATATACATAACACATCCATAAATTTTATTGATTTCCCCCATATTGTGAATTAATGATGTCCCACAATATATGAAGGTCGAATTTTTCCGATAGTACAATGCAATGGAATTTTTGATAAAATTGACTAAAGAAGGTCAGTAACTCATCAACATTGCAATTTGAATTTATGATATTAATTATTAAGTTTTAATTTTAAGTTTTGATTAAGTCTAGCAGTCATTCTATGGGCGCGAAGGGCGCTCGGGCTGCTTGTTATGATTGCACACACCTCCTAGGGGTTGCAGGACCTTGACGTGTGCCGGGTACTTTGTGTCTTGAGCGGGGGGAATCCGAAGGACTGGAAAGCTGTTGTCCAGGTAGGTGGAGACGAATGATTGAGACGATCGGATTACTCCGGGTCCGTAAAAGCGAACGAAGGGACTACGCCAAGCCGAATCTCTGGTTACGACCTGCCTAATAGCCTAGATATATTTGAGGATTCATTCACAGTCTTCATAATAATGTAATTCATATTATGTTTCATCCCACTGCCTGATGACTGGATGGTATAGGTATTCAATGTATAGTATTGCTCACTAGTTGTATGCGTATATTGACTACTGATCTTTATTCTTAGATGATATATGTCGAAATACACTTACTATTCAATATTAAACTGTCGGATATTGAGACTTTTGTTTGAATATGTACTTTTTATATTGTAACAATCTGTTATTAGACACATTGTGTCCGTTGATTGTTCTACTGTTCTGATAAATTCAGGATACATAAATATCCCAGGGAGAATAGAAACTCTTCAAAACCAAGAATCAACCCTCCATTTACCGAAATGGACTCAAACCGTCAACCGTTTGCCGGCGCAGCTACTCCCGGGCAGAGTTACTGCTAGCAAGGGGCACGGGGACCTTGGCTTGAGCACCAAAATCGCGTGGTGAGGTCACTATAATGCCTCCCAACTCTCACGGTATGGTGCGCGTCAAAGGAATGCAAGGCTGAGGGGAAGCTCAGTCAGTAGGGACCGACTTCGAGGCACCGGGTGACACTCCATTGGTATTACACATGCATGGGGGATTCTGCATGGATGTGATATTATTTCCTTTGCCACTCATGAGACCAAAATGGTAACCAAAGACAAAACAAAAAACTAGCAGGGGACTCTTCTCAGCATCTCACTGCCTTTGGTCAGGGTAGATAAACGCCATAGAGTCAGGGGAACCGCAAGGGGTCCCCAAACTTTCAGGTTGATCTTGCCGGAACTAACGCCCAAACGGTAATCCAAAGGAGGTTCCACTTCCGAAACGCAGGAGGGATACCGGTCTGTTGAGAGTACACCGAATACAAAACCGCAGTCGAAAAGGAGGCGTCACGGGGCCGCTGTAAAAGCAGGAACCACCCGCAAGTTCTTCAAGGAAGCGGTGATCCAGATCAAAATGACCATTACTATGGCTACCGGAGTCCCAAAGCATCATTCTCGGGAGAGCAGGCAGAACTTATAGAGAACCTCCTGCTTCGAGATTGACTGCAAAAGGGGTAAACAGCCTATGAGTTTGCAGAATGCCGATACCAGGGGGGAGCTTTGCTTTTTGCCAGCAAACTAGGTCGTAAAGGGGGAAGGGGAGGGCGTTGGCACGGAATGTGAGATCACTGTTCAAAACACTGATTTACAGATTGAGAAAAGCCTGGCGTGGAGGGATTTACAGGTGTCTCATGAGATCAGCCTGTTTGCAGGTACCTTTGAGAGCCTGTATGCTTAAGTTTGATTGTGAGAACAATTATTTGCTATTATCAGTGCTTATGGAAATATATTGTTAGAAATGATAGATAACAAACCGCTAATCTTCAGTGCGAATGTACGACCAAATTAATGTTTTCCCACAAATATTACAGTCTTATTATCACCAGGTCACGGGTCGAAACGCTGAGATTTGAGAGGTCTGCATATAAGGAATCTGTTTCTTCAATAGATAATTTCTCCATGATGTCCTTACTAGTCAAGGGAATTTAAGCTACCCTACCATATTTTTTGTCGCTCTTATTATTATTATTTACTATTTACGACCTGATTATTTCCTGTAGTAAATAAGTCGCTTCTATTAAGAATTTATTGCGTTGAGTTTTTCAGCTGATTTTGCTGCTCACATGATATTCCATTGTCGTGTTGTCCCTGAAGTGTTTCTTGAATTTCGATTGATGAAAATATTCTTGCCTCGTTTTTATGAGCAGCTTTGTGAATCATTTGTTTTCTTAAGAAATGGAATAAATTCTATCACTACTTATCCTGGAAATCTTTCATTCGAGTACCATTTTCTGTGTAATTTTCGAGAGATGAATGCTCGTTGGATCAACAAATTATGAGTCATCCCGAAGGTAAAGATGCTAATCCCATTGTTGTACTTCAGATATCGCTGAGAACATTGGCATTTACAGTACTAAAATTCTGAATGACAAAACCCTACCGCATTCTCATGGATAATAATTTTATCTTATAATGTAATAAAGATGATTTGGAGCACAAAGTCTCACGAGAAGAAGAAATACGTAGAAATGTTTTTTCAATAAATAGATGTTTGGCTTTGGGGGTTTGAGATCGAGACACTTTTCTGGCAGCACGATAACGTGGTAAAGCGCGGTGAACACACTAACAGAGGACAGTAATTTTTCTACGCCGCTTACAGACGGTAGCTGGTTCTCATACGAGCGTTCTTAATAACAGTCTACCGGTAATCCTGACCTGATTGATGGCCCTTCCATGATGGAGCTCGCAAGAGAGAGTTCAAACAGCCACACCCTCTCATCACATCTACATTATTAACGTATGTTTTTTCCTTATTGCCGCATTTATGCTCCTCTATGTATTTTACACCTTATAAGACCAAGATTTTATGGATTATTGCTGTCTGGAACTTCAATTCTTTTCTCACTAAAGTCAAGTTTTATGGGCTCTAATGTTGAGTGTCATTCTATCTTAAATATGTCATCCTGGAAAACCGTCCACCTATCCGTGTGAACTTTTATTATCATTAGGATTCAGGTCAGGGGAATGACAAATTTATTTCAGATGATTACACTCACACTCATCACATGTTCCAATGATTACACAAGTTCACGAGCGCCGCAAACCTTGTGAGTACTCATTCGATGACACGCTTACAAAAACTGTCGGGATGCGAAATTTCGAAAAGGTATCTACATAAAATTTCCATTGAAATCGGAAATGTATTTACACTTCATACGACACATCTACTTCAATGAAACACAGGAATGATTAAGCTATCAATTAAAACTTATTTTAATTTAAATATGTTAAATAGATACGTATGTATAACTTGTGAGAACGAGTCTCCAGACTCCATTATAATTAATTAGTGTAAGTGCTACAAGACTAAATGATGACTCTACATTTCACAGACTGACGAAATAAGATTGTGATGAGAGTGAGGCCTCTTTTACTCCATTACATAGTGTATAGACCAGGCCGTCAGGCCCTGGCTCAAGATATTATTGCTCCTAATACCGAACCTAGGCTGTTTTTCAAAACACCAAGCGGCAACGTTAGTCGATTATTTGAAAGGTCGTTTACGCAATGGATTGGTTTTCCTTGCTTTTGTGAATACACTGTTTTGAGCGGTAAGAAAAAATGAATTGTTGGATATAATAATTTGTTATTTTTTAACATTAGAATTATATATCTCAATGCCGAGTTGCGTCTCTTACTGTCACCTGTTATGTGTTGGCCGTCATAGACAGTCTGAACTGTAAGATTCATCAACCTAAGGAACTGTATGTCATGTAAATTGTACCTGATTATATTAGCTGCCTGAAAACGTCAAAATTTATCAATACCTCTCACCATGTTTGGGATTGAGTTGCGATTGATAGTCGTATTAGTTTTCAAGTTCGTCGGCTTTACAGTTTCGGAGATTTCGTAATGAGTGAGACATTCGCAATTACCTTTCATGTATATATAGAGTATCGGTTGTTTGCAGGCTATGACAGTATCCTCTGATACATAAGACTTTACTAATACTCGATCAATACGTCACAAGTCAGAGGCTATATTGCTGGTCACCCGTAAGTTATGGCCAATGCTACAATGCCGACAGTAAACCAAACGTTTTATATATTTTTTAGGACATATATAAGGACTCCCAGTTTGAACGAGGTTGCGAGATATACAGTGTCCTTTATCGCACGCTATTTTCTTTCCCTAATCGAAGAAACCTGTCTTCGAATGGATCTGTCTGAATTTTCACAAGAACATGTAATTTAAATTGAGCTATTTGGAGCAATGCAATACAATGAAATTCCATGAATGAGTTGATTCGCAGGAAACCATTCTGCGAAGGCATTCAGACTATTTTGGATATTTCTGACCAGCACGCGTGTGTCAGATGCGGTGCTCAATATTGAATTATCATCAGCAATCATCGTTAGAATCCCTTGCTCCAGTACCATTGGCAAATCATTGACAAATAACAAGAAAATAAGGAGTTCAAGTACAGACCCTTGAGGTACACTCACAACATTTGATCGGTTGAAATTTATACCGTCAGTATCAACAACCTGATAACGATCAGACAAATATGATGAAATTCACTGATGCAACTTCCCCCCATATTCAAACAATTTAGCAAGGAGTAGATTGTGATCAACAAGGTCAAATGCCTTGCTCCATGAAAGCTCCACAGCTTTTTTTGTAACCATCAAGTTCCTCATATAACTTTCCTATAAAATTCATTATGGCGGTCTGCGTAGATTTATTCTTCCGAAAACCGTGTTGAACACATGACATTATTTCTTAGCGATTCATGAAGGTCAATATTCTAGAAGCTATGATTTTCCTTGTATCTTGGACAAAGTAGATAACCGGGAGATAGGACGGATATTATCAACTTGTTTCATGCGTTTCCCTTTTTAAATTCCTTCACGCATGGATAAGTTTACCAGATAAGTAATGGGCACAACTAAGAACTCGACCACACACTTTAACATATCACTGCTTATGATATCGAGACATTCTGAATTCGAGTTTTTCAGACTCATAATAGTGTTGAATATTTCTTCTCACTTACTGGTCTAAGAAAGACTATCTATTTTCAGTTCATTTATTGCCTTATGAGTTTTCCCACTACTCTTTTTTTCATTTTTTCATAAAAGCATTGAATCCATGTTATGGAATAGTATGTCACGGACATAATGTGACTGTCAATGTATCAACTGTCTGTCATGTAGACATTGCATGCTTTGCTGAGGTATTATGTGTTGCCTGTCAGACATTCTGACTTGTGCTAATGATCCATCAATCTGTGGATTTGTCTGTGACGTAAATTAGAAAGTAATGTCTTCAATAATTAACTCACTCCCCAAGAGCTAATCATATTTCTCAAGAAACGAACTATTGGAAGCATGATTTGGAGTCGATATCAATCAAGGTTTTAGAAATAACTTCAGTTGCTAAACAGTTGACAAAAAATGTCTGAACAATCTCTTAATTTAATCGGCTCATCACATGATTCTTTTGGCTAGTTCTAATCTCATTTTTCACCTCCACCTCACTTTCATTTATTATTTATATTTCATTATCATATGTACAACAGTTTCTCGGCAACGTAGCAATGATAATAATATACGTTTATAATAATAAGAGTATTATTAACACCAAAAACTAGTAATATACCAATCCCGATTCGGAAGTTTATGTATAGGGTTTTCCATTAAGGCCGGGTAGATGTTAAAATTGAATAAAACAAGTTGTGTGCGAGATATCAACGAATTTTTTGTTTTATTTGAAAGGCCTATTAATGACATTATGTGTGAAATGATACATCGTTTAAATGGCCGAAGTGGCTTCGGTGGGTGGCGCGTATTCGAGAGGTTCAATTTTCAACGACTCTGGCGCATAGATCCGGTTGAATTTGAGCAATATCAAGGGTTATGTTGACTTTGAGTGCACTGGTCGTTTGCGGCCTATTGGCATAGACCTGCGACTTAAGGAAACCCCACACAAAAAATCTAACGGGGTTAAATCGCACGATCTCGGTAGCCAGTTCACGTCGCCTCTGCGTGAGATAACCCTGCACTCAAATCGCTCGTGCAGAATGTTCATTGTGGCATCAGCTGTGTGGCACGTGGCTGATTGTACAGTGAACCAGTCAACTCAAATTTGGCTACGAGACGTTGACTGGGAAGGACGACCATGCAAACCGTAAAATGGGCGCAACGCGCGCATCGTTGCCACAAGAGAACATCCGTTTTGATGATAAAGTTTTATGATTTCAACGCGTTGCTCGACACTGTAACTTGCCATGGTGAAATGTCTTGAGTGACTGAATGATAAACAATAGATTCGACAGATGCAGCCTAAATAACATGGCTGCCATGAATGGTCAAAATCTACCCGTCCCTATTGGAAAACCCTTTATTAATTTATTTGATAGGTACAGGCAACCCCACAAAATGAAAATTATTGAAATAAAGGGTTACAGTACAATACAAAATAAACTATCACCATGAAATTTAAGACTGAGAATAATTAATTATAAATTATTACCACATGAAAATGTAAACTAATTTTAATATATTTTATTATTTTAATTTCCAAAAGGAAGTGGCATATCGCTTTTATATATGCAATGACACATGGGATGAGTTTAGGGTGTATGAAGAATAAATTATGATCATTTTGTAGCAAACACATAGGCGAATTATTTGCATAATTTGTATTATTTAAATAACGGGTTACAATACAATACAAAATAAACTAGCACCATAAAATTTAGAACGAATAATTAATTATAATTTATTACCAAAACATAAGAAACCACATGAAAATGTGAACTAATAAGAGTACCTTAATTTTCATATATTGTATTATTCCAATTCCTAAAAGGAAGTGGCATATCGCTTTTATCCATGCAATGCCATATGGAATGAGTTTAGGTGTATAAGAATGAATTATAATTATTTTGTAGCGAACCCATTGGCGAATTATTAGCATAATTTGTAGCAAATGATTTGTGGTAAAATAGTGCGCTCGACCGATAATTGTATCGTTTGACCTTAAACTGAATGTTGAATAATATAGTGGCTACAGTCAATATCATTTTTCAGAATCTTGTAGAAAAAGCTTATACTGAAACATGTCTGCGAGAATTTAGTATCAATAATTTTGATCTGCGTAAGGCTAATTGTCATAGGTTGCAAAATAAAGTCTTCAGTGAAATTTAAATTAAGTGAATTTATGAATCGATTTCGTTCTTTTCTCAATCCAACAACATCACTACATAGTATAAAACAAAGTCGCTTTCTCTGTCCCTATATCCCTATGTATGCTTAAATCTTTGAAACTACGCAACGGATTTGGATGTTTTTTTTTAATAGATAGAGTGATTGAAGAGGAAGGTTTATATGTATAATAACATCCATTAAATAGTGGAGAAATACTGTTATTTTTGAGGTTTCTAATGTGATGTCGTAAATAATTAAATTTTTTCCGCTTACATTGCAAACGCAGGCTGAACCCTACGAGATATATCAAAATAATGTACTAAGTATTGTACACATTGAAAAGGTCTACAGGAAACTCCGCGATGGTATATGTCTATCTCTTATGGTTATCCCACAATACCATTTTTTTGTCATTTACTTTTTACGACAAATAATGGCTAATTTTCGAAGCGATTTTAACCAATACAGCATTAATCCTTATCCAATTAAATACCTTGAATACATTGTTGATTCAATATAGATCTATATGGACCTTTACAGCATATGATTTAAATGAATATTTTCTAAGATATTACAGATTTAAAAATTGCGGGACGTAGCGTTTGCGGCGATACCGGCCGGAGCGGGACGCTATGTTTTTCTATACAACGTTCACAGTTTTTCTGTAGTGTACTTAGCATCAGCACTGCACCTGTGCGAAGCCGGGGCATGTCGCTAGTATTAGATATAGTGCGGGTTTCATCATACTACAGAGGTATGTTCCAGATGACTACGAATTAGAGAATCATACTGCAATATTAAGGAGTCAGGATAAGTGATGTTCTACTTGCTTCTTGTTAGATAGCAATGATGAGGTCTTTCTGGTCTATATGAATCAGTAACACCACCATGTCGCTATCTGATGTCAATGTGGTATATTGACTCATTTCTTATTGGAGACATCTACTTATAGATGGAGTTAAATAATTTGGTTTTTTCACGATGCTAATTGACGGTTATACCTTGGACAGTGGATCGATCAGTACTACTCTGTGATGTCACTGATCGATCTAGAATAGAGAGTCCTTACGATTGTTATCTAGCAAAAATCGAGAATGTATAATTTTCAAGTGGAACAGGGATGTAATGAATTCCTCTTGATCCTCATAATTTCCTTCAATCATAATTTATGTTCAATTATTGAGGATCATTCTAATCGCAGCCAAGTAGAATAATATTGTCCTGTTCAGGATTTTTCATCTTCTTCACGTATCTGGATGAATATTCACAATTTTTTCAACATTAATATATCAATCGTTCAACATTGTGAATTGTTTCAGAACCTGATCAATCATTAGTGTTGAAATAGCTCTCACTTCTATTTCTTGAGTCGAGTATTTTTCATAGATCATGCATCATGACTCTCGAGTCTTGGTAAAACGATTTAAATATCCATATTGTAAGAATTAGGGGAAATACAATTTTCTGAGATTCTTGATATAAATATTGCTATCCTTGATCTCGGCTCAAATATTGACTAAAGGCTTCATTCACGAATACTGTTGTGAAATCCGAGACGGGGTAACAGAAAACTAAGATTTGACTTACATTTGCTTGCATTAATGATAACAACTCCGCAGATCAAAGATCCTGACACCAACTAGTACATAGTTTGTAATTACTGGTATAGCCACATTTCATAATAACAATCAGACCATGAGAGAATACTACATTCTTCATCACACTGCAATCCTCTCAAATTGTTCTCGATTGTTACAGGAGAGGAAACGTATCCCTTCTTATTTGTGATATGAATAAACTTTTGTCGTATATACTATTGTCAACAGACAAGAAACGACAACGACAACGCAGAGATTTGCCGATTTCAAATCCGCGGGATTCATCCAGATTACATCGATGATGATGGACTTATCGGCGTTGTTGTCCCAATATGAGATTTCAGCGTAGGAAATTCATAGGATCGTCGCATGATTTGATTGTAATTCAATGAAGTTTAGTATATACGAGAGTGTGTTTCAAGAACACTTTCTCAATAACAGATCCAGAAGGAAGCAATTCGTCTGATTGATAACGTCACACTCACGAGTTCATTTACCTCTCTGGAACATCGTAGAAAGGTGACAGATCTCTCCCTTTTCTATACATATTTCCGTGATCGGTGTTTCTCAAAAATCTCGTCTGTTGTTCCTAACCAGAGATTCCAGATAGCTGGACTAAACGAGCTGAAACTAGTCACCCCTTCATTATCAAGCTCGAGACCTATCGCACTTCTTCCTACTCGACTTCACTTTTCTATCGGGCAGCGACGTTGTGGAACTCTTCACCTAGTGAGGTGTAACATGGCTCTCTCTTGATGAAACTCGATAACACTTCACTCATGGAATTTATATTATTCCTAATCCTCTATCTACTTATTCATTGACAGTGTGGTCATTTAATTAAGAGAGCCATGACACGTTGGAGTTTGATACCAATCATTGATTAGCCAGAACAAACGTGGAAAATCGGGGGGCACGGCAGTGCCCCCGCCCGTCGAGCGCGAAGCAAACACTGCCGTACCATCCTCTACTGGAACCATTTCGCCGAATTTTCAGGCCCCTATTTGAGAACCTCTGGATCAGACCAGAACGCAGAAATTCGTCATCCAGTAAACTATAAAATCACATACTTAAAATAAAAAATTTCAAGTTTGTAGGTCATTTAGTTCCAAAGTTAAGCGAAAGCAAAGTTTCGCATTTATGACACTCATCCACTCACTCACCTCTATACTGTTTGTTTCAGGCTCGCCTACACATGAGTATTATTGAAATACGCAGCTTTATCAAGCCTACAATTGACTGGTTATTGAATCAACGTTTTCCAAGTGGCAATTTTCCATCGTCAATGGGTAGCGGTTCTGGCGACAGATTGGTGCAATGGTGTCATGGAGCACCTGGTTTTGTACCCTTGTGTACCCTTCAACGGCCAATTTACACGACATTAACTATAATAATAAAGAAATCGCAGTGAGGAACCTTAGACTTGGTACGACTTTGTCTAGATTTCATTACTTTTTAGAGATAAACAAGCAACTCCATCGAGACTTGGCTACTTTTTTACAGAATGTTTTTGGTGGGATATCATTTACACTTACCCTTTTATTTCACAAACTGTTCTCAACAACTATGATATTTATTAATAAAAGTTACAATTAAATTGATAATGATAATAATAAAAGAATGTCTATGACAATAAAAATTAATATTATAGTTAACTTCATTGCTGATAAGAATGAAAAATATGAGATCAAAATCTAAACACAAATAAAAGAAACTTAGATAATCTGAATTAACTAAGAGAAAGAAATACACCTAAGATTATTAAATTGATACTCAACCAGGATGAACCAAGGGTATCGAAATTGAATGAACTGATTTGAAAGTATTTTCAAATTTGAACTTGAATAAGAAACTGACAACAACAAACTTTGATTGAAAATCTAAAACAGCCTTCTTACCAGAAACACTCTAAAGAGACTATTAGGTTGAATTAATCGAATATGACTAAGTGTCACGTTATTTCTCAAGAGATCAAGCTAGAAAATATAACTGAAGGTTTTAGACATTGTCCCTGGAATTTGTATGAGTCCATTTTCTCAAGAACCAATTCGTAAAAGGATCCCTGGATTGTTCAAACAATAAGCAGTAAGATTCCTCTCTTGAGGTCTCTAGTTCAGAATATTTTCGGTGAGGATTTCTTAACCCATCTGTCCCTTTCTTAATATTACTAACTGATTTGAATGTACATATCATTTCCACTATAATCAGGAATATATTTAATTACAATTTTGATGATTAGATACTACGTTACGTCCCAATTTACGTGTAATGTATTTTGATTAATTATGTAAGCTATGAAAGGAAGAGTGTAAAAATTCCACATTCAGAGCAACAGTGGGTCTGGAAAGCCCACTTCCCAAATCTTTCCAGATGGTTAACATTAACATTTATCATATAGCTTGCATTCGTTTCCCGTCCAATATAGGTTATCCATCTTGACAGGTGTATGAATCCTTTCAGAACAAGGAATTATTGACCATACTGACCTTGTCAGCTATGATATCGTACCGCTCTCCTTGAAGCGGGTGTGAATTGTCCTGTATTTATTTACGAAATTTCTCTACTTTTATCAAGCTACATTTGTTATTGATTCTGGACAGAAAACATCTGGCAACCCCAAGATGTTCTTTGTCTTCAGATGTTTTTATTTTACATGCAATTTTAATTTTCTAAAAATGATTTTGTTTTGAATATTGGAAATGACCTGTACTAAACCCTTAATACAGAAGTCTTTCCCTAGGCCTATAACCTCGAGGCCTTGACAAAAAATTCGAATACCTATCTCCTCTTGCAACATTCCACCGCTCACAGAATGTTTTTTGAACATAATAGATTTCCCTCTCGTGTAGTCCAAGAATAAAAAAGTAGTTCTCATATAAATAATCTTGGTAATCTGATCAACTTTCACAAGCTTAGTCAATTATATTGATGAAAATAACAATATAAACAATACATAGGTAAAAACTATAAGATATGTAGATATAAAGACCAACAGTGAATATAGAACAGTTAGTGAACAATACAGATGCATGCGCCTATAGGCACCGAACAAGTTTTCATAAAAAACTGACCTGCCATGAGGAAAAATTATAGTGTGTGTATCCTTCGCCATTGTATATTTCATTGAACACGTACCTTCACAAAGAAAAGTTTATAAGTTAATGAGATGTGAGAATATTCAATGAACTTCGCGTTGCGAAGTCGGAAATGAGTGGATAGGGGTATAAAATGGAAGCATATAACAGTTAATATCTCAACAATACAAGTTTTCATTATCAAGCTCTGTTGTTATGTTGGAATTGAATATTGATAGACTTTGCGGCCGTATTAATTCCAGGGCAGCGTCAAATAAACTATTATTGCAATCGATGAACTGCAACCAATACTGGATAACTACAATCGTATTAAATATTAATCATATGGTACTATGGACAGATTATGACATGTGAATAGTAAAGTTCGAATTTATTGGGAGATTGGAACAAATTTGTTTTTGAATGAATATTATGGTATATAGTGTGTCCAAGATGAGAATGTCCATCATGGTAATACCAGAAATGGCAATACAGTTTTGCTGAATAGGGTAAAATGTCCAGCATCATGTTTAATTTCAAAGAGAGTGTTTCTTGATTTCCTATTTTAATGAAGTGACAATTTTATGGAAAGCCACAGTTGGTCGATATTAGGAAGCTGAACTAACCACAAACTAATGTCAGGCAAAGTAACTTATATGATCATTATGATTCTCCCCTGGTTTGTACCTGAATTGGATGTAGATATTCACCATATTTCTATATCTTTATTAAAGTTCAATTTTTCTTACTCGGAAGATATCTAAGAATCATGAATCTTCCGAGACTTCTAAGAAATGACTCAACTGAAAAAAAATGAGATGGACAATAAGTATTAATTTCATCAATTGAATTATTTGCATCTTTGCATAGACTACTATGATAAGAATGGTTTTATTTTCTTCATAGTCCTCGGATACTTTCGTTTCGTGTTTTATTTTTCTCCGTCTTGTGCTTGATGGAGCTACTTGAACAATATTTTCATATTTAAAAATATTAAAAAAGGAGAAGTTGTGTTTTAAAATTCAATTGGGGTAGTTCATTTCACCATGTTTCATCTAAGTATGAAATGAAGCATAGATTACATCAGGTAAGCAATAACTGCCCATCAAATTTGGTTTTCTTCAGTTGGGTCATTGGCCCCGGAGATCACCGTGGAGAGAGGTTTCATCGAGCAAATCAGGTATTTGATCGAAAGCAGTGCACATCTAGACGCAGGACCCTGCTTCACATCTCGCCTTGGGGAAACAGAACGCGAATATTTCCCAGTTACTCCTACAAGCAGGTGCTCATTTCAAACGTGAAGATTCGCATGATGACTCATGGATGTCGTTCATACAGTTTCACATGGCACTTTGTGTTGAAGCGTCGAAGGAGCTAATGTCAAAGGTCTGTTCCCGTTGCATTTAAGCGCTAAAAATGAACACATTCACGTTATCTGATTCAGATGCCTGTGTTCGGTTGGATGCAAGAGATATTCTTGAATCAGATAATATGAGAGCTGACATAACAGCTTTGAAACATGATCATAATGATATTTCTAAACTGTTGGATAGGTTGCCAGCAACTGGTCAGAGACACTTTCACTAAGCAATTTGAACGTCTAAAACGGCCGTTCGACCTTCCTTCAGAGTTCTAAGTAATTGCGGCATGGAAAAATCATCTGTGGTGAAGTATCTTGACGCTGGATTGTTCAGGTCTTTGTTGAGATGATCCACTTCTTTGCATAGCTACAAATCTCGTTCATCGTCACCTATAAACGTGCAAATAGAAATGGATGTTACTTCCGGACCGAATTCCTTGAATTTCGATTTCACAGGAAATTATCAAGCTACAAATGGAATAAATGTTCAAGCACTGGAAATTTCTAGAGTCAATAAAGCTCCAGTTTGGGCCATTTTTAATAAAACGCGTCTTCTAAGATCAAATACGACCTTTTATTTTCAACCATTAATTTGTTAATAACAAATTGAGGTTTTACTAATTAATTTTTTTTTCTCAGAAAGTAATACCTATATTCAGATGATAGTAAGTGGGAAATATTGAGTTTTTATCACATTAGTAGTACTTAACAATAAAAAAAATGTTTATTGTCAAATAACTAATCTTTGGAAAGGTTTTTTGACTCAAAACCTTCTGCAATGGCTATATATGGGTAATACCTTTCATTTATATATGGTCCTGCCCAAAGTTATCTATTTGAAGTATTTATTGAATTATTTATAAAAAGGCCTTGTAAACAAATAGAATATCTCCCTAGTGAAACGTCGTATCAACATGAGGTCTTCGGAATTCAATATATTGACGCGAAATGACAATTTTCAGCCCAAGTAGACCTGAATGCGTTACCTGGAAGCTGAAATATCTCATTTTTTGGTCCCGTTTTGTGTTACAATTGTTTAATTGGAATATTTTTTTCGATCAAACCTTGACTCAAATTGAAGGGAATACGTTGATCTTATTACGAAAAAAGTTCTACAAGAACTATATTAAATTCATTAAGGTAACTGATAACGAAGATACTTCTATAAAATTGACTTACGCGAGGATATTCTTCAATCTCTACTGGTACCAAAGGACTCGTTTCAAGGAGTAGCCGTTCGTGAGGCCATAAGCTTCAGGAAACGACGTCCACGGATGAGACGAATTTTCAACTTTCCAAATAACATAAATGAAACCACATGATCTGATCAGATAATTAGCTGCTTAGTCGAACATTTTTTGAATGTGTTTCCTGAAGCCTGCTTCTGTCTAGTTGGCGATTTCTGGCATATCTTGCCTACAGGTGACGACCTAATCTCAACCAAGACATCTACTGTAATTGAATATACAGTTTGTGATATAATAAACTATTCAGGATTTACACAACTCAACTATACAATGAATCAGAACAATGTTATTCTAGATTTAATCTTATGAAACAAAAATCCTGTAAAGAATACAGTATCAACAACACCTTTCCTAAAAAGTGACACACATCATCCCGAACGCAACTTTTCTCTGAGTCAACTGAATACGTCCAATAAACCTCCAGGCATCATATGATTTGCTGAATGCTAATTATAGAGCTATAAGTGGAACAATTATTAGTATACCAGTATAGGTATCAAGTAAATGGGAGTATCTTGAAATAAATTAATGTAAATGACTGTGTTACTCTGTTTCATGATATTATCAATGAAATCACCGATAAAAGACAGCTAAAAGCAATTCAAAAGTACTAACTCAGCAACATACTTTAATTTGTTCGTTGAGTCGAGAAGAACTATGAAGTTCTGTTTGAATAATGATAAAAAAACTATATCCATGAATCTGAAAATGATTTTATGAATGAACCAAGAAAATTCTGGAGGTATGTGGAAGCAAACGAAGCCAATATGAGTTCCTAATTCTATGTATTTCAAGAATATATTGTAACATCTTCGCATCATTCTTTCAGAATATATACATATTGTAATGCAGAATTAAACAATGTCCCTATAAAAGCTAGGCACTTTATACTTAATACTTACACTTTATACTTTATACTTAGTTCACATTCCTTATACTGATATAATTTCATTACCATTTCTCATCTCAAGCTTGATTCCTTATGGAATACCAGGCTATTTTGAAAGATATTGTAATTTCAGTTAAGCTCATCCTCTCTCCTTGATTAGTTTGTCTAATGCAGGAATGAATGAATTCCGAGAAGTGTTATAGCTTATCCACAGTGTGAACTCTTTTATAGTTTATTACCATTCTCTAACTCACTCACTGACTGATTGACGCACTTATTATGAAAACTCCGAAGATATAAAGGTGACCGACTTGAAACTTAGCAGATATGTTCCTTATACGACGTGGGCATGAGAACGGACTATTCGAAACCAAATTTCAAACGGGGCAAATGGTATTCGAAATATTTAGCAGCTTGTGACTGCTTATATAATCATGTACAGATTACATGACAGGCAGATTCATAGATTAATGGATCATTTTCGCAGTTCAGATTGTCTACCTAGATAGCACAAGTATGTCCTGAAAATGACTATGTCTTCAGACATTGGTAATACCTGAGAACGTGTGTTGTGAAGCCTTGGATGTTTTTGAGGCGTATCAGGTGACTGGAAGTCAGGAGAGGATATCCTCCGTATATCCAATGAAACGTCCCTAGGAGTTTTTAGTGAGGCACTTTGAATTTACTGAAGCTGCAGTTTCACATGGCACTGTAAAGCCATGGCAATTATTACTATTTAAATGTCATGGTATGAATGTAGGTGACTTTTTGATTCACCATGCCAAACAAACAGTAATCACCATTCCATTCCAATTAATCTCTAAGATTATATTTGAATTCATTTGAGAGGAAATTAAAAAATAATTTGCTCATTTTTAGTTCACTGTGGAAATTATTCAGTTTATGATTTTATGAATTGTGTTCCTCTTCGTCAAATCTATTCTACTTCATCCGAATTGTATCCGCCACCAATGTTGAGTTTAACATTACAGGGGATCGACCCTCCAACTTTTGGCTATTCGTTAGCCTTAAATAAAAACATTTTCTGAACATTATTCTTCAAATTAAATGAATTCAATAGAGACCAGCATTGAGTGACATTTTAGGAAGAAGACATTACACGAGTAGGTATTATATTTGAGATGGAAAGTAATCACTCTCCTTTCTATGAAGAAACTGGGATATTCTTATTTCTCAGAATGAACATATACAAGTAGACCATAAGCGTCAAATTTCAAATATTTTTCAGTCAACGGGAAACTACTCTTTACGAAGCTTAACTCAGTTTCAACGCTCCTACAAAATTAGTTTCGTCGTGCAATATATCTTCGAATTGTTATAAATCTGTTTGAATACCAATCAGAAAAGATATCTTCTATCTTACAAAAACCGCCTCGTTGCATTCAGATTACTGCTTCCATGTTATCACTTAATTCCTTCAATATCAAAAAACATCAAATAAAATACCTCTAATCATGTGATTTTGATTTCTTATTTCCTGGAATAAATATTTTAGAACAATTATAGAGCAGATATTAAGTGGTGAATCTTTATGACTGCTTGATCTCTTAATGAGCAATAATTGATTGAAAGTGGGCGATATGTATAACATTTTATGGTAAAACTATGTCGATATTATTCAGCACAACATGATATTGATAATATGAGAGAAATGGTATGAGTACTGATAAACTGATATTGTTCAGTTACATGAACATGTATAATAATTTTATTGTTGTCAGTTAGAAATCAGTCCAGATGTGAATAAATTGAGCTCAATATTGTAAATAAGGGGCTGCAAAATATCCAGTTTTCCTTTCTTATTACTATATTACCTGTAACCTCATAACAGTACAGGGGTATCTTTACCCTACCGACGGTATAGTTATAAACAAGTGGTGGGTTCCTACGCATTAATTCTTCTGTACATATTCATCAATAATAACAAATATCTGCATGACCAGTGCAAACCAACCCTCCTTTGTGATAACACGTAGTAAATTTCTGCTCCGTTTTATTTAACCTATTTTAACTTTATGTAATATAGTTAGTGTTAGCATTTGAAATTGACTTTTTATTTATACAAACTAAAAACATTTCCGATAAAATCAGGAAATATATTGATATTATAATTCACTTATATAATAATATTCCCATCATCAATACTTTGATTTACATATCCGAATGTCGATCTTATACTTACGAATTTGAAACATGATATATTTCTGTGTATCGATTTTTCTCAGAGACCTAATCATAAACAAACTAAAAAAATAAACTGAGTATTTGCATTCTTTCCAATGTTTAATAATCTGCTGACGAGCTAGTTTATACTCACCATGTCCTACACAAGAGGCAATTGGAGACATATGACCTTATGGAATAATATTAATATCATATAATACACAAATTTCTTGAAAACTGAGATAAATCTAGGCTGTCCATGAGATTTTCTATTGGTTGCTATACAGTTTGCATCGGTCTTGTTGTTTTACAATGAAGTCAAGAAAATTTTCGATCCATGGATGAGCACCAATCTGTGTATCACAAAGCTAACTGTTGTAAAGATATATTAACATATTCCACATTTTGAAATAGCTGAGAAGATCTTCCATTGTTCGATGGGAACTACTTCAAAACTTTTTCTAGGAATGATGGAGTTGAAGTCCAACCTTTATTTGGTCAGGAAAAACAACTGCTATCAAAATTCATCCTACCCACTTTCGACAATGATGGGTTTTCCAATACCATACTATGGAAGTTACCGAAGGTTCTTTACTAAGAAGGTGAACATGATAGAAAACTACATCTTGTATACAATTTTCCGGAAACAAGAAATAACACTATCGAATTCACTATAAACTATGATTCACTTAGGAACTGGAAAAGGGAATGAATTGGTGTGATTTGTTTTCACCTTGAGAAGCAGGACAGTCTTCACATCCATTCGAAATGAGCCTATTTTTTTGCATCTATCATTGCGATGATATTGTAGACTTTCTTGTGAATCTTGTGTAGCGGAGTGAATTTTGCTTTGACTGTACAGATATCACCATTCCTCGCCAATTTAACTTATGATATGACTATCACCATGAGTCTCCTTTGATGATCTGAAACAATGAAATAATCTTCAATCTTCGACATCAAATCGAATACCACACCGAAGTATAGAATTAAGTTTTAGATCCACCATTCTTCTAGTAGGTAAGACGTATATACTTACCTTTTAGTTTTGACATTGCGAGCTTCAGTACTAACAAAATTCACATCATTTGTAGAAAAATCGTTCACCATATCACTGTCCACCATTTGCAAATTATCTGATCCCGCCTTTGTTTAGTTTAGGTTCTACGAATTATCAGGTGCAGCGGCAACAGTGTGACCATCGAAGGCGCAGTGATTACCTTCCGCTTGCCCTCTCGTGTTTCTGGCGGGAGCGAGGCCATATGCGCGGCGACGAGACAGTTCGTGAGACAATTTAACCTTAAATAGTACCTAAAGTAATGTCGTGCTGTTAATCTTTTCTTTTTGTTCAAAAGGCAAATAAATATATGTACGAGTTGTAAAAGCTTTTATTAGCGTTAGCAGTGTGTGAACCGAATCAAATACAGTCCACTAACAAACAAATCAAAACAATCAAACAGCCTTTTCGAATCCTTCATCTACTCTCCTCATTTTGAACGAATGAAAAGGTAATCTACGATATAATTCCGATTATTGCTTCTGAACAAGCAGCGCGTAAGGGCGTAATAATTCTAAAAGTTGAATAATAGAAAACGTACTCAGGATTTTCAATATTAACCTCCCTCGGACGTTCAATTGAACCTCATGGGGACGTCCAAACCAAGTCCGGGCCATTCGGATCTAAATGAATGTCTTGTTCCATCTGGGTATGCTAAGATAAATAATACATAACCCATCCACAAGACGTGTAACGCTCACATGACAGACAGCTGATATATTGACAGTCACACAATGTCCGTCACAGACCATTCCATATCAGAGGAATCTCTGTCAATTCAAATAAACTTTCATATGACATAGTAGAGTATAATGAAATATTTCTCACGTCTTTAGCTGCTTCTACTCAGTACAATTAGTTTCATTACGTATTGAAACTTGGGGAATGACATCGTGGTGGCGCAGCTGACGTTTTCTTCTACGGGTACTAGCTGTTTCTGCGGGCTTAGCCTGCGGGCAACGGCTAGTAGTGTAAAAGTTTCGAAGGGCAACTTTACAGCAGGTGTCAGTATAGGACAAGGAGTGAAATACATTATGTAGAACATTGAATGAAATTTCAGGGTGATATAGAGTATAATTTAACGTCTTTCTAAAGCCGTCTCTGAATCATTTCACATATGCATTGAATGAATAACAAACACATTTTCGTATTAGCTGTCAATAGACAGAGTTAGAGTTGCTATAGATCGAACAGTCACAACACATCTATCAATTCCAGATAGCTGTTTCGATTATCTCATAACCTCATCAGTGAAACGAGTAGTCCGAGTAGGACATCAGAGTTATAGAAAACTTCAATTGGAAATACTAGAGCACCAAGTGATCCAAACGCCGTATGCTGGAAGATTGATTGTTCGTCAGAATGAAGAAGAGAAATCGGGGTAGTATGAACCAGAAATCAAGTTTGACGTCTTCCGACGTTTTTCGCTGTCCACGGCAAGTAATGTCATACAAGTGTTCGAAAGCAGAAAAGGATGAGGAAGTAGCTATAGTAGTAAGAAATTCATTCGTAGATACAATAATAATATAAAGGTCCTAGTATTCCAATAACATAGTATTCACGACAATTCTTCGAGATTGAAGGTCACACAGCTTGAGTTAATTTTCTGTTAAAATTGAGCTAAGAGTGGCATCTGTTATCCACAAGGAATACTAATTGATAGGGAATCGACAAGGGAGAAACGGCAGATAAGCCTCGTGAAATATTGCATAGTAAAGATAAGAGCTGCCGGTGAAGAACGATGTTCATGCGTTCTGGGAAAACGGTTCTAGTGAAAGTACTATTTCATAGAAGATGACCTTCCAGTAGATTGTGGCAATATATTGTTCATTGATTGAATATAATCAGCCATTACATCGTGAAAATTCACTCCAAACTTGAATAAAATAACTATTAAAAGTTCGATTTCCACTAGTTTAATAAACGTGACTATAGTTTCGAAAACACATAGTAGCTCCTTCAAACAAATATAACAAATATCACTTTGTAATATTCATTTGAAGATGCTACTGTGTTAGCGAAACTATAGTCATATTTATCCATATTACTAGTGGGACTCGAACTTTTGATAGTTATTTCTTTTAAACATTGTTCATTGTTTACTCGTTCCGTAATATTCTAATTTTATGAATAGTCATGGTTAAAAAAATAGGATCAACAATTAAAAGGATATCCCGTCAATTCATAAACTCGTACCGGATTGTCATTGCCAATATTCGAATGTTTCAAAGTGATTCCACATTCTGAGGAAAATATCATTTTATTCGGTGAATTAGGTAGTTGATTTATAAGCCTGCATGAAAAAGTTATTTACTTCATGGCATTACTTGCTGAAACAGGGTTGCCTCTCGTTTGCAGAAGGAGACACAAGATTAAAACCCACTCAAAATTCCGGAGGGAAACCCTGCAAAATGTAATGGACATCAAACGCTTTTTAAAAGTCAGCAGTTGACATAGTTCCACGAAAAAGGAGAAAAAATGATTCAGGTGTGGAACCTTCCTAAATTGTTGTACCTTGATAGAAATCCCAAAAATGAAATTTCTACCGAAAAATGTCGTGAGATCCCTACAAGCAAAATTTGAGACGATAGAAAGAAAGAGCAGGCGACGTTTCATCGATGATACACCATTTTGTCCACAATGTCGTGGCTCCGGCAGTTAGAGAGCTTCACTAATTTTTGTTACTCTGCTTCTGGCCAAAACAAGAAATAAACTATAATCAGGGTATTTCAAAATTTGGTCACGGCAGGAGCACTGCCGTGCTCGGAGACATTTGTCTATTGCTGACATTTGCATGCATCTTGAATTCGAAATGTTAGGTGTAATTTTTCGGATGCAACCTAAATATATTGCGCATGGTATAAGTATACAATCTTTGCTTTCCTTAGTTGGAGTAAGGGAAGTATTGTGATTGATCTAAAAAGCTTCCTAGTTATGGAGGAAATATACGTTTTAATCATTTCTGAACCGATCTAAACTATTTCTGAAACGATTTCTGGATGGAAAGAACATGGTGTGTGTAAGACGATTGCGTCATTAATATTGGTCTTATTGATTTGATATTTCGCAACTCGCTCTAAAGTAGTATAGTGGGAACAGGAACGTATTGCTTTTAGGCACAATAACGGCGCTTCAACTAGTATTTTTGATATCCATCTTCAGTTTTGCACATGGACTACTAGTATGACAACAGAGGCTAAGAATATGTATCACACGCATAGATTCAACCTGCAGGAGGTTTTAAGATTGGAGTGAAGTCATCGATGTGTCATCACAGTCTATTTTATGTGTGGCTATTCTGTGGCAAATTTTGATAGTTCATCTGACAGTCAGTATGAAACACGGTCGTATACACAGGTCTGGAGACTCTATGGTTGACTTGAGTCTCTTACGGGTCGCTTAACTCGTAGTCCCTCGCTCAGCCACCAGCTAGCGCTTGGATCACGAAGTGGTAAAACGATTTCTATCCGGAATCGCAAGCCTCCACTTCTTTCGCATTTCCGCATCTTTCGGCACTTTAAAAACAGAAGTTTCTTGCTTTACAGTTTTGTACCCCGTTTAGCATTTCGGCATAATGCACGATTTCGGAATTTGTTTCTAAAAACGCAGGTATTCCTTGTGTTGACAAGTCAACTGACAGTTGTCAGAAAATACTCCTACGTGACGACTTTTGGTACTACGGGCCAGTCGACGCTTAGCGGACTCACTGCTCACATAGGAAACAACCTCGAGTTTCCAGACCTGTGTATACGACCGTGGTATGAAACAAGGTTATACTGAAGTGTGAATAATTTCGAAAGTTAACCTGACAGAAAGTTTTAGTATAAAACATAGAGTTGAAGAATACTTTATGTAGAGCATTTAATACAATTTCAATGTAACTTAGAATGTGTATAATTTGAGGGTTTTCGATTAGCTGTTTCTGAATCATATATTTAACACGCCGAAGTGTTCGGAAGCTATTATGTTGAATAAGCTGGGGAATTCAGCCCTTTTCTGTAAATACTCGCTTATTTATATTAAATCTTATCACCAATATTCCTCGAAAATTATCAATTGTAGTCGCATAGTACCTTTTATCTTTTTTAATGAGAATCAATTGATCAATCTGATGATGGAGAAAGAAATAGGGGCTAATGAAAATAATGGAGTTGCCGATTCTAAATTTGCCAGTTTCATAACATGCTCACTTTTTACTTTTCCTAAATCTTTTTTCACAGTTTCAAAACTTATTGAGACAGTAATGAGTTGTCAACAAGCATTAACTTAACTCAACAACAGTTGAGAATCAAAGTAAGGTTATAATATCATTGAGCTAACTCTCAATTTCGGCGAAAAAAACAAAAATGCAAGAATAGTGAGGAGTTCTGGAGAAGATTGAAAATATGGTACATTTGTGGATCATTTTTGGGAACGACAAAACTACCTTTCTCTCAAGTCTGGAGATATATCATATCTAGGTAGGACAAGAATGGAAACCCTCGTATATATAATATTATAGCAAATACGAACACGTGAAGAATATACAGGAATCTACTGATGATTCAATTATACACCTCGTGGTTAATCGACTGGCAATTAATAATTGATGTGTGAATGGTTATGGAAATTAATTTTATAGAAGTACTCTTACGAGAATTCTTTCATACAGAATCATGATTATCTGAATTGGTCAGTTTCGAATAGAAAGGACAAATAATAATTTTTGTTCAATATAGCAACAATGATACAGCCATACAAAAACGGATCAAGGAAGGAAAATATTAATTCCATTGTTAAAACGTTTGTTCGCTTCTTCGTTCCAACGTCCGTCCGCTTTTGTTATATATCAGTCGTTTTATTTCTACGGCTTACGCTGTTTCCATCGCTTTTCTTATTATAGTTCATCCATCTTACCAATAAATCCTTAATAATTCATTCCAGAGATTTTATTCTCGTGTATTCTGCAATAAATAGTATGTTCAAGATTGTCATCTCCTCTCATGCAAATCACCGACTTAAATATATCACAAGATTTGCAATCATTTAGTTCCGCAGACATGAAAAGCTGCAAAGAAGTGTCTTCTGATATCAATTTGAAGATTATATTGATAATTATCAGTAACATATTGCACGAACGCTTTCGATCAGTAAATAGAGAGGTTCAAATGTGTTGAGAAGGGAACATGGATCAAATTAGGAAAAAATATTCTAAAATTCTGCCGTGTGGCACCATCTGCCACCATGTACGAGACTTTTTCAACAGATATTTGCCTTGGTAAAAATAACCATGTGAGTATTCCATTGACGAAACGTGCTATTGTCAAATCATTCGTCTTGTCTTATGCTAATTACAGCGAGTATGAAGGTTGGAGCACCTTACTATAATGTTTATAACGTATCTTCGTTTCACATCATTATTTTCATCTACAACAGACCAAATATAATCATCTGAAATTACATTCCTAATTTTTTCTGATACAATTATGCAATAAAATCTCTTGGAAGTGTTCTTCGGGGAACGGTTCTTCATCTCGTATTTTTCCAAGAAGATCCTGAATTCCAGAACATCTTAATTATGTGATGCAATGTTACAGCTCACCATCATTCTGCACAAATCCGCATTAGAGTTATTCAGATATTATTTTCTGCCATACCAACTTAACAACAGTTCTTGTTTTGGCCAAAGTTCATCTTCATAATTTTTCTCGCTTGATAGGGATCGGTATATTAGTCCTGGTCAATTTGATACTGCTTATAGGATTAGACCTGCAATTGAACAATACATGGTTATGCGGTGTTTTCTAATTAACGAATTAGATTATCCCGATACAATTTTGGAATAGAATCTCTCGGAATTGTTCTTCTGGAAAATAAAATCTCTCGAAAATGTTCTTCTGGAAGCGTTCCTCCTATTTAAGTTCTTGGATTCTGGAGTAAATATGTTACAAGTCACCATTATTCTATACAAATCCTCACTAGAACTACTCAACAATAAATCTTGTTTTGGGCCTGATTCATCTTCACAATTCTTTCTTCAATGATGGGGACTGGTACAGATGTGCTGTACAATCTGAAAATTTTATAAACTTTGATGCAATGAATGCTTAAGCGGGGTTATCTTATTAGCGAAATGATTATTTCTGTTCTAGTAATGCACATTCGCATCGAATTATCTTGGATTTAGTTTTATTATTGTGAAACAGAAGCTGTCGTTCTAAAATTGAGAGAAAGGTTCTATTGAAGATTGAATTTTAGAAAACTACGATGCCAACGGTAGTAAATAAAATTTATAAGAACTTATCAAATTATAGGTATACCACTTTTTCACAAATTGTGCAAAACGCAATGATGTGATCGTATTTGTACCAAGTGTATTGCTCTATCCACCTTTTAATAAGATTACACTTGGCGTTTGCAATGTTCGGCATTCTAATGGACTGTTTTTACTTCAGTATCACAATAGAGCAAGAAATAGGTAGTTATCTGATTGAACTATGAAATGAATATAATTTAACCCACCCCCCAAGCCCTTTGTATTAATATTTATCTGAACTACCGACATTTAAATTCACAAATTGAAAATTTCGCAAGAAAGACTACCTCAGGTGTGGTCATCCGTTACGAAACCATTATCGTAATCACTTGGAGTGATTTACTTCCACATGGCATTTCGAGTGCACCTTGGGGGTTTTTTTGGGTCGCTGAATACGATTCCGAGGCCAGATTTACTTGCAATTCATCGTAGGGGTAGTCAAATCGACAAAATTGGCCAATTTCACACCCCTAATATGTTATTTTGCAATTTCCGTGTTTTAGGCATTTCGAATGCACCAAGGGGGTTTTTTGGGTCGCTAAATACTATTCCGAAGCCAGATTTACTCCGAAGTAATTTTAAAATGCAAAAATAATAAATATTTAGCGTGTCCAATTAACCGTTTTTGCAAATTTCCCACCCCTACGATGATATTCAAGTAAATCTGGCTTAGGAATCGTATTCAGCGACCCAAAAAACCTCCTTGGTGCATTCAAAATGCCTACCACACGTAAATTGCAAAATAACATATTAGGGGTGTCAAATTGGCCAATTTTGTTGATTTTACCACCCCTACGATGGGTTGCAAGTAAATCTGGCTACGGATTCGTGTTCAGCGACCCAAAAAACCTCGAAATGCCGAAATACTTTTTTGTAGAAAACACAACTTAAGACTTGGAGATTTCGGGCCATTTTCGGCCCAATGGGTGGGGTTGGGGTTCTCAAGAGGTTTAAAGGTGTATGAATGATCCTGAGAACCCCCTGGAGCTAATGCAAAAAAAAAATTTTGATTCGAACTTACATGTTTTTTTTTTATTTTCCGGTTCATAGCACGGACTAAAAATCGGTAGCGTACTTAGGTCACGGTACCGATCTAAGAAGCTAGAGCAAATTATGGATTTAATAAATATATGGAATCCAATAAAATAATCTCTATTATTCCATTACACAAAATACAAACACTTTTCCTATGAGGTTGATCATTTGTCCAACTCTATAGCAATAGTATGTTGACAAATATATAATTATGCACTCTAAATAATGTGTATGCGCTGTTCGGCACATATTTCTGAACAAATGAATTAATAAATACTGAAATTATTTCAAGGTAAACTCAAATCACAAATCATTACCAACAATACTTCACAGCCACGGTCGTATATATATGTCTCGAAACTCTATGTTTGACATGAGTCTCCTACATGTAGCCAAACTCGTAGTCCCTGGCTCAGCCACCAGCTGGTGCATGAATCGAAGTAAGTTGTCATATCGCCATATCCTTCAAACACGGTCGTATAGCTGCCAGAGAACATCTCTCGACTCTTGCGCCACCCTTTTGGTACTACGCAACATAGCTTCCAGACCTGTATATACGACCGTGTTCACAGCTATTACATGTTGAATCTAGTTAGAACTCTGTGGCAAGCTGTTTTTATCCTTCTTAGCGAAACGTATCGATAGGGATTCAAAGCATCAATTCATATATCGATAAATTTTCATAGAATACAAATTAATACTTGAACAACAATAATATTGACAATTATTCAAAAACCTGATACCACAATATCTTGGTCTCACAATGTCTATTCATTGAATACTATATGTGGAAAACTTTTCGCTGAAAATCAAACATAATGCGCTTTCAGAAGGTGAAATATGTGAATGATCATATACGGATGTATTATTGCTTATCGCATTCATAAGCACTCATAAAATTCAGTTTCAAGTTTGGATCTTGTCATGAATGTATGTATGATGCAAGAAGTTCTGTAAGATATAATAATACAAGTTGCGTACTGCGCCTTCTCTGAAACTTGCAAGGGCTAAATCCGCGACTTAGATAAGGCCAACTTCACACCGGTTAGGCGTCACTGCTAAGCCCTAGGATTATTCATAAGTTTAAGCTTCTTTGTAACTCCCTTTCGTCGGCTTCTGAGTAAACCATTCCCTGGATTTCTTGGTTATAATTCTATTTGTTGATTTTAATCCAAATTAATTTTTCCAGAGATATAGTGGGTAAAATGAAGTATTCTAAAAGAATAATAAATATAAAATGAACCATTCCATAGATTCTTCGGTGATTACTGTTGATTTAGGTGCGATGTTATATTTACTTGTCTCAATATGTGCGCGCACGCGGGTTTATGTTTGCGTGTGTGCATTTGTACTACTTTATAATAAGGTAATATTAAATTAAATACTCTATCCTATCATGAAATTGAGGCTTACTCATTCCTTTATGTCAATGATTTCTACAGTTCATATGACTGCGAAATATTATGATGATACATAGATTATAGAACATGGAACGGTATGTATGTTGTCAATTCAAACAAAATTCGCATGTCATGACATGGAATATAATTTCACGTGTTCAATTAGATATTTCTCAGTCATCGTTCATATGTTTTCTGTTCTCACAATCATACATTCGATCAGCAGAAGACTCCGAAAATTGTGCTAATAAAAATTAGGAAAGTCTGTGATCAATTGATAGCATATTATTGATTTTCTCACGAAATATAACCTCAACTAAATTGGCTCCATCGAAGTTATGTTTTTAGTACGTCTATGATAGTTAATAGGCACCAAGAACCATCTTATTAATCGATACTTATTGTTACATGATTTTCATTGTATTCAATTTATACCTGTTGATATACTGTCGGAACAAGCAGGTTCCTGATAATAAATACGTGCAAGCAAATTTTCCTTTGGATAATTGGGATCTGTAGTCCTTTAGTTTGAAATTGGAGTATTTTGAAGATGACTATCCAACTGAAATTATATGTTATTCCAAAACCCATTGCGAAGAGCACAATTCATCAGTTCTAAATAGTTGGAGTATCACTATCTCATTGTACACGAGCAAACTATATTATTCGATGAAGTTGGCTTATGTTAATCGATAATGTCACTCAAGAAGTGTTTTCAAGATATTCAAAATGAGATTACACTCAGAGTTTGATACATTCACTTAACATGTATCATTGCACAGCAAAATCTTCAGAAGTATTTCTAACACTACAAAAACATTAGAAATGCTTCTGACGATGTTTCTGTGCAACGAAAAGTTGAGTTCAATAAAAGTAATCTCAATTTCAATTTCTCTCAAAAAGATTCCTTTAGTCAAGTAAACAATATTCTGAAGGGCTTCAGAACCTTTCCAGAAGGTATTAGGATCAGCACTTGGAAGAGATTATTAGGTGAGACATTAGGAATTTAGTTTTTTATCTCATACATAAGCGATTCAGTTTCCTATCTTCAAGAAAAGAGCATACGAGGGACGAATATACTTGCAACCCGTATTTTATCTTATATTATTTATCAAAAATAAACTTGCACGTAGTGTAAATTTTATTCATTTCCAAGGTTTTCATAACAATGTCTGTGTTACAGTATGTTTGTTTAGGGAAGGGTGCCTGCTTCCTTGTTTTTGACTTGTTTCTACTTTCGGAGAACGTTCCACTTTCAAAATAGACGGAGTATGAGTATGAACGAAAGTGAAATGTAATTTTCGTTTGCGGCAAAACATACAATTCCCAAGACGAATGTACTTTGGAGCGCTGTAACTCAGACACTATTCTTAGCAATTATATGATTAAAACGGATTATGACATATTTTTTTGTGTTTTAAAATATGATGTACACTCATATCTGAAAAAAGGACTTCCAAGGGCGATAAGATTGAATAGCTATAGCTCTTCTCTCTCCTAACCCTAATATATACTATACAGATTCGTGACGATAACAAGAAACGTGCAATTTTATGCTCTACATTTGAGGGGTCGTTTTGCAAAAAGGTATTTGACTAATAAATTAATTATTGGTGTTGTAGTCCTGATTGGCGAATGCGCCAGGTAAATGAGATGTATGGTGTTAAGAACTTTTACAACGAGCTAATATAGTTTATGATTGTTCCGAATAATTTTTATACTTGCGTTACTTGTATGCTTATAGACTTCACTTGATTGAAATATAGAACTTCAACGTCAACTATCTGTAGGATGATTCTACCGGCATAAGTATCTATAGAATGATTCTGCCGGCTTTGACTTGAACTGAGTTGGAATTACACGTTTTGCATAACATTGATAGTAGAGTAAAATTGTATTTTCAGATTGGAAAAAATAGCCGCGGTGATGCTTCTTGTACAGTGGTTCACATTAGACAAGTCTAGAATTAAAAAGGCAGGAACCTACCGTTATACTGAAACAAGTTTGTAATTCTCTTTCACCCTATATAAAGGAAACTATTGAACAAACATTTTGGAAACAGATTCTTACACATACTTTGTGGATGCCGCGATACCATGAATCTGGTATTTTGAACAGTAGCCTTCAAAATTACCGAAATTTTTTTTCCATCATTCCCGCATCGAGGAGTGGTATTCTCAGATAATTGTAGCAATGAAAGTGGCAGCGCTTCAAAAATTGCACCAGAGTCGTGTTATTGTTGTGATACCAAAAAGTTGATATTGTAAGCGTTAGAAGACGCCGAAACTCCTAACTCCTAAATCCTAAAAGTCAGTTTCTTACCTCGTTCGAATTCGGTTATTTTTTCAAAGGCATTCCCCTGAGTAAACACATGCTAGTTCAAGCCTTCTACAAATTGTATTTCACTGCATTCTAAGCATCAGTTTGGAGTGAAACTTCATGAAGAAACGTTCTATTCTGCTCGATATTGTTTAGATTGGAAAAATTTAGATTGGACGGCGAGGATGTAGATGTTTATTAGGACACCAGCTGTTACTGGTATTCTGCAGTACGTCATTACACCTTCGAGCATTGTGTGGTGATTAATTATTGATGTCAGTATAGTAATTTCAGTATCAATTTAGTTAATTCGTGATCCAAAAAGGGCAAACAACATTATCGCATTCACATAGATTCAAATAAACAACTTCCACAGTAACCCCCTGGAAAACTAATTCTTCGTATCTTTGGCGCCCTCTATTCCTCGGAATATCAACTTTTCGGTAACACAAGTTAATAATATCTTCTATGTGATCAACGGGTTTGAAAGTATTTTCATGATGGCAACACAAGATGGATGGGGGCATTCCCCTGAGTAAACACATGCTAGTTCAAGCCTTCTACAAATTGTATTTCACTGCATTCTAAGCATCAGTTTGGAGTGAAACTTCATGAAGAAACGTTCTATTCTGCTCGATATTGTTTAGATTGGAAAAATGAAGACGGCGAGGATGTAGATGTTTATTAGGACACCAGCTGTTACTGGTATTCTGCAGTACGTCATTACACCTTCGAGCATTGTGTGGTGATTAATTATTGATGTCAGTATAGTAATTTCAGTATCAATTTAGTTAATTCGTGATCCAAAAAGGGCAAACAACATTATCGCATTCACATAGATTCAAATAAACAACTTCCACAGTAACCCCCTGGAAAACTAATTCTTCGTATCTTTGGCGCCCTCTATTCCTCGGAATATCAACTTTTCGGTAACACAAGTTAATAATATCTTCTATGTGATCAACGGGTTTGAAAGTATTTTCATGATGGCAACACAAGATGGATGGGGGTTAGCCAATTCAATTTCCGACTGTTTTTGGTTACGGAATTATTTTGATATTCAACCTACTTGAGCATTGCATGAGAGAATTGTCTCCTTTGCTGCTCCAGAATATTCAATTCCCACGCCATGCACACATTGAAAGAGTAGTGTCTCGAAGACTCTCCACAGATATCATATCATTGAAAGTAATTCTAGCGCATTTCTTCGAGCGCAACAATTTCGTATATGCAATTTCAGAAAAAAATCACTCCCACTGTGATACAATGGCGGAAAACTGATGATTGTCAACTTTGGAAACCTGTATCGTTCAAAATTACTAACAAGGTGATGGGTCCCGCTTTTTTGCTTTTACTCTTATCTGATGAACCTTTACCACTATGCAAGGAGAATGGCCATCACTATTTTTTCTAAGGTGACGGGGTTTATTTAGACAATATTACTGTACTGTGATAATCTGTGGAGATAGACGTGTTGTAATGAAGCAATTGAAATAATCAATTTCCCGAATAAGTTCCCTCATTCTTTGTTCGAAGGCAAAACATGACAACCAATAATAATGACAACTGATTGTTTCTGGGTGTAATTAAATCTAATAGTCATGTAATCGTTCTCTCTGAATGGCAATTATCAAACTGGGCTTACTACCGCGAGGAGGAATTAAATGAATTCAGATGTAGGGATTTAGGAGCTCGCAAATTTATGTAGTAGCATAGAGATTAACCGAATTTGTACTTTCTATCGATTGCTTGCATTGAAAGCTTGATTAATCCTTGTAACCAAGAACTTCTTCCTATATATTGTATCTTATTCCAGTATGAATAAAATAGCTCTCTTGCGGAGGATCATTTTCCTTTTTCTGCTGTAAGAATATCTGATTAGCACAATTTCACAACATAAATGAAGAGATAATCGAATATTGAATCGAGTTGTTCGTTCCTTCGTGATATTCCATTATAATAATGAAACTAAGGCTTACTTTGTTAATTATCACTAGATTAGTCTTAGCATCATAGCATCATTATCGTTTGATACATCGAAAACATACTGAATATTTCATATTCCTCTCCCAAAAATCTGAAGAAGTGTTTATCTTCCGCAAATTTGTCTATTCCCTCCACCGATTTCGATCTGATATTCTGATTAGCTGTCCCAACTTATGGAATGTAATGAAAATTCATAATACATATATAGTAGACCATGGCTTCTTGAAGAATAACAAACTGCCAGGGTTCAAATTCAATTGGCTAATAACAATTCTTGAAATGCTTTAAGAATATTAACAAAACTTGATTCTTGGATTACAAGTACAAAAACCGGTGGGTAGAACTAGATTTTTCTCATTTTTCAACTACATAAGAGAACAACTTGTAATATTCGTAGAGCATCCTGCCTTAAAAGAGTTTTTCCCAAAAGCGATGAGATTATAGACATCACGGATGACCTTACTATAGAAATAGTTCGATGACTTCGCCATTCGATAGAGAAATAATATCTGGTAAAAAGAAGATTTGGCAGTTCTTGAGCTTGATAATTAAGGAGTGACCAGCTTCAGCTCATCTTGTCTGAGCACCTGAAATCGCCGGTGCTGTGAGTACAGATGAGATTTCCGATGATCATCGACCTCATGAATAACTATAGAGAAGGAAAAAGTCCCACTCCCCGCCCTCTGTGATATTCTAGAGGGGTCAATGAATTCGTAAGTGTGACTTAGAAAGTGTTTCATCTAGAGGAAAGCTTTCTTCAGAATAGAATCTGAGAGGTTCAGGGTATGATAAGGAGCTAAATCCCAAAACATGAAAAGTACTCCTACGCCGGTCGAATATGTGCTTTGTGGATCGACAATTTTGCAACAAATTACCAAGATACATACGAAGTCGGTATTCTATGTTCCAGAACTCTAGCATGGTTAAATTAACCAAACCTCAGTTATTATTTAACAATCGTTTTCGAGTTTCTAATCCCAAATTTTAACATATTTGTTCATGGGTTTTTGGCTGTTCCTACGTCACAAAAATATCTAGTCTACAGTGCCTTCGTGCCTTCGTTGCAGATGTGTAAAATTAATTGTCCATATAAACTTTATTTTGTAATTCACGGAATTTTCAAGTAAAGAATAAAAATATTCTGGATAAATACAACGTGATACATTAAGAAGTTCTCAAGAAAATCAACAGAATTACAAATGATACACAGCAGAATCTGACATAGATAACAAAATACATTATATGTATAACACAGTTATATCACATATTCTGGATAAACTCACTATCACTTATCTCAATAGACACATACAACGAGGAGCGAAGTGGACAAAATACTAATACAAAAGTCAATAGTTGAACCAGTAAGTAATTGTTATCTAAACCACAAACGTAGTGTATGTATCTATGTATCTCTAGATCGATCAGTTAAATCACATTTAAATAGCTTCTCTCCACTTCTCTGGCACAATCTACTGTTGGTAATTCATAAATCAGTAGAGATATTGATTGATGACCCTACTTGATCGAGTGATGAGACAGAGAAGTTGAAACAACTGCCGGGAACTATTCAGCTGTGATGTCACGGATCGATCTAGAGAGAACTTAAATACAATACTAATAGTCAGAAGATTTGAGAACAAAGTGAAACATCACAGTTGTCACATAATTCTGGCTAAATATGATCATCATATCACATAATGTATAGAATGATATCATGTATATCATTACTTCGGGTCTGAAATAGTGGTTAGAAAATATTTCAATACACTTACAAGAGCAAGAATGAGAGTATCAGTATGAATATGTGAAAAATATGTAAAATTTTCTAAAACGCATCAAATTCCGGCTTCAATAACCATTTGGACTTAGATGACTTGCGCTTTGGTAATAATGCAGTACGCGAAACAGTTGATTTACTCAAAACCAAATTTCCTGGTCGTGCTATTGGTTGAAGACTTGCTAAGCAGAGCTCCATTTTGGCGGAAGCATTATGATAAACGAAAGGGTGACACATCTGTCTGAAACTAATAGTTGTAATGTTACTATTCAATATAGGAAATCCTCATCATAACTGAGTATCTGGCGTAAGCTAACATGAGAAAATCGGTCTACTAGCTGATATAACCAGCTCGAGCTACATAGTCAAAAAGTTCTCGCAGGAACATCTAACGACCACCAATATACAAGGATTAGATTCATGTTGTGTACTTTCTGATGTTGAATTGATGAATATAGCTACTGCATTAACAGGTCTTGTATCTTTCAAATGAATATATTGTGAGAGGAAGTGATCGATATAATGACTAGAATAGCACTGTGGCAATCTTAAAGCTTGGAATTATCAACCAAAGCTAAATCTTTGATTTTGCACCACGTGAATACCTAAACCATGAATAGATGACATTTCGGAAAGTTATTAGGAAAAATCGTGAAATGGTTAGTGGAACATACAACTTGGGAATGTGAGAGATCTATAGTCTATAGTTCTAATAGCTGGCTGTGGTATGTTCTTGCATTTAGTTATTGAACGTCTTCCATTTATTGAATTTAACATTATTTAGGATTATAAAGATGAATAAACATAAAATATTGAACCATAGGCGGGATTCGAACCCATATTCCTGAATGTCTAGTTCAGCATGTTTACCAATTACACCACGTTGGTCCCATCAGAGTCATATATTTTTATGAATATAAACCTCTGAAAGGATATTAGAGCATTGATGAACAGAATGCGATTAGATGTTCCGCTATAGACCAACTATTCATGCACATTCATCCAAAGTTGAATCGTTCTGAATTGAGGAGTGTAGGTATGAGTATTACTATGATTGGCAGTTACTCTGACAGTACTCATTAAATGACAGTATCCCGGTTCTCATATATTTCAATAGAATTGAATTTTAAATTGAATTTTAATACCTTTGAAAAAAACAAAATTTCAGTTTTTCCGCGATATTTCCGCGAGTGCCGTAGATAACTTCAATTGTTAAACGGAATATTATAGAGCTCACAGATACGCAACGTTGCCCCGAATCGATCATCTTTGTATCTCTTATAGTTTCCGCGATCTCAATGACGAGAGTCGAATTTTAAACACCCGGTATTTGTTATATCCTGATTATAACTCATCCAGTGAATCTCACCATGTGGTAATTTATTTGTTAATATATTGTCATTCAAGTGCAACTTTGTATTTTATTAATAATTAAATATTTTATCAATATATAGGCCATATATTATGTGATGTAATGCAAGTTGTACTAATGGAAAGTAACAAGTAGGTTGAAGATAGTAGATTGATAAATATACTCGATAGGCTCGTATCTAAAACTTCTTAGCAAATAGGAAAATGAAACATTCAATATAATGAATATATTATCTCCATACTATTCAAATTGATAGATATACTGTTCTGGTCTACTTAGTGAGAAACATATAACACTAATTATGATTAAATTATCATAATTATGTCTTTCGGAAATCTGAATAAATTTTTACATTTCCATACTGAGTGAACACTTCTATTTATATGTGAGGTTCAGAGTTTCGTTGTATTTCATCACGCAACAAGATGGGAAAAAGTATATTATTAATAATATCAATAGCTATCACCTTGTATCATGGTATGTTACTTTTCATTCATATGTATATATCTTTTAATGATTTATAAATAAGACATAATCACCCTCATCCACTAAAAATACTGGGGAAGTTACAACTAGCAAGTCATCATCAGAATAAGCTAAATGAGGAATCAAAATATGTTTGTTTCAAAAACTATCTGATGTTAATAATGCAAACAATGGCTTACCCTCAGTTGGAGATAAATTGCTATTTCGTTAATAAATTTCCATCTCTTCCAAATGACCTAGATATTTGTCCGTACTATATTTCAAAAGTGATAAGCTTTTAAAATACAGTACTGGCAAATATCGAGATAATTTAGAAGGATGAAAATGTATAATCTAAAAGGCAATTCATTAAATTCCGATTTATCACCAGCTGAGGGTGATAAACGAGTTCTTTGAATTATTATCCCCGAATAGTATTTAAATCGGGACATTTTGATTTATAATTTAGTTTACTCTGATGACGGAAGGTCCTTAGTACTTTAAGTACTGTAACAGTATTTTATGTGGATAAGGGTGATTATTTCTCAATTATAGTATTACAGTGTAAACTCTTATATAGTTTTCCAATGATTTGTTGTGTTATTCTTGTTACTCGGATAGAGAAACTATATTGCTGTATTCTCTTGTTTCGTGTGGTACTAATATATACAATATTCGGAAGTGCATTCGGATTCTATAATATTTACCTGAATCCCATATCGTATCTTCTAATGGCTTTTTGAAACATTGAATTTATTTGTTAATTACTTTTATGAAATTGAATTTTCAAACAAGTTAAACCAGTTAGATTCAAGCAACTTCATTTTATGCGCAGTGTTAAATCGAATCCAGAATTTTATCATATTGCGGCTATACCACATTTACCTCTCAAACCTTCCCTCACCTGTGATAATTAGTTCCTTCCAAAGACAGTTTCATTTCGATATCTCTAGTGTTATGTTTTTGGAAATCAACTTTTATGTTCAAGTTTGCTATTGAATGGTGTGATAAATGTGGATATATATAACAAAGTAATCTCATTCTTATTTGTCACGGTAAATGTCTCAAACTATTCCTGGAGAGAGCATTGCCCGAAGCCAATTGCTTGAAAAACATGAAAATTTCGACAAAACTAAGAATATATTTTTATTTGTATTTGATTGTTCCATTCCAAGGAACATACAAGCTTCTATATCAATAGGGATAGTTAGCTATTGAATAGCAAATCTAAAATATTACAATTTTTTAAGTAAGTGATGTATTTTAAAATTTTTTTATAGAATATTAAATGGGAATATGAATAGCTTTAAACATGTAAAAACGTTAATAGCGTAGGATTGCAATTCCAAGCGGCAACGTTATCGCAAGTTTGTGTGTACAATTTTTAGAGGTTATTTTTCCAAATTTTTATATATTTTGGTAATACTAGGTTAGTAGGTTATCCGAAAGTTTGTTGTACCAATATGTTCTAGTACAGTGAGAAGCAACAACTGAGATACCTCTCAGTGATATGGTGAAACAGAGGAAATGTCATCCACACAGCTTGAAAACCTATAGGCGATTCCGAGATTTTGTTTTCTATTTGTTCAAATTGACCATCTCTCCATTCCAGTAATTTTTATTCGAGCAATTTTGTTTCATAAGAATTTACCATCCGAGCAGCAATTGTTTTTCGAGCAATTGGATTCGAACAATGTTCTTCCCAGAGATTTTCCTAAAACCTTTTTATTTGTTCAATGATTATTTTCATTCAGATTTTATTGATACAAACAAGAAATAGATAAAAAATTATTGAGAAAAGACTGAATCATATCCGGTTGAACTCCAGAAGTCATTTGTGCTTCAAGTTACTTGAAGCAAGGAAAACTGAACCAACGGGTATCTTATGCTTTTACTCAAATAATTAGTAAACTAACATCATCAAAGTAGGCAATTCGTTTACTAGTGTGTGACTTGGTGAATGTTGAGTAAACTATTCTGCAAATCATCATCCAGGCTGCTTGATTTTCTGCTTCACATAACCGGTTTAGAACTGATGATGAAATGAATTAATTGTTATCTCTAATGTTAGTGCCAGCGGTTATGCTATAATCTAATTCTGATTTTTCATCCAGAAACTTGGTCTGTATTCCTCAGGGGAGCATTTTTCATTGAAATTGAGATTCTGCATTTTCTTTGAAGGTTATCAAGGCTTACTAGACTTTGAATCTCACCAATTGCAGCGTTACGTGGGTTGTCAGATGTCATCAAGAATGGGAGTGATATAGGAAAGTTTCATAATATCGCTAAATAAAAAAAGTATTTCAATATAAATCGCGACTACGGTATTTCTCAGGGGAGCATTTTTTATTCAATTTGGGAATCTCAGTCTTTTCGAAGGTTTCCAAGGCATACGGGACTTTTCATTCCCTGGAATTGGTTTCATGAGTTCTAATATGTCAAGGGAGGGAGTGTTTCGTACTGTCACTATGCAGAGAAAAGCATTGAAATATAGATAGCGATTATTATCCTCTAGTTGTTATGCGCCGGCTACGGTCGCCAAAAGATCTTATAGCTAGCTATGGCCTGATTTCCACAGCCGCGATGTCATTTGTTTCAAATGAATTGAATAAGCGAAAGGCGTAAAGGACGTAAAATCGTATTCTATGTCATGTAAAAGCTTATTTGAATTAACAAGGATATCTATTTCATGAGATTGTATGTAACGGACATTGTGTGACTTTTAATGTATGAGTGGTCTGTTATGTACACAATACCTGTCTTGTTGAGGGATTAGGGGTGATCCGTCATAGACAGTCTGAACTGTGATAATGATTCATCAATTTATGGAACTGTCTGTCATATGAATTGGAGGTAATTATATCAGCTGTCGAATGTGAAAGTATGCCTATTTCACAAAAGGAACCTTCCTGCAAAATTACAAGTCGGTCGGCACCATAGTTTTGGACATTTCGTGTTGAATGAGTCAGTGAGTAATGGGTTAGTGAGTGATATATTCTCTGAAAGTTGACATATTATGTACCTTCAAGTCACCTGTAACTTTTTATTGATTATATTGAGGATATTCAATGTTTGAGAGCGGTCCCACTGTCCAACAAAATGTGTGAGCTATAAGTATAATCTTCGAATATTTATCCAACGGAAACTAATAACATTGGAATGTTGCACGGATGGTGCAACATTTTCAGATTTGAAGTTGAACCAATGATATTTGTTACCATAACTCAGACATTAGAATATCTATTCTGAACTTTTCAACTTAAAACATACCCATATTTCAGATGAATTCAGGGTAGTAAATAGTCAATACGAAATTACGGATTCTTCAGGTAGATTTTCCTATATAGTACGAGGTCTGGAGCAAAAATGATAAAACTATGTCAATAGAAAAATAAATTTATTCACAACCTTCCCTTCGAATTGTTTTCTTCCGAATCTTCACCGTCTAAAATGTAGCTTCTGATTTCCGAAACGATGCTGTTCCTCCTGATCTGAAATGTGCTCCAACTGATTGGTAAATTACTTTTCATTGCTCGCAATTACTCATCAATTGTAAACGTTCAGGGAGAGTTTGATGTTGGAAATAGTCGAATAATTGAATGATTGACAGTGACTTGTGAATGTGAGCGTCATCATTCAATTAGAACATCTCACATTTAACTCACAAAGGGCACCCACTCTTCAGATTTCTCATTCTCTCCACAATTTTGTAAGTTTGATGACTAAAGCTTTCAAATGTACCTACATTCTCAGAGAAAGCATCGTGTCGTCTGAACTTCTGCTTCAAGAAGTGCATCCTCTCCGTATGCTCGTTCGAGGCTGAAGTATAATTTGAATATATCGTGATATTCTACTTTTGCACGATGTGCTCTTGCTACGTACTTCAGGAAACTAGTTTCGCAAAAAGGACTTCAATTCTCATCAGGCTGATACTTTAGTGTATGTCCATGAAACTGGAGGTATAGTCCAGTCATTATAGGTTTTGACTGCGGAAAAATTCCTAGTGAGCTGAATTTTTGTATACACCTTTAATACGGCTTTTCAATGATTATGTGAAAAACAGACATTGATATCGTGCCGGCTAAAAAAGTTGAAGGTCAAAAAAGGTCACGAAAATCAGTTTTCCGCGAATATCTTGCGACCTATTGCTCGGAGGTCAATTGAAGTTATAACAAAAATTGTTCATCGTGCAATTATCTACAAATAATGCCCCCTGCATTTTTCTGTAAAATGAACCATTTTTTGAGCAGAGCGCTGAGAAAGCGACTACATTATGATTATGCACTCGTTTCCGCACCACCCTCGAGGTAGAATGCAAGGCGGTTTTTTTTTACATGGTTGCCCCAGTATGCATAATCCATGATATGTAATAAAGGGTTTTTCATTTAAAAGTGAAGAGTTTTTCATTCAAAACCTGAAAATACAAAAAAACAACTTATTACTAACTCATACTAATTTATATGTACATAATTTTCTTTTTTTATTCACTCATTATCGATATCCTCAGTTTCTCTATCATTAAAATTTGCTGACAAAACATCGAGTGGACTTATTCCTATACTTAAGTCGACATCTTCATCATCTTCATCAATAGTTGATTCCGCTTTTAAGCAGAACTGGCCACGGCAATGTCCACAAACTTTTGAGCATCTCAATTTTTTTGCATCCACATTTTCCGTCACAAACTTTTGTGTAATTACAAAAGAATGTGTTTAGTAGATCATCGGGTGCTGGTTTCAATAAAGTTGTCACTGGCTGCAGCATGTTATTTTTTAACTCCCAACCCCACTGTTCTGGATCAATTTATCTTCCTAGCCAAGTTTGTATTTGATAATACACTCGAAAAATATGATGTTGAGCTGCTGAGAAGTAGGTGGCAATAGCGGAAATTTCACAGCTGCGCTTTGTCTTGTTAGCTTAGCAAAGCTACAATATCTGTAATTATTTACCGAATGTTCTGTTTTGGAGCACCGTACATTAGTAGACACTGTATTCCAGCATCGACAACGACTTCTCGAGCGCAATTTTCTTGGTAGTCGAGGAATTATAGCCAAAATGATCGAATTTTTTACTGGCAACCTGTATCGAGATGCGGTTTTCGCCATTCGCTTCAGAAACACAATAGAAAAAAATGTGCCATATTTGTTTTACCAGGAAAAGCTTGGTTGCACTTGTGCATGCAAAAAATGCATTTAAATAATGCGATTTGCGGAACTGTATTGTTGCTCACCAAATATTAACCAAAATTGACCAAAATTTGTTACTCATGTGTTTTTGGGGTCGCTGATTACGAATTTGATGTTTACAAAACGCCACGCTGCATTCTAGGGCCGATTTCGGGCTTGGGGGGGGGTGGTATTTGCAGTATAAAGCGCAAATCCTCAAATTTTCTCAATCATTCGGTATTTTATGGCAATTTTGGGATTTTTAAACACAAACTAAATGATGTTCGTTAACTCATGTGCCCGGAGCAAAGTGGGGCAATGGGGGGCACTTGGGACTATTATCGAATTTCAAACATCAAACCTAAAAACCTTGTTCTCTGGAGGTTTTTGTGGTCGCTCAACACGAATTCAAGGTGCATTCTCAGCTCAGACGCTCCTGGGGCAGAGTGTCCTCTGGGGCAACGGGGGCATCTGGGGCAGTAAACCAATTTCAACTCTCGAACATCAAACGAAGAGTTTGAGAATGAAGATAATATTGCTGAAATACTGAATAATTTTATTGATGATTAAGAATAAATAAGTGCCAAGTGCCCCCCATTGCCCCACATTTCCCCACTCTGCCCCGGGCACTTGAGTTAACGAACATCATTTAGTTTTGTGTTTAAAAATCCCAAAATTGCCATAAAATACCGAATGATTGAGAAAATTTGAGGATTTGCGCTTTATACTGCAAATACCCCCCAAGCCCGAAATCGGCCCCATAATGCAGCGTGGCGTTTTGTAAACATCAAATTTGTAATCAGCGACCCCAAAAACCCCTGAGTAACAAATTTTGGCCAATTTTGGTTAATATTTGGTGAGCAACAATACAGTTCCGCAAATCGCATTATTTAGATGCATTTTTTGCATGCACGAGTGCAACCAAGCATTTCCTGGTAAAACAAATATGGCACATTTTTTTCTATTGTGTTTCTGAAGCAAATGGCGAAAACCGCATCTCGATACAGGTTGCCAGTAAAAAATTCGATCATTTGGCCTTTTTACGGCTATATTTCCTCGACTATGGAGGTTGATCAAGTATTTGTGTGCGTGCTATGAGAAGTACCAACAGATCTATGTCTTCGTCAACGATAATTGTAGTATTATTCATTGATTTTTCAATCGCTGTTTCAACTATTAAGACGTCAGCCTCATCACGTGATTGTCTTGAAGCAATACCAACTTCTTGGAACTTCTGAATAAGCATTTCAATTACATTTTCTATTTAGACTAATTCGTTGAAACAGCAATAAAGGATCGATGATTACCTGGCAGTTATGAATCTTGATAGAAGTGTTTACTGATGATAACAGAAGAACTTTGTCAGAGCGGTTGAATGTGAAAATGAGATACGAAGTATCTGCCAGTGGAGGTCGTTTGTTTCCGAATCCTCTACAATTTAAGTATATTTTTCACAAAACACCCGAGTATCAGATGAAAGTTTTCAATACACTTGAAAACATGAATAAAAAGCAACTGAGTTTACGTCTTGGTGTACGGTATACAATACCGTATGTGAATGCATTCTAGTCGCTTTTTCAGCGCTCTACTCCAAAAACGGTTGATCTCACAAAAAAATGCAACAGGCTTTTTTTGTAGATAATTGCAAGATGAACAATTTTTGCCATGACCTCAATTGACCCCCGAGAAATAGGTCGCGAGATATTCGCGGAAAACTGATTTTCGTGACCTTTTTTGACCTTTATTTTTTTTAGCCGGCGCGATATCAATGTCGATTTTTTACTTATTCATTAAAATGCTGTAATAAAGGTGTATACAAAAATTCAGCTCACTAGTAATTTTTCCGCAGATTGGAGCTTAAAACTTCCAAAATTAGTGGACTAGTATGTGAAGTGCCTTAATATTCTATACAGGGAAAACATGCAGCTGGTACATACGGAGTGGCACCAATATAATTACTGTCCCACCAAACCTCATATAAATTGACGAACGTTATGCTAAAATACTGTGATAATAGACAAATTGAATATATTTTGATAATTTTTTGTTTAGTTTTGTTATCAGTATATTTACATTTCATTATTATTTCAGTTGAACAGGTGACTGGTCTCAGCTGTTATACCTGCTACGAAAGCACTGACTCCTCTGAATTTGAGAAATGTAAGAAGGGGGTAGATCTTACTATTACCACTTGTTCATCACCTGCAACTGAATGTGTCACTGCGTATAATCAATTGAAATCAAATATGCCCCCGATGTTATTCAGAGGATGCGTCGAAGATTTCATTCCCAATGGCAACTTTTGCGATTTTTTCAGAGTTTCAAACTTTGGAGAGTATAAATGTGTTACATGTACTACAGATGAGTGTAATAAAAAGGATATTCTTTGATTGTATTTCTGGGGACAATTCTTTGTTATTTCCAATAAATCATATTATTTCACTAAAACACAAAATGATATGTGAATTATTGTAATATAACCATGCTTACTGAAAAATATAATAAAATATTCAATCATTTCATGTTTTTCTTTGTTTCCGTATTTCCAAAGATCCGTGTGATGGTAAATATACATCATTTGATAAAATCCAGTAATTTGGTGATGAGAGAATTATAGGTGAAGTTCATGATAAAATTTCCGACTCTGTTCATCTCATAGATTGATTTTTATTTCAATACGGCGAATAATAATGAAATTTAATGAATATAATAGTTTGTAATTAGATAGATATTGTGAGAGTGAAGTGTTTATTCAAGATTTCGCAACAATTGAGATAAACGTTCCAGATTTGTGCCACAATTATCGATCAATAATTTAGATCCGCTTTGAACCTCCAAACAATTGCAATCACTTCTTCATAGATTATCAATTTGTTGAGGAGTTAGTCATGAAATTCATATTAGGCATACACATATTATGCAGAATTTATAAACCAGTAGATGAATTATTGTGAGCGTAGGAATAGCGAATTCTTTTTAGACGAGGATAATGCTCCTCTGATGAGTAGTGGGAATAGTGTGATAGAGACATTGAAATTCATTTTAATCAGCAACTCTACGAAAGTATGGGTGTACATCGTTGAATCGGATCAATTGGAGAGAATGGTGTTTATCTATTGCTTTTATCTTTCTGAACGAAAAATAAATACTTCTGAATGAAAATGTTAAACCAAGATAAAAATAACTTTGGAATAATGACAGAATTAAAAATTAGAATGATGTTCTAAATTAAATGAAATATGCAAAATATAAATATTTCTTAATAATTATATTAAACCAAACAATAAATAACTTGAAATGATGACAGAAGTAAAAGGAATGTCCCAAATTGAATTAAACGACCGTCTTTGTTGGCAAGTCAATACTCCAATCCATCATAAAAACCCCTACACATATTGTTTGATATTTTGCCGCTAATCAGACCCAAATAGTTTCCATTAATAAAGATTCTTGACCCAGGTATGAATTATATATAAATTCTCGGAAAATAGGTCACATCAACACCTATGCTTATTATTCTCGTCTTTACGCAAGTTTCGGTCTCATGACCATCATCAGAAGACGTATGGATGTCTTAGAACGGAATTTCTCAAAACTTATTGTATCAGTACAGAGCGTCCTTATCGCACCAATTCCAATTAGAAATGCCCACGATGCCGAAACGGACAGAACCATGAGTAATTGAAATTGTGACAGATTAATGTCTTAAGTATATGAATATGTATCAAGGAGCAATTTTCTTATAATATACGAAGTCATGTCAAACAATGTCTGTATACGACTGAAACCATAAAACCATAAGAGTATCCACTTTCCAACCAGCTGTTGAAGAGTTTTGAGGTAATAGAAAAAGGTTGTCACACCTTATTACAAATATTGCTATTTGAGCATTCTACCCAAAATATACTTTTAACATTATAAAGACGCATGTAGGAATTTGCAAGGATTTAGTATGAATCTGACTTAATGATTCAATGTCTGTTCTATGTCTTATAGACTTGGAGTCACGTTTGATTTATAATTTTTTTCATAATAATTGGTTTCTTTAGAATATCAACATTTTTTAAACCGAATTGATGATTATAATCAACTCAGTGTTTGGCAAGCGCGGTGGAATTGTCTGAATTTTGTTTCTTGTATTATACTTATTCTTTTTTGTAAATATTTTTAGAGATTCCTGTATAAGTCCCATCGCAATCTAAACAATTCAATTTGTATACTGTGCGGGTTTGGTTATCTTTAGGTATCAAAGGTTCTAGATTTCAGAAATATTTCTCAACACAGCTAGTAGGTTCAAGCCCAACATTCACATCATACTTTTTTAAACATTTCTTAGGTTTCTCTGAGATCTCCAGAATGATGGTTATGTTATGAAATCACCTGAATTACCGTTTATCTTATTTATATATAACGTTCCATTATAGATTTTGTTTATTCTTTCTTTAATGATGGGATTTGAACATGTTTTTGGGTAGCCATTCATTTTCAGTGTATTAGGCACAATTTTTAAATTTTTGGGGCGGTCCTCTGGGTGGGGCAATTCAGCGCGATCTGTAAGGCTTTTATAACACTTTTCATATATCTTGTTGGAACAACGGAATTGAAGTGACGATAACGTTGAAACCAAACTTCCTTAGTAAACCACGAAGTCTTTATTTTTCCATCTGCATCATGCCTAATTTTCATATCCAGAAGATGTATGTCTTTGTTTACTTCTATTCCACAAGTAAATTGTTTGCAAGCGAAATTGTTAAATTTATTATTCACGTACTGAATGTTATCATTGGGAACACACTTAGGCAATAATCTACATACTGCTTAAAGAATACAACAGGAATAATGAATTCATTACAGATTTCTGTAGGCATTCCATAACCAGGTTTGCAGTAGTAGTTGAAATAGAATTTTCAATATATACATACGCAGGTCAGGAAGATTATTGGTCCTAGATTGATGGAATCTGTAAATTTCTGACTAGCAAAAGAATGCATGAATGCGAGTAGAATTCATAATATCTGTTGAGTGATAAGCGTTTCTCTGAACAACTTTGTTTGCTGAAATCATGTTCGAATACGACCACTACAATATCTTCATCCTCTTTGTTACCTCTAGTTGCCGCAATGACGCACTATATTTGTCCCGCTATGGATATCCAATGACGTTCTATCATTGTAGGCGTTGGTCGTCCGTTCCCTCTCTAACTTTTGTGCAAGCTTAAGTCACCAGTGTACATCAATTTAATAGGTGCCGGCACTATTCGACAAATATGGGAATAAATGAGCCTTCTATTTATCGCTTGCTTCAATATTATACATCCTGCATCCGAATGGGTGAGCAAAAGATAATTATCTAAAAATTGCACTACACGTTGGTCTGTAGATGTATCTTATTACTTATAGAGCATCAATTAATAACCGTGCTTCTACCGCGAAATACTGACATTGATGAAGTGAGCGTGAGTCAGTTGGGACGCATCTCATATTTTCAGATACAATTCTCTATAGCGCTTCAATAGTTTCTCTTGTAGAACAATACAATGGATCTGGTTTATTCTAACTCACAAGACTCTCCTATAGGTACACCTCTGATTTGAACTCAATATAGACTGTCAATGATCCATTAGTTCATACTGTGTCATAATTTGACAGTTAAGTAGGCACGTCCCGAGTCTTATTTTAAATAATCCGCAGGAAAATCTTGAGAAATAGGCCCCCAACGAAATATTTTTCCGAATATAATTTTCATGATTCTCATGCAGGGGTATCCGATTCTGTCAAAAATATCAGATTTCTCAATTTCCTTGATGTGTAGAAGGGGATCAGCATTGAAATATTGAATAGGAATCCCTACAATTTATTCAATTCTGATCCATTCTTATAGATGATCAAAAACTATGTAGGGTATACGAGAAGAAGTTTCAATTAGAGCCGACAAAACCTAGAAATGATGGAAAACGATAGCTGAATAATTTTGAGGTGACATTCACCTGTGCTAAAATGGAACCATCCTTTTTCACGCAGGAATGAGAGGAGAGGTGAGTTTGAAATATCGAAAGAAATCATTGAACCTTTGCAAATTTATGTGATAACTCTTGATGATCCGTGAGAAGACATTTTGTTCTTTCATTGAGGAAGGTACATTCCAAGAAACTATTGATGATTTGTCCATCATTGTGATGGCTGGTTTGGAGGCAAAAGATGAATTCCGCTTGCGAATAATAACTATTCATACTGATCGAAACTAGAAGAGTGACTACCAGTGGAGTAAACAAAATAATTTTGGAGTGTCTACATTTTTTCCCTATACTTTGACTACACGAGAGGAAAACCTTTAACGTTCCAAGAACATCATGTTAGATAGCGGTGAAATATTGAAGGAGGAGATGGGTATTCGAATTTTTCTTGAAGTTTTCGAGGTTATAGGCATAAGGAAAGCCGTCACTAGGCAAAGAGTTTCACAACTTTGCCGTTCGATGGGAACAATACATGTCTGATAGGAAGAAGTTCGGTAGGTCTCGAGCATGACAATGAAGGGGTGACTAGCTTGAACTCGTCTGGTTCGCCTACCTGAAATCACTCATGATGGAAAAACAGACGAGATTCGTAACTAACACCGACCATGAAAATATCTGCAGAAAAGGAAAACATCGCTCACTCTCTTACGATGTTTAGAGGAGTCAATGTCAAGTGTGACATCATCAATCAGGAGAATAACTCTCTTCCGGATAGAACCGAAGAGCTTCGCATATATTTGGGAGCCAAACTCCAAACATGTGGACAGGTTGAATCTGTGCTTTGTAGATTATGATAAGATACTGAGATGTAGAGTAGCTCTTTGCACGGAATAGAGGGATAGAAAACTAAGTTTTTGTGAAGCGGTTTTAGGAATGGTCCTCACATGGTCATCTCATGAGAGGGTGCTCTTAGTGGTGATCCCTAGCATGGATATGGAAGCCTTCTTAGGAATAGTTGTACCTGACATCATTAAATCAAGGATTGTGGAATCCGCTTTCCTGGAGAAGATGCAAGCATGAGTTTTGGTTGCATTAAACTGTACTAAATTATCAGATCGTCATTTCAAAATCGATGTCAGGTATCCATTGATTACGTCAATCTGTCTCTGTCTCGTTCCTCTAGCTTCATTGGATGATATATATGAGAGAGCGTTTTGCAATTTACCACCATCTGCAAAGCTGTGGACAGGACAGATGATTACCTAGAACAGATCGTTGTTGTGAATCAGGAATTATTATTATTATTACGGAAGTTTCTTCAAGAGGCGTGGTGCCAGACTCTGTCGAATGCACAAATGTCCATTCAACACGTTTAATGAATAAATTCATGATTATCTTCACTTCAATGTAGGTTATCAGTCATTAGATTTTTATTCTTCTCAAATTTTTCACAAAATATCTTGACTAATACTACTCCTTGTGAACTTAAATCTGATGAAATGAGGTTAGGTATAGGTTCACATATTCTGGTTCTGACAGGAAAGTTCAAGCAATTATGTATCATAATGCTTTCGTGCCAGTGTCGGTAACGGGTGCCTTTTTCTAGTACCAGTGTCTGCATAGTCTAATTGTGACGTTTTTTAACGTTTAATCAGAAATTTTCACTTATAATATCACAAGAGCTTAAATTACTTCCGGAAATTTTCTTGAGGGCACGAATATTTTGAAAATTTTCTTAAAACATTCGTGCCCGAAAGAAAATTTCCAGGAATAATTTAAGCTTCCTTGGATTCGGTAAGAAAATTTCACACCATAATTTGGAAAAAAATTATTAATCCAATCTGACATTTTAAATTAATTTCACTGCTTGTCAAGTCCACCATGTTTCGTTAAATAAAAAATATTACCAACTTTAGTTACACCAAATGCTAAAACTCAGATGGGTATTAGATCAGTCTATCGCCCTTTCATAATTTTAGGTCACTAAAGGTGGTAGAAATGTATTTTTTGTTAAAGTAATTCATAATACTTCTAATGTAGAAAATATAATATTAACATGGTTTGTTGCAGTAGGTGACCGTGATATAGGCGGCCACGCTTTTGACAGATGAGGTTTATATTGGTAAATTACATTGAGTTACTGTATAGTAAACCAGCAAACAAAGATATTCTTATGTAAAACATTTCTTGTAAGCATTTGCGTTGAACAATTTGAGAAAAATGAAATGCTTTGGAAAGTACAATTTATGTAAATACTGCAAAGAGTTGAGTCAAGTGCAAATATGTCATCCAAAATTAAAATATTTAACGAATTTAATGGAAGATTACGACCAGGAAGCGTTAGAGTTAAATGGTTTGTATACGAAAATCCAAGAAAGTCTCCTGCAGATGTCAAGTAAATATGGCCTTTTGCGTAAAAGAGATTTGAACAAAATTGTTTCAAAATATTACATATATGTCTTAAAACACAGACATCTAATTAATTCGTCACCTTCCTATTCACCATTAAGAAAATACGATGGGTTAGAATTCAAACAACATTTAAATCTTACTACGTTTTTTGAAAAATAAATTGTTAATGCATAATAATTAAACAAATTTGGGTTTTCTGTTTAATGAAACTTTATAGCGAATAATAAATAATAATGCTAATTCTTATAGAAATTTTGCATTATTCACAGGAATATCTACAATATTTAATGGTTGTAGATCATATGTCTACCTTTTCAACTGTCAAAAAATTTCCACTTAAATATCGTGGCGCCACGAAAAAATTTCCGGAAATTTTTTTAATTGCCATGGTAACTGGTCAAAATTAAGGCATCTTATTGGTTAAAAAGTATAGGTGTGAAATTTTCATGAGAAATAGTATTTTTAACTGCACCAAAAAAATCCATAACAACTAAACGGCACGGTGTCTGCGAAGTATAGTGCAATTCCCTAAAACAAACAGTTTAACGAATTAACAAAGGAATCACAGGAAATTCTATCTTTCACGCCTTCTTCATAGCCTATTGGACAACAGTTTAACTAAAATGTTCTGATACTTATATATATTTCGAATCCTTAGTAACGATTGTCAAGCTTAATATCATCATATGCTTAATAATAACCAGAGTTGTCAATTGTAACGGAAACTGGTAATCATAGGGACTTGATATTCAATAAAAAATTCTTGGAAAAATACATTCATTAGTAAACTCCGATGACTGACCTTTACCTGGGCTGTATTGCATCATAATTTGAAGTACATCACTGTATATTGATTAATATCCCCATCATAATGAAGATATGTTTTCACACTACTAATATATAACATAGAATATCAGCATCATAAATTATTTCAATACCCTTATATATGCATATTCAACAATCGACTAACAATACAAACTGTTAGGATAGTTATTATCAGTTAATTACTCCTAATGTATAAATAAGTGAGCAATGGCTCAATCGCATTGATATTTTTATGAGATATTCGTTTGTAATCATCTGCTTCCTATTTGCATCATTTTCAAACAAGGCATGAAATATTTCCACTATTGGATCCATATTCTTATTTAAGTACTATGATCAAAATATGAGATAGCAGAATCCATCAAGCATGTATTTATCGTATAATTAGTTTAATACTATATTCTCCACCTCCCCAGGATTGTCATGTGTATATAAAAGCTGTGATCGATTGATAACCCAACTTCCCTCAATTTAGCAAACTAGGTTTCGGACACTCCTGCGGATCACATGTATATAATTGTAGGAAAAGAAAATGTATCGTAGATAGAATTGGAAGTAAAAAATAAGATTTGAGACAATTTTTTTGAAGTGTAAAAAAAGGGGAAAAATTTAGATCTCTGACCTCGTAATACTCCATATATCAATTATGCATAAAATCGAACCATAATCACAAAACTCGTCCGCCATATTAGCCCTTATCTAGAATTTCTGAATTATGTCTGAAAAGTTATCTCCTACCCCAAAAAACGCCACATAACAATTTCGAAAAGAATTGGATCATGATCACCTAATAATAATAATGTTTTTGAATTTCTGAATTTTGACTCAAGAACCATGATCTCCGACCTCAAAAACCACCATATACACTCGGACCATGATCACAAGACTAGTACGCGATCTTACCCGCCTTCTTGAATGTTAAAATATGCTTTCCGTATAATAATCACTGAATTCGTCCGTCATCTTGGAGCCGTCATCTCGTTTTTTTTCTATTATAAATATTCCATAACGCATTCTCAGTCCAATGATGAATACTTGGACAGGAAGAACATGATCTCCGGATTTCTTCCGACAGGGGGACCCGTGTGGTTCACGGACGGATCCAAGACTGGAGACTAGCGAAGCCGGAGTCTACTCGTGCATACTTTCAGTTCCTCATGTGCTCACGTGACCGTTTTCAAGGTCAAGGTCTGTGCAATCCGGATCGGTGTCCTGGAAAAGCTGAAATAAAACCGAGGTGGGGGGATTCAGATCTGCACTGACAGCCGAGCGGTCTTGTCTCCTCTTCGGCCAGAGAGTGACTTCTAGGGTTGTTTTGGAGTGTAGGGAGACTCTTTCTGAATTAGCCATGATGAAAATACATCAGCTAGTTATTTACCACACTGGCGTGAAAGTAAACGAAGTGGACGATGGATTGGACAAACGGGATTTCCTAGGCACCTCGGCTCAACGATCGAAATTTCATAGAACCACCATGCTCCACGACCTCATAGGCAGTGGCTTCCGGTTTGGAATAGTACCTCCGCCATGAGGCTAGCGAAATTTAACATTCTTGCTAACATGTTCGAAAATCGTTCTTTCTGTGAGCAGAAAAGGTATAGAAGTGATCACAGGACTCCCCACAGGACACTGTCATCTGAACCGACATCTACATTTAATGAGTCTTCTTGGTGACCCAGGTTGTAGTAGACGCAGATAGAAGGACGAAACTGCTTCTCATATCTTAGTGTAATGTCTAGCACTGGGGATTTTTCACGCTACAACATCATTCGGCAGCGCATACATGATGCCTGAGGTCAGTCAGTTCATACAGGATTCTAGTTTTCGGCCCTGCTTCAGGCCAGCTGGACTGAGTTTTGTATCAAGGGGCTCCAGTCAAGTGGCCCAAGTGCTCTGGATTCGTTCACTCCCATTTTGATTGATTGATTGAATGTATTAATATTTTTGGATGTCGATGGAAGAACTTGTAAAGTTGCAGTCTCTCACGTAGAAGATAGAAAACTAGTTTTTGAGGTGGATGTACCAGAGACAAAAGTCTATAAAATGTGCTTCTTTACGAAGACAAAGTGAACAGTTTCGATCTGATAAGAGACTTTATGTCTTAACGATCATCTGCTTTTCCCGAATATAGACTTCTCCATTGAAAAAACACAACTGCAAGAAATATCGTTCATCATCTCCGGGTTTTCTTCCGCGTAAGTCTTTGGTCCCTGGTTTGATCACCCTGGTCTTAATCAACGATTCAGCAGAATCAGATCTGTGACCTTCAGGTCTTGCTTGACAATTCTCCTGTTTGGGAGAAAAACATGATAAATTACTAATACCGTTCGAATATAACAAAGAGAAGAAAATGTGGAATTTTCAGTTAAACATATTTAATAATGGTGGTGAGTTAGCATAAGTACGTTCATTGAGTAAAATGTTTTTCCGCCTACCTCTATCCAAAGTACACATTTCCTGACCTCATTGTAAGGAGCAAAGTCGTACTTTTCCTCCCTAGAGAGGAAAAGTACTTTTCCTCCCTGGGGAGGAACAGTAAAAGTGACGTCATGGTACGTCATCAATAAAATAACTTATACGGCATTGACGTCTTAAACTATAGTCTATCATATAAGTATAAATTTTGCCGTTTATTCATAGAACACAGTGTATTTCGCAAAACGGTAGAAACCAGTAAATTGTTATTTCAATTTAACGATTTTTACATCAATAATTTGACTTCAATTCATAGATTCATCCGGTTTTCGAATTTAGGACAGGAATATTAGGTATAGCATGCTATAGTCGATTGACAGATTAGCAGTTTCAAAGTGTGTTACGCTATAATATATCTACAAAATCTAAAATAATATTTAATAAATGAGTGATTCAAGCGAATTTGAAGATATAAATAAATACACCACCGGATATTTTGGAACAAGTTAATGTAACAGTACAATCTCTATTACCTACCCCAAAAATCTGAAGAAAAATACGAAAAACAGTATTTACATTTCAAGCAATGGGCCGAAGAAAAGCGTATTCGTACTTACTCAGAAAATGTTATTTTGGGGTATTTTTCGCTATTAGCAAATACATTAAAAGCCTCTACATTGTGGTCCAAGTATTCGATGCTACGTACCATGATTCAAATGAAAGAAAATGTGGATATTAAATACCCCAAATTAATTTCTTTCTTGAAAAGACAAAACCAGGGACATAAACCTAATAAGGCAAAAAACTTCTCAAGAGAGGAAGTTAATAAATTTTTACTAGAAGCCCTGATGATAATTATTCATTAATGAAAACAAGATATTTTCAAGAAGTAAATATATCAAGAGAATAAAAGTTAAACGGCAAATATTATAATAGAGCTACAACAATACGCTATGTTTGTGATTTCGCAGAAGTTCCCTGTGAGTCCCGGTAGCGCAACGAGTTGGTGCACCGCTCACTGTTCATGATAAGCTTGTAGGTGTTGGTTCAAATTTCGGCGTCGACAACTTTTTTTTTTTAACTCTTTCTTCTTTGTTTTGTAGGTTCTCATTTCCGGAATTTCAGAAGCATGCAGGTGTGACGAGCTCCTTAAAATGGCCATTACAGATATTGAAGATAAAGGTTCAATTTTAATAGTAAGTATACCAAATTCTAAAACAAATATACAGAGAACGTTTGTAATCAATGCTTCACCGGGGAATGACCCTAATTATATTGACATCTATAGAAAATATATATCGCTACGCCCTAAAACAGATCAGACACGTTTATTTGTCTGCTATAGAGCAGGAAAATGTATCAATCAAATGGTTGAAAAAAAAAACTATTGCTAAAATTCCTAAAAACATTGCAGGATTTTAAAAACTGCATAATGCCATAAATTATATCGGGCATAGTTTCAGAAGAACCTCGGCAAGTTTACCTGCAAATTCTGAAGGAGACATTCTTACTTTGAAGCAACACGGAGGTTGGAAGTCTTCGAATATCGCTGAAGGGAATGTGGAGCAATCTCTTGCAAAAAAGCGAAAAATTTCGAACCAAATTATGGGAGTCACTGAAGTTAATGAAATTGATTGTAATCAGCCAAGTACGAGTACTTCCGGAGGATACCAGCTGTATGATAATGTTGAGGAAAATATCACGAAAACTGCGTTGGCTCCAGCTCTCACTTCTAGTGGTATTCAAATAACCACTGCTCAAAACTGCACGTTTAACATTAGTTTAAATGGTTACTCTACCACAAATTAAAAATGTGTAGGATGCAAGAATGAAAATAACGTGCCTATAAGTTATACTGTACCTACTTCTCAGCTTTAGTTCTTTAATAAATTTTGCTTGTTTGTTTCATAAATAAGTTATTTGAAAATGACTTTTTATTTGAGGGAGGCGGAAAAATCATATGTATAACATGGGGGTAAAGTTCCTTTTCCTCCCTTGAATGGAAAAAATTCATCCTCGGGAGCAAAAGTAGCACTTTCCTCCCCTGTTATACAAATAGGTAAATATGGTCTATATATCTATTAATTTTTGAGAATCTTACAAGTGAGTATAATTTTATTTTCTGTATGTAAAATTATGGAATTGTTGTTGAATGAATGATCGGTTTCTTCTAGGTGATAAGCATACGTTGAATTTAGTTTTTATAGGTGAAGTGACTTCATCTAGGGAACTACTCATGACATTGGTTTGGTCGAACATCGGCAAATCATCGGACAGATACAGACCACGTTGAAACGCTTTGGTCAATGTAAGAGCACGTAGAATGCTGAAGGATATTCAGAGGACACATATCTTCAAGATATAACGTTTCAAGGATGTTGGCAGGCGGTCCATTGGATCTGACCCTTGTTAACAGAAACTCGATGATGAAGCATGAAGCAATATTTGTGGCGGGTAATCCACCTATCAGCGGATCCAGAATTGCCACTTTAAAGTGAATTCGACTAATGTTAAGTGGATACTTATTTCATGTCATATTTTGTAATTTAATCAATTAAATTAATAAGTAAACCAGAAAGCTTTATGTCCGCACGGGTTTGAAGTACCTACATTATTGAGTAGTTTGTAAGTAAGCAATGAAAAAACAGTATTCAACTACTATGACATGAAACAAATTCAACTTCAAGCCAAACTATGTTTTCACAGACTAAACAGTTGATTCACGATACTCACATCGACGAAAATCTTCAATTGAATAATAAAGAGGATCACAATCAAATGAACAAGACTCTGAAACTACAATTCAGAAAGTTTATACAACAGCGATAATGGCTGCGTTATGTCTGCAGTTACAGAATACATGAACATGTCGGAACACAACACAGAAACTTCCTAAAGCATCGGTTTGCGGTCACAACCAAATTCACGTGTTCATATACATATAAATTATGAATTCCTGTAACGTAGTGTCATGATGAAAAATTTGACCAGAAATTTGAATAAAGCTGATAGCTATCCGTAGTTGGCGGTAGTTAATGATGTTATCAGCATTATTAAGAGATATGTCAGAACTGTAATGTGAATTAATTCTCACACTATCATAGGCGTATTTCGCCACATTTATATAGTTCAGTTCTAGCTTCTGTACATGCATTTTAATTAAGTGGACTCATTATTCCAGCTTTGGGTATTCCTCTTCGTTTATATCCAGGAACGACGTTACACACTCACGATTCAGTTCTTCATGATTGTTAATAATGATGTTGGAATCATGAATCGATAGGAATTATCTTGATATTCATACTGAACACATGAGGAAGATGATTAATTTCAGAGGATTGCTAAATTCTCGATAAGTATAAAAGTGACCAAAAAGTGAACCCCCATCCTCGATCTCTTTTTTTATGGAAATGTCAATGTTGAGATTAAGTTTTCAAGTTTTCATTCTTCAGATATATCTCAGTTATTCATGGAATTGAAATATAACAATCCCTAGATTATGAGGCACTTATTCTTGCATGAGAATATGCAGCTTTCCGACGGAAGCATATTCAAACATCTTGATGCTGGAGAGACCTATCGATACCTGGGACTTGAACAGCGTCCTGATTATGAAGCTTCCCAGGTGAAGGTGGCTCTCCACGGCAATACAGAAACCTTGTTCGAAAGATTTGGTATTCCGAACATTCAAGTGAGAACAAGGCAGTCGAGTTTAAACCTTCCCGCCTAAAAGCACATATTAATGCCGTGAAACTAGGCCTTATGCTTATGCGGCATGTTGACAAGCCGATACACGGTGTTTTCTAAAGAAATATCGGAACGTTTGAGTTGACAACCAGGCTAACATTCGCCTATCTAAGGCCAGCCGGGCTTACATCGGAGACCGAGGGATTTACCGTAGCTTGCCAAGATGGCGTAATCAACACCTCAGTCCATCGCCGCAATGTGAAGGTGTGTAGGTTCCGGATTTCAATTACAGGGCCTATCGAAAGGCAGCTGAGACTCTTTTCCATCTGCTATCGGCATGTCTGGCAGAAGCGGCCCCGGCGTACACACATTGCCATAATACGGCCCTACGGGTGCTGTATTACCATCGGTCTTGTTATGTTGGGGCCGTTTCGTGCCCCGTGCGGGCGGCGTCAGTTGTAATAGAGTATTTTCGGCTGTGAGCCGCTAGCTTACGGTATATTTTAGTAGCTGGAAAATTCCTTTTGGTACGTCTTACGTTAGACGCGCGTAGCTGAGACCTGAGAGTACCTGTTTCTATTTTAATTGAAGTTTCCTATTTGATGGACATTTATCGAAAAAAGAAGGGCCGTCGGGCACGGTCCGATACCTTTTCTATTACATGGAGTGAAAATGGCACGCGAAAAGTCGTCGTAAAGCCGTATTAGGTACAACCAGTTTGCACTTTTCTAACTCGCCAGCTACGCTCTCTCACGTGAACGTCATTCGATTTATGTGAACTTGACCAAAATGGCCAATATAGACCGGAAAAAAAAAATAATTAAAAGATGAGTTCCATGACATAAAACTATATGCGAATCTACATTTTCTCGTAAAGCAGATCCCGATCGGATGTAAATGACATGAGATATCTTAATTTGAAAAATAACTAAGAAATTTACTCAAAGTTTAATTTCTGAAAACTATCCAATATTTTAACTTGAAATTTGAAGGGTAGTTTTGAGACCATAACACCTATCTTCAGTCCAAATTTCAACTCGGTTGAAAAATGACCGAGTTAGCCGTTACGCAAGATTCCTTGCATATGTGAGTATATATATATATTTATTACGGGGAGGGGGGAGGTCGGATCAACTTGAAACTTGGACTGGAAGTTCCTTGGACATTGACAAAGAAAGGGTTCTACTTTGGTTTCTTAATTTTCAATACAACCAGAGATATTGCTTTTTTTTTGCTAGACTATCCTTAAAAATGGCAAAAAAAACCCATATGGCCAAAAAAAGGAGTTGCACCCACTTTGGGGAATAGAAATTCCAGGGGGTTACTATTGGTACCACAACAAACATTGCCCACAGGGTCGCTAAGCATCGTAAGATTTTCGCCAACCATTTGCCAGATTTACTCCACTAAATGTAGTATCAAACTCAGAATGAAAGTGTCATTTGTTTATACTGCTGGAAAAGCACTCGTACGGAACAGACCAAGAACCGATGCTACCTTACACGTTCGGCACCTTGATAAACAAATGAAGACTACGTATGTCACCAATTCTCTGCTCCGACAGAGAAGAGTTTTGAAAGAGGAGGAAAAAATCAAACTCTCCTGTTCGAGCTCCTAAGGCTATACCCAGGCCACAAGGTCGTATTAGTGGTTCTGATCATCGGTGTTTTGGGTGATATTCGGTCTGCGAATATATGAAGATCATTCCGGCCTGTATGAACTCGGCGCAGATATATATATCATGTGCTGAAGTAATCTTACTGAACCCAGAATATTTCTGCATCTCGTCTATCAGGATTTGCGCCGAGTTCATGCAGGTCGGAATGATCTCCATATATTCGCAGACCGAATATCATCCGAAACACCGATGATCCGAACCACTAATACGACCTTGTGGCCTGGGTATAGCCTGAGGAGCCGGAATGCTGTCATTGAATGAGTACTGTCAAGTGATTCCCAACCAGAGCAATACTTTAACCTACAATCCTTACTTCAAAGACGACTGAACTTTAGATGAGTGTGCGTATGGTAGGGCGTCGGTAGGGCATCGAATCCCATTGTGTTCATCAATGATCTACTATCCTTTCAGAGGTTTATATTTACAAAAATATAAAAATCTAACGGGACCAAAGTGGTGAAATTGGTAAAACCCTGAACTAGAAATCCAGTAACGAGGGTTCCAATCCCGCCTATGGTTCAATCTTTTACGTTTATTCATCTTTATAATCCTATATTAAATTATCTAAGTTATCTTCATAATTCAGAAAATTTAATTCTAAGCTCATTTATATATAATAGCACTGACCTATTTCGAGGCATGTGAACAGAACTGTGTAGATATAGATATTTCTCCCAGCTACGATGTAATGAAACTCACTGAAAATTTCAAACTCCAACTTTAGTTATCCACAATAATCCTGATGAACATTAGTAGATATGAGTGTATAATGAAAACAATGTGAATGATCAGTTGAATCGGGTGATTACAAAGAGTTGATACAAGGTATCTCTGATTAAACGGAAGTGCTAATTGTGCATTCTTGAAATTTTTGGTAAATAAATATCTAGTAGATTTATGAGTAACATCAGCAAACATCTACACGTGCATCTAATGCTCATTATGTAATTACAAACAAAATTGCTTTTCTAGGAGTTGAATACGATCTAACAAATAAATTTCACAGACAACTCTGGATATTAATTAATCATCGTGACTGTGCGACAACTAGACGTGCAAGTAATTACGTTTCCATTAGGGCGCCCTGATTAGCTGTCGCCTACAAAGCCTTACTGCAATGCTTGCAGTTTTGAATCCCTTCGCAACAAGTGAATTTATATTATTTTTATTATGTTCATGATAATTCAAGTATCATTCCGAGAGTTTCTCTGTGTGGCATCTTACGAGTTGTTAGTTGCGCTTCGGTCTTGAAGTAGCGGATTGTGAAGATAGATGGTTCTTAGAGAGAATGCATCACTACATGACAATCAATTTACAGGATCCTTCTTTCATTCGAAATATTTTCAGATACTTATTTCTTTATATTGTAGTTCATTCCAGCTGTAACTTACTTAGGCCAATGTGATGCAATCTTCCTGAATATTGAAGATCAAATTTTGATTGTAACTAAAATATAGAGTGTTGACGTTGAAATATCATTATTGATTCCTTCTATTGGTCTTGACTGTTTTGACTTAGGAAAGTCGGTACAAGGGGGTTTTATTTGTCGACAAATAAAATCTTTTAAACTCAGGTATCAAGTGTCTCCTATAATATGTAGGTTTTTCCTTTTTTATCATAGTTTGAATCTCCAGTTTCGTGATAAAAAGTGTGTTTGTCTGTTCTCATTCCATGTAATTTAGAAAAGAATGTTTTGAGATCCAATTAAAACTGCAGGTACTTTAACCTTAACCCTGTATTTCGGTTACAATTGAGATTTGATAGACAAATTTCAGAATCAAGTTGATTTAATATGATATAATGATATTGTTATTGTTTATCTCATATTTGGGATTCTCATTGCGGCGAAAGAGCCCGAGCTTTCTTCTTCAACGGATATGAGTTCTTTCTGCAGCGTAACACTATTCTATGCTATTTATACTTCCAAGTAAGCTAAATTTTGAACTTGAAAGTTATTTGATTCACTATATGTCAACTTCAATCAATACATTGTTGAACGCATAATTCGCATACGTAATGTAAGTGGAATCTTATGGAATTGAATCTTCCAATAATTGAACAAATGAAATGAATGCGAGTAACAAATTTTGTGGTTTACGAAAATAAAAGCTCGTTTTCTGACAAATCTGGTACATTATCACATTTGACTGGCCAACAGAAAAAGTAAATATAAATTCAAACGAAGTGGCTGGTTATCCACAGTTGGCATTGTTTGATGATACTATCGACGTTATTAAGAGGGACTTTAACAATGCCAGAATTCTAATGTGATCCATTTCCATTCTAGCATATATTTGAATGCGTCATGCATCATTTGTACTGACTTTCATCAATTAACGTTAATCATTAGTAGAGTGGTTCTAGCGCAAATATTATGTTAAAACCATTTCCATGGTAAATACGTAGATATTTGGCAACTTGATTCCAATGTTATTCGTTCAATTTTGCTGAATAGAAAATATTGTACGTGAAGAAATTCCATCATTCATTATGTATTCAGTCTCTCCCCATTTCCTGGATACTGGATTGGAAGTACTTCGTTCATTCAACAAAACACCTTAGACAATGTCTACATCTTACTTTTCCGTCATTTCCCTAGACATGACATACGTATTTCTCATCTGAGAATTTACCTTCAATATGATTATATAAATGAGAGTGAGACATAGACCAAATTATATACTCTCCTGAATTAATGGTTGCAGAATATGGCCCACCATTGCCGGTCATTGACATATATAACGGTCGATGACCTGCATAGACTCGACAAAGACATTCGGAAAACAATGTAATGATGCATATCCATCACAGTTTGAATCCTAAGTCGTCCGTTTCAAGCATTTCTCCCATCTCACCGGGGAAGTAGGGGAATCCTCACTCTGTAGGGTTTGCATCTAAGTGCGGTTCTGAGTGAAGCGTGTAAGGTTCTCAGGAGCTCGGACCTGCTCCTTTACCTTGTCAAAACTTACGAATTGGCCAGAGTGGGGATATTTATCGTTAAGGCTTCACAAACAGCACGGCTTGTACAAAACCTTGGTCTAACACTTCAACATGATGAGTGTGAAGGTTCCTGATGTCAGCTAGCCTGTAGAAAGGCGTCTGAGATGCTTTTACACCTGCTATCGGCATGTGCGGCCTCGGCGTAATGCGGATCTTCATGTGCTGTATTACCATCTAAGGTACTCGTACGGAATACACCAAGAGCCGGTGCTACCTTACATGCAAGGAGATATTGTTCGTCGATACAAAAATGCCAAATCAACTGGAATTACCCATTTCCGACCGTCAGGTTCATACTAGCAAATAAGCCTAACGCTGTCCTTCTTTTTCTGCATTCGGTCTATCGAAATCTGTGCAGAGCTTTCGCGGGTCGGAATGATCTTCGAAGTGGAACTCAGCAAAGACCAAATTCCGCCCAAAACACCGGCGATAATCAGAACCACTTATACAATTTTGTGGTCAGGGTATAGTGAGTGAATCTCTAACAGGAGGTCTTGATACTTTGTCCATTGTTCCTCCTCTTTCAAAGCTATGTTATTCTCTGTGGGAGCAAAAAATTCGATGACATACATAGTTTTGGTTTGTTTATCGAGAAGGACAACGCCAGTCCTATTTGCCTGTATAGACATGACGGGTAATTCCCATAGATCTGACATATTTTGTTCCCGACAACTGACTCAATATTTCCTGGTATGTAAGGGAGTACTGGCTCTAGTTCTTTTCCGTAAGGGTGCCTTAGATGATAATACAGCACGCGTTGAGCTGCATTATGGCGATTTGTGTACGTGAAGGCCGCTTTTGTTGAACATGCCGACAGCAGGTGGAATAGAGTCTCAGGCGCCTCTTGACAAGCCCCGCAGCTGAATTGAGCACACACATCTAGTTGAAGCGATAGACCAATGTGTTGATTACGTCATATTGGCTAGCTGCGGTGTATTCCTATATATTTGTATTCATATTCTTGAACTATTTGTAATGTACGTTTCGTTTTCTTGATTCTATGGTTCTTCATTATGACAAAAAATATAATAAGCCATCTCTTAATGACGTTTTGATAATACAGTTTTATCTTTATCAAAAATTGTTATGCTTATAGTGGAGTAAATCTGGCGAGAATAAAGGCAATGTTGTCGAAAATTTTACGATGCTCAGCGACCCGGTGGAAAAGTGTTTGTTAGGGCACCAATAACAACCCCCTGAAATTTCTATTTCCCAAAGTGGGTGCAACCCCTTTTTTTACCAAAAAGGGTTTTTTTGACATTTTAAGGGTAGTTCAGCAAAAAAAAATCAATATTTCTGGTTGTATTGAAAATTAAAAAACCAAAGTAGAACACTTTTATTGTCAATGTCCAAGGAACTTCCAGTCAAAAAACCCCTTTTTGGCCAAAAAAAAGGGGTTGCACTTACTTTGGGAAATAGAAATTTCAGGGGATTGTTATTCGAACCACAACAAACATTTTCCCCCGGGTCGCTGAGCATCATAAGATTTTTGCCAGATTTACTCCACTATTATTATTGTTTCCATGTGATTTAGAAAAGAATGGATCACTTTGATCAGTGAAGTTCGTTTGCAGGCGACTTGTGTTTTGACATTCGATTAAAACTGCAGAAACCTTGATACGGTTGTGTGAAAGAGTAATGTATAGCTAATTATCAAATTGATGTACTTGAAACAAATTGCATCTAGCTAATTAAATACCTACAATTCTATGAATTCACATATTCTTTTATTTAGATTCCATTCCGATTACTAACAACAAGTTCAAGATAATTTTATGGAATTTAATTTTAAACTTGTCATAAAGTTAAATGTCAGAAAGTATCATTATTGTGTTGATGATAAGATTGGTTCTAATCTTTCAGAACTTTATGATAATCTCTTGGATAGTAGACTTCCGCGGACAGCCACTTTCTATTTCTACATCAATTAGATAATAATTATTCATACATTACTCTTCCCCACACCAACCGATCCAGAGTTTTCTGCAGTTTTAACTGGATTTCAAAACACAAGTCGGCTGCAGACGCAGTTCATTAATCAAAGTCATTCATTCTTTTCTAAATTACATACAATGCTGTTTTTATTACAAGGCATATATTCTCTACTCTTCAATACTTGTCAAAGTAAGAACGTTTTTTTGCGTTGTCTAGGTATGAAGAAGTGATAGGGAAGCATCATAACCAAATCAGCTGTTGAAGAGCTCACTTATTCATTTTGAGGGAGATAAATTGGACGCTAATGATGCTATATTATTAGTTATCATCCTCTGAGTACATAATGACATTCCCAGAATAAGTTGTCAAACTATATCTCACTAAGATCTACTGAGTATAATTATTCAAATATTGGGGTACAGATATCTGCTTAAAATTGGAGTGGACATGGCGAAAGCTGCCATTAAACAATTCCAAAGAATGTGTTTACAGATTGTTCGATCACTACCTGTTTCCCTGGTTCCGCCCGTTTTATCGTCTCCTACAATCCTCTCTCGTATGATTTCCCAGCTTATCATTGATAAACATCCTCAGATTAGTAGCGCAATATGCTTCAAATATTGAATGAGCCAATAGGCAAAATATGTATGTTGTTAATGCGTGCGCGTCGAACGTCATTTGTGAGTAGTCCGGTGTGTTGAGATTTAATAAGTGCGATGAAGATTCGGCAAAGATTTGATAGACTTAAAGTATAGATTTCTATACTTTTACGCATTCAACCGCAAATAAATGAATATTTACAAATATACTGACATTTTTTCCATCGCCAAAGCGTTGTCACTTAACTTGAATTTACATCTCATCATATTGTGGGATGGACTAACTTTGAACATGTGTAGGTACTTCATTCTTCCTAACCGTGTACAAGGGAGGTAAGCGCATCTCACACTATAGTCTGGGAGATAGATACATATTTTGGGCCTGAGATATAACATGTTGGCATGTGTGTTATCTTTCAGCAATAAATTATTAATCTGAGTATTTTATCCTATGTGAGTTGAACATTCCACCCCACCCCATTTTGAATTAGCCGCCCCAAAAAATATTCAATTTTGGAACGGGTTATAATACTTTGGTGTTTGGTGCTACTCGAAGAGGATCCCTTGACGATCAATATTCAATAAATGTCAACATTTTTCTCCATGCAGTTGGCCACACTGGCAGCTTTATTTATGACCAGCATTGGAAGTGGAATAACACTCTCTGACCAGGCGGAAAACTTGTTATCAATGCTCATTACTCGAAAACCATACGCCAACATTTTCTATGCGTCCATTTTCAAGGATAAGGTCTTTCTTCCAAAGATTGGCCAAATCATCTGAAATTGAAAAAAAAATGTTGGCGCCCCCCAAATCATTGAATTCGCAGTTATTCTCCAAAAACAAGGTATTTTCAGCCCAGAATGGACCAAAAAATAATCTTGGTCACACATTTGAATGATCAATATATTTATCATATCACCTCACTTCCCCAGGGGTTAAACATGAGAGAAAATGTTGGCACTCACACACGCTTTTCTTCTACATAAAACTACGAGTTGATGGAGGTGCCAACATTTTTTTTCCAATTTCAGACGATTTGACCAATTTTTCACAAAAGGACCAAAACATAGCCAAAATTCTTGAAAACAGACGCATAGAAAATGTTGGCGTATGGTTTTCGAGAAATGCCTGGTCAAAGAGTATTATATCACGTTCCAATTTTGGTCATAACTAGAGCTGGCAGTGCTGCCAACTGCATGGAGAAAAAATGTTGGCATATATTGAATATTGATCGCCAATGGACCCTCTTCGACCAGCACTAAACAAAAATGGGTTATAACAGGTTCCAAAATTGAATATTTTTAGGGGCGGCTAACCCAGAATAGAGCGGGTGGGAGGTTCAACTCACATAAGATAAAATACTCAAATTGATGATTGCTAAAACATTACACGTATAACAACATGTTATATCTCAGGCTCAAAATATGTATCTATCTCCTAGACTATTACCAGATTCAACCTTTCGAACATATAGGAGCTTTTTAAATGTCTATCTTGTTACGCAATGAAATGGGTCTGGCTCTCCTCCACTTAAAAAACTCTCGTTCATACCGTGTCGTAAAACTCAAGCTGTGAAGGAGATGCAGTTATCGTGCCTTTCATGCGAGGCGTTGTGAATATTGCAGTTTTATAAACAATAACAACCATTATCAAGAACTAGGACTGCGAGAACGAAGACACATAGCTTAACTTTCATTCACATATAAACATTCTGAGGTATCTCCTCCATTGACCAGTTCAACCTTATATCGTTTCAATGAAAATATATTGTGAGATAATGATATTTGCTCTTGGGAGAATCCATAGTTCATACTTATCAAGCAGAATTGTACTAGACATGCATTGTAATACAGAGTGAACATTTGAATGTAACAGTATCAATTGAAAAAGTAAACATTGATAAACCTTATTTTGTTTCAGTGATCAAGAAAATATCATATCACACAATATTTTCCAAAGGACTCGATTGTCGTCGAATTTTCAGCGCTCTCGACGGTGCAAACGTGTTGTAGACTATACTTTCTCTAACAAGATCTTAAAAATTTCACAAGAAAAGCAATTTTTTATTTGGCAAAATATTAATATTTCGTTATTGAAATGTTTCTCAAAATATCATTCTCACATACTGTGTCAGAACTTATATTCCATCACTGCTTCCGACCAATCAGAAACAGTTCACCCGCTATCTAGTGATAGAATGTACATTCTGATACAATAATATATGTTATAAACTTCAATCATAGAATAGATACATTCTGAAGGCGTGTTGGAGTAAATCTATCATTCGCTGCTTAAATATGTCGAAGGAGGCTTCAAGCACCACTACACCTCAGTTTTGCAATAACTGAATCGAGGTGGCATGAATGAAGAATCAGGTTTGACTGCTCCGAAATTCTACCATTGATCATAAATACAAAACAGTTTCAAAATATAAATGTTGTCAATTTGAATAAACTTTCAATCATATAATGACAATAGTATGAATAGTAAAAATGGTGACGATTTTCAATTATTTAGCTGCTTCTAAATCATTTGCAATATATTTTCTGTTCCTACCGATATTACCTTGTGAATATAATGTATCACAATCATAAAGTTCACACGTTAAACGACACAATGAGAAATAAAAAAGAGGGTTCCGAAGGGTGAAAATTTCAAACAGTTAGAAAATGTTGGTAAATGTATTGTGAATCAATTTTGTTCACTTCTGCCTCAATTTTAATTTTTTCCACATTTTTCAGATTTTTTTTCAAATTGAGGAGCACTTATGCATCTCGCGGCCTCAAAATTAATATTTGGTCAAGATGAAATGAGATTCCTACGTGCTTCTCGCAGAATTTTCTTGTTGTAACTTGTATACCCTCAATCATCGCATCAAGCTAACAAATTACGACTTGCAATCTAGTAAGCCACCGACTAGCAAGATTTCACACGTGTTTTATTAGTCTCGCAGAATTTTCTTGCTGTAACTTATACAGGTACTCTTGTTCATCGTATCAAGTCAATGAATTACGAATTGAAATCTAGTTAGCCACCAACTGACACGGGTTTCATTAGTCAACACCAGGTCTTATGAAAAAGAGCAAGTATGCTTACAAAAACCAGTGAATGAATTTTTTCGGATGGAGACAGTTATGATAGCGTTAGAGATGAAGACCATCAAACGGCGAATGTCACCATTTGGGAGGAGTAGAAAGCTCTGCCAGGAAATGTAAGGCATGCGATAAAAAAAACCCAGAGGAGAAAGGGCGAAAGTTCGCTCAAACTAAATCAAAGTATTCTCACTTATAATATCCCCTGTGCAAAATAATTACCGGAATTTTTTTCGAGATGGCGAATATTCTGAAAATTATCCAGAGTCGAAGACGAGGACTTCAAAAGGACGTCGAATTACTGTCTACCAATGTTCCCATTCCAGACACCCTTTCCATAATTTCTCAATTGTTACCTGCCAAAAACATTTCAACGGACTTGCTACCGTTAATTGATTTTTGTCTATCCTCCACATATTTTCTATACGATGGCAAGTTCTACGAGCAATCCACGGGAGCTGCCATGAGTTCCCCACTTTTTCCGATCATAGCTAATATCTTCACGGAAGCTTTTGAACAAGTTGTCATTGACTCATCTGTTCTCAAGCCGAAATGTTGGTTTAGATATGTCGACGATACTTCCGTTATTTGGCAAGATGGTCGCGAAAAGCTTGTTCCCTTCCTCAATCATTTAAATTCATTATATCACAATATTCTTTTCACCATGGAAGTTGAATCGCAAGGTTCACTACCGTTGCTGGTTGTATTGGTTAGTCGACAGACTGGCGGTACTTTAGGACATTCTTAGTATCGAAAACCCATCCATACCGATAGATATCTCAATGGTCTTTCCCACCGCCACCCTGCCCAAAAGCAATCTGTCATAAACTCCCTGGTCCACAGAGCTGTCAACCTATCTCAGGCTCACTCCTTAAAATTAGAATTAAAACATCTTTCATCTGCCTTATTATCAAACAATTTCTCCCATTACAACATTCAAAAAGCCATAAAGAAATACACTTCACCTAAAATTTCAAATCGACCTGAGCCAGAAACCCCCCGCCTGCTTTATCCACGGCCTATCTTCCATATATTCAAAATATAACAGATCGAATTTCCAAAATCCTCAAAAAACATAATATTTCTACCCGTTTTTCCACACTTCCAAAATTATCTCAGCTTTACAAATCTAACAAAGAACCCCTTCCTCCTCTTCACTTAGAAGGTGTTTATAGCATTCCCTGTTCTTGCGGTAAAGTCTACATTGGTGAAACAGGTCGTACAGTAGCTACTCGTGTGAAAGAACATGAGCGCTGTACAAGGCTTCGTGACACCAGTAGATCTGCACTTGCGGAACACAAGTTTGACACAAATCATCAAATCCATTTTGAAGATACTAAAATCCTAGCCCGAGCCCCAAACTTCTATCAGCGAAAAATCCTTCAAGCTATAGAAATCCTAAAACATCCGAATAATCTGAACTGTGACCCAAGATATTACCTTCCCAACATTTGGAAACCCATCCTCGAAAATTCTACTTCGCACATGATCGCACAATGGCAGAGTCAGGTGCCGGAACGAAGTTAACCACCGGAATAAAGGCAGTGAACTATGTAGCGTGAAGGATTTTTCTTACAATAAAAACGGCTACAGAAACCAGTAGAACCAGTTTCAGTTCAAGCCTCAAGCCTGCCCTGAAGATGCCTCCTGTAATGATTGGCGAAACGTCGGCATCAAGTCGAGCTATTGTGACGCGGAATCCATCCGAAAGAAAGGATTTTTCAAGATTAGCTGTCCGCGGAAGTCTACTATCCAAGAAATTCTCGTTAGTATTTCATGTTTTTGTGGAGTGCATTCATGTACAATTTAGGTAGGTTGTGAAGTTCTACCGTTCCATGTTTTGTTGAACTTTCATTTTAAATATTTTTGTTACTTATTTTTGTGTATTTTCAGGATAAATAAATTCCGTTTTACCTATACCATATTAGATTTTTTTTGGAATTTCAAAGTTGAACACGTATTAGGCATAAAATCAACAGTGTTTGAGATGCATGCTTGCATATCACGACGTTTGAAGTGTTAACCTGCAGAACAATCTGCAAACGGAAAAATATCCCAACAAGAGGACAATAGTAGTAACAGTAGATAATCCATTCATATATGTAATAGAAAAAATCGTGGATGTATATGCTATCGACAATATTGAGAGGGACTCTTACAATGTGAGAACACTAATGTGGGCCTATTTTCATCTCAGCATATATTTGCATGTGTCAAGCATCATTTGTGCTGAATCTTATCAGTTACCATTGATCATTAGTAAAGTGGTGCTGACGCGAATAATATATCAAAACTAAAAAGTATCACTATTAGTCACTCTATGACGGTTGCCGAGTCAAAGTCGAAGAATGAAGCTACTGCTGCAGATCGTTTTTACAATTTTATGCGGTGTGTTTAACGTGGAAGCACTGTTTGGGGTACGTAAGTCAATCCATCACTTCGTTATTAACGCTCACATTTTCAGAAAGGATAAATTGATAATCTGACTAGGCTACGAGCAGTTCTGATATGAAACCTTTCTGAAAGATCGTTTGTTAAAATGTTCATTATGAAAAACAATCCTAATTATTCCTCCCTCTATAGGACGAATATTCTATCTCATTCATACATCATATCAACAGTTGATCAAGTGCATTAAATGTTTAAATTGCATGAGCGTGATAATTTCCTGCCACTTTTGAATAACAAAGTGTTTAAGTCCTTGAATGTTTCTTCAACTGATAGTTCCCTGAATGTGTTTAATAAAATCAATTCTGTTTGGATTTTTGGGAGATGTACTGTTTGATTAGGCAGAGGAAAATATGACTACTCATTTTTTTAAATATTCTGACCATACGAGAGGACATTCTGAAATGTTCGAAGAACATCGTATGAGCCTTTGGTGGATTGTAAGGGTACGAGATTGGCTTTGAAATTTTTCATACAAGTTTGAATGTTATACGCATAAGGAGAAAGTTTGGACGTTATATGCATAAGGAAAGACCTCACTAGGTTGAGAATTCCATTACTTCGGCGATCGATGGAAAAATGAAGACTGTTAAGAATAAGTTCGGCAGGTCTCGAATTTAGTGAAGCGGTTCTCGCAATGAATCTCACATGATGGTCCCATGAGAGGTGGGTGCTTTTGGTGATGATACCGAGCATGGATATGGAGGACTTTGTAGGAATAGTAGATTACCGGAAATTATTATATTAGCGAATGTGGAATCCGTCTCCCTGAAGAAAATACGTGTTTGGATTTCGGTTGCATTATACTCTGCTAGATAGTTTGGTAAAAATTGAAACGCTTACAATATTTATGATTCTAGACCTTGCAATATTGATACATAAAAAAGCGAAAGCAACAGGTGCATACTCTATTTCATCGAGAAACCAAAGTGGTAAGTATTCTTACACGTTGTGTGTACTAACTATACCATTTTTGGAGCTTACCATATTTCAGAATTCTATGGTGCCTACACTGCATTATCTACAATGGGGCTTTCAACGTTATTATATTTTTTTACTTCCTAACGCTTAATATTGATAATGACATATCGCAATAGCGCTGATAAGATACGCGAATTGTAGAGCATTTCAGTTTTCACAAGTTTGTGTTCACGAACAGTCATTAGTTTCAGCGTAAACCTATGCGTATCTCTTTCAATCAACGTCTCATGAAAATAAATAACAGAACAGGGAACGGGATTTTGGTAGTAAGTTAACGGCAGAAGTTCCATTTATTCTCCTGGAAAGAGTACCCATAGAAACATTTTTGAAAAGTTTGTTCAAAATTATGATCAAAGTTAAAATAACTTCTTAAGAAGGGATAGGAAATTTCGAAGTTTGAAATGGATATTTCAAATAGAATGTACTTATTGTCAATCAATGGAAAAAACACGAAACTATAATTGACTAAGTTATCTTGGAATTCTTCAAAAATGCATGTTGAGAATACTCCTCCTTTGCCCAAGGTCTAATGAAACTAGTCCTCTAATATACTATTCTTTATTCCGCATTCGCGTATCGTTAAAACGTTATAATAAGTCATTATTAACATCGCAAATTGATAGAAATAGGCGACACAGGATTTTGGTGATAACAAGTTACCGGCAGAATTATTCACCAATTTCCACGATTTGGAAGGAATAACAAGCGAAACACACCTCATTTAAAGAAAATAGTTTTTAAAGAAGCACAACGAAATTGAACATCTGGAAGATTAATAGACGTTTGCATGTATTTTATTTGTTTTGAATCAAGGAAAAAACCTCATACTAAAGATTCAATGAGTCAATTTAAAATTTAATGTTTCCGTTATAAAAATTACTCTGTATATAGAGTAGACAAGTAGTGTGTTAAGCATAGGATAGCGCTGGTAACTGGTCGGACATTCTGTCCTTCTCGCACATGAAGTGCACTCTCACACGGTCTACCCTTCTATCACAAGAGTATAAGAATACAAGAATAAGTATAACGCGCGCACATCGTGCGAGTGAGAGAGCAGTATGTCCGCCAATTCTCCAGTGAAAGGCTTAGTAGTCTACTCTAAACTCTATATATAGAATTCTTTGATAAAAATGAAATTATGAACGCGGAAGAGCGAAAATAGTATGAAAAACTCGTTTCCTTAGGTATTTTAGTTTACTCGTTCTTTGGGAGTTTTTCGAAGTTGGTATTGACAGTCATTAGTATCATCATAATGTGAGGAACTTGATCTGGGACAGCCATATAGAGAACTTTATTAACCTTTCATATTCGTTGTGATTTGATTCATGAGAGTTAGAATCCATAAGAATGCTATTAACGACGTTCTTAATAGTACACTTATTAAACAAAATAATACTTATAACTAGTAATGTAATAACAGATGTCACATTACTGATCTAGACAAGAGTGACGTTAAACGAATGTTATCGACTGTATATAATTATTGACCTATATAATGATTCATTGTTGTACATTACGGCATAACTTGAAATGTGCATAATCAGCTACCCTGAAATAACATAAGTGATTTATCTTGTTCAATATGTGACATGAATTATATGTTTAGGATTACGTGTAATCAAATTCCTTAGCGGACTTCGATTACTTATGAATTAATGGGTTTTAGGTATATTTAAATGTGAGGGTGTTATCCGTACCTCACAATAATCTTTTGCAAATATGTAGTTAATTTTAATAATTCATGAAGTTGTGAAACACATTCTTACGTTGTCAATTCGGACTAACTGGCAATGTCATGACATGGAGTATATCAATTCAGTTCCAATTTTTCAGGTTCGTTATTGCGAAAGCTAGTGATTATATACAACAACCATACATTTAACATGCAGAAGTGTATAAAAGAGGAAAATGTTGCTAAAAATGGAGGTAGGGGGGAGTTAGTGATCTATGCATCACCTAATTCTACAATTATATGAGAAACAAGAACACTGTTACTGATTTTGAAGTAGCCTCTTCGTTAGAAGTGACTACACTGGAAATACAGATCATTTTTTGGTAACCGAGGTTACACCTCATTGTGGTGAATGAAATAATCTCCTCCACTTCAATAAATGCAGTTATTGTATCATATCATGTAAGGGCATGGATACCCAGTTAAGAACTTGACTAGTTGGAGCTCGTCTAGTCCACCTATCTGAAATATCTCGTGATGGAACAACAGATGAGATTTCTAATGAACACCGACCATAAAAATATCTGTAGAAAAGGGAGAGATATCACGTTTTTTTAGGACGTTCTGAAGAGGTCAATGAACTCTTAAGTGTGATATCATCAATTATACCAAAGGCTCTCTTCTGGATAGAATCCAAGAGCATCATAGTATATTTGGGAGCCGAGCTTCACACATGTTACTCCAGGACAGGTCGAATCTGTGCTTTGTAGATTATGTTATCCCGAGCATGGATATGAAATACTTTATAGGAATAGTTGTACCTGACATCATCATATCAGGGTTTGTGAGACCGCGTTCCTGGAGAATACGCAAGCTTGACTTCTGGTTGCATTAAATTCTACTAGATTTATCAGATCCCCATTTCAGAATATTTGCCAGATTTCTATTAATTGTGTCAACTGTCTCAGTCTTGCTCTTATGGCTTCATTGGGCGGTATAGAGGCTCCAGATGAGAAAGTGGTATGAAATGTACCATCAACTCAAGAGTTATTGACAACTCAGACCTTTCATTCCTCTTTCGGATGCATGTTTTGGGATGAAACGATGACAATACAGATTCCGTGATATTTCGCCGGGGTGTGAAAGCAAATGAGCACTTCATTCAAAATATTCTTAAAGTGACAGACATGAAATAAAAATATCCGTATCTAGCAAATTAACGATAGTGTGCTGAATGGGTGGGAGATGTGTCTAAGTTTCGTTCACATGGAACATTATTCGGATGTGATCGCACATCAAGTTGGAATCGGTGTACCTAAAACTGCTCTATTATAACTTGGGTTCTGTCGCTCTGGACAATGCTTTTCCTTCCTCTCGCGTCATTGTCTGGAAAATTATAAAAATTTGATTAATAAGAATTTACAACAGAAAATTGTTCATCGGATCATGGATTCATTCATTCACTTCTATGTCATATAATCTAGGTCATCATATTCTGGCTTGGGAACAGAATACTGCTTTCGTTCATGATTATCTTCACATTTCATCACTCAGTTAAAACAAAATTATCCTAACAATGACGGAAATTGAGATCGTATTTCTTTATTTCAGTTTTTAGTAGGTTCGATTGAGGGAAGTGAGTGATCTACTGATTAGTTGAATATGATGATTTGTATTCTGACCGACATTTCTTTGCTATATTGAATAATGACGTCTATTTTACAATACACCTAGATTATTCAGTAAAATACTGCATAACAGTTGGACATTTAATATCAGTTCCTCAAGTTCTTTGTAATATCAGCTAACAATGATGTATGGGAGTAGTTTGTTGTGAAATAAGAGGAAATGTTGGTAGAATCAGGTGATTTGAGCGATGATGATGAAATTAATCAAACCCAATCTAACCTAACCTCATTCAACCTAACCTAAACCAACCTAACCTAACCTAATCTAACCTCATCTATCCTAACCTCTCTCCATAGACGTTGACATTTCATGGAACTAATCTATCATATACCAGCTCCAAAACCTGTTTAATGTTAAGTATATAAGTATGCAAACATTGCCAACCTTACCGCTGTAATATTTATTTAGTTCCTCAGAAAATAACGTTTCTTCAACAAAATTTTCATCGCAATCGTCTAACTCACCTGATTCTTTCAACATTTTCTTCCCTTCCTCAACAAACTGGTGCCAAACATTGCTGTTTACTGACATGACAACGAATGTAAGGGATTACTCCGAAGATGTCGCAGCAATCGCGTCAGAAAGACCAAAGTCTATCAAAATCTGCGCCGAGTTCTTACAGGCTGGAATGATCTTCAAGTTCAAACGCAGCGAATACCGAATTCAGCTGAAAACATCAATGATTAGAACCACTAATACGAACTTGTGGCCTGGGTATAGTGTGCGGAGCTGGAACAGGAGATTTTGATGCTTGTCGATTTTTCCTCCTCTTTCAAGACTATGTTCTTCTGTGCCGGAGCAGAGAATTCGATGACATACATAGTCTTGGTTTGTTCATTGAGGAGGATAACATCAGGTCTATTTGCTCATTTGCTTGTATGGAGCTGACGGTCGGAAACTGGTAGTTTCAGTAGATCTTGCATTTTTCGTTACCGACAAGGGACTCAATATCTCCTGGCATGTAAGGCAGCACCGGCTCTTGGTCTAGTGCGAGTACCTTAGATGGTTAAATTGTAAAACAAGGGTATGTTTGACAAATCTTTCAAATGTTAGGAAAATATCCCATGAACGAATGAATGATACGTAAACATCTGATCATTTGAATTTTTTATGGTGCCGGAATTATATCAATCAGTTCAAATATTTATAAAGTCCAAATATCTTTCCGTTTGCATACGAAAATGTACATTTATAGCAAGGTTGGAATCGCTTGACTATTTGCAATATTTTGGAAGCAAGTATAAACATTCATTTCAGAAACAGTAGGGTTGATGAAAAAGTGTTCAAATTTAACGACGTAAGTCTCGCTCTCTTGAAAGCGCGGATAGCTGGAAGCGTTTATCATGCGTCAAGTTGGCAAACGCCGAGGAAATGTGGACGTCCTTTTTCATATAAAACAAACGGTTGATACCTCTTGATGACATTATATTACGATCAGAATTATTAATGGACCAGTAGGTAGATCCCAACGCTTAGCAGTAACTATGAGTTATTCGCACATAAGAGCCATTAATGAATGTGATAGAACTTGAAAAAGATCAAGACTTGTTTCAACGTGAACGATTTCACGATTATGTGAGGTCAATTCATCTTGTAAAGTCAGGGCTGTTGTGTGATATTCTTGGAAATGCTGGAACGTCAATAATTAATTAACGATACAAGAAATGTAACCATCAATTCTCGATATTTCTAATCTTGTCAAATGTCTAAAGAGTTGACATATTCCAGAGTATTCATGTTCACCAATTAATTAAGAAATAGCTCCATCCAATAGCCTTCTTCATAGATTATGGAACGTTTCTTCGAAGCAAAAAAAATAAACGACGAAGTTCGGAAACTCCAGCAAATAGAGACAATTATTGTTAATATCTTTGATATATAAGTTAATTTTTAACTGAAAACTGAAAATGGTACGCAATCAACTAACCAAATTAGAGTCATCAGTTTCAAATGATTCAATGAAGTTGAAAATCAGAGATCAATAAATTCCATAATTCGCAAACTTGAACAAAATAATTTTAAAAGTTCGATTTTCACTACTTTAACACATAAATGTAACTATAGTTCCTCTTCGTCAAACAATAATATCACCAAGTACTTTGTAATATATATTCAAAATTGGTATATGGTGTTTTTGGAGTAGAAGAGCATGATTTTCTTTTTCTTTTCAGTACACTCCATAATAAAAGTTTGAGTTTTTTTTATTTTTAACTAGATTTTCGGTTCCTTCAATCATATACATTTTTGATCCGCAGGAGTATCCAAAAGACAGTTTTTTCCCTTTGGGATTATCTGAAGAACTTTATAGTAATGGAGATGTGGATAATGTGGCAGAATTAAGAGAGTGAATAGGGAACTCTTATAAAGTTTAGAGTCATTGGATGGCTTTGAACCTTGCTTATTGTTTTTTTTTAAATATTTTCGCTATTTTGCAATTTTTATGTGCGCCGTTTGTGATGAAATAAGTTTTGTTCGAGAGTCACACAACCTGTTGGAATAAATACTCCAACTTTGAAGACATTCTGTATATTAAAATGTCTCAATATCTTCTAGGAATCAAATGATTTTACCATCGAGTTAGAATTATGAATTTAATATTGGATTGATATAATGAGACGGATAGCAGTGAATTTACATAATTGTATATTTCTCGAAATTATGCAGCAAAAATGTGTGAAGAATTCATATGTTATACTATTATTCGTACAAATATGGTCAAATATGATATTGCATCTCCATTACTTTTTTGCAATATCAACACGACGATTATTTTTATACAAGTTGTGAAATATAATGAAATGTGATTTTAAATACTTTTGTCTACGACTATTGTATAAAATATGCATAATGCATGAGTTTCCTCAAGCAAAACGATATCCATTAATCACTAGTGAATAATGAAATCATTATTCACTACCATCAATATGACAAACATGATAGACATTTTTCTAGACGAATACGATAAAAATAGAGCGCGCTATGAAACGTCAAGTCCGATCGAATTTAATTTGAAACGTCAACAATTTGTTGGTTCGACTTTTTTCAACAGCAAAGTTTATTAGTATCAAAGTAATATTTATGGGTCGTGGACAAAGTATAGTATTCTACTTGCATATTATGACTATTATCCACTTGGATGATTTACGACACTCGCCTGCGGCTCGTGCCGTAAACTTCATCCACGTGAATAATATACTATCCTTCACTCAATTGTCATAGATTTATTTTTATTATTTCCAGTTCAACACCAAAGTGAGATTCGATGTTCTCAAAATGGTGCCTTGTAAACAATATAGGAATCTGACAATGATACCATCAAAGTTCGTGAAACATGAAGTTGATAAAGACCATAGATCATTTAATATGGATATGATGGTGAAGAAAGAAATAAGTTCAGGCTTCTATGTAAGTATTACAATTTCTATTATTTCTTAGGTACTCATTCTATCTAATTCCAAAAAATATTCACATTATATTGTGAAGACATATATACCATACATTCTCATGACACAAATTTTAATTAGTTTTATCTTCTCTGTGAATACACTAACAGACGCATATACATTGTCTTTGCTTTGTTTATAATAGAGCAGATTCTCTACTATCTAATTCCAAAGAATATTCACATTATATTGTGAAGACATATATACCATACATTCTCATGACACAAATTTTAATTAGTTTTATCTTCTCTGTGAATACACTAACAGACGCATATACATTGTCTTTGCTTTGTTTATAATAGAGCAGATTCTCTAAATATTTGATAGGAGAGTTAAAACATGTCTAGTAATTCCTATGATTTGGTCATGAATAGTAAACAAGCAATAAGATGTGAAGAAGTCACTAAACTTATGAATGTAGAATGACATATTAGATTTAAAATAATAAAATTATTTTTCAAAGAAAAATCTTTTGTATCAATCAAGGGCGAATTCAGAAATATGGAAGGGAGGGGCCTTCTTTCAGATATGTATTCAATACTTATAACTAGTTTTGCATATTCAGATATTGAAGTTCAGTTCCTTCATTTATAAACATATGAATCTTGAAAAATCTTGTTTTCCGGATGGATTCCGCGTCACAATAGCTCGACTTGATGCCGACGTTTCGCCAACCAGTACAGGTGGCATCTTCAGGGCAGGCTTAAAGCTTGAACAAAAACTGTTTAAAAAAAAGTTTTAAAAGTTTAAAGTTTCAGTTCAAGCCTTAAGCCTGCCCTGAAGATGCCACCTGTACCTAATGGTTGGCGAAACGTCGGCATTAAGTCGAGCTATTGTGACGCGGAATCCATCCGGAAGACAAGATTTTTCAAGATTAGCTGTCCGCGGAAGTCTACTATCCAAACATATGAATCACTAGTATCGCCACTAAATCACTAGCTAACTTGAGTCAGTGGGTTCGATCTTGTCTGATATAAACTGTGTATCCTAAACAAACATATTTATGTAAAATTTACATAAATTTGGAACCATTTGAGGATTAGCGCTTATTTAAGACAAACTGTGTATGAATCTGGTTATCTCGGGTTATACAGTACTGTAAATTTCAGCTATCTTACCCATAGCGAGAATTCGGTAATTTTGAACTGACCATTGATTGTCAGCTATATGCTTCACATTTCATAGAACATCGGTCTACTACAACACAAGAATGGAGGTTCTTCTGAATAAGAACGAGATATGCGAAAAATGTACAAATCCTACAACCCTTCTTCATGAAGATTTTATGGGCATGATTCGGGCCATACTATTTTCCACTCAAAGATCTTGATAATTTTTTTTAAATCCTGTATGAATATAGCTTTTATTCCTATGAATCTCAATGGCTATTCAAAACACCAATTTGATTGGAATAAATGGATACAAGAGATCTCCTGTGAGACTTATTTCTTAGTGTACGGTACCGGTTCAATATACCAAACGAAAAATCAAATTTTCTGTAGCTGCAACACTCCCTGAGACGCATCCTTGATTCATTCTATTCCAGATACTTGACACAACTCGGAATAATTAAGGTCGATTAAGTTGGAATCAATTCGAAGTATCACACATGCCCTTAACTTTAGTTTTGTGTATTCTAGGCAACTTTTTCGTTAATGAAATGTGATAGTATGGGGAACCCAGATAGCTGTGAAGTCTTTATGAAAGATATGCCACTGAGAGCAATATGTAAACACCTGGGAAAAAAAGGCGAAGCTTGGAGTGATTTCGTTGGAAGCATAAAGCCACCGATCACAGGATGTCCTATAAAGCCAGTAAGAATTAAAACATTGTACTTATTATCAAACATCACACATATTCTTGGCACATTTGAGTTGTCATATCCTTCTTGGCTTATACCCTGATAATTACTAAAATCTATATCTCAACTCTAGTAATGGCTAATTTGTAGCCTTTCCTCAGTACTTTAATATTATTTTTAGTGGATAAGGATGATTACTTTTTATTCATAGTAGAAAACACGAGTCCAACTGTTATTTCAAGATCGAAAGATATGGGAATATGCTCGACAGCAAAACAGATCAGTGTCCAATACCTTATAAATTTACATAGTCCGCTTGATACATTTTAGTCTCTGTCCAGGTAAAGTGAATTTAGCGTCGTTCCAGCGAAATTGTGATTCTGGTGTCATTTGATCCCACCCAGCAAGGCGCAGAAGTAATATGTGTATGTCGTAGGTTCCAAAAATATAATAATCAAGTCGAATACTATGATTGTTTGAGGGATTGCAGCAGAAGCGCATGAATGTAGCAAGCTCTTAAAAGAATATCGTGAGTACACACAATGTGTATTCTAAATAATTGTAACCACTTTAGTCTTCCAATGGCAAAGCTTACATGCACTTGTCGATGACTCTTTTCTACGAATCAAAACTGCAAATCCTAAAATCACGAATATCTCAATTTTTATTGAACTATCGTGAGCGTTTATCGTATAGGACAAATTTTATTGAATACAAATTATTGGAATGGAATCTTAAAATCTCAACATAATCGTGAGGTAGGGCTATATCAAAGATTTAGCTGATCAACACAAGTTTGCCATCCAAGACGATGACAAAATTTTGAACAAATATTACACTCCATTAGTAACAATATCATTTGCAAAATACAATGATTCCATGGAGCTTCATGCTACGTCAGCAATTGCAAGCAACTTCCATGTGGAGTACGCATCTCTGCCATATTGGAAAGCAATATTGTATTATTGATGTACTACCCGATACATATGTTAAAGAATGAAGTTCATTATTTGAAGTTTCCTATTCTCTTTCCAATACGTCTTTTATTCAGTACTGAATGCTTTTTTGTATTTCAATTAGTACCTCTCGAGAGTGAGACCAGATGGAGTGGCGGCCCTTGGTTCAGATAAGTAACTCTCGCTCATGCACTCATCCTCGGCTACGAGAACAGGAGCGAGAAGTCTTGCACTTGTTAGTCTCGTTCTCGCTTCGCAACAAATGACTACGATTTGACTAGACAAGCTCAATATGTTATAACATGAAAGCATGCAGCAACTTATTGGCGCAGGTACAAAATCTGGTAAGCAACAGCATTAATCACAATCAGAAGTATAGAGCAATTGTGCGACTGAAAATAGAACAGGGTACCTAATATTCAAAATCAAAATGATAAATTCATGTATCACATAATTTCTTAGCTATTTTATCCATTACAGTTTTGTACTTGTAATACTGATGGTTCCGGTGTCACACAAACCTTATATTACAACTCTCAGGACAAGGTTTGCCGGCTTCACGGCAAAACAAAAATATATTGTAGAAATACTGTGAGATCAAATCAAGAGATTCATGAGCAATATGTTTATTATTGAAAAAAAGTGATCACTTTTGATTCAACATAATAATTCGGTACTGGAAAGCACCTTTAATTACCTTAATCTCGAACAATTTGGAACGTTATTTGGAAAAATCGCAAATTCGCTCGCCCAAGTTCACCTCAACATAGGATGAATGTTCATATCCGTACTGCCGTACATAGTCTTAACAGCTTGAAACGTGTACTTTGAAAATGTTAAAGGCCTATAGTTCTAATCTTTCAATCTCTTTGGTTACGCTATGTTTTGGCATGCACATATTAAACGTATTCATTTGTTACAATGTTTTTCACAATTTCTTATTAGTATTATTTCAAAGAATTATCTATTACATTTTAACATCAATTGAGCTCAAAAAATATTAGAAAAATGTTTCTTGGCCATTTGAGTGTAGATTCGGTTTGTAATAAATGCTATCAGAGGAAAATCATTATTTCAATTGAACGTCCATACCTAAATTCAAGAAGTAACGGAATTCAATAGTAAGTTGTAGATATGTCATATTTTTCATAATTTTATGTGCGGAGAGCGAGAACAGTACCGAGACTTCTGCTTGAAATTCTCCATCTCGAGATAAAAATGTTCGGACTCATTCTGAATAGGACTGGTCTAGTCTCGTCCCGGATCTCGCTCACGTCACGAGAACAATAGCGAGACCGAGAAATGCTCGCTCTCCTGTGAACCATTTAGATAGTAGGGCATTAGGAATGAATAAATACATTTCTTCATTACATGCATATGTATTGGTTAGTAGTCAGATCTAAAATTAGGCATCCAGACCTAAATACAGCAAGTAACGAAATTCAGCAGTAAGTTGTAGAGTATGTTATATTCATCATAATCTCATGTGCGAAGAGCGAGAACAGTATTGAGACTTCTGCATGAAATTCTCGCTCTCGACATGAACACTCACGGACTCATTCTCGCTAGAACTGGTGTACTCTCGTTTTGAGTCTCCCTCTCTCTCTCTCTCGACATGCGAAGGATTTATATAAGATAGTGAGGCATTAAGGAATAAATAATAACGTTACAATTGTTATCATTTTTTCTGTGATATATTTAAAATTGGAATAACTTTAGCGGCGTTCATTTTGCTGATAACCTTACAATATAATAGGAAACAATTGAAATTATTATTAATTTGTTATACCCTGAATCAAGATTTTTGTATCCCTGAAAAGTTGTCCAAATGTATCTTTGCCTGGAGAGGGATACGTATCTCATTTATTCTCTACCCACAGATTATAGGTTGCTATATCTTGGGACATGTTGCGAACTCAGTTCAGCTCTTGGGATTGTTAACTAGCTTGGGAATGTTAGCCCCTGATCCCAATGTTCAGTTTCAATTGTTAAAAATGTAAAATACTTTGTAATCCAATTCTGTTTCAGAACACCTATAAGTTCGGAAATGTTCCATTGAATGAAATGAAACGGTTACCATTTCCTGATGGATTTTTCAAAGCCTTATCGTATGGATACGATCAGGGTCTGATGATAACCTGTACCGAAACTTTTGTTACATTCACTACAGTTCCTGCCTGATTCACAGAATATACTAACGAGTAACGAATCGGTAGATGTCTCATTTTCGCCGTTTCCAAACCGAGCTTATTCATCAATAAAATTTAAATATTCAATACAATTTGTATTTTGATTCATCGATATCATTGTTATGAGCTGTTTTGTGAGTTGAAGCGAACGATAATCACAGGGGTATACATACATAGAGGTAAAAAGATACATAAACGTCAATATTATATAGTATGAAATCAAGAAGTGCTCTTCACCATAGTTTTACCGCATAGCATGATGCCAGGGGAAATATAAAAGAGCGGAAACATATAGAGGAACACGGGTTGAGGGGAACTTCTATTTCAATCATGATTCCAAATGTTTCGGCATAAGCCTTTCTACCTCTGATAATAGAACCTCTACATATAACATCAATATCGTCAACGCACTTCAATCAAGAATGTTGCATACACGGGGGATATGCATCGTGGTGCATATCTAAGGTAGTTGAATTTTTAATGATTTTGAGTGAAAATACTGAGACTGAGTTGTAAACTCTATTCTACGATCCCCTCTAGGCAGAGAAGTCAAATCGATCAAATTGTTGAATTAGAGTAAGTATTTCTTCTACAGTTCTAAACAAAGAAGTTAAATCGAATAACTTGTTGAAATATAATAATATCCCAATTCTCAATACAGCGTAATTGCAATTGAGCGTAATCGTTATATAGATAAGGAGAATTTTTGAGATGTCTCACTGAGAGGAAGTCAAGGGCGCGGGTGTCAGTTCGACGCCAACAACCTGTTTTGGCCTAATTACACTTCATACATTTTCGACGCTAAGTCGGAGGATCGTTAAAACTTAATCCTTTAGAGGACAAATTGGGCATGAATTGGGTGAAACTTAGAGAGATCGCCCAAGTTATCTTGAGGAAAGCGGCAGTGTGTCCTGTGTCTCTGTGAAGAAATGACTCAAATAGTAGAAAGTTCTCATAAAACCTTGCTTGTTATAGGAAATTATACAATTTTCAAAGATAAGGTTTTTGGAAATGGAGAGGTATGGTGAAAGTGCGTGCAAATAAATTTAAAATACACAGCTAATGTATTCACTGTTGGCCCAAACACTTAATTTGAAGACAAAATTTACAATACCACCATCAAGCAAACGAAGACAAGTTAAAAAGAGATATGACTCCAACCTCGTGCAAATGGAAAGCATAGACGATATTCCCGAAACACCGTCAATAATTATTAGAAGGAAGTTGAGTTCGAATTTTCCGCAAAATATTACAACGGACGGCGTATATCAGAAGAAATATCTACAAATGTCAGCGGAAGTTATTACCCGGTGCCCTACCTACAAATATACGGGAACCACACACCGCAATGGAAAAATTGAATCCACTAACAGCAAATGGTGGAAAGTTTATGTTTATTAATAATTTTAACAAAACATCATTGTGTTTTCGTTTGTTGTGTGACATGCAAATTTTATATATGGACGGCACATTTTCATATTGTTTGAAACATTTCTTGTAAATGTTCACCATTTATGGGTACAAAAACGAAAAAGGTTCCATTGTTATTTTGTTTATTACCTAACAAAACAACGGACACCTTCAAGAACCTTGCCCCTTTACTAACATCAAACATTCTTTACGTCTTTAGTGTGATATTCAATCGTAGAGAGGTGCTTATTGATTTCGAAAAAGCTATACATAACGCTGTGAAGCTTACGTGGACAAAAATTGATATAAGTTATTGTAGATTCCACTTCCACCAAGATGAGCATAATGTATAGTTAATTGTTTATGAACATATTTTGAAATATATTTTTTTTTCGAACCATCCTTTTACTAAATTATTATTAATAGTTTGGCAAACATTTTTTGGATTATTATTCAGTTTTTTATATACTTGATCATTCAACATCTTAGACATTTCATACTCATAATCATTTGTATCCATGATAACAGTTTTATTACCTTCATTTGATTTCATAACCCTTATATACCAATTCGATCAGTGGTATGCAGTATTCAATCTTCTTTTTATGAAATCGCCGAATATTTATCTAACATATCAAATAACATAGCTTACAAAAATGACTTATACTTAAAATATTCTTGGGTTTCAAAGAATTCATTGAAAAAATTACAATACCAAAAAAATATATCTTAGTATCAATAGATGTAATATCTTTATATACAAATATCCCTCCATAATTAGCTATGCAAATAATTCAAAATAAATGGGGTGAAATAAAACTATACTCAAATCTATTAAAATATATTTTTGTGTGCTGTTTCTTGCTACCTACTCATTTCCAATGGGAAAATTCGAATTAGTTGCAACCATGTGGACTCGGTCAATTTTGAAGATCTTTCTTAGTAGGAGATAATTTTAGCATCGAAAATACCCTACAGCCTTGGTGTCGAGTTTACTTACCGGATTACGGATCTTACTTGGTTAGCGTCGAGATTACAACCGCCCACTCAACAGAGGAATAGAACTGTTACTCTTGTTAAAATGTATTACTCATCTCAAAAATAACGTCCCCTTTTTCGTTATACATGCTCGCACACATAAAAGACCTCGTTGAAACGATTTCTATCCGGAATAGCAAGCATCCACTTTTTCGGATTTCCGCATCTTTCGGCACTTTAAAAACAGAAGTTCCTTGCTTTACACTTTTGTACCCCGTTTTGCATTTCGGCATAATGCACTGTTTCGAAATTTGTTTCTAAAAACGCAGGTATTCCTTGTGTTTACAAGTCAAGAATGACAGTTGTCAGAGGAACAAGGCGTATAGTGTCAGAGATCATTCTTCAACTACTGCGCCACCCATTTGGTACTACGCGACAGTTGACGCTAAGTGGAGTCACTTCTCACATAGGAAGCAGCCTCGAGTTCCCAGACCTGTATGTACGACCGAGCGTGACACCGAATGTTCCAGCAGTTAAGTGTTATCCGTCATAGAGAGTATGAACTGTGATGATAATTCATCAATCTATGAATCTATGGTATGTACATTGTACGTTATTAGTATTACTAGTCGAAAATGGCCAGAATATATCGAATTCCTTCCACCCCGTTTGGGATCGACTTTTTAACGGATGCCTACATCGTAAAGGGAACCTCATATCTACCAAGTTTCAAGTCGGTCCACTTTACAGTTTCGGTGATTTCGTGATGAGTCAGTGAGTTAGTGAGTGCGAGATGTTTGTTTTTTATATAAATATCGATTAGAATACTAAAAAAATTATAATTTACAAAGATGTTTCCAAGAAAACAATGTAACTTACACTGTTAGTGCTAATAGTTATGTGAACCTCACAGCGCCATATAATCGTGATAGAAATGAACTGAACTTGAACACATCCCTAATCATTTATGAATGAACGAATGATGATAATAATATCTCATATGAAAATAACGAATTCGAATAAGTCGTTAAACCATAATATTGCTTCCCAAGACATCATATTGCCCTCTGGCGCCGTTGAATAAAGAACTCTGCCTCAAATAGGGCACCATAAAATGAGATTGCATCGAATTCACTTTGAGAGATAACTCTGGTAATTAAATAATGCGTCGGACCAAAATTAATTGATTAGATACATGTGCATCGTAAAATTCTCAAGAATTACTATTTATCTAAAACCGTTCACTCAAGTAAACGAGTTTGCATTACATTGGAAGGAAGCTATGATCACGTGACTTCCCCTACTTGCTATCAAAATAGCGTTCGGATACTCCTGCGGGTGGAGTGTAAATGATTGTAGGAACAGACAATATAATATTGGAAATGATTTAGAAACCGTTGATGAAAGACGTTAAATAACACCCTGTTACATTGAAATGTTATCCAATTGGTCTACAAAATATCTTTCACAAGTCTATATTTCAAATTGAAACCAGGACTTTCGCAATTATTCACACAACTATTCAACTCATTTTTTCATATTCGGCGAATGATGATGTGATTTCTTGCTTTGCGACTGCATTGCGTTGTTCTTCACGTCGAATGTTGATCCTTCTGTTAGTTTGTCCTATGTAGCTTCCTCCGCAATTTCTGCATGGTATTTCGTAGACTCCTTGTGTTTCCAGATTTATTTTGGATTTGGCGTTGGGCAGTATTTGACCAATCTTCATTCTTGTCGTGTTGAAACTTGTCTCAATGTTGTGTTTTTTGAGGATTCTGTTGATCATCTCGGTATATATATATATATATATATATATATATATATATATATATATATATATATATATATATAAAGAGATAATGAATTAAACTTTAAATTTCTGAATTATGAAGGTGACTTAACATAGGATTATGAAGATGAATTAACGTAAAACAATGAACCATAGGCGGAATTTGAACCCACATTATTGTATGTCTTGTCCAGGATGTTGACCAATTGCAGCACTCTGGTTCCGTCAGATTCTTATATTCTTGTGAGTATAAACCTCTGAAAGGATAGTATATTATTGATGAACACAATGCGATTCGATGCTTCGCTATAGATCCACTATTCACGTACATTCATCTAAAGTTCAAACGTTTTGAAGTGAGGATTGTAGGTTTGAGTATAACTATGGTTGGTAATTACTCTTGACAGAGCTCATCGAATAACAGCATACCGGCTTTCATATATTCCGAAAGAACTGACTGAGAAAATGTTGTTGGTAAGTATAAACAAGCTTAAAGTTTATTTGCCTAATCGGCCACAATTTCGTGTGAGTACATTAAGAGACATAGAATTACATTTTCTGGATTGTGAAGATAACTGAGAAAATTTAACATAGGATTATAAAGATGAATAAACGTAGAACATTGAACCATAAGCGGGATTCGAATTCACATTTCTGGATGTCTAGTTCAGGATGTTTACCAGTTACACCACTTTGGTCCCGTCAGAGTCTCATATTTTTGTAAATATAAACCTCTGAAAGGATTGTAGATTATTGATGAACACAATGCGATTCGATGCTCCGCTACAGATCAAGTATTCACGCACATCCATTTAAAGTTCAATGGTTTTGAAAAACGTTATATATTTATATATATATATATATATAGGGTGTCCCAGGTTTTAGTAGCAGAACTTCAACAGTCGATAGGAAATTTGATTTCGAGAAAAAAGTTCCTATTAACATATATGCACAGACGCTTAGTTTTCGAAATACAGGGTGTTCAAATTGAAAAAAAAATTTCGTTTTTTGCAAATATCTCCGGAACCGTTCATCGTACAGAAAACAGCTTTTGCGAAGATCTTCTACACGTGGCAAGCTATATTCTGTGCGATGAAAATTTGTTTTAGTCATAATTGGTGAAGATTTTGAAGGGGTAGTGGTTATTTTTCTCCCCAAATTCTACGCCACTAAGAAAGTACAGTTTTGAGACAACTATTTGAACCGCCAATGTTTTCTCCACAAAAAAGGTAATCTTGGTTATAAGCTCTAAAGTTGACCTTTCTCGAGAAAAATCAACTTGCCTGTTGAAAAACATGGTCAACTTTTTGGTTTTGTTACTTGTTCTAACGTTTGAATAAATTTTGTTTAATAAATAAGAATTGACCATGTTTTTCAACATAAAAGTTGGTTTTTCTCGAAAACGGTCAAGTTTAAAGCTTATGACCAGGAGTACCTTTTCTGTGTAGAAAACATTGGCGGTTCAAATGATTTTCTCAAACCGTACTTTTTCAAGTGGCGTAGTAGTTGAGGAGAGAAACACCCACTACTCCTAGAAAATCTTCACCAATTATGAGTAAAAAAAATTGTTTCATCGCACAGAACATAGCTTACTATGAGTAGCAAATGTTTGCGAAAGCTGTCTTCTGTACGATAGATGGTTCCAGAGATTTTTGCAAAAACTGATTTTTTTTTCAATTTCAACACCCTGTATCTCAAATACTAAGCGTCTGTGTATAGTTATTAGGAACTTTTTTCTCAAAATCAAATTTTCTATCGACTGTGAAACTTCTGCTACTAAAACCTGGGACACCCTGTATACAGGCTGTCCCAGGTTTTAGTCGGAAAACTTCAACAGTTGACACATTTTTTCACATTTCAATTTTCCCAGAAAAATTCATAATTCCGCCGGAGAAACAGTAAATAGGTAGAATACGGTTGACCATGTTGACAGGGCTTGGTGAAATACCGGGAATGCTTACTTATGCTGAAAGTTATAGTTTAGGCAGACAACGAGAGCGTCAAACCAACACTGAATCCGGTAATGAAATGCCAACTACGTGTACTGTTCTCCCACCTCTGTACTCACCATAATGCTGAAAAAGTCATTTATTTGAACTTCGAAAAAAGCAACGGTATTGAAATGCCTAATTCATTTACTAAGCTTACAAATGCAGAAAAATGTCAATCATATAGCCTGCCACGGAAGCAGAATTCATCAATGATTGTGTCATGCCCAGTGAACGAAATATCATTAGTTATCGGGTAGGAAAACAGTTCAAGGATTATATGCAAAAGCAATTTTCTAATGACACCGAACAATTATTGGCATGTTTGTGATAGGATTTTGTAGACAAGCAGACTGTGACGCATGTTTCTTCTGAATCACCAATTAATAATTATTTGCAAAATATGAAGTACGACGTATGAGAGGATCACTTTGTGGTATGTAGCAATTGTTGTACGTTTTTTCGAAGAAGTACTAACGTTAGCCACTATTATCTGTAGTTTTCTCTTACCAAAAAATTTGAAGAAAAGCACAACCAGCAAGATCGTTGGTCTTATGAAGAGACTGAATTTGTTGGGTGAACTATAATTGAAATTGAACCAGAATAGATCAAATGACTACGTGATAGAAGATTTTGCCTGTATTGTAAAATCCAACACTAGTATGTCTATATCGCTTTACTCTGTGAATTCCGTTGTACAAATTTCAGAGTTTTACACCATCTCCAGATGGCGTTAAAAAATATTTTCTAAAGACCTTGTTTCACCAAAATTCCTCAATATTGTTTCTAAGCGGTAATTCTGCCAAAGAGTTCGTTTCAAATTTACCACAAATTTTGAGCCTTATATATCATAGGAAAGGGTCTTGGTGTTGATGTAACACTGGAAACAATGCAGATGAAACCATTTATTTCTCGCATCTCGTTCGATATAGAACATAGCGGCTAATTATCTCGGCATCTCATCCACGTGCATTTTGGAAGCCCCAAATCTAAACCAATTATCTTGAAACCAAATGATCTCAATGAACAATGTTATACATTTTTGTCTGAAATAAATCAAGTGGTAGCGACTGCTGAGCCTGCTACTAGATCCCCACGAGGAGGTCATTGAAGTCACTGGTGAGTGGTAACTGCTGTCCTGGGATACTCATATTTAGAGTCAATTCACAAATTTACTGTCCATTAGGAATATAAAAAACACATATGATAAATGGAGAGGAGTTTCCACTCTATTGGATAACACTTTTGATACTCACAGCAATCTCAATCACCTTCTAATGAATTCATAAATTTATTAGCATTTGATAAGTTTCGGATCATATCGATAACATGAATGCACGTTTAAATATTATAACTATCCAGGATAGATAGAATTCTGAACGAATCAATCGTTTATATTTACCTCTCGCAATCCGCTCGTCTTCACAGAATCAGGACCGTATTTATTTTCCAGGAATGTACACACAAATCAAAGTGAGCTTAGTTTCGTGATGTATAATGTAATTTGAAAAAACATTTCACAAATAACAACAATACCGATTCTACCGATCTTGAAATATTTGGAAACAGGAATCAAGAAAACAACAATATTAGATTCTAGCCGAGGTATATGATACTTTGTTATGACAGCGTACAAATAATACTAATGGTGACGGTAGTAGCTTATTATTAATCACCGCAACTAGCATGGCGCAAAGTGAAATGCAATGGAAGAAAATTGGAATTATTGTCCAATACTTTGTGATTTTCCATTTCAGCAAATAAAACACAATTACTCTGATGAATACTGTAATTAAATTAATGATACTTAATTAGAAATGTGTTGCCACTTGCAGAATACACAGGATGTTTCAAGAAAAGGTGGCTCCGTTGCTAGGATAGGTAGAACTCTGAAAGATAAGTGCTTTGCTTGATGAAAAAATTCCGTAACGGCATCCATATCCAAGATACTGGAAGGTGATGTAAAAAAATGAATGAAACACATTTCTTTTGATTATGTCGAAACTAATTAATAATAATTACACGGTTCGTACCGAGTAGTTTTATCATAACTTTTTTCAAGTTAGATTTTCTAATTCAAATTTTAGGTGAAATTGAACATCATCCAATTTTACACCAAAAAGATACGCTTGGTACAACTCGCTACTGTGTACCGTTTTCGGAATATTTTGGTTTGAAAATGAAGTATATGCTGGTATAAAGTAGACAACCCAATTTTTTTCAAGTGTATCCTTTTTACCGACCAGGTCACCTCTGACAAGAAATGCATAACTCCCATGTTGCACACTACTGGTGTGATGAGCATCCACATGTTAAAACGGTATCACATTACCAACACTCGTTTGAAGTTAATGTTTGGGCGGCTACTTTAGGTAACAAATTAATTGGTTATCACATTCTACCTAGACATTTAAATTGTAACGTGAACCTCGACCTTCTAGAAAATCATTTATTCGATATATTAAAAGATTCAACGCTAAACGAGCGGAGATCTCTCTTTTTCATGCATCATGGAGCTCCCCCACATTTTGATAGAAGGTGTCGTAATTGGTTAAGTAACCATTATTCGAATCGATGGATTGATAGAGGTGCAGAAGCTACGATTCATTGGCCTCCACGGTCATGCAATTTCAATCCTTGACTGCACAGTATCGGCGTTTGTTAAGGAAAAAGTCTATGCAGGGGTAAATTCACGCCAATAGTTGCAAGACAGAGTAGAACGTCACTTTAATGACCTCATAGCTGATCCTCAACCGCTTAGAAAATTAATGCATTCTTCAGAAGGAAGGATAGAATCTTTAAAAAGGTGAATATTTTGAACACTTACTCTAACAGATTGAAAATTTCACGTTTTTATTCGAATTTATTTTAATTGTCTTCTTATGATTCTTTTTCTCACTTAATAACTTAAGAATTAGAATAATGTAGTTTTTGGTTTGTAATAAATTGGTAATTGTTTTTCACTTCATATCAGCATCAGTTATTACTTCATCATTTTCAAATCGATCTATTCCGAAACACAGTATCGAGTTTTACCAATAGTACCTTTTTGGTGTAAAATTAAATGTGGTTTGATTTCACCTAAAATTTGAATTAGAAAATCTAACCTCAAAAAAGTTATAGTTAAAAATGCTCGGTACGAAGCGTCCTCTATGAGAGTCAGATATAAAAATAAATTCATATGAGTCAGCTTCCAAAAAATATTCCTAAAAAATTTCATCACAATGTTGTCAGTAGTTTCGACATAATCACATAATAGCAAAAAATGTGATCAACATTTTTTTGTACAACACCCCTTATCTTGAATACTGATGCCGTTACGAACATTTTTTACAAAACAAACTCCTCTTATTTTTCAGTTTTGTACCTACCTAGCAACGGGGGGTACCTTTTGTGAAGCACCGTGTTTAAATAGTGTGCATAGCAAAGTTATCCTTCCCAAATTTGTGTTGGTTACTGATTCTTATATAATTGTTTCACATTCTATTCAAAGCATATGGAATTGGTTTTGCTTTTCTGGCCTCCTCAATTATTCCAGAGTCATACTATATTTGTACTTCGTGTCTCCGTTTTTGTTCTTTCCCGAAAATCACACTAGAGTCATGTTCGCGGTCGAAAGCACCGAATGCAACAAAAGTGAAGTAATGTTGCACCAGGCTGTGGTGGAAATATCAGCTCGGACATTTCCGCAAGGGCAGTACAATCACCATCTTACCAGTGGCGTCACTACTAATTTCACTAACGCTCGGTCCTTTCGACCGACACGCTTATACTGCTAGATTGAAGGTGGAAAAATACCACTTTGGGCAGTTTTGGAATACATACGTTCTAAATACATCTAGGATGATCCTCGACTTGGGGTTATGGTGTTATCTGGCATTGCAATAAAAGGTGTTCATTTTTTACATCAATATATTAAATTGAACATGGTGCACGTTTATCTCAACGAAACACGAATATTCAAAGATGACACTCTCGGTCATTCCTAGTAGAATTCTAGACCTATGAATGTGTAAACCATGACTATAAATATAAATGGACAAAGTATAGTTCATACATAGAGATCATATAGCATAGAGGAGTAAAGCGGGCCGTAATGCTACGCAGGGTTCGAATGAAATTTTCTCTATTAGCGGTCCCCACTCTTTTTGCTCAAGGTAACGTTCTCGCGGTACCTTTTATATGTTAATTGTGAATATCTTTCATAAGATGACTGAAACAATGAAACACAGCGGTATTATTTATTTTATATTGGAGCACGCTGTCATCAATGTAAGCGGTTGGTGGAGAGTGTGGAAGGAGGGTAAAAATACGAAGGAGTAGGTACCGCTAAGAAATTTGTACATGTCACGCATCGCTTATACACCTTAAACACAGGCTTTACTCCTCTATGCTATATGATCTCTATGAGTTCGTAACGCTACGACAGCGAAGATTCGGCCTACATCGCGACGATTCCGGGTAGAGGAGAGCGAGATGGGGAAAGTTTTCCACCAGTTTCAAAACGAATATCCATACTCTCCTGCTAGAATTTGACTCACATTTTCATGTGAACAACTCTGGTCTACTTCAGTTTATGGTGAACCATATAAACGATGAATGTAGGTGGCGCAAGTTATGATGTTAAGACGAAGTGAGTCTGCTCTCGAATCGGGTTATATGGCACAATGTATGTTTTCCTGAAGCAACCGAACACTTGAAATTTTAACACAAATTAGATATAATTTTCGATATTTAATAGGATAAAAATTTAAATTGAACTTTGAGACTTTTTAAGTAGAGCGATCTTTCGACGCTATACGCTCTGTTTCACGGGAATTTTTGTAAGCTAACAAACCTAGCCAATTGTAGCATAAATAGAATAATACATTCGCTGCCGGCCGCATCTGCTTTTGCGCCACCCGACGTAGGACGCTTTTCACTAATATCATCAAGACGGGCTTATGCGAAAGACGTGTGAGTGAGCATAGCGAACGAAGTATATCGCTTAAGTTTGATTGAGCGTGGCGAATAGTGAGAAGCACAAATAAAATAAACACATGAGTTTGATTCCCACTAATTTAATTACAATCACACCGTCTTAACCCTTCATGCATGGGCAGCATACTGAGCGACCTCCTAGTAATTGATGCTAGTTGTAGAGTAGGTATTATTTCTGGTGCTATACAACCGTTATCTTCAAAAACAAAGGATATTGATTATTATTTCGAAATTGATAATAACAACTTCCTGCATTGGGTTGAATTCCAAGTTATACTGAATTTTGAAGTACTCTTCATCATCGTTTTGGGTAATGCTAGTTATCACAGTAAGTAATGAATACAAAGTCAACAACCGGCTCCTAGAAATGTGATATTTCATACCTACAAGAGTGAATTATATACGATATGATAACATCTTCTTGGAACGACAGTCTTTGGCTTGGTACAAATGTTCAAGCCGATACTAGTATATGTACCTAATAGTATTATATTAGCTAAAAGATATGAACATGCTTAATTTACCCCACCATTGCACTGTAAACCCTATTGGATACATCTGGTACATAAATCTGTTGCAGGGATCACAATGGTATAGATGGGAGTTCAGGGGGAAGTTAGTGATATTGTGAAATAGGCTCTAGGAAAAGCAACAACATAAATATATTCGCCAATGGCTATTCAGGTACTGTTCAGAGGTTTTACTGTTTTGGAGAAAACACTGGAAAATTCAAGATAATACATGATATTTTTTCATCAAAATCTATATCTATATACAGGGTGACCAAGTGTGTCTTTTTACCATTCAACATATCGATATGCGGTTTTCACCAGTCACTTGGTTCACTTATCCTGCACATTTGAAGATATTTTTATTTTATAGAGGGTATTCATATAGACTCTGATGAACCAAAGTTGGGTTTTGTTTAATGGAACACCCCATATATTCCAACATTATTTGTTTCTATAAAGAGAAGTAATGTAATTGAAGATTATACATGGTAGTTTTCCATCAAAATCTATACCTATAATCTATATACAGGGTGACCAAGGGTGCTCATAACTTTTTTACCATTCAATATATCGATATGCAGTTTTCGCCAGTCACTAGGTTCACTTATCTTGTACATTTGAGAGTATTTTTATTTTGTATAGGATATTCGTATACACCCTGATGAACCAAAGTTTTTTTCTTTTTCCAATATATGTATATATTTCAACATTATTTGTTTCTATATAGGAAAGTAATGTAACTATGTATATCTCTTTCTCTTTCGTATTCAATCAACTTTTAGTAGGAAAAAGACTGACATTTAAACAATCACTGCAAAGTTCCGACAACGTTGCCACTGGAAATTTTAGAATAACTTGTAGTTTCAGCGAATAGTTGATTTTTGGTCCGAACACACGGAGACTTCACGGTGTGCTAAAAAGCAACAAGATGCATAACTTGCTCTTTTTTAAACCGTAAACTAGCATTTTTGATAAGCTTTCCACTCTTCTGCGGCTTGTATGTTTGATTGTGAATATTTATTGACATTTTTCAAATAATATATTTCATTACAAGGAAATTTGTATTTTTTTCGTTACAGGTAGACAGCTGCCACTGCTGTCATCCAATTTGAATGCTCAAATAATGTTTTATTTTCATGCTAGCATGATCGGTTACCTATGTCATTAACTAAATATTGCTTATTATAAAATGAATTACACTCATCAATAACTATTCAGTATGATTTATTGTATTTTGTGAGATAATTTGAAACAAATAAACATATCAATTTACGCATTTATCCTATGTTTGCTATGCCAGATAACAATGATAAGGTCTTTCTAGTCCAGATCGATCAGGAACGTCACAAACCTATAGTCTCAGATAGCTATTTCGCTCTTCTCATCGAGCTCAGCAGTGGAAGAAGCAAATTTGCACAGTTACTGAAGGATCACCGCTGAAGGTAGTCATAGCCAGTATTGAACAAGGTAGAGTGACCAACAAATCTCACGCCATTTATGAATAATAATGATGCATAATCCTGCAATGTACCACATTGACAGATTTCTCCAACTTTATCAAAGTTACGGGGTACGTGAGACTGCTTGAGTGCGCCAGATGGCGACACCATACCAAACCAATCTGAGAGAATTAGAAACAAATTGATATATCAATATAGTCATTTATCTCAGGTCGGCTCTCCCAGATAACACTGATAAGGTCACCTAGCTCAGCTGTCTGGGGCTTTAGGTTTGTGATGTTACTGATCGATCTGAATGAAAAAGACTCTATCATTATTGTATTTTGTCAGCCAGCAGAATCTATCAAATAAATTACTCCATTGCGAGAACTTCACAAGTTCTAACTTTTTAAAAACTGAGGTACCGATTCCATCAATCTGGTAGTCCAAAATATGAAAAGGAAGAGATGTTAGGAAAGAGGATTGACAGTAACTGCTAATAGTAACAGGTTTAAATTATAAATCAAAAGTAGGAGAACAATTAACAAAGAAATAATGAATATTGTATGTTTTTTCCAGAGATATCGCGAAAATAGAGTTAATTTCAATATGAGTTGCCAAATTCGCCACCCATCTCTTCGATGAAAAATGTCAATCTTCTTTCAAATCACAACTCAACTCTAGCTATCTGACTGAAATGCTTCGGGAATTTTATTTCAGGTGTATTCAGCCTCCGTCTGTTTCACTTTATAAGCTTTTTCCTTCATATTTCCCCCAAAAAAAGTCTATTGCTGTTTAATCGGACCAGCGAGCTGGCCAAGCAACAGCTCCTTCTCTTCCTATCCATTTTATTGGGAACATTTCATCAAAATAATGGCGAACAATTCTGTGATAATACAATGGAGCACCATCTTGTTCCAACCACATCTTTCTTCCTGTGTATTAAGCTACATTTTCAAGCAGCACAAGATGATTTTCTTGAAGAAATTGCAGGTATTGGACACAATCTAAGAAAATGGACTCATCACTTATGTACTATTAATTCCTTCTCAAACATTAAGCGACAATCGGTACTGTTGATCAAGAGTTCTAAGGAAGTGTGAGTTTAAGATTAAATGATAGTACATATCATGCCTATTCACACATTTGCTGCCTTCAAAAGTTGCTTCATAACTAAATAAAGTTTTGTTCCAAAAATGTCTGTACTCAACAATCATATCAGGCATGACTTCCGAAAAATTTATTCTGTTCAGAAAATCTTCCACAAGCAATTTCAAAAGTCACTATTTGATGAAACTGTATGTTATTCTAAAATTTTCTGTGGCAAGTTTATCGTTAAATATTCATGGCCTACGTCTCAGTGATTTTTCACATGATGGTATTTCTTCTAATAAAAAATGAATATTCACGAAACGGAAAGAGCTAGACCCATGCTGGTATACACAAATCTCCATTATATTTTTACGTAGAAACTAATAATGTAAAAATGTATGAGGTGTTCCATTAAAAAAAAACATAACTTTGGTTCACCCCTATTTACGAACATCATGTATATGATAGAAACATTCAAAAAATCTGCAGGGTGAATGAACCTAATGACTGGCGAAAACAGCTTATCGCTATATTGAATAGTAAAAAAGTTATGAACCAATTACGCACCACTGGATCAACCTGTATATATACAAACAAGTTCCTGGAAACTTATGTGAAATGATATTATTGACTGACATCTCAATATCCTAGGAATATATCAGTTAATATTCCTTCTGTGGTGTTTCTTCTGGCGCTCATTAGCATTAATATTATTATTCTTATCACTTAGAATACCCTGGGCACACTCTTAGACTAGACAGCATTGAATTAACATTAAACACAGTATTCTGTACATTTCATTGTAACTGCAATTGAATTTTGTAAATTTGCAATGATGAATTTGTTGAATACAACAATTCACATCATTTATCTCTATAACTCCAGCAACAAACAATTATACATTACTAATTACTCGCAATGAGCAATATTCTGACAAATGCGTTTGTACATTAATACAGAGGCTGGCTGGATCAAAGAAGGTAAATTATAATGAATAATTGAAGTAATTATAATATAATTACGGCAATATGTTAACTAAACATATATGACAGATAATAAATTGCTGTCTATACAGAACTTCTCATATTCAATAAAATCGTGATAGATTGTAGTTGAATACTCTCTTTGATCTTACTACTGACTGAAATGTAAATAAAATAAAAGTAAATGTGACATTTAAATGCAAAGCTTCTGCAAATAATTTTCCGCTTCGAACTTTGAAATAATTACGGAATAAAGCCACTTCTTCTAACTTATAACTTTCTGTAAAATGCAAAGTGTCTTTACAATTTTAGATGAGGAGCGTCTTAAATATTCTAAAATATATTAAAAGTTGAGAGAAATGAGATTAGGTTTCTCGTACTAAAATCACGATGCATGAAACACTGAAATATTATTTGTCTTACCTCTGAGCCTATTCAATTTCTGGAGGCTGATCAGTTGGGAAAATCTCAACAATATGTCACCTGGTGATAGTATGAATGGAAGACAATTAGAAAAGAGATGTGGTTATCGAGAGCAATTTTGGTATGCAATCAAAATTTGAATACAATCCTAGAGGAAATATGTTGGCATCTCTTACTTCTGTTTCAATAGTTGTTAACTCCGATATCTCTGGTTACTTTTGATGTTGAGAGTAGATGTGTCGTTCATATAATATAATCATTCAAAAGATCGATAACATAATTACCATAAAAACTTCACATAATGTCGTAATTACAAAAGTTCATATGTGTTCGATATATCTTCAGGCTATCCATCCATAATGGTCTTCAATACTCTTAAGGGAGGAGAAATATCAGGAGTTAACAAGAAATAGCAGAAATAATTTTGATTACCTCAATACTAAGACGAAATAGGGCCTTCACGCAATTAGTGAATATCAGCAGTCTAGTGTGTAAAGGTGTTATTTAAGGTGCTCCTGCAAATATTAATTTTCTGGCGGTTTTTGTAATCTCTTATTAGTGAAATGAGTAACCAGAATGAAGAAGAAAGTGATTCCAGTACAAAGGGTACTGTTCGATTCTGAGCTAGGCAACATACAAGGAAACAAAGTGAAAAGGAATCGTTGAATACCCAAATAGCTAGGAATGTAAGTAATTTAAATGAAAATCAACAGTTACGCAGTGCACAAGAAATTGATAAGAATAAGGTACAGCAAGAATCTGATACTGAAATTATGGAAATGATCGAACTCTTCCAGTTCTTATAGAAATGAAACTACCCATACAAGAACTTCATACATTTATTATCTTCAGCCAGAAAGCTGCTTCGAAATATATAACTTCGCAAAGGATGTAGAAGGGATTCGATATAGTTTGATGTTTTTGACTGCTAATATAATCACCTGAAGTTTTCATGACAGACATATCCATAAATGCTGAGCAACGAAAGCACAGCACGAGGCAAGTGGAACTTTTTCCCTGAGTCAGGGGAAATCCACGTGGAAGGAAAAGAGTTCGCGTTTCCCGGAAAATGTTAGCACCCTTGAAATCATCTTGTGACAGTTCAATAACACCCATAATTTAATCCGACGTAGAACACGAATGTGTATGTGAATTTCTACAAGGGATTCGAGAGGAAATTATGATATTAGACCAACAGGGTAAACGCATTTGGATTGCTAGAGAACAATTTTTATATTCAATTCAACCTCTAAATCGGCGATATAATATGAAGTGGTTATTCAACCTTCAGATCACGCTCCGGCCGCCAATTTTATTTTGTTTATATATGTTCTTTCCAGCCATTCAGGCTAGTTTGAGCGTTCAATTGTAATTTGTTGAGAATTGTTCACCGGAGATCACTTAGGGATAGAGTATTAGGTCGTAAGGCTTGCCCCAGGTTACCAGAGAGAGCGAGAAAGAGGAAAAGATAGAGAAGGCCTTCTTTGATTCTAAATATTATCTATCAATCATCGGCGTGGTCGAACGCGAAATTGATAAATGTTCGGAGTTTTTGCTAATTAGATCTCATCGATTCCAACTCTCTTAACAGAACCTGAGCAAGTACTCGCTCCCAGGCGAAAGGGGTAGAACTAGCGACATTGATAAATGTCTCTCAGGTTCCCACTTGGAGTGAACCTGAATTTCGTATGCTATCATTCACATAATCAGATTTTGGGACTAACTTCATAATTTTGTTGTTGTGTTGTTATATACTAAATTTTGTTAGATTTCATCCAATATATGTTCATAATTTAATTTGATTAACATGTAAATGATGAATTCAGAAATTTTATAAGCATCCCTGACAAACATTTTGAGTATAATTCCAAAAAAGAGGGAACAAAAAAAGCTTTCAAAGGCAAAACCTAAATTACCAAAGGATGTCATCTGCCAGATTTGAACATTCATTTATGATGAAAACAAACGGTTATATTGATGATTGCTACAACTAAAAATATAAATCGATTCATAGAAAATTGCTATGACCAGCTAATAGAAAGCATTTTGAGAATGTTATTGGGAAATCCAGTAAAAACAACTGTGAAACTGGAATATTATTAACAAAAATTCAAAGGGGAACCTACCATAATTATTATGAATAACATTGAGACAAAAAATGTGGCCAGCATTGCAAATACATTCAAACAGTATTCAATTAATCTTCCGAAAAACATAATTATTTCAAATTCTTCTATACCTGTTGTAAAAAAAAAGGAAGAATTAAAAGGATTCATAATTATTTAAAAAACGCAAATTCCTGTGAAGCCGACGGTTTTTCAAGTGTTTTATGTACTTCATCTCGATTATATCATATTATGAACGTTGGCCTCAGTCAAGGAATTTTTTCTGACTCACTTAAAGTTATCTTATTATTTTAAAGAGGCGATAAAAAAAATAAATAAGCACCTACCGACCTATTTCGCAGTTATACATAATTTCCAATATTATAGAAAAAACATCGCCAATTTGCATTGTTAAGTTTTTGAACTGCAATAATATGCTATGAAACAACAACATGGTTTCATACAAAATAGGTCAATAACCTATTACATGATGTATATAAAAGTATTGATGCTAGACAAAACGATATGGCACGTTTCATCGATTTGTCCAAAGCTTTTGATTGTGTAATCACGATATTCTTCTGACTAAAATTGAATCTTCAGGCTCACGGAGTAAGTGCATCAGCTTGCACAAATCTTGTTTGAAAAATAGATTTGTAGCATGGGATACCTTCGAAGCATTTGACCAAAACTGGACCCAAGACCTAGATTGCCGTCCAAAATCATCATTTACTATCAGATAGATCACACCAAGTGGTGGTTGACGGAGTGTCGTTCTATGCAATGACTATTTACACTGGTGTTCCACAGGGATTCATCTTGGAACCCATTTTGTCTGCACTGTACGAATGATCCTTCGAAACCGATCTCCTGTCCCCTCCACAGCTTTGCAGATGATGATACCACGTTCTTCTCTAGTGACCCTATATATTCCAATGGAGCCAGAGATGCGAGACTTGGGCAGGCCGATTTAACAAATGAAGACTCAGGAAGAAATCTGAAATCGGGATCTGATAAACCAGAGGAGCTTATTGTAACCAAAATCGAACCCAGTATTTTCTACTGTAGGCAGATTCCAGAACCCATTACATAATTGATTCCAGTACAACTGTTCCTACGTCTTCGATATCCATTCTCGGTACCATCTATTGCAAAACTGCATCACAAAAACTTAGTTTACTATTCCGTGCCAAGAACTACGTTACACTCCAGCAACTCTTCGAGTGCTGTGGATACATTTGAAGTTTAGCTCCTTCAAAACGTTGAAGATATTGGATTGTATTCAGAGCAGAGCTGTTTACCATGTTGGTGATGTCATAATGACGAATTGATTGATATCCTAAAAACATCATCGGGAAGGGGTCTCTTTTCTATAGATATTTTTAAGGTCGATTCTCATCGGAAATCTCAAGCAGACTGGAGGAACTCAGGCTGGTCACCTTTTCCGTCTTAGACTCGAGACATGTCGAACATCTGTCTACCAGTTCTCATTATTCATTTCGAACAGCATAGTTGTTATACTTTTCGCTCGGTGAGAACTTTCCAGAGGTCTGTTGAGAAAAATCTGTCTCCGCTGTCTCCCAAGATTCCATCGCTGTCTCACACGATGTTCTACGAACATCATATGTTTTCCTCTCGTGTAGTCAAAATATAAGACACTTTATTAGTACCTATCTATCTCCATCTTCCCAATTCTTCCCTTTGCCTCCATATTTCCATAGGTGTAGCTGGAGGACGTGAGCCTCTATACTACATATGGAGAGAATGAAATGAATAAATAAATGTGAACTTCACGTTTACGTGTCCTCATTCATCATTAGTAGAGACCGGGAAATATGCAAAATGCATATTAAGTGCATATTTGCATGTTTTGAATAAATTCTATGAGTGTATATGCATTCATTAAAAGTGCATATTTTCAGGTATTTTCGGATTTCTGAAAAAAATTTGAATTTTCAATATGGACAAACATCTGTGGGAAAAGGTAATGGAATAAGCGAAGTAGGTATATAAATAAATGACGAATTCGCGTTTACGTGTCCTCATTCATCATTAGTAGAGATTGGGAAATATGCAAAATGCATATTAAGTGCAGTTTTCAATAAATTCTATAAGAGCATATCATTTTTTTAAAGTGCATGTTCACAGGTATTTTCAGATTTCTGCAAAAAATAAGAATTTTCAATATGGACAAACATCTGTGGAAACAGGTAATGAAATAAGCGAAGTAGGTATCCCTTGGAAATACCCCATATCGGTATTAGCATAATACAATAGACCCTACTGAGCGATAAGCCGATTGGCGTCATAAAATCAATATGGTATTTCCCGAAAGCTTTACAAATTTTCAAAATTTCTCTCACCAAAATACCTTAATTGCAATGGTCTATACGTTTTATGAGTGGAGGAAACTATTTACATTGAGCCAATGAAATCACACCTTCTTTAAAATTTGAAGTTTGAAAAGAGTCTAGGATTTGGTTCTGTCCTGTCTTCAGTTAGTTCAGAAAAGTTTTGTTTGCTCAAGTGTTTATCAGAAGTGTGTGATAATGTCAAAACGAAGTGCTGGTGAATCGATTCTTCTGAAGAAATGATAAAAAAGACTTCAAAATCATTGATGGCAACCATATATTCTGCACAGTTTGCAACAAACCGGTAAGTATTATTATGTCTGAGTAATTATTGTTTTAATTTTCAAACATTTTTCTAAAAAGCCAAATGTAAATTTGCCTTAAAATATAAGTTTTAGAATAGGTACTTGTCAGTATCTGAAATTTATTTATTTTAAGGCACTGGTGTTAAAATTATTTTAGCAAAGGTGTAAACATGGTCTTGACACTGACTTGCATACATTGTTTTGTTCGTCATAAATTCATGCGTTATTTTTTATTTTATGATGAGATTGTGACATATGACTAAGACCTCTGATCTTTTTCAAGAAAATTTCTACGATCAAAATTCAGAAAATAGTTTATAGGAGACACTTCGGGAAACAAATCTTATAAAATTCTAATATACAGTGTGTTTGGTTAACGCTGTTCCCAAAATCAAAATTGACTGAGGGGACGGTTTCACATCCTGTATATAGAGTTTTAGTAGAGGTGAAAACCAATCAAGTTATTCCAAAACTGGCGAAGTAGAACAAGTTTATTGGTTAACTTTTTTATTTTCAATTTCCATGTTGTATGTGAAAAGGAGTTTCAAGTTGATCAACACTTGGGCACTGCAATGCATAAATCTCGTGCACAAAAGCTTCAAGATTCGGTTCAGCAACTCATCACTAAAAATCAAACGGATGTTCCGGACCAACTAAATGTTAAGAAAGATCTATACCGTTTGCTGGTCGGTTGCAATATTCCAATTGCAAAATTGGAAAATCCATTAGTTGAAAAATTTTTAACCAAATACTGCCAAGATATTCAGGTTTCTTCTGCTATGACCATTCGGAAAAAATATGTTGATTCCAAAATGCAATTTACTGTTGAAGTGATTAGAACCGCAATTGAGAATAATCCAATATGGATTTCTGTTGACGAGACGACTGATGTTAAAGGTCCGTATATTACAAATTTGGCTATAGGAAGTTTGAAGGGAAAAGAGTGTAGCACCGAATATTTAGTTTTCGTTGAGGAACTAACGATCTAACTATTTCTAGATTTGTAAATGAATCTCTTAGTAACTCTCTTTTACCTGAGCCGATACTAGCAGAAGTTTGTTATTGTTAAGTGATGCTGCGCCATATATGATCAAAGCTGAACAAAATTTAAAAATATTTTTCTCAAATTTAATACATGTTACTTGCTTAGCACACGCTTTGAATAGAGTAGCAGAAGTTGTACCGACCGAATTTCAAATAGTCAATAGTTTCGTATCAAATATAAAAAAAATATTTCTTCTGAAAGCCCCTCTGCGAAATAACCGATAATTTTGGGGGAATTAGAGACGTCATTTGTAGTTTCGATGTAGATAGCTCAGATGCAATAAAAAAATGCGTGGAAGTTTTAAAAAATCCGTTATTAAAAAGTCATTTGGCACATATTCAAACCAATTTTGTATATATTGCTGAATCAATTACGAAATTTGAAAAGCGAGACATTTCGTTGGACCAAAGCATTGAAATTATCAATTCAATAAATAGAAAAATTAAATACCTTGGGGAAACCAACAGAGTGGTTTTACTGGTAGAACCGTCAATTATAAATTATTTTAAGTTTGCTCTCTTTACTTCATGTGAAGTAGAAAGAAGTGTTTCCATGTACAAATAATTATTATCAGATAGACGGAACAGTTTTTCTCTAGAAAACTCAAAAAAACATTTGATAATATGTAGTTTCAACTGAATAATAATGATGAATTAATGAATATAACGATGATTGATGATGGATAAATAATAAATAATAATAAAATAAGTTATAATATGTTATGTTAGTAATAGAAAATAAGCAATAATGAGTAATAAGTAGGTACCTAGCTCTTGATAGTAATTTTGATAAATATTGTTTGTGAGTTTAGCAAATTATAAATAAAATACCTTCAATACAAAGATTACTGCGTTTTTTATTATTGCATATTTAAATGCATAAAAGCATATTTTAGTGCATATTTCAACTAGTTTTTGAGCATGCATATTTTAGGATTTTTTAAGTGCTTATTTCCCAAGCTCTAATCATTAATATTCCTTCTTGTTGAACATGTGAAACTTGAATTCAGGTACTTGTTACTTACAGCTATGTCTGAGCTTAGCCAAATTCAGGCTTGGTTGATTCATTGATATTAACTGGAGCACTGAAAGCATTACAACCCGCTCATGAAATCTCAGAGATTGATTGGAACGAACATCGTTTCATGAGTGAGCTTTCTCATTGTTGACTAACAACTTCCGTGGAACAGTCCCATTTTTATTTTAATAGTCATGTCACGGTTATGAATTTATTATGGATCAAACATTTTAGCTCGTCCCAAAATTTGATTGGACATTCTATAACTGATTTTGTGTTCTAGAAACCCATTAATAATGAATACCTGAAAATTAATACTCTTGAAAAAGTTGATACAGAGTTCCGGTTATGCATCGAGATGAAGCAAAAAATATGAATAAGGAGGGATCTTCAAAATGGCACTGCTAAAACTAACGTTGGATGCTACATTCTCTGCGAACTACTAAATACTGAACGAGTTCTAATGTAACAATCAGATGTGTTTTGTACAAAAAGGTAGCGTACTTGAACGTTTCCGATAAAGTTAATGTAGCGTCAAATGTGTGTACTCGATGGTGAAATTAAATAATTGCTGAACTTAATGATCTGGATTGCAATCTCCGTTATTTGGTGTGCCCGTTTTATTGCAGATGAACTGATAAAAAATGTTTTAACATTACAAATCAACAGAATATGTTGAGGGGAACACTCATCTACAACAACATTAATGTTGAAAAACAAACTGATGTGATGAGTTAAGTTAAGACATTTATTTATAAAGTCTGTTGTGTCTTAACAGCTCGGACCGCAACATTGATATAGTCTTTAATTCTCCATGAAAGATATTTAGTGGAGATTTCGTAACATCACACGGATAAATCGAGAGGAGACACTGAATGTCCTCTCTGAAGTCTGATTTCCTCTATCGAAAGAAATGTAGACTGGCATTGGATATAATGAATTTACAAATTTGTATTCCGAATATCCTAGTGAATAGACAAATTCATGTACCCATCACTTCCTTGAAAGAACTCTTACTCTGTATTATTTACTGGATTATGCCTCGGCTGTGTAACGATTGTTAGAAGATTAGAGCCACTGATGCGAATTTGAGAAAGACATTTGATGGACATGAGAACATAAACATTTTATTGTTTCTTTAATAAGGTCCCTTTCATTTTGACATATATGAATGCTCATTTGAGTCCAACGGTCCAACGATATATTCAATTGAAATGAAGGAATCTCTTACTTTATTCAAAGGAAATAGTATTTTGTTCAAAGCTTCTGAATCTCTAAAGGCCACTGTCTCCACTGTCACTCTATCATTTATGGGATACATTACGCGGTATCATGCCATCCTTAGATGTGATTTCCCAACATTCCTATTATTATTATTAACCTATAAGTTTGTTATGTTTTGTATAACTCGTTTCTAATTTCCTAATTTGTTATTTTGGTCCATCTATATCTTGCTATATATTTCTCAGAATTCAATAATTCAACGTATATTTATAAACAATGACAGAAGAAAAAGTGAAAAACGAATCTAGATTTGCTTTCGAAAGAGTAGTTCCAAGGAACCCTTTTCCATATGCCGATTAAATTCAAAAAGGGTGTGTATGCATAACACGACAATTGTTTTATAATCGAGAAAGTAGCTCTAGAATGAAGGTGCCATATAATTATATAAATACAACTTTGTGGAGATGCGGAGATGTGTTACTTTCGTTTTTGCTGGCACTTTTGATAGTTCAACTACAAAATCGCATTTGAGGAGTCAGCGCTTATTTCTGAGTTACGATAGCTCTCTAGTTATGTGAGAATTGTCTTAGTGAAAGGGTTACAAACTTCCAAATGTTCAACATATTCGAATCCATGAGATTTTAAAAGATCATGAATGGCTGAAACTTATAACAAATGTTTTAAAAATTTAACTTTCACTGGTATTCTTACCTCAACGTGAATTTGCAGGTTTTTTCCAAGGATAAGCTGTATTATGTATCCTTATAAGTTATTGTAAATTTTACTTGGTATAAGAATCTCTTCAACCTTCCGTTGTGTTCACACAAAGAGTAATTAGCCTATTTATATAGATATGATTGTATTATATATAAAAATTCTTGGGAAATAGGTCACATTAACACTTTGTTTCAAATTTTCGTCTTTACGTACGTTTCGATCTCACGACCATCATCAGAAGACTTATTATGTCAAAAAGGGTTTATTCAAACTAATTATAGCAAATAATAAACAAAGTGTTAATGTGACCTATTTCCCGAAAATTTTTATATATAATTCATATTGGGTCAAGAATCTTCATTAATATGATTGTATCTACAATACTGAACATGTATTGCAGATCAACTGCTTTACAAATATATATACAACTAGTTTTTTCGCTTGAAGAATAGATGAATAGTGTGCGTCGCTAAGTTACTCATTTAATTTTGTTACTGATTTTTATATAATTGTTTCATATTGTATATCTTACAAATATCTTTTTGCATTTGTGTAAAGATAATAAAATATATTATTCACATCATTATCTTCATACAACTAAATAATATTCAAATTAATAATATTTTAAAGAAAACGTTATTACAAAAATTTTTTTACGTTTCTGGAAAACGAATTCGGGCCTACTGGGTGAAAGTTCAGTCTACGAGCCACTAGACCATACCTTTGGTTTATGGCCGTTCTTATAAACAGTAGAAGTACGGTGTAAATTAAGGGTCACGATTTTGTTGTAGACGTTGTGAAACGATTTGTTCGAAATTTTGGTGAAAACTAATTCAGATTAACTCAAATATACAGTAAGAGTATTGAATCGGTTCAATGTATGCTTTGGGAATTAGAATTCTTCCAATTTTGAACCCTCCAGAAGAGGGTGTGTCTAACTGTACGGTTTCTATGAAAAACAGAATAGCAAACCATTTTTGTCAAAATTTGAATCTGATCGGACCTTCCATGTGGACAAGCAATACATGACGGACTTCCAGATAGACAGACATAAAGAAAAAAATTTTAAACTTGCTAAAAAATTCGATGAAAAATACTATGGTGAAGGAATTTATGCTCTGGGACTTTTTTTTAACGATTTTAGAAATAACTTGAGTAAATGCAATATACTCTTCGGACTTTGTCTGGGAAGGGTATTACTCGATACAATGATACAGGCGAGCGTCTCACAATAATATGGCGCATCAGTGAGATATTGTCACATGATGTTAGGTGAGACCGGAATATAGTGGGGTGCATGAGGTTTATCAGCTATTAAAACAACATAATAGTGTATCAAATTTGCGCCATCAGCTTGAATTGCTTATCTGGCATGTTTTCTATCATGCGCATTGACATTTTTGTTGTCGCTTCTCTAAATCATCGATAAAAAAACATTTCCGGGAAGAGTCGTTTGCCATACTATTTTTTACTGATCGGTCTGACCAACAGAGACCAAAATGTGGAACAATAGATACTTTCAGGTACATAGGTATGTTAATATGATTGAATAAAATCAGGAAAGTACACATAGCACAAATATGTGTTCAGCGACTGCACCTCTTCCACCCTTCATTGGACATAGACCATGTGTACGCGCGATACATACTGTTATGATTTCATTTCCTAAACAATAAAAATGATAAAAATTAGAACTTACCGAACATTGAAAATCAGAAAGGATTAATAAAAAGATATTATATGGAATTAAAAACAATATTAAAAGTTAAATAATAGTTAGTATAATATAATAAACAATGTAAAACATAATAAACAACAATGTAATTAGAATTGGAAGTGTAAAACAAGAACTTCAGTGAAAGTGAATAAACGTACAGTGTTACGAAGGCAGAAATCATAATTAAAATGATTACAAAAACTATCATGAGATAGCACTAACTATTGAAAAATGTTATAGATATAAATTAGGATTGATAAATTTGAGTTATATAATGTTAAAGAAATGTTGTTGATATATTATATTATGTATTAGTTTTTAAGAATGACAACTGTCAAATTTATAATAATTTATGGAATAATCATATTAATAATAACCTTATAGGTTATCTTATACCAAAGTGTGTGGAAAAATGTGGGCAATATTAATTTAAAAAGAAGGAATCATCATCATTTAAAATAAGTTGAGAATCTCCAATAATTCAAAATTCATAGAATACTAAATTCTGATTGGTCGAGACGGATTATAAACGTCAGGCGGGTAACAATGTAAAACTCATGTCAGTTTGCAACAATCATCATCAAAGCATTCTTGATAGGTGAAGAAAGCACCTCATAGGTGGATTATGACATCAAGTAGCGTCGGTTTTTGAAGGCCTGTAAAAGGCATCTGAAAACAAGCCAAGTCAGTTAGCAATCAACATCTGAAAAGTCAAGGTACTCCTGCAACTCATAAAAATTTCCATAACCTTAGTTTATTGGATAAACATCGGTGAACCCAAGTTTTCCAATCTTCGAGAAGTTCAAAGTAACCGAAGTTAGTAAATAATTTCAACAAGTCAAGTAGTGTTCCAAGTCTACGAACAAAGTTTAAAGGTTATAATAACCTACAATTAATAAGTAACCTCATACGAAAGCCAGCCTTCGATAAAATTCCAATCCATCATTGAAGAGTTTCGTATGTTCAATAAAAAGAATAAAACTAAGTTAACAATTTCCAACAGTTCCTGATTTCAAAAGAAGTAACAACAATAGTTTACCTGTGTTTATTGTGTATAGCAGATAAATTGTGTACGGTTAAAGTGAATTATCAGATTAATAAGAAGATCAAGCCAATTGAACATTGCCTACATTTTAAAAACATATTATTGAATATAAACTAAACGTAAGTTTATTTATTATTCCTCCATTGTATTATATCTGTCTGTAAATATGAAAGAAAGATTGTAGATTATAACTTTGTAAACAAAAATTAATAGTAAATAATTTTTAGGTTAGATCATAGATCTATTTGAACATAACATTGTACAAATTGATACCCGAGATAAATTAGAGTCATAGAAATTCAAATATTAAAAGTTTTAACATTCGAAGAACATTGTGTTCAATTCCATATATAATTCCATATAAAATAAAAAGGTAAAAGTTCATCATTCAATTCAAAACAAACATAAGATTCCAAATAAATTAAAAATAAATAAGGGAAAGCTAGCCGGTAGAATTAAAAGTAATATTATTTCATTAATTAAAAAAATTAAATCAAAATAAAAACTCAGTAAAGAGTGTTTATAACAATACATTCGGCATCTTCGTCGTCATCCTAGCATGGATTCCCAAGCTGCCTCAAAGTTGCTTCACCTTTATTCTTCTTATCAGTCTAAGTTTCTTGCGATAAGATAACACTGAAGCAGACAATCGCAGTCATCATTTCCCATGTTTCTGCAGGTGTTACAGTTATGACCTGGCGTTCACCAGTTAAGGTCAACATTTTCTGACGACTTTTCGAAATTGTAGATTACCTGGTTTCGCCAACAATGAAAGTACTCGGGGGCAAGATTACAGATTTATCTGTTATATTCCATCGCCATCGTTGCTGATGTTACTTCTGGTATTATCCGAATTGTCTTTCCAACCCCTCAGCCTTCATCATCACCTCTGTTGAATTTGTGGGCAGTATTATTCCTTTTAGCAAACTGGAAATCCAGCGTTCCGAGTACAGCAGATGTTAACCTGTAAAACCGCACCTCCATTATTTGAATGTAAGCTACTGAATCAGTATCTTGCTAGAAAAATACAGTTAGTAATGGCCTGATTGCTTTGTGACCTCACAATTATTGTAAGAAATATCGTTCAAGGGTAGTGTTTGGCACATTCTACTATTGCGCTGGTTTTTTGTATCCCATTTCTGCTAAAACGTAATTATGGATTATTTTCTTCATTGATTTCAGGAATGCTGCTCTGTTTTTCGTTCATACATTGTGCTGTACAAACCACATTTTTAGAGCAAATTATCAGACGGTAGATATGGGGTATAATGGGGTACTGAATGAATGAATGTTCTCCACTTTGCCACATTAGTCTACCCCGCTTTGTCTCCGATGACGTAGCAAAACAATCATGGCTGTAACTCTTACCTTTGAACGTATTCGGCCGTGCTATTAATGTAAAAGATATACACCTCAATCCGTAGGAAAGGTGTTGGTAACTGCACCAGAAATATTTTATACGTGCTTTGAAAGCTAATTCTTTCCAAATGCATGAGAAAACTATTTTTCCTCTATAGTTCGTGAAAAAATTCCGGAGATTTAGCACGTTATCTTCACATGGAGGGCGACAGTAGCTACAAGGTAGTCACAGCGTCACAGCGTTGTTTCGGGGAGAAAAATTCGAAAGATCAGTACATAGATATCCACGTTTGAATAATCAATCATCACCGTATTTGAAACGTTTTTGGTATCAGCGAACTCTTTATGTACATCATACAATGTATCCAAAATGGAGATATCCATCATTTTGATATCGAAGTCGATAAGTTACCTTGAAAAAAGCGAATTCGTTGAGTTCCTATTTTTTATAAGCTTTCTTGCAACGATGCCAGTTTGCATATCCTTTCCCTTCCGGATTAGCCATTATCGACACCTTCATTTAAATATGGCTCCCCGTTTGTTGCTATAATTTATGAAGTATTCTCCATTCTACACTCATTGATACATCACATGTGATGTTCCGATTATGTTTTAGATCACTCTCAGCTCTTAAGAGATTTATTGAGAAACGAGCCTGCAATAGAGAAAAGTTAGTTATTCGGGCAGTCTAATGCTAAAAAAGAATCAAAAGTTGGGGTTGACATTTTTATGATAAATGTTGACACAAGAACGTAGAAACATAGCTAATCTATAAGAGTTCCTGACTGCCTGAAAAATCCCGCAAAGTAGCACGACTACTACTACCATTACATGTGGCATCTTTAAGACAGGATTGAGACTTGAATTGAAACTGATTCTCCTGATTTCTGATGCGTTTTTCATGGTGTGAAAATTTCACGCTACGTACATCACCCCATTTGTTCTGGTGAATGTTCAGCCGCTATGTGATCATGTACAAAAAGGACGGGTTACCAAATGTTGAGAAGGTAATACAGTCACAGCTTAGATTATTTGAGAATTTCCCTTTCCAACATTGGGAAACTCTTTCTTATTGACAGGTCAAGTACCTGAGCAGAAACCACCAAAACAAAGTCAGTGAATTATATTGGGAGCGTGAAATTATCACACAATGAATAGGTACGCGTAAAAAGTAATCCATAGGTGAGATTCGAAGACCCATAGAGAGTTTTTTGTTCAGAATTTTTACCAATTGTACAACTTTGGTTCAGTCAAAGTATTATATTTCCGTGAATAAACCTCAAGGATAGTAGATCATTGATAGATATATGCGATTCGATGCCTCTCCATAGATCTATTATGGATCGTATGTGATTCGCATACACTATAAAGAATATTACTGTCAAATTACACAGAAAATCGTTGGTTACTTCTACACAAAGTCCTGTAATGGCTTGAAAATTGGTGACTCACGGAAGGAGTCTATTATCCAACTGGAATGGCTTATTTGTTACATGAAATTATGCATCATTTCTTCATAAATATAGGTAACGATGTGAACGAGAACTTCCATAACGTTGTGTGATGTACTGCAGGAAATTGGGCTGATATTTTTTAGGAATGGCTTTTTCAACCATTTTCTTTTCCATTCATTCTCTTCAGGAAAGGCAAAAGTACCAGTTGGTTTCTCTTTCTATGAAGTGGATAGACATTTGGGCTAACATTCTGTTATACAAAAATGTCTGGGTGTAATTAAAGAATCATAATGTAACCGCAGTTACCAACAAAAAAATTCACATCAAAATTGACCAGCTTTATTCAAATATACGTACCAATTCTTGATATCACATAATTCGCACAAAATATGAACGACTCAAAGCTATTGTGGCCTTAGAAATTGCTCCGAATGGGTGAATATAAAGTAATCATAGTACTTTATACTAGGTATACTTAATTGCGTCTACTGTATGGAACCCGAGTATTTGAAATTGCATAGCGCTCCAATCTACGATACAGCATTTTTGCACCAGCACCACTAATCTCGCCTATTCGGCGTCCATTATTTGACTAGCCCCTTTCTCCTCATATTCTAGTCGTCTTGGTTGATTCCTGTTTGAACTATCAGGTAACATTAATCTGATTAATATATTGAGTAATATCAATTTCAACAAGTTTTTTTTTTCCAATTTACAGGAACTGTAAAGCTTGATTGCTGACAACTGTTTCGTCACATAGTGACTTTTTATAAGCGAGTAACTATTGATAATTCATCATGTGACGAAATAATTGTTAAACAATGTAGTTCATGTAAATCTGAAATTTGTATTTTATTTCACTATTCTATATCAATAGAGACGATTCGAATAGTTTAGATATCCAAAAGATCATCTAAACGTAATCAACATTCGCTCATTCAATAAATGCAAAGAAACATATATATTCTATCCGAAAACAGAACGTTAATTATGTTCACCGAAGCCCGACAATAATAACAAACTATTGTCTTGTTATCAAGTCTTGCCCGAAACCTATTCACAATCAATTACACTATGGCATAGCGTTATCCGCTTTTACGGTTCGATTCTGAGACAGTGTTGGGGGGTTTGTGCTATTATATATCATAGTATACATACTTCACTCCATTTGTTCCGCGGTTATGTGATCATGTACAAAGTGGACGCAATTTCAAATGTTGAGAAGGTAATATCCTGAGTCACAGCTCAGATTATTTGGGATATCACCTATCCAACATTTGGAATTCTATCTTTGAAAGTTTCAATAGGTAGATGCTCACACAATGGCGGGGTCAAGTGCCGGATCATAAACCACCAGAACGAAGGCACTGAACTAGGTCAGGAGCGTGAAATTGTCACACAATGATATTGAGGGTTTTTTGGTTCAGAATGTTGACCAATTAGGAATTTTAGGTTAGTCAAAGTATTATATTTCCGTGAATAAACCTCAGAAAGGATAGTAGATCATTGATAAACATATACATATTCATAGATCTATTAACGAATTGAGAGGTACGCAATACTATAAAAACTGTTACTGTCAAATTGCACAATACTCGTGGGTTACTTATAAAAACAGTCCTTGCTACATAAAAGTATGTAATCATTTTTTCGTAAATATAGGTTGAAAGAAAATTTGTAAACAATTTCGTAACATTGAATAATGTATTCCATTCATAAAATATAAAGCTACACATTTTTCAAAAGATATTTTCAATATACTTGTATGTAAAATTACAGCAGCAGATATTTTACTTGATAAATATGTGAAACTTCACAATTTGTTACGTAAGTTTTACATTTTCCATCCAAATTTACAGTGATCAAAAGAATGAAAAGAAATTACAGCTCTTTTGAGCTCTGTAACAACCAATGTTTCCATGATGCTAAGCCATACTCTCTTATATCATTAAGATACGTGTGCATCCATGAGTAACTCCAACCTCGATCCCTTTTATGCATTCAATTTTGCTAGGTAAAATCGACATCTATCATTTATAGGAATAAGAAAATACTCTGAGCGAAATATTCCATCAGAATTGTACAGATAAAACTGAAGTAATTTTTTGCAACCATTAGATATTGTTATCTTCATCCATTACTTGATGAGTTACATGAATAACATATTTGTATGTACTGAAAAATTAGAATTATGTAGCTTTTGAACTATCATTTCAACACACTCCACCTTGAAGTGTGTTTTTTACATATCAATACTGGTTTGGACTGAAAACTTAGTCAAAGTGTAGAATACTTCCAGTAGATCGCAAGACTCTCTATTAATAATTGAATCATTGCTAAGGAGTGATAATTGAGCTACAGTTTGAAGAAAACAATCTAGTTTATTTTAGATCGGAAAACAAAGAATTAAGAAACATAGAAGAGATAATCCAAAGTGAGGAGAAGATTTTTTGATTTTGATTTAATAACAAATCTCGGTTATTTTACATCACATAACAAACAATTAGTTATAAGATTAGAGATAGTCTTGAGAGGAATGTCTCTTATTAATTTTTCATGAATGCCATTCAACTTTTCTAACAATACTTTTACGAGTGAATGAAAAAGATTTCGTCGCAATTGACTCAACGTTTCAAATAAGCTAAGACAGAATGCATTCTGTATATTGAATTATATATTAATCCTAATACACACGTTCAGTGGTTATATCAATGACAGTTTCAATGGAATGCATCGTACCGTATCTGATATATACTTCATAATGAAATTGTAATATTCACTAATAGTCACACGATGTAAATGATAGCAAATATTCCACATGACACAGCTCAATAATTAAATTTTAATGTCGCATTTAGTTCGATTTCAAATTGCAAGATTCTTATCATTATTCGTTTGATAAAATAAAAGAGGGACTGGATGAAATATATTTACTAAATTATTAGACACTGACACAATCGCAAAGGCAATATGTACTTAGTCATATTATTATTTCTTGGTTTAGCTCAAGTCGATGTGTCTACTTCATACAATTCCGTAAGTATGTAATTGATTTTGTTCATTTATTATTGAATAATCATAACAATATTCCCTCCCTCCATCTCAAAATTGGAATGAATACCATTATTTTCTCCAATTCATCAATATTATGTCCTAATAAGTAACATATCGAATTGCGAAATATAAACATCTGATAGTCTACAGAAGATTTTTAGCTTGCATATAGTTTTTCCTCCAATAGGAGTTGAATCTTTTGGTCTTACATGTTGGACATCGTTATCATGAAAACTGAAAATACACTGAATAGAACGGTGAGGTTGTAAATAAAAATAAATTGTTTTTGTTATTCCCAGTGGAAAATTATTTGAATGCAATAATTGCGTATCTTTATATTCATTATCATTAATCTTTCATATCCTTCATTCGATAAAATTAATACCCAAAGCGGTAGTTTGAAAAGGTCTTGAAATGTCTATGTATTCTGAAATAGTGAGTTGTTTTTTTGCTGAAGATGTGAAATATCGGCATTAAGGGTGAAATTGTGATTATATTCCAGAAGATGATTCGCGTTTATAATTGGAATTAGGAACATAATCACAATTTCGCCCTTAATCCCGATATTTTTCATATTCAGGAACATGAACTCAATATTCTGGAATCAAAAGAAATTTATAACATTCAACAAACTATAATAACATAATAGTAAATGAAAATACACATTATTCAAAACAATTTTATACATAAACTCGCACCAAAACCATCGTCTATCTCCATCCCTCAATTCGATCCACATCCAGATTGATCTATAATATTCAAAGACATAATTATACAATCAGCTTTAGTTCAGCACCCAACTCATGAGAATGCCGCCGTGTGGTGGAATAATTTGTCAGTATTAATCAGAAACTATATGTTAAATTTTTTTTTCGTAAATTTGAATTTTATTCTCCAACTTTGGAAGGCTTATAATTATTTTATGTATACGACGAAACCATTAGATATACTGCAGAGTACTGCTTATGATTCATTTATGACTAGGACGATGCGCACTTTCATTTTGATAATGGCATTCATTTTCAGGGATCGAGGAAGTTCGAATTACGTTTTGTAGGGCAATGTAAAGAATTCATGCATCTCCCACTCATATTCAAAGATTATGTGAGAAATGAATCTCTCACAGATCCCACATATAATTTGACTATGGACCTGAAGAACACCACTATAACGAATTTGGTAGTGAGTACCTAATGAAAACTTGTATATCAATTATCACTAGAGTTGTTGCATAAAGTATAAAATAATATGGTCTTGCCATTATTATTAATGGTGTGTTTTATCGTATTGACATTATAATGTTGAATCTTAGAGCCCTCGATGACTGTGAAGAAATGAGAAATAAACTTATCAGTTGCATGACAGTGATGGAGCCATCCTGTTTGAATTTTTTCATACGCCAAAGTACACAATTTGGTCTGTTATAGCATCTACCCAACTTTTCCCACGTATTTGCTGTTGAATACTTCGCAACAAAACTGATGCTGTAATGGAGAAGAAACATATAATTAAATCAAAATTTTTTAACGATTTAAAACTTTCAATATATCAGTATGTGTATCAATTTATTTACCGAATATAAGAACTGAAAACAGTTTTCAAACATTACTTTTATGATTAACACTGAATAACAGAATCTATTCAGAAATGGATAAAATATCAATCAAGTAAAATCACTGAAGTCCCAGTTGTAATCGGCAAAACTACCGTCGATTGATAATCGAAAAGTTAAAGTTCGGTTTAAAAAATAACTTTTTATTGTAAGGTATATTGATAAAGATCGAATTTGGTTGAGGTCCTCCTAAAGTGGATACCTATTATTCGACCTCAGAAATAATTATCAATATTGTCCAGTAGCGTAGCTGCAGGGCAGTTGTTATCCTTTTACACCGTATTTGCTACACCACTGCATATTTTCCAGAGATCTGTTGTTCTGTTTATTGCTTGTTCAATTTGTAGAAAATAAAGCATTGTGACAAAATTTGGACTGGAGATGCTGTCTTCAAGATATTTGAGTTTCAATGTCTTATAAGCTTAATACCTTCAGATAAGGGTTTCTTTATTCCAGATGTGGAAACTAAACATGATACACACAATGCCATTTTACTTTCATAGGTGGCTATTATTCAGGTTTTTTCCAATCTTTCAATTTATCCATCGACATGTAGAATGGACTGCGCGAGACAGAAGGAAAACTAAGAAGCCTACTCTAATTTTATCTATCGCGTTCCTATTGGTCACTGCGTTGCCATGGGAATGCATCATGAATGTAGCTAGGATTAGCTCTCTTCGTTTCCCCACTCTCTCGCCTGCAGTATCCGTGCTTAGCATTACCATGCGTAGTCCATTCTATATGTCGATGCATTTATTTCAAGAAAGGTTGTTCTAATCTAATAAATAAGGAGAGGAAAGTGAAGCAACCTCCCTTTTAGTACGTTACTGGACAATGTTGTTGAATGTTTCTTTTGTCAAATAATAGATATCTATTCCAGTGGTGCTTAAAACAAATTTGGTCAAAATCGCTGAAGCGATCAGAGTTACGATAAAAAAAAAGAGTTTTGAATCGAATTTTGAAAGGCTGTATCTCTCTTCTTATTCTAATTTAGATTCATAAAATTTCATTGGATATATAATGAATATCAACGAGGAAGAATCATTTATAATTTTAGTTCCAGTTCTTGTATTCAGACTTTGTACAGATTGGAATATAAAGTTCATCGAAGAACTGAAAATAATAGCAATGATAATTCTGTATGAATGTCCATAACTACAAACTTGATACATAGTAAGAAATAGTGTTTATCTTTGTGCATTTCCGGCTTGTGAAGTTCCATAGTGAATGTAACATGTACAAAAGGATAATTCAATATGATTTATTGCAGATTGTCTTCACCCTCATGAAATGTGACCCATCTGGTAGTCCCGATACTTGTGAATATTTCATGAAAGATTTGAAACTTCGAAATGTGTGCGATATGTTAGATGTCGATGACCAGGCGTGGTCAAGTTTTCTGGTTTGCGTAGATAAACCGTTAGTTTGTCCAATCAAACCAGTGAGTATTGTTCCAATGAATTTAATGTTTTATATGCATGAATCATCGTTTTCATAAGTAAGAATATAGAGTTAAGAATAAATACTAATATTTCTTACAATAAATTCTTAGTAGCAGTAAAAATTATGCTGAATATAGAATTCCACGTGATATTTCCGACGAATCTTTTAACATCCCTCAAGACGTTACCCTTACGTTATATGCAATTAATACAATCAATAAATTTGATATGAAGTTCATTATTTAGTGGAATGACACTGACATTGTTAATGATGAATATATCAGAATTTCCTGCTTCCTTCAAAATTTAGTATCATAAATACACCAAATAAGTTCTAGAGGTTTTATTGAATTTCACCATAATATATTGGCTACCACAAGACTCCAATCTATACCAGTGTGCTTCTCCATGATCTTATTATGCGTGTAAGTATCATAACGTTACCGCTACTCAGAAATTGAAGAGAATGCTATGAGGAACTGGAAGGAAGAGCGTAGTGGAGGAGAATAATTTCCGCCTCATCTAATTATTGTGCCAATCACTTTCAATAGTAACCATTATGTATTCAATGCAAATAATTTTTTCCAGGGAGTTATTCACGCCATCAGATGTTCATTGAAAGCAACATACATGCCATACATCCCATTGGGTGATGCAATATGGAAGGTGAACATGATGGGATATAACGAAGGGAAATTAATAACTTGTGTCAATATGGAGAACAGAATCACATCAGTTCACGTGAGGAAAAGAAATTGAGATGGTGAAATGTGAACTTCATAAGATTGTATATTTAACCAATATTGAAAATGAATAAATGGATTTAGCCTAAATAAAACTTAAGAGATACATAAGAAATAATAAGTATCGTAATTTGAGTTTCAAAGGGATGGAACTTCCCAGAAAAGTTTTGGTTCCGTAATAAATTATATGCAACATAGGCACAATTTGGCTAACGAAAACAGGTGGCATTCTCAAGACATGCAGAAACTGTAGCTAGGAATGTATCCGTTGATGGTATCTAGCTACCGGTAAACGGAAGCCTATTTCAGAATGTAGATAGTCGTGTTTCTATGTCGCAAGTCCTGACCCCATTCAAATCAAATATTATTCAAGGCTAGTTCATGAAAGGCGATTATCAAAAATAATCTTTAATGCAGGAAAAATGAAGTTGGAAATAAACATTTGCTATTTAAAATTCAAATTCAATAATTCATCGTTATGGAAGCAATATAGTCATAAAATATAAACATTGAATTATAGAAGGTTTTAACAAAAAAAAATCATTTCCAGCAATTTTTCGATATCAATCATAAATTATTATAGATGAATATGAATGTGATTTGAATTTCCGGCAAAAGAATATTCACGATTGGTTATTTTCGGTAACATATCTCATCTCCTGATTATGGTATCAATTTATTTTTTAATTGCCAATGATTCTAAGTAATAATAGGTTATAATGCTTCATGACCCAGGCATGACTTATATCAATTCTTGGGAAATAGGTCACATTAACAAATACGTTTACTGTATTTTTTCCTTTTCATGTACGTTCGGTCTCACGACCATCATCAGAAGACGTTTGAATACCCATTCATATCAACAAAAGCTCAGGATTCCTTGAAATAATTTCACTAAGGGCTGAGCGTCTATTGTAACACATTGATGTGCAAAATTATGTATATCACAGAGCCACTAGAAAGTGATGTTTCTACAGTTGATAGCTTCATTACCCGAGGAAGAAACATAGAGATCTGAACTACCTTTGCGTCAAGTAGGTATGCAGTTCAATAGATGTGCTTGATATACTTATGACCATAGTCAAAGTATACAGGTCTGCCGAAGCCTCCCTTCTACTCTTTTTAAAATTCGAGTGCAAGCTGATTGGTCGTGTATTTCGTTTATTTAATGTTATTGACGACGACATAATATGATGTTGTTACTTGCAAGGCTGTGATTGGAGGAGCTAGGTGACGTCACCTAGCGCGAGAAACGATGGAAGGGAGGCTCCGGCAAATCTGTATACTTTGACTATGCTTATGACTACCATATCAAAGGTCTACCAAAATTGATGATTTATTGTATCTGCTATCTACTCACACTAACTCTTAAACATTAAGAGATACGTTTAAGTAATCGAATTTGTATAAATTCATTCATTTACAGAACTAGCATCACGTTTCATGTGATTAATCATCAAGATAGATCTTTCATAATCCTTGGTTTCTTAACTAAATTATTAAACTTCTCATAATTGAACTGATGGTTATAATCTAGGAGATAGAAACTTATTTTGGGCCTGAGATATAGCATGTTAGCATATGTGTTATGTTTTAGCAATTATTAATCTGAAATTTTATCCTATGTGAGTTGGTCTTTTTGCCAAAAATTGGCCAAATCGTCTGAAATTAGGAAAAAAAATGTTGGCACCTCCATCAACTTGTATTTTTTATGTAAAAGAAAAGCTTGTGTGAGTGCCAACATTTTTTCCATGCTAAAGTACTGAGAACCATCATAAGAGTAAGCGGAACTAGAAATAAAAATGTGCCTGTTCAAATACTATTTGGTGATAATGATACAACCAAAGGGTCACCACTTTCAGCTAAAAATGAATCAGAATTTGCTGAGTGGCTTTTTCTTTTGAACGAGTACATTTCCATCCCGCCTAAATTACCTAGATATTTGTCCGTAATGTGTATTAAAGGTAATAAAGTTTGTTGAGAAATGGTGTGACCTGATGTATTCAAAATATGTTCGACTGATTTTCACCATCATTTTTCTTTATATGGGTGAAACTTTTCTATACCGAGCTTAAATTTTCTGTTTACTTTGCCCCGCTAGAATTTTGAACACGACTCACAATCAATTTTCTAAATCCCAGATTTGTCAAAGTCGGAAACTTCATCAAAGGTGTTGCGTATAAACGTTTTTTTAGCTTGCCCTTACATCTATAGATATAATAAGAAGCTATGTTTCATTATTATTCTCAAATGGTATTTAAGCAGGCACACTTTGATTTCTAATTTTGTTTACTCTGATGAAGGCTACTTGGTAGCCAAAAAGTCCCCAGTACTTTAACAGTATTCTTAGTGAATAAGGGTTATTATTTCTCATTTATAGTGTTACGGTGTATCCACAGAGTGACCTCTTCTATAGTATATTAACAAACTGTTGTCATTAGGGTACGATAGAATTTGACATGAGAAACTGAAGACGGATGTCAAAAATAACATTCGAAGCAGGGCTACTGCGTCCGAAAACAACACAGTTCATATTTTCCACAATTCAAATCGATCTTTAAAATTTCGAATTCATTCGACACATAGGATCGCCGTATTGTCTCCACAGTTTTCAGATACACACACAACTTATACGCCCGCACACACAGACATCATCTCAGAAGTATCCTGAATCGATTCAAAAATGCTTAAAACGGATATACGGATATCTCTTCTAAGATCCGGACTTTTTTGGTCGATTATAATAAATCAGTCCAAACAAAATATTAAAGCAGGAGGAAACCAGTGTTTGAAATAACTCAACTCAATTTTTATGGATAATACCAGATGAGTACATGAGTATCTCAAAATACAGGGTGTTCCAGAATGACCTTTCGTAAATGGGGACGGTAGATTTTTCAGAAATAATCAGATTCTCCATATAAACGATGGTTTCACGTAGCCAAGTACGTAAAACGATACTCTAATTTAGAGGAAATCGCATCAGCAGATTTAGGGCTAGAACATGAGCAACAATTGCAATTAACAGCGAATTTTGACGATTCCGATTACTCGATAAGACATGAATTATTATTATGTGCCAAAATTAAACGGTCTGATATCTTGTTGAAATAATACTCTCTGAACATTGTCATAGTCATGACAGCGGATGTCAATGAAATTAATTGATGTAACTGTGACAGTAAAATAAGAACATAAAGTTGTTCTCCATTCATATATCAATAATTCATTCAGATCACTTCATTGGGGACAAAGATAATCTCACAAATATTCTATAATTACGTCTTTCTCGTAACAAAATGGAACGGAATTCACCAGGATGAAGCAAATCAGCTACATCAACATGCGAATCAGGTAGCGGCGGAAGCATCTTTAATAGAAGCTTCAGCAGTTCACGGATCTCCAAGTATTATCAAGCCTTTCGATACATCTCGACCCATCGAATGTCCGAGACTTAATTTGAATTTTACGAAAAACGCTCATTTTGTACATTGTGTTAAGATAATCAGATTTAAATGGAGGAACTATTAGAAGTTTTTCTACTAGTTTAATGAATAGAAGTGACTATAGACCAAAAAGATCTATTCTCTGATGGTAATCTTAGGATAAACGGTTATTGAAATTTTACCTGATTGAGTTTGACCCATTGAGGGATTGAACAATGAATTGGTACCAAACACAAACTATAATTGTACAAATTCAACAAGGGGGAATTATTAAATACTCTTTGATCGTTCAAATAGGATTTCAGAATTTTTAGTTTTATTAATTTCTAGGGATTCCAGCAAATTCAATTTATTACTTCTATTCTCAATGATATATTGAAATTATCATCAAAGTTATGACTTTCTATAATTAATAGTTGCACAAATCCGATTTATTATTAATGAACCTACGAATTTGCTGTTTGATCCTTTCTTTGAAGGTTTTTGAAAATTAAGAATTGTTCAAACTTTGGGGTGAAATCGGAAATATTAATACAATGATAGAGAAAAAACTTGAGCACAAAATTTTCTTTGGAATAGCATTTTTTCTAGTTGAAAATTCTTTTACTTAACAGAAATCAAAATTAATTTTTCTGTTTTGAAAATAATCATGCTCTCAATTGATGGTACTATTTCTCAGAATGATCAAAATACTCTCTTCTTTCCAATCCATATTAGAAATCGTGGAGTTAAGTCCGAAACCTTATAGTATAATCGATAAATTCTAGAGTTCCAGTAGATCCGTCACTACTTCACATTTCAAAAGTGATCCTTCATTTACTATGCAAGAAAAACTATCGGTGGAAATTTTTTTTTATTTATACTGTAATCACATGAAAATCTATAGTATTCGAAGAACAACGTTAGTGGGTCAATGGTGGAATGTAAGTATTCGAATTTTTCTTGAAAGTTTGAAGGTTCTAGGCATAGGGAATCAACTACCACTTCACTAGGTTGAGAGTTCCATAACTTCGCTGTTCGATAAAAAAAATAGGTCTGGTAGGAATAAGCACGGCAGGTGTCGAGCTTGACAATGAAGGGGTGAAGAGATTGAACTCGTCTAGTCCGCCTATTTGAAATCTCTCGTGGTGAAATAACAGGCGCACATATCTTGAGTACAACAGGTGGAATTCCGTCTGGCTCCATAGTGGAGTAGAATACAAAATATTTTGCCTGATGGGCAGTAATGTCCAGTAGACTTGACCTAGACTCCTATGGACCTGCATAGGTATATTTGCGGAGTAACACGTTATCTGAATAGTAAACATAATACTTCTTGGAATGAAACCAAAAATGTAACGTCTGTCCATCTGAGAGCAGCTGGTTAATAGAAAAGAAGATGAATGGGAGAAGTCCTGTTGTAAACACAAAATAAATTCTGATGTCAAAGAGAAATGAGAATCTAGGACACTTCTACAGGTTAAATATTCGCCTGTGATATATGTTTATTACCGAATATTATGGTTACTATGGTTTAAAAAAATACTACAATTCTATTTGAAGAACTGAGGATGGATGTCAAAAATACCTCTTGAAGGAACTTACCGCGCCCAGAAATATACAGTTCTTATTTGTACCCAGCAATTTGCAAAATGTCAACTCCATATGACCAATGGGAGAGGCCCAATCGTATTATTTGGGGGTAAGGCATATACGCAAGCACATAAATAGTTAGGATCGACTCATAAATGTTCAAAACTGATATATCTGTGAAAATCTGGATTTTTTTTGGTTCGAATACAATATTCTCCGCTTATACTATGTGTAGTAAAGGAATAGTAACTATAATTGATACTGTCACGTTAAGGACTTATTGTCTCTTCACACTGTGTAAATGAATATCTTCGAATCCAGGAGAAGGTGCAAGTCCTATGATCAATTTGAGATACAGAAAGGAAAGAAGGGTTGCTGTTGACTTTTCCAGATTCATAATAATAACTTACTTACATTCTGCTACGTGCGAGAAAACTGGAGAGCAGAATAAAATAATGAATCATATTATACAAGGCAGTTTTATAACCTTACTTACTACGTCTTAATTTTATGGGTTATATGAAACCAGTGCACGTAAGGAAAAGAATAGTAGTAAGAAGAATAAAACAACATGAGTAATAATGTACATGAGATCAACAGAGTTGAAAGTTCTCAGCGTTAAGTTTCGTTAAGACCGAACTCTTCATAATCACCTTAGGGTACAAGATGAATGTATAAAAGCTTCTAAAACAGGCATTCCCTACAATCTCCTCTCTTGGATACAATAGATAAAGAATGAGATTACGTATTCCCAACAGCAGTATAGGCAAAACGTTATGTAGTAGATAGCTTCATTATTTTATTAATTACTAGGAGATCATAACTCAATGCATTCATCAGTTGTATCTTCAATTGATTGACGTTACCATCTCTCGAAATTCAATTATTTACTATATTATATCGAATCTATCTAATCTTTGATAGTGAGTATATTTCATTCTAATCCTTTTTTTTGATGCACAATCATTCTGTATATCATGCTCTGTGATTATATTGAATTTGTAACCTAATGATTATGGTTCCGTATAGGTACAAGTTATCAGAATTATGTTATTTTTGGAACACAAAACGTTTGTTATGTCCCATCTTAATCAATCATGTATATTTCTTCGATATTTCAAAGTATTTGAGAATATATAAATTGCTGTTTTTGATATTCATCAAGTTTGTCTTGGGTTTCCTATCTATAATATCAGAGAAGCCAATACCTAATCAACTGGATACGGATTAGGATTTCAGTAAATAAATGTCCTAATGACAATATGAGTCACACATTTCGTGATAATGTATGAATAAATAATGAAGAGAATTGAAAATGTTTGAGAATGGAGTATTGTAGTTGAAATCGGAAGATACAATGAAATTAAACCCTAAATAATGATTCATGTTAGCAGTAACAAATTTTATACAGACTATGAACAAAATTTGAGTAAATTTTCATTATTCATATCACAAACCAAAATTTTAAGTTTACTATTTAAATAGGAAATGAGTAAATATAGTTTCAAAATTAATTACTCAATTGAAAACAATATTATATGAATGGTTTACTTCTTTGCTAATAATTTCATTATATTCATAATGTAACAACGGTTTTCTAATACAACATATTTTATGGGTTTTCGAAGGTTATTTTTTCTTCCAAAACATCATTATTGTATTGCTTCGTAACTAAAACCGTATGAGGCGAAGATTCAAATCTGTGCATTTTCAGCTCCTTCTATAACTCTCCTAGGAGTTCTGTTCTTATTGACAAATAATGGGCGACAGAGAAGGGTGCGACCTACCTTCAGATTTATTATGAATATAATCAGTTCAATTATTGTGTTATGCAAGTATTTCTCTACATAGTGACATAGTTAGAGATTTAATGTATTAATCTAGTAAAAACCAAACTTAAATCGTTATTTTGTTCAATAGATACATGGGTAGGTATGTATATATGTTACCGATATGGTAATATTTTGTTTAATTGATGATACAACGTTTTGTTTTTAGACTAGTTGAATAGGACTGGGCAACTAATAATTTCCGAAGTAACTAATAGTTACAAACAATCTCACGAGTAATTAGTAGGTTCCATAATTTTATAATTTCATACTATATAAAAATTATTCTGTGTTTGTTATTTGTTTATTCATATACAATGAAATACTCAGATTGGCTATGATCAAATGAAAATGATAGAATATTATGAGTCCCTTACTATCTTTGAATTTACACACATCAAAAATTTCATGGAAATACTGCGGCATCCCGTGGGAATGGTTAATTTTTCGCAAAATTCGCGCGGTACAATAAAGTCTGCAAACTATAATATAAATATTTCACATACTAAAAAAAAGGACGTAAACTCAATCAACATACATTTTAAAACATTCAAAAGCAAAAGTAGCATAATATCAAATGAGCAAATCGATTCATATATCCATATGAATACTGTTGAATAGTAGACTTCCGCGGATAGCTAATCTTGAAAAATCTTTGCCATCATCAAGCCGGCAACAAGTTGTGCTATTGTGACGCGGAATCCATCCGGAAGCCAAGATATTTTCAACACAACTGTGTTGATATCACTTTCATTTGTAACTTTCGTGTTATTTGAATAACATAATGAGTTAATAACGCTGAATCTCGAGTAACGCAAAGTGATAACAAGATAGTGTTCGAGTCTACAATATGCATGAAATTTCACATCACCTAGTTAAAGGTTGTTCATAATTTTGTAAATTAACTGCCACCAAAACCATTGTCTTCCCCATCCCTAAATTTGTACCACACCCACATTGATTTGTAATTAGCATCGATTGAAAATTGAATGTCTTAGTGTAAATTTGAGTTCAAGCGTCCAACTCAGGAAGCTTTAAAACAGTTTTACATCAAGTAAACGCCGAAAGCATAGATATTTATATATATTATATCAAGTCAGTTTTTCATTGCTGATATCGCAAACGAAAATTGTTAAAAAAAATACTGAGAATAGAGTTTATTGAACAGAAACTAAATATCGCTTTGGAAGAAATTAATTTGATATAATAATCTTGATGAAGGAAATGAACAAACATTGTTTCTTCTATGTATGATATCACTAATTTTAGAACGATAAGTGACTGCAGTTTCGACAGTTAGACTGTCATTCTCGAACATTAAGATTACCCATTGTTATTGAACTATTTTATCAAAAGGGGGTAATTCATGACTTCCAATCGATATTATGATGGATGCATTTCTAGTGCATAAATATGCATCGTATTTAAATTTTATGATCATAAATCTTATAATCAGCTTTCAATATTCTCTTTCATATAGAAAAATGATATTGTCTCAACAAATTTCTATCTGAAGTGATTAAACAGATTGTTATTACATTTCCTTAGATGGACATGTTATGCTCATGATGTTGTCTCTTCAATGTTCCATTCGGAGAGATATCCGAAGCATATTCGAAAATTATTATTGCTACATGAACATGATGTATTCCACATTCACAGTCACATTGGGGGATTCAATAATTTAATAATGATTTGAAAAAAAATTCATATGTAAGATTACATCAAAGAACTTCGCTCGGGTGCTCCCTACATTAATAATGATATGATCCAGAAATTAGAAAATTTTGATATTTCTTTGACCATTGTTATATTTTAACAGGCTCAGAAAATGCCATGTCTACGTAGTATCTACCAAAGTACTAGCATGAAACACCTACTACTGTATAGAGGACGACACTTGAATAATGAAAACGCTTAATAGTTTTGTACGTTGTACATTGCGGAAATGATGACAATAAACCATAATCGCTGTGTCATCATATGTATCGTATTTTGATGACGTTAATTAGAAATTTAGTTCCAAAATAATCATGATCATAATATAAAATTGGATTTGTTGTTTCAATTTCCATGTCATATAAAAGTGAAGGGAAGACCTGTAAATTATTAATTCCATCCAAAGTTAGTGTTAACTATGTGGGCAAAAATTTTCTTGAGTTGGGTGATAGTTTCCCATCATGGTATTACAATGGGGGCACGTATCCACGTAAGATCACATGATTTATTCCTCTCATAAATTCGCAGTGATTGATATAACTCTTCAGAAATATTATATTGCTTCATCTGTTCAGTCATATCGAGTATAATGTTTGGATATAGATATAAGAGCATAACATCTCAACATTCTGAAATTCAGGTTTTGTTATGATACTATTGTCAATAAATATCTTGAAATCGTTAGCAAAGTTGTGTTGAGTGTATTTTTCATTATATCATTTTTTAAATTAATTTTAGAAAGTTATTTATTAAATTTAATAAATATTTCTACCCAACTTCATTCATTCTATCATGCGCATCTGGATCATTCAACATTTTGTACATACAATTATGATACGAACTGTATTCACGATGGTTAATTACCTTCATCTGTACTTGATTCAATTTTCTAGCGGCTTCCCTATCTGAACGCGACCACCAATGGGCCCGTTTCTTCTCAATCTTAGAAGTACATGATCGTTATTTGTTGGAATATGAACAATACTGGCACTAGTTATTAAAAAATTCAATTTGACACAAGTGTCTACCAAGTGAAACGTTTTTCATAATCACCTTTACAAGTTTCACGATATTGGTCGATTCGGACTGGTATCTAGAGCCAATATTTTCATAAAAAGAATATACCTTAGTATATTAGCGAAATTGAAATAGAAACGTATTTCTGATCTTTTCAACTAATGAATTAGTAGAAAAAAAATTCAATAGCTAATTCAGGTATTTTATATTTAGTTATTGTCTCACCATTACTTGAATGAGGTGAGTTGTTAGAATCTGATATCAAATATATTTTGTAGGTGACTTTGGTGACGTCTTGAAGAACCGTGTTCGATGCCCTTAGATTGAAAGCATCGAATTAAAATACATATTTTCGGAACATACAAATATCTTTATCACTTATTGATTTTGGTTATCGGTGTTTCCATGTAATTAAGGATTAAATGGATGACTCTGATGAATGAAATGCCTCTGAAGAAAGCAGAATTAGCTGAGTCAAAACGAATACATTTCTATTTTTTGTTGTTTGATAATTCAAAGGTGTAGGTACCGTATTCCTTCAAAATTAGTTCTCCATTTTAATATAACATTTCATTTTGTAACTTCACTTTTCGATATTGATATTATAATAGATAACAACCAATCCCAAGCAAAAAGTGGGAGAGATAAACATCTACTTCAAAATTCCCTCTGGGATATAGGAGTGAGAACTTTGGCAGATATCCCTTATTTCTCTTCTAATGTCACTGTCTAAATTCATAGTATTCAATCATTTTCTCAGTTAGTTAATGATTAGCTTTTACCTCCGTTATTTTTCATCTTTGCGAAAGTTTCGTACCAACCAATCTCATTCTGAATCTCAATATCGTACATAAAAAATATAGTATACAGGTTGTTCCACTTACAATATAGTTATTTTGTTGAAAAACTGAAAATCGCAATGTTCAATTAATTTTCCTAATTCACCATTGCAATCAACCGGGAAAAATCTCACTAGGTTGCTAATTCGAAGGTAAGAAAATGAAGAAGTTACCAATGGAGCGCAATTAAACTATATCATCATAATAGTCTAACTATTAAATCGATGTTTAGAATCATGCAGTAGATTGAATTTATTTTCCCATGTTAAATGGAAACCTGATTTGGTAAACTATGTTTTACATTTCTACTTAGTACAATATCTCTTTGAATTTGATAACATTCCAATATATTTTCGATGAATATATATCGAATTGAATTTTCTGAATTATTAAGATAACTAAGGTATTTTACCATAGGATTATGAAGACGAATGAACGTAAAACATCGAACCATAAGCGAGATTCGAACACACATTCCTGGATGTCTGATCCAATGCGATTCAATGTTCCGCTATAGATCAATCATTTACGCACATAATTGTAAAGTTCGATCGTTCTGAATTGAGGAGTGTAGGTTATGAGTATTATTTTGATTGACAATTACTCTGACAGTACTCATTCAATGACAGCATCTTAGTTTTATATATTTTAATAGAACTGACTGAGAAATGTTTTGGGTAAATATAAAGAAGTTCAAGGTTTCTGTGTATAATTGGCCACAAATAGTTAAACATAAGACTTTATCAAGATTATTCAATTCTAAATATCTATGATTATCTTATGAATTAGATATTCCATGATTCACATTTCATTTCTATTATTAACAACTTATCAAGTTTAGAGGTTAGATTCCATAGAATTATCTTGAACTTGATTAGTTGTTGAAAATAGAAATGGAATGTGAATCATAGAATAACTAATTCAATCGGATTTTAAAAACCAAAGTTAGCTGCACACGCATTTTATTTCAGCTTCTAACTTATTGGAAGATTGAGATTCAAGTTTCGCTGCACCATAGAAAGATTTTCAGCGCAGGTTATCTCTAGAGCCAGTGGAGGTGATTCAAAAAACTGAACTATTCATGTTGCCTTAAATATGTTTGTACTTAGTGTGTTTGATCATCTTACACAGGTTACAAAAGGTTCCGGCAATCAATAGCCATAACTATATGCATGGCAAACTCACAGTTCTGTCATTCAATAAGTTGCACATCTGTTACAGTCTTCAGATATATCAAGATTCCTATTAATACTGTTACTATTGTTTCAGAACGAAAAGAGAGTGTACTTGCGCAAATTAGGTCAGTGCAAAGATTTCATGAACACTTCCCTCCTGTTCAGCAACTATGTTCTCCATGTCGGCCACGATCAGAATTCGTACGACATGAAAGTCACCAACAAGGCAGTAATCAAGGATTTAGAAGTAAGTCATGTTTTCAGGAAAAGGTTATGCTCAGGTCTGTATGTCTATTATCGAGATGCAAAAGTGTTAAATAGCTTTGAGGAAGGCTTGAAAATCGTACAATTTAACTTTAGTTTAGGACATATCATATCCTGTCAACGCAAAATTATTTAGATGATATGTTTCGTTTTGAGTCTAGTTAGGCGATTGTTATCTTTCGTTTGTGTTATATTTTATTAATGTACCTTGTTTTCTCTGGATCATTTTAATACAAAATGAGCAAGCTTGGTTGATCCATCGGAGAATCGTAAAATTCAAACTGATGTAGGAGGGCAAAAATAGGAGGAAATATCAATATTTACATTTTCTAGTTCCAAATTCTATGTTACTAAGAGTTTCGGGAAATCAAACATTCCTACCAAACATTGTACAGACGAATGAATTGAAATTTACCAGGGAAGAGACTTACATTTCTGGGCCGAACTGAACATATATAAATCGAGTATGCGTTTCGTGATCGCATTTGAATAAGTTCTTTGAAGTACAGAAAATAATAATTCTTCCGTTCTCTCTGTCAATATTCTCATGAATTAAGCCATGAGAGGGGTAGCTGAGCTCGTACGCCGAGCTATTCTTGTATGCATCAGGCAGCAGGCATACGCAGATATTCCTCTAGTGGCCACTATTTACGAGAAGAGCGACAGAGACCTTCTTCTTCTGTCCTTCGGATTTATGTATCTTTATGGAATTCACATCTTGTTAGAAATGACCATTTCCATGATAGGTTCAAGTTCAATGTTTTCGCTATGATATTAGATAACTAAGAAGAGTTCGAGATATACTAGGGATATTCTAACGCTTGAAAACATGACTATACTAGTTGAGTTCTTTCTAGATTTTTCGATAACTTCTCATTAGGTATCTCAAGAAATTTTTGGTATCAACAGGGTGGCCACGTGGATATACTTCCAGGAAACTATGTCACGAATTGTGTGTTCGATGATCGCTGGATTGATAATATTGTATAATGAAGTTGGCCTCCAAGATCAACAGATTCAATCCTATTAACTCCTATTCATGAGGCCATATAAGAATTTCTTATTGCATTTCTACATTTTCATTGTCTGCTCTTCAGTCATACATGTGAGCATTATTTCCGGAAATATTTCTTGTCATATTTCCAATTTGTGACGAATGTTCTTCATTTCTCTCAGATTCATTGTGTTCATTTGCGGCGATATGGGATACGTTGTTCAGAAGAAGATATAATTTCACTATAGTTTTCAAAAGTCACGAATCGGCCGGAGTGGCATTTATCGTCACTTGGTCTCAAATTTCACATCAGTCGAGGAGGCCAACCTCGCGATTCAATCTCCTCGCCTGAAAGCTCAGATAAATGCTCCGGAGCAAGATCGTATGCATCGAAACTTCGAAACGCTCGGCAGCCATCGTCATAATGCGCTACTTCACATCCCTGCAGCTCTTCAAAATCTACAAAGCACATGTCCTGGAGTACTGTTCACACGTTTGGGATTTGGCCCCCAAACAATTCGTTCGATTGATGAAGTCACACATACGAGCACATTGACCTCTCTAAAACATCGTGGAAAGGAGGGAGGTCTCTCTGTCTTCTTTAGATATTTTCATGGTCAAGTTCAAGCTTCATTATCAAATTTCTTCCTACCAAACTTCATTTTTCTATCGAACGGCGAAGTTGTGGAGCTCTTTGGCTAGTGAGGTCTTTCTCAATGCCCTTTCCACTGGTGTACACTCAATCTATAGTAATTCATCACTCATCTACCTCTAATTTTTGTAGTGACCTTGTTATTTGTCCGTTCGTAGTGCCAATCATCTGGAGGATGAATCACGCATTTCACCAATGTCAGCTCAAATCCGATTATCATCATCATTATTATTGAGGGTAGAGGACTGGTAAGGTTCCTTGTATGAAAAATGTGATATTAAGTTGAGAATCAAATATTTTGAAGTCTTCAATATGATGATCATTTATACATGGAAGGCATTCTGTCACATATCTTCTCAAAAAGATTGTTAGGTGCATGAGCTTTTTTGTTATAAAATTTGTTACATGAATGAAACATTACAGATATGGTTTACTTTCCAAAAATGCGATGCTGCTGGCTCCCTAGATAGTTGTGAATATACCATCAAAGATCTAGCAATTCCCGATATTTGTTCACTGATTCTTGAAACTGATGAAATATGGAGTCCCTTTCTAGCCCACTTTAATAAGCCGATAATATGTCCGATTCAACCGGTAAGTTATCTCATGGAAGCTGATAGAAATATGAGAAATTGTTTTCATTATCGTTTGATTTAGGAGTTTATATTAGTTCCATATAATATTATGCACATTCACAAAATGCGATTTTGACCGAAGGGAAATGATAACAATCTTTGGAGAAATTTATACGATCATAGGTAAGATCCGTCTTGAAGAATCACCTATATGCCTTCAGATATTGAGTACTATTCAGTTCATCAAAAACATACACAAAATGAATGTTCGCGTATCAACTAATCAGATTTTGGTACGTCATCGGCTTGATTATACCATATTTAGAATGATGGACATGGAAGTACAAAACTGTACTGTCCAGAGAACTGACTATAGCCGGTCAGGTGACCAAGTGGAATACCTAGAACAATAGTGCCTGAATCCACTGGAGCCTTCTGGTCGTGCAGAAGATATTGGCCACAACTAGGGCCTCAGCTCAAATAACATGATGTGGATCTTCGAAGCCATACTTAGACCAAGGTTGATATATCCTTCGGTGGTGTGATGGAAAAGAACAGGACTCGTAACGACCAAACCAGGCCTGGACCATCTGAGAAGTCTCATCCTAAGTGGGACCACATGAGCTACGGAGAGTACTCTCACGGCAGCACTTGAAGCTCTATCGAAGGTGGTACATTCCCACCTGACTATAAGAGCAGCGAAAACAGAGGGTGCCCACAGATTCATTCCAATAGGACTGTGGAAGATAAAATTAGTCGCACTACCGATCAGTTGTGAAACACATCTCATTCATACAATGAGGACGAATGAGATGACACTAAGATACATCTTTGATAAAAACTATTGTATAAGTATACCCTCCAAAGAAGATTCGTTAGACGAAAACATATCAGCCCTGCCAGTCAATGGTGAGATCTGGTTCTCTGAATGAACCAGAAACAATGGACAAGTGAGAGCAGGGTTAAACCGCAAACGCTCAGGAAAAGGTAGCATTATTACACTGAGCTAATTTTTCAACATTCTCCAAGCGGAGATACTGGCAATAACGCGCGGTACCCGAAAATGCTGGAAGAAACAACGCAAGCCCACATCAGTTATGCACAGACAGCAAAACAGTAGTATGAGAATAATATCGAAGCTAGTGTGGGAGTGTATCAACACGCTAAACAATCTTAGCGGATACGGATGCACACCTGCCCTATTATAGGTCTTCAGTCACTTTGGAATAAGGGAAAACGAAATAGTCGATAAGCATACAAAACTGTGAGCTGAAGAAACAATCTGATATTGGATCAGATCACAATAGTCGGTAGAGTGGCAACTAGTAAACGGTTGTAGTCAGTCGAGAGTCCTGATTGGACCGTAAGTTAGCGAAGACTGGTCACAGTAAATGGGGGATATGGTTGAAACTGATGCCAAACTGCTGACACATATACTTTTACAGGATGAATCTGAGCGATCTACCTTTGTGAAGGTGGTGCAAACGGAAAAACCAAACATCAGTGTACATCCTGTGTAGATGTGGAACACTGATTCCTCCAAGATACAGAACACTCTCTATATGACACTGCGGAGATACACAGACAGAGCATCTTCCACCTACCCGGTCCAGACTGGGCGTTGAAAAAGTGCCCACCTTGGAAACCTGGTGAACAGACTCGAGTAGGAATCGATCTCGTTCTCCTCTGGAGCTCAGCGGACACTCGTGAGTGAGTACCGCTCCACTATGTAAATTAGAAACATTAAGGGACCGGAATGGTACCCCCTTAATCATAATAGTAATGGATATCTATTGATTTCGGATGGTATCTACAGGATGATTCATGTATTATTTGTATTCATCGAGGGAATGCAGTTCCAGACTGAATTGTTGTAGAAATAGATGTTCCTCATCGGCTGCGATCACAGAAGTTCCAACAGCTCAATCGAATCACAATCTCAGACTTTTTACTGAATGATTTGAGAGCAATGAAATGCTTCACACTTCGGAACATGTCGTATAAAATTTTGAGTTTCAATCACATTTCTTGATATTCGTAGATTATCATCATCAATTTATGAATCCTCAAGAATAGAAATTGCTGGATTTTGAAAATTCTTTTCATGGCAGCAAATACAATTTTGTGGTGCAGAATTCTAATCATCCTGGAGTTACCAAATAGCGAATTTAATACTTGATGGACAGACTGATATCTATTTCGTCACGTTCTTTTGCGATTCTGTTACAAAACCTATATACAAGAGCTAAATCTTCATAGTTGATATGGGATGAAAATATGAACTGTAAGAACAAATATGACATTTTTATCGTTATCAGAACCTATATCATGTTCAATTGTGTTCAATAATTCGAGGGCAGACGCTTACGTTATCGGCTTAACATGATACGTATCGCAGCGGCTTGAAGTTTTATTAGCCTTGGAAAAAAACAAAAACTGATTTAACTAAATACAATTTTTTACAACTGTCACTCATTTATCATGATGTCTGAAGTGACGAAAATTGAGTATCAAGGTGTTATCTATTTTCTTACTCGGGAATGTATTTCTCCTCGAAGCATGGGAGATAAGCTAGGAAAAATTCACCGTCTCCTTCGATGGTAAGAAATTGGGCAAAAACGGTTCCGGAAATGGCAGGAATCTTTGGAATGTGGCAGGAATCCCTAAGACCATTCAAGTTGAAAGAATTAGCACACATGTCGTAGCGGTCACCGAATCGTTCAAGAACATTTGGACTTGAATGATGTTATTGCAAAGTGGATGCCCGAACAACTCTACGCAGTTCAGCGCTAGCTTTCTGACCAATTTTTTCGAAGCTGCTCAAAATCCGATGAGAAATAATATAATGCAGGAATTTTGGACTGTTCTCAATTATCTTAGAAATAGCTTGAATAGATGCAATATATTGTTTCAACTTCTTCACGAAAAGTATGATAAGTAGAATATTGCGGTCCTGGAAAGAATTGTTCCTGTACCTTTGAAATTAGATTCTACAAAAATTTAGATTCACAACTAATTATGAACTGTCCAGTCAATCAGCAACTCTGTTATGGGTTGCCAACTGTGAAAATGAAATATATCTGGTTTGACGAAGATAGCGCGGCACTTAGTGAGGGAAATTGTTGTAGTGAATTAGTTGTAAGGGTAACCAAGTATGACGTCATAAAATTTTCAATGAGAGTGAAAGCAGTTCTAAATTAAATCAAATTTACTGTTTTGAATCGAGTCAATATAGAAAGGATGGAATATTTTATTTGTTCAGAAGCCTATTTACATAAATGGATAGGACACGTCATATTGAACAATAAGAAGTAACATTATAAAGTTACAATGAGGTTATAAAAACTAGTATTGATAAAATATAGACATAATAACAATGGTACGACAATTTAGACACACTAAAATTTTTGAGGACAATTAAGATACAATAAAAACTTAATTGTTTTTGTTTATTTGTTTTGAGTCATGATTATTCAAATTTTCAGAAAAGGGCGTGTTTATTACACGATTTCTCTGAAAAATAATATAGTTCCTCACAAACAGCAATCGATTTTTTGACAAAATTTTAATATGATACGTACTCTCGCTTTAAAGTTATCTTGCATACAAGTATCTTGATATACAGACAGACACACGGGTTCATTCAAAGTTGCTTGAAATTCCATGAGAAATTTTTTGATCTGGGTGTTTTTTTTAAGATTTTAGAAATAGCATGAATAAATGCAGTATACTCTTCGGATTTTGTCTGCAAAGAGTATAGTAACTATTGAAAGTTCATAATCGATTCGCATTACATAATGGCTGATTCCATTCAATTGAAAAAAAGTCAATAAAACTCACCAGCGGCATACGTTTGTTATACGACAATGCAGCCGTGCATACTACTGGCATTACGTAAGCCGCAATTCATAACTGTGGTTTTGAACAAATTGACCACCCTCCGTATAATGCAGATGTGGCCCCAATGTTTCTTCAGGGGTATTGAATTATTGTTGAAATTATGGGATACATCCATGGACGTCAGAGGGATTATATTGGAAAATAAAATTTAATTATGAGTCTACACCGTTTCTTACATATTTTGGCTCTGCTCTCGTAGATATCCTCATTTTTGAATATAAATCGAATTCCAATGGAAGGATCGCAACTCATCAATTGGAACGAATCAAATTTCAATGAATGGCTCAAACTTCAATCAAAACAAATCCAGCCTTCGCCTGGTTCCTTCCTAAATAATTTCTCTTGATTACAACTTTCATATTATAAAATATGATATCACTTTAAAATTAGAAAAATTTAAAAAAATATTATCTTCATGAGAATTATGTTTTCATACAAATCATGTAGAATTGTATCATTTGAGATTTTATTTTTCATCTGCTTGAAAAAGGTTCCCATATTTTAGAGTAGCACTGCCAGCGAATGCACATTTTATAGTGGGATAATCGAATATTCAACATACACGTTAAGGTTCAATATTCATTAATTCTTATTGAGAGATTGATGTCTCGTTTCAACAACAGCAAACAATGCATTCCAAATATGATGAAGCAATGAACCAATCCCTTATGTAACATCTGCAAAATATTTCCGATTCAGTGATACTAGCTAACTCACTTATTTGTAGGATGGAAGAAATTAAGTTTTTAGGCAAATTAACCCTCCTATGCCGAAATTTTTTATCGTCGCTCAAAAATATTTCTCATATAATTGAAAATTAACAAATGAATTGACAAATGAAATTCAATATAACCAGTGAAGAGATACAGGAAAAAGGGTTTTATGTAATTGTTCATTTAATAATTTTAAACAAATATTCTACTCTATTCTTAATCTACATTATTATTGTTGCTTGATTGGAACTGAGCGGAGCAATTTCCTGCCGGTGTGCAACAGATATGTATCTTACATTCAGAGCATGTACATTGAGTTTCGGATTTGCAACCAGGTAATTCACACTGCCTCTTGCTTGACGATTGAACCATACGGAGCAGTGATTGGAACCGTCAAATTGTGTATCGGCGGTGGGTAAATAGGTTTTCCTGAGTTGCTTTTTGACAAGTGGTATTGAGCTTCTTGGACGTCATCTTTTTCTGATTTCAGCAAAGTTTTCTCATTTGCATAACATAGCAGCAACTTGTCTTCTAAACAAAGGTAGTCTTGTATTTGGAGTCTTGAAGTGTCTTCGATTAATTCTATTATACAACAAATAATCATTTATTATGGCCAAAACCATTATGTGATGAAATAATTGACGATTTTTTCGATTTCGTACGGATATGATAGCGACATAGCAGTCTTTACCTCAGGTCTACATCACCTACGTGTGCATTATTATTCGCTGCTGTTGTGCTGGATGAAATCGTCACGTTTTTGGTGCGCTAGCTGGTACTACCCATTTTGACGGGTCGAATTTCAACATCAGTTGACGCTAATCGTACACGTTTATTATCTTCCCACAAGATGGTCGATACATCTACGCCATGGCATGAACCGACATATTCTTTTGAAAATCCACGTTGTTCTGTCTGATCCTCCTTATCAGTAGATAATTTGCAGTTAGGAAGACAATTGGTACGTATCGTTTCCAAGAAAGATATTCCAATGCTGTATAAGTGAGCCATCAAAGGCAAAGTCATTTAAAAATTGTCAAAGTAAATAATATGGTTCTTGTGGGTAGGAATTATCTGCGACAATCTTTATACCACCTTTGCCGCTACACCCAAATCTGGTGCTCCATCTGGAATAATATTATCACCTGCACCAGTATATATCTCGAAACCATATGAATACCCGTATGAATCACATAATATAAATAGCTCCATACCCCACTTACGTGGTTCAGCAAGCATATATTGTCGCCAATGGGAAACCATTTTTGTGGAACACATTTGTTCATTCACGCATAGTCGCTGGCTCATAGGTACGGATTTGAACAGTTGTTGGTGTGTTCTGTAAGTGGCCTAACCTTTGAACCATCAAATTTTGGATGATCCTTTGCTACTACTTCTGAGTTGTCATTGAAGTGTAAGTAGCGATGAATTCCCTCAGATCTGTTTCTTGACTTTGCTTGTCGTATAGGCCGAATGAGTTTTCATCCCAATATTCTAGGATATTCGAATATCGATAGATCGACATATAAATCAGGCTCCTCAGATATGGTTGTATCTCATGTGCCGATGTTATGAACTTGGTGTTTTTTTGACGTGCATATAAATCTGTTTGATCGACAATGAGCGTGAATAAATCTTCATCAGCAAAATATGTGAAACATTCGTACGGCGTTTTCAGTTCATAAAAACGATCAGGTAACTCTTCGCTTCCTTTGAATAATATTTGCTTTTTATCAAGTTGGATATGCCTCTTGCGCCATAGAATTTTTTTGAATGCTGGACTTTTTGTGACTATTCCAAGAGCAAAACCAATGAATGTACAGAGTGGTACAACATCTTTTCGATTTTTGATTGGTTTGATAGGTCTATTCCTTGGTCCAGGTATTGGCCCAGAAATGTCGCTGTAGCTTATATTGTTAAAATTTACAATATCAATCGCTTTCTATTGCCGAATCGTTCAGGTTTAGGTAGCTTTCGATTGCCTCTCTATCTCCACTCTCTGATATAGCTTCATTATTGAACTTATTGCAGATGGGATAAAAAGTAGGATTTGCATCAATATCATATTAAGAGAAGTCACCTCCATCATCAGTATTGTAATCATCTGGATTCATCATATCCAATAATGCATATACAACGTTTTCAGATATTTTTGATAAATCAAATACTTTTTGTCGATCCATGGCTAAAAATAATTGTTGCTGAAATGTATAATGTGCAAATACTCTAAAGAAGAGGCTGTGGTGAACTCGTTTCATTTATAATACTTTTTATATTCACATGCATGTTTACCTGGGCGGTTTAGCTTTTCTAATAAATTTAATCGAGAGAGAATAAGATTGTGAAGTTACCAGTGTTTTCATTTCCGATTACTACCGCTGAAACTATTTGATATATATTTTTGAAGCTTCTCAATACTGGATATGTCCACGTAGCAGCACTTCTCACACATGTTTTCCGAGCGAGATATTTTCTGTGGAGCACATGTTTACAGTCTATAGATGGAGTGCAGCATTGGAGCTGTAGAATATTCGGATGTAGCGTTATATGCGATTTAGCGTGGGCCGTCTTAAGGTGGAGTTGAGCATTATAAGATTACCAGTTGAACATAATATCCTGGCACCTCCGCCATTATAACATTCAAAGAGATGTTGTATAAGTTTTATTATTGTACTAGCAACCCGCGCGGAATAATGAATTTGTTTTAAAATTAAATCAAATAATAGGTTGTAATTATATACAAAATCCAATAGTCAAGTATAAATGTGCAAATATTTACAATTTTCAGCTCTTAATATAAAATTGAAATTATGATTTGTATATAAAATTTACAAAGTTTCATTACACACAGAATTTTTAGTAGAAATTGAATTGTCAGATGTGATGTATTGATCTTTCCCCGGCACGATAAACATTTTCACTACATCAAATGAAGTAAAACGGTTAAAAACTACATAAATCTGTCCATGGCTGATATACTACTTACCCAAAAAAGGAAAATGGCGTCAATCTAGTGAAATTTTGATTATTTTTTTTATTTTTTTATATTCCTAGATCCCTCTGCTGCGGTCAAGCCACATGGTGCATAAGATCTCAACAACAACTTAAAAACAACCTCTATTCTGTCACTTAAGAGTGATCAGAAGTTTAGATCAAACCTATGCGAGTAGTAAAAAACTGGTATAGCCATAATTTTTTTTTAGTGATTTTCTGTTTATTTCTTTTTACGATGCACTTAATTTTGATATGCCGAATTCATATATGTCTTTAAATTCGGAGAAAATAAATTAAAACATAGAATTTAAAAATTGAAAAATTTGACATTTCCGAAAAAACTTTTCTGACTAATTTTTGTATTCCATTGCTGCGACTTCGAATGTGACATACCATCGGAAGAAAACTAATTCAGGAGGTGGAGTTGGAGAATAATGAGTAATTAAATATGTTCTGAAGTGAATATAGGTTTAGATTCCGGTATCTTTTGAGTGGGTCAAACATCGATTCCTCCAAAACGACCATGTGATATATTGTGCTTTCCTGGCCTGATGCCTAATTTCCCTTCATGTACGAGGAGTCGGAGATTCAGATCAGAGTCAAGTTTGTTCTTGTAGCCTAGGCATGCAAAAGCTTTTCTATACCGTTCATGATATAAAACGATTACTCTTAGAGCCGCTTGGCTATCAGGGAACAATATTATCGATCTGCAGCACGTTGCCTCTGATCTATGTCGTTGGCATATGCTTGACAAATAGTTACATATGTACCGATGTTGATAGATAGATAGATCAGTCTTGGAGCTACTATCGTACATTCCGGCTCCGACTCATTGATAAGTTTTGGTGCCGTATGTGAAACAACAAATGTCGGCCCTCAGTAGTTCATCTCTTTCTGAGAAGATGTTGTTGAAAGGGAGGTTAATGTGTGTTGTGCTGTTGATATGATATCTGAAAGCAGTTCCAGTCACTTTCCACGTCTTCAAGCAGGCTGTCTGCTCCATGATGACAGCTTGTGACTTGACAGCGATTCTTTGCATAAGCCGGTATGTTTTTCACATGGCCTCTCTCCAAATGGTTGTGAAGAGATTAATCATAATTACTAGCTTATACGTCGACATCATATTGTGAGGGGATGGCTAGTAGCAGCTTCACAAGCAATGACCATAGCAGAAGCAAAAGAACACCAAAAACTAGAAAGACACCCACACACGTTGTAGTAATCATCTATTATTTGAGTTATTTTCCGGACCAGGTTCTTAAAGTGCTGGTTCTGTGAATTTGCCTACTCTGGTATGTGTACTTGTGAATACTGACCGGATGTGCATTCAGACCTTCTTCAGGTCTTTCGGCATTCATATTTTGGTTTTTTAGAACGTTATAGACATAATATCTAAGGTGAAATCTAAAAGCCTTTCTGAATCGCCCTCTATTATGAGTTTTCCATAATACATATTATGGACCAGATCACAAAATGTATACTTTTGTTTTATTTGATAGAAGTGTGGCTACAACCACAACGCTCTAGGCTCGATAATTCTTCAATGACATTAGTTGCTCAAATTCATGTTCAGTTGCTTCGGTATGAACAATTTCCGTAAACATTTTTGAAAGTTATGATTATCAATAAGATAATTGAAGCTGATAACGCTAATGTGTGAAGGGATCTGCATTTCATGAATCTCATTATCTCATTTTGACTGAGTCTGAATTGGAGAAACATTCCATGAAAATAAGCTCATCAATGTACAAAAATCCAAATCTACATCAAGATTATCATGATGCAATTAATAGTAATGCTCAATTCCATCTCATATATTCCATTTAGATATCTATTCGGTTGAGATTCAGCATTATAGGTAGTTGTCAGATTGGACCCAATCGAGAACTCATCACAAATCCGTTACTGAACAAAAAATTTCTCAATGCTGATAACATAATTCTGTTTTAGGGAGTATATGAGACAAAAAATTCCCCATTATTCGCTGAATTTTTGGACCGGTTGCCACTTGACGATGCTCTCTGGAAATTACGTATGGTTGGATATGACGAAGGAAAACTAGTCACATGTGTTGATATAGAAGAACAAATTTTGCCATATCATAAAATCAGACAACGCCAACAATAACTTCAGCATAATTTACTAGTTTCAGAATTTATGAAATGAAGCTAGTAGCTATTATCTTCTATTTGTAGTAACTCAAGTGACTATGACAATATATCCTTAGAAGGAGCATGATATCATATCTTATTACACCTATTCCAAAACTTACTTCTCGTTCTACTCCAAGTGACAATTACTCGGATTCAGCTTAATGCATGTGTGCATATACATTTGTTATTCAGTGATGAGACCGGGGATATGTTCCTTAAATCTAGAAATTAAAATGGAAGCAAACTACATTTCAGGGTTGATTCATTCCAAATTCACCAATCGTTTATGACTTTCTCTATTGGTTTCTCTCCTATTGCGGTTGTCAGAAAGGGGCGTGTTTTGAAGACAGCGTGCCGAAATCGACCAGTGGTTTCAGAAGAACTTGGGATGCCTCAACATATGCTTGTTTTGGTGAGCATTCAATCAACATACTGACAGATCTGGGGTAGACCTGGAATACTAGGGATGTGGGTCCGTTCGAATCCCGCCTAAGTTTCAATGTTTGAAACAAGTTTAATGTTCCTTTGCCTAATTGGCCAGTATTTCTTGTGAATACATTTAGATATATAGAATAAAATTGTCTGAATTTGAAGATAACTGAGATAATTCAACATAGGATTATAAAGATGAATAAACGTTAAACACTGAACCATAGGCGGGATTCGAACCCACGTTCCTGTATATCTAGTCAAGCATGTTCAACAATCACACCACTCTGGTCTCGTCAGAATCTTATATTCTTCAAATATGAACCTCTGAAAAGATAGTAGACTGTTGAAGAACACAATGCGATTCGATGCTCCACTAAAGATCAACTATTCGCTATTTATGTATACTTTGTTACAGTCTGTACAGGGAATTTTGTAAATACAATCTGAAATCTTATTTTTGGCACTTTTACTTCTGAGCTTAGAATATAAATGTTAGAGGTAATTATTATATCTATGGGCTGTTGTAAAATTTTATTCTTTTAGGATAATATTTCTGTACATTAATTGGATGTCTGAGTTGAGGTCGCAAAATGGTAGTTTCACTACGAATCAAGTGATTATTCTATATTTCCGGGGACTCGAGTAGTCCAGCGATGGCAAGAACGAGGGAGTGATTAATTCACAATCACGGAGCAATCCCCGCAATTGGCGCAGATATAAAAACAACCTCTCTTCGAAGATATTCTGCAGTATTTGCGATGTTCAATAGTTTCCAAGACGAACGAGGAATGTAATAATATATTTTTGCATTCAAAGATAAACCGATCAAGCGTAAAATTTAAGAACTTCATTATTAACAGACTGAAAGAAGAGACTAATTATGCCCCTCCAAAGATCCTGAGCTTCATTTACGGCAATGCTGAAGCTAATAAGGAAAATTGAAATCATGAGATCGAGAAAACTGAAATGAATTTTTATCGGTAGGTATTGTATTTCCCTATACAATAGAAATGCTAATGCATTTCCATTGTCTGTAAAAACTCATTCTTTTATTGCGTCATTTTCAGTGAATAGTGGCGTAAAAATATTTAGTGAGAATTTCCCAGAGCAATTTCCTTATTTAGAATGCAGTTTATTTTCATAGACTGAGCATCATGAACTTACTTTTCCACAAAAGTTGTGGAGAAACGGGAATTCACCAAATAAGTTCTGTTATAATTAGAAGCTCGAAAACTTGGGCCATATTTACTAACTTTCCAGAATAAGTTACTGAAAATGATTCTTATTTACATCTGGATTATACTTCAAGTTATAATCCTCGAATTGAGACCTTACGTTTGGTTGTCTTTGTGCCAAGCACAAAATTTGTCACCAATTGAGATTAACGTTCCCTTGCATTCAGTTCGTCTCAACTGAGCCATACAGGACTTCCTATTAATATCTCCTCTCTTCAACTTTTCTGATTATCTGAAAATTGAGCAATTGTAGATTCGATGAATATCAGCAGGCTGCTTCTGTTCCTCCCTAGAATCAATCATTTCATGATGGTTGTTTTCATTGCTACGAGAATGATGCTATTTTCACAAATTTGAAGTAACAGCTTCTAAAAAAAGCATCATTCCCATTGGACTGAGAACAAAAATAACGGAATGAGTGATTCTAGTTAGTAACAGACCTATATCATAGCTAATTACGTCAGAGTGAAATCAGAATCGACTAACATACAATCCAGAATCCTGCCGAAAATTATTTTGGATACATAGATAGTTAATGTATGTTACAAATTGTACTCACACAAGTATAAACTAAAATAGTCAAATTGAACGCAAAAGGTAAACCATCATAAATAACACACCACCATGACCCCCCCCCCCCCTCACCCGAACGATTTGGTCTGAATGAGTAGTTTTCTATACGATGAGAAGTTTATCTATGAATTCATCAATGTGATAATATGCTCCTATTATTCCAGCAGTTTTTATAGCAAAGAGATTTCGCTTTGATGATCAATTTTGTATATTAGCTGCACTTTGCTGGAGGATTGTACACCATAATAATTATTAGCATTTCTACCATGCATCATCACAGTATGACTATATTATCTATACGTTCTCGGGTAATATGCTACATGTTTCAGTCTCAAGACCGTCATAAGAAGACGTAAAACTGTCTAAAACGGTACTTTTTGAAAGAAATTGTATCAAGCACAAAGTGTGGCTATCGCATTGATTTCAATTGAAAATGCCTACGTCGCCAAAACTAACAGAAACACGACTAATCGAAATTGTGATACATTAATAGCCTCAGTATATGGATATGCATCAAGAAACCATTGCATAACGATCTATTTCTAATAATCGAATTCGTCTCACGTTATGTGAGAATAAGACTGAAACAAAATTATAATACGCTCAAGTATACACTGTCGAACCGGATGTTAGAGATTTGTGAGGCAATAGGGAGAGGTTGTCAGATCTTACTGGAAATATTGATAATTCAAAACTCTATACTTTTAAAATTATTTTTTAACTAATTAAATTGGTATAAATTTGACTTAATGATTGAACGTCTGTTCTATGATTCACAGACTTAGTCGGATTTCATGTGAATATCTTTTATAATAATGAGTTTCCTCAATTGAAATATCAACATTTTTGTAATTTGCTTGTGTATAATAAATACACTGTTAACAAGAGCGGGTGGAATTTTCAAAGTTTTTGTTCCTAGTATTTTACTTATGACTATACATTCTATTTCGAAAATATTGTTTATAGATTCCTGCATAAGTCTCATAGCAATCTAAACAATTTAATTCACATACTGTGTGGATTTGTTTATCTTAAGGTATTGAAGGTTCTAGATTTGGGAGATATTTATCAATACAGTTGGTGGAAATGATAAACAAAATCTATAATGGTACGTCATATATGAATATTACGAACGGTAGTACAGATAATCTTATAACATAGACTTCAGAGAAAATTAACAAATGTCCGAAAAAGTATGATCTGAATGTTGCGCATAAACTTGCTAACGGTATTGGTGAATATTTTCCAAATCTGAAACCTTCAACCTTAAGATGAACAAACCTACGTATATAAATTGAATTGTTCAGATCGTGATGTGACTTATACAGAATTCTCTAAACAATATTTACAAAAAAGAATGTATGGTCATATGTATACTACTAAAAACAAAAACTCATTTCACCTCTTTTTCTAAACATTGTTTTGATAATAATAATAACCATCAATTCAATTGAAAAATGTTAATGTTTCAAACGTTCAATCAGTAAGTCAAATTGGACTAATTTAATTAATTAAAACCTTCGGAAAAATCATACATACGTCTTTATAATGCTAGAAGTATATTTCAGATAGAATACTGAAATAACAATATTTCTAGTAATGTTCAACAACCTTTTCGTATTAAAACATAAATCTTTACCATCTGGTTTGGAAGTGAATACTTCAGCGTATTACAGTTTGGTTTCAAACTTATTCTCACACTGAGTTGACTCCGATTATTTGAAATAAATTGCTATACAGTGGCTTCTTGGTATATATTCATATACTCAAAACATTAACATCAATTTTGATTACCTACTCGTGTTTCTGTTCATTTCGGCGACGTGAGGATTCTTAATTGAAATTATTGCGATGAGGACGTTATGTGCTTGATACAATTAGTTTCAAGAAATCCTGTTTCAGATAGTGATACATCTTCTGATTATGGTCATAAGACCGAAACGTACAAAAATAATAAGATTTTATGTTAAATTGACCTATTTCCCTAGGATTCATATATAATTCATACCTGGGTCAAGAACCATTATTAGTAAGACTATAATTACGTATTGATCGTTGTTTCGAGTATTGTGTGGAATTCTCTATCCTTATCATGCATTGAACATGATTCTAAGAAGTCTTCCCTGAGGTTTAAAAATTGAGTTTGTGTGTGAACTATGTTCCCAGAGAAGGAAGGATTATGTATGAATATATTCCAAATGATCATGATAGGACAGAAGCACTACTTTTAGTGAAACAGTGTGTTTCAGTTTTCTCATGACGTAAATATTTCGTGAGAGTAGTTGGGAGATGCGTAGTAGGAAGAACCATGCAGTTCAATTTCGGATATCTAATGCTCTAAGGTAGAGACTCAATCCTAGGCTGTATTTGTAATTTTTTACATGGGCTTTCCGAATTGCGATATTATTTCACAATAATGGTGAATTTAAATAGAGTACATTGAATCTCCTCAATTCAATGTTTAGTACATCTTAATTTTGATAACTCACATGTCCATTGTAATTGTCTGGTTATTTGCGAAAAAACATGAACTTCCTGGTTGGTTACCACTCTACACGAGTTCAAAGTCACATGAGTCGACCAATGTGAAACTAGCTGCGAGATGTTGAGGTTTAAAAACGTATGTTCAACATGAATCCATAAAGCAAGTAACAAATGGCTATTGAGGAATTACACTTATATAAAAGTACATACTACGTTTGAAAAAACAATTATGCAAATTGGAATGATTGAAATTCCTGAACAATAAGATCATGAATAGGGAATGAGAAAAAGTGAGATGACAAGGACGTCCGATCAATTATAAATTCTTTTTTCTGCAAATAGTTTTTATCTAAGGCATGCTCGAATCTTGATGTATACTGAAACTGATGTGTGTTCGAACCATAACAAGTGATACATTAGTGAAATTAGAATAGAAAATACTGCTGAGATTTTTATTACAAAACAGAGCAGTTGAAAGTTGATCGAAAACGAAATGTCTGACATTAACACAAGAAAGCATATGGAAAAATGCTCTGCAGAAGTATCCTTTATTCGGTATCATCTCTGACAGAAACACTAGAGAAAAAATAGGAAATCAAGAAATGTGGTTTTTTCGAGATAACTTGAAAATAAAAATGATATTGTAAATTTTACACTCTCATATGAATGGTATTTTAATGCCTCCAGTTCAACATTTAACCAGAACTGTATCTATTACAGTTTCCAATATCCCCATGATAGACATCCTGATCTTGGCCACACTGTATGTATAGTATCACTGGCAACAAAATATTCAAGAAATCTTTAGAAGATGAGGGTTGAGGGAATTATTCTATATATTCATTTTAAACATGCTTCGTAAGAATATTGGTGGAATATTTGGCCGAGGTAGTTAGCCCTCCACAAAAACTATACCAAAATTCCGGTCATCCATTGGAACAGTTCACAATTTTCTATCCTCCTACACCACCGCTTTGCGACCTTAAACGTTTGCCAGGACTCTTGTCCTCGATCTTCCCATCTGGAAGCTACAGTTATAAGATATTTGTCCGTACTTCGCTTTGATAGTTATCTGCTAGTTAATGTGAAACGCGTTGGTGGGCTCATCATACGATACTAAAGTGTTTCCAGGACATTTTGGAATCCCAATAGAGATTCACGTCACGTCTATGTTGCTTCTTTTCGAAATTAGGAATACTGAAAGATTCAATACAGATGTAAGATGACAGTCTCGAAATTCGGAAGAATCATGTTATTCCAAATTTGTCCGTCAAAATTCAATATAATCAGTCCATTGCCAAAATTTTAACTAGCCAAGGGCCTCGATCTTCTGAAGGCTCAGCAGCTTTGAAATCTACATTTTTCCAGATGAAACCTATTCAAAGAGGACATAATTGGAATCAGATTTTCTCATAAACTGGTCAACACACGGACTTAGATGTTCACAATATTATCTTAGATACTTCATGAGAGCATGATTGATCGTTTTTCAAATAAGATACAGATACACTCAGGCTAGTTATTTGAGCTCATTGTGCGTCCTGTGGTCGGAAGCCTATTCTATTCTAGCAGGTTTGAGGGAAGCCAGAAGCCCACAATATTGCTTACGCTGGGTCTGAGAGCAGTTCTGCCTCTCCGAAGTAACGTTGCTAAGCAACGCCAGGCTCTTTGATGAAGAGCTGAGCCTGCCTCATTCTCACCACAAATCTTCGTTCAGTTGGCCCAGAAAGGCTTTACGGAATTTAATAAGGCGACCATTGGCTCTGGTTCCAAAGGAACGGCAGGCAAACCCCGCCCAGCCAGGGATTCGGCTATTTCATATCCTCAAACTCCACCGTGTCTAGAGACCCGGATGAGTCGAACTTCACTTCTCTTGGCTGGTTCAGCCAGTGTATCTCTGCATTCGTTGACAAGTCTTGATGTGACTCTATGACGCAAGTCAATATTGGTCAGACTTCCGCCTGAAAAATCATGCAGTAGGCGCCTAGGATTACTGAAAAAGCTATCTTTCAAGGAAAACTCTCGTTCCATGAGCCTGATCTATCTTGGACCGGTCTGTGAATCTTACAAGCTAACCTGGTGGCAGTAGGGTGAAAATCTTGTTGCTCCAATCTTTCTCTCTTCTATCAGGATCTTGGGGGAAGTGAGACGTATAGCTCTGATCATACTATCTTGCCTCATTTCTAGTATGGACCATTTAGAGATTGCCTCACTCAAAATGGCTGAGGGTTCACCAGTAGTAGTGCATTTCGGTCCAGTGACCTAGGCCCCCTAACGTATACGCCATTCTCATGGCTACAGATTTTGTATATAAGTGTAGAGGTGGTGATGCAGCAAGAGCTTCAGGAGTCCTCGTTGTAGCCGAGCTCATAATAGTCGACATACCTACGCATGCAGGCTCCGATAATCGGCCCCGCTGGGACATACCAAACCTTGTTCGCGACCACCACACGTTCGCAACATAGGTGACCATAGGCCAGATTACAGAGGTATCGATTCGATAGGGAATCTTCGGCAGTAGTTCCCATGTTAAGCGGAAAGCTTTCTAGGATGCCCAAAAGGACACAGAGGCCTTCCTCACCCGATATTCGAGGTTCACAATGCATTGCAGCGTATCTTGAGCTCGCACGGTGTCCCCAAGTGCTGCCCGTTTAGCGGTGGCTGGTGCAATGCATCCATTATGTAGAGCCTCCTTCGAACGCTTAGATAGGCTTCAACTCATCGGACTAATGTTTGACCGGTTCCATGATTTTCCGCGGCTGAGCAGATAGACTCGAAGGACATGTTATCAAACCCCCTTCGATGTTCATGAATACCCCCAAGGCGTGTTACACTCGAGCCATAGCATCATTTATTCGTGTGACTAGTTGATGCGAAGCTGTTTCAGTTAGGTGGGCGTGTTGAGGACCCGCCTTTGGAATGAACACCACTTTCACTGCCCGCTATAGCTTTGGAATAAATTCCTCCTTCAAGGAGTCCTCTTGGTAAGTTTTTGCTAATTGTTGTTCCATAGCATTTCAACGAGTTTCGGGCGAAGTCAGTCGACATCCGCAGAGCCCCATGCGAATGGAAATCCTGATACGCCCGAGATTCCGCATGGTTTCGCCGTTTGCTGCCTGTATCTCAGACCATCCAGCTGAAGGCGCGGTTTCTCAACACCTATGTTCGGGAGATGTTTATCTACCTCCCGGTCAAAGCACAGCATACGTTAAGTTCAATATTGATGACAGTCAGTAAAGATGTAACAAGATAAAAGTCGTGTGAAGAACCAAAAAGTTTCTCGATCAGTTGGAATAATTCGAAATAGACAATTACGGAGAATTATGAACAAAATTATAGAGTGAAAATGTTGCAGAACAACACAGAGAAGAGAGGGAACTGTCCACAAGAATCTATTGGTCATCAACACTAGCTTACCAATATGTATTGACATTATACACATGTAGCTGATGTTATGTTATTTTTATATCCTTAAATTTGTGGAACCAAACTGGAGAGTACAGTAAATGATAATTATTTGGGAAGATTTCCATTAATAGCAGTAGAGAAAAAACGTTTGAGTTAAATAGCGACTATATAATCGAAAAAATCTCTGAAGAAAGCAGTTTGTTGATAAGGGAATTGGCTTTCTAACATCCATTTAAGATTTCATTATACATATTCTTCCTATACTATGTAGGTGAATATAAGTTTGTCGCAGAGTCCGAGTTATTTCCTTCGCTAACAAACTATAAATATAATGAAGAATGAAACATAGGTCGCTAAAAGTGGCCTGCACGCCCTAGAATCCAGCACCGATTGGCACTTGCCAATTCAGCCTTGAGTCAAACTTTGTCGTGCAGTGGAAGGATATAATCGACCATAATGTTCCTTTCTTGTAAAGATATTTTTCCATTACATTACATAATTTATCTCATCCTGGAATTCTTGTAATTCGGAAATTGATGAATGAACGTTAAATTTGTCATATTTTGGTCGAAAAACTCAAATGTTCTTCTGCAGATATTATCTATGGACAAACGTTAGGAGTTCCCGAAAAAATTTTCGTTCCAACTATGTCTGATTTAGATGTATTAGATTTTTTTATCTGAATTCATCCAACTTTAAAAAATCTAATTTCACAATCAACGAGAACTATGAAAGTTACAAATTGAAGTTTCGTTCCTAAAGATTCAATAACTTGTGGATTCATTTCCGCTAGAACTGATATAATGAAGAAACATTTCCACCATCTCCACTTATGATACACATTTTGAGGTTATCCATAGGTCAGATAAAGTATCTGAAATCTTGATCAATAACTCTCCAAAATAAGTTTCTATGGATCGTCTGAGAGTGGGGTACATAGCAAGCTTTTATTTCATTTCAAATCATTTCACACTTTTATTTATGGAAGTGGGAGTCTTTTTATCTTACGTTTATTTTATGTTTATGATTATAATATTACATGCATTTCATACATTGGTAGATTGTTTCGATCTTGTAATAGGCATATCAAAACAGTTGATTTGGTTGCTCACTCACATGTAAATATTAATTCCTAATCTGAATGAAAAATATCAAAACTTATTCTTTTGTAACCAATACTTGAAATTTCAAACTTTCTTCAGAATATAATTTTGTTCAAATGTTAAAATGAAATTTACAAATATCCACCCCTCTAAGTTAGCATAATCATATTTTCTTTACCGGATCTAAATGATGCGAAATTGTAAAAGATACGATATAATAATTCTGGACATGACTCCATCATAGGAAGAGATTCATAACCAGCAGCGGCGGTTTTGTTAATGACATAAAATTCTAATGAATATGAACGAAAGAGTTAGGTATATTACGGTTACTTTTCCTAGATATTCGAAGAAGGCAGCTTCGAAGAAAGAGAGTTCAACTAATTACAACTACCCACTTATACAATGTAGTTCACAAAGAAGTACTTCAAATTTATTCGGATGTCCGTTAAGTCCTTATCCTTTTTCAATTGTGATAATTAAATTCTCTCGTCTTCTTCGATTAAGTTATGATTTACTTGAATGGTTGAGTGAATTTCGAATTTACCTTATTATTTTCCATTGCTCAGCGGATTGAGAGAATCTCATTAAATAAGTTAACACTATTTTTCTTCAATCGATGATTGCAGTTCCGATATTACAATCGATTTCCTGAAGCAATTCTTTCTGTATCCACTCGAGGAGGCTTACCAAGTTTAGTGGACTATAATCCTAATTTGAATTATTGTTGGCATTATCGTCCTTACGTTTTCAATGTTCGTAATATATCTTGTACAACTTCGCGAGAACAAATTCACGTAACAAATCGAAATAAATTCAGTTTGGTGCTGTCATTCCGTAGAGAGATTGTTGATAATTGAATAGTTTTGAATCATATTATCCTGGTTGAATTCCAGAGATTCGATTGTTTTCTATTCCTCTCTAATAATAATTAACTTTGATCAATATTATCACGAACTTCCATCACCCGCAGAAAACGAAAATATATTGTAAATAAATATAAGCAGGAAGAAACGTCAAATTATATCATCATTCAGATCATTACATTGAAGGTTCATTTGAATTGACAACATATGTTTCACAAGGGTCGATTCTCACTAGGACTAGGATTCATTGTATCATTATGTAAACCTACGAATAAATTACCTATCGTTACTGCTATTGTTACCTCCTTTTGTTAGCACACACTTTCTCTTCGGAACACATCTGCATGTTTAATGTATAATTGTAATGTAGTATGTTATGTTCACTAGCTGTTGTCCGCGTAGAGCTACCAACATTAGAAGTGACATACGTTTATTACGACTCTATGTCTCATACTTATAATCGTTGGAGCAATTTCTTGTACGTCAAACTTGATTTTCTTGTTCATACCTCTTCGATATCTCTGCCTCTACATGACGAATACATTCATCCTATAACTGAGGTATACTGTTTTTGAAGCTCCCTTCTATATATTCCACAAGTGATTAATAGATTTTTCATCTCTCACGAAGTGCTGGTCATAATACTTGTCTGAAATTCCTCCACATCATTCCTGTTTCATTGAAGGCACAATGATATGGAGGTAATATCTGAAGTGTATGTCCACATTCGGCAACTAATTGATCGACTTCATACCTCTTCAGTGGTTTTTCCCTAGGTAACATGCTAAATAAGTAGCACAAGCTAACATATTACTTACTTGTTTGAACTTGATATTGTGCTGTTTCGACAATTCTTGAATTTCTACCTTTTTCGATGAGGTATTTGGTGACTTTTTCACTACTTTGCTGAAGTACGAAGAAGAATTATTTATTATGATAAAAGTAAGGTTTGCTTAAATTTGAAAGGAATTGCTCTAGAAACCATTTATGGAAGGTCTATTGGTTCATATCCCCATGTCAATCTAGATTCCAACTTTTTGAAGCAAATATGAGGACCACTCCAAGTTAAATTTTCTCGATGGTCATGAAATTATTCTTTCATGACCATCAGCAGATTAGAACGTTTTTATCATTCTGGAATATCCAAGTTTCATATTGAAATGCGAGATCCGACATATTCTCTTCCAAGACTTGTTTATTAGACCTCAAGATACAAATTCTCTTTGTAAACATTTTTGATAATTTTTTGAACTGTAACCTAACGATCCAATGCAACACTCAATGAATTGGATCAACCTGATTCTTGTTGTAAAATCAGTAACGGTATGTATTTACCTATCTGTGGTAACTTGAGCTGCAAGTGACAGCCAGAGGTTATCCAGTTTCTTGAGGTTCTGGATGAGTGATCGGGCGAGGCAGAATTATACCATTGATAGATTGGTAACACATATACTCATAATTACAGCTAGTGATGTGAAGTTTCCGCAACCTTGTTGATTCAGTGTTATAATTGTTATTATTGCATATATGGGTACCAGCACCGATTTTAACGAAATCTTTTCACACACTACTCACATGTTCCTTACAGAGAATCAAAAAAGGATATTCTCCGCAAGTAGTAGTACCGTTTCCCCCAAAAAAATATTATTTGTCCAAATCGGGACATATACAGTCACGTTTTTCTTCTATATATTGTGGCTATATATATATAGAAGAAAAAGGATACTGTTATTTTCAGCAACCTATGGCATTGTTCTCGTAAATAAATGCTAATTAGAGGTTTTAGAGTATTAAGAATCCGCATAATTCGTCAAGTAAAATCATAAGCAGTACCTAACCTCCATTTAATTGCATTTTAAGAAGTGACGTTACGTCGGAACTAGATACCTAACATTCTCAAACCATAGAATCGTATATTTCATTGGATACGTACTATTAATGTTTTAATATATAGTCTATGGTAAGAATCTTGCTCGCAATTGCAACAGGAATGCGCTCCCGCGGTTTGGCACAGTTGTTACACCGAATACAATCTGTTGATTCCACATCAGCAATTCTTGCCCAGGCAGTAAAACTCACTTCATAAACTTTTGCTTCCAATACGGTAGAGACCAAACTCCAAGCGGCAATGTTATCGCAGGTTAGTTTGTTGAATTGTTATATATTTTTGGGAATACTAGGCTAGTAAATGTTATTTCAGAGTAAATTTTTGTAATTGATTCAACTTCTTTTAGGAACAGAATATTCTCTTTCGACTCTCTTTAAGGAACATGCAAGTAGTGTGTAAAAAAAATTTCGTCAAAATCGGAGCTGGTACCCATATACGGAATAATTACTTAGTTCATTTATAATCGTTGATTCAGCGCAATAATATCATCACATAGTTTATTCATACTCTAGTAAACATAATAAAATAGAATAACTATGAATTTATCTGCTTCTGGATTCATGTAAGATATATCCCTAATTGATACACTACATATCTAATAAAACAATAACCAAACGATGATTGGCATATGTACTTATGATGTTCATTCATATTTTACATTGTTCCTCATTGCCACGTCATCAAAACTTATTATATTATATCCATAGAGATCATATAGTAGATAGAGGAGTAAAGCGGGCCGTAATGCCACGCAGGGTTTGAATGAAATTTTCTCTATTAGCGGTCCCCACTCTTATCGCTCAAGGTAACGTTCTCGCAGTACGCCGTCATCAATGTAAGCGGTTGGAGGAGAGTGTGAGGGGAGGGTAAAAATACGAAGGAGTAGGTACCGCTAAGAAATTTGAACATGTCACGCATCGCTTATATACCTTAAACACAGGCTTTACTCCTCTATCTAATATGATCTCTATGATTATATCATTCCACTTTAGCTGACAGGTGAACTGTCAGAATCATTCACACAAGCAACCCTGCTTTCATAATACCATAGAGAAGCTTGTTATGAGGAACGGAAAAAACTATTATTCGATCTACTTTCAAAACTGGAGGTGTTCAAATTACAGACAATATCATGAACTGATAATAAACAAATTGCCAGTTCCATTTCCTTGACATTAACATTATTGAAGATGATCAATTGTTGGAATTCAACATAAACAGAAATCCTACACGAACCAGAAGGTATCTTTCGGCGGACTCAGCTACACCAATTGATTATAAAATAGCTACCTCCAGTAGTCTTGTTCATAGATTATCAAACATTCCTTTGAGCGAGTAGAATCATAACAACGATGTTGAAGCTTCAGTAAAAAGCCATGAACAATTATTGTTACGATAAATTCCTGATCATCATCAACCAGAATTTGAAGGTAATCAATTAGAGCCATTACCTTCAAATAGTTCAACCAAATCCAGAAGTTTCACTGATAATCCCTCAGTAACTACTGAATTCCTGAATTTGTTTCGCAAATTTGCAGCATAACCTGTTTATAGATAGAAGAACGTCTAGGCAACAGCTTCGTTGAGATTCGCGATTCACAAAATTGACTGTGAGTTCTGTTCAAAACGCTATGTGGGTCGAAGTAAATGAAATTAGCAGAATATATTTTGAGGCTTCTGAATTCGGTCAAAGTCGTATTCATTTCTGAGGAGGAAGGAACGGACTCCACACAAACCAAATTTTTCCGCCCTATAAGCCTCACGTCATTTCTTTTGAAAGCACTAGAGTGGCTGGTCGATAGATAGATCAAGGACGGTTATAACCGAATTTTTCTCTTCACCATCGACAGGATGCCTACTGAGGCAAATTAAGTAATACAGCTCTTCATCATTCTGCGAACATCGGGCTTTGAGCATATACTTGGACATCGTAGATCATACCTTGGTTAAGTGCATCTGAACCATGCTTTCGCAAAGGCGAAACTATGGTGGTAACGTCACATGTATACATGTCACCCGAGGGTACTATCTCCAATTCTTTGGTGCCTGGAGGTAGTAAGTTTGATAGTCGAGCTGGGTTCAATATTCAACTCAACTCAGAAGACTCCGTCATTTGTGGCAGACGGCAGAAACGCGACTAACAAGTGTAACGTAGGATTGATCGTTAATGATGTAAAAAATGTGAAATTTTGATAATATCATTTCATTGTGTCGTTTGAACATATCATGAGAAATGCTTGAGGAGCCAATAATTGAACTGCTTATCTACGGATATAAACAGTTCCCGGTGTAGCTGCAAAAACAGCTGAAATAGCAATACCATATTGAATAGAAACTTGAATATTCCAGTAAATTTCATGCTTTACCAGGATAAGCTCACTTTGAAGTGTTTACCACAAAAACTCCTAAAACCAGAGCCAAAATACTTTTAGAGTATCATGTATCATCAGTCATGAAGACTCAGCGTGGTGGAGGAAGCTCAATATCGACTACACCTCCATGATGATTGCAGCTGGGGAAAGAATATCTCCTACCAGAAAATCCGAACCAAACATCAGCAAGCGCCTGATCTAACTCAACCATCATTAGCATGAAGATAATAATTGGCGGTAGAGACGTGTTGACCATTGTATGGGCTCGTACAATTTCAGGCTCCTACCTGTTGGTGAGCTACATTTGATAATCACTCGACAAACTCTTGCTAACAATTCTGGGGCTCTCTTTCTTTCATGATGCACTCTCATGTATCCCATTCAAACATGGTGAGGACCATACCTGAAAATAGGAATTGTGTTAGTTACATCATTAGTTTCAAAGATCATATTGAATATCACTATTCATAATCTATTATATCATATATCCACGCCCACAGATAATATCTAGTGTTCTTATAGCATTTCTAATGGTTCTTAATTCCAATTGAAAAGAAAAACTCGAGTGATAATGAAATTTACATTTTGAGTATGCCTTCAAAATGTAGAATAGAATAATAAGCCGTACAGAGATTTGCAGGTACAACTTTCGTAACAAAACGAGACCGATACAGATGATATCAATTCACTACGAAAAAGCTACTACACAGTTTCGCCAAAGTGATGATAATACTGGCACTGTGATAAACAACACAACATTCTAAAAATCATTATCTCATGACGTCATAATTATAGGTGAAGACTTGTGTTGCCAACAGTCGTGAATCTACAATGGAAGCACGTTCTTTTCGTGTAACTAGGCGTTGGCAAGATCTGGACCAATGTCTTTTGTCACCACGAGTGAGCTGAAAGATCTAATCCTGATCCTCCATGCTCTTTGCAATACGGCACCATATGGACTTATTTCAACAAGGGCAACATTAGGTTCACTAAGGTGCTACAGCAAAATCAAGGGTTTAGACATGTTCCAGAAGTGTTCACAATTTCGTTTTTGACTCCATGTGGTAACTAAAACATTTTTCGTATCGAGAGAAAACTCAAACCAAACTTCACTAAAAATCATCAGAGGTTATAATATGTTTCCAGAGAAATGCTAGGAAATAAAACCATATCTAGCTTCTTCAACCTTCAACCAAAGATACTGGAAATTTGAATTCCTTCGAACTGTATGGACAAGTAGAACAATAGTTGTGGATAGCACTTTCACCTGATCTTTTTGAATGGTGAGAAACAAGCACCTCTTGACAACTCATGAAAGCTTTGGGTTCTTCTTCCGCATTCTCAACATAATCCTCTGTTCATATACGAAAGAATGTGAAGCAAAATACTGCTCCCTTAATGGCTTCTTAAAGACCACTGTAGAAACACGTTCATAGCGGAAGCCAAAATCTTATGAGGAGCCTATCTTCCAAATTTCAAGTCGATCGTTTATAGTTTCGAAGATTCGGAGATGAGTGGAAACAAAAGGCGAGGAAATATTGTACTCTATGTCACGTGAAAACTCTTCTGAATTGACAGAGATATCTATGATGTGGAATGGTCTGTCGTAGACATTATATGAATGTTAGCTGTCTGTAAGGAAACGTTATTTCTTTTGTTGATGGGTTATGTTATGACTCACAATAGCTACCTAAAATTGCTATGTGCAATATTTCTTTCTTTGGTCTATTCAAAATATGAGAAGGAAATTGACAATTTCGATAGGCAATTTTGCATCTGATATTCAGGTTCTTGAGTGTATACATTACATTTTTAGACATACTTGAATAATCAGTTCCCAATGGTATCTCTGAAATACTTATTTTCAAACAATTTTTTGATGTGACTTGAGCAAGTCGAACGTAGAACTTCTTCGTGTATGAAAATTAAGCCTCAAAAAATTTAACTATAGAAAACTGTGATATATTTAAGAATTATACTTTTCATTCCATATTTCAAAGAGTGTTTTCGGCTGAATTTAATTCCAAAGCGCGGGCAACAAATATGAATCTCTGAATAAATTGACTGATTTTGCGTTTAATTAGTAACATTGTAGTAGAAATTATTTTGTCGGGTAACTCCGAGCTCCGAGCTATTATGGGAACTATTTTATAGCAAAAACGTGTTTACGCATTTACATCCTCAACATGTAGACCAATTCAGAATATGCAACGTTATCTCCTATGAAGCACAATTTAAAACTGTAGAATTTCATGAAAATTGTAGTGAAATGACATACAATCCACGAGGCGGTATTGCAGTCTGAACTTTGGAACACAATAGCTACATAAATACATCAATTAATTGGTACAACTTCTGAAATTTCACTATCAATTACTACGGAATAATGAGCTCTATTTATCACGAATAAATCGATTACTGGGTCTTATTATAGTTCTAAAGATTCGCGCACAATATCAATGATAATGCGCCATTTAATCAATCAATCAGTCGGGAAACTTATTTACAATAGACTAACTCTTTTTTTGGAACATTCAACATTATCTCTGGACATCAAACTTGTTCTAGAAAAAATAAATCAACATTAACAGCAATTAATCAATCAACCAAGCATTAGGTAAGATTATGGAGTATAAAAATGAAAACAAAACATAATATTAATGTTTCTCGACCTTTCTATTGGTCAAATTGAAGGAATGTGATGTCACGGTAATGCTCTAAATCTACTTAAATCCTACTTAGGGAATAAAAACAAACAGTATGGAATAACATTGAATGAAGGAGGCCAGAAGCAAAAATCAAAAACATATAACCTAAGCAGAGAAGAACCTCAAGGTTCAATATTAGGTCCACTCCTATACATACTGTATACAAATGAACTACCATTCATATTAAAAGGAGATATTTCAAGATTTCCTGATATATCGGTGATGCTTCGATTAGAATCAAGAAGTTGATATCGCACCAACAATACATTAAATATATTAAAAAATTGGGCTAAAACGAATAAGCTACAGCTGAATATCAATAAAATCCAATCAATAAATTTTACATATTTTAAAAAAACAGAAAGTATACAGGAAATTGATCTGAATAATTTTGAAATGATAATACCATCTCAGTCAATAACATTTCTTGGTATTGAAATAGACATGTCTGGCAGCATATCATGGATATATAATCACGAATCCGATATGACTTATTTTTCTGGGGAAATTCTGGGGATGCATATAGGATATTTCGTTCACAAAAAAATTTAATTTTATTTTTAGTCATATTTAGAGAACCAAAATACCAAATACCTATGGAAATCAAATATTGATTATTCAATGCCAAAACTCGAGAATACTCTAGGGATTCTAAGTAACCAGTTACTATTATCGAAAAATTATACATCCTTCGAGACCAGATTAACTGGATAAGGTTCACTCGATATTTATCTACGACATTGTTTCATGACAACGTTCTTAACATTATTATAATCATACTTACACAATTATCATTTTATGTGTCAATGAAGGTTATAGGCATCATAAAATACTAGGCATATAGTTTCAAAACTTTGCCGCTAGATAGAAAAATTAAATGTTCTAGAAAGAATTTTGACAGGTCTCGAGTTTGACAATGGGATGTAGCCAGCTTGAGATTGTCTATTCCGCCCATCTTAAATCTCACGAAATTTGTGATCAATATTGGCTTCGGATACGTCTATAGAAATGAGAATGACCGGCCGCCATTCTACGATGTTCGGGACAGGTCAATGAATTCATAAGTGTGACATCACCAATCGGATGAATAGCTCTCTTTTGGGTAGTATCTAAGAGATACAGCATTTGTCTGGAACTTTTGAATTATACAACAGGACTGATCGAATATGCGCTTTTGGATCATATGGAGCTACACAATGAGCTCCACATGAACGTCCCATGAGAGGGTGCTGTTGGTGATGATACTGAACATAGATATGGAGGAATTCATAGAAATAGTTATACCTGACATCATCACATCAGAGATTTCGGGATCCGTGTTGATGGAGAAAATACAAGCTACGTATCATTAGAGGAAAATCTGCATTCGTTGGAATGAACGTATCTCATAAATTGAGAACATCTTATGTACTAGAAACTGATGAAACTCATTGAACAATAGTACCAAATTGACAAAATACTGGGAACTGAAATCTATCAGCCAGAATTACGGAAACACTCGAAGCACACAGTAGTGTTACAACGATGTCAGATTTCCTAGTTTATTAGCTATTGACGAGCAAGGTTTCCACATGAAATTCTGTATTATATATTTCTTATGATAACGCTAATTACTAAAATGTCACCACAATTACTCATAATGAGAGCAATGGCTTAGAAAGCATCATTTGAGTATACATTAATTGCTGCTGGGAGAATGGAAAGAGGTTCCAACATACAAGCTTGCAGATATATACAACTTGGAAAAACGAATCATTAGCTTAGAAAGATGATGAAAAGTCATAAGCACCCTTTGATTATACATTGATTTAGCTGCTGAGATGAAGAAACACAAGTTTCAACTCTGAAGTTCCTGGAAATATACTTTTGAATGATTCCTTATATCAACAAGCATATTGCTGCAAACCTCTAAGTTGTAACGCCTCCTAGTTCTCCCAGCAGCTACGTTAATAAATGATCAAATGGAGCTTTCTGACTCATTGCCTCCGTTGTGACTAATTGTGGTGAAAGCTCGTTCGTCAATAGCTGATACACTATAGGAAATCCTCAAGACTGCTTTGCGTTTCGGGTGTTGCCGTAACTTTGGCTGCTAGATTTCAGCTGAAAAGATTCACTCCGGTAAAAGAAAAAGATGTCACGTAACCCTCTGTGAAGGAATGCTAAATGGCTCAAATGAGATATTCATATCATTTATATTGAAATAGCATTATGAATAGTAGAATGAATAACATATTTATTGAATACAACTGAAATGCAATTCCTCGAATACCATGATAAAGCTCCAAGGACAATGCAAAACCTGCAAATGGGATTTTCACATGTTTTCATGAATAAATCGACATATACATGGATCATTACATCAGCAAGTAGAGACGAGAATTCCAAAAACTTCAAAATTCGATTCCAGATGATTTTAACGACGAATACAATAATGTTATCATTATAGCAGTATACAGTCCACATGCATCATATAGAACATTGTTCCAGAAGTTTTTTTTCTGCAAAGCGTTGACTGTAGCGAAACATTAATGATATTGGCAAGTTCAATTCGATCCATATTTTTAAGTTTTGTAAGTATCATATGACATAATACTACTTAAACTCGATATTATTATGGATGGAACCAAGTATTGCAGATGACATTTGAATGGGAATAATAAATTGGAGCCACTACGGTTCATTGCCAAGCCATTGCGTTTTAAAGCGAAGACCATACAAAGAATGTTGCGGCCAGCAGCGATGAACTAGCAACGTACAGCGACAAAGATCCTTTGTCTAGAAAGAGCACTACTGAGTTTGTGATTTGTTATGGCGGAGGACCCGTTAGGTGGTGCTCAAGAAAACTGTCAAATGTCGCAACGTCGGACACCAAGGCGGAACATTTCGACGCAGCAGAATATTGCGGCGTTTATCAAGGGTCTTTTGAAGGATATCACTTATGAGGAAATGAAATTGATACTGTGTGTAGACAATCTAAGTAATCTCATTGGTCAAAGATGATCTGCATAATAAACGAAGCATGCATATCGATGTGAGGATACACTTTATATAAAGACACATTTGAAATTGTATAATGTTCATCAAGCAAAAGCAATAGTAATTGGCAGATGTGCTCAATAAGATACTAAATGAGGATGAATTTGAGGTTATGAAAACAGTTGGTTGAAAAAGTAATAAGCTTAAGGAGGTTTGTTCTTTTTCTCTCTTTCTCTCTACTCTCCACATACTGATTGTTGTATTCTTTTGATATTATCTTGTTAATATGAATCGATTTTTCAAAAATAATTGAGATCGTTCCATGAATTCTCCACAAAATTGAGAATAATGGGGTTTTTATGATAAATACTAAGGTATTCAAGATTCTTTAACTCATACTGTCCGGGAAATCACTATTTCCCGGAGTCATTTGTAGCCGCTAACTCAGCTATAACAGTATAAGTGCTGTTAAGTGATGCCTAGCTACATATTTTTAGGAAACTAGATGAAGCAAGAACTAAATGTCAGAACCATTGACAAGTTATTTGAGGTTGCTTTACGAAATACAAATGAGCGGTATGAAATCATGTATCATATGTATCGTATGATACATGATTTCATACCGCTAATTTGGAATTCTCGTCTCTATTTACATCAGCAAATAGAGACGAGAATTCCAAAAACTTCAAAATTCGATTCCAGATGATTTTAACGACGAATACAATAATGTTATCATTATAGCAGTATACAGTCCACATGCATCATATAGAACATTGTTCCAGAAGTTTTTTTCTGCAAAGCGTTGACTGTAGCGAAACATTAATGATATTGGCAAGTTCAATTCGATCCATATTTTTAAGTTTTGTAAGTATCATATGACATAATACTACTTAAACTCGATATTATTATGGATGGAACCAAGTATTGCAGATGACATTTGAATGGGAATAATAAATTGGAGCCACTACGGTTCATTGCCAAGCCATTGCGTTTTAAAGCGAAGACCATACAAAGAGCGGTATGAAATCATGTATCATACGATACACGGCCGTCTGGTGTTGTTACTGTACTCGTTTTGATATTCCAAACTAGACTCCTGCGTTGGCTTATCCATAAGCTGGTACTGTGACAAGTCACATATATTGGTAGTAACTACATGTTATGAGCGAAAAGGGACTAGAGTCGATGACGTCCACGGTCCACATATTCCCAAAAATAATCGAAATCAGTTTGTAACTCTGTCGGGAAAGGTTTTGGTCACAAAGAAGATAAAAAGCATCTAACACGTCATGGCCGGAATCATCTTGAGAATTAGAGACATTTCTACCATCAACTAAGGTCACACAACTTTCAGGGTTGAACATAATGCAACAAGAGAATGTCGGCGCTACTCCTCAACATTCTTTGGAAGATATGGGTCGTAACAACAGGAGTAGATGTGTTGTTTGTTACGAAACACTGAAAATCGAGAATGGACGAGAATGCCCTACGCAAGTCCACTGGACTGAACTAAAATATACAGATGTGATAGGCATTACTCTCTAGACTGTTTTTTTGAAGTCCATAAATGTACAAAATAATGATAATAATAATATAATAATAATAATAAGTTTATTCTAAAAAAAATTACAGTAATACAATATACAATTAAATAGAGCTTGTTTATAAACTTGAGAGTCTCATGAAGGTAAAACCTTGTGTATGGGTGTGTGATGCGTTTTCTATTTTTAATTCATTTGGTTGAAATTTAAGAATTTGCTTGTATATGATGCCATAATTACTACTACACTCACATATCAAGAAGCACATACATATAAATGCCCTTAATTAGTGCATACAATAATAAGTAGATGTTTCAATAATGGTAAAATTTGTAAATGTTACCAATAGATATTAAGTGCTAAATAATAAATGCTTACATAAGAGTCATTTGCCGTTTAATTTCATTTATTTAAATTTATGTTCATGTATATGTATGAGAATTTTTAATATCAATTATGCCACGTATCATTATTCTTGACGTTTTACTAATATATAATTTAATTTTTCTTAAACAGCCTATAATTATTTATTTCCTTTATTTCCTTCGGTAAACTATTGTAAGCTTTCGGGGCAAGGAATACGTGACTTCTTTGTCCGAAAGTCTTATTCATTTTTGGTATTGTATATATATTTGTCTTTCCTCTTGTATCATACAAATGTGAAATTTGTGTAGCTTTTTTCCTATTTTGATAGAAGTAACACGTTACGGCTTCGGAATATAATTGTCTAGTATCTTTGATCCCGGAAATTTTATACAAGGTATCGGTGCTAAAGCGAAACGGCTTTTCAAAAATTATTTTCAAAATCCATTTCTGTACTATTTCAATTGCTTTCATATAGTGATTTGTGATTCCTCCCCATGATAAAATGCAGTGGAGCTCAATAGAGATTGTACGAGTGCCGAATATACTATTTCAAGTTGATTTTGATCACAGAATGTTTATAAGTATTTAATTCTTGATACCGCACCTCTCAATCGTTTCACCAAGCTTTTAGCATGTGCATACCATCTCAGATGGCAATCAATCTCTATACCCAAATACTTAACCGTCAAAGCTCTTTGTATTATAAATTATTTATTTTCCAATAGTACTCGTAGATTTTCGAATGATGGTAATTGATTTTGTGTAATGGCGAATGGCATAAACTTTGTTTTATCTATATTTATCGTCAATAATTTGTTGTTCAAGAACCGTAAAATATTTTTAAAATCAGTTTCTACTATGTCTTTGACACTGGACCTTCGATTTATATAGGATAACCGTGTCATCCGCAAAACTTATAATCTTTGCTATTTTACATGATTGGAATATATCATCGACATAAATCAGGAAAAGTATCGCACCCAATATAGAGCCTTGCGGGACACCATATCCGATTTCTTTTCCTTTACTCATTTCCTCATTATATTAAACTACTTGTTTCCGATTTGACAGATAGCTGCGCATCAGTTGCTGCGGCAAACCTCTCAGACCGTATGAGTATAAGGTATCTAACAAAATATCGTGGTCAACAGTGTCAAAAGCTTTTGCTAAGTCGACAAAAACACAAAGACATACTTGATCATCATCAAAACTTTTGTATATTTCCGAGGTCAAACTCGCAACTGCATCCTGAGTCGACCTACCTTCCCGAAATCCATACTGAGATTCTGAAAGTAAATTATATTTTTCTAGAAAGTGACAGATTCTCGTCTTGATAATTTTCTCAAAATTTGTTGGAATTGCTGATAGCAATGAAATTTGCCGATAGTTCGTCATTTTTGATTGGTAACCTGTCTTAAAAATGGGAATTACAAGTGCGGTTTTTAGACAGTTTTTATTATTCTGAAGTCTTCTCAACTTATTTTATTTCAAAATTAGATTATAAGTTCTTGTTTTTTCATCAACAAAAATTACCTCTTGCACAAGTTTTTATTTTACCAACATAGTTTTTTGAGGCCATAGGACGGCGTCAGTGAGTTTCATTTCACAGACCAAGTACATTTTCCAGTTCTTGTAGCCACGTTCTATCAATCCCATTCAACTAATAGTAGATCATGACACCAGTTGAGTCTCACGCAGCTGTTTTATAAAAATATGTATGACCAACCATAGTGAAGTCCCGTGGCTGTTAGTCATAATAACCTGAGACGCCACTTGTAAGTCTCATGGCAATGAACGTGAACAGTATTTTTAGGTGATAAGGGTCATTATTCCTTACTAATCAGTGTTATAGTGTATTCACGATTGTGATTTTTTTATTGTTTATTAATAATATAAATCAATCAACAGAAATATGCATCAAGAGAGATTGAGATAATATGCAATTGGTTTTCTTTGCTCCGAATACATCTTAGTCACATTACATTCTAATAGAAGCTTATGAAAATGACAGTTTATCATTATTCTATGTGAAATGCACCTTCAATATCGAATAAGTGCCTTCCTAAATATGAAATATACTCTTATTCCCCGAAATAATGTCTGTAATATCTTTTGCATATTAGCTATCAGAACGAAAGTAATAAACGAAATTTATCGCACATTCTATAACCTTTCACGGAAATGAACTTATCTTCATCGATATTTCAACAATAGGCGAATGCAAGCGAAGAGTTTATCAAGGTTGTAAGTTCAATCAAAATGGCATTATTCTACGTTCCGCACATCACTCGCATGGTATCATTTAAGAATATATACAATCTCTAGTTCCATATCGGCTCCGATCGCAATTCCAGTTTTTATCAGATAAGTATTACGAAGTCTTTTTATTTTATGCCTGTTTCAGCACAATATTGAACAAATATGCTTGTCTGTATAAAACGAGTTGCGTTCTTTTCTGTTCTAGCGTAAGTAATGTTATCGAAATGTGAATCAAACTGTTCGGGTTTTGTATATGACAGGTGATTTAGGAAATACTTCATTCCTCACTGACGTGCGATAATAGGTCATGAACATCGTTCCCGAAGTATAAACTGATAATTTATTGTGAACGATTCAAATGTAGTTCAATGCTGGAGCTGGCGAAATCATAGATATCTGAGCTGAGGAACATAATAGGTAGCCGTCCTTCATTCCTTTTATTTTCATGAACCCATCCAGTTACTTTTTTACTCTATTAAACGTTGAAGCAATTGGAACCATCTTAAGAGAAAAGCGTATATAGCATTTTTATTATTATTAACAATCAATCGAAGAGAAGAGAATATTACTATTCTATGCTATGGTACTCATAAGAAACAGTATTATTATCTGGATTCCCAAAAATAGAAACTTTGAATTTGTGTCATTTATCTACGTGTTGGCCTATGAAAATATTATTATAATGTGCATTTTCTACTCCGCTGAAATTTTCGGAGTATTTTATTTTCATTGATTGATAACAACATGTTATTTGTTTATATTTGATTCACAATATGATGACACGAGGAAATCCAATATTATGAGTTTATCTAATTTAGGATGTATGAGATTAATCTCTGATTGGGATATTACAAATTAAATTGAAATTCATGTGAATATCACATCAGGGAAAACAAAAACATGAACACAATCACAAAGTGCACATGACTCAATTGTTTTTGATCATACTGGGGAACTATGCACGTACAACTAATTCGAAAGATCATTTCAAACTGAAAACACTCAAATTTTTTTTTCATGCCCTCACAATTGATTGTTGCTTGAGGTAATTGATAGGGCAATATAAGTGTTGAAAAGTCCGAGGAGGTTAGATGCAAAAGCAGTTAAATTCATTCCTATACAATTTTCGGGCCATTTGAAGATCGTCCTTTATAGTTCCAAAGATAATGTGGATGAACAAATGGATATAAGCTGTTTTGGAAGAAGTAAGCGGTGTAAATTCTGGAATGAAAAATGCGGTGCGGGAGATACGTCACCGATCTTGTCCTATTACCTCATGCGGAACTTTCATCATACACATTTACAAATAAACTGAGATTGATTTTATCCCATGCGGAACATATGTCAACCAATTGAAAGAAATTGTATGATTCTGTTGGTAGTACCCAAGAATACAGTTAGGTATCATCAGAGCGCAAGTCGTCCTCACATACGTTGATTCAGACCAACTTCCTCAACTTGTCAATTGTCATCATCCAGCAATACTGTAGTAACGAGTTCGCAAGTATCGGTGATGTAATTTCCCCTATCGCATCCCACATGGCTTAAATTTGGCAGTACGCAACTTGGTAGAAAAATTGGTAGCGGGGATACACCTATGCTATTTTATTTTCATAAATGAGAACGATAGCTATAAAACATTGATTTAAAAATGAAAAAAATGAGACTCGAAATAGCATCCAGACATATTTCGTCTCGTCTTGACTGGTTTCGAATAGTATAGTCTCGACCTCATAGCCGAGATAAATTCGAAGACAGACAAGTCGAGATGAGGCGGTACGAGACACCAAATTTGTCTCGTCCCGACGGCATCATCAGTTATTCGAGAGTTCTGATGAGATCAGCGGATCTGAATAGATCACAGATATTCTCTGGATCAGAAGCCCAATTATCGAGTCAACTAAATATCCACCATTTCGAAATGTTTGAAGTTGCAAAACTGAAAGACCAAGTGGTAATGTTTTCAAGAATCTCTTATCAATCTGAGCGGAACAACTCCCTCGATATTGAGAATAATTAGTAGCACAAAAGAATACTATCGGTTGGAATACTCTAGTTGATCCTCTATGCAATGATTTTATTGTGCACTGTACCAAAAGTTGAACGTTCATAATAGATTGGAATTAATTCATAATCCACATGAGATTAATGAAAATGATGGCTCTATTGGCTTGCAGATGGGACTCAAATTATTCATGCAAGTTTTATCAATAGTATGGTATTTGTATACATTATATGGAAACACAGAGCTTCAATGGAAAGCTTAGAGCCAAACGACATATCAAATATTGTAGCTTCAGAATTTTTAGATTATATGGAGTTCTCATCAATCCTTCAACTATTTCAAGCAGAAACACCAATGTGTGTTCAGTTTGATAATAGCAACTTCCGTCTGTCGAAGTTGTACATCATGTTGGGAACTAACTAACAATGTATTCGGGTGAAATAGTAAATTCCTCATATATTATCGAACAAAAAGACTGGTCGTGCGGTTATTACGATAGCCATTTACAGCATATGTACAATATACTGGTGAACACAATCCCTGATACGAATCTGTGAAACCATTTTCCAGAGGAAGCACACGAAACACCAGAAAACAGTCCATATATATATATATATATATATATAGCTGGATTCTCGGGTATTGATCCGCGTTGTGTGGTTTCGGTCCTCAAAAGGACCGTTTCACGACGTTTCGGCAAAGTCGCATTTGCCATCTTCAGGTGATTCGACCGTAGAGTCTGGAAAATCTAGGCGAACTCTACGGTCGAATCACCTGAAGATGGCAAATGCGACTTTGCCGAAACGTCCTGAAATTGGTCCTTTCGAGGACCGAAACCACACAACGCGGATCAATACCCGAGAATCCAGCTCTACATATATATATATATATATATATATATATATATATATATATATATATATATATATATATATATAACTTAAGAGATATAGAATTAAATTTTCTGAATTATGAAGATAACTTAGATAATTTAACATAGGATTATAAAGATGAATATATATATATATGTCATATGCTTTTGTAGATTTGAAGCATTGCTACATAGTTCCTCCAGAGATTCTCATTGTAACATGTAAAATATCAATTCATACTCCTAATTTGAGGAAACAAGTAGCTCCTGATTTTGATTTCCAATAAAATAATTTATTTGTATGTGCTACAAAAAACAGCTATTTTACGAACTTATTTTGGTCTGTAACATGGTTCATCTTCGGTCTGGTCACGAAAAGTCGTCATAGCAACCTTTGGAGACTATTTTGAATGATTCAGTAGGTCATATCTCACAATCATTTATTGAACATAAGAAAACAGTTGAAATATATGTTATAACTCTAACACAATAATATTTACAAAAAAACTAACAGGTAATCTTGATGAATAATCTTCTCAGCGATACTTTCCTGATATCGGAGCATTTTTGAAAATGTGTTTTAAATAGAATATCATGATTGTTGAATGAACAAAACAATCTTGTTGATATGGTACAAGATTCTAGGCTTTCTCTTTCAAAACTACTTTTATTCCAATGTTAACTAGGGTTTCGAATAATTCGCTAGTAATGGATTAGGTATTCTGGGAAATTTTCAACAGCTCTTACAAAAAAATATTGCTTGCAACACAACCTTAATAAGGTTTTTTAGGACTCATTTGTTATTCCAGACTCGTCTGACGCCTATATGCTATTTCCGGACGCCTCGTCCGGAAACAGCAAATATTCGCCCCAAAACACCTTATTTTCTGTACTTGATACAAAAATAGCTATTTTGAAAACAAAATTCTGAAGCAATGTTCAGTTTCTTACACACACCATGTTACTACTAAATCAACTGGGATGCATTTGGGGAATGAATTGCTCAATAATAATGAGAATGTCAACATTGAAGACAAAGAAAAAAAAGATCCATTTAGAAATCTTCAAAGCGGATATATCAGCGAAAATCAGTAAGATTTTGGCCCGATTAAAATACTTCCCTTACACTTATAGTGGGGAGTGAGAATCGCTGCCGAAATCTAAGTGGTATAGATTGTGTAACAAGATCTTCAGTTTCTGAGAATTTTCAAACCATGGGCTGTTATTCTGAATACACTGAACTCGAATTTCTGTGGTTCATCTGGTTTCCATGGAATCTTCTATCAATTATTATCCAATAAATATATGATATTGTATCAGCCCCAGTCTCCATAACAGTATTAGGTTTCTATAAGTATTCATAAGATTTTTACAAGATCATCTTTCCTCTACCGACGATGGTCACCAAACAAATTGAGGTCTTAGAATGAAATACCTCCATATATGAACATTACATCATAATCGGATCATTATCATCACAAATTCATCATAAATTTATATAGTACTTACATTGGAGGATATTACCACTAAATAAACTGGAATGCATATGGGAAATGCATTGCTTAATAATAATGAGATAATGTCAACATTGAAGACAAAATTCTTGAGTTGTAAGCTACGGAATTAACAAAGCAATCACAATAATGTTGGCTCGAAGTTTCAGAATACGTATCGCTACAAAAATCACTGTGGATTCGAGAAGAATTACGTTTCAGTTCCAAGATGTGAGCAATTATCTTTTTAGAGAAAATTGAATGAATAAACTTGAGCATTCAGACTGTAAAAAATTGTGTAAAATGACGCAAGCTTGACGAACGTACTAGCTAATAATAAGAATAAGAGTTGGAAAGAACATTTTTATTAGTTGGATGTCTTCAAGTTCAACATTGATTATCTCATGCATTCCATGTTGAGCTATCCAAGTTTTTTTGCAACAAGTTTAGGATAATTGTTGGAAAACTATCAGATAATTGATGTTAGGTAGTTGAAGCTGGAGCAAAACTTATTATCAAGTATGAGTAAAATAGTTTCGTTGTTGAGCTTCAAGATTATGAGGGTTAACAAATTTGAATTTTTTACTCAAGCATCTGAATCAAGAAAACCATCTCCAATTTGATTTATGTAACATTCTGTCATATTAGAATAGGTATATTTTATCATAATATTCTGCTGTTATGTCAATTGTCAAAATCATTGATAGAAAGAATCATGTCAACCTTCTCTCATGATACACATTAATGAAGTTGAAATAACCTCATTTGAAAGGAATTATGGTCCACGGCGTATAGATTTAGAGATTATTTCCATGACGAGTGACACTATAATGTGACTTCATTACTTTAATCACGGGATTTTCAGAATTTTGGAAAACTTCTTTCTTACAAGTGGAATTTATGATATTGTTATATATTTATAACGAGAAAGATACTGTTGCCATTATGATATAAACAGGACTTTAGATTTTTAGTACTTTAGATTACTTGGAAAACTGAAGTTGGATGCCTATAGTACCAATTACGAAATCGCTACAGCGCCTAAATACAAAAGAGTTCCTATCTACGCCACTTTTTGAAATGGATACGACCAATAGAAATGGTGGAATCGTCTCCACAGTGGATTATGCCTGCACTTACATGCGCCCAGACAGACATCATGTCAAAAACAATCTAGATAGATTCATATAGCCTCAAAAATGATATTTTCGTGAAATTCTCAAAGAAATGTAGGGTAATTGCAATGTTTCTCCCACACTACATACAGTATGGGAGGTAAAAAGCAGTGGATATTGACAGTATTAGAGCTGGGAGCTATAAAAATTATTTCTTTTTACATCTTCGATCCATTAATGCTTATTTTCAATTGGTAAGTAGGTACCTGAGTATCCATCGGCATTCAAATACGCAATGGTAAATCCCCTTCATAAAAATGGGAATACTCTGAAAGCAGTCAATCTCAGACCGAATACTTCAATAACCCACCACCCGGAAATATTTCAGGACTAAAATAAATTTGGTACAGTACTTTTGATATATACTCCCTCTCTCTCAAAATCATGAATGATGTTGATCAACGGCCACAACTCCTAACAACTAAATATGAAAATCGGGATGGATTCCGAATTATTCAGAATGATCCCTGAATATTTAAGAATAACTTGGTCTGTGACAATTAAGCGGGAATGAATAAGCTGTGTCAATAGAGTAGTAATTTTATCAAAGTTCATTGAAATTTATAAGCAAATAAACAAAGCTTATCAAGGAATTTTAGATGTAATCTTATTGAAATATTAGTCCTAACTTGACCTCTCTTGAATGTTTGTAGCATATGGTTGTTTCTTTTTCAAACCAAATAAGATCTTGTGATAGTGACATCTCAGAGTAGACCATGGAGGACGTGGAAATGGTGTTTGAATTATTGTTCCATGGCTGGGTGAAGTTATTTTCATAATAATAATAACACAATGTACCTGAGAGGTTTTTTAATTTCCAGTAAGTCAAAAAACCATATTGTTGTAATAACATTTTTGTTTATAAATGTTTATATACAAATTCTCAAGAAATAGGTCTACCACACATACGTTTATTATTTTGTCTTTAAGTACGTTTCGGTTTCTCGATCATCATCAAAACACGTAAAAACTCATAAAAAACGGGATTACTTCAAACTAATTATGTAAGCACAAAGCGTCCTTATCACACCAATTTCAATTAAAAATGCCCAAGTCGCCGAAACGAACAGAATAACGAGTAATCGAAATTGTAATACATTATAGTTTTGAATATATAAATATGTATTAAGAATCCACTGCTTAGCAATTTTCTTACAATATATGAAGTCATGCCAAACAAAGTTTGTATACAACTGAAAGCAAAAAGTATCAACTTCCAAACCAGATGTTAAAGATTCATCAGATGATAGAAAAAGGTTATCAGATCTTATTGGAAATATTGGTTTTTTGAGCATTCTACCTTAAATATAATTTTAGAGACGCATGTAGGACTTTGCAAGGGTTTTAATTGATTGAATTAGTATAAATCCTAATGACTGAATGTCTGTTCTATGATTTACGGACTTGGAGTCACGTTTCATGTGAATCATCTCCAGAATAGATCTTCAATAATAATTGGCTTCCTCAGTTGAAATTCTAGAATTTTTAATTGAAATTGTTGCGATAAAGACGCTCTGTGCGCTTATACAATTAGTCTTAAGACATCCCGTTTCAGACATTTATACGTCTTCTGATGATGTTCATGAGACCGAAACATACGTAAAGACGAAAATAAAGCATATGTGTTAGTGTCACCTATTTCTCGAGAACTTATATACAGGGTGTATCTAAATAACACCGAAAAAATTAAAGGGGTGATTCTGTGATGAAAATTAATGTGAGTGTTTGATATAAAATTTTTTGAAAAAACCCTCCCCGGAAAAGTTACACCCCTTCGAAAATTTAAAAAAAAAATGGTTTTTCTTTTTCATTTTCCCTGTATATCAAGCTAAAGACACGAAACTTGGTAAACATTATCTGTCAATAAGAGTACACTTTCTGAAATTTTTTCAACCCTGAAGTATGCTTAGAAGGGGTTGATTATTTTAACCCCTAAGATATTTTTTCTTACAACTTTTTTTTAGATGAAAATTTTTTCTTTAAAAAAGTATGACTGAAAAGCCCAATTCATTGACTAACTTTTTTAACTCTACAAGTTTTTTCTAAAACTTGAGCATTTACGAGAAAAAAAATCTAATGCAATGCATTTTCAAAAAGATGAGCTAACGCGAGTGTATTTTGCGTCAAGTCTAGTGGCCTGTGCTTTGCATAAAAACATTAATACTGACACTAGGATTGTGTAGTGTCATTTTCTGTCACCCATCTTATTGTTTCACAAGTTTTATGATTGTGTATTGTAGGAAATATTAGTTGATTGAAAATATGAATGCATATTCGAATTTGGAAATGGCAGATATGCATTTTACATACGGTCGTGCTAACGGTAATTCATTGGAAGCGCAAAGACTTTATGCTGAACAGTACCCACAGCGTAGACTACCCCATCATACTACGTTTACAACTATTCACCGACGCTTGCGGGAACGTGGTAATTTTGAAGAAAGAAGTTATGATTCTGGTCGTACTAGAGAAGTTAGAACTGCAGCTGTAGAAGAAGCCGTACTTAATTCACTTGAAGAATTCCCAGAAACTAGTACCAGGAAAATAGCTCGTGTCCTACATGTAAGCCATTCCGTTGTTTTTATAATTTTAAAAGAACAAATGTTGTATCCCTATCATCTTCAACGGGTGCAGGCGTTAATGATTCGAGATTTTTTACCCCGTGTGATTTTTTGTCAGTGGCTTATTAATATGATTGGCCAAGCACCACAGTTCTTAGATAATATTTTATTTACTGACGAGGCGAATTTCTCAAGAGACTGTATTAGAAATTTTCACAACAATCACCTTTGGGCTGACGAAAATCCTCATGGCTTTTTTGAAGGAAATCATCAGTATAAATTTTCATTAAACGTGTGGCTCGGAATTATTGATAATCATTTAATTGGTCCCCATTTTCTTCCGCTACGATTAAATGGTGAAGCATATTGTCATCTCCTTGAAGAATTACCTGTTCTTCTTGAAGAGGTTCCCATTCAAATTAGGCAACATTCATGGTTTATGCACGATGGTGCACCAGCTCATTTTAGTATACTTGCAAGAACTCACCTGGATGAGGTGTATGCCAATCAATGGATAGGTCGAGGAGGACCTGTAAACTGGCCAGCCCGCTCCCCTGACCTTAATCCTTTGGATTTTTGCATATGGGGATATCTGAAACCTTTGATATACACAAACCCAGTTGAAAATATCGATGATCTGCGAAACCGCATTGTGGCAGGGTGTGAAACTATAAGAAATTCTCCAGGAATATTTCATCGTATACGCAATTCTATGAGGAAAAGGCTAGATGCTTGTATTGACGCTGAAGGCGGTCATTTTCAACATTTATTATAATTGTATTGTCGATATTCGACAGGTTTTTGTTCATGGTTTGTTCACTTTTGTTTTTAGTTGTAGAAGTCTCATAATCATAATCATAATTTGGTTGGCTGTTGTTTAATAAAATGCTATTTTACATGAGCTTATTTATTTTTTTCTCATAAATGCTCAAGTTTTAGAAGAAACTTGTGGAGTTAAAAAAGTTAGTCAATGAATTGGGCTTTTCAGTCATACTTTTTTAAAGAAAAAATTTTCATCTAAAAAAAAGTTGTGAGAAAAAATATCTTAGGGGTTGAAATAATCAACCCCTTCTAAGCATACTTCAGGGTTGAAAAAATTTCAAAAAGTGTACTCTTATTGACAGATAATGTTTACCAAGTTTCGTGTCTTTAGCTTGATATACAGGGAAAATGAAAAAGAAAAACCATTTTTTTTTAATTTTCGAAGGGGTGTAACTTTTCCGGGGAGGGTTTTTTCAAAAAATTTTATACTAAACACTCACATTAATTTTCATCACAGAATCACCCCTTTGATTTTTTCGGTGTTATTTAGATACACCCTGTATAATTCATACCTGGGTCAAAAATCATTATTAATTTTTGAATAATTTACCACCGTACGATAGTACACGATTTCGAATCAGTAAACCAGAAAAGATTCGGTTCATTGTCGGTCATCAGGATTAGAAGCGAACATCACCACGTACCATTCAGGATGCTAAAGTAGTACAATTGATATACAGTGGATCAATCATTGCAAATCCTATTTATTAGGAATATGTTATAATACACTAGATGAAAGATAAAGACTTCGAGAATCCAATAATGAATGTATGTGAATGAGATAAAGATGCCCAAAATAATCTAAAGAACTATAAAGATTTATTTGCGCCAAATATACCATAAAAATCCTCTTGATTTCATTCATCACCTCCAAACCATCAGAAGTTTAATACTATCCACCTCCTCTCAAAGTCACCATAATAATATTATTCAACCCTGTATAGTTTATGGGTGTCACAGTCACAAATGCGTGAATTCGAACTCGTGAGCATTATCTTTTTGTTGAATCTCTCGATACAATACCCACTGAAATTGCAAGTTATAAAATTCCGGCTTTTTATTATACAGAAACTACTCAGATTTATTATGGCGAGGAAACGAATCACGAACCTAGCTTTTCAGAGGAATTGCATCAGTGATTTCATAGTGACAAACAGATATGGCAATCAAAGTATAAATCTCCGACTGCAAGTAAATAAGAAATGAGATGTGGCTTCTAATAGCATTCCTAAGCTATATCTATGCTCTCTGGAACTCAGAAGTTGAAGCCGTTAAGGGCAAGAAAACGCAATTACAATAAACCATTGTCTGACTAACGTAAGGGTCGGACAATTTAATGTAATTTCTTTCATGAGCTCTCTAGTGTTCAAGTAGATTTCAGATTTGTAACACAGTAACGAACATCAATCCATGCTCCTGGGATGTTATACTTCATAAGAGCTCCTCCACAATATTCATGAGCAAGAGCATTTTTACTTCTATCACTATACGCAGTATAAGGGAAGTATTGTAATAAGTCTAGCAAAAATGTTCCTCATTTTCAGATAAATATTCATTTCGGACCTTACTGAATCGATCTAGACCATGTCTGTATCTGTGCATATGTACATGTGTAATTCACTGTGTAGAACATTGCGCCGATTCTATTGGTAGCGAGGATTTTGCAAATCTTGGTGAAAATAGGAACTGTAAGTTTTCAAGCAATGTTCCTTACTGAACGTGATCCTCAGTTTTGATTTTTTGTCAACAATTTTGACAGTCCACCTGAAGGATTATATAATTTTGATATGATAAAAACAAGAAATACGCTTCACGACATGGGTGAACATCGTAGAAATATATGACAATCGTTGTCGATGTGTTGATAATATTTCATTCTCATACCTGTAGATTTTATAAGAAGAATTACATGAATCCAATTTATTCAAAGGTGATCCTCGTAGAGGTCTCATGGAATTATTTGTTAAGTATCTATGAAGAGAATTCGAATATTGAGAGAGTATAAACAGAAATGTTTGGAACATCATAACATAAAATTGGAACAAGTAAGATCTTTCTTTCCGTGCAAGTATAGTATATACCTGCAAGTATTCCAGAAATAAACTACTGCAGATGTATGTAACAAAAAGAGGTAACAATAATATTAGGTAGGCAATTCAATCGTGTATAATAATTTATACTAATATCGACCCTTGTGATGTACATTCTATTGTCAATTCAAAAAAACTTCTAATGTTATGACATGGAGTATAATTTGACGTCTTTTCATGACTTAACCTTTTGCAATACTACTATTTTCAGTTCCCACAAGTGAGACAAATTGGTGATCTATCGATCATAATTGATTTTGATTATTATTAGTAGATATCAGATAATTCAGAAGTCCAGAAGTCAGAAAATAGGTAGTAAAAGATACACCAAACTAGACAAGCCAAAAAAAAAGACAATAGAGAAACGCAATTCTCGCCGAGAAATAAACATCGTCATTTTCATGGAGGAAAAAAGAGAATGCTCTGGGATCAGAGCTTACTCATTGGGTTCAGGAGATTTATTCACTTAGTTCATGCTATCATGGTGTAAACCGTGAAAGCTCTTTAGAGGTTAAGGTAGAACTCTGAACTTGAATATTTCGTGTTATTGAATCGTGGAAATAGTCAGTTCGAAAGCATGTGAAAGCATGACTGTTTGAATTTGAGGTCTTGAGAGTATTTGGTTTCAGTTGAATCGAGCTTTGGATCAGGAAATTGTCCATTTATGGTTCTATACATAGGATCGAATTCAAGTTGGATTCAGATGGAAGAGTAATAATAAAGTAGTAGTATTCATGGACAATATATATCTATTAACTTTTCTTCCTTCTTGTGCCTCGGAACGGGCGTCCACAAGAAAAATATCTATGTGAACATGATACGTAATAGGTCTTGTCTACGATACAGCGATTCAATATATACTAAACGGTAAATGCATATATTGTTGTTCAGGAATAGTATCAAAATAGACCAGTCACATGTGCAGCCATACTCGAGATATCTCCAATTCACAGCCATTTTGAAAAATTATGTGCTTTGCAGTATTGACAAGCCGTATTACTTAAGATTTCCGATCAGCAAATGTAGCCTAGGACAATCGCCTCTCACTAACATTATATAATGTATAATATAGTGATGCGTATGAAAATTTAAAATGATATGCTCATTGACGACTTGTCCGAGAGAGTTACCTTTGATGTCTTCAGAATACATGAAAACTCTGAATTTACCTCCATATATAAAAAATATGACTGTAATGGTGATACAAACTTGGAATAGGTCATTTGATATGTACATAAGTCTTTGTAATCATTTTAACATAACATTAGATACTGTATTCCAAGTTCAAAATGTAAAGCTACATATTTTTCAGAATATGTTCACAATATTACAAACTTGTATGTGAAATTACAATAAATATTTCACTTCATGAATATAAAGCTTTGCAATTAGTAGTTAGTGTCAATTTTCCAATATTTATTTAAATTAACAGTAAAAATTGTGCAATTTTGCGATGAAATAAGGAGTGAGGAGGATAGTAGAATTCAGGTTCCCACATACTATTGATTCAATAAGAAAGTTGTAAATACAACTGTTATACAAAGTTTCTAAGAAACAGGGTCATGTTAGTAGAAGTAAAATAGGTAAATTGAAGAAAAGATGATGACTAAAAGAAAGAAAAATCGCTAGTTTTCTTTGCAGAATATGGAAATATGCAAAATGTCTCCAAACGAGATCACAAAGTATAATTGCGTAACCAAGAGTAAAATTTAAATAAAAATAATATGCATTTATTTTTGAACGAGACTGACATTTTTCATAATATAATTAGTTCTTAAGAGTAGCATGTTCTCATAAATAATGATAATATTTCGACGCTCTTTTTTTCCATCTAACTGAACTTTTCCCAGTTCAAATTATGTTCTTCCAGGAACTACCCGTTCTATAGTTTCACAAATTATTACTTTCTCCTCTTTCACCAATTCATCCTAGACAGAAACACAGTTTCCTCTGATACAATTTTTCTGGATTTTGAGACACTCCTTCCAGGTTTTTCTTGATTAATATTCAATTTCTCAGAGGCAAGTGTTCTACCAATCATCCAAGGTATATAAATATTTTCTTCCCTGACAATTTCTGTCGTAGCTTGCTGTTCTTCGATGACATGAAATGTCATGGTTTCGTGAGTATTAGATTCATCAATGTACTACATCTTCATAACATTTTCGGCATATACTAAAAATTATATTAAATTATTCAGACAGCTTGTTGGATACATACTATATCTACGTTACATACATGATAGTCGATCATTATCTTCACACTCCTTTCACATCTCGTCGAGCTGTTCTCCAAGTAGCTACTTGATTGTGGAATCAACATCACTAATTAGGATCGAATGATAAACTGCTCAACCAGACTTAGTTATTTTTCATTTATTTTCAACATGTCGCACTTTGAATCTCTCCTCAATATTACTGTATTTTCTTTCTAAATGTTTCATGTTTCTAAAATTGCCACCCGCATTAATATTGAATTTTCCAAAAATTTTTTAACTGCGTTCTTTGGCCGCATAGAGAACACTTTCTTTGTTCATAATCACCGACTTATAGTTATGTACTAATATCAGCAAAAGCACCTCTCCATCTGGAGGTTCGAGAATTTAACCAAAAGTTGAGCTAACCACGACTCTTGCTTCATCATCTTATCATATGAGTTGTAAACTATATTTTTCCAACGACTTACTTTATACAACTTATAAGTAGGAATCTACTCAATGAATCGAATTTACTTAAGATTAGTAACCGAGTGAAACACACTGACACAATAATGTAATGAATGTATTTGTAGATTTTTCAATGTCATAGCCTATAATTGACTAACTGCGAAATCGGTAAAATAGAAAACTGTCTGCCCCAGGCCTTATACTCTATATCATCGATTGACATATTATCTTTATCAAGATAACCTGCGATTATTATAATGAGAATTTTTGATATATCATGTACGGGTAAAACATCAATCGCACTTTTGTTCCCAGATACTGCTTGTCATCTGCGTCTCTTTTGAACTTGTGAATATCTTCTTCTTCAAAGAGTTTTGGGACATATCTGGATGTTTGTTTCGATAGAGCCTGCAATTTCACGATTTTGGTGGTAACAGCCACTCTTCATGGTCCTTTGGTAAAGACTTTTCAAAGAACACACAAATGTTGTACATGTTTCACATTGCTGCAAATGATACTCATCGTATGACTCAGTTGATTCATGGACAATCTATTAACTTTTCTTCCTTCTTGTGCCTCGAAGCCAGTGTCAACAAGAAAAATATCCATGTCGTGAACATGATTCATCGTAGGTCTTGCATATATAATAAACACATATATTGTTGTTCGAAAATAGTTCCATAATCGACCAGTCACATCTGCAACCATCCTCGAGATATTTCCAATTCACCACCATTTTGAAAAATAATTAATTTTTCAGTATTGACAAGCCGTATTACTCAAGATTTCCGATCAGCAAATGCTGAGTGGGAAAATCACCTCTGACTTACATTATATAATGTATAATATTGTGATGCGTATGACAATTTGAAATGGTATGCTCATTAATGGCTTCTCCGAAAGAGTTTTCTTCAATTTCATTAGAATACATGGGAACTCTAAATTTACCTCCATACTATGAAAAATATTACTGCAATAGTGATACAAACTTGTAATGAGTCATTTGATATCTACATAAATCTTTGAAATCATTTTAACATAACATTAGATAATGCATTCCATGTATAAAATGTAAAGCTACATATTTTTCATAATATGTTCGCAATATGACGTACTTGTATGTGAAATTACGATAAATATTCCACTCGATACATATGTGAAGCTTTGTAATTAGTTGTGTGAATTTCCAATTATTTATTCAAATTGACAGTGAAAATCCTGCAAATTTTGCGATGAAATAAGGAATGAGAAGGATAGTAGAAGTCAGATACTTTTCATTCAGTTTGAAATATGTAAATACAACTGTTATACAAAATGTCTAAGAAACAGGGTCATGTTAGTAGAACTAAAATAGGTAAAATGAAAAAGATGATGAGTGACTCAAAAACGTAACCAAAAGTAAAATAAAATTATTATGCATTTATTTTTGAACGAGACTGAAATTTTTCATAATATATTTAGTTCTTAAGAGTAGTATGTTCTTATGGTAAGAGATACACAGTAATTTTTCTATATTTGTACAAAATATATCTTGACGGCGAGAATAAGTAGTCTGTGACCGAAATTCCTTCGCACCAAGTACCTAAAATGATAAACAGATTTGTTTGAAATTTGTGACTACGATAGGACCAATTTTATCAATTCGTATCAGCTTTTTAAATATTCATGAAGTGTTTAGTTAACTGAATCTGTGCGAATTTGGCCGAATGATTGTGCAACGGTTCTATTATTTAGCGAATAATAGAGGATCATGAGCACTGAATGAATAAAGAATAGCGAATCATCAAGCAGTGCTTGCGGAAAATGTCACCGAAAATGAGTCTAAAAACGAACCAAGAAAGCAGTATGATTATTCATGTATATCTATTCTAACTTTATCCACTCTGCACGCCGAAATATATTAAATAGTTGTGGGGTGTCAGAGAATGAGAGTCTTGTGTGATTCTGGATCATAATCACTATGTACACACTGTGTATTGCCAGTAAGCATGTATAGGGAGATTGTAGATGAACCATTGACAGTGAGTATATGCTGTATATTGCCCGGAAGTAAGCATTGGAAGTGTGAGTATGAGTGAGATCGTAACAAATCTTCATCTACATACTGTGTATCGCCCGGAAGAAGATACTGTCATTGGGAGAGTGATCGAGATCAGTTCAATCATCATTATTGTAATTTTTTTATTGATAAATCTATTATTGGAGGGTTCTGTAATTATGTACAAGGAAGTGTGATTTCTGCGACATCATTCAATTAACTGAGAACATTAATTGCAATTGAATCCAGCGATTATAATATTATTCATTCTGCAAAATGGACCCTGGCTATTTACTCCTCTGAGTTTATCTGGGACAAGGCTATAATACCCTTTGGGGTGAGGAGCAGTCAACCTCATAAATAATCTGGCGGGAAATAAAAGTGAATCGGATTGAAGTGTCATCAAAATTTCAAACCACGTCACAACACTTTGACCAATATACCTTCTACCTTACCTTCTGAAATACTATCATAAACACTTTAGTTGTAGATTCGTTTTCAACTTGGTGTATGGTTGCTAAGGACTATAATGTCGGTCGACCGGGATGTGAGCACATGCAGGAGGAGGTAAACAAATATGCAGATGGTTTACATATAAAAACAAGCATTTCTGCATAACTTATATAATTTACACATCAAAATATGTAAAATCACGGATTATTTATTGAAGATTATGTGTAATTTTAAATTCTTTTATGTACGGGTATTTGTTATATATTATCGAAAGAAAATAAAGACAATCTTGCTGTTTTCTATAAAAATGCATATTATTGTTAAAGTTTATAGAAAACAGATGTAATTGATGTCATATCTTTCAACAGAATCTTACATCCATTTTTTGAAGTACAAGAACAAATCGAGTTGCAGCCACTGGAACAATATTCGTACAATTATTCAATGGAAGGATAATAGGAAGACATAGTGAATCTTCCTACAAGATAAATCTTCGCAGATACAATACTCGGAACTACATTTCTCGATATCTCAAAGCTCCAAATGAATAATACCGTGTTAGAAATATAATCAACCTTATATTCCAATAGTGAGTTATGAATTGTTGAATCTATAAATCTTGAAGTAAATTGCATAAATTGAACATTGCCGTTTTCAGCTGTTCAGTTTTACAGAAAATAACGAATTTTCCATGGAAATTGTTTCTCGGGAAATGTGAGTTATCAATCAAGAGAACTCCAGCTCTCTCGACCCTCTGTTCGATTTGGAAACGTTTATCAAGTAGTTTATGCGAATGCAAATGTACTAGGTTAAACCAGACTGAGTTGTATTTAAACGTTTAACGTAATAGTCGGAAGAACTGTTCTCTTCAACGTAAGGCACTCGAGTTGGAATTCACGTCAGACTGCTATGCCATCAAAGGTCAAAGCACTGCGGACCTTTGACCACCGAGAGATGATTTCATCATTCAAGCTGTCCACCCTCGGCGGTTGCGGTAGCCGAAACCGCATTCTATCCTAAAGGTGGATGATGTGTGTGTCTCAATGAAAGTTGCTTAAACACACTTGCCTCAATAGGGATAAACATCAGCATCGCAACTCTGAATAGCGATTAAAGAATGCATTTTGTATGTTATTTTCGGATGGATCCAACTTCTTCTGTTTTGTAAAATAATGTATGACTCATTAAAAAGCACAGTTTCACATTTGAAACATACTTCATTTAATCGATATTACGAGGGCAAGGTGAAAAGTCCCTGAAAAATTGAACCAAAAATGATTTATTTGGTCAAAACTTATTTTTCAAAATTATCTCCTTGTAGCCCGATACACCAAGTCCTACGTTTTTCAAATTTTTCGATTCCTTCCAAGTAATACAATTTCGGCAATCCTTCAAAACATGCATTTGTTTCAGTGATGATCTCATCGTTGGAGCTAAATCTCTTTCCGCCGAGCCATTTCTTCAAGTTTTGGAAAAGTCAAAAATCTCAGGGAACCAAATTTAGAGAATATGGTGAATGACGAAGCAATTTGTGGCACAATTCATGCAATTTTGTCATTGCGACTGCGGAACTGTGCGTCGGTGCGTTGTTCTGGTGGTAGAGAACATTTTTCTATGCCAAATGCGGCTGCTTTCGCTCCAAAACGGGGTCGAATCAATCCAACAGCTCTACATAATATACGCCGGTGATGGTTTCGCCCTTTTCAGATAATCGATATGAACGACACCGTGTGCATCCTAAAAAACTGACTTTGTTGGCCGACAAAAATGTTTTGGCCTTTCCGGCTTCGATTCGTCAGGATAAGTCTTCTAGTGTTTCGATTGTTGTTTGATCTCTGGTGTGTTGTGATAGTTCCATGTCCACGGTTACAAAATCGTGCAAAAACTCCTTCTTAACGCGCTTGAACATCGTCAAATACTTCTTTGAAGTTGTCACACGGTCGCGCTTTTTGTCAACAGAGAGCAAATGAGGCACCAATCTAGCAGACAGCTTTCTCATATTCAAAAATTTATGCAAAACGTTCCGTACTCATTGGGTTGAGATGCCCATAGCCTCAGCAATCTCGTGCTCCTCAACATGTCGATCGTCTAATATCATACCATGAATTTTATTGCCGATTTCTGGCGTTGTAATCTCAATTAAACCACCAGAACGTTCAGCGTCTTTTGTTACTACAACAACGCGAATCAGTAAACCACTTGTGAATTTTTCCGATCGATGGTGAAGAATTCTCATAATCTTTAACAAGCGATGCTTTATTTTGTGTAATTTTCTCCCAAGCAATAATGTTTAATCAAGACGCGAGACTCACTTTTTTCCATGTTTACAAGAATCTTCAAGGATGTCTACTTTCAATGGGTTTCAAAACAGAACTGAATGACATATCAGTCTGAAAATTGCAATGCGTTCTATTTAGAGATGGTACATCACAAATGTCACAGGAGATTTTCATTTGTGGCGCTATCTGTTTTATTTTTCAGAAACTGTTCACCTTGCCCTCGTAAATAGTATTCATTTTGAATCCTGTTTACTGTACTTTCATCAGTTCTCTTCACGTTTTTATAATCTCCATGCACCGTGTTGATACTGTAGGTACTTATAAAATAATATCGATGAATAAAACTTGAGAATCATGTTTTTGATTTTTCTCAGGGAAGTAACAGAATCGCGCAATCTAGAAGTATTCACAATTATATCCAGGAAGAAGATCCTAGTATTTGTAATGTTGTTTGGAAAATCCTGTACATCATTGGAAAATGTATGGTTTCAGGCCATCCAGACAGGTCACTGTTTGCGTGGATCAACGGCAACTCTTCTGACAGATGCTTGAGATAGTATGACTACCGAGGTCGGTTACTGAAGGATATTTAGAAAACAGTATATCTTCTGATTCTGACCCTACGCTGTAGAAATATAATAACCAGAGGATGAAACATGAATTAACGTTTGCTGCAAGCCATCTAACTATAACCGGATTAATCTTAATCAATTAAATTAAACAAATTAAATAATACGTTTTAGGTTTCAATGCCCGCGCGGGGTATTGAGTGCCCATACGGGATCGAAATTCACTATTAGGCAATAGAAACTTAGGAGTGAATACAATAGAGAAACAGTATGACAAAAACTAATTATAATGTGATATCACGAAATTATGAAACAGCTTAGTTAACTGTTCCTACGGATGTTATCTGTTTCGCTGGGGGAAGGGAAGTTAGTAATTTCGAAGTTCAAGTCTCGAGCCTGCCCTGAAGATACCACATGCAATGATTGGCGACACGTCGGCATTGAGTCGTGCTATTGTGACTATTGTGACGCGGAATCCTTCCGGAATTCATGAATGATTTGGGTGAAAGTTCATTCCAAAAATTGTTGACGAGTGAAGGATTGTATGTATCGATATCGTCATTTAATATCATCATTGTTGAGAAATAATCACCGTTATCCATTAAAAATGCTATTGAACTAATGAGGACTGCTACCAATTAAGGTTCTCAGTACTTTAATAGTTTTTTTGATTTTGATTATTTCTTATCAATAGTGTTATGATATATCCACAGTCAGAACTCTTTTATAGTTTATTTAATATCATGTTACCATTGCTTTCAGAATGTTTGAGAATTTCTATTGATTTTAGAATATTGGGTTCATTTCGTACTCCTGAATATGTAAAAAATCATGATCAAAGAGAGATTGTGGTTATGTCTGAAACGATATTCTGGAAATTAGAGTCCTATTTGTGCGTGTATCCTCAAATTACAGTACTTCCAGTTTGTCCTATATAGAAAGCATTATAGCCATAAAAACTCAGCCTATAAGCTGTTACAAGATTTTCTATGCATTTGTGTTTTATTCTCCAATGTTAGGAATTTTAAAATGATTTTACACTGCATGAACGCCGACACCATAGATATATTAAGATAATACGCCTATATAGTATACGCAGGTCTGATAGGAAGATCGCAATATTTACCCTGTACGCTTTGTCCGATTAACGTCGATATTTTGCTTATACTCCTTTACTTCGTTAGTTCTGGGTGATGAATGAAGATTTATTGAGTCAACTAGTGGCTATGTAAATTCACGGCCCGTGATTTCTTCTCTGGCGTTATTGTTGGCAATGAATTCGTAGTGACAGCTATACACCGTCACGCATTCAACCTTTTTCATTCTCTAAAACCCTATTTCAGACCATAGCATTTCATCACATACCAGTAGGTAATCTATATTCTTATTGTACTCGAAATGAATTCAATTATATTCTATTTCTGGATAACAATTACCGTTTATCCTGAAGCTATCAATGATTCAAAGTTCAAAGTCAATTGAATATTGTCAAAAACAATACAGCTACTCTCGAATCGATTGGATATCAATCTATATGCTATATGACCGGTAACTAACAAGTAGTGAAAGATCATATTAATCAATCATTACAGTATTACAAGGAACATGGTTGACTGTTCATTTTTGGATGCAGAATATTCATTCTAGGAGGTTGATAGAGAGCGCAGATATATCCACTGAAAATAAAATAGTTCTGCTTCGACAAAACTTTGAGCTCTACACAAAAGGTAGTATAACTGCAATCTTAAGTCGGCACACAGAATATAGCCAGATAACTCAACATATTCGTTTGTGATTTCAAGCGGCTGAAACATAATCTTATATTCAACAGAGGTAGGTAATACAGAATTTGACAGTACGGATTTGAAACAATATACAACTAGGCATCACTCCATCTATGGAATTGCCTTTATTCATAGGTACACTGCTAATAATTATCTGTTAATTGTATCCATATAACTGTTATATGTATATTCATCAATCCTTTGTCTGTTAATTTATGGACTTATTCATATGAAATTGCCATTACATTTCTGGCGCTATTACTCATTAGGGTGGAAACAGTAACAGTAATGCCCTCTTTTCCAGTATCAAAAAAAAGTAGGTAGGTTGAATTTGTATGAATATGTTCAAAATTATAGCTATCTGTGGACATATAACAAATTCTGTAAACATAAGGATGAACAAGCATATGAACACATACAAGTAGGATATCTATATTCTTATTGTACTCAAAATGAATTGAATTATATTTTATTTCTAGATAATGATTACCATTTGTTCTGAAACTATCAATGATTGAGAGTTTGAAAGGTTTTATAACGAGAGAATTGAATATTGTCAGAAACAATATAACTATTCTCGAATCGATGAGATATCAATACATATGCTTTATGACTTCGGTAACTAACAAGTTGTGAAATATCCTAAACAGTTATTATAGTATTACAAGGAACATGGTTGACTGTTTAAGTGTTCATTCCAGTAGGTTGATAGAGGACGCAGAGATATCCACTGAAAATTAATTGTCTACGCTCCAACAAAACTTCGAGCTGTACATAAAAGCTAATATTACTGCAATATTAAGTCGGCACACAGAATAGAGTGAGATAAGTCAACTTATTCGTTTGTGATTTCAAGTAGCCGAAACTTAGTCTCATATTCAACAGAGGTAATACAGAATTTGACAGTACGGAATTGAAAAAATGTATAACTGTGACTATGTTATTGTGATGCACAAAGGCGTACCCAGGATCTGAACGGGGGGGGGGGGGGGGGGGCAGCTCATATTTTTTTCGAGGAAAGGATGAGGAACTGAAAACTACCGATAAACTGTATTAATCACTAGACACGCCATGCTACAACTGAAACGGTTTTTATAAGAAAAAAAAAATCAAAATAAATTTAAGTATTTTAATAAACTGTACTTAATTGAATTTTTATAACAATGATAATCTTCTCGGATTTGCTGCAAATTCATCCATTACTTTCGTTCCCACCATTTCACGGTTTTCTTTCACAAAATTCCGATGTACGCTCATCAAGCATAATCCAGTCAACCTTGTCTCTCCGATAGTGCTCCTAAGCCTGGTCTTCACTCTTCGAAGCGTACTGAATGATCGTTCGACGGTTTAATTTGTCTTAAGGTAAATCCTTCTTCGTCCACAAATTATACCATAGGTCAAGTTCTCCTGTGATGTCATCCAAATCATAAAAATCTGGAAACATTTCTGCGTTCTTTTGTAATTCTGTAACACTAGTTTCCGTCATGAATAAAGGTGTGGTTTTGTTAAAGCAAAAGCTGGGGTATTTTCTTGGGTAAATCGAATATTTAACGATAACGTAAAGGAATCAAGATAAGGAATAATAAATGAACGTCGCCAGTATTCATTATCATTGTCTGATGGAGGATTGCTCCTGTGTTTTTGCTTTTGAGCAAAACGTGGGACAGAAATTTCTATTTACAATTCCATTGAAATGTCTTGAGCTTTTCTGAGTAATTGGTCAGTGATTCGATCTGCTTCTTGACGGCCTCTCTTGAGTACTTCAAGGATTCTTGTGATGTGTTCTCATATAGCAATCAAATCCATGGTCTTTGCTTGCAAGGCGTTAACTACTGGTTCCAACACTGCCAAGTATTTTGTTATTGCAACGATAAACCGCTGAATGAATCTGAAATGCAGATTCTCTTGTAGCATAGTTTCCTCCTGTGGATAATTTTTCTTGCGCTTTTACAAGCTCGGGGGAATTTTGAAAAAATTTTCGGATTGATTTATATTTTTCCGACCATCTCGTCTCACACATTCGTGATAGATTGGGAGCGCAATTCCTACGAGCAGTCGATTCTCTGAAAAAGTCTATTGTGTCCATTATAATATTGTGGCTTGAGCAATGAAAATATAATGCTCGAGAATATTTCCTCCTTAAAATTACTTGTACACTGCCCTCTTTGATTACCATTATAGAGCAGCCATCAAAACCAATCCTACGCAATATTCTGGTGATAGATGATTACAGCTAATCAAAAAATTGTTAATTGCTTCAGTGATTGATGAGGCATCTTGTGCCTTTAGTTCCACAAAACCTACATATTCTTCTCGGACTATCCCCTTGCATTCATCATAGAAGCGCAAGCCAATTGATAACTGTTCTTCCCCAGCTATGTCCGCTGTTTCATCAGCTAAGACCGCGTAAGCCAGCGTTTTTTCAAAATCACTTATTATTCTCTCCCTGATAACTTCGCCACATAAAAGAAATTAATTCATCTTGTATTTTTACATTAAAACTGCATTACGGCAACATTTTTCCAGATGGGTCTTTAGTTCTAGGGGGGGGGCTGCCCCTCGCTGGGTAGGCCCTTCTGATGCATAGTCGGCAATCCTTAAATTTATGGAAAAATTCAGTCATATGAAATTTCCATTACATTTTTGGCGCTATTACTCATTAGGGTGAATCTCATCCACATCTTTAGTTGTTCCTCAGCTCCTTGATAATTACTTTAATGAAGCCAAAGCTGTGGCAATTAAGTTCCGCACTTCCAATGAATTCCCACTATATATTGCAATAAATCGTGGGAATGTCAATTTATGTGAAGAGTATTTGGCAATGATTCGTTGAATAATCATCTTCAAAACGCTAAACAAATTATAATATAACGATTCACGAACCTCCCTTTCCTTTCAAGCTCCATCTACATCCTCTAATTTAGTATGTTCTATTTGACAATACATCAAGCTAGTTCCAAAGCCCCAACTAGGTTCTAAAATTTTCCAGTATATCGAATACAATCCTTTAGATCATGAAATGAGGAACATAATCAATATAATGACTGATCTGGAAACATATCAAGTCGTTAAAATTAACTTAACATGTAATAATTAATTCTATCACTTATTGGATGAAAAGCACTGAAAAACCAGTTATCCAATACATTTGCTTGATAGTTATTATGGAAACAATATAATGCGAATGGAGGAATATCAGATGATTAATAGATGGTCCCCATGTAACTTCCGGTACTACTTAATTCTTGTTAGTACAAGGAAATACACGAGCCCGTAAATTATATGCGAGTGATAACAACAAACTATGGAAACAGATATGTTCGTCTCATTTTTTTTAAATTTGATAACTTGAACGTATATATCAGTATTTGTTTGAGATAATCGTAAAGCAAGATGTTGAAGAATATTCCTTGTGAAGACTCAACAAAAACAAATGATTAATGATGCATTTATGGACTAAATCTACCACGTGAGTCTGTCCATATATCTGTTCACGAATTTGGATATTAATTCCTTCCAATTATTGTTTTACCTTGATCTACCTCAAGAAAATTGGAAGGGTCATACTTTCTATCTCATTCCCTAGCTTGAAGAAAGATGATGATCACACATCAAGAAGAAGCCAACTTTTTGAAGAAATTATCAAAAGAAAATTCCACTTCAGATCCACATGGGAAGAATACTTCTAATATCGCTACCATCGATAACCATATGCCAGAAATTGTCAGCGTTCGCGCACAATTTAACTTTTCCTGCTTGATCTCAATGCCAAAACATCAATGAGATCACATGGAATTCCACTATTGTTTTTGAAAAATGTATACCAGAAACGACAGATAGAACAGTCTATGAAGTACTTGACGAAATCTCCTATGATACTCGGCTATTAAGGCTGGCGTTTCACATGGACCTGTTATGGAATCAACTTTGTTCCTGCTCCATTTCAACATTGGATTCATCTTCAGTCTCGTCCAAAATTTTGCGGATGATGATATTCTCTATACATCTAGAGCCTAAAATATGATCGAATGAAGCCAAAACTCAAACATACATTGTATACAGATACAGCAACAACTATTTCATTGAAATCCTCAATATATATTCTCGGTATCACCACCACCAGTACCCCCTCATGAAAAGATTTTCCCGTGTAAGTTCCACTCTACGGATCAGAGCTGGCCTATGAACTGGTGCGATTGCTTATCTGTGTGCCACAAGTATCCAAGAAGTCTTTATACCGGACTTCTTGATATGCGAGCTGCGGGTAGTTCTATGCCCATTATCGTCGATTCGTTTTACGTTCGATGACGTTCTCCGTCGGTGGGATTTACTGATCATAGTCAAAGTATGAATGTCTGTTGGAGCCTCCCTTCTATTCTTTTTAAAATTCGAGTGCAAGCTGATTGGTCGTTTATTTCGTTCATTTAATGTTATTGACGACGACATAATATGAAGTTGTTACATGCAAGGCACGTGCTTGGAGGAACTAGGTGACGTCACCTAGCGCGAGAAACGATGGTAGGGAGGCTCCAGCAGACCCTTATGCTTTGACTATGAAACTGATGAACATTTCCTTTTGGTGAGTTTGTAGAGAGCAGACGTCATTGGGTATTTTTCTAACAGAAAAGGTGTAAAACGTAGTTTTAAAAATCATATTATGATTTTCGTTCTGTTAAAATCAAAGACAACATTCATCATTTTGGTTTGGAATTATTGGTATATAGATGGATTTGTCTCCGTAAAGGGTTTTTAACCCCAATTTTGACGTACGCTGCATGAATTGAAACCAGAAGATTCGGAACTCGAGAGAGCGTGATTTGGAGAACGCAATTGATAACTTCTTGTTTAAAGGAAATTTAACCCCATACTCTGGGTGATTATCTCAGTACTCTAAATTCTATTCGATTTATTCACCTTACTTCACGAAATCTGTCCTCTTCAAGCTAAAAGTCTTCCAAGAAATAGGTTGGTCCAACTTTTATTCAATCTATTGCTTTGTATTCTAATCATTCTGAGTGCAATACAACATTATGTTCAGAGATTTGAATCTTTTGACTTTTACCTACAGGTCCTACAAGTGATACTGCTGTATAGTTCCGAGAGATCTGATGATGAAGCAAGAGTACAGTATTAAGTTAGGGAGGTACATCTGATAGGATTGTGGCCTTGCCCATACAACAAGTATGATTTCACCAACATGAGGTCAGGCTATCGATAATGAGAAATCTTACTAATACAGGTTAAATGTTGTAACGATTATATTAGTACTAATTATAGGAATTGAGTGTTTACTTCCTAAGCTAGCTGAGAGTTAGTTCTCATCATTTTTAATAGTTGAATTGTTGATTTAGTTTCATTCCTTTCACCCATTCATATTTCAAAATCATTCATGTTTTGTATTCATCTATTTTGTAACCTTTTCCCCATAGAGTGTATTTAAAACGACGTATGAGCTTTCTGTTTCTCATGTTTTCAGGGTAATTTAACCTGGGGAAATTTGACTGATTGTATCCACTAATCAAAAGCAATTCAATAATTGAAGAGGACTATCCGTTTGATTGTTGATGTCGCACAATTCATTTTCACGATGATTTTTTAGGAACAGAAGGAAAATCTATAAAATTCGTAGAACAGCGATATAATGTTAAAAGGGAGATTGGCATTGAAATTGTTATTGTAAGTTTTGAGAATATGGGTATCAAGAAAGACCTCACTCGACAAAGAATACGAGAATTACAGCTTCCTCGTTCGATAGAAAAATCAATGTTGGTAGGAAGAAATTCGGTAGGTCTCATGCTTCCCAATGAAGGGTGTTATATCGAGAAAGAATTGACAAGAAAACACTACTTTCCAAATAACCAAGTTCCTGTTTCACAAATCTCGTCTTAGGCAACTGAAGAAACAATATCGAGAGCGAATGGATTTGCCGCAGAAGATGAATCTTATAGTGGTCAAAGTTGATAGTATTGGTGGAAGTCTCATCCTCTTCGATCCATATTCCTCAATTTGCCAACCGTAAGACATCTTGAATTGTGAGTAATGAACCAACATTTTCCACACGAAGTTATCTGCCCCTGTTCCCACAAATTTGAATGCGTTTCCAGTGGAAATAACAGGCAGACCTTTAGGAGATCAACTGGTATCTAATTTCCATTGTGTTTCTTAATTTTATTAAAAGTTACAAACACCGAAAGGATATTCAGTCCTGTCTTTTTTTGTTATCCACTTTTCACAACAGATACTCATTACAAACATGCAAGAATACATAATATCCCTCCAGCAAATGTGTAATGCTCATACAGAATTTAAGAAAAACTAAAACTTTGTCATTATAGAACTTGGCAATTCAAGATGGCGATCTTGGGAAATCAACACTACGACAACTGAAAACTTCAACTTTTTTTGAGGAATTTTGCAAAACAGTTCATTCTTGAATTATGTAGAAATTTGGAAGCAATAAAATTTAAGGATGGAAAGCAATGCCTTTAGGAAAATTGAAACTTTTAAAACTCGATTTATTTGGAATGACATTTTATGATCCTATAACGTGCGAAGAGTCAATTCATCTTTCATTGTTACTTTTGTTTCGTTTTTGGGAAGGTCCTCAGTGGAGACTGTTATTTTATTCGGTGTTGGTTGCATTTGCTGAACAAATCGTCAAGTTGAAATCAATCGACCCTGCTATAATTCGATGCACCATTATGTTATATTTATCCTTATTGTATATGACGTATGTGGCTGATGAAAAAATATTCAATTCAGCCATTATATTATCATTGAATGTATGTGAAAATATCTACATCGAAGTATATCATTGTTAGTCGATAAATGTGCGAAGTTACGATATTAATGTTTCACAGTTCACTTTTACATGACCTAAAGAGTATACTCAAATTAATAGGATTGAAAATGGTGAACGTAGCATTTATATTCGGGTGGGATTTTATAAGTAGTATGAATCCGTAGTTTTAAAGGAAAGCAAAAAGAATAATTGATATAGAGCGCACTTGTGCCTGTTAAATAAATAGATACCCGCAGCGCAGATCCTTGGGCTAATTCGGGGAAGTCGCTCGACCGTTAACTTGAGGCAGAAAACAACCGAGCCAAACACGGGGATTTCTTTCACAAGAGATTTGTATGAATCGCCGGCCTTGTGCTAACAGTGTAGGGCCATTTTCACAATCCTCTACATTAATTCCTGCTTAGCGAGAAGGATTTCTAATACGGGAATCAGAGTATGTTACCGTGCCTTACCTTGTTCACATACTTCACAGCGATACCATGTAGACAAGACATTCACGCCTGTAACGAGGATATAAAACCCGCCCCGATGATTTACTGGTCACAGTTAGTGCACAGCCTTTAGCAAGATTGATTTGATTTCCGTCCGCATCTAAACCATCCCGTTTCTTTCTCACAATGGCCTATTCATAACTGTCAACGTGTTCCGCATAACTCGAGTTCAATTTTATTTATTGTATCTTGTTCAATCTAGCCAAATATACAGATTGTTCAGAGTGTTTCCTAACTTTTCTTCCTTGCTGATCGGTTCTGCGACCATTGGTACTATTATATTCATTATTAATGAGGAGGGAACCGGTGAAGTTCCGCATGCCTGAGCTGAGACCCTTTTCACCCTTCAAGAGTGTTCCCAAGGCGCCCGTGGTGTACGAACAGTCAAGGCTGGGTGACTAGTGTAACTGTGTTACTGTGCTTGCATATGCCAGTGAGGTTTGTCGTCCTTTCTTCAACAGCTGCTCATTATTCCCAGTATTTCTGCTTGAAAGGTAGTGGCGTTTTCGGGTCGGAGGAATCATGATATTTTAGCCTGTGCGTTTACTGTAGAATCTTGCTCCTATCCGTTGGTACTGAATCCTTTGGTGAACCAGACTTCATCATTTCCAATCCTTTTCCGATGGTATACTCATACGATACTTGTATCCTGATAAGTTACCATCCATTTCACTGAATAGACAGGATGTGTTTTTCCATTAAATGATGATAAGATGCGGCTACCTTCTGCGGTCAATAGTTCTTCCGATAAAAGCCTAAGAATTGCTTTTGTTGTCGATCTTTGCTGAGTTAGATGCAGTGGTCTCGCCCTCAGAGCTCCAAACTGGGCCTGATTCCGTCGTTTTGAGCTATAATTCGTTCGCGTTGCCAATTTCCTGGAGTATGGTTCGAGGTGTTGTTTCCATTGATGTTTTTTATCTAAGATTACTCCTATGTATTTGACTTGGTCCCTCTGACCTGACTGCTTAGAGTCCGACCGTTGATGCGTACCGACTTGTATTTCGTATTGAAAATCAATATGGGTAACTTCGAAACTGTGGAAATTCTCTAAAATTCAATCGACTGGTTTCAATGTTCAGGATTGCTCTTATATTTTTATGTGAATCAAACAACAATATTAAGCGGTCAAGCTTACCTACATACTTACATGGTACCAAATGTAGCAAAGCTGCCTTATTGAATATCAATAAGAATTCATTCAGATATCAAACATGTTGCTAAAATTCAAGCTGGTTCTAAGAACATCCATTAACGTTAATAGAAATAGGGAATTCTTTGTTGCCTTTTATTATGGACAAGTCAAGTATATGAGTTCATTTCTTAGTACGACTGTCCCAGCATAAATTAATACAGTTTGTTCTCTGAATTTGTGGAACGCAAACATGATGTGTAGTTTCTGAATGAAATCTAATTGATAACTGTTGAGGCAGTTTTGCTACACAAATATGCCAGATCTACTTTGGCATTTGAATAGGCCTTCCTGAGGAATACTTAATACCACAGTTATTGGAACGTTTCACCCTCAGTTCTTGTCTCATTCCACTCAGTCAAAAAGATATGAAGCGTTCACGGTATGAAATATTAAAATTTTCTTCTTTCTGGTATGGAGGTTGCTATCTATTCCACTATTGCAAAGTGGCAGGAACCTAATACATCCAGAGACATCAGGTTAAAAAGTAACCTCATGATACGCAATAACCATCAATGATCTAGCTCCTTTGCAAAAGAACGAGTCACATGACTCACAAACAATTGTTCGGGTTTTCCTCAGATCAGAATGTTCTGAGAATTCAATGTAAAACTTTTAGCGAGTTTCATATAAATGATGTCGATGGAATAAAACTAATTACAGAATGTGATTACTTCAAGGTTTATTTGTTACAGGAAGAGATACCTATTCGTGTGAGACTTTTTCAAATATTGAGTTTGCTCACAGATTTTTCTTATCGCTAATGTATGCCAATCGCCGTGAGGAACGTTCATTTTCGAAACTCAGGGTAATAAAGAATGAATTAGGAAAAATATTACAGGAGAGATTGAAATATTTATCACTGATGAGCATCGAAAATGATATTCTGCATAAAATTGATTTAAAAATGTCACCGATCACATTGCTTCTCAGAAAGCGCAAAATTAACAACTTGAATTCTAATATTGTTCAATTATTTGATTGTTAATAAATATATGAAACATATTGTCATTTTTCATTAGAATAATTTCCCTAGGGATCCTCAGAGAACCAAAAGCGCCGGACCCCAAAAATCACATAAACGGCAATGTTCACAATGAAGGTGACAAAATTTGGAAACCGATTTGGAAAGTTTCCACTATTACTATTGTTGCTGTGTCAATAACAACCAGTTTTCAAAATAATACTTTCAACAGAAAAAGATACCGATACCGATATTTGGATGATGGTTGAATATGAAGATGGGAAAATCATTCAATTCATTACTGCCTATACCACTTGCTACCCATGGGATGGTGAGGATATTTCAGTATGAAGATCGGAGAATAGATAGCTGAAAAATGAAAAGCGGTATTTCAAGAGGTTAGACAAAATCGTGATTTGATGAAATAAGTGAATTCGATGATTTCGAAATTCTTCAAGTAAACTATTAGGTTCAGTATTTTAGATATATATGCCCGGGAAGATTAAACTCATTGATTAGAATCGTTTATGACAGTGATTCAAATGTCAATTAAGTGAATCAAAGAGTTGTCGATCTCTTGAAATTAAATCTAATGAAACATAGAATTGCAATAAAAACAACCAATGGATTTAATTTTACCTCTGCCCAGGCCAATCTTATTCAAAAATTGGAAATGTAACAAACAGTTTGAATGCTTGTGAAAATGTAGTGAAAATTAATCAATTCTCTTATGATCTGCTACTGGGTCTTGATGCTATTAAGATGATCTAGTTGGTCCAAGATCATGATTTGAAAAATATTCCAAAAATTCAATGTTAACGGAGTTATCTAATTGGAACATATAAAGAGTTGTAAAAGAAGATAAAGGAATTAAAAATGAAGATGAAACAGATGATATTTTAGAAGTATTTATGAGCGAGTAGATATAGATGAAATCAAGGCAAATGTAGCTCATTTGAAAGATAAGAAGGAAAATTATTTTTTCAAATGAATAAACCGATACAAACAAATTTTTGCTATAGATAAATTTCACGTAGGTGAAGTAAAATCAAAAGAAGCAGAAATTGAATTGATTAGAGATGAATATTTTACATCAAAGGCATATACATGTTCTATACCTGATGAAAGAAATTAAAATGCAAGTTAAACAGCTTTTAGAAGCTGATATCATGGAAGAAAACGTCTGACTGTTGGCATCGACTATGAAGCTTGCTGATAAGAAAGAAGAGGTTTGTATAGATCTTAGGAAAATGAAATGAGCTTATAGTACCTACTAGGAACTTATCCGTTTCCAATATTAAATGATGTTATTGATAAAGCACCAAATTGTAAGTATTTTACAGTTGTTCATATAAGTTCTGAATTCTGGTGTATTCTTTTAAAATCCGAAGACCGAGAAAAAACTGCATTCATTGCAAAATTTGGTAAATTCATGTTTGAAGTACATTCTTTCGGACCACAAAATGCTCCGGCAATTTCCCAACGTACTCTGTTCAACATAATACGGAGAAAAAAATCTTGACGAGTGTTGCATAAGCTATATGGATGATATCTCCATAGTTTCTAAGACATGTAGAGACCACGACCGAAATGTTGAACGACTCTTGCGAACCCTCGATAATGTGGGTTTCGAATTAAAATTGGTTGAATTTGCTGCGGAATCTGTACGATATTTCTTAGTCATTTTATCCGAGAAAATGAGGTATCGAAAACTTCAGAGAATTCAGTAGCGAATAAAAATCCTAAATGACCTGATAATAATGCAGGTAGTATCCTGGGAAATATATAGAAAATAGTGATTTATATATAAATTCTCGGGAAATAGGTCACAATAACACTTATGCTTTATATTTTTCTTGTCTTTACGTACGTTTCGGTCTCACGACCATCATCAGAAGACTTATTATGTCTAAAACTTGACTACTTAATTGTATCACACAAAGCGTCCTAATCGCACCAAATTATTGAAAATAGTGATGTGAAATTTCAACCGTTACATCAATTATCAAGGGAAAATGTTCAATTTAAATGGACTGATGACTGTGAAAAATCTTTCAAACTAATCGAATGGTATTTGTGTTTAGCACCAATTCTGGCAATTTATAATATAAATGAAGGAGTGAATATTGAAGCTGAGGCTAGTCGTAAAGGTATAGGTGCAACGTTAAAACAACCACAAGCAGAAAGTGAGTTTATCGTGTGCACTGATCATAAACCGTTGCAGACCTCCTATCAAGACAGCCAGCACTTATTAGTATTTTGAGAATGAGGATGCAATCGAAGTTTCAAATTCGATGGAGTTACCAAAAATATATGGAGATCAAGGATTGAGGAATTCAAAAAAAAACTATAAGACGACATGATATAACATTAAATGAGCTGGAGGAAAATGAAAAGTATTTGTTTCAGTCGAGTAAATGCATATTTGGGTAGATCACTTCACAAGACATGCTTGGATTCCAACTACAAAAGACCAATGCGCCCGAGATGTTATCAAAGTTATTGATCCGATTGCAAAGAAACATAAAATATCATTACTTCTAGTAGACCAACATACCGATTTGAACTACGAAGTACTTAAGCAGCAGGGTAGATTCCCCACAGTCCAACGGATTGAATGAAAGACTCAACCAAACTCTAGTTAATCGTTTACGTTGCAAAATAAATGGAGGCGATAAACGTGCGTGGTCGTTAGTAGCAGAAGATTGTGTCAAAGATTATAATAATATATTCATAGCTTTATGAAATTCGATCCTTCATTTCACTATTTGAGATAAGATCTTCTATTTGTCCGATTGATATACAACCTGGAATTAATTTTATGAATGACAGAGAAAGCACTATGGAAACTTTTGAAATAAACAAGAAAAGGATAGATACAAATCGCAGAGTTTATGAATTTAAAGTGGGAGATAAAGTGTAAAACGAAAATGTCAGCAAATTAAACCGACCCAAATTGGCAAAGGTACGTATTGCGCCTTTTACGATTCTAAGAGAAATGTCATCAATATTTTATGAAGTCAATTGTGGAAAAAAAAAGTATCCGATTATTTTCAAACTACGAAGTTGTCACTTTATCCATCCAAACAAAGTGACCTGATGGGTGGAAGATGCAAAATATCCACTTAGTGATATATGTGAAGTATCTAGGCACTTAAGAGAATAAATGAGAGATGTCATGAAATAAACGACATGTCATTAATATAGAACAATACGTCGAAGTGACTTCCCTATATTGATAACGTGTAATTTAATTATTCTTTTACATGTAGGATCTCTTTTTTTTTGTTTATTTCCTCTTTCGTGTTCATTATGTTATTTTCTTCGCTTGATTATTTGTATTCCTTCACATAATAAGAAATTTTTGTTAAGGAGGTACGGTAGAGATAGTTTTTTATGATAAAATTTTTTGAAATTTTTACAGTCCGTTGAGAATAATAATACAAGATTATCTACGTCAAATTCTTTGGAGGGTTTCACTATACCGTTTTTTTAGATATATCGAGTGAGAAAAACAACATTTCAACATGGAAGCTCCCCCATCAGGAGCTGGTTAAATCTTCAAATTAAAAAAAAAGGCTAAATGAGTCATTCCACGTCAGAACAGCAACGCTCAATGGGTCAACATCTCCGATTTCGTTCAAATTTTGAGGATAGGTTCTCATTGCCGAAAAAATAAGATCCTGAAAATTTCAGGTCCATAGGAAATAAAATTTTGGATATATCGGCCAATAAAAAAATTTGGCCAATCTTAACGTCAAAAAACTCAAGATCAAATTTCTTCGGTAAAAATTAACTTTTAGGACCAAAAAATATTTGGAAAAGCCCAAATTGATAGGAAATTTTCCCAGGAATCCGATTAAATCAGGATATCTAGCGTATTTAGCTGACACATGCGCAAAAAACTCGAAAAACTCAAAAATGTCACTTTTTCTTTAAAAATTCATAACTCGGCTGCTGCCACTTCGATTGTCTCAAAATTTTCAGGGAAGGTAGCTGAAACCATGTACTTTCATGTAAAATCTGCTGATCCATGCTCTTGATATGAAAATTCTCGTCAAAACACCGAAAATACGGAAATTTGATTTTTTTGTTATTTTTATCTTTATATTTAAGTACGATGAGCATTGTAGAATTCAATCATAATTCAATAGAATTAAAAAAATAGGTTAGTAAAATTTGGAATGAATTTTATTTAAATAATTCAATTTAGCAGAAAGTGAAAAAATATTGAAATACAAAAAAGTTGCAGTCATATTTTTTTATTCGGTTTAATTTCCCGCAGTAAAATTTATTTAACAATGTTGTGTGATATTATGAATACATTTAAGAATTCGATATCAATTTTTGTGATGAAAAATAGTAAAATGAACGTTTTTCAAATTAACAATATCCTAAGACAAGTGAGAAACAGTTGTGAGAGTGATAATACCCAAGTCAAGTACAGTAAAATATAATCATCATATTGGTCACATAATTTATTTTTTGAAAAACTGTTCAAATTTACTTTTTGTTTGTCCGTATATTTTATTTTAATATAATTCTCCACAGTTTCCACTGTGACATTTGACAGTATGAAATTATAACCAATCTTTAAATTTCTATCGGAGTACACGTCTTTATTTTTAACTATTTGGTCCATGATTGATATTCCAGCTTCAAGCATATCATAGTTCGTTTTGATAATAAAACCAAGGTTCCATGTTTTATCAACCATAAAACTAACATATATATAACCCAATCGTAAACGTATTTAACAAATCAAAAATCAGTTCGTTTACGATTGGATATCCAATACATGTTAGTTCATAATATCACACAACTTTGTTAGACAAATTTTCCTGTGGGAAATTAAACCGAATAAAAAAATATGAAAATTATTTAGAAAAGTTTAAATAAAAACATCAAATCTATAGACCTGTGACTGCAACTTTTTTTGGATTTCAATATTTTTTTCACGTTCCGCTAAATCGAATTATTTAAATAAAACTAATTTCAAATATTACTAGCCTTTTTTTTCAATTCTATTGAATTATGATTAAATTCCACAATGCTCATTGTACTTAAATATAACGAAAAAATTAAAAATATCAAATATCCGTATTTTCGGTCTCTTGACGAAAATTTTCATATCAAGAGCATGGATCCGCAGATTTTACATGAAAGTACATGGCTTCAGCTACCTTCCCTGAAAATTTTGAGACAATCGAAGTGGCAGCAGCTGAGTTATGAATTTTTAAAGAAAAAGTGACATTTTTGAGTTTTTCGAGTTTTTAGCGCATGCGTCAGCTGAATACGCTAGATATTCTGATTTAATCGGATTCCTGGGAAAATTTCCTATCAATTTGGGCTTTTCCAAATATTTTTTTGACCTAAAAGTTCATTTTTACCGAAGAAATTTGATATTGCATTTTTTGACGTTAAAATTGGCCAAATTTTATCATTGCTCGATATATCCAAAGTTTTATTTCCTATCGACCAGGATCTTATTTTTTCGGTAATGAGAACCAATCCCCAAAATTTGAACGAAATCGGAGATGTTGACCCATTGAGCGTTGCTGTTCTGACGTGGAATGACTCAAATAGAAATGCTGTCTTTTTAAATGTAAATGAAACTGATACAATATCATTCTGTGCAAGTTTGAGCGAGTCCCACTGATTAATTCTATGAAAAACTACTTGAGAATTAGCAATTACAACTACTTTTTTATTGAGACTTCTAAAATACTAATATTTTTACAATAGTCATCCTTTGAGGAATTGTTGGTTATTATTTTTACATGTGTTTTACATGTTACAAAAAAGATATTTGAAACATTCTCACTCACTTTGTGAATATTACAAAAACGATTCAGTCACCATTGTATTCTCGCAATAAATAAGGTTGACAAATATGTGGAATTAGGTACAGTCAACCTATTTGATTATTGACATTCTAAAGATGAGAATAAGCTTAAAAAAAATTAAAATAATCATGATCACTTCCCTCCCTACAGTATTGAACACACCATATATATATTTTCTCCACTTCGTGTTACGAATGTCGCCTGAGCAACCTAGGAAAATCCAGATCAATGAGGAGGAGTGACAGCAAATAACAATGAAATCTGAAAGTAGCGTCACTTTGCTATAATTCTTAAATGAGAAATTAGGAATTCGTTCCAAGTTTGTAATTCAACAATGAATAAAATGGAGAGCTTCAATTTCCGGGAACTGTATTTGAGGTTTTTATAAGACACAAAATTGGGGCTTTCAGAATTATTCACGATTTCTTCCAATGAATAAAATTGAAGAGAAACCAGGTTGTAAAGATTCAACAAATTATGAAAAATTATTAATAAGTTTCATAAATCTCCTCTAGAAAGCTTATTCATGGGAATGATTGGTTATTTGCTTCGTCTACCCTGATGTTAAGGTAGACTTGAATGGAGCTGTCCGTTACTTTGTAATACTTCATTTCTACAGATAAAAACAAGAAATTTTACTTTGTCAAATACCACTTTATTCAAAAGAAGGGTGATTGCAATTCCAAACTATTGAATTTATTATCGAATCATACAATGAGAAAACACTGAAAGGTCCGTACCACGGTCGTACATACAGGTCTGGGAACTCGAGGCTGTTTCTCATGTGAGAAGTGACTTCGCTAAGCGTCAACTGTCGCGTAGTACCAAAAAGGGTGGCGCAGTAGTCGAAGAGTGTTCTCTGACAACTGTCATTCTTGACTTGTAAACACAAGGAATACCTACGTTTTTAGAAACAAATTACGAAACCGTGCATTGTGCCGAAATGCAAAACGGGGTACAAAAGTGTAAAGCAAGAAACTTTCGTTTTTGAAGTGCCGAAAGATCCGGAAATGCGAAAAAAGTGGATGCTTGCGATTCCGGAAAGAAATCGTTCCAACGAGGTCTCTTATGTGTGTAGAAAAGGGGAAGTAATTTTTAAGGTGAGTAATACATTTTGACAAGAGTACCAGTTCTATTCCTCTCTCAAATCAGAATACTTAGTAAAACTGCTTGCGATTCCGGAAAGAAATCGTTTTACCACTTCGATCCAAGCGCTAGCTAGTGGCTGAGCGAGGGACTACGAGTTTAGCGAGCGTAAGAGACCAATGTCAAACATACGAGTTCCCAGACCTGTATGTACGACCGCGGTCCGTACTCATACGAAATCTACAATGAAATGAATCAATTCTAATAATAACTGGTACACATGGCTACTAAAGTCAACACAATTAACACAAATCGTGGTTCAACCGATCTTGACGCATAGTCGAACGAAGACAATTTTTTTATGACAACGCAGCGGAGCAGCTGAAGCTTTCTGCTACATGTATTAGCAACAGATAGTATTATATGGAAGGTAAATACCTCTCACTGGCTGACTCACTAATCACGAAATTCCTAAGGCTTCGAAGCCGCAGTCTTAAAATTTGACTTAGGCACGTGATGAGAACGTATTTTTCGAAACTTAATCACAAAAGGGATGGAAGAAATTCAATATCTTTGAAGTTTTTAACAGCTCATACAATTACCTGAAATTGACAGACAGATCCATAGATGGAATACTATCAAAGTTAAGACTGTTTATGTAGTCGGGTCAATTTAGCAAAAAGCTCGGAATTTTTTCCAAACAGACCAATCAACTTAATTTTTTTTGCAAATCGTTCCTGGACGGAGACTGAACGATATTGAACTTTAAGATCTAGTCGCTCGACCATTTTTCACCTGTTAAAACGGAAATTCGCCAATTTTCATGGGAAAATTTTATTGTAAAATTTGTAAAATTGGTAAGTATTGCCAAAATTGGCTGGAAAACTTCACTAGAAGGTTTTCGGGGTCGTTGATCATGATTCCGAAGTTAGATTTACCATTTTCCACCGCGGTAGCTAGAAATTGGCCAATTTTATTTCAGCAAAATGGATAAATTAGATAATTTCGTAATTTTTGTTGAAAATGGCTAGAAAATTTCACTCGGAAGTCATTCGATATTGGATAGGAAACGAATGATTTACAGTCACGGATAAATCCCCTGACTTTTGATAGCAGTGCCAATTTCAACAAAAATTACGAAATTATCCATTTTTCTGACATAAAATTGGGCAATTTCTAGCTACCGCGGTGGAAAATGGTACACGAAATGGTTTCACGAAATCGTGATCAGCGACCTCGAAAACCCCCGAGTGAAATGTTTCAGTCAATTTTAACAAAAACTGCGAAATTATTAAATTTGACCATGTTTGGGACATAAAGTTGACCAATTTCTAGCTACCGCGGTTGAAAATGGTAAATCTAACTTCGGAATTGTGATCAGCGACCTCGGAAACCCCCGAGTGAAATGCATTAGTCATTTTCATTACGAAATTATGAAATTTGGCTATTTTTCAGACATACCTATAATTGACCAATTTCGGCAATACTTACCAATTTTACAAATTTTACAATAAATTTTCCCATGAAAATTAGCCAATTTCCGGTTTATCAGGTGAAAAATGGTCGAGCGACTAGATTTTAAAGTTCAATATCGTTCAGTATCCGTCCAAGAACGATTTGCAAAAAAAATTAAGTTGATTGGTCTGTTTGGAAAAAATTCCGAGCTTTCACATTTTTAACGTTTAATTTGACCCGACCAATGAGAGACAATTCATAATCCCTCAACAAGATAGCTAACGTTCACATTGACAGTCGCATGATGTCCGTGACAGACTCCAAATGATACTAATATATGAAAATATGAATAATCTCAGCTATTTATGGTACAATATTAGACACAGGTAACGAGTGTGATTGCGGTTGGAAAAATGCTTTTCTAAGAATAGTATAATTGGATAGGATAATGAGGTAGTGTTAATATCGTGATGAGAAAATTATAATGCGGAGGTATACTAGGAAGGCACAGTAGGATTATGGAAAATTTTTTGTTATCAAGACATCAAACATAATTCTAATCTAATTGATTGATTAAAATTTCATTGTCATTATTTTGAATATCTTTCAAAATTTCTATTGATTCTAGTGTGTTTAATTTGAAACTTCTACTATGGTTATGTAAGATTTTAACTTCATCTGATTTTTTAAAATTGTACCCTGTTTCTAGATATGGTTAGAGAAAGATGAACTGTTTTATTGATTGTGAAAGATCAACAATGTTGATAATATCTAATTCTATATTACTACTCGATCTACTTATCTTAAAGTTACCACATGTTAATTTATATACTCCAGGTTTATTAAACTTATTTGTTCTATCTTTAGCATTGAACAAGAAATGGGACAACTTATTTTGAGGTTTGAAGCTGACTGTTACACTAAGTTTCGATAAAATGGTTGCTATTCTTTCATTTACGGTACCAAAATCTGTGAGGGGAAAGTATACTGATGAAGAATCAGAATTTTTTGTTAAAGGATAGATACTTCACAAGTTAATTTCTGATTTTTTCTGTCAATTAATTCGGATATGATTTGAGGTTGACAACCATTGTTAATGGCTATAACCTTGATTATATTCAATTCTTCATTCTGGTTTTCAGGAGAAAGAGGAAGCGAAAAGACTCTATGTATCATAGAGTTGTAAGCTGCTAATTTGTGATCTCGGAAAATGAAAGATAAATTGGCAATAGTTGTATCTGTGTATGTAGGTTTCTATAAATTTTGGAAGTAATGATATTGTTATGGAGTGTGACGGTAAGGTCTGCGAAATTTATTATATCTTTCTCAGTTTCTAAAGTGAACTAATATTTAGGATGAATATTATTTATGAAGGATAAGAAAACATTCAACTGTCGTAATGTACCTTTGAAGAAGGATAAAACATCACAAACCAACAATGAATATGTTTTTTAGCTAGAGGGAACTCATTATAGTTCCTCCAATATGAGACATGAAAAAATCTGCCAGAAGAGGACTTTATGGGGATCCCATAGCTAATCTATTATTTTGTGTGGAAAACTCGTTAATAAATTGACAATAATTTTGGATAAGGCAAAGATCACGAGCCTGTTCTATATTGGATTTTAATACGGGATGTGTATGCGATTTTTCCAGAATTTTTGATATCAAAATCTTATATTCATTAGGGGGAATATTTGAAAATATATGTGAAACATCGAAAGATACCGAAATTCCAGCTTTAGTGAGAGTTCATCTATTTATTAACTTTGGAAGTTCCAATGAGTTTTTTACTGCATACTTTGGCTTGAAGTTACTTATATTTTTGAAAATTGAATTCTTTACCGCAAGATTATGCTTAGGGCTATTAACATAGAATACTACGTGGCAGATAGAAGCATTTTGTTTGTGATTTTTATGAGGCCGAAAGCTCAGGAGAAGATGAATCTATATAATATATAAAAGAAAGTCGTGTTAGTTACACTATTTATTACTCAAGAACGGCAGTACAGATTTGGCTGAAAATTGGTGGAGACGTAGCTTAGAACCAGCAGACAGACATAGGATACTTTTTATCCCGTTTGACCGCGCTCCCATGTGACATGACATAAAACGTCAAAGAGAATACAAGTCAATATAAAACGTGGTATAACAAAAACGCATCGGACTTGGAACAACAAAACGTAAATGACAGCTAACCGTAATTTTGTCTATGGTTAAGTATGGTTCAAAATTTGATTATTATTATATTAGTAATAACCCATTGGGATACGACAATCGTTGAAGCCATTACATCTGCATCTCGAAGTCAGATACGCACATTATTTGCCATCATCATTTCGACATGCTTTCCATCGAACCCATCTAACCTGTAGCACAAATACAAGGATTAAATGTCAGAAGATATTTCACATCAAATTCGTGTCAGTTCCAGAAATCACGATCTTGAGATGAATGAGGAGATACATAATCGGGCTTTACACTTGATCGAAGACATGTGTTACCTCATGTGCGGTAGTTTATTAGTCAGGTTAGGAATGCCAGCGCCAAATCGTGAAATGAATGACGCATTTAATCAAGAATTGGAACGGGAACGTGAATATGATCATCAGGAATTAGATTTAGTAGTTCAAACGAATGTACCCCTGTTGAATCAACAACAAAAGAAAGTTTATGATAAATTAATGAAGGCAATTGATGTTGGAAATGTTGGCTTATATTTCCTGGATGCTCCTGGTGGAACTGGTAAGACATTTCTCATGTCAGTAGTTTTAGCCACTGTTCGTGCGAGATCCAACATTGCGGTTGCAGTTGATTCTTCTGGAATAGCAGCAACATTGTTAGAAGGATGCCGTACGTCTCATTCAGCATTAAAATTGCCGTTAAATCTTCAAACTATTGAAGAACCAACATGTAATATTGCAAAAAATGGCCAAAGTTTTATCAGCATCGAAAATCATCATCTGGGACGGATGCACAATGGCGCATAAACGTGCATTAGAAGCACTTAACCGAACAATGAAAGATTTACGGAATGACTCGAAATTTTTTGGAGGAGCAATGATTTTACTGTCTGGCGATTTCCGCCAAACACTGCCAGTAATTCCAAGATCAACGGCTGCCGACGAAATAAACGCTTGCCTCAAATCATCGAATCTATGGCGCTATGTGGAGAAACTTCAGCTGACAACAAACATGAGCTTAATGATACATCTGCTGAAGATTTCTCTGAACAATTGCTGGCTATCGGTGATGGTCGAGTACCTGTCGACGAATCGAGCGGATTGATTTCATTTCCTGATAATTTCTGTAACTTTGTCCCATCGAAAGACGAACTTATCAACAAAGTATTCCCAAACATAATTACTAACTATAAAAATAAATGGTTGAGTGAGCGAGCAATTTTAGCGGCTAAGAATAAAGATGTAGATAACCTAAACTACATAATTCAGAATGAGATCATTGGAACAATGCATTCATTCAAATCTATTGACTGTAATAAATGAAGATGAAGTCACCAACTATCCAATTGAATTTTTGAACTCCTTGGATGTGCCTGGCTTACCACCGCACAATTTACGCCTAAAGGTTGGCTCCGTAGTAATCATGCTTCGAAACATAAACCAACCAAAACTGTGTAACGGTACGCGTTTAGTGGTAAGTAAATTGACGAACAATGTGATTTACGCGACGATACTTAAAGGAAAATTCGAAGGTGAGGAAGTTATCATTCCGAGGATCCCGATGATCCCAAACGATATGCTTGAGCTTAAAAGGCTTCAATTTCAGATCCGTCTTGCATTCGCCATGACCATTAACAAATCACAAGGGCAATCCTGGCAAGTTTGTGGTTTGAATCTAGAATATCCATGTTTTTCCGATGGTCAATTATATGTGGCATGTTCAAGGGTCGGAAGACCATCTGCGTTGTTTGTTCTTGCGCCTCATAATAAATCAAAAAATGTCGTGTAACACAAGGTACTTAACTGAAGAGTGCAACCTATGCACCAAAATACATGAATAATAAAGAATAATTAAAATACTTTTTTTTTTTATTTTTATTTCTCAATAAAAAATTGAACTTAATAAAAACACAAATTTTGTATATTTATTGCCTTTAAGGCGGAACAGAGTTCGCCGGGTCAGCTAGTTTACTATAAAATAAAACTTGGCTGTTTGCTACATATTGTTTAGTTTTTAATTAGAATTGGTTTGTAGGATCTTTCTTGATTTGAGCCAAATCTGGAAAAATAAATTCACTCATTTTATTGTCATAATTTATTTTGTCTAAGATAATAATTGTATTAGATTTATCGACTTCCGTAAGCACTAAATTATTGATTTTTATTTCATGTTTGATTGATTTTACAGAGGACCACTCAGTGTTTATAAATCAGGGTTTTTACGAGAATTAAGGGGTTTATTTATATATGTTTCAGTATTATTTGGATTAGGTAAATTTTTTGAAGCAACTTCTATTTCGCCAATCGCGGTTTCCAAATTTGAGTTACTTTTATTATGAGGGGAATATTTTCTTAAATTTTTATTTAAAGTTTTTCATCATACCACGATTTATACCGCGCGCTTGACATATGTTGATGGCACCGGGTACAACCTCATAATATGACATTCGAAATTTGTTCTGCCAAAATTGTTGTTGTTATTGAACTGATGAAGGTTGGTGAATTTGCAGATGAGTTGTTGTTCCAAAATCTTTTTGAATTGGGTTCACAATTTGGATTACTTTACCTGTCATGTTGCGCTATTTTGAAATGTCTGAAGAAAAAAAACTCCAGTTGTAATGTTAAGCTATTTACAAATATCCATGGCTCGAAATATTCGGGAATATTGTAAATTTTAGTTTTATTACACCTGATAAAAGTTAGCCGTATCATGAATGTTCTATATCTGTACGTGATCTGCAGGCATTTGCAAGTACTGCAGTAGAGTGTGAATTACGAAAGCATACAAGGAAATTTGGCGCGACACAAGTAAAGTTATAGCTCTGCAGCTTACAGTATCTCTGGGCAATGGCCTTAAGTTTAATCGAATCTGGAGACAAAAACGGATGGTTGCGAATGTAAATGAAAGCGTATCGTGTGGTGTTCGAGGGAGTGTACGCAGGCGAAGGTCGCCCGTGGCTACTACTAGACATTGCAAACCTGTTCCCTGCAAAATATACGTAGGTACATTTTTATAATTGAAGAAACACACTAAGGATTCATTCGAAACCTAGATTCGATTCATACCATAATATTGGTGAGCACATATTAAAAATAGGGCGACAAACATCTAGGATCTAAGTATTATGTGACTATAAAATGTATGCTAATGAAAGAGAATTTTATAATACGCTTACCGGAATGTTGGGTTTTGTAAACGAGATAACAGTTTCTAGTAGCAAGTCCGTTGTAATAGAAAATAAAACACATAAACGTACGGAGAAAAATAGTACGTGGCTTAGTCATTGTCAATATGTTATAGAATATATCACTATTAAAATGGATAAATCGAAGATTGGACATGGGGATCATTATGATGTGCATATAATACACATTATGAAATGTTTTCTAAATTAAATGCAAGATTTAAAACTTCATCCTGAAAATTCAAACGTTCATCACACATTTTGGGGAGTATGGTAGGCGTATTATTTAAAGTTATGGTGTTTGCATATTGCCAGTATTCATTTCAACTTTTCAATTTTTGTTCATACTGGAAACACTCCACAATTAACTGAACTGGTTAGGATCTTACTCGCCTAAGTTTGCTCGACATTTATCGTTACTCATTGCCTGGTCAGCATGACGTTATAGTTTACACTTTGAATGATAGACTTGCAACGAAATATATTGATTTGAATGGTGTTGTTGCATAATTCTACAAAACTCATTGAAAGCTAGTCAGAATTGATTCATATTACAACAAAAATTAGTGATGAATAGATAATAGGATTTAGGAAGAAGCAAATATCTATCGCATACGATTATCTGTTCTTCACGGGTAATTTCATACAGGATAGTTCCCCAATAGTCCAGTCGTCCTGCAATTGAGATACACTTAAAATGACATTTTTTCCACATCTCTATTTTATGATTGATATTTATGTTTTGTGAGTCACTGATCACAAATATGGTGGTTAAAAGATCGTGGACCCATGGCTTTCTGAGATATTGGCCATTTTCGACCCAAAAATGGCCGTTTTCCCTAGATTTCGTCGTTTTTGGCGAATTAAAGGAAAACAACACATTTTATCGACTAGACAGTGGGAACAAATTTGTACAGAAATGAAAAATGCATCGAATCGCGGAAAATAGAAGTCTCTAAGTCATTCGGGGCCTGATATAAGGCCCATTTTGGTTTTTTTTTTGGTAACATAAAAATTAAATTTCGTCATACAAATTTTCCTCTAAGAACTTTATTTTCTGCGCAATGGTAGTATTTCATGTGTATTTTCGAATCGAACTTGGTATTCTAACCTAAAAATTATTAATTTTTTCCGGGACCTTGATTTTTCAAAACGGTCCCATCACTTCACTTTTCAATCAAAATGCTTGGATCCTAGAGATGTTGTAGGAGACATCAAACTCTTCAATTCGCAGTTTGATTTGGATCAAAAGACCCATTTTTAACGGAGTTATGATGAAAAACAATATTTTCTAAGAAGGCGGATTTTGGCGCCAAAAAATGAGGTAGACGAAAAACCAAGATTGATTCGAAAATACACATGAAATACTACCATTGCGTAGAAAATAAAGTTCTTAGAGGAAAATTTGTATGACAAAATTTAATTTTTATGTTACAAAAAAAAAAACAAAATAGGCCTTATATCAGGCCTCGAGTGACTTAGAGACTTCTATTTTCCGCCATTCGACGCATTTTTCATTTTTGTGCAAATTTGTTCTGACTGTCTAGTCGATAAAATGTGTTATTTTCCTTTAAATCGACAAAAACGACGAAAACTCTATAAAACGGCTATTTTTGGGTCAAAAATGGCCAATATCTCCGAACGCCATTGGCCTACGATTTTTTAACCCCCATATTCGTGATCAGCGACCCAAAAAAACATAAATATCAACCATAAAATAGAGATGTGGAAAAATGTCCAATCCAAATTGCAGGACGACTGGACTACAACTAATTGAAGCATTGAGCATGACATATGAATCATCAAATCACGTGAAGAATTCCACAATATTTTATGTGATTTGATGTCTCTCAATACTACCAGATTGATTATTTTCAGCCTTTAAGAATTCATAAAAAGATATCTACATTTAATTCCAAAGCGAGTGGTTACAATTTTCATCCTTGTATCAACATGATCGTTATCTTTATAAATGTCATATTATTATCAAAATGCTATGCTAGAAAGTGACATTGTCATCATATTTTTTCGCATATTGTACAGTAACGCACTGCGTTAAGGACCTCAAAATCATACAGTAATGAAACTGCACTGCATAGCAACTTAGCAACCATTACAGCATAGCAACCAGTACTGCATAAACACATCAGTATCATTCAAAATACAATTTAACAAGATAGAAAACGTTTAATTTGAGTATTATGACATTAAATATCAAAAAAACAGTTATGTTAGGAAAGGTTCCTGACCTCGCTGCACTAACCAGTTGTTGCTGAACATGTTTATCATTCCTCACAATTTTTGAAGGGGCTTCTTGGGATTTTTCATTGTTAAATATCCTTTTAGAATTTAAGATTTTATTAATAATGCCTTCTTCCAAGTATCCTCCAGCCACGATTGTACATCGACATCCCCCATGCCATTTAAGAATCTGAATATCAGCGACACTGTTAGCAAGAAAAGGTGCAAAAGTTCTTCTCGGGCATAGATCGGTGTAACTTTCAAATACTGCACAATTTTTTGTGGATTTTTTGCAATAGTATGAATGCCAATAGAATTGTTCATTTGTCATAATGATAAAACAGGAAAAATCGATTATGACTTACTGTTTTGGATTTCAATAGTAAGTACTCGTGGTAGATTTCATACCTATTGCAGTCTGAGGCTACAGCAAATACACGTTTGTTATCGTGTACGTTACAATCAACATTGTTCCAGAATCTATGTATATCTTTAGAGTAAAACTGCATAATTCAGCTCAAAAATCAATACCACTCTCAATAACAAAAAGGTAACGTTAGGAGTCTCGTTCAAAAACTTTGTAACATTTTCCATTAATAAAACTTGTCATTGTAACGCTTTAAAAATGCGGTTCCCTTTTCATATTGTGAAATATCCGTAATTTTCATTTATTTGAATCGTACTTCTGATCATAGAGTAGGTAGCCCATAAGCTAGAACATTTTTAAGGATTTTAGTCTAAAACCAACATTAAAATTAGTACCTATGTACAACACTTTAACCATTTAAAATAACCAACATTCTCGTAAAAATAGACCAGCGTCAAGTTTTCATCGATTCTTTCAAATCTTTTGGTGTTTCTCCACTCGCAGAACATATTATATACTTTCTTGTTCCTTTCATTAGATTTCACCGGAAGTCAAATGTAAGAAGCTTCCCGAGCTGCACTGAAAATATCTTTCGAATCGTTTTGATCAGGCATTTTGATATTTATTTCGAATGTCGCTGTTCAAGATGAGTTCATTTGGATGCTGTCAACCTTTGCCAATTATAAAAACATCCCATTTAGATTGCTACGATACCGAAATATTAGACCACTACTTGTTTATTAGATTTTCTTAGTAACTATCATTATAAACAGATTTTAACATGAAAAGCGAAATAAGTAATTATTTACAAAATGCGTAAAAATAGTATATGAAGCTCGTCAGAAAAGTGATTTTACTTGACTCCGTATGGTAAAATTCCACTTTTCTGAACTTTACACGTAATTAAGACCTGCTAAACCTGAATTTGATTTCTTTGAGGAATTTTCTTGGAAGAAAAAAATTGGACAAATATTATGAACGAATATCGTGAGTGAACAAAAATTCAATTTTGGAATATTAGAACATAAATGTTGCTGCATATATTGAGTAGCAATTGGAATTTCAGTCATTAGAGAGGTCAATCATCATCAATATTTTGTTCCTGTCCGTCATCTGCAACTGGAAAATGTCGTTCGATTATCGGTTGAGATGTAACAGCTTACTCAGAACAGTATATTCTCTTTTTTTTTATTCGATATTAGCCATTTTTCGGTGGCCCTTTTTCGGGAGTTACTCAGATCATTTTTCATTTGATTATCTTTTAGAAATTTCAACATGTTGCAATCAGTGTATTTTTTTTGTGAATCAGGATGTTTTCAACAACTTATTACAATATAAAATATGTACTGTCTATTTCAACTAACCGGTATTTCTGAATAACAGTTTCATACAACAACAGCATATCACAAACAACTGAACTTTTCATAATGTATTTCTGAAGATAAACTATCGTATATGCCTATGTCGTATTTTGCCTAGTATATCTTGTACATAGACATTTTTGTATAGCAAAGTCAATATAGTTTGCAGACGTAACCAATTTAAAACTCAATTTGTATCTCCAGTGTTACAGATACGACAATGGAAACATAACATATCAGAAGACGCTTGAGTGGTTGCAGCTACGACAATTAGCACTAACTCAATTTTGATGGAAATGTCACTTATTGCCTTTTTGCTCCAATGTCTTCGATTTGGCACCATCGTGGCAACTGGAACTAGTTATTAGAACTATAATATTCATATTGAGATCTCGCAACACCGTTTTCGATTTTGAAGTTATCGGCCTTTATTTCGAGAGGAATAAATTGTACGCAATTGAAGTCAAGATTCTAATCTTGAAAGTTTGGTCTTCATTTCCATAAGTCTGAGCTGACGTAACAAAATTGGAGGTTGGAACATAGTAGGAGCCAGCCTACAAATAGTATGATGCTATTGACGATATTATTGAAATTTAGCTGATCCTTTATCGACATAACTAAGCAGAATGTCGAAAATGAGGAAAATATTCAGAACCACTCAGCAATGAAGGTTATTTCGAAATTCCTCATGATCTAGGTGATCCTGATCTAGTAAGAATATGACGTGTTGAGAATAAAACCACTCGTACTCCCAAATGATTGGAAATATGATTAATGGCTGACTCGACAGTTGACGTCATGGAAATTTCCATTCCCTCCAGTTCTTCAACATTTTATAGCTTTATTCTCAGTATAATTTTCACATAATGTGTTTCGACTATACCGTTGGATGAGTTACTTATCAAATTAGACTAAGTTAGAAGTGACAACTTTCAAGGTTTCAGGAATCGCTTCATTCCGTTACTTCAAGAATTATAATTCACAAGAATTATTGGATATTGGATAGACTGTCCTACGTCTTTGCTAACGTTTCTCGAATTTATTTTTCGCTTCTGCAAAGTTCAGGCGCAAATAACGGTACATAGTACTCAGTCTGTTTTGATGTGCATTGTGGTGATGCACCGTTATTCGAAACATTTTGTTGAATTTTAATATTTCAAAACAAGTCAGTTGGCGATTTCATCGTGTCTTGTACTTCGCGGAGTATTTGACACACTGACAGTCTAGAGAGGCGAAATCTATTCAATTTGACTTGAACTCTAGTTCACTCCTGACTGTGGGGTAGCTCGTAATTGTACAACTGGCCTCATAGGATTCAAATATTATTCAACTTAACTGATTCGTAGATCGTTTAATTTCCATCACCTTCCTTGTTAGCACTATTTTTCCCTATCTGACACTTTTGCCGGTGAAGTGTATGATTTTAATATATTTATTGTTATGTATTGAAACTAAATAGAAAAAGTTCTACAATATATTCTAGGATAGTAGACTTATTCGAAATACTGAAGATGGATGTCAACATACTACTTTCAATGGGACTACCGCTCCTCGAAACAATAGTTCCCATTTTTTAACTTTTCGAAGCCATCTACAAAGTTTCAATCCCTACTACCACTAGGAAGGGAGTCGCACACACGGACATAATCTCGGAATTAGTCCGAATGAATTTAGAAATGTTCAAAACAGATGTTTTCGGGAAAATCTGGAAGCATTTCTCCAACCGGATTACAATACTTTGCTCAGATTATGTATAGTGAGGGCAATAAAAACGGCAACTGTTCGTACTGAACCTTCAGAATTTTGAGCGACACGCATCAGTTTTTTAGCTGAACTTCTAATGTGAAGATCTCTGGAGTGTCCTCCTGGAAGGACTATATACATAAGCTGGTATGTTCTAGAGTTAATTATTGAAAATTTCAGTAGTTTCGTTCTGTCATAGACTGAATTACTCATAATTATGGAATTTCGAACTTGTGATTCAATCGAAGAATAGTTTGAATGAAATGATTAATTTCTAATAGATAACTCATTAGAAAGGTTCAAATTGTGTAATGTCACAAATTATAACCAGTCGTTAGACCAGAAGAATGAATCAGCAATTTCATAAGTACTAGTTTCATTTCAACCGCTTTCGGCTTATGAGATTAACAAATGAAACTTAATGTATTGCCGGTAATAATACGCCTTTCAAACTTCCCTGGATGCTGCGTAACAAAGGACATTGAAACTTAATTCAATAGATTCGCAAAGGCTGAAGCTTATCTATAACGTGAGGTGAAATTACATAAAATGTTTGGGTAAGCTATAAGCGATCGCTTGAATTTTATCGCAATCCAGTTCCCTCCCCGACACTTCGATAAAAGCCTTGAAGAAGTGGTTTAATTAAGATAGACGACAAGCCATTATCTATCCGATTTTTCGTTCATCGCTGACGTGTGATTTTCCTTTTAAGTCTCCTATCTTGAAGACATGACCCATGAAACTACGCTTTCACGGTGTCTAATTTTAAAGGTGACTTCACCGAACTCCCATTAGATACATTAAGTGCGTTCTAGTCTCGAATTTTTAATTTCGTTAAATCACTTCGCATAAAGTGAGAAAATGCACTCCACTAAATTTAATCAGTTTTATGTAAGTCGATACTATGTGGTAGATTTCAGTTTGAAAGAATTTTCTTTTCTTGTGACCCATCTGCAGTACTGAATAAAATTAATATTTCCTGATAATCCTCCACGTCAGATACAATCTGGAATAGAATAGCAGCTAATTTCAATTCAAATGGAATTGGAAGATAATTCAAATAAATATGTGTAAGCTTTTAGTTTATCAGTACTTTGATGATGAATGTGAACCACACATTTTTACTTCAACCTTTTGTGGCCCAAATTGTGACTTGATATATGTGCTAGGAACTATTTCTTTGTGAAAAACTACGTTAGCCTGGCAATATTTTGCTAAAATGGCTGATGCACGAACAGCATCAGTTTCCTAGTTCTACGTTCTTGGTACTACATCTGACCCTATTATATTGCTACTGTGTTGGCATATCACATTGTCGTGTTGAAAGCAAATACTGTATATATGAAACGCGCCGGGACGAGATGTTAACCTTTGACAATTCGAGGGCAAGTTGAAAAGTCTGAAAATAAAGCAAGAAATGATTTATTTGGTCAAAACTCATTTAATCCTCAACATAATCTCTTTGTAGCCCGAGGCAATTGGACCAACGTTTTTCAAATTTTTCGGTACCTTCCAAATAATACGATTTCGGCAATTCTTCAAAATAATCGTTTGTTTCAGCGGAGACCTCATCGTTGGAGCAAAATCTCTTTCCGCCAGATAATTTCTTCAAGTATCACCAAATCAGGAGAATATGGTGGATGACGAACCAATTCGCGACGCAATTCATGCTATTTTGTCATTGCGGCTTCAGATCTGTGCGCCGGTGCGTTGTTCTAGTGGAAAAGCACTTTTTTCTTCTCCAAATGTGGCCGCTTTCGCTTCAAATCAGCATCGAATCGATCCAACAGCTCTGCATAATATACGCCGTTGATTGTTCTGCCTTTCTCAAGGTTATGGACATGTACGATATCGTGTGGATCCCAACAACTGTCACCATGACCTTGATGGCTGATAGACCCACTTGGCCTTTTTCGGCTTCGATCCGCCAAGACAATTCCACTGTTTCGACTATTCTTTGGTCTCTGGTGTGTTGTGATGGATCCATGTTTCGTCCACGATTACGAAATGGTACAAAAAGTCCTTCTTATTGCGCTTGAACATCGTCAAACACTCCTTGGAAGTTGTCACAGAGAGCAAATGCAATGCTATCTGGCAGATGGCTTTCTCATATTCAAAAATGTATGCAAAATGTTCCATACCCATTCGGTGGAGATGCTTATCTTCCCAGCAATCTCTTGCACTTCAACTTGTATTTCATCGAAAGTTTCTGGCGTTGAATCCTCAATTGGACGACCAGGACATTCGGCGTCCTTTATGGTCATACTATCACAACGAAAATGAGTAAATCAATCCTGAATCGTTCCAATCGATGGTGAGGAGTCCTCATAATGTTTAACAAGCGACTCTTTGGTTTACTTAATGTAACGCAAGGAATAGTGTTTAATCAAGACGCGAAATTTACTTTTTTCCATGTTCACAAAAGTCTTCAAGGTTGCCTGCTTTCGATTGGTGTCAAAATCGAACTCAATGACATATTAGTTTGAAAATTTAAATGCGTTCTAGTTGAAGATGGTACATCACAAATGTCACATGTGATTATCGATTGTGGTGCCATCTGTTTTATTTTTCAGGTTTTTTCCACTTCGCATTCGTAGCTCTAAGGAGAGACCATCGCAAATTTTGGCAATGTAAGGGTTGCCCCTGCTATTTAAGCACAGATATTTATAGGTTGAATAATTTCGAGAAACAGCACCTGTAGATATCATTATCGAATTGATCAGAGAATAAAAATCAAAAATTTTGATTCAGCTTATTATAGATAATGAAAACTATCTAGGATCTCAGAAATGCAACTTATTTTCAATATTTCGCAATATACAAAGGTTTTATGATATATTATTCATGTTGTTCCGGAGGTTTCCCCAGAAAAATGTTTTGTTACTGATAATAATCCACCCATAACATAGCCTGAGACTTGGATTTAAAGAAACCGTGGATTAACTTAAGTTTAGAATCGTTGGTGAGAGCTATCTGCAGTAATAAAGGTATGTCCGGGTACAAAATAATTAGAGATAACAGATTTACTCAATACTATCAATACCTGTCTTGAAAGAAGGGGAAAATGATAATAATGTTATATTGGTCCAACATGAATATAAAGGAAAACATCGTCTGGTTTCATATGCAAATAGCTGTCTATTAAGTTTTAGAAAATACTGCCTCAATTGCCACAATTCTGAGATTTCAGAATGACGGTTTTTTCTCTTACACAAATAGTTTTGTGGAAATATTATGTTGTTTTCAGTGTAAAAAACATGAATGGAAATGGAAACATTTTCATTTGTGACTTCTTCTAAAAATTGTATGATGTTATAAGTATTAATCAATTCCAATATCATATTTAGTGTTGATTATAAAGTTAATATGGGTTTTATAAGTTCATATTGCTCTTCAACAACTATGGACAATAATAATTTGATTTTCATCTAATCCAATTTTCAACTCTCCAATCGAGTGCTCGGATATTATATTGCTTTGGATGAGGCAATGACCAAACCCACGAATCAGCTGACTAAAAAAATCGAATGCCACTATCGAAGGTAAATCCATTTGTATCATACTATTTGAATTCATCAGGTTTCACAACTAATGACGTAGTTTTACAAACCTAGACCATGTGACAAATATTCTAATCATCGCATCTACTTCATTACCCAGCACTGGCAAGACAAATTAGTTAATCAATACGGAATAATCAATCCTCAGGCTTACAAGATTAACATGAAGTGAAAGGTCATTTCGATTTCCTTCTTTCTGTTCTATGGATCAAAATTTTTCAAAGCTTATCTGATTAATGTACCTTCTCATGATTTTCACGATTTTTCAAAATCCATACGTTTCAACTATGCTTCATTCCTCAACACATTTTCGACCTGTCCTGAAATACTCTCTTGTTTGGAGTCTACTTCCAATTAGATGCTGAAGTTCCTAAATGAGTTACTATACAGTGATATATTCAGAATGATATTAATCACTATTGTCAAATCAATGCATCTCAATTCAATCGTAATTCAAAATGAATAGTGGAATGAGAATAGAGAATAAATTTACACTCTTTTAATAATAATTATTGTTACACCACATCACAATGGCATTCTCAGAATGGGTTCTCGGGAAGGTACCGGATGCTGCTGTTATTTCTGATGGAATTGTCAATTTGTGTTCCATCTACATCCTACGATTCAATTTGAATGAGTTCATATACAGATTGACCTAGGGTTAAACCGCCAAACTCTTAGGATCGATTAGTTCGGTAAAAATGATGGTTTGTTTTTCCTATAACCTTATTCGTATTGGAGATAATGGGTGTCAAAGTTTTTAGAAAAATGTCAGTTTTTGATTTCGGTATAATTCAGTTAGAAAGCATATTTACTCCAAAAGCTTGACCGATATACATACCACTTCATTGTGTATAAACTTGTAACTGCGGTCGTAGAAAGTAATCCTTCGGTTTCGGGTTGTTTCGTACACTTACGGTATTACTCGCTCTATTCATTTGTTTAACATACATATTAATCATTGTTTTAGATGGCTCATGCGAAGAAACAATATACATGGTCGCCAAGAAAATAGAAAATAGCAGTAGAGGCCGTAAAACAAGGAGCTCAATTACGGCAAACTAGTTGTTTATACAATATTACCGTGACGACACTATTATGTGAAGATATTATAATAATAATAATTTGTTCTCCGTAATTTACTTCAAGGACAGGAACTTTTTCAACCTTAAACAGAAAACAAATGGCACACAAAATGGAGAGTGAATACGAACACATTTCGTGTTAAACTCGTACGAAAGATAAAGTTTTAGGTTCTCTAGGTTGAACAATGACAACACCTTCCAGAAGCTGTTCCGCTCTTCCCAGGTATTCATCAGTGGAATCAACTATCTCCAGCAAAGGTATAATTACCACATTAGGAAATGTTTTGGGAACCAAAATGTTCCAATGCCATCCAGCAGCTATTAATAATGGCACGCATTGATGACACAGAACTCGCGAAAGATCGACGAGGTAACAGTTGGAACCAAACTTATTTTCAAAAATATTATTGTAGATGTGATAGTCCAATACGTTGGAATTCAATGTACCCATCATTCAAATAAGTCAATATCGAAGTGGTTTGATTGATTTTCTGAACACATCTGATTTATATACAAAGGCTTTGAAAAAACCTTTTTTGAGGCATTGGGATTCATTCCTACCTTGTTCCATGAACTGCATTATTCCAGAAACTCAACAAGGTTGTGATGATTGTAGAATTTTCTTGATGGGCTCCCCCCACATGATGTCTTATCGTTTTCAGTTTTATAATTTTATGGTGAACATTTTTTATGATTAGGTGATTCGATTTCGTTGTTATATATTGAGAATATTATGATTATGAGGATTACAACAGAATACCTAAGATCCGGTGGAAGGAATACAAATTCATTATTGGAGCAATTTCAAATTATAGTATACCTGTATATATTCCTGGATGGGGCCTTCCGTGGATAGCGACTCTTGATATTGAGTAGGTTATCGGATGGAGTATCCGTCATTATGGCACCATTATTCACCGACATTTCTTCAACCATCACAGGCGGCATCCTCAGAATCTGGAACTGAGACTGATTTCAAAATGCCCTGAGGATGTCGCCTCCAACAGTCGGTAAACGTTAGTGCCATAATAACAAGGAATCCAACCGGAAATCAAAACATATCACATTTAGTCCTTCTAGTACCAATTATTGAAATTCCTTCCATTTCACAAATTAAAGATGGTGGTTAGAAGATGTGATGCCCGATAACGACAATTATCCATAAAATATTCAACAACCTAAATTCGAAATATTCGAATGTAACTATTGAAGATTATGAGCTGTTCAAAGAAATTGAAGGAGTCAATTATCAAGGAATTCTGAAATGATCTCATTCGAATTTAATGAGATTGCCCGCCAAATGTTCTGTAAAACATAGATCAATTTCAATAAGGGGGACAGAAGTAGTAATGGAAGATGCCAATATTTGAGTTCAGTAGACTTATTTATAGGCAAACGTGCCCGAAATGTTTAAATTTCTGGTCATAAAATATTACTATAACTTTTTATCGCAGAAAGAGTGGATAATTCGAGAAAGAACGGCAAGAAATGGTTCACTGGAGAGCATATGTCTACAGTTACTTTATTTGACATTACGCGTGTGTCTCCTCTTACTAACGAGTTATTTCTCAATCAAGGAATTACCGGGGGATGCACGACTGACCGCACTCCGACGCCCTAATTACAAAATTGATTCGAGGTGAAACGACTCACGGCTGAACAAATCCCAGAGGCACTTGCTTTATTAGATCATTGCTTTGCTGCACAATGCTATTACCGATGTGTGCCTTTGGTGTTTCTCTTTTACAAAATACAGATGTCTCTTGAACCGTTGGGGAGATAACTAACGGACCCTCCAAACAACATTTCAGATAAGATTATAGGAACTGTTGGGTTTTGACGTACATTTACTGTTTGAGAATATGTGCTCACAACTAATCAGTTGATACGGGACTAATGAGAAAGGAAGAATTTCATAATAATAATTACCTACATATTTTCACTAAATTTAATAGAAGTAATAATGATTCTTGACCCACCTATGAATTGTTTCAAAATTTTTTGCAAATAAGCTAAATTAAAAGTTTTATTCACTACTCTTTCATCTTTACGTACGTTTCGATCTCATGAACATCGTGAGAAAACATTCGCAAAATACATAAGCTAATGTGACCTATTTATCACATCTAACTGAATTTGATGTTGAGGAAATTTTCAGATTGAATTATGATAATAATTGTTATAATACACTCATAAGTTATTCAATCTGCAGAATTGTCCGGAATTCCTATTTTCAGTTTCAAGTGACGTCATCAATGAGGAGTCATAGTCTATTTTATACATTCATCCAGTGTCAAATTTTGGTAGTTCATGTGAGTCACTACAAAACAAAGTTATATTATATTATGAATAATTTCGAAAGTCAACGTGACAGCAGGTGTTAGTATAAAATATATATAATAACATTTAAATGTAACGATAGTGTTTTATATATCATTTCTAATGTATTTCCCGGTCCTACAATCATCCATTTGATCCACAGAATCATCCGCATCCTATTTTGGTAACAAAAGTGAGTGAAATCAAAGACGGATTGATGAGTTCATTACTCATGGACGCAAAATATCTAAAAGTATGATAAATCGTAGCAGCATAAACAGGAACCCGAAAAAATCAATTAATTATAATAATATAAATATGAAACACATAGTATAACTAACGCCTAAAATTTATATCATGATTGAGGAGTAGACGTTCTTATATAATTAAGAATGTAACAGATATTTATGATTTGAATAATGTAAAAGAGTTGAATATGTTTTTAAGCGGTGAAATGACTTGCTTATTCATTGTAACGCGTAAATTCCAATTTAACGGAAATAGCTAAAAGAAACCCACCGTTTAGAGATAAGTCATGTGTGTTGCCATGTAGGTAAGGGTTCTATCAATATGACGCTCTCTGACTGCTACACTCTATACCCTAGAAAGTGACATTGGTGACATTTGGATTTTCTTCCGTTTGTGCCTTGGTAAAGAGAAGTCATAGTTGGGGACAGTTTCTAAAACACTTGTTTTAAGACGAATTTTGGGATTTTCCTACCGTAGTAATCTAGAACATCGTTCATCGGTTTGTGTGGAATTTATTGGTTTTGGATGAATGTGTTACCATAAGAGGGTTATGCCCCATCTTCGTATACACTTGGACCTCTTGTAAAATACCATAGAGGTAATTATGTGTTATTATAATTTTTATGTAATTTTCACCTTACTTCATATGTTTTCCATTTTGGATTTCTCAGATGAGTTTCCTTCCAAAAATACAGGTAGTCTTATTCTGCTCAATCAAAATTGTTATTGTATTCTATTCATCTCCATAAATATAATATTGAACATTGAGAGGATTGAAACATTGGATGTTTTTCTACTACGGGTATTGAACCTTGGACGTTTGATTTGATCTCTACCGAATATTCTGGATGCATAGTAGTTTGGAGCCTACTTTTGTTCAAATTCCTATTAAGGACGGACGTTGAATCGATTCAAATCGTTTAAATTACACAGGCCAGAACAGATTTCGGTGATTGGGAGCTTAGTCCTGTTCCTTCATGGCTTTGATGATTTGAATCCAGAAATAATAACCGTTTTGCTCTATGAGCTATGAGTTCGGAGATACTGGCACTCCCTACATCAATGAGTCTCTTTAAATAAGTGGTTATATAGATCGTAATGAAAACCGAGTTCTCTGTTTTATTGAAGGAACATAAAAATTAACTAGTTCAAATTCAGAATAACTTAGAATATTTTCATACAAGAAGGATCGAAGAAAGTTGAATCATGGAAGAAGCGGCACAGGACACATCCGACACCGTAGTAAAAGTGACACCCGCATTAGGTAATTCAAACCAGGTAGTACAACTCCAGCAGCAAAAGCTGTTCTTTAATCTGGTCAAGTCTCTAGAAATAGTCCAGTATCATAATATGCCGTGTTGGACACGTTTTTGACGAAATATTTCGTCGTTATGCTTATCCCTTTAAACAAACAAAAGCATTTTCAAGTTTTTTCATTAACTTCTAATCAATTCAGTTGAATTCGATTCATCGGTAAAAAGAAAACGATTAATGAATCGAATGAAACTGTGATGATGCGATTCGAATCGATTCAGCTGAGTCGATTAATTGAGCATTTTTCTCATCCTCAATTCCTTTCATACTACCGAGAGTACTATCCATCCATCAGGAAGTATGTAAATGCAAAAACAAAATTTCAGGCTATCCGATAGTCGGATCGTTGTTGTATAGGCTATCTAGTTTTTATATGTACCTCGAGCGCTTATATCAGTAGAACATAATAGTAAGTTGCATCGCTTTATAATATTTGAAACAATCGAGTAATCATCATTCGAGTTTGAGAATAGATCGAGTGGAGCTTAGCTATCACAATAAAAAAAATCGGCTTTGATCCTTCGAACGCGCTATTAGAAAAACAGGTCAAAATTGACTCACCATATTTTAGAGTCACCAGCCGCGATTAACCTGCTTATAAATTTATCCAACAGGAATACGTCAACGCAGTTGATAGGACTTATAAAAGAATGAGAAAAAAAAAGGATAAATCTGAACTGCAGTTCACATATTTATTCAATAATGAAACAACATAAATTTTCCAGTAAATGAGCTGGTAACTAATCATATTGATGAGCTGATATCTTGCTTATTGATTGGATTACAAAATGGTTGCGTAGGCAGTGATTTTAATGAACTGGCAACGCTTGATTACGTAGTAACTTCTATCTTCAAATACTTCATCTTTGATATATGCCTAGTTCCATGGTTGATTAATTCATAAGCTGTGGATACGTATTTACTTAATCAAACTAAACATAATTACAAATCCTGATAAACATATCTATTGAAAATACATCAATTATTATAATGTACGGAAAATGGAGTATTATGTTAATACATAGATATAACGATTTATTGCTGGATATTTAATGTTACATCTATTATATGCTAATTCATAATTAACCGTTTAAATAGACGCAATTGATGGAATCATGTACAAAGGATGTACCTGTTTATTCAATTATTCACTACATAGAAACCGACTATCGAAATACATACAATGGAATTCGGTAATCACTGTAGAACTGAACTGAATTATTTATTTCCTGTTGCATTGATTTAGTAGATTCGAGTATACAATCAGCATGTGTCGTCATTGACCTAATTATAGAATAACTCGCAACTTCCGGATAATTTATTATTTTTTGAATCATTCATATACATTTTTTCCTAGGATACTGGTCGCCTGAGGAAGCTACACCTCTGCCACTAGGATTTTTTGTGTATTCCATTGTTCAATATCCATTCCGTGACTAGTCACCTAGTTCATCTGCCGAAGTTACTATTAGTCCATTCAGATATACCGTTATGATAGTACTGTACTATTTAAATTTATTTTTCTTTTGGTTGCTCAATGATGGATGCCGTCGACCATCAGATGATGGAATATATTTTCTGTTCCTTCAATCATACATTTGACACGTATAAATCTCTAAGATATTTTGCTAAGAAAAGCGAGGGATGTCAGTGAACGGTATTTTTATGTTTATCCTCGTTCATAATATGTCCTCTCCCTATGCATCCTATGCAGCGGTCAACGGTATAAATGCAAGGTACCCCAACTTGTGTTCTATATAATATTATTATATAGTTTATACGGCCTAACTACTACTTACCTACATATGAATTATTGTATGATAGTTTTGAACCTAACTTCATATCCAAACTTGTAACTACTTTCAACATCTTTCTAAATATTAATTGTTAGTTTACCGTTGATAAATTAAATCGAATAAATAGTTCCCTTTGAAATTCATTTATATGTTACCTCAATGCTATGAATATCACATAAGTATAATTCTATGGTCACACGGGATCATGAATAATGTTTTGGTTTTGTGTTCTATTTTATTTTTGTTTTTCACAGATTGACAATATTCTACTACCACATATTATTTTGCTAAAACAAAAGCTATTAGAGTTCATCCTATGAAACTTTGCATGACGTTGGATATTAACAAAACACGTCGTTCAAGACAAATGAAGACACATTCGTTATTTTCAATAAAATGTTAATATCAAATTATTTTTCGTTTCGGTGAGTACGCCAATAGCTACATTTTGGCAATAGACTACGCCATACTTATTTCGCGACACACATTTCTTCATCTTCACGTAAATGAACAATTTAGGTCAATTGTTTATCAACATATAGAGTCTTCCGATTTCAGCGAAAACATATTCAATTAGGCTGAAATTGTTGGTATTGAATTCAGGTATTACATCTATATAGTGTAGGTACGCATTTTCCATTTTGTTCACTTTCTACAACAATTTATTCAAAAATTCTTGAAGATCGAATTAAATATCTCGGTGGTCAAATGTCGGATCGCAAAAACACAAGATTTATCGGGATACGATGAGTACTAGAATGAGTAGACATGAATCCGCCATTTTGAATTTTATTTAAAATCCTATTTATTAGTTAATATTTGTGAAATATCCGAAGTAAGTTTTTGCTAAGAATGAATTGAGATAATGAAAAAAAAAATTAATTTAATAAACATTTTGAAAAACTGCAATCGATTCATACTGTTTATAATTGTCGAATTTAAATATTATAATGTAATTTTGAAATATTATTTATGTTAAAAATAGAAAAATATGTAACATCTAATTCAGAAATACACTCTTCTCTGAAATATTCGAAATCGTTTCCTATATCTGAAGCTATACTCTTATTTCAGACGAATAATATATTAAAATAATATTCAAATGATTAAATTCGCTACTTATAAACAAGTGCGAAGAAAATGAATTTTCTCAAAGTGTTTACTAAATCTCAATTTTTTCTTTTATCTTAACGTATTCTAACAAAAGCTTACCTTGAATATCCCACAAATATACGCTAAAGAATAAGACAAACTATTATAATACCTACTGTAGATGAATTCCTCTATTTGAAATTGAGAAGAGAAACGAAAAAACTAGCATGCGCATTGCATATATCACATCTTTCATACAACACATATCCTTATAATCGAGCGCGCGTTGCCTTAGCAGTATGAAACGTATATAGTTTTCGAGCGCCGAAGTTTTTACTTTTCTTTAATTGTGCATATCTTTCGATTTAATTAAAAACTAGTATCCGTTTTCAAACTTAAGATAGTATTGCTTAACTCTTCATATCAATCCATGTTTTGTTGGGAAATATCAAAATGACGGATTCATGGCTACTGATACATCCGGTATGATATCTCAGGTTCTACTTATCTGATCTCAATGTGAACGAAAATATGTGTTTTCGAGAAAACGTTCATATGCCGAAAGTCACGTTACGATCCGTAATTTGACCGCGGAGATATTAAATTTGTTCACTTTGGAAATTATTGTAGAAATTCAACAACAAAAAAATGTACCAACCTTAAATAGGTCCGATAGTTGAATTTAATAACAACACTTTGAGCCAAATTAGATCAATTTTCAAGAAAATCGCACGTCTTCATATGCTTATGAACAATTGATTTAATTTGTGTAATTACTCGAAAATATAAACATGTGTATCGCATAAAGATACGGCCAAAATTTAGTTCGTGACGTATTTATTAAAATGATTGAGCAAATACATTATGAGAAAAAATTTGTTCATACACATCATTAATTTGTTAATAACTATTTACTGGAAGAAGCAAATGAGTCATTACTGGGGACATAAACGACCTGTTATGTTGATATCTATCACCATGCAAAATTTCATACGCTTAACTCGGATAGTTTTTGTTGTATACGCATTTTTCGGAAATTCTGCAACTAACTTAAATGTAAAATGGAAAATAATAGCCCAAACTTCAGACAATTTTCCCATTGTTTTCTTAGCCACTATTTGCTCAACAATCGATGTTAAGATCGCGTTAGTCTCGGAAAAACTATTTTGAAACCTACATTGACTGGCCTATATACTGCTGTTAAGAAAATTGGGCTTAGTTATGTGAGATATTATACCTATTTCAATGGATAAAATGTACACGAGCAGAAAGCATGTTATTAATAGTAATTAATTTCATATAACGGATGAACTACTCGGTAAAAATAATTTGAGAGAACATTGAATACATTCTTGTCAAACTACATTCTCATAATGGTATCACATACGCTGTATTGCTCAATGTGCGAATCTTAAACTTCTGAACTCAATTAAAGCTATGAAATTATAAGAAATTAATAAGTGTGAAAATTCAGATCTATTGTTGAACAACCCATACAATTTAGATGAAGTTTCATTGCTGAATTGATTTCAATAGCTATGGTTTCACAACTTGTACCCATTATAGATATTAGATTTGCCCTAATTTTCCAACTACCGTTCCCTACCTCAAGCTGATTCTCAAATCGTTCCTAGTAGCTGACCCATACTTCAATTCATGTTCATGTGAATCTCCCTAAATAGTTCAATTTATCTCAGAAATTCACATACTTTTATGTTTAAGTACCTACGTGGAAAAATCACCAGTTCGGAATATTCGAATAATATTCTGGTACTGACAAATTTAATCATTAAAAAAATGCCGATACTCTTGAATATGAGGAAAAGTGATATGTTAAAGTTTATAAATGTTGGGTTTTGGAGTGCCGAAAATTATCCCTCTACAAGTATGATCAATCAATCGTCTGGTTCACATACTGATGTGATCAATGAAATAGTTACGAGACAAAGGAACAATTCGTACAATTTTTCATCTCTTTCAGAACAAAAATTTTGTCAGACATAATTAATCATTGTGATAGAAGAGTATGGTGCATCGTTTGCGCCATAATTATTACTTATTTATATTTTAAACATCTTAGAATATATATTCTATTTCACAATATTTATTGAATAATTTTCTATATATATATATTGATCATGTTATAAAACGTTTCCAACTACAGGGGCTCTGAAAAGTCAAGTAATTCCATCGTATTCTGCTCTGTTGGATAGAAACCTACCTATAAGTAAGTATATGGATACTGAAATATTCTCGATTCGTTATCTCTACTTTGTATTCAGTCAGATATCATGCGACAAACAATTTTGGATGATTTGGTAAAGAAATTTCATAGCTCAAATGTTTTGAATGATTGTATTTTTTATTCTTCTTCTAACATATTCTCACTGATATATAAATAACTTCCGATTGTGTAAACGAATAAAATTCACAGACACATCAACATATTCAATATTCATATATTGAAATGGATTCGAACGTTCAGAACAAAATGTTTCCATGTATTACTGTTTTACTAAACTCTGTTTCGCTAAGTCTAGTCTGGTTTATCTATCAATCAATGTATTTATTTTATAAGTATAGAAATAAATAACTACATTTCACAAAAGGAACGTATTTTGAATTTTATGATTATGAAAAACAGACATTGTTTCATGGACTGAATCTTCTGTGCAATTTACTAATCGTAAGGCTCAAAATCCCCCTGGGAAATCTTGTCAATACACTGCTTAAAATAAACTTGGCTTACTTTTGTGTCTGGACTTCCATCTCCTATTTCCTCTGATGAATTCATTGCTTTCCTCATTTTGTGGTTTAATACTTCAAAACTTCATCTAAAATGGAGTTAGTTCATATTTCTTTCCTAGTTCCTTCATACATTCCCATTAAGTGTACATGCTTATATAAGGTATTTTTTACTGCATTTTCGGACATTAACACACTGATTAATACAAAACTTGCAAACTGCAGTATAGGGTATAGTGTCCTACTTATACATATACTGCAAATTTATAGTATGTTAAAGATTTTTAATGACTACTTTGAATTGTCCATGTACTTGAGGGTAATTTTTTACCTCCACATTGTTATCAAACATTAATTCGGTTTCGATAGCTGTTCGCATTTGGCCGTTTAATATCCAAAATCTTCTTTCACATTTTTATGTCTACCAGGTCGTCAATTGTGTCTAGTAGCTTCTCAATGTCTTCATTAGTTTCATTGATTATTATCTCCATCTCATTTCCTCAAAGCTGAATATAGTCATTCCTTTTTTCCTTGAATATTCCAGTTGTTTACAACTGAACACCTAAGAATGAAAGTGAAATATGACATATTCTATGCCAAAAGGAATCACCGTTGTGTACATGATGTACTACCATCGGTGTTATCAGGCCAAGCCTGATAATTCCTCAGACTAATATATTAGCCTGAGCGCCTCCAGTGGCGAATGAACGAAGCTAAAATTTTATCTGTATTCCTCACAACTTCCACATATTTAGATTCCACAATCCATATATAAATACAACATGATCAATATATATAGAAAGTTATTCAACATATATTGGGAAATTCAAAATATGCAAATGGCACCTCATAGAAGAGATAGCATGATCATATTATTTGAAGGATTGTACTCACAAATTCTCTGGAAGATATTGTTCATTGTAATACAGATATGAAATGACGATTGATTTAAGATATCAAATTATGGATAAAAATAGTAATTGTGCGTGGGTATGAGCGTAACATACGGTGGAAACGAGTGCGCCGTTCCTATTGGTCGTATGGATTTGCAATATTGCAGATCGCTTTAAAGTGATGAATATAGGAAATGTATAGTATTTGAGCACAGCAGTATCGTTTCGAGTGGCATTTCTGACAGCCATATTAATTTTTCCAATGGATCGATGGTATTTTATTGAATCATAAGAACAAACATATTTTCTGGTTATAAATATCTATCACACGTATATATTCAACCAGTAGAAAAGTCCCATATACTCATTCTAGGAGTGAGTGTTCCAAATGCTATTTACCAGAAGATATATGTCTCCTAAAGAGATAATAAAGGAGGTAGTAACATCATATTCAATCGAGCTGAAACTCCAGGAAAATGAAGGAAATTATTCTACGAATTACGTAAAATTACAAGATTCATCACTTCATTATTATCGGTAGGGAGTATTGCTCACACATAGTTTTCAGGAAAACGTTATTATCTGTGACTCAAATAACCATAAATATGTAGGAATTAGATATCCAGATGTTGGATAAGTTGCATAAAAAAATACTACTTCGTGGACTACTTCCTGGAATGATATTCCCTAGTGTAGTATGATCCGCCTAAGATATCTGCACAGCTGTATGGACAGTGATAAATTGTAAATACATTAACTGACCAAGATACCATGAACATATATAACGTTGGTTGAGATCACGGTCGTATATACAGGTCTGGGAACTCTATGTTTGACATGAGTCTCTTACATGTTGCCAAACTCGTAGTCCCTTGCTCAGCCACCAGCTGGCGCATGGATTGAAGTATATTGTCAGGATGTCAGGATTAGGCGCCGTATCGTACAAACACTGTCCTATACGTGCCAGAGAACATCCCTCGACTCATGCGCCACCCTTTTGCTACTACGCAACAGATTACGCGTAGCGGACTCACTTCTCACAGGAAACAGCTTCGAGTTTCCAGACATATATATATATATATATATATATATATATATATATATATATATATATATATATATATATATATATATATCTATATACGACCGAGGTTGGGACATACTCTTGGAATATACTCGTGATTGAATCGGTAAAATTCTCCTTCTCTAGGGTATCAACGATTGAAGTAATGTGAGTATAGTTTGTCAATTACAAGTTTATCAAAATTTCCCATTTCTCAGTATTAGGTGTTTGTGGTAGACGAACTGGTAAGAACACTGCTAAATTATCTAACAATTACATGTCACTGAAGTATATTACACACAAGTTTAAAATAAGTTTCCGTCAAGGATTACCTCTGATTGAGAAAAACCTAAAATCGTCCAAATAGTGCCGAGTAATCAGATTATAAGAAACCAAAGCAAGAGCGTTTGTTATTGGACAAGGGATTATCGGAGTCGTTTCGGGTGTAACTTACAGCCGGGATTTGCGGACAGTTGAAATGGCCAGCGGGACAGGACTCTTCGTTATCTAACTTACGGAACTAACTTTCAACTTTCGATTCCCCTTCGACCTAATGATGCTCAAATCATGTTTGCTCATCTAAATCTAGTTTTTGTTGGAAGTGCGAAAATATGGAAACAAGATCGGAAGTTTTAAACGTTTCTGTGTCCAAACTGAACAGTACTATCAGTAGTAATAATGAAAGAACTTTACAATAATCGGATTATGCATCGATAATACGGTTCCGTTTTCGAGAAGCGTAATGTAAGTCTACCCATTATTTCGATATCCGTGAAAAGTAATTATATATAGAAAAATTGTTCTTGTGTAAAAGATGAAATTTCTGAATAAATGAAATAAAAATTACTTTGTTTTTGCACCACTTTTAATAATAACATGAAAACGTACAGTTTCAACAACGAAGTTCCATTAACAAGAGGGTGAAAAATTATGAAGTGAACAATAAGCATTCCGAGTATAAATAGGAACTGTAGTACAATATGGTTAATAAGATTACAATTGAAATTGAGGGATCATCGGAAATTCCCAAAAACGTAGATCACGGGAAAGTACAATGTGAATTAAGAAACAATTTGTGCCTGAGAATAATTATTATTTCATGTCCTGAGTATCACAATAGTGCTTTGAAAGACTGTGGAAAAGATCACTCTGGTATAGATATATTCTGATCATTCATAATGTTGAATAGTTGCGGCATTGAGAATGTGTTAATTCATTTTTAACTCATAAAGTTATGGAAATAAAACCACTTATTTACACTGAATAAACAATGAATGTTTTTTATTGTCCACTATTGCTTACATATGTTTCAACACACAGTGTCATCAACTGACAGATGAAGTAACATTGAAAGAGAATACCTTCATACTATGATGACTATACTTATTAAGTGGAGGGGAATGCCATTAGTTACAGAATATTTGAAGAACTACTAAAGAAATGATTAATGATTGGTCAATAATAAATGTCCAATTGATCATTCGAATATATTGCAATCATTGGAAATTGTCAAACATGTTCAATACAAAAAGAATGTAGTTTTAAATGATCAATTGGACATTTATCATTCAAAAATTATTAATAATTTCCTTAATAGTTCTTCAAATGTTCTGTAACTAATGGTATTACCCTCCACTTAATATGTATAAACATTAAAGTATAAAACCGTACTGTCGATGTAATATATATAAAAATTCTCGGGAAATAGGTCACATTAACACTTTGTTTTAAATATTCGTCTTTACGTACGTTTCGGTCTCACGACCATCATCAGAAGACTCACTATGTCTAAAAAGGGGTTTATTAAAACTAATTATAGCACAAGCGTCCAAATCGCACAATTTAACTTCAATCAAAAGAGCTCACGCCGTCGAAACGAACAGAACTACGAATAATCGAAATTGTATCGTCAGTATTAAAGTATGAAAAATTTTTTTGTAGTAAGAATCCGCTATTCAGTAATATTATTAAAATATATGAGTGCATATTGGTATTCTCACAACAACTGAGAGAACGAAGTTATTTGTCGAGTATCTACTTTCGAAACCAGATGTGTAGGATTTATGAGTAGGTACTTAAGAAAGGTTTCAGACCTGTACTGGAAAATTACTATTACGCATTTTTCCTAAAAACATTTTCAACAATTATAAAGACGTATGTAAGAATTTGCAAGGGATTATTTAATCAAATTAGTATAAATATGACTTAGATTTTGTGTGTCTACCCTATGATTCACAGATTTGGGGTCCCGTTTTATGTGAATCATCTCCAGGATAGATCTTTTATAATAATTAGTTTCCTTAGTTAAGATATTAACATTTTTGTGATCAAATTGATGGTTATAATCAAAGCAGTGCATAGCAAGGGCGGTGGAATTTTCTAAGTTGTTATTTCTTGTGCTATATTTATGGCCGTACATTCTTTTTTGCAATATTGTTCAGAGATTCCAGTATAGGTTCCATCACAATCTAAACAATTCAATTTATACACTGTGTGGGTTTGTTTATCTTTGGGTATTACAGGTTTTAGATTTGAGAAATATCTAAAACGGGACCCCAAATCTGTAAATCATAGGGTAGACACACAAAATCTAAGTCATATTTATACTAATTTGATTAAATAATAAATAATGAATTCTTACATACGTCTTTATAATTGTTGAAAATGTTTTTAGGAAGAATGCGTAATAGTAATTTTCCAGTACAGGTTTGAAACCTTTCTCAAGTACCTACTCATAAATCCTACACATCTGGTTTCGGAAGTAGATACTCGACAAATAACTTCGTTCTTCTCAGTTGTTGTGAGAATACCAATATGCTCTCATATATTTTAATAATATATGAATATATGAATACCCCAAAAGAAAAATCGATGAAAACAAAACATCTGCCAAAAATCTGTGGAATGTTGTTAGAGAGTTCTGCAATAAACCGAATATTAACAATGCAATTAACAAAATTAAGTCTGATAATGGTGCTGATATAACTGACAAACTTCAAATTGCAAACCATTTCAATCAATATTTTTCTAGTATTGGTGAAAAAATGGCTAATGCGATCCCTCAAAGTGCAGAGATAAAAACCAAAACTAAAAACGTCAACTCATCAATATTTCTAAAACCAACAGACCACATTGAAATGAAAGAGCTCATTAGGGAATTAAAGAATAAAAAAGCTAGTGGCCTTGATGGAATATCTAACGAAATCTTGAAAATAACCAGTGATTTTGTATGCCAACCGATATCGTGTATTATTAACCTATCGTTACAAAAGGGAAAAGTCTCAAATCACTTCAAAAATGCAGTTATAAAACCGATTTACAAATCAGGCGAAAGATTTCTTGTAAGCAACTATAGACCTATTTCCTTAATTTCATCAATAGAAAAATTGTTTGAAAGAGTAGTTAAAAACCGCCTAGTTAGTTTTATCAACAAGAATAAAATAATCTCCCCCCACCAATTTGGTTTTCAAGAGGGCAAATCTACTCAATATGCTATTGCCAGATTAACATCCATCGTTTATTCAACTATTGATCACAAAAAATCTTGTTTGGGAGTGTTTGTTGATCTGGCAAAAGCTTTTGACACAGTAAATCATAGATTATTAATTGATAAATTAGAATGCCTCGACATTCGTGGAATTGCATTAGATCTTTTCGTAAGTTATCTCGAGGATCGAAGGCAAGTTACGAAAATAGATGGTATGTTCAGCCAAGATGAGATTTCAACAGTCGGTGTTCCCCAAGGTACCGTTCTTGGGCCGATACTATTTATACTTTATTTAAATGATTTACTACAATTGGACTCAACAGGAGTAATGTTATCATTCGCCGATGACACAGCAATTATTTACGTGGGAAAGAACTGGTCAGAAATCCAACAAATTGCCTCTGATGATATTCAAAATATATTCAAGTGGTTTGATTCGAACAAACTGACCGTTAACGCTTCAAAACCAAAAATTGTACCTTTCACTTCAGATAAACCATTTTTACCGGATTATAATACCATCTGTGTATCAAATCATAAGCTTGAGGTCGTACACACCTGCAAATATCTAGGCATCCATATTGACTCCTTTTTGAAATGGGACGTTCACGCTCGCAACATCACGAATAAACTCAGAGGCCTCATTTACAGATTCAAACAACTTGTGGAATTTTTATCTCACAAACAACTGAAAATTATATACGCCGCTTTTGTTGAATCCATATTACTATACGGTATCATTGGATGGGGTGGATTAAGGAATAATTATCTGAAGAATCCAATCAATATCATTCAGAAACTCATATTGAAAATTATTCTCAAAAAACCTCGCAGATTCTCCTCAGAACAATTATTTGATAATTCAAAAGTAATGGACACGCGACAACTCTTTTGTTTCAAAGCTCTTTGTTTCCTATACTCAAATAGGCATTATACTTATAATATACCACATACTTACGGTACGAGGCAAAATACACAATCCGCTATGTATGCCCCGACTACTCATAAAGCACTTGGTCAGAGAAGCTTCTGCTTTATTGGATCGAAATTTTGGAACAATTTACCGAACACCTTGAAAAAAATTAATTCAGCTCGTCTTTCCAAAAACAAATTAAAGGAATGGATATTCGTAAATGACCGAAAGTTTTTCGCCAATGTAATTGATTCATTTTTAGTTAACATATAATTTTGTCATTATTTCTGTACTGTATACTATTTGTCATAGTTGTATCTATATGCATATATATACCGAAGACAAGTTCTTTGATGAACTTAGTCGGGTACCCATTCTTGTTTATTTAGTGTACCTACAATTTCATTTAGTATTATGTTAAGGAAGGAGATATACTTTTGTATTTTATACATAATGTAAATGTAATGTAATGATATGTACGTATTCCTGAATATTCATTCATTCATTCAATAATATTACTGAATAGCGGATTCTTACTGCAAAAAAATTTTTTATACTTTAATACTGACGATACTATTTCGATTATTCGTAGTTCTGTTCGTTTCGACGGCGTGAGCTCTTTTGATTGAAGTTAAATTGTGCGATTTGGACGCTTGTGCTATAATTAGTTTTAATAAACCCCTTTTCAGACATAGTGAGTCTTCTGATGATGGTCCTGAGACCGAAACGTACGTAAAGACGAATATTTAAAACAAAGTGTTAATGTGACCTATTTCCCGAGAATTTTTATATAAAATTCATACTGGGTCAAGAATCTTATTATTGTCGATGTAACTTTAGTTTATCACTTAGCTCACATGAAGACAATGTGTGTTGAAACATATGTGAGCAATAGTGAATATTAAAAACATTCATTGTTTATTTAGTGTAAATTAGTAGTTTTATTCCCATGACTTTAGAAGATCTCTTATCATATTGTTATAGGAGTTTTTGACATGTTTATGAATTTCTATTGATTTTTAATGTATCTACTTTGAAACCTTTGGTATGATTGTGTAAAATGCTAAGACTATCTAAATTGGAAAATGTGTGACCTGTCTGAAGGAACAATAATGTTCTAGGTATCTAAGTTTGAAATTACGACAAGTTCTACTATATAAAAGTTATCATCACATGCCGGTCAAATTAGCTTATAAACCCCAGGTCCCCAGGTTCATTATATTTATTGGTTTTGTCTATAACATTATATATAAAATGGACGAATTTAGTTTGTGGTTCCGAACTGATTTCAATATTATAAAACGTTAACAATGTTTTCGCTTTGCTAACCATATTTCAGGAACAGGTCTCACATTTCCTGATTTAGATAGGCTAAACATTTTACATAAGCAAACCGAAGGTATCAAATTAAATATATCAGAATTACTAGGTGTCAAAAACGTCTATAACAAGATCATAAATGATCAGTTAGACATATTGGTATAGTGATCGTTTCCTTTGCCTTTCAAAGCACCATTAGAATAATTCTTATATTAAAATAATAATAATCATCCTAATGTACAAATTGTTTTTCAATTCACATTAAACTGTCCCCGGAATCTACCTGTTTCTGAATTTCTCATGATCTCCTAGTGTCAATTGTGATCTTATTAACCCTATTGTACTTTAGTTCCTATTTATACTTGAAATTTTCATTGTTCATTCCATAATTTTGTACATGGTTGATATTGACACTTCGATGTTGACGCGTTTGTTCTCATGTTATTATTAAAAGTGGTACTAAAACAAAGTAATTGTTCTTTCATTCAATCATAATGATAAATTACTATAATGTAACAGCTTCTAACGTCGATTTTGTTGAAATAATATTTCTCTTGATTAACCTGAGATCGACAGTATCATACTTATCTAATATCACACAACACATTTCAAATGGTATTGATGAACATGGATAAGTTGATGTCGTGTGTACAGATTTTCCAAATTATTTTATACGTGATCTTAAAATCTTATAATAAAACAACTGCAAGGCGAATTTGGCTACTCTAAAAGTTTGGTGAGTTTTTCCGGTCCTACTCATCTAATAGGTCACACGTAGTGGCTTGTAATGGACATATTCCTATGCATACACTCCTATTTCAGGAGTGCCGCAAAGGTCTAACACAGGTCCACTATTGCTTGTTTTATTCATAAATGGTTTACTTATGTTATAAAAACCGCACCATTTCCATTATTTGCAGACAATTACCCATAACCGGAACTGTCTTGAACTACTATAAATATTTCATTGAAAATATTTATGTTTGGACAGTTGAGAATAAATAACCCTTCAATATTGATAAATGGCAGATCTTAACGTAAACTCGTGAATCTACCGATTCAATATATAAATGGATTTGTATGGACAATAGTTAGAAATATAAAATATCACCAATGACCAATCAGTTCGTAATCATGTTATGCATGCTTCCAACAAATTGTTAGGTTTCATAATCCGCAAAACCAGACAATTCAAGAGCATTGAGTGCATTGAACAGCTGTACTTGAGTCTTGTTCGCCCTCAACTGGAACATGCTTCCATAATTTGGTGCCCGTACTATATTATACATATATGCAGTTGAAATAATTCAAATTAAGTTAGTGTCTGAGATATATTATGTGGTTGAAGAGCATGGGATATATGACTACTGCATGTGTAAATCAATTTCGTGGTATATTCATCATTTAATGTCTTGAAAAGCGTAGACAATTGAATGATTCTCACCTATCTGTACAAATTAATCTAAGATAACATTGACGATATCAATTTCTTGTAGACAATCAATTTGAATGATCCATCTAGGAATATAATATGCGACAATATGGAACCTTTTATTAGGAAAATGCAAGAACCAGCTACCACATTCTTTCGCCATTATGTATATAATTCCATAGAATTATCTCAAACTTGATTAATTGTTGATAATAGATATGAAATGTCAATCATAGAATAACTAATTCATACAATAATCATAGATATTCAGAATGGCATAATCTTGAAATGTCTTATGTTCAACTAGATTCATCCCATTTCAAATTGATAATTAGCCATATCTCTTTGATAATTAGCCATAACTCTTTCACACACAACCGATCGAATGTTTTCTGCAGTTTTAATTGAATCTCAAAGACACACGTCGGCTGCAGACGCATTCCATTAATCAAAATCATCTATTCTTTTATAAATTACATGGAAACACTAATTGACAATTTTTGATAAAGATAATAAACTGTTATCGAAACGTCAAAAAGAGAATTTTTATTTTATTTTCAGTCTATACCATAGATCAACTATTCACGCATATACATCTGAAGTATACATAAAAAGGTATATACATTAGGTATGGTAACTTTCACATTTTCCTTGCAGAACTAATATGGAGATCAAAAGGAGAATTACGTAATAATTATAAGTATGTGATGAGGTTTCTAGATCTGAAACACTGCAAACTATCGGTTATAGATAACTGTTTAATTCTTTCATTGAGCCCATCAGCAGGACGAGTCACGATAGACATTTACGCCATTCCTATTGTTCGTATGAATTTAATCTGCGAATCGCTTTCAGTAGTAGTAGTCAAATCATCGACATATACATATGGACTGCGCGTGGCAATGATAAGCGCGTCTAGTGCAGGCGAGAGAGAGGGAAAACGAAAAGGCCGGCTCGGGACGTAAACATACTAGCTGCAGTACGCAGCGGCCAATAGAAACACGATAGAGCCGGCCTCTCCGTTTTCCCTCTCTCTCGCCTGAATAGCCGCGCTAATTATTGCCACGCGCAGTCCATATGTATATGTCGATGAGTCAAATAACTATAATCCTAAGTACTATAGGTCGTGGACTTCATGATGAGGTTAAATTAATCACACTGTGCGTCATGAATGTAATGTTCTTCATCGTCACCTCACCAGACAGTAAAGTAATAACATACAGTATAAAACAAAGAGTTGTGAAACACATAAAACCATGTTGAAATATACTTCCAATTTCATGATATGGTGTATTATGTTTTGACGCCTTTTCACGCCTTTGGAAGTTTTTTATTATTCGAAATATGTTAGTTTACTGTACCTACAGGTGTTAGCTGTATCCGCGGGCTGAGTCTGCAGACAACAGCTAGTGGATATGAAATGTTAAAAGCGAATTAGGAAATCATAGTGGGCGTAGACTTACTATTATTATGAGGACAGGCCATTCATTAGCACACGCTTTTGATCTACTGTGTGGTTTTTGTGAAAATATAAATAAAGGGATTCCTACCAGTTGAATAACCATCATTTGTCAGTTTCCTTTAATGAGTAGTGAGTCAAGTATTACGCTGCTTCATTTCCTCATCAATCGAATTTTGCAAAGGCTATTAGGAAGAATATATTTGTAAGCCTTCTGGTTAAGACGGAGTAATCGTCAGCGGACGGAGTCGTTCTTGATTCAGTAGAGGTATTGGCAAAAGTAGGTTCTCGTGTAGCGAGCAAACGGTAGACTTGAAATTTTGACATAAAATAGATATCATGCTCGAAATTTAGTGGCATCAAAACTCGAAATCGTCCCTGGAGACGTTTCCAAATTATTGAACAGAGCTTTCCGTCGAAATACTCAACGCTATTCGCTCTGTTTCACGCGGCTTCCTGTACGATAACTATCTGAACGATTATAGTATAAACTATATGATAACACGCTCGCGATCGCATCTGCTGGTGCGTCATCCGACAAAGGGTTAGCGCGTTCCGTCAGCGACACACGACAAAGGGCTAGCTCTAGCATCCGGACTACTTTCAATGTTGATAATCGCAGTTCCGTATAACGGAGGTCCAGCGTTGATTGAAAGAGTCAATCTTTCAATTTTCAATCAACGGATCCGGTTAATCGGGCTTATCTGTATTTCATATCCTTGAGTACTTTGAAATTACACAGAAAATAAAATTATGAGAATATATAAGTTTTTTAGAAATCAAGTTCAGACGGAGTGAGTGATTGCGAACAGTGAAATGGACAAATAAGATAAATATAAGATTTTCACTAGTTTAATCAAGAAGGAGCGAACGTAGAAAACGAAGTCTTCCTCCTTTCTGTCAATCACACAATTCGTCTTAACCATTTAGGCATATGTGCAACGTACTGACCATAGAATAAATAGTGAGAGGAAGGAGCGGAATGGAGTGAATCGAAATGGAGGCTGCATATAGCGAATCGGTGTTTCAGTTATCCGGTGACTCACCCGCATCAGTGCTTAGGATTCGCCATAAAATCTAAAATGATAATTTTTGCAGCTTACGAATGTATAACTTATTATACATTTGTCTAGAGGGATTATGGTGAGGTAGGAGGTTCCTATATGAATGGACTGTGATTCATTGATCAAGCGACTTCCTAACTTTTGTTAGCAAACTAGCTATCGGTTACTCTTACGCATCAAATTTATATGATTATAGGAACGGGAAATATATCGGATAATAACTATAAATGAGAAATAATCACCTTCATTCACTGAAATTATTGGTGAATGTGCTGAGGACCTTTCGGCTACCAAGTTGTCATCATCAGAGGAAACTAAATTAGTGATCAAAATGTGCTTGTTTAAATACTATTTGGAGATAATAATTCAAACAAAGGGTTAACCCCATCTGAAACTAAATTGGTATTTGATTTCTCGTTTCTACATTTTCACCCCTTCTGAATTACGTACAAAAAATCAAGCTTCAGCAACTAGGCAGACTATGGCTTGCGCTCTTTCCCGTCTCAATCTTTCGGGCATGAGCAGCGTACTAACCGACCCCCTTCTTGGTTATATTTATTACAGTTCAGAAATTTCCCACCTCAACCTAAATTTTATTCAGTTATCAAGTTCGAAGAGAAGTTCGCTAAAGAAAGTGCTGGAGTAAAAATTCTTTCACCATAGTATATCACACAAAAAGTTTAAGCAATTTGGAATATCCTAACGTCTGTATGTATATCACGGGATGTTTGTGGACACGATAACTCAAAAACGAAAGGTCCTATCATATTCACATTTTGACAAAATTCATTAGCTGTTCGGTGACGAACACCATTGTTTTTCAGATGAATCGTGTGATAAAACACCGTTTTCTGAAGGGTTCGGAATTGAAAAAAAATTATAACTGCAAGAGTATCTATCCAAAACTGTTACTTACAGTAAATTTGAGTCTATTTAAAACTGATTTCATTCAAATTTCAACAAAAACTGAAAAAAAAAACAATTATTGAAGTAATCCTGATTTCATACCATACATTGAGACTCTATGAGAGACTGCGCAGTGCTCTAGGGATTGGAATAGTTGGCTCCCAGTCAGTACGCTCGGGTTTAATTCCAAGAAATGGAAAATTTGTTTTTGTAAATTTTCTTGAAATCATTATCAATTTGAATAGTATATAGTTGTATACAAATAATGAAATAAATAATTTATTTGATTACCATTACACAAATACGAGGATAGTATTAAAGAGTGTGAAACAATTATATAAAATACGTCATAAACACTCAGTTACTCACTCACAAAATTTGTGATTCCGATTGAATTTTTATATTTCTCATCTTTGAAGTACTGTATAGTACTAAAAACAGAAAATCCTAAAATTCCGTCTCCCTTGCTAAACATTATTTTCGTTACAATCATTTTGAATATAAAATTGTTGATATTTTATCTAAAGGAACCAATTAATATAAAAGATCTATCCTGGAGATGATTCATATGAAACGTGATACTAAGCTTGTAAATCATAGAACCGATGTACAATCATTGAGTCACATTTATAGAAAATCAATTAATTGAACACTTGCAAATTTTCACCTATTTCTTCATATTGTTCAAAATTGTGTAGAGGTTGAAAGCCGATACAATAAATCAGTAATTTTGGTACAGCTAAGACCTGACTATCGTAGTCATAGAATCACAGACGGAAATATATTTAACACTGGTGTTGATGTGACTTATTTTCCAAGAATTCAAATATAGTTATGATTCATTTAATAACATTATAAAAGCTTCTCAACAATTATTATGATGCTCCAGAACTTTAGTCTCTAATAACTTCTCATGTGTGTATCAGACGTGTCAGAGCTAACAACCTTTTCGTACTCATCCTCCGTCGTACTAGTTGTGCCTGAAAATCACCTATTCGTAGAAATTTGGGTTCATATGATGTACACATCGCGAATTCAAATATTAATTTTTTTAATAATGGCCTGTATAATTTTGAAAAATTATTTGAAATAAATACTTAAAATTAATCAGCAATATCACTTTTCAATTATGATGAATAGATTCTTTATTCAAAATTAATATAAGAAAAATGTAATTTGCATATCTTTATTCGAAAATTGTATCATATATATTAATTTATCTTAACGATCTGTGTTTGTTCCAAACGAAACACATAGTCCTTTGAAAAATCCATAAAACTGATTTCTAAATATTAATGTATTATATTGTATATCGTAATTATTTAAGTGGACCCCGAAATGAGCTTAATCCGTTCATAATGGGTTTAGGAGTAGCTATTTTGAAACATAATGACACTGGACTTTCCAGTCGTAAGTATATCCTAACATTTCGGAGAAAGGTTCTCATCATAAATGCCTACCTTTAAGCGAGTGACAAGCTGTATGACGCAGGACTTGCTTGATACAGGATTGAGTGCGTTTTCAATCACCCGTGCATTTTTAGTACTGACGCAGCAAATCAAAGTCACCAATAAACGCCTGACCTCTGGAAGCTGTACTATTCAATTTGCAGTTCTGGTTGGTGTTCTGTAATTTTTTTCACTCCAAATAAATAAAGGAATAAGATATTCTATGTACCTGAACACTCGCTTCAATACCATCAATCTCAAGTACACAACAGTTGAAATGGAAATTCTGATCAGCAGATACTCGTACATTGTCTAACAAAGAATATAAACCACTATGTAATGATAATTGTTCATTCACAGTTCATACAGTGGATTCAATGTACCTACAATGCATGAACCAGTTTCACCATATTAGATAACGTTTTATTGCAGAATAAACATTTTGAGAAATTGGTACGTTTATATAGATAACTGGAAGACATTCAGTGCAAACTGCCGATAGCAATGAAACACTAATATTTCATCGGCGTACCATTACCTACATAATAAGCATGATTGCTCATGTGCCTCTGGAATGTATATAGCCATTTAAGAAAGTATGATACATACATAAAAGCTATTTAATGGCAGCGTAATAAAGTTGTATTCTAAGGAATGAGGCAATCAGACGGAATCTACGTAATATCGGTGTCTTGATATTGAGTTCTGGGATGCGTCTAATGGATTTTCTATGTTTCACGACTATGCCAAGAGTTGAGGAAAGGCACTCACTCTTCAATCAAACCAAACTTGTGGATGCGCGAACAATCGACAATAAATGACTAACTTGATAATGCAAACTTAATAATAACTTACTTCTAACAAATAAATTAGTTCAAGGCTTGTACACTCCAATGAATTATACAAATTTAAAAGTTTCTGACTTTTTTGTGAAGCACTACATAAATTATTATTGCTATGTCGTTAGCAATTTCTCTTTACGGCAACCTAAGCGATAAAACAGTCTTACAAAATATAGCGACCATTATACTTGATAAATACACAATGGAGTCAATGATTTTGCAATGCAGAACAGGCTTCATTATTCTTTTATTCATCAGTTTTGTAATCGCAAATTCTACAAAATCGATATTACTATAATTTGAATATCTTCTAATTCGACGTTATTAATCAACTCCAGGAATTCCACTTATTCTTGTACAGATCTTGGCAGCGATAATTGTTGCTATATCAAGTAGGTATTTGCGTCAATGAATTGTGAACTAACACTTAAGCAAGATGCGTTTATATGATGAAAAAACTCAAGACTGAAGTGCAAGTAATGAATGAGGAGTCTAAGCTGAATAGAGGGGTTCATTCACACCCAGATAACACAAAATTCTGGAGAGAATCAGAACACTTTACAGGATGATTCAAAGTTGGCGCCCAAGGCCTACTACGACAAAAGTAGAGAATATGATCAAATTCTGAACCTAGGATCGTACATATGACGTACATTTTCAGACGACAGACAAAATTTAGATCGAAATTGGCCGTAAAGACTTCGTTGGATTTTTTCCCCACCGGAACATACCCAAATTTTTAGACAGTTTGGAAGCCTTTAGTATTGTCAATAACAAGTGACAATTTGTAGGACCACAGTGAAGGTGGAATTTGAAGATTAACACATTTAATTGATGAATTTCAATAAACAAAAACAATAATTGAGTAATTAATTAATCAATTATCTAAAGATAGCGATACAGACTGTACGTCTTTTTCCCTTAAGGTGATTAATTATCGTCTAGGCACTTCTATAAACATTACTGGATACTCACATTGCCATGGTATCGGTACATTACTTCCGACCTAGTCGTCTGCAAAGTTAGCTTTTGAGTATTCCCATATAATTCGTGTCCTATGGAGGGGCTCCATCATGCTGGACACATATGATGGCAAGAAGCTGTAGCGTAAAGTAGGAAATTGCAAATAGTTTCCGCTATCAAGGACACCTTTATAAGAAACAGATCCAACCAAATGTCCAGAAGGAATCCGAAAACAGGAATTATGTTGTGCCAATATACAATGCACACTTATGAAAAAAAAATTTTTACTATTTCCAAAATTTCCTATTTTCCTGGAAAGTTCATATTTCTCCAATTACAGGCTATCGGTCAGATTTGTTACCTAAATACATTAAATAATGATGTATTAACGGAAATATAAATAAAATCGTTCACAATATCATATTTTTTGTCTCTGATCTGGTAACACATATTCTGGATATAACAATAACATTTAACTGTTTAAAACATAATATCCGACTTACATTTTTTTGTCTAAAAATTTTTGTCAGAAGGGGATATTTTCAAGGGAGGAAACGTAGATATTCATCATGATTTTGTTGCGAATGATCTGGTAACGCATATTTCATTTTTCCATAATTTTCATATCAAGGGGTGTTCTTCACCCCCTAAAAACCAAAACTGCACTTTATGACAAGATCACAAATATTATAACGTAATTCCAATTTTTACAATCAATCAACCTTCATTGAAGTTGTTAGGTCGTCAACATAAATTGATTATATAATATGAACCCCAATATAGATTCATGAGGAGCTCCTTTTCCTATATATATTGTATGTTGAATTCAAAATGTTTCATTAAATCTGTGTAAAATCTAGATTACGCCTTAAATTTCCACTTTTTCCATAATAATCGAATTGTATTTGTAATGGAGTCACGCTGAAACTCTAATGTTCTGTTTTAGCTATGACTCCAAAAGTGTAAAACGTCTCAACAGATCTTCATTTCTCATGAATTGGATGATGTTCATTGTAAAGTGCCTAGGTATACCTGTTTATCAAATACTGAGTCATGTCGGATATTTTCATCAAATTCAAATATAGGTCTTAGAAATGATGGAGCGATTCCAGGATCGAAAACCGATTTGATATTTTCAGACATATTGAGGGAATTTTGGAGACGTTTGTCGTCTGTTCTTCCCATTGCATTCCAAGAATATTATACCGATCAATCATCCGAATTTATTTTCGAAGGAAATCGTATTTATGACTTATGAGCTGACCATAAAATAATAAGAATAACCTCTGTGAAATACTTTCAACGTTTTCCAATGAAAAATCTACTCCACTAAGGTCACGTATATCCTCGATATCAAAGGCATTTCCATCCAATTCGGTTGGATAATCTATTTTATCCCATCCGATGACAGATCATATGAACTCAAACAGATTTAATCAATCAAGAGCTTCCCACCTATAAGCTGACTAATACTAATGAGTTACAAGTCCTGCGTTCATGAATACAATCTGTTCCACTACTCCATCTCCTCCATCCCATACGAAATTAATGAACTTATGTGGAGTAACTTATTAGCTGTAATAGAATTGGATGGACTTCACGTGTATCCAACACTATTCGCTCTGCAGTTTGTAGATCATTATTTATTATCGGAATGTCTCAACCCATATAAAAACGTATATCCTATTACAATATAGTATTTGCAATAATTAATTTTGAAGGAGGGATTATTTGAAGACGATTTGATCGAAAAGTCGAAATGAAAGTTTCATCGCCAAATACGCGGATACAGACTAATACTCGCTCAAAAACTAGAAAAATCGTATGTATGACCTACACTGATGTCCACCGAACAAGTGAAATATCCCAAAAAGAATTGTAGAAGGGAAAATAATGAATATTATTTCTATTCTGCGACGATTATGACTGCTATGATACTCGAATTCCAGTGAATGTTAGTTTTTGGAAGTTGGTATTGAAAAATTAATGAATTAATAAGAATAATGGGTAAGGGATCGTGGAGATAAAAAGTTGGTTAGAAACAGCCCTCGAATTGTGCAACGCAAATTGGACAATTTTGGATAACCTGTCCCCCCATTGTAACGCACCCGTAACGGTAACATTGAGCCCCTGGATATTATGTAACGCAGTACTTGATCCCAATTCTTATGCTAAGATACGCGAATTCTAGTGTATGTTAGTTTTTAGAAGTCATAAGTATCTTCATAATCTCATCCAAATTAATAATAATAATGGGTACGGGATTTTAGAGGCAAAAAATTACTTAGCAGCAGCCCTTAAATTATGTAAAGCAAAATGGAATAATTTTGGATACCATGTTCCCCATTGTAACGCACCCGTAACGCAAACATGGAGCTCCCTGGATATACGTAACGCAGTAGTTAATCCCAATCCTTATTTTAATTTTAAAATTTTTGTTTAAAAAAGTTTTTTAAATCAATAAACACACAATTACAATTATTGTCTATAAATTTTAGGTTTTTAAAAACTATAATGATCTGTTATTACGGATAAAGATATGTATCGGTATACACGGAGTCGGCATGTGCTCGTTCACAATAATGACGGGAATCGTTTCGCATTTTGCATTTTCTGGTACACGAAGTTGACTGCTCTCAAAATCTATGCTATCTTCATACACCCACACAAACTCGCCGTTATCGACCATCATCGCTAAAATTTCACGCGATCGTTTGGCAGCAGCTCGAACCGATATTCCTCGCGAATGAGTAGTTCTTCCTTTGGTTTGCTTTTTACAAGCGTTGTTACGTTACGTAATTTGAGGATAGTCCCATACAGAATTACTTTCTTTATTTTCCTCAATTTGTGAGGAGTATCTTCCCATCGAAACATCTTCGTTAATTTTATACAAAATCGTGATCAAAATTAAAATAATAATATTAAAATTTGACGTCTGTTAGATTAATGAAATTTCCAAATGGATACATCAGATGATAACGTATTTATTTCAATGAAAGAAAAAAATTGAAAATCGACTAAATTTATAAAAAATTTACTAAAAATGCATTACGATATCGCGGAATAAAAAATAGTAAAAAAATCTCATTTCATTAGTTTTCTCATTTTGGAAATGCCTACGAAGCACTAACAATGTCTAATGAAACTAGTTCTTCCATATACTATTATATTATTGGGACGAATGAAAAACGAAGCTACAGTGACATGTTAGAGGTTATAAAATTGATATGACTATGAATGAATGTAATGAATATATATCTACGAACGTGTAAATTAATTAAATTTTTGTTTGACATTCAGTGCACTAGTACAATAAAATTTTCATTATTGCACAGTAATGTGAATGGAAGATTTGTCACTATTCCTTCTGTTTTTTGAGATGATACAACAAAAATTTCCGAATGGAATACTAAAATTAGTATCATAGAAATCGACGATTTCAATCATCTATCATTTTCATAATGTACACCGACGGTGATCTTGCAGTTGGGAGAATTTTCTATTGCAATTCTTTGTAATAGTATCTTAAATGTTGAAATGATTGGCTGATGTTCCGCAAAAAAATTTGGTTCAAATAGCTACAACACTATGTTATGTCATAATTCAACACTTTACATTTCGATAGTAGATGAATGGTTTATCTAATGTTCGTAGAAGGGTGGGGAAATGCATTTTTTGTAAAAGCCGATGATATTATTTGTATCCATCGTGCTCCCAGGAATAAGAAGTACCCGAAGTTTATTGGTATTTGAAGTTTTATACATGATACTCATTCTCCTAAATTCATTCCTCCTAACTGCCCCAGCAATTAAAGCCATTGTCACCGCCTACAATGACCGTGACATTCCGTGACTACTGTCACGGAATGTGAAAACCAATTTGGTGCATTATTAAAAAATTGTAAATTTTCTTTTATTTGGTAAATAATTTTGATTTTTTACATTCTTACAGAGATATTCCTTGAATAGTCGTTCCATGACGGGTATCAAATCCATGAACCGTTCATTGTCTATATTTATCCAACTAATATTGAATTCATCACCATATAATACTCAAACCAGAGGCTATGATATACCTCCTTTACAAAAATTGTTGCCATTATTTTTTATGAAGCATACTTAAAATTGCTGTGTCTACAGTCCCTGCAGCCTCTGTGGCATCTGAGTGATCCATACGTTATCAGTATGGCAATCGCACATTTGCCGTTGATTTCGAACGATTGTGTGATAACCATGTGAGAACACTAGTAGCGGTAAACAATCGTGAAAGAATAGAGGGCGACTCCAACTACGGCAGTTTCTTTATAATACTGTAATACTACTCCCTTACTAACAGATTCTCAGTAACAGTCATAGACATTTTTGTATCTATGATTGGAAATGTGACTTCAACTACGACTCCCATAATACATGTATAAAAGGTTGATACATTTTTACAAATATTCATGTAAATGCCCTCTTCGACGCCACGAAGTTATTCAATACTTAATAAAAATATTCCTGATGAGTACGAACAGCTGAAAGAGTGGAGAAAAGTAACATTATGCTCTATGTTATGTAAAAGTATATTTGAATTGACAGAGATATTTATGATATGGAATGGTCTGTGACGGGCACTACGGGACTTTAAATATATCAGCTGTCTATCATGTAAACGTAACCTGTCTTGTCGATGCTTTGTGTGTCATAGCATAGACAGTCTGAACGGTGATAATGATCAATATTAATCTATGATTTTGTCTTTCATGTAGATTTTACGTGATCATATTTGCTGCAAAAATCGTCAAAATGTATCGAACTCGTTTTACCCCATTTATGATTGTGTTGAGGAAATTTGTTCTTAGCGGTTGCCTACGTCGTATAAGGAACACATCTGCCAAGTTTCAAGTAGGTCTGCTTTATAGTTTCAGAGATTTTGCTATACTAGTATGAATAAAATATATATTTAGAATTTGATTTTAACTAATAAAAGTAATAAGCGTAACTAGTTTTGCTAATATCGGAACTTCTTCAAACATGTATTAAAATGTACCTACTTTAATTTATCTGTATCTAATAGAGATCGGATTTATAGGCATGCTTATATGTTATAGATTTTTTCTGAATAGGCAGAAATATTGGAGATATATGCAACTAGCTACATAGGAATATTCCTTCAAAATATACACCAAAACCTATTCTTCTTTTGCACGGGTACAAGCCAATGGATATCAAAATAATAACCATTTATTATTTTCGACAATTATTTATAATGCTCACTGTATTATTTTAAACCGACAATAATATACGGAATGAAGTATTAATATTGTTACGATATAGGATTTTTGCATTTATAGCTACTACTTATTGCTTTCCTACATGTTGTGTCTCTACGGCGACAGATGTAATTGGATCATATTTGAGAGCGGATAATATAAGTATCACATTTTGCGAACATTCGCCATAGAGGCCTCACTAACAATTGATAGAATCAAAAAGCACTCATGTTTTGTAAACATATTTTTGGAATTTTTAGAAGTTGTTTGACCAATACTCTAGGTGCTAAATAATTGTAGATTTCATATCGTCTATTGACTTCAGCAATTCACCAAACAGCTTCTGCCGAAATTTGAATATGATAGGACCTTTAATCTGCGAAGAGTATGAAAAGGAAAAGGTGTAGCATGTTCTTCTGACAATTTTGAAACCACATTGTAGACTACACCGCAGTCTAGTCTATGGATGCAATAGAACGAGAAAGCAAATAGGAAAATCACCGCTTTGTCGTATGGTTTACAAGATATTTCTCCTTCTAGAGAGTGTTCCATATGTGGTCGATTCGTACACCTAGTTCAGAGCAAACATTTTTATTAACGAAGTTTAATCTAGGTTACTTCAAGAACGTCGGAAAATTTATTCAACCTGCAGACAAGAACTCTACAGAATTGAACTTCAAAAAGAACGGAACTGACATATTGATGGTTGCTCTATTGGACTGCAAGCGACGTAAATTTCCCAGATGTATCATTGCGAAAAATAAAATAAATTTCAATAACCCTCAGTAAAGCAAATTAAGGGTATACGGTCACTTGGGTCAGGGACAATAAAACACACAAGGAGAGGGTCGCAGGTATATTTCTTTCCCTAATAATAATGAATGATAATTATGTTATGCGATTTTAGTTATACATAATTAATAAATATAGGAATGTTTATCGTTGATATATGAAACAAAGGCACAATATGTAAAAAACAGCCTGAATGAGCGAAGTGGACAAAAAAGGTAATTTGCCTATAATCTGAGCTTTATTTATAAAATTATTGGTTTGTTGTTTCATATAGGTGATGTACCTACTGAACATTTATGAGGTAATTGTTGGATTCTCTTAATCGTAATACAGGCTGCGATTTATGTTGAGAGCATGGTCTGTAACATTCGCGTCTCCCTATCGTTCAATTAGTAATTCCAAAACAATAGCCACAGAGCCATCCCTCCATAAAATGGTGAAATAGTGTTTTTTCTTCTTTACAGATTTTGGCGAGACAAGTTATTGACATTTTCTATAGTGATGAAACAGGTGCATTACACATATTTTGAGATGAAACACATTTATTAATGGATATTGTAAGTATTTATCAAATGTGGTAGTGGTTATCAATATAGTATTTTCTTGCCACATTCTACGAACTGTCCATAATTTTTACTCAAATCGAAAAGGTTCGATCTGATGATATAATTCATTGAATTGTCCATTGTAGAAAACAAGCATTTCATCTATAGATGAATTTGCCTGGAACACTCCACATTTCAAACAATTGATGAGTTTACGATGCCAGCATAATATTTATAGTCTCTGCAGAGATCATCATGCTTTGATTATCTATTTATTCTATTTTTTTCTTCGAGTATAGTATAAGACAAGGGCTGAAATGGTCAAATTACACAACAACTTTTTCCACCATATTTGAGCCTAGACCTAGAGAGGTGTTTCTTCTTGTCTAGAACTTCTACTTCAACTTTCAAGATAAATATCAATACCTATCTTCTCTAAAAATATTCCATCACTGACTCTCATGATGTTCTTCGAACATTATACGTTTTCCTCTCGTATAGTCAAAATATAAAAAACTATGAAACCAAGATGAACATATTCGCAACCAAACACGAACCACAGCCAAACTGAACTTATATTTAAAAAAAATTGACTTCATGCGTACCTTCCAAAAATTAAGTTATGTGCTGAAGTCTTCACTGATTCACTAAGACAAAATATGTAAGAGTATTTATTATTATCTTTACACAGTCATAGTAATCTATAATAACTGACATAGGCAACCTTATTATACTGTTGCGTATCCATCCTTAGCAGCCCAGCAAATATTGAACTTGCGGGGAAAGTGAGGCCTAGTACCTACAAGCAATACTGGGTGTAATTGTGAAGGGGCACCAGACGTGGGCCGATGAATTAACAATACTATATAATAGGCTACAATGAAAAATACAATAATGGTATTGTGATGGGAAAATGTCAAGAACCAGCTAGAATTGATTAACAACAGTTGATTGGTTGCCCTTTACTCGCCTGTATCTTGTAAGGCTAGTAAAGTTCACATATTGTTAATTCCGAGAAGTTGTAAGTTATTCTAATTTAAGAGTTTCATGGTCTGGTTCTATAGTTACTCTAGTCAAGTTAGTGCTTCTCAGTGTTGTTGTCTTGTTGTTTTGGTTTGTTATATCTATGATGGCAAGGGATATTACTCAAAAAAAGTTGTACTCTGCAGGATGGTTTCCTTAAGACAAGTATTTGTGTTTTTCAAATTTCATTATTTATATTTTCATGAATTTTCATAACCTAAAACACAGTGTAGGAGAATTACCCTCAATAGTTAGCTTTAAAGTGATACATTCAAGTGGGACCAGGTAGCTCAGTGGTAGAAGCATCGATCTTCTAATCACTGTGGCTGGCGGTCGCGGGTTCGAATCCAGCGACTGCGAAATTTTTCCGATGGCCCGAGAAAGTGGTGCGGCAAGATGCAATGGGTCCAAGTGTCATCGTGACTGTCCTGGTTGCAGGATCGAGCCCACCACACGAGGTGGAGTGTTTAGTGGGTATATCTGAGGTGATTAAGTTCGGGACTCAGGGACTCCCACACTACCTTATGGGATGTTACAGGACCATAAGGTGCCCATAAAGGGTTTCAACCACCTCGCACCCCCCCAAAAAAAAATGCATTCAATGAACTGTCTCGTCTAGTAGGTTGAAGACAATTTGAGGTAACACAAACATTTATATTGATATAATCATTATCGATGGTACCTTCCTCCTGAAGCAGCCAACTTTCTCGCGGAAATACTTAGGTACTTAAGGTTTTATAAATATTATTTGTTGTTGTTTCTCAGTTTTGTTCGTTTTTCACAATATTCGATGGATTTGTGCAATCTTTTCTTTATCGTGAAGAATATATTTCTATAGTTTTATTTGAATTTTGTATTAATCTGAATCTGCTTCCCCTTCCTCCCACCTCCCCTGTTGATCATGTAAAAAATGTCAATGGGTCAGTGCAACCTAACTATTTATCAATATACAAGGCCTATACTGGAAAACCAAATGTGCCAATTATATGATGCATACCTTCCGCTGGGAACTCAAATGTGTTGATCATGTGATACTCGCCTTTCGCTGGAAAAATTTATGTATTTGCTGGAAACCCATCACTGGGATCACTTACTAGGCCGGTGTTGTCAGGTACGGGGCAAATATAGCTGGCCATCAATAGCCGGCATCAAAATGTTTGCTGGTAAATACTCAATATTCAGCAAGTATCGAGAAGTGTCGGTGAAAATTAAAGAAAAAACATCTTATAAATAGATGCAAACGGGTTAACTCTTAGATTATGAAACTCGGAATTGGAATGAACAAAATAAAGTCAGAGCAGGATCAAATTCATCAATATATTCACTATGAAAATCTTATTTTATGAGAAACTCAATTAGAAAATTATGAATCTTGCATAGTTTCAAGTGAGTAACATAGATCAACAACAATTTTTGGTTTCATATATTCAGATAAGATTTTATAAATACTTTAAATGCGGAATAAAATTTATCCTATTATTGTGAGCATTTATTCACTCCATGATCAACTTCAGTTAATGTTCTCGCAATAGGTATCTATAAATATTCAGTATGTGTATTGTACCTGTATTTCTGCAAAAGTCCGTGTGAATCCTTCTGGCATGTTTCTGATGAAGAACTTGCTGCACAAAAGTCACGTAGCATGCACTTGGTAGCATATCGCTATCTAAACTCACTTCACTTTGATCTCGTATAATTCATTTTGTTTCGAACAAGAACAAACCGCACAAATAGACATACAAGTTTAATCAGCTAAGAACTCGCTACCTAAGCTAATTAATACGAATACGTCGCGAATTGTGCATTCATGATCGTCTGCGAAACTAACATAACCACAAAGTCCTCGAGCTTAATCTGAAATCGATGAAGTTATTGATGAAGACGAACATATATGATATAATATGGATTGAAACATCGGTAAGATGCGAAAGACAAATTCTGGATAACGTCGACAGGCAACAAGTTGCTCAGTGGCACGTGCTTCTTATTAACTTAACCGACAATTATTACTTGAATAGCGAAGACTCCCAGACTGCTAAGCCTTCCAATCCCTGCAAGAAAACATAGTCACGGTTAGCTACTGTAACAAAAACGACAGCACGTTCTCTTATCCCCGTTAGTTTGTATTATAGTACGAATGAATCGCCAACAATTAAAGTTTTGAAGGAATATTTCTTAATTATGTATCTGCTTCTCCATTTCAATTGTGGACAACTCGGAACACTTATATAAAATAACTATCAAAAGGTTCATTTTCACTAATGTAATAAATAAATTTACCTATAGTTTTGATAACACCGTAGCTTCTTCAAACAAAATATTACAAATTACCAACTCATTACAAAAAATCTAACGTAATATACAACTCAAGTTATGAGTGAAACTTTTTATTTTGAAATACTTCAAAAAAATTCAAACGTTTCACTTATCATCGTTTAGTAATTAATACATTCCATAGTTTGTCTCGACATTTTTGATACCACCAGCTTACAGATGTAAGAACAAGCTAAAAAACCATTTATGCAACACCTTTGATGGAGTTGCGGATTCCGACAAATCCGGGATTTTCAAAATATGTTGTGAGTAGTGTACAAAATGCTATGAGACTCAAACTAAAAGGAAAATTCTAATTATAGAGCATTTTGCTGATGTGATGAAAATCAGCTTTAGCCAAACATATTTTGAATACAGGTCAGACTATTTCTCAAGCTAATTATGGTACGGGTGGATATTTGGGTGATTTAGAAGGCATGGAAATAAGCGACAAAGTAAGTTATTAAATTCATCTCCAGCTGAGGGTAACCGCTTGTTAACAATATTATCCCCAAATAGTAATTGAACAGGCACATTTTGATTCATAATTTAGTTTACTCTGATGATGACTACTTGGTAGCAGACATTTTCTGAGTACTTTGAGAGTATCTTCAGTGGATAAAGGTGAATATTTCTTATTTATAATGTCAACACATAATGGCTGATTCCGTTCAATTTTCTAACTCAAAATATCATTATTTGGCTTCGAAAGTTGGAGAATAAAATTCAAATTTTACGCAAGACTTTTAACATTCAATTTAAAAATGCTGACATATTGTTTCACCACACTGTGACATTTTCAAAGCAAGGAGTTATCGACTAAAGCTGAATCTAAATGCATTTCCTTAAATATCAGGGATCATAATGTGGTACAAATTGAGGGATGGGGTGAATAATGGTGGGAGTGTGTTTACAAAATTGTTAACAGGCGGTGAATTATATGTATCGATTTGATCATTTAATATTACATTAATATTACATTATTATTGATCAAATGATCAAATCGATACATATAATTAACCGCTTGTTAACAATTTTGTAAACACACTCCCACCATCATTCACTTCCATCCCTCAATTTGTACCACATTTTGATCCCTGATATTTAAGGACATACTTTTAGATTTAGCTTTAGTTGATAACTCCTTGCTTTGAAAATGTCACAGTCACAGTCTGCATTTTTTGAATTAAATGTTAAAAGTCTTGTGTAAAATTTGAGTTTTATTCTCCAACTTCCGAAGTATTATGAATTTATACTACGTAAACGCCGGAACCATAGATGTATCATTATTTGGGATAATTTGATTCTTCAAATAGCGTTATCTCATAGAGTAGATATACAGTACCCACTGTAATTTTGTAATTCGGGTTATTTTTGTATTTAAAATATCTTCACTGTAAGTCTACATATTCACATCTCTTATCAAATATGCCTAAGATCTTATCGGCATGGTATGTTCGAAGTGAATGAAACAGACTCCAGCAGCGTGTCAACGATTTTGATATCGGTTGTTTCTTCAATATTGTAGGTTTGATTCCCCTGTTCGGTTAGAGACATATGATATATTAGATTGTAAAATACCAAAAAAATTATTACAATTGAATTTGAACCTATTTATTGTCTTTCATGATTGAGGAATTATTCTCCCTTCAACTTCCAAATACCTTTTAGCTCTTTTTCTAAATGTATCCCATACATACTGCAACATTTCAGGTATCACCATTGAGAAGGCAACAGGAATTCTCCTTCTCATCTAAAGCTGTAGATGCACTCGCAATCGCTGTTACGCTGGACGTTGATGTTGACTATTATTTATTTCCATGGAAACGCGTTATTTCTACTCAAATCAGTTGAGAATAACCTTTTAGCTCTTTTTCTAAATGTATCACATACATACTGCAACATTTCAGGTATCACCATTGAGAAATCAGCAGGAATTCTCCTTCTCATCTGAAGTTGTAGATGCACTCGCAATCGCTGTTACGCGATTTATTTCTATGGAAACGCGTTATTTCTACTCAAATCATTTGAGAATTCTGACATTTTGATGTTTATTTCTCAGTTTATCGCTCAATTAAACATGGAAAATGATTGAAATGTGGAATTTGATATGTTGTTGATTCTGGAGGAGTGCAGACAAAACTACACAGACACTGCATTATTGTGAGTATTGCTAGAGATACCAGAATGAGTCAAAAATCAGTTGTGAACATATTGCACTTGTACAAATTTCAGCCAATCACTTTACACAGCAGTATAAGCTACGTGCAAGATAATAGTTTGCGATCGGGTTACAAATGCAAGAAAATTGCACGTTCCTAAACAATATTATTTTTTCTGATAAATCTACTTTCCGTAATTTTCCCCGCCGGACTGCCATTTACATTATAGATTTTATTGTGAATTTATATATAACGCTTCATATAACTATTCTCGGGCTTCTTATTCAACTTAGTATGCATGCGCTATAGATAAATGTGTCGAAAAAAGAAATAAATATCTTAATAAGATATGGATTATATTATTGTGTATCTCTGTTTGATGAATTCGACACATATCCATGAACTAACTTTGGAAAAAAAGAATTTCTTGAGGGATACTTCAGTACAAATGACTAAGTAGATTGACTAGTAGATTTTGTACCCAGTGGTAAAAGCAATACATTCCCGAACGACAATGTAAAGCAAGTCTGGGAATGTGCTTTTACTACGAGGTACACATACTATTTTTTCTGAAATCGCAATCAACATTATAATAAATTTAGGGATTCTTATAGATGTATAACAATCTTTGATTACCAGCCTATTGCCTATGAAATTGTTACCTTGACAATCACTGTTTGTTTATTGTTGTGACAAAAGTCACAGATTGATTACTCATTTCGGTTTTACACCTACTTTTCAGGTAGAGTTCAGCATATGTGTAGTAATTGTACAAACTGCGACATAACTATAAATATACAAAAATATAACCCTCTTTGGCCTCCACCTTGAACTTTCAAATACCCTTTCAGCATCCGATTGGTTGGTTCTCGACCGAGTTACCTATGATCAAGCCGATCAAATTCGTACCCTCAATTCCAAACGTCATATTCAAAAATTCAATAAGCTTGCCTCCTAACGCCCTCAGCACCAACCTTCAAGACCAACCCCTCTTGTAAATACTGTGGTTAATTTATCTTCACATACCCTTACTGAAGCTGAACAATCGGTTCTATCTAAAGGTCCTAATTTTGTCTTCTCCCCCAAAAATATTCCCACGACATCCATTATTTCTGCTGTAGAAGCATCCCTACATAAAGTTCCCCATCTCGCAGCAGATGGAATTAGTTTCGAAACTGCTAAAATTCTTCGTCATTCCAAGATTCCTAAATCAAATTGCCCTAAACCTTTAATTCAAGCTCTTAATTCACTCAAATCAAAACCTGATTTGCCTATTTTGAGGGCTGATAAAGGAAACTCCACTGTTGTCATGAATCGTTCAGATTATGATAACAAAATCCTGCAACATCTGCAATCTAATTCCTATAAGCTTCTACCAGAAGATCCCACCTCCTCTATAGAACGTTTAATTTCACAAATTATTCGTCATTCTTCCCTTCCTGATTCAGAAAAGAAATTTCTTATCCCCCATTGTTCAAAATGTCCCCGTTTATATGGTTTGCCTAAAATTCATAAGCCCTCAGTTCCCCTGAGACCAATTGTCAGCACTATCGTATCTCATACTTATAAACTCTCTCGATACCTGTCATCTATGCTCAAACCCCTTGTAGGTGATCCCAATAGTTTTATCCTGAATTCCTTTCATTTCGTTGAAAAACTTCAAACGTTGAAAGTTGACCCATGTGATTTGCTCGTCAGCTTCGACGTCGAATCACTGTTTACCAATGTTCCCATTCCAGACACCCTTTCCATAATTTCTCAATTGTTACCTGCCAAAAACATTTCGACAGACTTGCGACCGTTAATTGATTTTTGTCTATCCTCCACATATTTTCTATACGATGGCAAGTTCTACGAGCAGTCCTCAGGAGCTGCCATGGCCGAAATGTTGGTTCAGATATGTCGACGATCCTTTCGTTATTTGGCAACATGGTCGAGAAAAACTTGTTCCCTTCCTCAATCATTTAAATTCATTACATCCCAATATCCGTTTCACCATGGAAGTCGAATCGCAAAGTTCACTCCCGTTCCTGGATGTATTGGTTAGTCGACAGACTGACGGTACTTTAGGACATTCTGTGTATCGGAAACCCACCCATACCGATTGATACCTCAATGGTCTTTCCCACCACCACCCTGCCCAAAAGCAATCTGTCATAAACTCCCTGGTCCACAGAGCTGTCAACCTATCTCAGCCTCAATCCTTAAAATCAGAATTAAAACATCTATCATCTGCCTTATTATCAAACAATTTCTCCCATTACAACATTCAAAAAGCCATAAAGACATACACCTCACCTAAAATTCCGAATCGACCTGAGCCAGAAACCCTCCCACCTGCTTTATCCACGGCCCATCTTCCGTATATTCAAAATATAACAGATCGAATTTCCAAAATCCTCAAAAAACATAATATTTCTACCCGTTTTCCCACTGAGAAGGTGTTTATAGTATTCGCTGTTCTTGCGGTAAAGTCTACATTGGTGAAACAGGTCGTACAGTAGCTACTCGTGTGAAAGAACATGAGCGCTGTACAAGACTTCGTGACACCAGTAGATCTGCACTTGCGGAACACGAATTCAACAGAAATCATCAAATCCTTATTGAAGATACTAAAATCCTAGTCCGAGCCCCAAACTTCTATCAGCGAAAAATCTTTGAAGCTATAGAAATCCTAAAACATTCGAATAATATGAATCGTGACTCGGGATATTACCTTCCCAACATTTGGAAACCCATCCTCGAAAATTCCACTTCGCACATGATCGCACAACGGCAGGGTCAGGTGCCGGAACGAAGTTAACCACCGGAACAAAGGCAGTGAAATGTGTAGCGTGAAGGATTTTTTCTACAATAAATACGGCTACAGAAACCAATAGAACCAGTTTCAGTTCAAGCCTCAAGCCTGCCCTGAAGATGCCACCTGTAATGGTTGGCGAAACGTCGGCATCAAGTCGAGCTATTGTGACGCGAAATCCATCCGGAAGACAAGATTTTTCAAGATTAGTTGTCCGCGGAAGTCTACTATCCAAGATATACAAAAATAGTTATAATAAACGTTCCATGTGTGTAAATGTGAGTTGGTTGTTTGCGTGTATTTACTAAGTGTCTAAAAATGTACATAAAAAACCGGTGGGGACCGATTTTGACGACCTAGGTCTGCAAAAAATTTTCCCGGACCGAAAACGGTTGTTTAGCAACGGACTAAAATACTAAATTACCGTATTTTGGGGTTGAAGTTGCTCCGAGAGAGTAGGCATTCTTGTGCGGTTTGAGAAAAATTTATTTGACTATAAAGAATAATATTGTGAGTTGAATCTGCGGGATATTCCAAGATATTGTTATAAAGTGCTATTAAAAAAAGATTATATCATCAACATAGAGTTGAAGTAATTGCCTATGAAAGATCACTAAATAAGTATATGAACAAAACTATCAATGTACCCACTATTAATTTACCAGCATTCGGAATTATTTTTGATAGCTGACTATTCAATAAATGAGTTCATAGCAGCTTTATTCATTTTCCTCATTCAAAGTTGGATTACCTCTGTTACTACATGGATGCTACCTCTTCATATACATTCTTATTCTGAAAAGTATATCCATGAGGTAGAATATGAGTATCAATGTATGGAACAGTTCATATTCAGCTCCGTTAGTATTGATTATTTAGAATTTAGAAGATAGAAATAATTGTATTTATTAATATAAACATAATTGTCCGCATCATAGGAAGTGAAGAAATTACAATAGTATGAATCTGATTGTAAAGATGATTATCTCATTGGAACAAGTTAATATTGTTGTGATTGAAGAGCATGTGAGCCTTTTGTCCCTCCATTTAGCTCGTTATCAATTGAAAAATTTGTTAGTTGCATAATATTTACAGACAACGCTATATCATCAATAGAATCGATAGAAAATTAGCATGATGGTAGGATTGCTAGTTGTTTACTTACAACTTGGAGGATTGCAATTTTAACTACAATTTCACTAATCATTCGGCGATCGACCCTTGTTGATTTGCATTCCGGTCCGCTATGATGAGCACATGGCAAAATGGTAATGTTTCCAATACTCGATAACGGAATTTTATGTTTTTGAGAAATGATAGAATGGGAGCAATTCTGGTGCTGCCTAAATGAATTCATTGGTGTAACAGAATCCGCAGGAGTTGAGAAAGCTGCTTATCTGCTTATATTTCTACAGAATCAGAGTGAATGAAACTGGCTATTTAGCGTATTCAACAAACCATGTAAATCGTATTCTTTACTCATAATCGCAAAATATCAAGGGCATATCTATGCCAAGCTTTTGGAAACTGATTTAATTTTGATTTTGCGGTTCAAACTACGCTTAGGAAAATATTAGTCAAAAAAGGTGAAAGTGGATTGCCCATTGCACATTCACTTGTTTGTTTATAATTTATACTTCTGGAAACTGATTTAATTTTGACTTTCAAGTTTCAACTTCGCTTGTTTGTTTGAAAGTGAAATAATTTCGTTCCATACATAAATCTCACGTATTCTATGCAGTTTGTATCGACGATATTATTTTATGAAAGCCTTTTATTCGGAATGTATATGGATTGGAGTATTTTTAAATTGAAACAACATCAAATGAAACGAGATTATCACCAGGTTCTAATTTGCAATCCTTCAATTTTGCAATTAGTTCCAAAGAATTTTTTACAGAGGATTTGGAAACTACTGAATTCTTTAAATAACCATCTCCCTATATTCTGCGTAGGACAAATAATAGGAAGAAGTCAGAAGCTCTATTCTAGCCGGTTTGTGGCCCGTCAGAAACCCAGAATATTGTCAATGCAGACATGAGTCCTTCTGATGGTAGTTTTGATTCTTCGGAATTAAGGTGCCTGATATCGGATGATCGGATGATTGATAGAGGATTTCTGAAAATCTGTCCATAGGAACTATCATTCAACAAGACATTCACCAAAGTGTTTTCATGTGATAACCCATTTTTTCATTCAATGACTCAGATATTATTGGAACAATTGGATATTCCTTTATACGATTTATTTGAATGTCTGGAATTTCCTTGCATTTGTTATGAATGATAACTTTATCTTGAATGTTGAGAAATCAAGTCGTATTTCCAATATCATTAATCAAGTCCTCCGTAGGTAATTCCGTAGAATTTATTGCAAAATTCCAACCTTCATTCAAAACACTCATTACCATTTCATTTGTTTCCTTATTGAATTAACATTCATAATTATAATTCTCAACATTCTGCAACCCATTCTGCGATCATGAGAAAGTTGATTTATATTTGCGTTTATTCAAACAAACAACTGATGGAGGCTAAGAATGATTCAACCAATTGAGGTTCTTCATACTCACAGGAGAATGAAAGTTAAACATCTGGAATAAAGGACTAGACTCTACTATTCTTTTCTATAATTATTATAAAGTGAGTGAAATATTCAGTAGAAAATAACTTATCTGTAAGTAAAATCTTAAGTGTACATGATTTTTTCCATACGACAGGAAACGTTAAACAGAATATCGTCTCATTTACTCAACTCAGTGTTTACATCATTTGTAAACATCCGATCAAAACTGTGATATGAATTTTCTTTCATTTAAATCATATTCTTGATGTTAATTGCTGAATACAGGAAAAAGTTCTGATTCCATTTAACGAGACTTGTTAGCAATAATTTTTTAATCTGTGACTATCCGCTTCATCATGCTAATTGACTAAATTCTAAATGGAGAACGCAACAGAAATGATAAAAATTCTCTTGCTACATTGAAATAAAATTTAAATTTCAAATCGTGCATCTCAAAAATAAACAGGCGTCCTTGTGTGAATTTATGATATCACTAAAACCGTAACCTTATCTAATTAATTGACTAGCTGTTTTAATTAACGCGCTTCTGTTTCTGTTTTCAACCGCTTCACTCATAGATACTGATAACAATTCCTGCAAATAACAATCCTATATTTGACTGTGGAGTTTTTCAAATTAATAAACTGGTTTGAAATCAAGCCCATATTGTTTGGCTGGCAATTTTGAATATACGTCATGTCACGCTCGTAGCAAGTACTCTGAAACATACTATGTTCCGAACGAATTCTAAACTACTTGGAGTTGATAAAGTCATCATTCCTGAATTTTGTATCATGAACAATATTATTCAATTTGGAGTTCAAACTTCAGTAGATTGCAATTCTTTATTTCAGTTTCTGGATGGATTTCTCGTCATTATGCCACTATCGAATCCTCATGTTTCGCGATTATTACAGGCATTGATATCCAAAATTGCATTTCAGTGTCAATAAATCGTTACTGAAAATGCGCTCCTCCCACAATCTCAAATCAAAAAAGAAAACGTACTTGCTCATACACTGCCTATGTTCCTTACATCGAGAATTTGATGTAATTCCGAAATATATAAAGGAGCACAATTTTTGTTTTCATTTTCCCTCACTTCCCAAACAATTTCCGTTCTATAGATCTTCCAGAAATCGCTTACTTCATTTTCATCCTGAAGACATTTACAGTTCTTTATTGTTGTGGTGAAGTCTACATTGGTGAAACAGCTCGCAAAGTAGCTATTCGTATAGAATGATCGCATTCGTGGCACCGGTTGATCGGCATTTGCAGAACACAAATACGTATCATGAAATCTTCCACCAAGACAAAATTAATCCTAAAAATTCTCAATAACCTGGACCACGACAAAGAATATTATTACCACAACATATAGGGACCGAAAATGCAAAATCTTGGTTTACCAATTAGGTTTGCACATGATTACACATTGACATATCAAACAACGGAACGGAGCGAACAATGATGTATTTATTAACTCTATCCACTATAAATAGTTGGAGATAAACAACACGGGTCAGTCGTAGTTCTAAGCTTCCCAGAGGATTGCTGCTACAATGGTTGGCAAAACGTGGATATATAATAGTGTCATAATGTCGCAATCCATCTAGAATCCAAATATCAATATTATCCAAAGCTAATGAGCCGTTTTCTTCAAATTTACATTACAAACCATCAATATGAGCAGACAAAAATTTCTGTTAAAACTTTCCAAGAAATTGTAAATCAACAGAATATTTTCTTCCTATTCTGTATTTGCTGTTAGCTTCATCAGTATTCGAGTTTTCGAAAAATGACTATAAGGTAGGTGGTATACTGAAAGTGTTGAAGTAGTTCGTGCCCGATACCTTCAGGTATTAACAGGAAATCAAGTTGTGCCCGCTAGAAAATGTGTAGCACACAAGTTAATCAGAGATAACAATGAGTTTAAGGATCTATATTAGTTAAATGTAGTATAAAAATAGAAACGCAGTGCAATGAAGACCTCTAGTTATCTGAACAGGAGTAATTCTCAAATCTCATCGATTTTGCCCCAAATATCTGTAAAGAGATTTGGAACTTAGTCCTTGAAAAACTCTGTAGGGCCACCATTGATAGAAACTATTCTGCGTTAGTAATTGATAACTTGTTGACGACTGATAACAAAGATATTGTGGAAAACTTCAGGAAGTCCATTTCAAATATTGCTGCTCGCATTACACTTTGCCTGGAGAAATTATTGATATAACAAATAAACTTAAGAATAAAGTAGATTTTAGTGTTGATGGAATATTCACTGAAGTCTTTAAATATGGATATGACTACATAGCCATTCCTCTCACTCATTTGATGAACCTAGGTTTCTCAGAAAATGGTTTTTCATCAGCTCTCAAAACCATAGCTCTGCCAATAGTTAGAAAAGGGATGCACTGTAAAGTGTATGTGGGTCTCTATATCTATTGTATGCATATTGTATAAAATATAGGGAAGATTACTCTGTTAATAGGATCACGAGGTTTTTGAATAAATACAAAATATTGAAAAGAAATTAACATGGATTTCAACGCATTAAATTTATAGACACAGCCACTGTGGATCTTCTACAGCTTCTCCATTCAGAGATGAACGGGAAAATTTATATACTACCTAAGATTATTTTCAGATTCAAGTTAAGCGTTTTTTGACATTAGCTTCATAGTGTTCAAACTGCGGAGGTTAGTCCTAAAATTGATAAAATCCTGTCTCTAATAGAAAACCAAGAGTGAAAGTTGGTAATCATTATTCGAACGGGTATGACTTAAGCGGATAGTTCCTCGGGGCTGACAGCTTGATATGTTGATTTTCATTCTATTTGTGAATGACAGATGTGTTTGTTTGATGCTGACACCAAATTGCTTTTCACAACAAAGGATCTATTTTAGCTTCAAACTATGATAACATACATCGTGAAACTATATCAAGACTGGTGTCACATGATGGTCTTAACTTGAATAATAGCAAAACAGAGTGTCTATATTTTTCACTCCTTCATGGAATGGAAATGTTAATACCTAATTGTGCCAGATTCTTAAGAGCTCTAATAGATAGTAGACTCTGTTGGGATCTGATTACGTATGCAAAAACTGAATCATTTCATTCTGCTGACCGGCAACTGAAACAATCATTTCATATTTCTACTTTGCAAAGTAGGTATGTGTCATTAACTCATCTTTTAATATCATCACCTGAGGAACTGCCTCCGGATTAAAACCTGTATTCATTGTGCAACAGATACTGATAGGATCGCATTTCAGTATCACTCCTGAAGATTCAGGTAAAAAATATGCTCTTACACCCTTACAGTACTAGAAATGACAAACTGCTCAGAATAAAGAAAGATAACACAGCATTTTTTGAAAATCACCTACTTATGCAGGTAGCAAATTATGAAATACAATGAGAGATTCTATATTGAGTACTATGTTCTTCATTAAGTTGAAATTTATTTTGATGAAAACGTTTTACGAGGTTTGGCTATTAAATAACGAGATTACGCGCACAGAAGACGTCCCAGAGGAGTAGGGAGGACACGAATGCAGCATTATAGCTTTTGTCGCTGTAGTAGTATTCTTTCTATAGAGGTTAGGAACGAACATGTTTTTTTCTCGTGCCGATAACAAAGTGTGACGAAAAACACGAGCAAGGGATCGATATGAAATTTCTCGTTGAATTAAAAGAAGCGGACTGGGTGCTTTAAGTTGTTGAAAGAGGCATATGATGAGAATTCTCTATATCGTGCGCTTGTTCTCGAATGATATGAACGGTTTTCTGAAGGCCGAGAGAGCACCGAAGATGATCAAAATTTAAAGCCATGCTAATCGTTTTTTTCGAAATCAGCGGCATCTTGATGACTGAATGGGTTCCACATTGTCAAACTGTAGACCAAACTCATCATTTGGAAGTTTTGGCAACACTGCGAGAGAGAGTTCGTAAAAAACGGCCGGAGTTGTGTAAAAACAAGTCATGGATCTTGCAGCAGGACAATGCAAACCCGGTTTGAGTCGATGAAAGAGGTGAAGCGAAAATCGGCGGAGTTCGCAAATGCTCTTACAAAAGAAGACTTCCAGCATTGCTTTGACCAATGGGAAAAACGAATGGAATGGTGTGTGGCGAAAGGGGCATTCGATGTAGAATAATTTTCACAATAAAACTCTTTTTCATAAGCAGTCTCGTTATTTAATAGCCAGACCTCGTATATTTGTTATCTGATTCGAATGATATTAATATTGAAACCTCAAACATATAGATACTCTATTCATTTTTAGCATTGATACAGATTCAATTCTTTCATATTTGATTTTTCTAAAACGATACTATTATGTTGGATTCAAAATATCAATATGTTGTCCATAATAAGCCACAATTCTCATTGAATGTGAATCACGATATCCATGAGAAAAGATCTGCAGATGGAATGATTGAATTGTCTTCCATCAGGGTGCATTCTGCTCGGTCTCAATACCAAAAAGAATATGTAGACCAAAATTATTACCAGTTCTTGTTACGTGGTAAACGATATTATACAAAATTGGTATATTTCCTTCCAACTGGAAGAAAGCTAGAGTCTTGTCAATTCTAACAAAAGACAAGAAGACTCTCCCTAACAACTATAGACATATTGCACTACTATCTGTGATCTACAAAGTAATTCGAACGACATTTGTATGTCCTCCAGGGAGGAGATTCCCACAATCCGCAATATGATGATGTCAGATAATACAACTGTTACTGTTGAGTCCTCAATATTCATGCTCGATTACATCATCAACAGCACCTTATCATAGGACGATCATGTGAACTCTGTCGTAAAAATTGGTTTAAAATTTTTTTATCCCGTCCTTAGGGTTACTTCGCACTCTGGGTGCTCTGCATGGTGACAGAGCAGAAAGTCCCGGAGTACTGTTCGTACGTTGAAGTTCCTAGATTCTACTCAGTAGAGAGCTATTCATTTGGTTGGTGATGCGTCTCTCGAGAACTCATTGAACTTTCAAGAAGATCCTAGAGAATTAAGAGTGATCTACTCCCTTCGCTAGGCATATTTCTATGGACCGTGCCCTTTTAAAATGTCGTTCGTTATCATACCACCAGCGATTCCAGGTTATCAGACTAATCGGCCTAACTTCTCTCTTCAAAGAATTAATTTCTTCTTCCTTTCGAAGTTGTTGAACTCTTTGCCCAGTGTAGTCTTTCATGTAGAATCTCACGATGTTTCATGAACATTATATTGCATTGCATCATGCATTTGGAAGATATAAAGGTATTGATTCTAAATAGTACACAAGATGTCCGAAATTGGTTATAATATACCTTCTGGATGAAGATCTACCATTAACCGTATTATAACGGCAAGCGATTTACCAATTCTAGTTCATCATAGAAGTTATTCAGCAATATCCTTCGAAATGTATCTTGAATTGAGTATAACTCTTATTTGCTTTTATCAGCTGAGAAAAAAATTTATAATACTCATCCCATTTGAACATTCTCGGAAGACAAAGTATAGACTTGTCTACTATTTTACTGCTATTATGTATTATTGGCAGATGAACATGTTTCGAATTACATTCTGCTTTTGAGTGTACCTTTAATTGTATGTCTGAATAAATCATCCAATCTAATAGCGTATAATGCATTCGCATCGATTCCTGGCATGTTCAAGAGGCTTGAATTGATTTAAGCTTCGTATAGGCATAAAGCTACCTTGAATTCCTTTCGGACAATTTTATTCAAGTCACTTCATAAATAGGGAAGTATCAACATCAGATCTCAATCTCTTAAGGAAATCAAATCAATGACACCCAATCTGCCAAATTACTCCATCCTAATGGTGGCAAATCAACTAACACCTCAATGTTTCTAATTCTATACAAGAGGGCACTGGTTAGTGAAATCTTTGTTGAAGTTTGAACAAATTAAAATAAAAAATACTACTGGTCTTCACTTACAACAAATGAATACTACACTGAATGATACACTGTAGAAAATTTTCAAAAATAAACTTTATATCATTTTATAAAAATAAAAGAAGGCACAACATGTTCCGCAACACAGTGGCTCCTTCAAGAGTGAATAACCTGTAATCTTGTAATCTGTAAATCAGCTGTCAACAATCTGAATTCTTAATCATAAAGTCACTCGTTGTTGATTCTCTCTTTATATATAAATAACTAGCAATACCGTTCTAAGTATTATTGATCACCTGAAGAAATCACTATGTGGCGAAACATGTGTGTTATCTTATTTTTATAATGGAAGATTATGTTTGAAACCTTCCTACAGTGTATCATTTAGTATAGTGTCCATTTGTAATATGAAGTAATTCTGGTAAAACATAGATTTATGAAAAAATGCTGGTGATAAAATGTTTTTATATTGTTTGTGACTCCAATGGATCAAATCGTAATGGTTACAAATACATTAACACTGCACTCATCACCTATTCAATACGAATTTTAGGTGAAACATATTTTCGAATTATTCTATCCAGCGATATTTAATCGGTAAAGAGTTATGCAGTTAGTTACGGTTAGTAATGGCAGTTATGGACTGTTTAGTGATAACTAGAGTAAACAATCCTCCTATCTCTCTACATATAAACATACATGTTTCTTAATTCCATCTCTAGGATGATGTAGCTGAATTATTTTATTGCTCCAACTTCAACTTTATGCAAAATTTTGAATACTGTCGAACATAATGGGAAATCTAATATGAGTATATTTACCTGAATCACTAACTCTCCATGTCTCCAAGAGAAACAATTCAACAAAACCATATTCTCTTGAGAATATCATACACTGTGTACATTATGCAAATCACCATAATCATTAAAATCACACTACACTCGAAAATACACGTTACCGCGAGAAGATCACGCGCAATCGGCTCCCGGTGTTACCAGACGTTAAGGCGCTACGCTGTGCCCAGTAGTAGTACTGGATCTGGTCTGAATCGCAGTGATTCTTAAGACACTATTGGCTTTCTCCAGGGATGCTGATGAACCGGTTAGAGGTTTGTGCCAAACTTGCACTTCTGTTGACCTTATACCATATTGCATGAACGCCTATAAATTAAGCATAATCAAATGAGTTGAACACTGAATGATTGTTTGATGAAATGCACGTTCCGCAGAGATTATCGACTTTTATCGATCATGGTACTTTCACTGCGAGATATATTAACTCTTGAACATAATGATATACTGAATACACTCTTCTATATGTGTACTAATTACTAACCATAGTTCAGTTACACCAATTAATTATAAAATAGCTCCATTTGATAGTCTCGTTCATAGATTATTAAACATCTCTAAGCCAGAAAAATTATAGCTGCGAAGTTGAGAATCTTCAACAAGTAGCGTTGAACAATGGTTACAACGAATATTTGATCAATAACTTGATTTCTGAACTGAGAAGGAAAATGAAACCTTCGAATTGTTCAATAAAATTACTGCCATAAGTGAAGTGAGAGACAGTTGGGTTGCGCGCAACTTATACTATTAGATTAGACTTTAACTGTTCCTCTTGTAAGATAATACAAAGCATCTGGCTCGCTTTAACCTACAAAAAAATCCACCTATACACTGTTGATTTAAAATGATGCTACATCATTATTTATTCGTAATGGGAAGTATTAACCGTGAGACACGGAGAATAGTAAGACATGTTTGGAAAAAGAAAGAGTGAGTGTTGAGCAGAAGTGTGAAGTATTACTGTGAAAGAACATTCATATGATAGGCTGCCGTCTATATCCAAAGTGTTGGGAACAAATTGAGGTCATACGTCCCATCAGAGCTGAAGTATTCTTCAGGACAGTTTTCAGATGACATGGTGAGAAAAGAGCAACTTTATGTTGATTGTGTTTCGTTCGTGAGAAAGTAGAGATCAAAGTTCGAACATAAGCAAATTCACAAAAGCGGCATATTATTATTTATTTTTCGGTTGAAATATATATCACAGGGCTGAATAGCAAACTGGTACAATGAGACTAATCTTTGGTGGGGATAATTTGTCGCTGTCTCACTGTTCCCTTTCATGTCTGTGTTTCCTGTTAGATGTGTTTTCATCATCTTATGATTATCGATGCTTGATATCATACTGAGTTTTGAAGTACCTACTTGTGTTTCTATCACAGATGGTTGTCATGAGAAGTCTATTAATAAGACTCGGCAGATCCAAGGGAAACTATAAGCGAGTACCAGTCGATGTAATCAATGGTAGAATAAAAATTCACTAGGCTGAAAATAAGAGCTTCCGAATTATTATTTTTAGGTTGGAATGAATATTACAGGGTCGAATAGCAAACTGTACCTTTTCATGTCTGTTTTTTCTGTTAGATGTGTTTTCATCATCTCATGAATATCGCTGCTTGATATCATACTCAGTTTTGAAGTACCTACTCGTGTATCTATTTCATAAGGTATGTGATGAGAAGAATAATAAGACTGTTAGAAAATTCAAGGGGAATGATATGCGAGGAGCAATCAATCTAGTCATTGATAGAATGAAAATTCGCTAGGCTAAAAATAGGAACTCAAACTCCAAACATATATATGTATATGAAGGAATTTAAATACGATCATTTTCATGAATTAGACTTCTATATTATACCTGATAATAATACCTATGAAATAATGCAAAAAAAAATTGCATGTGTGGCAGATGTTAGTTATATCAAATAAAAAGACTTTTTGAGGTTTTGTATTTTACGAACAGGAAAAGTGACATAATCTGAGGAAATATATGAAATAGTTATGTATTTTGTATAATCTTCGTCAATAAATGATATGTTCTTGTATAACTCAATTTGACATCTCTAATAACAGTTGTGCGTACTGTACCAGCTATATCGTATTTGAATTCGATTCTTCATGCCAAAACTTAACAGTTTCTACAATATTTTTACATTCCACTATATACCCCACTCTCCCCTACTCAAATAACTTGAGTTTTGATTCCCCGAATCTGGAAGATGAAATACCATGCAATTGATTAGACGAAACTGACAATCACTGGTACTCATTCCAATATTCATTTGTTGATGAGAAGCTTTCCGAATAACTACTACATTCTCAAATGGATGATGAAGAAACGATTTCTTCGCACTTTTTGTTCTTCATTTTACACAGAGGAAGACCTATAATGTTCCAAGAGCTTCGTGTGAGTCAGCTGTGGAATGTTGGAGAGGAGATAGCCATTAAAATGTTGCTCAAAAGTTTGGAGTTCATGAGCATAACCTCACTAGAAAAAGGCGACCAACTTTCATCATTCGATAGGCAAATGGAGTCTGGTAAGAAGATGTTCGGCAGGTCTACAGCTTGACAGTGAATGGATGGTCCTCATGGTGGAATAACAGACGAGATTTCTAATGAACATCCACCCTGGAAATATCCATGGAGAGGGGAGAGTTCAGGAGAGTTCAATGAATTCGTGAGTGTGATATTTTTGAGTTATCCGGGATTCAATTTCTCATTGAAAACAATTGAGAATGTTATTCCGTATCCAATACTATCAGTTCCTGGATTCGAGAGGTTCCCAGCTTGAACCCTTAAGATCAAATTAGAATTTTCAATAGTAATGTTACACATAATATAGTTCCTTCAAAACCAATTGACAGTTAAAGTAAGCAAGAACACAAGGCGTGAATTATCAACCATATTACGCAAAATGGTCATTTCCCAGTACCGCTCCAGGGATTTTGAGCATGAAGTCAAGGCTTGTTGTGTTTATCTGATTGTGAATTAGATCGTGACTTTATGTGATCATGTTTCGGTTGAATACTTCTCCAATAAGTAACGGTCCGCCGAGCGTATGTTTTAAAACTCTGGAATCACTCCAGATTTAATTTCCCAGGCAAATGAATAGGTTTGAAAGCCTATATCACCGCTGAACCTCATACATGTGATAGTCAACTGGATATCATTTCAGGTAGCATTGATAGCTCATTGACATGTTATAACAATTGAGAATTAGCTGTTGGATCCTGGTTGGGTATCGAAGGTCTTAGTTGATGCGTGTACCCTTAAGGTTCTTTTAGGCTGCCACAGCTAGGTGTATAATCCAGCACACCTAGAAGCTGTTCTGACTACGTTGCCTTGTTCCCTTCCCAGGAACCGCTTCGAATTTCGTACTATCATATCTTTATATCTATTCAAGCGTACATTTTGAAGGTCGTATTCGCTGACAGGTGAAATAACCAGTGAAACTCGTTTATCAAATTAAATGGTAAATGTATAATGCATAAGAGTTAACAGAACTTAGTTCATCACAAGACAACAAAATGGGAAAGATATGAATTTACAGACGTCTAATTCAGGTCTTACTCTAAAGTGAGAACCTGGGAGACCGTTATCAATGTCGCTAGCTCTACCTCTTTCGCCAGAAAGCGAGTCCCTGCTCAGGTTCTCTCAAGAGAGTTGGAATCAGTGAAAACTAATCAGCACAACAGTGATTGATTTCACGTTCGACCACGCCGATGATTGATGGATAATATCTAGAATTAGTAACCTGGAGTAAGCCTAACGACCTGATATTTTGTCATATTCCCTAGGTGATCTCCGATGAGCAATATTAAAATTGATCCCCCTAACTAGCTTGAATGTCTAGAAAGAACATATATTAACAAAATAGACATTGACGGGCGAAGTGTGATCTGAAGGTTAAATAACCCTATTAATTATATCGCCGATTCAGGGGGTGAAGTCAATATAACAGTTGTCCTTGGACTATCAAAATACACTAACCCTGCTGGTCCAATATCACAATTCCCTCTCGAATGCCTCGTAGAAATAAGGCACATTGAATTTACGCACTCGAGTTCCACGTCGGATTAAATTATGGATCTTATGGAATTGTCACAAAATGATTCTGAGGGATCAAACACTTTCCGCGTAGCGCGAGAGACGCGCACAAGTCCAGCTCTGCTCCACCCCTAGGAAACATAACCCTTATTGCACAAGTACTACGTTTAATTCCTCTCCACAAGTGGGTTCAAACTATAAGCCAATTTAATCAGCTAATAAACAGGATACTAGTTGATTTCGGAAAAATATGATCTTGGGAACAAAAATTAACCTGGATTAAGGTTCTACTTGACTTGACTGGAGAATTGATTTATCACTTCTTAGAGACATTTTCTCAAAAACAATGAAAAGAAATTAGAAATATTTCAATTATTTTGAGTGTGGAATCTAAGTAAGACTCATATGACTTGAATTGATGCGAATAATGGTTTATATCTTCGGACTTCAAGACTGGCTGAACTTACGGAGCGAGTAGGTGATGAAGAACTCTCCTTTTTCCCCCAAGTAATCAGTTCTTATGAAACCGTTGATGCGAGGACCACCTCACGCGCAAAGCTCAGGAAATATGTTCAATTTAGAATACCGGGGGCAGACCCCGCCCATACGTCATTTGAACGACCTATATGAATCTGACTAGGCGAGTGACAGCTCTCTTCAACTCCTCGTGGATTTATCCTGACTCAAGGAAAAGTACCACTGGCCTCGTACTTTGCTTACGTTTGTTAAGCATGCTTCCTTGCTGGCCTAGAAGTCGATGCTCCAGGGAAGAGAGATCGAATTACGACAAACAGACAGTCTGTAGGCCTGTCTAATATATCGTATGTTCTATCGAGATATAATAATTTATGAAACTTCAATTCGAAATTAATTGAATTATTTAAACGACTCAAAAGTAATAATCCATCGGAGATGTTGCTGTAGCTCCTGTACGGTTGAAGATATTTCCTATAAATAAGATAACTTAGTGAGTTTCTGAATATGCGGTAGAGCACGCTGGGTACGCAATTTTTTGGCGATTCTTTTAGGCTTAACTTCTTGTTTCCTTTTCACATTTTCACGGTTTACAATTTTATTACACACAAATAAAGAACTCTTGCTTAGGTTCTCGAAATCTCACCTTTTTCAAGAAAAACGCGTTTAAATGAACATAACAAGAACTCATTAATAAATTTACTTAGTACGAAATGTGTTAAAAATAACAATGAATTTTCAAATAATAAAATAATCAGAATGTTATAACAAGTGCTTAAAATTCCATCCATTTTCACGTACGCAGAACTTGATCCGCTTCTGTAGAGAAAACATTGGTCGTTTCAAAGGTGGATCATCTAACAGCTCGTTGAAAGTATTTACTATTCGTTGCCTTCAGTCACCTAACGTATTCACTACGTTGGAATAAACTTTGTGTGTCACATAGCTCCATAAAACAAACTCCAGCGGATCAAGATCAGGGGATCTTGCTGACCAGAACATCTACTCGTGACCAATCCATCGTCCTGAGAAAGTTGTCTGTTAACCATATACGCACGGGTCTTGTATAATGAGGTGTAGACCCATCTTGCATGTGGAGAAACTCTCCTCTAACATCAAGTTAAATATTTTCTTGGATAATGTTCATCGCATTTTCTCTTAAAAATTTTAAATATCTTACTCCATTTAAGGTTTTTTCATAAATATGGAAAGCAACAGTTTCATTGTCGATCATCAATGCCCACACGTTAATTTTAAGAGTGTTGATAATAATGTACTTTCTTTATTCCAAACATGTGCATTATGAACATTAAATAAACCTTTGCGCGTAAAAGTGTATTCGTGTGTAAACACATTTTTCCACAAGAAACTTTGATTATTATTTTGCCTTTCACGTACGAACATATATAAGTGCGTCCTATGTTGATAATCTTCTTCTAATAGTTCTTGTACTTTTGTATAATGGTAAGAGTGTAATTACTGCTCATTACGTACCCGCCATGAACTAGTGACAGATAGTAGTAGTAGACTTATTATAGTAGGATCTTCACCAACCAGGTATAGTACTTCCTCTTTCTTTTCTGCTGTCCTTGGGTTTCACCTCTTCCTGCATTAATTTTTTTGGGTCCAACACTACCCGTTTCTTGGCATCGATCTTCAACCGCAAAAAATATTTCTGCATCTGTTTCTATGATGGCGAGGAAGTTTCTCACTATATCGTCTTGCCGCTTCCGCCGCATTACAGAAGCACCCCCCTGATGTTAAAATCATGTCTGTGTATTCACTATTCGTGAAGCTTGCCATATTAAATCAACATTTTCGAGACGAGCCTATTACGCAGCATTAGAACAATGTATCGCGGAATCGCGTATGTTCATTCAGAGGCGGTTTTTTTGAAAACGGTGAGATTTTGAGAACTTCAACCAGAGTACTTATTTGTTTGCAATAAGATTGTAAACTAGAGAAACGTGCGAAAAAAACGAAAAACTTCTCAAAAAAGTTATGCCTAAAAGAATCGCGGAAAATTCGCGCACATAGCGCCCTCTACCCCATATTCCAAAACAAAGCTATCTCATTAGGCATCATCTGAAGCCCCCCGAGTACCAGATTCCAACGAAAACCCTCAAACTGTAGGTATAGGAGCTACGGAAAAATTTCTTGTTTCTTAAATTTAATTTAACGCTATCTACAAAACAGAAGGACATAGAACCATAGCTTATATGAAAAAATCTGATCATTTTTGTAACATCTACCGTCCACTTGTATTTCTGAAACATCTTGTATATCATAGATTGGAACGACGGTATTTCATCTGTAAGTGTGTGTGTTGAGTCTGCAGATATTGTTACATCTGTATAAATAGGTTTCCCATAGATGTCGAAAAAAATGTGAATAGGGTTCAGGTGCGCATAAATAATTGTAAGTTCTTCTGTATTACCTCTGTAAATCATGCTATAATGTCATCTATGTATTTATACCAAAAAATTAATCTGTTTGTTTATAATGATTTGAAAAATATTGTCTCAAAGTTGTATATAAGTATTTCAGCCAATGAGGGACTCAATGAAGGACCCTTTGCTAAACCTGGAATATATTTGTGAAAATTTCTATTGAACCATATTAATGTTTTGTTCCTGTTATATATTTTTAATTAGTGGTAGACATTCTGTGCTAGGTATTTTTGAAAACAGAATTGAATTGTTTGGGATGTGAATCTCTTCAATTTTGTGCGCGAGTTTGAATGCATTTTTTATAGTATGTTGTTATGAAAAATTTGGAATTGATTTGAATTAAGAATAGAGCTTAACTGTCAGTTCTCTAGGAATTTATATGAGAAACTAATGACGTGAGGTTTCCGTTGTTACGCTCTTTATACTATGAATGTAGGTAAGGAAAGACATTTAAGAGTCTAGTTAAAATTGTTTAATCGGGTTTGCCATTGTGAGCCATGAAGGTAACAACTAAAGCATAATTTTTCCAGCTGCAACCATAAAAAGCCGTAATACGTTCCATGGAATCAGAGATCATTATCTGTGAGTAGGTAGCATGCCTGCTCGCCACCTCTAATAGACATGTTTTACATATAAAGAGAACCGAAATTTTGTTGCATGCAAAGTAGATCTGAATAAATCCTTTTCTCAAGGTTTTCGAATCTTTTCTTCCGAATTGAACGTTAGCTATCACATAACAGATGCTTGTCATTCTCTCCACGTAGATTGAAGTTATTTAAAATGAAATAAGTATACGATGTGGTAGAGGAGATTTATTTTTCATGAATTGACAAAAACAGTTTTCATGAAACTTCGCAGAATATAAATGACTACAAATGAATCTCAGCATAGGGAGCCCCCTCTGTGCGAGGAACGCTCTGAACGAACATAATCAAATTGAGAGTACAAGTGGCATAGATTAAGGTTAACTTGATTGCCGTAATATCTTTTATCTGGAAGAACGAAGATATGCGTCTGTATAAGTCTATATTCAATTCAAATTTTATCCCTGACAATGGATTGTTGAGAAATTGTTACCTCTAGTAATGGGTTTTTTCAAATTATAGAGTGAAATATTATCTAGAATAGTGGAATAAAACCCAAATTGAAATTTACAGGAACTGCAAAGATCAGTAGCTTCCAATTATTTCGTCAAACAGTGAAATTTCAAGAGAGTGTTGTCAACGAGTTATTGAAGCAACTGTCAAAATTAAACTTCGAGTAAATTTCAATCAGTGTTTTATTTCACTATTCACAAGTTCCTAGTTCAGGTCTACAAGAAATTTACAGGGAATACATCTTTTTATGCATAAAATGCGAAGACGTAAGAAGAAAATGTCACAATACATTTCTTCCATATTCTGTACATACGGGATCGTGAGTGAATAGGGGTTCTGGTTGAGGTAAACTGCAAATGTGTAGTTTAGATTGAAGTCTACAAGAATATAATGGAAATAACCTGCTAACCTAGAATTGCCGCTTTGGGTAAACCACAATAGTGTAGAGCACAAACACTAAGTTTAGAGTATGGACTACTTACATTTGGTATAAATAACCTACTAACCTAGAATTGCCGCTTGGAGATAAATCACAAATGTGTAGAACAGAAAACATCTAGTTTAGAGTACAAACTACAAAAATGTATTGTAATTGATCTAATGACCTAGAATGGCTTTTTATAACAAATATCTATGAATAGTAGACTTCCTCGGATAGCTAATGTAGAAAATTCTTGACTTTCGTATGGATTTGGCGTCACAATAGCACGACTTGATGCCGACGTTTCGTCAACTACTACAGGCGGCATCTTCAGGGCAGACTTGAACTGGAACAAAAATCTAGAACACAGAACATCTAGTGTAGAGTATATACTATAAATGTGTAGTACATATAAGTCAAATAATTTACTAACACATAATTGCCGATTGAGGATAATAGTCTGCAGCATTTGACACTGTTAACTTTGATTTCCTAAGAGCTAAAATCGAACAAATTGGATTGAGAGGCAAAATCTCAGAATGGATAATGTCTTATTTAAAAAATCGAACCTTTTTTGTGACTCATGAACAAGAACAGTTCGATAGGATGATTTTAAAGAATGGGGTGGGACGAGGTTCCATTCTCGGTCCCCCATTATTCCCGATTTTTGTTAACGACTTACCTGAGCATATACGCAATATTATTCCTTTTCCATATGCTGATGACTCTGGTATGATTGTAATAGCCGATGATACTGATTCGCTGATAATTAAAGTCAATACAGTTATGAAGCAATTCACTTCACCAATAATAAAACAATAAGTAATTTTGATTTAACTATCATGAATTCAACCATAAAAATGGAATATCAAACAAAATTTCTAGGTTGTATTTTAGATTTCACTTTATCATTCTCTCCTCAAGTTGATGATGAATGCATTGAACTTTCAAAAGCTATGTTTGCTATAGAAAATCTCAAAGATGAGTTTGGAAAGAACAATCTTCTATCAGCTTATCATATGACAACATGATATTTAGGATTATGTGTATAGGCTCGTATGTGTATATGTGTGTATGTGTGTATATTGTGTATATGTACATATGTATATAGGTGTGTATGTATTATGATCCTTATTTTTTGATGTGATTGCTTTTACGGCATAATTTTATATTACCCTAGGTCTTGATATTTTAATTAATGTCTAAAAGGTTTAGTGTTTGTTATATTTTAGTGGCTTAACTTATTAGAACTCAAAATTGTATTTCCATGTCTAATTTTTGATGTAATTTAATTTTAAGTACCTACATTGTCTGACGAATCCTACTGTAATAGTGTTGCAGAAAAATAAATGACTATCTATCTATCTATCTATCTATATCTTTCGTATAGCGCCAGTTTACATGTAAAGTCTCTTTTTGACAACTTTTCAGGGGAAAGGAAAAATGCTAGTGAGGTCGAGTTCAAGTTTATTAATAGAACAAAGGAATTTATTATTTTCATAACAAAATCTGTTAAACATATTCTTTTATGGGATATAGGAGGTTTCTATAGCAAAATTTGAACTAAAATGAAACTTAGGTATTCTAATTGCTTTTGTTCATATCAAAATTCAACATTGTTTCTGATTAAAATAAATATCAATACTAAAAAAAATGAAGACTGAAGGAATAACATATTTAAACTGCTGTAAGTGATCATTTTGATTTTCATACAAAGAACCAATCGGATTATTTTTGTACTATTCACATCAGTGTATGGACAGAAAATACTCTTTCTGACCAAGTCGTTTCCTTCCAGAACTGTTTGAAAAATGTTTCAATATTATCTATAGACCCTAACGATTTCTTTGGCTATTGTTTCTGTACGTGAACTTTCCATATTTTCTTTTATATTCAGATCTTCCATTTTCCTTCTATTACATATTTTTCCATTAAATCTTTCATTGTTGATTTCTCTTAATTTGTGCTATACAAATGCATTCTATAAGGTGAAACAGCTTTCACGGTCCCCAAATTCATGTAGGACACTGTATGCTGCATTTACCTCATCTCTCAATTCAGCTAAACCTTTATTTCCGTTTTCAATTAATTCATTATTATTTTGTTTCTGGAAGGAACGCCAGTGATAAGATTCTCTTTATTTTCCTGACATATCAAATCCGTTATTGAAGATCCATCTTCCTGAAGTACCATGTTAATCATAAATCTACCAATTGATACTCCAGGTGGTTGCAACCCTGAGTGAGAAAAACAGCCATGATTTCCTTGTTAAGCAATAGACAAAAATTGGAAGCAACTCATTTTTGACTTGAACCTACATTAAAGTGTTGAAACAAATGCTCCTAAGTACTGCAGTAATCAAATAAAAATAACCCCGAAACCTACTAAGTCTAGACATCAAGTCAAAAGAGTTTTTCTCAAGGTTTTAGTTACTCCAAAACTGAAAATAAGTACAATATGTTCACTCACCTTATGCTCATCACAATCCATTTTTTCTTCTATTTGGCATTGAATGAATAAAACAAAACACTTTTAACCGACAGCGCCAAAAATAACCTATACATTATTCGAACATAGCAGGTTTTGATTGACGTTTCGACACCAGATAACTTGATGATTTTGTCATTTACTACTAGATAGAGTAATCATGCTGTACTGTACTTGAAAGATATTGCAATATAAAGAAGGAGCACAATTGTAGAACGACTTCTCTGCGATCTGACGACATACTCTGTCGAACTTATGCTAATGATATAGTCATATTCGCAAGAGGTAAGTTCTAGAATATCCTCAGGATTCAAAGAGCCCCTAAATACACCAAAGAATGGTTTTTGTTACTACAGTATTTCAATAGTAAACCATAGTGGATAAATGATGTGAACGAATGTACTGTTAGAATCCACATATTGAATACAGTGTTCTTGATAGTTCGTGATATATGTCTCTCCTACTGGAACCTTTTCCCACAACTTAGGTAACTAGGATATAACCAATCATATAGTGAATCTTATTGTGATACAAGACTGGTGAAGATCTTCAGGTTGGAATAATTTGTCCTGAAATCGTTATCTATAGCTGATCCGATAGAGTTCATTGACAAAAATAAATCCTCATTCTAAAGAAAATATTCAAGATTGAATAACTCAAATTTGTAGAACTCGCGCAGATGCAGACACGGGTACAACATTTGTGCCTTCTGCAAAATGAGTGGAATCTTCGAGTGTGATCGATTTGAATTGAAACGAATTGAAAAATAATGATGAATTTAGAAAAACATGTATATTAACTTATATTTTATATTATAGGGAAATAGAGGAGTGTGAATAACATCGAAATTTCCAACGAATTGAAATTATATTTAGTCCATATTACAATAAATTTCGATTCGGGGAACCACAGCGAAGTAATTCCGAAATGCAGAAAAGAAATAATAGCAAAGTACAAGATAGTCCGCGGGAACTTTTTGGAAATGTAGTTATTTCAAAACTATGTAGGTATATTTGGACATGGATTTATTCGCCAAATTACATCTCATTCAGTAATCGTAGAAAATGGACTAGCGGACGTGTTTCAGCAATAAAATCAAAATAATCTATCAGGAAACCAAGAATCATGGTTGTAGCAAGATGAAGCTCGTTCACATTCCACACGAGCATCTATAAGTGCCCTGCAACAATGGCCATTATCTCTTTTACGTTTGTTGCTTTTATCATGTAGGATGACTTGGATATTGAATAATGTGTGAATTTTCTTACAAATTGCTTCTATTAATCGTGTTTATCATTTTAATGTGTAGTGTAGAATGTTTAATATTCACAACCCAGTTATGTTGTACTGGGCTGAGATTGGGTAATGCTTGTTCTAAAAGAATGCACATTCATCATACACTTTAATAATGCATGCTTACAAGGGTGAGAAAAATCAATCATTTACAAAAACAAACTCCCAAATAACCTAGAAGCCTAATAATTGAAAAAACTAACCTGTCAAAAATGTAACAAACTAACGATGAGGTTGCCGCTTGAAGTTTCGAACCTTCTCAATCGGAAGCAAAAGCATATGGAGCCGGGTTTCCACCGCCTGGACTGGCATTACTGTGGCATATTCGATCGAATTCGTTATTAATGCGTTCGTCGCTACGGGCATTAGCCAATCACAGCTTGATATTCGGCCCCATATTACAACTAGGTTGTGAAATCTAAACATGCGAAGCGGTGCAGAGTCATCACCTTGTTCCGATTACATAGCACCATGAATCATCGACGATATTATGAGGCATAGGCAATGTTATACAACATATAAACATACTATATTATGTAACATTCTTCAAGTGTGTGCCTACCGAAAAGAATGAAGTTTTTATTGACACTCCGAAAACTATTCCAAAGTTAAACAGAAAAATCCAATTAGAAATTACCAATATTCCATCAGAAATATTGCATCGTGTTATGCAAAATGTCTTCGAGCGTCTCCAAGAATGTGTAGAGAACATCAGCCAGGCATTATTTTTAAGAATTTGAAATGAGACTTAACTGCTTCGCCAATGTCATGAAAAACCTCAAATTAATACAGTTACTTTCAGGATAATGAGACACCTTATATCTTCCAAAACGTTTCAATGTTATAGCATGAAAAAGTTCTTACAAATATTTCTTAATCGACGTTTAAGGATTATTTAGAGTAAATTCGACACAGTATATTATAGTTTATACTATGATTGCAGTAGTTAGTGAATGTTCGCGATAATATAACTATTATACTTACACAGATGTAATATATACTTAAATATATGAGAATGCAATAAATCTGATGCATTTATAAAGAATAAACATCTCAGTAATTGGACTGAAGTGAGTTGTATTTCGTTGAGCTCTATTGGACTTCAACATTAACCGCTGTCTCATTTTGGAAACTTCTGACCGCCATTGGACTTTTCTGATTATCATTAAGGAAAGCATTCCAAGAAGTTTCCATTTTCTTATACGGGATTTAATCGGAATAACGCTGCATCTCTGAACATGGCTCTTGCTGGAGAAATGTTCTCATTGACACATAACCAGAATGTGTTGAAAATATTATTTGTGGAAACCCTGCTTCGCTGAGCAAAAGGGATGATTTTTCTGATTTCATTTTCATTTGGAACTACCGTACAGAAAACACACATTTAGTATCTCAAATCAACATCAGAAACTGTGTCAACGCATCGGGAATGTATCTCAACATGTATCCCGGAAAACTACAATCTCAGCGTTGACTTTGGTGCATTTTTGAAGCCAACACAAGAATATGAAGGTAAAATGGACGAATTAATGATAATCTTAATTGACGGTGTGGTATTCTAGAATGCATATATACTGATCAATTGCGTTGCAAGAATCAGTGATTCATCTTTCATGTTTTGGTATGCGGAATTCACTCATGTTACGCAATCTTATCTTCATATTGAATACATACAGTTGACCACTTGCAGCAACAGAAATTTCAGCTTTTTCAAATGCCACATGTATAGCCAACTGAGAAGTGGACTTTTTCCTATCTGTCTAATCGAAATGGTTTAATTTTGGCACTCAATAATATCAAACAAACTTCAGGCTTTGAACAACTTTTATATTTGAATGTTTTAATTTTTTGCAGAATGAGTAGTTCACTAAGTTGATATACTATTTTCTCTCATTATTTCAGCTCACAAAATACTATATTATGTTCATTATGTTCATTTTGAATTAATTTTTTGGGATTAATAATAATAATTATAACACATTTATATGATAAGTCTGACAGTGTAATGTCTTTTCCCGAATCATATTAGACGATGCCTTAATTGTGTTGAAAATACGGTTTCAACATGAAGGCCTCCCTGCTTATAAAACAAGTAATAAATTTTGTAGACAATTAATTCGGTTCAAATTGGATCGGCAGCAGATGATTCATTTTGTGGCCTCCTACATAGCCTGGTTTGGCAGTTGTTGATTTTGAGTGTGCAGTTTTTTTTTCGTGTAAGTACCTTCATTACGAAATATAGAAATGAATTTTCTGAATTATGAAGATAACTTAGCTAATTTAACACAGGATTATAAAGATTGAACGTGAAACATTGAACCGTAGGCAAGTTTCGAACCCACATCCCTGGATGCCCAATCCAGCGTGTTTATCAATTACACCACTTTGGTCTCGTCAGAGTCTTATATTCTTGTAAATATAAACCTCTGAAAGAATAGATAAACACAATGCGATTCGATGTTTCGATATAGATCAACTTTCACGCATATTCATCTGAAGATCAGTCGTTTTGAAGTAAATATTGTAGGTAAAAGTATTACTATGGTTGTCAATTACTCTGACAGTGATCATTCAATGACAGCATCCAGGTTCTTATACATTCCAATGGAATTGACTGAGGAATGTTATGGGTAAGTATAAACAAAGTTTTTTGCCTAATTGGCTACAATTTCGTGTGATGTTGCGAAATGGAAGAACAAACATAAGATGGCTTAAAAATGGTAGATGATTTGAACAATCGTCTGAATGAATCTGGGGAATTTCATTGCGTTATTTATTGTTAGTGTGTAATAAGGTGAAGATTTGTCAATCATGGAATATAAGAACATTTTCAAAATCTCTCAATTTTATTATCTATGTGAAATATTGAAAATAACTTAAGAGCAGAATGGTACTTATTCCGAATATGATTCTGTTAAAAATACAAAGCAAACGATTTTTTTCGTGCCTTCGACATTCCAGCAGATTGGAGCTGGATAAATTAGCAATCCTGTACCAATACACTCAACCCCTTACATCCGAATAAAATGGTTCATAAAGTCACATAATTGTCGCACTCTCACTTTTTTTGCTTCACTTCTATATCTCATCCAGGAACACTGAATATTGTACTCAGATTTCAAGACAATCGCCAATTGAATTGCTACAGGTATATACACTGTCTATCTATTTACAATTATTATGGTGCCACTCATTTCCAAGTTATTCGATTTGGTTTGATCGCAATAACGGTTTCTAAAGAAGAATAATTGAACATTACAATATCATGTTGAAAGTTTAAAACAAAATAATAGGGCTGATACCAGCTGGAATTTTATTAGGTACGTGCTTTTTTTTGCAGAGATGAAGAAAACCCCTTTATGGGGAGGTTATGAGTCTTTGGGTCTACTGTGAGAGTGACCATCTAGGCATACTCACTAAGAACTTCACTTCCTTTGTAGGCTTGTCTGGCTATTGTCTCCGGTGACACTCAGGTTTACTGGCTCATTGTATATCGCCTCTGTTTTGTTTCTTTACGGTATCCACTCGAGTATTTTTGTACCTTGTGCGAGTTTGTACAAGTTCTTCACTAGGTGGGAACTGTATAATTCGATTTGTAGAAAGACTGATTAATCCACCAGCATTCTATAGAAGTACATATTTCAGTTGTTGGAATACAAGCTGTAAAGTAGTGTACACAAGTACTATATTAATATATTTGCAATTTCATTTATTCGTGTTTTGTTCGTGGTTACGACGGATATATTTTTAATTGAAATTACTGCTATGAGGACGGTTAGTGCTTAGTAGAATAACTAGTTCCTCCGCTTAAGTTAATGTGGATCAGTTTCAAACATCTTCTGATGTAACGCACTTAAATACGAAAATATAATAGATATAAGTGTTAACGTGACTCACTTCCAAAACATTTGAATAAAATTGATATCTGGGTGATGAATCAATGTTATATGTACAGAATTACACACTTATTATAAACTCTCTGATCATAATGGCCCGTAATTTCATAGTAAAATATAAATTGAATATTGTTTCAAACTCATGGCTGTGGCTTGTGTGCAACATAGTGTAGGTATATCAGTCAGTGAGCAGTCGTCTATGCAACGGCTGCCCCCGTCATTACTAACTCTCCAAACTAGCCCTGAGTTGCTAGGAAATGTATTATGTATGAGGATTCCGAGAACCATATTAGTGATTCCGGATTCTGGAATAATATTTGTCTTCCGTACGTTAAAAACTGGATATTCGGTTGAATGCAACAATATTGAACTGTTGTCTATGTTAAATTTGATATGCTGCTTCAGTTCTATTGTTCCAGTATGGACCCCTATATTTTCGAGAATTTTGAAAAGATGAGCTTCGAATCTTTTTTCGTTCAGATTTTAAACCACCAGTTATTGGAATCGGATATAGTTATCTTTGTAGGGATGGTTTGATCTATCTCTTCTTGTTTCGACGTCAATAAATCTGCATTTATCGATGTTATCATCAAGACTCGAGTTTCATCCATCAAAGTCAACTCAGGTTCATTTTCAGAGAATTTTCTCTTATCAATAATTCACAGACCAACCAAATGGAGTCCCATCTTCATGGATGATTGAATATTTAGGATATGTTGAGTTCAAGAAAACCTGGCTTATTTCTGTGTCAGCTCTAGTTTTTGAGATACATCTTGATTAATATTAGTTCTGATGAAAGGATTCAAATAATGGAATGGAATTCAGAGGTCAAAATTGGAATGTCGTACCAGACGTCAGCATCTATTTAGCCACTTCAAGTTACTTGTTATTACTCATGTGGATCAGCTCGAACCTTGCCATACCTGCAGACCCCTATGGACTAATTTTAAATTTTTGGCGCTCTCCGTAACAGAAGATTAGATTGATACCATTACATCCGTGAAAATACGTAGCTGTTTGAACCATCTATAAATTTCATGTTATGTATATGAAGATACACTACGAAAGGAAGGAGAAAACCGATTGATGCCCTTATGAAAAGGGCTGATCTATCCTATTTTGGAGTTCACTAGGAAGTCCAGTAAGAATCTTGGGCTCCACATCTCGTAAGTAGAACATTAACTTGTAAGCATATGCGACAATGAGTATTTGGAAGGAGGAAGGGTCTGAACGTTAGAGTATCAATGGTTTGAACAAAACCTACAACCCATTACGATGACTACTATTTTTGTCTCTTGTATATCAAAGGTATATCAATCAAAACAGTAGGCACATATGTACATATTATTATCCCGATTCAGCAAGAAGATCTATACAGATTCCATCATTCAGCAGTCTGTCTACTCTATAAAGTCTGGTGAAATTTGATGTATGAAATCTAAAAAGGTGAGTGATTTTGAAGCAGATTCAGCAGGTTTACAACGTTTACATCAACAAGAACTGAATGATCTCATTAGAGACAAGAGTCTCTCAAAGAAGTCGTCTGAATTACTTGCCTTTCAGTTTATATGAAGCGATTCTACTCTTTCCAGTTATTGATGAGTATTTTCATATAGGAGAGATGAGGATCTGCTGCCTCAGGAAAATAATCTGGTATTCCGTAACGATGAGCCTTGTCAGAATATACATATGAATAGCGCTTTTTTATCGACAGTTTAAATTCAGATAGTGCTGGAAATAATTGAGTATGAAGAACATCAGGGGATGATTTGTATCGATCTAACATTATTCCTCCTTGTATTCTATGTATTTAGAACAGCAGTACCAAGGAGCAGTGAGTTAGGAGAGAATAGCCTTTAAAAGTCCAATGATTCAAGAAAAACAAAACATGAACAATAAACCTTTGGTTTCAAGAGGAGAAGCTATCTTTCTATACTCATATATCCAGTTGGGGTCATGAAGCAATTTGTGAAGGCTTCAAATCGAGATGAACTTGTTCTTTTGACTACTTGTCACGTACAGAACTTAAGATGTTGAGAAAAAACTGAAAATCGGAATATTTGTACGTTCACAGATAGGGCTGCTTATTGAAGGGCTATAATTCACCGTGTTCGTGAATGAGATGAATCTAACTCAATGTTTATTTGTTCAAGAATTACTAACATTTCTTGGATAACATAAGGGTGACCATTATGTAGAGGTAGTGGAAAATATGCTTCTCATTTTTAGTATGATGTAACATGAGCACGAAAGTGCACTACAACCACAAGCCCTTATATCGGCTTCCAGGAAACGTTTAGTGAATAAAAAGGGAATAATCACACCACGACATTGGAATTATGGGAGATCGTTATCAAGGAAGAGAGATATTCACATGATGACAATTTCGGAGCGTCCTGCCATTGATAATGAATTGTCTGGTGAACCCTTTGCTAGAAAATCGTATTGAACAAAAATTGTGAGTGCTTCATATATTACCAACTAAGACGAGTTCTATATGGCATATCCCAAAAACTGAATCTGATAGACCAAATGAGACGGATCTTGGATTCTGCAGTCAATAGAATGTTGTTGGACTGTTGTAATCTATGGATGAGATCCTTCCAATCCACCTAGGTAATTGTAAAATTATTTCCGTTCATATAACGATTCCTACTTTGCCTTTCAAACGGTTTTCCCAATTAGGAATTGAATTTGATGGACTAAAGAATACGTGAATGGTGTTGCCAATCCGAATGATCATGAAATCAAATCAGTCTGGAAAATTATTGATTTGAACTGCTTAATGATATTATGTTCTTCTATACATTCTGACCTGATGATGATTTTTCGATTGATGATGGACATTATTAAGATGGAATGTTGGAAGTATATAATTTGAATTGGCAAACGACAGATATAGGTATTTATAATTTACAGAATTATGTTCAGCTTCACGTCTATATCTCTATGATTTAGCTCATTCATAGCTGTTATTCACATCAATAACAATTGTCTATTACAAATACTCGAAATAAGTATTTGAGAGGGGGGTCAGGTAGCTCAGTGGTAGAAGCATGATCTTCTAATCACTGTGGCTGCCGGTCGCGGGTTCGAATCCAGCGACTGCGGAATTTTTCCGATGGCCCGAGAAAGTGGTGCGGCAAGATACAATGGGCTGCCCAGGATCGAGCCCACCACACGAGGTGGAGTGTTTAGTGGGTATATCTGAGGTGATTAAGTTCGGGACTCAGGGACTCCCACACTACCTTATAGGATGTTACGGAACCATAAGGTGTCCATAAAGGGTTTCAACCACCTCGCACCCAAAAAAAAAAAAAAAAAGTACTTGAGAACATTCCGAAACCTCAATAAGCTCCTGAATTCTGAAACAATGATGACTTCGCATAGTTTTTATTATTTGGCGCACGTGGAGATAAAATTATATGAAGGAGTGATTTCTATTGTGTGAATTCAAGAATATATGTCTTTCTGATTCCCCAAGCTGTGAACTTGACATAGTGACGATAAACTTGACTACCACATTAGTAGTGAGTGTGGTTCCATCTTTATATCAAATATGAAACGAAAAGTAAGCAATATTTAGATATTCCCCCGTAGCCAATAACAAAACTCTAATCGTCTCTCCTCATCTCTCAGTTCCAACCCAAAATGTTCGGCTCATAAGTCTATATTTGTTTCCAGGCATCTCCTAGTATTTCTCTTGATAATCAAGGTTCGAAACTAGCAGTTCTGGGACGAATTTCTTGATTGAAATACCACAAAATGAGGTGAATACTTAACAAAATTCTCCATTAGACGCCCAATAGACCAGGTTCTAAGCAAATGTTTGTAACATACCACCTCTCATTGAACACTATATCTACGTGTTAAGCTGACTCCCTTGTCCATCTGGGTGTCTATTATTGAATTATATCGCAGCATTATCGCCAACAAACTCAATGAATTCTCTGAATTTTTCCTAAAAATTAAAGCAGTAGGCCTTGGATTAGTATGGGCGTTTTTTGCCCAGTCACTACAATATAAAATTAACCCCGTTTAAATAACTCTATTATAAAACATTTTATAGAATGACTCAAGAATAAATGTGTCACACGGTAGTTCATAGGAATTCCAAGAAATGAAATTTTATGAATATCCAGAAGTTTCGATGTCAATTTCCAATTCGTGACTTCTTCTGATTACTTCTCGTCTTGAATCGGATCACTAATAGAACCATAGATTAAGTGATATGTATTTCCATCATGATTCACTCTACTCATTATTCGTATTTTCCCTGTACTTTGAACATAGTTTGTAGTATTATCTAGAGTAAATAATGATTTTATGGTAATTATGTTATTGTTAATCCCATAATAGGAACTGCTTTGGTGAAATAAAACGATTGTCTTGAAAATTAAGTCACGTCAAATTGGGCCTACCTGTTATCTTATATTTAGCATACGGTGAAATTAGATAAAACGTTATTTATGGCATGAAAATGCGTGACGATCAAATATTTAATTTTACTCTCAGTAGCGTGTTCGAGGTGCCTGAAGACGAGAGCACTTTAGTCAAGTTAATGGTTGGCAGAAATCAATTTTGTAGTAACGTAACGGAATGGCGTGCCAGGCAGCATACCGCGCGAGTTTCTCGTGCTTCCTAGTTTTTTCAGTCAACAATTACCACCTTTCCAAATCACTAAACATATCAACACTCTATTCTGTGATGAACGTTTGTTCATCGACCACAACTTATAATTAAAATTTATAACTTTTCTGTTATTGAGCCGTACGTGTTTTTCTAATCTAGATGTCCTGTTCAGGGTGTCTTATTTATAGTTATATTGAAGGTGAACACCTAGCCATTAATGAGCCAAATGTAATCGTTCTGGAACATGTTCATGTAAGCGCCAATGGTATTTAAATTCGGATACAACCCGAAAATTTACCAAAACTAGTAAAAATAGCAAATAGCAAATAAAACTAGTTCTCAACATTACGAGATGGTGAAAACTAGTCCTAAACGTCACAACATGATGAAAACCAGTTCTAACAATTACAATATGTTCAGAACTGATTCTCCATATTGCAACAGTAAGAGTGGTATACTATATGCCTTCTGGCGAGATGTTTGACATTCTACATGCAGCCCATCTATCTAGAGAATCATTCGTTTTCAAAGGAATTAAATTCAAATGAATCATATTTTTCATAATAGTTGTGTTGGAGGAGGTTCACGAAAAATATGAGAGCATAACTAAGCAAGTAATTGATATCTATCTACAGATCATTGAAATATGTCATTAATAGCAACAGAGTAGTACTCCTTGTAAGACATTTCTTAAATTGTAACAAAATAATTCACGGAACATGCTGTCATATTGAGAATATCGATATTGATGTGATTGGATTTCAGTTGAGAAGTTCTGGCTGAATCAATGTTGTCCATATCAAATAAAAGGTTGAGCCGAATATGTAATTGTGCATGTCCCTGATGTAGATACGGACAGAGCTGCACCGAGAAATATAAAAGGAATAATAAGGAAAATTTCGGATAAATATTTTCACCTGTTACGAACCAAAACTGGTATCTTGGAAAGATTGTACGCACTTCATGAATTTCAAGATTCGGAACATTCATTCATGCCAGTAAGTGATATCAAACACGATGCCGAAAGAACAATGACACTTATATATTCAACCTAGTGAATCATTGCGATGTTTTATATATTGTGTTGGCAAAAGGATTGCCGCACGAATCTATGTGTCTGGTTTAAGAAAGTACCGTGGTAAGTGCCTGTTCCAATAAATGAATAAATAAAAAGTCTATATTGTTAAATGTTTGTATATTTTACTTCCTGACCTATTACACGAAAAAAGTATGTCCCAAAATGTTGTGATGCTTAGAACCAGTTGTGCTCATCTTGTAATACATAAAATCAGTTTTGAATATCTAAAGGGTCTTCCATGAAGGTCAGTTGTAGTTATAACATGTTATCACAGCTCTTGATCGTCTGACTCAAGCATTACTAGTTTTGGCATCTTTTTCGGGTAATTATTTGATTTGTAGGGCTAACATAATAAAACACTCAATAATCACTCGAGAACCTTTGGGATCTCTTACCAATGAAACTAAACACTGTTAGAAGGGAAGTGAGAATAAAAGTACAAGATTTGTCCTGCATGCGACATCCAACAAGCAAAGCTCAACTGATAGCGTGAAGTAATTTTTTATTGAGTTCAGTTACTCAATATTTTAAAATGTTACCATACCATACGATCTACATCTGATCTTCATTGTGATTCATAACAGATCAAAAATGTGAAAAATTAAACACATATAATTCCACACATTATTCCAGACAGGTAATTCTTCTGGACCATTTAAAGTCAATAATAATTATACTCGATATTCCGCTTTACATTCTATTCACGCTATTAGTATTTCTCTCATAATATCATGATTCAATTTTCCATCATATACTTTTTGTGGCATTCTCCAAGTTAGCAAATGGAGCAGCTCAATATTCGGGAAGATTCCAACAAGAATGGATGGTGATAATGAGAATTCACACAATTATTTTCAAATATTCATCTTGTAGAGGTGAAGAACATCGAAATCCTGATATTTTGATGTGAATGGAACACAGAGAATTTAACGAGTCATAATCAAAAAGAGCTGCCGACGGAATTAGTACTTCCAAATTCCAAATGATTTGTGAAAAATCTTGATCTCTTGCAAACTGCTATATTAGCTTATGTCAATAAAACATGGTTCCAACTCCCTATCAATAATGAATATGATCAATGTTACTCAGTATCCTTATTTCGACAGGTAAAATAAGGTAGAAGAACAATGAAATACTGGGTATGATGCAGATGAAATACCTACTAATTTCCTGATATTACTCATCAATTTCAACTCCTGAACAATGAGCATAGTGAAATAATATCAGGCCGATTCCGATGAATAGTAGCACTTTGCGGATACTGGACATTTGAAGAATCATAATATATTATGCAAACTAACGTCATTTTAGTTTCCAAAGTCTGGAATCATATTATTCCTTCATATTGCATCAACATTATTTTCATTACTACCGGAACTATCATTATCGGCCTTCCAGACAATGCCGTTGTGCTGTGAAACAATTCATTGGTAAGAGAATATTGGTGTAATGGAACAAGAGTGATTCATACTGAATTGAATAAAAAATGCAACAAACAATATTTGTTGGGCTTGAGTGAGGATGTACGATATAACGAATAAGTGATTAATTTCTCAATGAAAAAAAAAACAACACAAAATATAAAATAATGCATCGGCATGATTGATTATGCACTCGTTTATTCGGTGTAGAACACTCTGAATCAAATGATCAATAGTTAAGTTTCCAGCAACAACACTAGTAAGTACGAAATAATGACCCCTCATTCAATGAAGATAAAATTGAAGTACTACGAACCTTTCCGCTACCAAGTAGCCATCATCAGAGTATACTAAATTGAAAACTGAATGTACCTGTTTGAATAATATTTGCGATTAATAATGCAAACATGGGGCTACCCTCAGCTGGAGACAAATTTGAATTGAATAAATTGATTTTTCACTCGTACATTTCAATTCCTTTTGAATTACCTACATATTTCTCTGTACTGTGTTCTAAAAGTGATGACATTTTTTGAGAAATGGTGTGACATGTATTGGAAGCTCATTCTTGAATATTATTGTTGCATATATGGTCAGAATGTTCATTATAACGAGTTGAAATGTTCCTTCTTGTTTCCCCCACATAGCATCTTGGACAATACTCACAATCAGTTTTGTAAATTTCAGAATTTTCGACATTGGGTACTTCATCGAAGGTATTGCCTAGACGGTTTTTTCGCTTGTTGTTGAACTATAAAAGGGTGTTATTGCAAATTTAGAAACCAAATTATGGAATTTATTGGTTACTGAAGAATTAAAAGTCGAGCTTTCGAATTCCATTAAATTATTAGAATGGGATGACTCTAATTTGGTTAGTTGGTTGTGTTCCATTTTTTTTTGGTTAGAAATTATCTTATTTATCAAAGATTTGTCATTACCATTGTCCGTCGCTATCGGATGAAGTTTGTCAACTTCATTGTTATAGTTTTTCTGGCTCAAGGAAACATCAATAACCTATGAACATGACTATTGGGTGGATCCATTTCATAATCAAATGATGTACAGGGTGTCCCATTTTGGGTTCTTTTGCGGGGTATCTCCTTTATTTTTGAAGATAGAGAGTTGCAGTTTTCGCGACACTGTGCTACTTTTTCGTAAAACTCAAGATGCCGTCAACATTATTTTCATAGCCCTTTTAGTTTTTAAGATACAGGGCATTTCTGGAAATGTTGCATTTTGTGACCCCCCTCGTATCTCCGTTATCCTTCAACTTATCGGAAAGGTAAAATAACATTCTAATAGTTTTTTTTCCGTAGAATGCAGTGGTGTAGATAACTTTTGTTACATATTTACTGTTTTTGAGTTATATAGCAAACTTATGTTTTTTTAAATGGAACACCCTGTATATTTATAGACTATAAAATTTGTCTCTTTTTTACCTTTCCAAAAATATATGATAGTATAAACTTTTTTTCAGAAACACGCAAATAATTGACTATTTTTAGAAATTAAATACATATTTCAATTGTAGGCCATTGATATTGTTTATGACAAGAAACAGAAATAAACATCAAATCTCTATCGCATTTAAGCTGTTTATTTTCGTTCTTTTGGTATCATTATTCAATAGATATTTATCAATTTTTTCGAATAATGGCAGTTTACGAAAATTATGAGAAATATGATATGATGGTATGTTTTATACAGAGTAATGAAAATTCTGAAGAAGCTTCGGAATTATATTTCCAAAGGTGAGTAAGCTATTATGGCTATGAAAATCTCTATTATCATTTTAATTTTTGCTTGTTAGATATCCAGAAAGAAGGCAACCGTTTTTTGGGATATTTGCCCGTTTAAAAGCAAATTTAGTTGAGCACGGATCATTTGTTCACCCGCGCCCTAAAACATACAACAAAGAGAACAGGGAAAGAAAAGAGATAGATACTTTAGGATATATAGAAGCAACATCTTCGTCCTCATGTAGAAAAATTTAGAAGGAAATTGGTGTGCCAAAAACTAACGCTCTGAGGATCTTGAAGAAATATAAGTATCATCCATACAAATTTAATATACTACAACATTTGCATCCTGGCGATGCCGAGCGCCGGGCACTGTTTTGCCAGTGGTATTTGCAACAAATCGATGCTAACGATTTATTTGGCAGACTTGTTTTTTGGTCAGACGAATGCTTTATTTGAAGTGCTGGCATTTTCAATCGTCACAATACCAGGAACTGGCGTAGTGAAAATCTGCATTTAATGTTTGAAAGGGCACAACAAGGACGCTTTGGAGTTGAGGTTTCATGTTTTATTTTGGGTAGACATATAGTTTATAGGATTTTTGAAGGAGGTCTTACAGCACGTAGATACCTAGAAATTCTTGAGGAAGTTATTCCAGAACTGCTCGAAAACATTCCATTAGCCCAGTATAATGCTGTTTACCTACAGCAAGATGGTGCCCCAAGCCATAACTCTAGGCTCTTAAGGGCCTTTCTAAATAATAACTTTCCTCAAAGATGGATAGGTACCAACGGACCTGTTAGATGGCCTCCACGATCACCAGATCTCTCAATTTTAGATTTTTTTTTATGAGGTTATATACAAAATGAAGTATATAAAACTCGATATGACGGCATTGCAAAACTTCGAGAGGCAATTCATTTAGCTTTTCGAAATCTGCGAATGAGAACAATGGTTCTTTTGAACGCTATTCAAAGAATCTCAAAGATGTGCCAATTTTGCATTAGAGAAAATGGTGGTCAATTTGAACATCACATTTAATTTTTTTTAATAATGTTATTTTTTTGTGTTTTTGTTATATTGTCACTCTACGCCACAAAACTGTTGTTACAAACTTACTGTTAGAAAAAGATCTATGGGAATTTTTTTAATAGATACCTATATACAAGGTATCCAATTATTTGTTAGTAATATGTAAGTTGCACTTGTTTATTATTGTTATCCATAGCCTACTATTAAAATATGTATTTAATTTTCTGAAAATTGTCAATTATTTGCGTGTTTCTGAAAAAAGTTTATACTATCATATATTTTTGAAAAGGTAAAGAAAAGACAAATTTTATAGTCTATAAATATACAGGGTGTTCCATTTAAAAAAACATAAGTTTACTTTATAACTCAAAAACAGTAAATATGTAACAGAAGTTATCTACACCACTGCATTCTACGGAAAAAAATCTATTAGAATGTTATTTTACATTTTCGATAAGTTGAAGGATAACGGAGATACGAGGGGGGTCACAAAATGCAACATTTTCAGAAATGCCCTGTATCTTAAAAACTAAAAGGGCTATGAAAATTCTGTTGACGGCATCTTGAGTTTTACGAAAAAGTAGCAAAGTGTCGCGAAAACCGCAACTCTCTATCGTTAAAAATAAAGGAGATACCCCGCAAAAGTACCCAAAATGGGACACCCTGTACATGAATTCACCGGAATATATAGAGTAGGTTTCCTGTATATGTGTTCCTTTCAATACTTTGACTACATGGGGTGAAAATCTATAATGTTCGAATTCCATCGTTTTTGCCAGCGGTGGATCGTTGGGAGAGGAGATTGAAGATTTGGAAGTTATAGGCATTAGGACAGACCGCATTCAGACAAAGAGTTTCACAACTTCTCCGTTCGATAGGAAGCTCAAACTGGAACTCGTTATGAAGAACATTCTGCCCATATAGAGGGGAATAATAGTGAAAAAATCAGCATTAGCAGAACATATTTGAAATATTGAGGTTACATCTTTTCTCAAAAAAGTTGAACACCTTCGAAACATAGTAACGGATTTATATCTAGGTAATTAACGGATGGAAATGTATAAGTGAAAAAACAAGATTCTTAGATGGAGATTTTTCTCCAGCTGTGTGTTACCTTTGTTAGCATTATTAACTTCGAATAGTATTCAAACAGGTAATGAAGTTTACTCTGATGATAAAATTTTTCATGGATAAAGCTGATTATTCCGTACACATTAGTGTTACAGTGTATTCACAGTTGTGGGCTCTTTTAGTGATTCAGCAATAAGATTCCATGATTTTAGTGTAAAAATGTAGGTAGATGTTTTGAATCAGTTTTTGCTAATAACGAATACATTATTTTCAGCTCGGCTCATTCGTGGCGATAACTGACAAATTTCCCACAACACAAACTATGGGAAATTATTGAAGAGAAACTTCAGAACGGAGATGTCTACAGCGTACATATATCGACGAATGAGATCCTTGACTAACCGTTTCTATGATGTCCCATCCTCCGATTCATCATACCCGCAGACTGGAATGGTGTAATTAACGAACAATGGGTGATCTTTACCGAAGAGTCCAAATTTTTCGTTTTGTGGGCCCTCGATGGACAACGAATTGTGAAATATTCCCGTGAGGGAACGGGAGAAAAATAGCACCTATCCTCATCCGACAGGATTTACGATACATTTTTGCTTCCATCGCCTGCACTCCCCCCGATATGCCATTAATCAAACATGTCTGGGATATTATTGGTACTTGACTGAGTGATTCACCTCATACCCCAGACAGTCTCCATGATCTTTGGCTTGACCTAAAGCATGCTTGGAATTATACACAAATCCGAAATTGATCATTTCATTCAGTGTCCCTCACTGAGTGAACGAGTGGATAATTAATCACGGTGGTGCATTACTGGATATGTTTCTATTGTTCATTTCTGTTCAAAACTTGAGCCATCTGTCATATTCATATCCGAGGCCATCTTATGTAGAAAGATTGAATGAATTGTTCAACTAAAACTGGGTATTACGGTTTTTATTAATATCAGTATAGATATGAAATACTATATTATATATTAATTCTCAAAAAACAGGTCATACTAACATATATAGTCTAGGAGCCAGAGCGATATTGATGGTCTGAACATTAACCCGATGGCACTATGGGTTATCGTTAGATGACGGTTCAATGACCAATTCATCCCACAGACCGAATTCCCCGGCTGCTAGATCTCGAAATACAGCATCCGCATTTTTTTTTTGACTGGAGGTTAACTCTTCCCTAGTTGCGGTTACTTGAAATGCATGCCATTCTTATACACTTCCACCATGTGCCTTCATTTTTTATAGTGTCCGTTTATCAGACCGGCCATTTAAAATTGCACCGAAAGTGGACTGCAAGTAAATGGGGGGGTTTACCTGGTGGAAAATGTTTATTGGTGTTGGCAATTATCAACATACCCTATGCCATCAAAAGTTATCGGTCCATTTCCGAGTAATTGGACATTATTTCGACCAAAAATGTTTCCCTTTTTCATTTTGTGGATAAAACTTGCGGGTTACAAGGTAACATGATGGCACCATGTTAAATAACTTTATTGGAGTTCAAATAAAGATTTAAAATTACTGCCATCACTCCTTGCCTATTTCAACCCCCCGAAACTCCCTAAAATCATCCGGCAAAATGAAAATAAATTGAAAAGAGTCGTTCCGATTTTAAACCTAGCCAGAGTCTCAATAATTGACTAATTCATCATAAAATTGGTCATATTATCCATATTAACATTTGGGGGGGGGGATTAGGGGGTTCAAATAGGCGAGGAGTGATGGCAATAATTTTAGATCTCAATTTGACCTCCAATACAGTTATTTACCATGGTGCCATCATGCTACCTTGTAATGCGCAAGGGTTAGCCACAAAATGATGAATTAAACCATTGTTGGTCCAAATAATGGCCAATCACTCGGAAATGGACCGATAACTTTTTCATGGCAACAATTGCCAACACCAATGAACATTTTCCACCAGGTTTGGGATGGTTAACTTGCAGTCCATTTTTGGTCCAATTTTAACTGGTCAGCCTGATATACGGACACATTCGGATGCTGTAACTCGAGATCTAGCAGCCGGGGAAAATTCGGTCTGAGACATGAATTGATCATTGAACCGTCCTCTAACGATAAACCATAGTGCCATCGGGTTAATGTTCAAAATATCAATATCGCTCTGGCTATTAGACTAATATGCTTATTATTTTCATGCTTACGTACATTTCGGTCTTACGTTACGACCTCCATCAATGTCTAAAACGTGATTTTTAAAAACTAATTGTATCATCACAAGGCGTCCTTATCGCACTAATTTCAATTCAAAATGCCCACGTCCACGAAACGGACAGAAACACGACTAATCGAAACTGTAACACATTAATGTTTTAAGTTTAACTGCTTAGCGCTGTCTAATTGTTCCACCCAGAGAATCATCCCTAAAATTTGAAAATTGTTCGTTATACACTGGAAATGAACTACTACCCAAAAACATTTTTCAATCTCATCATTAAAGAAAGAATAAGCAAAATATATGATACCGGGATATGAAAAATTATCTTGGTCAAGGGTGGTTGTGGAATCTTAAACGTGTGTCTTACTCCACGTTTGAAATAATTATGTCACTGTCACACTGACATCAAGACATCATCAATAACCTACAGAATTCATACCTATTTATTTCAGTTGTAAAACAATAATGAACTACAAATTCAAAATTATCTTGGTCAAGGGTGGTTGTGGAATGTAAAACGTGTGTCTTACTTCAACTTTTTGAATATGTTTTGTTGTGACAGAATCTGTTAGGTCATTGTGCTGAAATTTTCTAATCCAGTTTTTGAATCATGCCTCTTACCACACAGCAAAAAATTGTGGTTTTCACAGCATGAGGATGGGCGTCAACTCGTGCATCGAACAAAACGGGGGACATTTCCAACAATTTCTGTAATTTAGTTTTTCTTGTTACTAAAACCGTTATTTCATAATTTGTAGTTCATTATTGTTTTACAACTGAAATAAATAGGTATGAAATTTGTAGGTTATTGATGATGTCAGTGTGACAGTGACATACTTATTTCAAACGTAAAGTAAGACACAACCATCCACAACCACCCTTGACCAAGATAATTTTTGATATCCTGGTAGAATATCGTGTATAAATAACATGAACGGTAATATAGATAATTTTATAACATTCCGTAGACGAAAGAGAAAATTAAGAAATGCTTAAAAAAGTATAATATAAATGTTGCGCATAAACTTACTAACTGTGTTAGCGAATATTTTTCAAATCCAAAACCTAGTACCTGAAGATGAACAAACCCCCACAGTATACAAATTAACTGGTTTAGATTGCGATGGGACCTACACAGGAATCTCAGAGCAATATTCACAAAACAGAATGTATGACCATAATTAGGTATGTACAAGGAACAAGTGGAAAATTTCACCGCCCTTGCTAAGCACTTATTTGATCGTTACCATGAATTCGATTACAGAAATGTTAATATTTTAACCAAGGATACCATTTATTATAAAGATCTATTCTGGAAATGACTCACATAAAACGTAACTCCAAGTGTGTAAATCATAAAGCGGACATTCAGTCATCAAGTCAGATTTATACTACTAATTCAATTGATCAAAGCTCTTGCAAATTCTTACATGCTTCTTTATAATTTTAAAAGTATATTTGAGGTAGAATGCTCAAATAGCAATATTTCTAATAAGGCCTGACAACCTTTTTTTATTGCCTAAATTTTCAACGTCTGGTTCGAAAGTGGATACTTGAGCATTGTATTTTTTGATTTCACTCGTATACACTTTGTTAGACATGAATTCGTATATTATAAAAAAATTACTTAACAGTGGATTCTTGATACATATATCTATGTCTTACAATCTCGAATATTCGTGTTTCTTCTCGTTTCGGCGGCGTGGTAATTTTTAATTGAAATTGATGCGATAAGCAATTTGCTTCAGCAAATTCCAATTTAGACATGATACGACTTCTAATGATGGTCATGAGACCGAAACGTAAGTAAAAAAATGATAAGCATATCTGTTAGTGTGACCTATTTCCCGAGAATTTATATCTAATTAAACCGTATTGGAAACTTCAAAAGGAAGAGAATTGAATTGTTTCGGGATGTGTTTAGTTTAGATTCCTATGGAAGTTATACAGGAATATCTGAGCAATATTTACAAGAAAGAATGTACGGCAATAAGTATAGTAGAAGAAACAAAAACTCAGAAGATTCCAACGCCCTTGCTAAGCATAGTTTCGATTATAACCATGAATTTGATTACAAAAATGTCAATATTTCAACTTGAGAGTCTAATTATTATGAAAGATCTATTCTGAAGATGATTCACATAAAACGTCACTCCAAATCTTTGAAAAGACGTCCAATCATTAAGTCAGATTTATACTTATATAATTAATTTAAACCAGTGCAAATCCTTCCATGCGTCTTCATAACGTTAAGAGTATATTTTAGTTAGAATGCTCAAATAGCAAAATTTCTAATAAGGTCTGACAAGTTCGGAAGTGAATACTTGAGCGTTACATTTTTTGGTTTTAGACATTCTTTCGTATTTCGTAGTGGATTCTTGATTTATATACTTGTTACATTTTCGATTACTCGTGTTTCTCTCCGTTTTGGCTACGTAGGCATTTTTAATGATTAGCGCGATAAGGACGCCTTGTGATGATACAATTAGTCTTGAGAAATTATGTCTTAGACATTGATACGTCTTCTGATGATGGTCGTGAGACCGAAACGAGAATAAAAAGCATATTTGTTAGTGTGACATATTTCACGACAATTTATATACAGGATGTTCCATTTCAGACGAGCCACCCAGTATATTTCTTATCCCATAGTGAGTGGAAAAATCTCCCGGAACACGTCGAATGATTTTGTTTTGGGGTAATCTTTTGACGTATTTTTGAGGCTTGAACGAGCAACCCCTTAATAGGGGGTGCTTCAACCTCTCAAAATTGAATGGGAGAGAGGGGTTGAAAGATACGTCATTTGAAAGGTCTTGGAAGCCTCCTTACAACGGTGTATGGGAATTGTAAATTTGAAGAACCGTTTTCGCCAAAAATTAATTTTGATGCTTGAATGCGCCACCTTGAATATTTTGGTTATTTGTACAATGTACAAGCTCATTTTTATTAAGCCTTTTTTACAAACTTCAACAATCTTCGAAAAATCACATTCGTAAAAAAATTGAATTGTGTTGCCATGCTTACAATGAAAAAAATTAAATCTGCGTGTTTAAATCAAATGTTCAAATTGTCCTCCATCGACTTCCATACAATAATACATTCTCTCAAACTAATAAATAAAAAAACAGCAAGACATTTCCTTAAGTTGCCTTCATTTTTTGTTCGTAGAAGGTGTTTAGGCATAACTGTAGAATTTGGAGTGATACAAATCCTCATGTATTTCGAGAAGCTCACACTCAACATCGGGAAAAGCTAAACGTTTGGGTAGGAATTTTGGGAGACCACCTAATTGGACCTCTGTTTATTCCTGGTAATTTAAATGGCGAACATCAACTTCAAATGTTGGAAAATGCGATTGATCCGTTAATAACTGAACAATTAGAAAATGATCCTCCACTACTTGAACAACAATTGCATTTCCAACAAGACGGAGCTCCTCCTCACTACGCCGCACCAGTACGCCAATACCTCAATTTGCAATACCCTGGTCGTTGGATTAGAAGAAGAGGTCCTATGGAGTGGCCTGCCCGATCTCCTGACCTGAACCCTCCGAACTTCTTCTTGTGGGGACATCTTAAGTCCAAGATTTTTGTGACTCAGCCTGAAAATTTGGACGAACTACGCCAACGAATTGTAAATGAGTGTCGTCAAATAACTCCAATTATGCTGAACCATGTTAGAGACGGTTTTCAGTCAAGATTGTATTATTGTATGGAGGACAATTTGAACATTTGATTTAAACACCCAGATTAAATTTTTTTCATTGTGAGCATGACAACACAATTCAATTTTTTTACGAATGTGATTTTTTGAAGATTGTTTATGTTTGTAAAAAAGGCCTAATAAAAATGAGCTTGTACATTGTACAAATAACCAAAATATTCAATGTGGCGCATTCGAGCAAGAAAATAAATTTTTGGCGAAAACGTTTCATCAAATTTACGTTTTTCATACACCGTTGTAAAGAGGCTTCCCACCCCTCTCCCCTATTCAATTTTGAGGGGTTGAAGCGACCCCTATTGTGGGGTTGCTCGTTCAAGCCTCAAATATACGTCAAAAGATGTTCTCCAAACAAAATCATTCGACGTGTTTCGGGAGATTTTTCCACTCACTATGGAATAAGGAATATACGGGGTGGCTCGTCTGAGATGGAACACCCTGTATAATCATACCTGGGTCAAGAATCATTATTGATATCAAATATTTTTTATTTACAAATGTCATAGATAACCTGTTGAAATGTAGTGCATTATAGTGCATTATAGATTGTTGTTTCCATTATCATCTATTCTGTTATTTCCAATTATTTTTGATACAAACCTATTTGGTACAATTCGTTTTTGATCATACTCGAATCCGTCATGCATTGATTCATTTTTCAATAACTATTCTACATTACTTTCGTTACATCGATTATGAGGCAGATAATACAATTTCCACCGAACATAATTGCGCTAAAACAAAATTATCATAGAATTTTACAGAAAATTGAATATGGATTCGTCCTTGTATAAAATAAGTTCGGTCTGTTCCATGGTTATACATGGACCACTGGAACTTAATTGGGCTCTACTGAATAATATACAGTGTGACTATCAAACTATCATACAATCATGTAAGACGTTGTTTACTCAATTTTGGAATCGTCTCATAATGTGAATTTATCGATTCGCTGGTTTATTTGACAGATCCTCAATGAATAAATAACATTCAGTGGAAATCTCTTGAATATATGTACCTTATAAATATTGCAATCTAGTCCAATGAAAGGCGTTTATCAAATCATATCCATGGGGACGTATTCTGTATTATCTTCCGGTACCTTGATTGAAATTAATTGTAGGCGAGCGCATTATTCAATTACAATGCTTAAGCAAACTGTCAAACCTGTATTAACCAGAAATTACACTACAAATTGTCATGAAACCAAACATTCTATTCATAATGGAGAGAATTGTGTCAAGGCGAGGAATACCTTCATTCTATTTGATCATATCAGCATAAATAGTCTGTACATCAAGTTGCCTTCATTTCGTATATTTTATAAGCGGATGAAATATTCATTACATACTCGTCTAGTGGTTAGATCTTCAAACTGATTTTGTCGTTAGTGCTCTTGAATATTCCTCCATGATATTTAGAGGTAAATTCGTATCTGCTAGTTGAAACATGGAGTACTCATGTTTCTCGAAGAAATAGTATATTCATCTCCTATTGAGAGATGACTATCATAAATATTTGATTGCAAAGTGTTGCAGATACGGTGAGTATAAACAATTTTCTTCATACTTTGACTACTATGTTCGAAGAACATTTGAGCCAGCGGGGGAATGTTGGTAGGAGAGATAGACATTAGTATGTTTCTTGAAAGTTTGGAGGTTATAACCATATGAAAAGTCCTCTCTAGGTGAAGAGTTCCACAACTTCGCGCTTCGACAGAAAAGTTTAGTCTGGTAGGAAGATGTTCGACAGGTCTCGAGCTTGACAATGAAGAGGTGACTAGTGTGAGCTCATCTGGTCTGCCTATTTCTAATTTCTCGTGGTGGATTAACAGACGAGATTTCTGATGAACACCGGCCATGTAAATATCTATAGAAAAGGGAGAGAAGCACTTTGCTGAGACGTTCTAGGGAGGTCAATAAACTCTGAAGTGTGAGATCATCAATCAGACTAATAGCTCTCTTCTGGATAGAATTCAAGAGCTTCGGCGTATGTCTGAGAGCCGAACTCCAAACATGTAAACAGTACTCCAGGACAGTTCAAATATGTGCTTTGTAGATTATGAGAGGCTTTTGTGATGTGATGCAGCTCTTGGCACGGGAAAGAAAACATAGTTTTTGACAAAACGGTTTTTGCTATGAACCTCACATGATGATGCCATGAGAGGGTGCTGTTGGTGGTGATCCCGAGCACGGATACGGAAGACTTCCTAGAAATAGTTGTACCTGACATCATTATACTGATCATTGTGGGATCCGCTTTCCTGGAGAAGACGCAAGCTTGAATTTTGGTAGCCTTAAACTCTACTAGATTATCAGATTCCAATTCCAAAATATTTTCCAGATCTTCATTAATTGCGTCAACCTCTTTCTATCTCGCTTCCCTGGCTTCATTAGATGGTATAGGGGCTCTAGATGAAAAAGTGGTACGAAGGGAACCATCATCTGCAAAGCTATGGATGGGGCAGGTGATCACTTCCAGCAGATCGTTTATATGGAGCGGAAACAAAGTCGCTGTGACCTTTTAGAGACTATTTTTTGCTGAAAGATGATTCACGTTTATACAAAAAAAAACAGTTCTCATATCATATGGAGAACGCAAGAATTTTTGCATAAACAAGGTGTCCATATTTTCCAATTATTCAATATTTTACAAAAATGTCATTGCATAGCGGTTTTGTTTCTAGAGGAGGATATTGAGAAAACCATTCAAGGGAATAATCCGCATCCAATAAACTGGAACTTATCTTGATAATTCAAGTAACATTCAATATCTAGGTAATATTCATTTTAAACTTACTAAATAATACCACCATTCATATGTAAGAATTAAAATTTTTCTCAGTACGTTTATCATTAATCAACCAAGGAAGAGTATATATTGCTGGATGAACATTGAGGAATAATTCAATCTCATGAGATTTCACCCTCCTGAGGGCGTTCAACATGTTATCCAAACAAGTCAAGAGATAAATCAGTGGATAATGCAGCGGACTGGTAGTGGTCTAAGTGCCACGGTCGTACATACAGATATGGGAACTCGAAGCTGTTTCCTATGTGAGAAGTGAGTCCGCTAAGCGTCAACTGTCGCGTAGTACCAAAAGGGTGGCGCAGTAGTCGAAGAATGATCTCTGACGGTCATATACGTGACCGTGTTCTCTGGCAAATGTCTTTGTTGACTTGTAAACACAAGGAATACCTGCGTTTTTAGAAGAAAATGACAAAACCGTGCATTGTGTCGAAATGCAAAACGGGGTACAAAAGTTTAAAGCAAAAAACTTCTGTTTTTAAAGTGCCGAAAGATGCGAAAATGCGAAAAAAGTGGATGCTTGCGATACCGGAAAGTAATCGTTTTAACGAGGTCTTTTATGTGTGCGAAAAAGGGGAAGTTATTTTCAAGGTGAGTACTACACTTTGACAAGAGTAACAGTTCTATTCCTCTCTGAAATCAGAATAGTAAATATTGCGTAACGAGAAAAATAATTTTACTTAATAATGTGATTGTTGCCATACTTCGATCCAAGCGCTAGCTGGTGGCTGAGCGGGGGACTACGAGTTTGGGGGCATGTTAGAGACTCGTGTCAAACAATAGAGTTCACAGACCTTTATGTACGACCGTGGTCACGGCTAATTGGCAAAATAACCTAGAACGCGTTCTAACCGATTATATCGCAAATCAACCTAAGACACAGTTTACATGCAACGAAATGGAAGAATTCGAATATTTTTCGGCAATCAACCAGTTAATACATGATATATGCGTTGATGCCGGTTATAACCAAATTAGTTTGGTATGTACTATTTTTCTAAGAGAAACTTGTATATTCCGAAACGCATAACATTTTGGAGCCATATTTTGCGACAAAAAACAAGATGTGTAGTGTTAATGTTATTGAATCCAAAAATAATGTTCCAAATAATCCAGTAGCCTAGAATTTTCACTTGGGGATAATACATTATGTTCTCTCAAGGATTCAGTTAAGGTTACAGCGTCCAAAAATAAACCTACAAGTAACCTACTTCCGTAGAATTGTTGCTTGAGGACAATATATCTTCTCTTGAATGTTGAGTTAATGTTATTGTTTCCAAAAATATACTCATGAATAACCTACTTATCTATAATTGCCGCTTGCAGATAATATATTGTTCCCTTATTATTACCTTAGTCTGATTTTCTTAAAATTATAGTTCATCATTTGAGGATCAAGTTCTTCTATGTAATCGGTTTAGATCTTCAATATTTGCGGGTTATTGTAGTTAATAGAAATAGAGATACCATAATCATAATACTGCTGTTACTGCTGTTTCTATCACAAATCTCAAAATCAACGTTCCAAATACGAGATACAATTTGTTATCGGACTAAATGTGCTACACTCACAAACTGCTGAATAGAAACCCATCTCTCTCCAATTCATATCAACTAGCAATTCGACCGGTACAATGCACACGCACTCACCCTATCACACAACATAAATTTTTCTTGTTTATATCTTATTAACAATACGATGCATCTCTCTCATACCTTCGCATTAATCCCATACATCGATCTGACTCAATGTAGGAGAATCTTTTTGGGTTAGAGCGAGGCAGCCTCAATGTATTGTTTCATAAAGGAAAGAGCTGAAACGCTACACTCTAATATGCCATGTGCGCATGCCGACTGACTCACATTATTGACGGTTTATGGCAGTAACTCGCGATAGTAGCACGGTAATACATTCATTTGAGAATTTTCAATATCTCGTTAATGCGTTCTATAAATAATAAAATATATTCATAGTACCTACTTCAATTCAATCACTCTAGTGCGAACATGATCTCCAGATAATTAATTTACCACATCGAGAATTTATTCGAGACCAGCATGAGTATGTGTCTAACTCGACGTCTGACAGACACAATTTGAATAGAACGCCACTCCATTCCCATCTTTATCGAAACACGCCCGTACTTATTAAATCAATAAACACCTCTGAATTGAACTCCATCTGTATCTTTGGCAACATGTCTTAGAGTTGAAAATCTTATTACATATAGCAAGCAATTCAGTATGTAGATATCCTGAACAGAAATAGTTAGATTCATATCCAGTCAGTCGCTATTGAATATACGATTTTGTTAGTTGTTCGAGATAGTTTTGCACAAAAAGGCAGTATCTGATGACTCATGATTTAAGTAACAATCGATACTTGTAATAACTCCCATTTACACTTTAAATCAAAACTTGCGTGAGGTCAAAATATTTCTATGATGTATCGAATTTATCTTGATAATTTGCACATGTTACTTGTATCATCAGCCCTGACGAAATTTATGACTTGTGGTTTTCCAGCATGTCATCAGTCAGATATTCCATAAACGAATCTGACCAAAATTTGGAAAATAAATTGTGTACCACTCTTCACCACTTCAATCTATGTTGTGATCAATGATTATCGTAATTCAGGGAATGGGAATGAGAAGATAAGGTTATGTAGAAATATTGGTTATATTAAACAAGCGATTGTATGATTTTTAATTATACAGAGGGTGGAGATTTGAATTGGACTTGGAAAATTGGCAGATTATTTGCACTAAAATATGAGGATTAGACCAAAGATGTGTTCACGGTAAAAGCGCTTGGAAGGCATTGCGTGCTATGCATGACATAACGCAGATATTGATTATTGATATAAAAACTTCAAGTAGTCACATATTCAGTGTTGTTCTTTCAAATGTATCCGAATTTCGTTGTATAAGTATTTCATTGAAGACTCTAATCAGCTACCGAGTAGCCAAATAAAAAAAGGTTACTCTGATGTTGGCTACTTGGCAGTTGGAAGATTCTCAGTACCTACTTTAATAGCGTTTTTAGTGGATAAAGATGATTATATCGTAATTATCAGTGTTACATTTTGTTACGCCACCTGAATTATACCTGATGATTAAATTGGGTTTTTCTTCTTGGCTATATTTTTAACAATTTTGAGGATGTAACTATTATTTTTATATAAAATAATTATGGTTGTTTCAACTTGATAATTTCATCCGTTTTCAAGAACAACGCAATTGAACAGTTCAGAATCTCGAAAAGTGCTTTCAAAGTGGTAACAGCAGACATAGTTGCAAAATAAAGTGAAATACAACACTCTATGTAAATGTTCCGCGCCTCGTCCACCTATATCTACGCGTTTTCTATTTTTATGAAGAAATTTCTTATATTAGGAAGGAAGATTAATCTGTGAGGTTATATATACAAATCATATGCCGCATTGCCTCATAGGTGAAGGGATTATGACGAGGAATTTCAATAGAGAACGTGGTTGTAACTTATCAATTAATCACTTTTTGAAAACGTAACAACATGTGCAAGATTGAGCAGATCTCGATTTGCTCACTGGTGAGTAGCTCCACCACATATCCTAGCGTAGAGAGTTAAATCAGCTTGGTAAGCCCACTCAATACCGATGCCGCCCCTATGTTGGGCTAACAAACCAACAGAGGGTACACCTTTTGTTCCTGGCAGCAAAATATTGGCCACCCTCAGCAGCTCCTCTTCGGATGAAGAGTAGGGACAGGTGGAGCCCAACAGGACGGTCCTGACAATGACGATCGCGATGTACATGGACGCTCAGAGAGAAATAATGAATTTCGGGATGACTTACTACTTCGAACTTAACAAGCCAGCCCGTAGCGTACACGTCGCGACTGTTCGCACTTTGATGCATCATGCATCTTAAGTGCCATGATTTTCCTGCACAAACATTGCAACAGGACGGTCCTGACAATGACGACCGCGAAGTACATCATGGACGCTCTGAGTGTATGAATGAATTTCGAGATGACTCACTACTTCGAAATTAACAAGCCAGCCCGCAGCGTACATGTCGCAACTGCACGCACTTTGGTGCATCATGCATCTTAAGTGTCATGATTTCCTCACACAAACATCGCAGAATCAAGTTTTTTACCTACGGCTATGTAAGAACGAATTTCCGGCAGGCTGCAGCACTAGAACCAGATCTAGCCGCACTAGCGCCACTCATGGTACTTCGCAACAGATTAGAGCAAGCTTGCTATATAACATCGAAATAGGTATAAGAACTAGGAGAACCCGAATCAATTTCAGGGTCACCGTGCGACCAACGAGCTGAAGGGATTGGACACGTTGATTAATGACGAGCTTCCGAAATTCGCCGACCTCTGGGAAATCAACGAGGCAGTGTATGGTGCCGCAAAGTGACTCGTTCCGGAAGGGTGGGGTGAAAGACCGCTCGACCGGATCGAGAAAACCGTACGGTACACAAAGTCGAGGCCAGAATCTAGTTGGCGAGGCAAAAATTAGACGTGTAGCAGCCGATATGTGCCGTCACCATCACACACTAAAACATACAGTACTGCAGACCATCGAACAATATTGTGCGGATAGAATTCGAGCCATGGGCGTGATGAGAAGAAGACGGGTTAGACGCATCAGAGAATTCCTTATTTCGCTATAGGTCGTCTCGGCCTTTTGACTCTCCACCGTCTCCATTTCTTGTTCTACCCCGACTGTGGAGGATGTAAATCAGTTTTGGAAAGGAGTGTACTAGTCACCGTATCCAATTCACCTAGACACCACAGCCCTAACACACTTCGAAAGGTTTTGCGTGAACATCAACTTACGCAAACAGGGATGTGCGAGGCAGTCAGAAAGATGAGGTCCGACAAGCTCTAGTCGGTACCAAAAACTTTGCTGCTTCTAGCCCTGACGGTATCAACTTATGATGGTGGAAGAAATTTCCTTCTACTCGCAGCTGTCTGGTCAGAGTCTTTGACTTTTGTATAAAAGATGAGCGGCAAATTCCAAGCTCGGCTGTGAAGGAGTATTTTGTGCTGCTTCCAGAGAATGAAGACTTGTCTGATCCCAAGAATTGCCGGCCGATCACTTGTCTCAACACCTGCTACAAGTTATTTACACTATCTTGTATGCTAGGCTGTTGAGATCAATCGGTCTGGTAATTAATAGCGTCAGCGAGCAGCATGGGCATGAAAGGCATGAAGCGTTGCTGGGGTAACCCGGTGGTAGATGAATCTGTAACTCAGGACTCCATACTCTACAATTGCAATCTTTCCATGGCCTGAATTGACCACCGCAAGGCATTTGATACAACATCACATGAGCTATTATTATACTTGGTCCAATGCCTTGCGGTACCAACCCACTAGTGAGAGGTCTAGAACATTTGTTGCCACTCTAAAAAACATGTTGTGCCATCACATCAGGCACACGACGAGTCTTGACAGAATTGGTAACATTCGAGAGGAGTGTATTCCAATCAGACTCTTTGAGTCCTCTCTTGTTTCATATCTCTCTTTTTGTACATGGATAATCTGAAACTGTATGCCTCTAGGGAGAAGAACCTCAATCAAGATCTCAACGTGGTTCAAGATTATACATGAGCCGTAGGCATAGAGATTGCATTGAACAAGTGCGCAGTATTTCATTTGGGAGCTTTGCTAGTAAAAAGCGCTTAAAATTATTCCGTAGAAACGGGTGGTAGTGACTTCTCAGTGTATATTAACATCTGTAGCCCAAGTGTTGAGCATATATTATTGCTTATTAGTCGCCGGGGATAATAATTTTACATGGTTCACTGCTTCTCAGGCTTAACTTTATTAGTTATGAACTATCTGCGATATAACATGAATGATCTTGTATTTTGAGTTATTAGTGAATTCTATTTATGGAATAGGTAGCATTTATTAGTAGTCAGCAAAGCATTTGCGTTCGGAGTCAGAATTAACTAAACTAAGATTCAATAGTTTTGTTTGTGTCCCATATCAAATGATGAATATAAACAATTTCCACGAATAATTTCCCAACCGATTTGAAAGTTCACTTACACTTTTTGATTTGCTTATATATGACATGTTCGCCTAGATCAGAAAACTTCCAGGAGGTCACAATTCTAGGGTTATCAGAATGAAGAAAATCATTTTTAATATGGTTGATTTTCCATGAATTCTAATTATGATAGTTGAGAGATGAAAATACATTAGAACCTCGATGTTGATACTCTAGCAAGTTTCTCAGCTTGATGTAGTCACTAGGATGCAATATCTGATTGTTGACAGAGCACAATTGAAAGACTTTGAATTTATTGTGATAATAGAAGTTTTTTAAGGCTTGTCCATTATTGATACTATAACAGTCTAGCATTCGCGAACGCTGATGACCATCTTCTATGGTAAGACTGTAATCCCTTTGTAATAGTCTAGTAGTGCACATGACACCGTTGTTAAATTAAATCTTTAAATATTCGAATTAATGCTTCTACTATATCATCTGTATTATGGCCATTTTTACTTCTAATCACAGCTGAGAATAACATTCATAACTTCTATTAAGTCTTCTTGTACACAAATTTCCTTTAACTTATTTAAATCAGTCATTACCAAATGTACATTCAGAAGTATGAATTGATCTTTTATATGTTAAATGTGAATGACCACATTATACTGCCCTTCATTTCCAGCCTCGGAGAGTATCTCTGTAGGAATTATATACCGATGCTACAGATCTGGTAAGGCATATGACATCCTGTTGATTATTCTGTTAGCAGAGAATGTTGAAGCTGCAATAAAATCAGCAACGACAATTTGCATGTTCACACCATATTTGTTAGTTGAAAGTAGTTGAAAAGAGGGTGGAACGCAACCTTCTTTGAAATCAATCTGATTATTGGTAATTATTTACAAGAAGGGCTTCACCTCCGATTTTGATAAACATTTTTTTACAGGCTACTTACGTGTTCCTTATGAATGATCAGAAAAGAAGAATCTGCGGAAATGCACCGTTTTCCAGAAAAAAAATTAAGGAAATAGGCAGTTCTACATAATGCATGTAGCAAAAGTACAATTTCAATAATCTCAGACCTACGAATTGCCGCTCTTCCTGATGTCTTCCAAGGGGCAATCCGTAGGTAGGAAAAACGTATTTCCCTAATACTTTTTGTAGGTCCAAGCGGCAATCCGTAGGTCTGATGTTATTGAAAGTGTATTTCTAGAACAGCATATTCACCTCATTTCACAAAGAGGAATGTATGTCGTTCAAGAATATGCACCAAAAATACACTTTCAATAACCTCAGACCTACGGATTGCCGCTTGGAACTATAAAGAGAATGAAGGAAATTGGCAGTTCTACATAACGCATGTAGCAAAAATACAATTTCAATAACCTCAGACCTACGATTTAGCTCTTCCTGATGTCTTTCAAGGAGCAATCCGTAGGTAGGAAGAACGAATTTCTCTGATACTTTGTGTAGGCCCAAGCGGCAATGCGTACGTTTGAGGTTATTGAAAGTGTATTTTTAGAACAGCATATTCACCTCATTTCACAAAGAGGAATGTATGCTCTTCAAGAATGTGCATCAAAAATACACTTTCAATATCTTCAGATTTTTCTTTTCTGATCATTCATAAGAAACACGTAAGTAGTCTGTAAATAAATTTCATCAAAATCGGGGGTGAGGCCCTTCTTGTAATTAATTACCATCACTGATTATTTAATATATTTCATGTAATCAGATAAGTGGTACTTAATTGTTGTTAATTTGACTGCCAGCTATTTTCAAACTGAAATGGAACACAATATTCAATATTTTCACTCCTCTCACCTTACGTAGCAAATAGTGTGAGGGTAGTATTTTAATCGGCCCAAAATGAAAATTAAGAGACATTTTATCTTATGCGATTCCTCTGTAGCAAATTTTGATAGTTCATGCGACAGCAAGTGTCAGTATAAAATAGGTTACATTATAGTTTAAATAATTTCGAAAGTCGACCTGACAGCAGGTGTCAATATGAAACATAGTGTTGTGAAATACATTATGTAGACCATTTGCATGAAATTTCAATATAACAACGTATTATGTAACATATTTCATCAGAGTTTTGTATATTATTTCCAATATATAGGCCAGTACAAACAGTATTTGAACAACAAAAAAATTCGTTACCGCAATCTGACTGCGGGATATTGTAGAACAAGATATTGTAAAAGAATGAAAAATGAGTCGAACCGACAGTTGCTATCTGGGGTGGAATGTGGTGTGTTTTTAGGGGTTGAAAACAGTTTTTCGTGATTTCTGGGTGAACCGTGCATTCTATCAAAAAAAGTTTAATTCAAAAGTTGTAGAAAATAGAAAATCTACAACTTTTTTAGGTACCTACCATTTTTAACCTAACCTCAGAAGTTTTGGAAAAAAATGCGAAAAAACGATTTTTCTGTTTTTAATTTTTTTCTTCGACAAAAAAATCGTTATGGAGCTAAAGTTTTGGCAGAAGATACCTCTATTTATTGCAGAGATGCAGTAATTTTTTTGGAGGGAAATATTTAGAGGTTGTTGTTGGATTCAATTAAAAAAAAAAGAACCAAATTTATAACTGCAATTCCTCTTAAAACTAAGCCTCCTACAGAGTTTTTGTTTTGGCTCACTTACTCGCTGTTAAGGTAAAAAAAGGTATACTGCTATGGAAAAAATGGCAGGGAAAACAGTAAAAATCGCTTTTTTCGTGGTAATTTGCATATTTATCGTTGAATAATTGTTATTAATTAATAAAATCATTTTAATTTTTTTATGATTATGAGAACTATAATATTATCTCTTTAATTATTGTGTATATCGAAATTTGATATGATGTCATGCATGTCTAAGACAGCAACTTATATATGCTATATTCGTATCTTCGTAATCGCAGGATATGAATATGAGAAACTTAAGGAGCTGTTTTCGAAGCTAAAGACAGCATGCGAACGCACCCAGAAGCCTTCTAAGCCAATGAGACGTCGAGCCGGCGTATACTACAGTCGTACCAACATATGTTTGAGTTGTTTTAATTTAGAAAATTGATGAAATGCTGAAGTTTCACAAATTTTCATAGACAAAAGTGACCCGGAAGAAATGGAAACAGATCAATGTACTATACCTGAAACAGTACTCAATGAAATTTTCGAAAACACTGGATAATCGTTCAGTTTTGTTGAATTGGACGAAGAAGGAATACAACGCTCTGCGAAGAAAGCAAGATTAGAGAAAAATACATGAAGGGGAATGCAGACTTTTTTCAATTTAGTTTTTTAAGCATGCTCAAAATAATATTAAATTTTTTTCACCGCATCTATGAATTTCATGTTGTTAATATTTATTACCTAAGAACAGGAGATATCTGCTTCAATTTTTCCATGATGTATTATTTTTTATAGAATTTTTGACGTGACAACGTCTTATAATTCGATGGAGACGGCTTTACGCACGAGAAAACATGACTCATGAGGCGTTCCATTTAAGCATGCGGCGTTACCTCGCTCTAAGGCGTTCCATTTAAGGCTTGAAGTGCAAGCGAGAGCGTCTCCTACTTGAGTGAGCGATGCGTCCGCGTGGACAGCTGCTATACAAAATAATACATTCACATGTTTTCGTCAAGTATGAAGTGTAGTGGAAAGTGAATGTGGTGTCAATTGTTTATAGCAACGATAATTGCGGCGATAAAGGTAATGATTCTTTCGATATTGAATATATGTTCAGTGATATATTGTCGAATATTCGTGCTTTCATCTTCAGAATAAATAGCATCGGTCCGCTAGTGCAGCGATTGTAGGTTATGCTATAATTGACAAAACTATAACAATAAGTTAACGGAACTATTTCACGATGAGTAAAAAATCAATTGCTTTACTATTCGATCGAAGTAATTATCGAGCGTAGCTATGATTTCAAAAAATTAAAACATAAATGTTAAATCTTCCACATATCATAACAACGTGTCTGAAATGACAGGTTGGACCAGCCAGCCGTCCATTCCATCAGTATTTTCTAATGACGTTGTCACGTTCCACTATCGTCAGTAAACCGACTTTACAGACAACCGATTTTTTTTGTATATAAATACTTGCAATATAAACTTGTTCAGTGCAACATGCAAATGCTGTCTTATAATTGATAACGACTCTGCAAAACCTGTATATATCATTGTAGATCTACTACATTACCTATTGTATGATTATATTTTGCTTAGTTAACTAATTGATTCTGAGTAGAAAACTAAAATTTCCCTCAAATGCATATTGAGAATGTCCATTTCTTAAGTTTTGTTTGATAGTAACAATCCCATGTACGACGATCGTAGAAGTCATAAAAATACTTTTTTGTTACTTAAATAAGCTAAATGTAACAAAAGCTGATGATTATTCATAAATAATCGAATGATCGTCGTTTACATATTCATAAAAAAATTAAAATGATTTTATTAATTAATAACGATAAATTACAACGAAAAAAGCGATTTTTTCGGTTTTTCAAGTCACCTGTCATTTTTTCTATTGCAGTATACCCTTTTTCACCATTTACTGGAAGTAGACGTAACAACGAGTGAGTGAGCCAAAACAGAACTCTGTAGGAGGCGTAGATTTAAGAGGAATCGCAGTTAAAAATTTGTTTAATTTTAAATCAAATTTAACAACAACCTCTAAATGTTTCCCTCCGAAAAAATTACTGCTTTTTTGCAATGAATGGTGGTATCTTTTGCCAAAGTTTGAGCTTCATAAACATTTTTTGTCAGAGAAAAAAATTAAAAACCGAAAAGTCGGTTTTTCGCATTTTTTCGAAAAATTTTGAGATAAGGGTGAATTTGGGGAGAACAAACTTGTAGATCTTTTCATTCCCCACAACTTTTAAATTTGATTTTTTTTGATAGGATGCACAGTTTAGCCAGAAATAGCGAACTATTTTCAACCCCTACAAAACCCACCCCATTCCACCCCGGGTAGTAGCTGTCGGTTTGATTTATTTTTCCCTCCTTTATGATATCTTGTTCTACAATATTCCGCTGTCAGATTGCTGTAACGAATAATTTTTTTTCCAATATTTTCTCCTATTAGTACTGGTCTAATTTTCTCTCTTCCCAAAACTATTTTGGTAAACTAAAGTGAAGGAAGTCACGTGATAAATTGATCACAGCTAATTTTGCATATACAGGTTTATCCGACAAGTTATCCACGACAGGTGTGCCAAATATTGAAAAAATAATAATAATGGTTATCACCATTGGAATCAATATGTCCCAATAGTGGCCTTACATCTCTTTCAAATCCTTACATCACCAAAAGCTTCTCGATATACTGATCAAATTGAGAAAACAATACCACTTTCACAACTATAGAACAGTGCCAGAGAGGTGTTTCGCTTGTCTCATAAGCTCATCTGTGGAGCGAGTAGAACTGTGATGTCACAGTTCGACCAGAAGATGCCCCACTGGAAGAGTTATTCAAAATGCAATGCATTTATTTCAAATTTTCATGCGTTTCAAAGAAACAACGGGGATAGTGTTGAATATACAGCAGCCGGGTGGCTGGTCCGAAACAATGCTTCGGATGAATAACCAACAAGTTACTATGTTTGCATTCGACATACTGACTTAATGTTGTTCCAGGTTGAATAGTTACAACACCTCATCTTTCCCATACAAAACGGCTTGCTATTTACAGTTTTACATGATATATCAGATCCAGGTACGAATACATCTAGATAATTAATTTCATCAAGCTATTTTTGCGCAAGAACGAATTTCGAAATGGATTCGATGATTGAAAATTGTCCTGGATGTGAAATTTATAAGACTATTAGTCAAACGAAACTTCAGTCAGGTCCTGCCAATACAACGGAACGTTTTGAACATATCCATATGTTTATTCTAGGACCTTTGCCATCTCACGATGGTTATACTCTATATTAATAGTAATTGATACATTCGCACGTTTTTCAGGAGCTATTTCACTAAACGATACATCAGGAAGCTATCGCTCAAGAATTTTTATATCATCATATTTCCAGACTGAGCATTCCTAGTACCTTGACAACAGTTCAAAGGGGACATTCCGAATCTTAACTTCTCGACTAATTCCTTCCATCACTAGGCATTCAGATGATTCATAAAATAATTATCTTCTAAGTAAGGGTTTGGTTGAAAGATTCCACAGATCATCTAAAATGGCACCAATAGCAAGAAGTGACACAATATATTGTAAAAATGAGTTACCATTAATATTCTTTGGTCTGAGATAGCTCACTACTTTTCATTTCTTCATAGACAAAACTATAACTTTGATATGGGGGTTCTTTATTTTTCCAATGATTTTACGTTCCTAACCGAAGTATATGCTTTTCAATCCTTTAAGGGTTGCAACCCGTCTATAAATGGAAAAATCGTTAATGAACTGGAGATTATCATTCAAAATGAAGGAACTGACAAATGTACATTTATTTATCCATTCGAATCTTTCAACATAAAAGTACTAAGCATTATGAATTATGAAGAGTGATAGTCATAAAATCAATTTCGACGTATCTAAGCTTAAATATATGTTACATTTGCAATGAATAACTTTTGATTTTCACTTACAGTTTGGTTTTTGGACCTGCCAAAACCTTCTTTGCTGCTACGACTTTTCGCAAATGATCAATGTTGACGAACCTAATTTTCTTTGGAGGCTGCTGTTCAACGTTAGTTCTTGGAACAGATGGAATAACCTCCTTATTACGGCTTGCAGAAGGGCGTCCTTTTTTAGCGGACTTTTCTATTTTGACTAACACGTCAGCAATATATGATCTAGACCACAGCAAGTCTGAAATCTAATTTTTTTGAGCATCTAAGCTTTCTGATTGCTTTTTATGTTCGATCCAAGCATTCGTACATGCGAGGCGGATTTCCGAATCTGTTTTGACGTGCAGTGCATGTCGTGTATATATTTTGATTTCGAAGATATTATAAGTTATAGTTCGAAAAATAATCCTCAGAATAAAGCCTGGTTCTTATGGAAAGTTTCTCAACTACTGTCCCTGCTGAATGGAAAGTCCTTAACATATTTTCATTTTGTTCTGTAGTTGAACTCTGGCATACTGGGCAGTCAAGCATCTGCATTCCTATAAAGATTAGAAGTTCATCTTCTTAAGGGGGTGAAATTTGCTACCTTCATGAGCGGCATATATGTTTGAGTACATCATCATCCTCTCGTAAAATATCTAGAGATTTTTCCTTTAACTAATTGAAAGTTGGCGTGATAACTGAGTCCCTTGTGCCATTTTATATCTTGTTTTCTTGTCAGACCCATCATATTGTCTTCATTCCCAGGCTCTTCCATTTCCTCTCCATCATCTGAATTCAGTGCAACATGTTGTCGTTTTCCAATTGTTTAACGCTACCATCGTCAATAATTTTAATATTTCCATCAGTTGTTCATCTGCTAGGTCTTTTTCATTGGACGTTGTAATGTGTAAATTCCACTTAACGGCTTAGAAATGGCCGCTGTACTACAATCGGTTAACTTCTGTGACGTCAGATATGCTAGGCCGTATATTCTCCGAGTCATGGGTATTCAGTGTCAGATTCTGTAGTTACCGCTTCTATTCCGAGGTCGTTCTGCGAGACATCGAAGCACCGGAAGAGACCGAGAAAATGGCGTATTTTTTGTCAAATCGTCCGAGCGGAAGGTCGTGTTTCTAAGTTATTTCAACAGGGAGGTGATACCAAACTTATGTTTGGAACCAAATTCTGGGAATATTCTTCCGTTGAAAGCAAAGGCATCAATCACCAATTTGGATTGAAATAATTGGAATCATTTGTGTAATAGATGCACCATAGGGAATTAAAACTTAGTTTCAACATGACTGGTTTTGGACGGAAGTAAAGTTTGTTTCATTGATAGGAAAAACCCTATCGTGATAGAGGTAAATATCTTTGTAATTCCATTGATTTCTTCACTAACTTCAAGAATTATTTTGCCTTCACAGATGATATCTGACAGGACATAGGTTAGTCCTAATTTGTTCAACAATCGTTATGTATTCTGTTCATGTCAGATTCTGTAGTTACCGCTTCTATTCCGAGGTCGTTCTGTGAGACATCGAAGCACCGGAAGAGACCGAGAAAATGGCGTATTTTTTGTCAAATCGTCCGAGCGGAAGGTCGTGTTTCTAAGTTATTTCAACAGGGAGGTGATACCAAACTTATGTTTGGAACCAAATTCTGGGAATATTCTTCCGTTGAAAGCAAAGGCATCAATTACCAATTTGGATTGAAATAATTGGTATTATTTGTGTAATAGATGCACTATAGGGAATTAAAACTTAGTTCCAACATGACTGGTTTTGGACGGAAGTAAGGTTTGTTTCATTGAAAGGAAAAACCCTATCGTGATAAAGGTAAATATCTTTGTAATTCCATTGATTTTTTCACTAACTTCAAGAATTATTTTGCCTTCACAGGTGATATCTGACAGGACATAGGTTAGTCCTAATTTGTCCAACAATCGTTATGTATTCTGTTCATGTCTGTCTTCTGAGGACAATAGAGCAATAGCGGTTTGAACATTTTGTGATTTCAGTTTTTTTCATGTTGTGGTAAATTCAACAAGTGTACGAAGTTTTGAGGTTGGATCTGGAAACTACTAGAATCGTAGCAGGAATCCATACATCAAGTAAGAAGTACCAATCCATGATCAAGCAGGTATAACATCTTACCCATGTGACCAGGTCAGACTACACAACTTTTGGTTTATGTATTATTTGAAATAATCATTTGAGTATTTACATATATGTAAAGTTAACTGTTCACTGTGATTTAAGAAATTTAACTTCATTCATATTTCAATTCATGCATTTCATAACTCATCAATATTAGGTACTGTGATAAATTGTAAAAACAATATCATTTTAATTACCAGTAAATTTCAATCATTCTGGGTACAGGTCTTTTATTTTTTTGTATACTTTCAGGGTAATTTAACCTGGGGACTTTTGAGTGTTTGAATTCCCTACTTCAGAAACATAATTTATTCGTTGGTTAAAATACTCTGGTGGCCAAATTTTAACATCTAAAATATAACTCACAACCATCTTCACTATAGCTGTCGGCAACCAAGCGATAAAATGGAATTCATAGTTTATCCACAAGTAAGAGTAATTTGAACCCTTACAACGTTGTGGATAGTGCTGAAAAAATACAACATTATACCATATATAACTGTGATTATACCAAAAACTATATCATAACCTCAAATAGAAGAAATTAAATAACATTCCAGTTACTCACACTGTACCAGATTGAGGACAGACCTTTTTTCCCCACATAGTTTCTGTTCTTAGAAAAATAGGTTGTCTTATCTATTTCACTCGAAAAAACACACTTTTTTGTACGAATTACACTTTTTCATCCACAATCATATGCCTTCAGGAAAACTATGAAATTGACAACTTGAGTTGCATATTGTCAACGATGAGTAGCACCGCTGCCCTAGCAAGATATGGTATGTGTTCATATGAGGACAATGTAAGCATAAGGATATATGTGCCGGATATCACATTGCCACAATAGAATTGTATCCTCAAATGAACGAAATGGGTTAAACCTAACTTATAGGTTATATGAATAACTATTTCAAAGTTGCAGCAGTTATTCAAAGAAATCAGACAGTCACAGAAGGAAGGTCCATCACATAGAATTTTCATAAGTTATATGTCACTACTCCCTTCGTTTTTGAATTCTTTTGACATTTAGGGAAAAGTAATGATTTCTTTTCATCTGAAATTTTTGAGAAAATCTTTAATCAAAGTTTCCTCTTCCCCACACTCCTCATTTGACAAGCTAGAACAAATAGTGGTGAGTAAAAATTATGCAAAACCTTCTCAATATTGCAAAACGAATGATTTTTATGGCTTTCAACAAGGCATACTTTGGAAAAAACTCATTTGTATGGTTTACCGTAAAAATTTTGCCCTCTGGTGGCGAACCTACATAGTTGTTTCCAGATATTTCCCTCGCCTACTATCACACGAACTCGAAGCTGTACAATCAACGGTTACGTAAATTTCGCCGGTGTCTACACTTAAGCAGACACCCGGTACTTCGTGTTAAGAGCATTAGTTTAATTTACACGTTACCCAATTGTAAGATTCCCACTCATTAGATGAATTACGAAAACATTGAAATAACAATTATGATGAAGACATTAATTCGAAGAGTATCGAATTAACACAATCAAAATTGAAAACTTCCCCTTTCTTTGTACTTCAATCATAATATATTTCCCAAGGGAGGTTGTTTACTTCTTACTTAATTCAAGAAATCCTTCATTTTTGATTGGCGGTGAGCTGGGTCGAATACGTTCCACGGTTTTACATAAACTAACATCTCATTGCTCCAGAACAATGTAAGGGAGCCATTCCTTGGAAGAAACAAACAAAGTTCGCTTCATTAAGTAATTTAATCTCCTTTATTTGTATGTAAATAATTCATTTGTATACAGAAGTATAGACAGGGAGGCTATATTCACCAAAATTAAAACATTCCAGACTGAACTATTGATATTCAATTAAAAGTAGAAATTCCACACGGGATTATGTTCCAAGAAAAGTTATTGTCATTCTGGAAAGTGGAAAATTTAGATCGAATCATAGTTTTTTCTTGTACCGTTCATAATGCTAACAAATGCTCATTGCGGATCTGAGTAATTCGTTCCATCATGTCGGATAATGTTGGAGAATAAGAATAGGTAGTTGTGGTTGATGCGAGTTGTATTCTTTTCCACTTTGAATAGAATAATCCAAATGATGCTGTTGTGGATAACGTTATTCGACGATTTCATATATATTCTTTCAAGCACATATTTACACTTGAATGAGAATTTATTGATATTTGTTTGTGGTTGAGTTGGTGGTGTAAGACTCAAAAATGTTGATGATAGCAGTCACAATAATTGAAGATGCTGTGATTGAGTAAATGTTATAGAATATTTTTCCTCCAATTTATCTTGAGGTCTTCCTACTGTTACTAACACAACAACTTTCCGAGGACTTTTGTCCCAAACAGCTTCGATACTGTTCAGTTTATATGACAATCGGTCAGATAAGTATAATGAATTCGCCAAATCGTTCTATAATATTGGTGATAACTTGCCTTTTGCTAGCAATATCGAATAGTCAAAACTGGTGTTCGAGCTAAAATATACTGGAACAGCCGTAAGTCTCTCGATTTTCCAAAAATTTCATGATTTTTGTAAATTTTGACACTTTTTTCTAATAGCGTTTGAGGGAATGATTCACCCACTTGTAAATGTGAATGCAAACTATCAGATTTTGGAATAAATAACAATGAAGTAGGGGGACATAGATTAGAACCTATTAGTGCCCTATTAGTAAGACTATTAGATTGAATTATTTGAATGAAGAAAACCATCGTCGTCAACACCCGAACAATTGTATTCCAAGCCTTCGGCCTGTCATTCGAGGAGGCGAGTGGATTTACCTACATAAGCGTTTATTTGTGACAGGAGGTCGAAGAATCGCAATGCAGCTGTCATTATCAGTGTTGTGCTTCATGACGTGACCATAATAAAAGCAACCGATCCGTGCAAATTACCAAGTGGGAAGGATGAAAGTGAAATGAGAAAAGCAAAGAAATAGTGACGGAGTCGCAAAATTTAATCAAAGAGTCAGTTGAGTTTGAGGACAAGGAGAGATTATCAGAGGTTAATATATTGAAGACAGAACAGATAAAACTTACATAGATTCATTGTTGGAGAGTACATTACTGGATTTGAAGATGCTTATTAAAATTTTTTGGCACACTTTACCCCACAATATGACACCGCGATTGCAATAAAATATATCTAGAATAATAATTACACTACTTGAAAAATGTTTGGGACGTCTTTCCAGCGGCTCATATCAGTCTTACGCACTTTCGTGAGCTTCCTTTGCGATATCTGGTCTAGTTTCTGAAGGGTAAAACTTACTCGTGCTTGGGTGGTACCTATGGCTAACTGCTAGGAATTCGTGGCCGTTGCCTCTGTATCACGGCCAATCCAAGAATATACCCAGTGATTTGATAGCATTCACAGGCTTGAGTAGTGGGCAAAAATACCATTTTGAAATGGTCCAAACGAATTCAAATATGATCTGATGAATAGGAACGCTAGCAAACAGGATTCTTTGTCTTTGCATTGAAAGTGATAAACCACTAAACAATCCATGTTCACCGGAAGAATATGTCTTTATACGACACATTTGATTCAACAACAATTTCAGGCCATACTGTACTGATGGCTCACGAGACCAATGGCTACTTATTAAATTACCACGGTATCTTTCTCGAACCACATTCGAAATCATCGTGTGATACAACGAAAAAAGTAGGTACTACGCGTAATACCTGAGAATATTCTGGAAATGTTGACAGATAGACGTGAGGACATTCTAGACGAATTAATTGTAGAAGAAAGAACCCAACGTTCAGTGCAAGTCGGAATATTATTAAAAATAACGGATCTATTGCTGGAAATTATGTATATATGATAAACTGGAAAAAGTGCACAACTTGTTACGATGGTGAGAAGAAATTTGGGGATAACGTACAACTCGTGACATTTCTGAGATTACCAATTTTATCAGACTCCTCAAACTGTCGAAAGACAGGTGTAGCTAGTCATAGAGGTTTCGATTATAGTCAGGGAAAAATCCGCGCAATGACTCCCTCATATCTAAATTGCTTTCGGTATGTTTTATTACTCATGGTTCATCAAAGCTTCTTTGAAATCCCTGTTAACCTCTTCCGACCTGGTGTACACTATTGTGTAATTGTGTAATTGAAGTACTCCAGACCAGGCATAATTTAAATTGTTTACCTAAAAATTTTTTTTGCACTATAATGCTATTATCGGAATCAATTGAGATCCTGAAAACATATATTTCTCCTATCTGTTATGTTAACAACCAGAACATTATTGTACCTTATTCTGTATATTTGACAAAAACGAGAAAAGTAAGTTGCCATAAAATTTTTGGTTATCAACATGTAGGAACTGAAACGTTGTAAAATTGTCGTTAAATTACAAGTGAATGAATAACTATTGGGTTAGTTCGATCATTCAAATGGAATTCTCTGAAACAATTTTTCTGTTCCGTTGAATATAAATGAATTTTACATTTCAGACATTTGTAAAGGGATCTACCGGTTTTGCAGCTCACCTTTTGACAACGAGCTGGTTCCTTTTTGCCATCATACTCTCAATCAAATGATCAATAGTGTCAAATTTAATCGTATCTGAAGGTATTGTCTCGCTTTTTTTCTAGGGATAGGTGACAAAGTTGAGCGATTGGTATTGCTACGTTATACATCCTCAGATTGTAAGCTAGTTCCAGGCGAAAGTGAAGCAAATCAATTCTCTTGATTCTTCGTATATTCAATTGTTCACACGCCACCCTATATTACTACCAAGAGTTGACAAAGACCAAATCAACTGCATGAAATATCATCCTCACAGGTCATTTTCTGTTATTTAGGTAAATTCGGTTATGACTAATAAGTCGGTCAATAAGGTCAACCCCTCTCATACCCAAGTTATAATTTTTTATTATATCAGGTCTATTAACGTCTACATATTCAAGATCGTATCATTTTACTTAGCTGAATTTCGCCTATTCCCAGATAATTTGAAACCAATACAACGAATCGATTGTTCATCCAATCAACCATGGCTACATCCCTATCTGTACTGAACATTTTTTCACTAAAGCTTCTTTCCTTCTTTTCAATTTATTTGTTCTTTGTGAACGGAGGATTCTGGAAACGATTGGTCCGAGCTGTACAAGCGGCTTTTCCTTTCAAAATTTGCAGCAAGTTATAGGATTAGAGATAGTTGTCGAAAAATAAACAGTTACCTGGCTGATGTATATTTTTAGTCAACTTTAAGACTATTGAAGCTGCCAATTCAAACTTCTTTGTTACTGTAGGATTTAACTCTGTAGAGCAGCCTTGATACACAGAATCAGGTCATATGCCATTTTCTTTGAGTCACACAAAACTAAACGTTTAATTTCTCAAGGGTTCGGTTTAAGCTTCACATACTGTTTTACGGTTAACTTTTTTGTAAACGGCACCATTTATTCATCAATATTAAGTACTTCAGATAGTAGTGATTTCAAGCATCGTTTTCGGTTACTATTTGCATTCAAGTAGTTTGTCTAAATTATTCATATAATGCAAATTATTTTTCTGCTCATGGTATCAATGGACAACGATGTGCCATACACTTCCTACCAATACATGTCACCCCGTGGAAATTGTGATGTTCCTGCAGCTATATGGAGAGTAAACTGATTTTTCATTTCCTGATTATTGCATGACACAAAATGTCGCTTCTCATTTTGTTGTGCATATATATTGGTAAAATCTGACACTTCTTGAGAAAGAATTCCAGAGATCTATTCGAAAAATCTATCGCTGGTGGTAATATCCCACAGATATGTTCATCATTTCAACATTGCTGGAAAAGCGAGTGTTCTTCGGAAGAAACCAGGAATTGGTTTTACTCCATTTGATATTTTTCTTCTCCCGTAATATTATAACATATGCCGTTAGTTCCAGTATATTCTTCAGCCTCATCATTATTCCAATCTCTTCAAGTTCTTCTACTTCTAATAAACTTTCTTCCTTCTCAATACCTTCATCTTCTTGCTCAGCCTTTAGAAGTTGTCAGTGCTATCCAGTAGATTTTTTGGAAGAGCATTAACTGTTAACAATCCTTCGAAATCATCTTCCAACTCCTTGTTGTTAGCTAACTCATTTTGTAATTCATCATCGCTATATTCTTCAATGTCTGAATCGTTTCCCTTTTTCAAAAGTGAGAGAATGTAGTCAGATCGATTTTCAAATCTAGGCTTAAGCATTTTTATTATTGTCAGGAGTTCGAAGTGTGGAATAATATTTGAATTTATGGCTCAAGAACTAAATTATGAATGTACTATAACTTCCAAACTTTTATGAAAAATGCCAATGTCTATAGCCTCTCCCAGCATCTCGTCGGTTCACACGATTTTCGACGAACAATGTCGGTTTTCCTCTCATGTAGACATAATATACAAAAAACGCAAACATTTATTTCTAAGTGAAATATTTATTTTTTTGATTTTTCGATTCTCTCCACATTTTCACAGGTTTTAAGTAATGTGAAAAACAAGTTTTCAGTACTATATGTGCTCAAAAACTAATTGTGTTGTTCCGTTTCCATTCCTCCCTATGGACTGAGATAACTTTTAATGGATGGTATTAGTTGGAATACCTGAATTATCTGGATGGTGAATATTAAATCAGTTCGTATAATATTATGTGGTCATTATTTCATGAAAATTTTTACAGGTCAGTATAATAACTCGTTATGTTGAGGAAGATAATGTTGAAACATAATGATGAAGCATGTCTAATACCTATCATTACTCCATATACGTGATAATGCATGTCTTTTATTAGCTAGCATTGGCATAATAACGTGGTATATTATGAATGGAATGGTCTAACTACGTACATCAAAGCAGGGTAGTGAAGATTCATGAGACAATATCTCCACTCAACCTTGAGCACGGCGTAACAATAATTTCTATGAATAAAAGATTCGATTCCGATATTGTCATCAGATTAGGGATTGGCAATTTCAAATCGATTCAACGCTTGATTGATCAAAAGCTTAATTGATTCAAAGGTCTCGTATGTCATTGAATCGATTAAATGCTTACAATTATTCAATTTGAAAGCGATTGTGTGATTTTGATGCCGTCGTCTATTGAGCGATACTACAACAATCTGCTTCGATCCTAAATTTTTGCCACTTGGGATCCATAAATGATAAAACTGTATTATCTTTTATAGATGATTATCTTTCATCGAAAATATCATCGGAATTTCTATTCCTGATGTCATTAGGTAAGAAGGATTTGCATGTAGTACACACTATGTTTTAAATTTTTTCAATAATTTGCATATTGCGTGATAATGATTCTGAAGTAATGAACTCTTTCGCCTCTCGAAACTCATACTTATGCGGCAGGTAACAGTTTTTCCAATCGTTTTTGACTAATGAAATTGAATTCGAGTCATCGGTGGAAGGGAAAAGATTCTATGGTTCTGCAGCTGAAATCCGCAAGTGTGAGCACGATGTGGTTAATTTTCTGCGGGAGGCATTAATAATAGATATAATCTATTGAAAATAGGAAAATATTCACATACGAAACATCTGCTTAAGTGGTATCGAGCACCAAAATTTCATTGCAAAATTCCACAATCTCTTCAATGTTTCGAGCCAATCGTACTCGTGCTTGACTTAGACCGCTTACGCCCCCATTGTTAGCGAAATTGATATACATTAGCAGATTTGAATCGATCAAGTCTGTTGTTAATATGAGCTTGTGGTATAGTATCTTTGAACATGATATAATGATAACATATTTTAACACGAGGTATTTTAAATTTATTTATTTATTCAACACGTTGGCCTAATTCTACCAACAGAGCTATTTATCGACGCCGATCAACACACTTCAATCAACCAGAAATTTTGTTGAACACTGGCAAACATACATAGAGATTTTTAACAACTCCAAAAAGTATAGCCTCGGGATCCCTAACTTCACCGCTATAGTTGTTCGAACTCACGCGTTCAAAAAAATATTTCCAGATTATCGCGGATATATCCTTTCAGAGCATTTCTAAACTTTCGTTCGATTCGATGTCTATGTGTGCGTATGTGTTAGCGTGCCTAACCGATTGTGAAGGATATAGCGCCGTTCTTATTGGTCGTATGGTTCAGAAATTTTTGAACGCGGTAGCTCAGTTTCCAGAGGTATTTTGTAATTCATCTTCAGCTTTTCATGTGGAATTCCAGTATTTTATTGAACCATTGTGACAGTGTTTTTCTGGTTATAGAAATGTACATGAACCCAAATTTTATCCTGTAGAAGTGTCCAAATTTGTCATTTTAAGACTCAAGTGAAGTCATTAATGTGCTTAGTATATGGCTTTCAATTATTCTTTATTCCGGGTATTTCTATGCTCTGTGGTATCAGACAAGTAAGGTTATATCATAGAGGTAAGAAACGCCATAAATGTTGATGTTAAATAGTTATTTGATTTAATTCCATTTATTAACGGAAACTCACAATTGAGATTTTGAAATATGTTACAATAGTAGTTATAAGTTTGAATATGAAGTAAAGTTACATCGTATAGTTCATATGTAGATAAGTAGTAGTTTGACCGCTTTACACATAGACATATTATATCAAACACAAGTAGGGAGCTCATCTACTTTTGCTTTACACCGTTCACTGGAAAGAATGACACTATGGAGAATATGAACGAGAAGAAACGTATAGACACCGGAGTAGAGAGAGACCTGTATTTCATCCATGATTTCAACTGATTGGGCATAACGCTTTCTCACACTTTCTTGATACATCCTATATATTACACAATAATCCTGAAATATGCTTCATTCAACCTAGTTGGCATCCTGCCTACACAGTTTTGTATACAGATTGAGCCTAATAAGTGAGAGCTAAATTTGACAATAATCTGAATAAATCACATCGTTATCTACAGATGGTAATAGAATCAGTATTGAATTGAAGTAGGTATTGTAAATTCATTTTATTATTCGAAGAAAAAATTCAAAAGATATTAGGAAATCTTAAATCAATGTATAACCGTGTTTCTATCGCGAGTTACTACACTGAGTGAACTGAGAACTTGCGCGAATCGCTAATATCCTCTAGATACACAAGGCCTGAGTGTTCAATCCTTACGTCACAAACCAGAGACTACATTGCAGTAAGTCACCCGTACGTCACGGCAAAATGCTGTTATACCGACAGTGAAATGGAAGTTCATTAATTTTTTCAGACATTTTAGTAACTTCCTGCTTGAACAGAATTGCCAGAAGTGAGCTGAGTCCTTGGTTGCACCCTACGAGATTTTTTCATTGGAAAAAACGAAATTTCAGAACAAAATTCATGCAAATAGTATGATAGCTATTATTGTAAAAATTATTATTGTATATATTCTGATGATTACTATCTATTTCCTGTATGTGCTCAATTGTTCTACTTTTACTTACAGATTTCAATTGATTATTCATCTCACAAACAAGCATACGTTTATCCAAAATTATGTATAAGTTCTCGGGACATAGGTCACACTTACATACACGCTTGATATTTTGGTCTTAACGTACGTTTCGGTCGCACGACCATTATCAGAAGATGTATCAATGCTTAAAATGGGATTTTTTAAAACTAATTGTATCAAGCAGAAAGCGCTCTTATCGCCCTAATTTCAATTAAAAATAGCCAAGTCGCCAAAACGAACATAAACACGAGTAACCGAAACTGCAACACATTAAATGCGACTGAAACCAAAAGATATAACGCTCAAGTATTCACTATCGAACCACATGTTGAAGGTTTTTGAGGTGATAGAAATAGCTTGTCTGACCTTATGAGAAATATTACTTTTTCAGTTTTCTACCTAAAATATAATTCCAACATTATAAAGACTTATATTGGATTTGCAACGGTCTTAATTAATAAAATTAGTATAATTCTTTCTTAATGATTTACAGACTTGGATTCACGTTTTCTATGAATCATCTCTAGAATAGATATTTTATAATAATTTATAAATCTTCAGTTGAAATATTAACATTTTTTAGAAATCGAATTGATTGTTATGATCAAAACAATGTTTAGCGAGGGCGGTTGGATTTTATAAGCTTTTGTTTCTAGTGCTATAATTATGAACACAATTTTTTTTTGTGAATATTGTTTAGAGATTCCTGGATAAGTCACATCGCAATCTAAACAATTCAATTTTTTTTCATCAAATTGGTCTATTTACATTTACATATGGATTATAATATAATATTGTCAAATATAGGTACTCAATTCTAAGTACATATTACTGTAATCTTAGAGCTGAATAATTTGTTATTTTGACATGAAAATTGTTAATTTTTATTTCATAATTTAAATTTGATTTCAATTTTTGGAAAATAATGTACCAAATCGATCTCATCACATTTCCAGATGTTCCAAGTATAAGCTCCGTTATGTTAGCCCCCCCCGCATCGAATTTTCTCATCAAAACTCTAGCGCAGTGAGTCTATACCTAGCACAACCTAGCACAACCGATTTTAAACCTAGCACACCTATATACTGGCTGGGATCTGAGGAACCGTGCGGGTGGGGCTAGCATAACGCTAGCCCCCCCCCCCCCATCAAATTATCTTATCAAAACGCTAGCGCAGTGAGTCTACACCTAGCACAACCTAGCACAACCGATTTTAAACCTAGCACACCTATACAATGGATGGGATGTGAGGAACCGTGCATAACGCTAGCCCCCCCGCATCAAATTTATCTTACCAAAACACTAGCGCAGTGAGTCTACACCTAGCACAACATAGCACAACTGATTTTAAACCTAGCACACCTATACAATGACTGGGATGTAATGTAAGCAACCGTGCGGGTGGGGCTAGCATAACGCTATAACCCCTCGCATCAAATTTTCTTACCAAAACGCTAGCACAGTGAGCCCACACCTAGCACAACCTAGCACAACCGATTTTAGGCCTAGCACACCTATACCATGGCTGGGATGTGCAAAAACGTGCAAGGGATCAGGGGGAGCTAGCATGACGTTCACTTCGTTTTAATTGAAATATTTTCTGTGGTGTTATAGCTTAGTTATTCTATGACTATAACTTTTAGGTGTGGTTGTTTGGATTCAGTTTACTGTACAAAATAGAGCGAAAATATGAACGGAAGTATTGATGATAGTAGGAACAGGAACTGTTCTCGACATGGCTGGGCAAATGCCAGGATCACAACCACAGCAATTCTCATTACAAAAAGGGAAAAATATTAGATTATTACCGAGTTCTAAGATAAGTAGTCTAGCCCTACATGTTTTATATTGTTATGTTATGATTTAGATTACGTATATACCTACAGTAATCTGAGGTATCTCTCTCTGTTCAGCTCCTCTAGTCTAATTTGGCATAATGCTGGAGCTGAAATATCACTGAATAATGGATATCTCTATCTCTACTCTATCGATATAGGTAGGAAGCGAAATCGGGAATTCCCCTGCATTCTAAACATCGGGAATTTACACTTACATAATAGGTGATATTACTCTAGGCAAATAAGACATTTTCCACAGACCTCTCTGTAAGGCGGGGTTCTTTGGTAGAAAAGTGTAGGTTTTGACATCTTAAAACTGATGTCATTGACGCGAAGGCTAGCGCGGAGGTGCGTGTTGATATATAGATACATATATGATACATGGTATATATGTATATATATAATTTATAGCCAATATCTCAAAAGCCAAGCAATGTATCAAGAAAAGTTTCAAACAAAAGTTGTAGGAAATAAAAATTCCCACAAAAAAAATTCATAACATTTTTTGATTTTCCGCGCGGTTTCCGCGTAAAATGCGTTAAAAAAAATTAAGCTTTTTCTTGATAAATTTTTAAATAAAAGTTGTTAAAAACGTATTTCCCTTCAAAACGAACGTTATTAGAAAAGTCAGAAGAAAATCATATTTAGGCATATTTTGCGCAATTAGTCAATAATTTGGCAGACAGTGCACCTTAAAGAAGAAATGTAATAGCTCGTTGATGTGTTCAGAGATATAACTGAGTATAAAAATTAAAATTAGGGAAAATTCTTGGAAAATCATAGAATTTTCACCTTCAAACGTGTCATTTTCTAGGTTATTCTAGGTGTAGATTACAAATTTGACAACGTTATCTTGAAATAAGTATGCATTAGGTATATTTATACAGAGTATACTTTATATTATGGTTCTTTCGCCTACATTAAATATAAATCATACCAACGTACGTAACTGTGGGTCTCTTAGTATATGAACAGGTGAGTATCCAGAGTGTGAGGGTTTAACCATGACAACGTAATGCCATTCACGCGTAAAATGTTGGAGAAGAAATACTCTAAACAATAACGGTTTAGATTTTGAATACACGTACATAATGTGATAAAAAAAATTGTCATAATAATAACAATAATAATAATAAGAAATAATAATAATAATAATAATAATAATAATAATGATAATTCTGATAATAATTATAATAATATTAGTTATAATGAATATTAATGAATCAATAATGATAAATATATTGATAATGTAATAATGACAATCTATGAATGTAATAGAAAAATTCGTCATCTATAATAAACGTTCTGAATTCAAAAGAAAAAAGAAAAACTTTAATAAAAAAAATATGAAATCTACAATCATTTAGAAAAAACCTGATGTAAAATTTGTAATCTACACCTTTTTGGAGTAAAGGAAGTATAATGTTGAATTCATGATTAAAAACGTAAGTATACGTTGAACAAGATGCATAGGTAATTTTCTTTTTTTGGCAATCAGCTTTAGAATGTCTGTAAGTCAGCTATACTTTAACCTCCATCAATATATTCTCGTGTCGTAGTGACTTTCCATTCGTGGTATAGAATTGATATGATCTCGAACATTATCTTTTACTCCAGGTTCTAGATGCTTGTGCTTTCTGTACTTCCCTCGAAAGTCTTCATCCACAAATCCCCATTCCGTTTTTGACTAACAGTTCATATTGGTCGATCATTTACGCCTAATGTGGCTTTAAAAAATTACCTCAATTCTATTACCATCAATTTCCAAACAGAAATGATTAATCAGGCTTCGATTTCTTCCTGGTTCTTGATAACGGAAAGGTTGTATAACGTGTTGCATACTTTCCGAAATCAAATCAAATACAATTAAAACGACGGGGGCGTCATGCTAGCTCCCCCTGCTCCCTTGCACGGTTTTTCACATCCCAGCCACTGTATAGGTGTGCTAGGTTTGAAATCGGTTGTGCTAGGTTGTGCTACGTGTACACTCACTCCGCTAGCGTTTTAGCAAGAAAATTTGATGCGGGGTGGAGGGGGGCTCTCGTTATACTAGCCCCACTCGCACGGTTCCTCACATCCCAGCCATTGTATAGGTGTGCAAGGTTCAAAATCGGTTGTGCTAGGTGTAGACTCACTGCGCTAGCGTTTTGATAAAAAAATTCGGAGCGGGGGGGGGGGAGGCTAATGCTGAGCTAGCCCCACCCGCACGGTTCCTCACATCCCAGCCATTGTATAGGTGTGCTAGGTTTAAAATTGGTTGTGCTAGGTTGTGCTAGGTGTAGACTCACTTCGCTAGCATTTTGGTAAGAAAATTTGATGCGGGGGGGTGGGGGCTAGCGTTATGCACGGTTCCTCACATCCCAGCCATTGTATAGGTGTGCTAGGTTTAAAATCGGTTGTGCTAGGTTGTGCTAGATGTAGACTCACTGCACTAGCGTTTTGGTAGGAAAATTGATGCGGTGGGGGGGCTAGCGTTATGCTAGCCCCACCCGCAAGTTTCTTCACATCCCAGCCATTGTGTAGGTGTGCTAGATTTAAAATTGGTTGTGCTAGGTTGTGCTAGGTTGCGGGGGGTCAACATAACGGAGCTCCAAGTATACCACCTTCGCATGGGAATTTCCTGAATAGTTGTCATGAAAGAGAAATTGAATAAGAAGCTTATTATTATTCTAACCCCTATTTACCAGTGGCTTCAAATTCTTATGATCGTGAGGAATGGAAATGTGATAGACATCACTATATCGGAGTCAATTGAAGACAGGGGTACCAATAAATGAACACCATGTTTATTCCTCAATAATTACAGATTCAAAGTGAACCAACCACGACACTGCTCCTCTCTAAGAGAGGAAATTGAATGTAAAAATCATTAATTGTAAAAATACGTGAGTTAATCCATAGATCCTAATGATGTCCTAACAAAGGAACGATAATTCTTGAACAACCATCCCTTCGGTTAATACCAAAGATATTAGTAGAATATAGTTGAATTAACACATATTTTCATGTAATATAGATATGGATTCTGCGAAGTAAGATTTGAGGAAATGCTATGGATATTATTGCTCCATATATGGAGAATATGAGAGAGAAATTCCTGTCTAGCTCCTATTATTCAAAATAGAGTCTGTGAAAATAGTTCGAATTCTCTTTATGAACTTTGAACGCTGAGTAATGAATAATTTGTATTAACATATCTTGCCATCTAAATATGTTATTGTATAGCAGAATTTAAAGAAAAATGCTTTCTGATCTGCGAAAAATATCTAAGGATTTCTGAGAATCCAGTAAGAGGGCTTCAATTCATTATAGTTGAAAATCCTATGTAGACTTACTCCAAAGTTGTTGAAAATTCTCTTGTTCTATGCAATACAACCTGCCTACATGCCATGTTCTTACGTTACTCAAAGTTTCAAGTTTCCAATTTTAATGAATATCAATCTTCCAAGACATTTCTCTACATCAAAGTCCTTATACATAACGAAGTCCTTATAATAATGTGAAATAATTTAAAAATCAATGAAATTAAATATTGTATCAAACCTCACAAAGTTACAAAAGTAACAAACAAGAATGTTAAGGCATGTTCAACGAAAATATATAATTAAAATTTTCTTCAAACATAAGCGCAGCATTTATTTAAGTTAGTGTTCAAAGCTAATTAAATATGCCAAGAAAAGCACACCGCGTAGAAATATGCAAAAGATAATGAGTTGCTCCTTCGTTACTCATTCGGTGGTCTTTAGGAAACCGCTAATTTTCTAGAACATTATCTTCTAGAATGAATTATGTTCTCTTCCAGTAATTAGTCGAAAATACTCATTTTGCCTTTTTGCATCCAATCAGACTGCATTTCCCTTACTAAAACAGTTAAATGAGTGATAATTGTATAAGAAAGGATGATATAAAATGTTTTATGAGTTCTTTTCAGCCATCATTAGGTAACCCATTCTCATGATAATTGGAACATTTAACGAATCTTTATTCCGCAATGATATTGTTTTATTCCTTGGACTTATTAACATCTTCGGCACGCCACAAGTACATATTTCACTCTCTGTAAGCTGCCTCCGTTCCATACCTACTTGATGTGATACTGAAATCAAATTTTCATACTCATTTCTAATTTAAAAGTTAAGATTTACCCTCCACAAACTGAAAACTATCAAGAATTTCTCATCTCCCAATGAACATATACCCAGCCATTGGGGGAGGGGCGGCTGGTACACAAGCAGTACATACTTCGAGATCCTATTTATCGTCGCAGAAATTTTGTAGATAATGTCTAATAGATCAACGATGAATCCGACGAACGAGTTTTTTGAAAATCCGTTTTTTTTTACATTGAATTCACACTCTGGCTGTCACCACCATAGCTTATAAGAAAAGTACGGAGGGCGAGGGGTAAATATCTGCCCAAGATTTTGAACACCAAAAATTCTTTTTAGCAGATAAATTCTTTTAAATTAACAATACAACTGCCCGCATGAACCAACATGAACAACCATAAATCGTTGTAAATCTCCATAAATCCTCAATACTATACACTATAAATCATGAAATAGTCGAATGTATGAACAATAAACTCGTGTTCATGCAGTACAATTTTTAATATTTTCTTGGATTTGTAAATAATAGTTGCACCTTGTGTGGAAGGTGGACCAAGTCAGAATTATGTGTGAATGGCAAAAAATAACGCAAATATATATAAAGAGTGTTAGTTCAACACCTGCAGAAATATAAAATTATAAAGGCCAACTTTTTCCAAAGTATTGGGAATTTTTATTTCAAAACTGCAAATTTTATCTGTGAAGACTTCTAAGTTGGGGTCCGTTATTACAAACAAAAATGGATTCCAATATGAATAAACATCGCTTTTATGAATCTATCAACCACCTTAGGAATATGTTTGTTATTTTGGAAGAATGGTATATTACGATTGGCCATTTCAAAACACTCGGGGCACCAGAGCCCTATGAAAACACGTACTCCAATAATTATATTGTAGAGTTCGCAAACATGAATCACACCTCTGAATGATGATATTTGTTGTCATCTGGTTCTTTTCTGGTGATACAGTAGTATACAAAAGCAACAAATTCTTTGAATCCATTATTTGATTTCACAATTTTTCAAACGTATGTATATTGCAAAGCAAAGAAATCTTTTGATTGTAATAATAATCGCACTCACACACACCAAATGAGAATAAACTTACTTCGAATATCACTGTTTGCATGACAACAACAAAAACAAAAGTAAAATCTGAGGCAAAATGATATTTCGTCCGCTAGTGTCGGTATTGTGAGCATTCGAACGCGCATTATAAAAACAGCCGATTTAAATCATCTTCCTATCCCAATAAATCAACGAAAATCATTAATACATCGTCGTGAATTATGAATAAATCATCATCATGAACCGTCGCAAATCCTCCTAAATCCTCGTTAAACCTCATCACCATACTTTGGCTGTTGGACACCATGAATTACCAACCACTGGGTAAAACGGCTATCGGGGTCCAATATTATTACATGGCTTACCAAATGTAATAAGGAACACTAACCACTAAGGAATTCGAATCATCTTTCAGAACTCTTCTTACTGAATCAAATAGCAATGTAACAATATCAAGTTCCTTCCCAAAACTGAATTCTGAAGCTGACCGTGGGCATAGATAGATGCTAAACCTTTTCTTAGGATATGCCAGTACAACTGACTAATTAGAACACGAAGAGGAAATTTTTTTTATAGATTTTGCTGCTAACGGCATGCTTAAAATAAAATTTTATTGGCAAAATATTGACGTCTCTTGGATGAAGAGGGATGAAAAGAATTAACGATGCTTGCGAGAAAAGCTTTGAAATTACTAGTGCCATTCGCCACTCTTTATCACGTTTTCTTCAAAGTTGAACATGAAAACTAAGAAGGGAAATAGGCTCCACTCAGAAAACAATTTATCAGGTTATTTGCGCGTCAAAAATAGAATCATGATCAATCAATCAATTATTATAAAATATCAGGCATAGACTGATACATTCTTAAAGTAACGCCTGCTTTTTATTTCTACCTGACTTTGATTTGTGACCGGAACCCCCCGGGCAAACTTTCACGAATTCCTGGGGTTCGCGACCTACTGGTTGAAAAACACTGCATTAGATGATCAACGCCTGTGAAGTGTTGTGTTAAATTTGAAATACTTGGATGAACAAGATCACATGAGGGATAACTGTAGTGTTCGAGTGTTTCAACTTACTCGTCTATTTAAAGAAAAATATTAACTTCCTCTTGTATCATTTATCTTTTGCTATAAGGGGCTTGAACTATTCTCAAAGTGTTCATTCAGCTTGTTACTTAGCGATTCCATAAATTGCATTTGATAAATATAAATGAGTATAACGTTTTACGTCCCGTAAAACCCAATCTATATTATTGATAATAGTTTTCATTGGCAATTATTGAGTTCAAAATGTCAAAATTGGATCTCTCATAGGAGAACTAAAATGTTCAACAACTATATACCACGCTCCTAAATACGTCCTAATACTGCACAGTCCTAACGAAGGGTTAATTGACGAAACGTCATTGTGTAGCTTTACTTCAGGAATCGTAATCATCAAGATTGTTGTCAGTGTATTCCTTCCAGTAGATTCTGAAGATTGGGAACAAATGTTCAAAGAGTTTTTGTCAGATTTCATCAATAGAGAAAGAAATTCATTCCCAGTTCTGTTGGTTATAATCTTGTTCCGTACGATATCTTGGCAAGCTACTTTCTTTTAAGTAAATTAACAAGCCGTAATCTTGCCTGGTATCCTGAAATAAATCTTGAAAATATAGTGCGGAGTATTCATTCCCAACGCATCGTTATTTCCGATTCGTTTTCCAATTCCTAAAAAGACTCAATCTGTTGACTTTAATCTTCCAGCGCTGTCTCATCGATTCGTACACCTTACTTTATTTGTTTTACGGCCATTTTATGTTAAAATGAGCTAGCTTCCCCTGGGAACTAAATTTTATTTAGACTGTTTAATTTCTGCGTACCAAATGAACGGAATGCCAGCCATCATTGTTCTTTCTGCCGTAATTGAATTTTCATGATATTAGTATACCTAAAGTATCACATATAAAATGGACCAACTTGTTTCAATTTGTTTCAATGCATTGGATTGATAACAAACACATTTTTGTATTAGCAGTCGATAGATAGAGTCTAGGTTTCTGTAGGTCGAATAGTGACAACACGTCTATTAGTTCCAGACAGCTTTTCTCTCTCATGAGATCACCAGTGGCACCAACAGGACGATGAAGTAGGAAATCGTTATGTACTGCAACGATAGGATTACATTCATTCTAAATGAAATTTGAAAATGGAAAACCATAACCAACTTAATTTTGAGATTTTATTCGTTTGAAGAAAATGTAACGAATCAAATTCACTGCTAGGAATTAATAAATATTAGAAGTCATTCCAAAATAATAATAAAGATTCTTGACCCAGTATGAACACAAATTCATATTTATACTAATTTAATTAATTAATATTCTTGCAAATTCCTACTTGAGTCCTTATAATGTTAATAGTTCATTTTAGGTAGAATTGTCTAAAGTATTTCTCAGAGGCCAGAGACCTTCTTTTATTACCTAATAAATCATGACATCTGGTTCGTAAATGAACACTTGAGATGGTCTCGTTTGTTAGTCTCTCGTAGACATTTATGAAATGTGGTCGTACTTGTTGATAATTTCACTAAATAGTGGATTTTTAATATTACGTATTGTAGTAACATTGCTGTGTTATAATTCCGATTTCATGTTTCTGTTCGTTTCGGCGACGTTGGCATTTAAACGAAATTTGTGCGGTAAGGACGTTTTGTGTTAATACAATTATTTCTAAGTAATCAGGTTATTGAAGTAATAAGTCTTCTGATGATGGTCGTGAGACAGAAACGTACGTGAAGACAAAAATTTTGAAACAGAGTGTTCTTGTGACCTATTTCCCAAGAATTTTTATATATAGAAGTCATTCCTGTAGAACGATTGAGAAATACCTAATAATTATCCCTTGCTACATTCATAATTAGATTAGATTAGCTCTTTTGTGGTGAGTTAGTGCTTTGTAATATTTGTTTGAAGAAGCTATGGCGTTAGAAAAACTAGTAAATTTCTTTATTAAATTAGTGGGAATCAATCTTTTAATAGTTATTCCATTCAAGTATACGTGGTGGATTTTCATCACGTTATAGCTAATTTTTATTTATCTCATCTCCTTTTAGTCCTTAGCAAATGTTATGCGAATTACATTAGCAAATTACACATAGTCGCATGTCTGTCACTGCCCTTTTCGTAAGCCTTGCAATACCAGATTCCTTTCTTGACCTTGGATTTTTTTGATAGGGGTCTCCTTCTCCCAAATACAGTGTTGGGAGAACGCATTTGTACCTATAATTCAGTTGAGGTGGCGAGATTTCAGAAACAACTTGAGCTTGCACTTAATTGCAGGCTATCTGGTTCTCATGTCATTTTTATGTGGTATAATGGTCTGGCTTGTTCAAGAAGTTAGAAAACGAAATATTTTCTCTTGCATACTTTTAACGTCTAAGATGCTGCATACTTACCGCTTATTCACACTTGGCTCCCATCTGAATCGGTAATGTCACTTGAATGAATTGCTTGGCGTTTTTTGCAAATTCTTTATGGACCTCGAAACGGTGTAATGACTCTGGTTGTTCGGAACGATGTTCTTGCATGAACAAAATTTTACTAGCAGAGTTAACAGCCATGTCGTTCCCAATCGCTGCGATGGTACTTTAGTTATTGTCCTCGCCTTATTTTCATGTTATTCCGCGGTTTTTTTCTTTAGGCATGATCTGTAGAACATACTCATTATTTCATATATAACTTGAACATCCAATATAGTGACAATTATATAGCCTTGTAACGCAATAACTCTATTGGCTATATTGCTAAAAAGTTTGGTTGACGATATTGCAAGCAATCATGTGATTGCGTGTGAGTAAGTTTATAAACAGAGAACATGTTTGAGGCAAAATATCATCAAGCAAATGTATACTATCCGTGGTGTAACTGCGCAGCGAAGCAGTTATTTCTGATAATTATTGTAAAAAGTTCCGAATGACGCCTTTCATAGAACAAAACTTATATTTGTTGTAAATGTATGTTATGTCAAATGGGGTTCTCCCATGAATTAATTATATTAATATTATACTACAATTTTAACATTTGTCCTAAACTCAATATACTAGCATCCATAGAAATTTTAAAACCATTCAGAAAACAATAGTAACTTGATATTAAATGATCTAATCGATACACATAATTCACCACCAACAATTTTGTGAATAACCTCCCACTCAAACCACATTGTCGCCTCCATGCCTCAATTTATTATTAATTTCTAATATTTAAGGAAATCCATTTAGATTTACCTTTACTCGATAACTCTTAGCTTTGAAAAAATACGAATGCCTATCTCCTCTCCCAAAATTCCACTGCTGGCTCAAACGATGTTCTTCGAGCATTATATATAGGTTCCCCTCTCGTGTAGTCAAAGCATAAAAGGAAGTCAAAGTGTAGTGAAACAATTTGTTGGCACTATTTTTTAAACTAAATGTTACAAGTGTTTGTGTGAACATTTGAGTTCAATTTTCCGAAAGTTAATATGATTCCACACTACTTATTTTTCTTATTAGAAAGAATATCATTTTGAGGTATTTATTATTGATTTTATTGAAATGACTAGTGGAACATAATGAGTTATCAATTGTAACACCTAGATCCAATATTTCTGTACATTCTGTGGGGCATACATCATTAATATGATATTGAGAACTTTGAAGCAGCATAATGGAGTATTGGCAAAATTTATGTTGCTACTTATTATACATATAATATTATTGAATATTCCCTGATGGTCGCATATTGAGTCGAAGCGTTATATACGAACTGAAATGGCAAAATATCAATTACGTTCCATAGTTGGATAATTATTATACCAAATGAAGCTACATCATATAATACACAAAACATTGGAATGAGTTGCCAACCGGCATGAAGAGAAGTATCAGCGAACGTCATTTGTGATTCCTGAGCTTGTATATTCTATAAAGTATTCATACGGTAGATAAAATATGTATGTTCAATATCTGCTGGGTACCTGTATGCCTATTCGAAAATTCCATGTGATTTATTGTACAGGGTCGCTATTCAATATGAAACGATCAAATATTTCGAAAACGTATAATGGAGATATCTCCTTGAAATTGTATTCCTGTTTCAACCATGTGAATATATTGAGGTATCTTATCAAAATAGATCAAAAGAAATGGCCAATAAGTATTTAGGACTCTTTTGAGATGAATGCATTTTTATTCTATGAAGTACGTACATCCGAATAGAATTATATCACTGTCAACTGTTTGAAAAAGGTTGAAAGATTCAATGATACAGGCACCGGTAAAGAAACTTCCGAAATTGAGAAAACAAAAAACAAAAACTAGTAAATACAAATTGAGGTTACATTATGAAAATTGAAATTTCTAGTCATTTTCTAAGTAACAAACTATTTGAAGTTTTCAAAGTGTCAACCGTTAACTTTTTGGCAGTAAAGGATACGTCGGACGACCCATTGATCACATTTTTTCAACAACGTTGATAGGCCAGAGGATCTCAAATCACGAATCACACAAGAAATTGCCGATATACCTCATATCGGCAATTTCGTGACGAATTCGTGATTTGAGATCATCTGGCCTATTAACGTGAACCCGACTTTTCAAATACCCTAACAAAAATAATTGGCTGACCTTGCCGGTCGTTCGATAGTACCTACCTCGTCAACCAATTCATCAGTTTGATAAAATAGTGTTCAATACGTTAACGGCATAGTAAGCTGGTGCACCATTTTGCCGTATTTCGATTCAATACATTCGGAAACATACAAGAATCGAATTTTCTTCGGCGATATATTTGAGAAGTCCAAGAGAGTCGTATCGTTTATAATGAAACTTACTTTCAAGGTACCACAGAGTACTCAATTCGTTATAGATATGGGGATGTCACACTTTGATGACGCACTGTGCCGTTATTCAAATCTCAAAATCAGATTTTCAGACACTTCTGAAGGTTGAATGTACTTATGATATATTTATAACTCGAAGGACAAAGTTGTCAGGATGGTTCTATAAAATAATATAGCTTCCATTGAAAAGCTAAAGATGGATGTCAAAAGTACCACGTGCATTGGAGCTACTACGCCTCAAACGAAAAATTCACTATTCCTAGCACTTTAGAACGATTTGCAAGATTTCAAATCTGTACCATCAATAGCAACGGCGCAATTACCCTCACAAATATCATCTCAAAATTCAAAAATAGATTGATTCAGAAAGGCTGGAAACGAATATTCCTATAAAAATTCGAAAATTATATCTTAGGTCGATCACAATAGTCCCTTATACTGCAGATATTGAAGTGAGTAGCCACTGAATCCCGCTGATATTACCGCCCAAAATGTACAGTTGTATCTGTTAACTCGGGCATTCAGACAAAATGTTGATTCTTCCATGGAAATAATACTTGGAACAAGATTTGGATTGGTATTATTTTTCTCATCACAACTTCTCAAAACTCAATTCTACGTTCAAAATTACCTTCACCTAACTCTTGCCGTAATTTTAAATTGTGAGGATAAAAATATTATTTGGACTGAGCGTCTACAAAATGTCATAATCTAATTGCTGCACAATACCCTCACCATTGTCTACTACTTCAATTAAAACATTCAACCAGTTTTCGTCATTGGTTTTTTGTTCTAGGTCTTCCTAATTTCTGACCATTTTAAGCGCAGCCCGTTTCACTGATGTGTTCATCGTTTTTAAAACTGTTGACTTAGTGATGTTTTTATGCGAATGTGATCCATTAATTCTCGAAAAACTGCAGCATACATAGTGAATTTACTGTTACTGTATCCAACAGTTATTGTTATTCATTATTTCAATTCTTTCTCCCGCAGTTAAATACATCTTAATTCAATAATTAACTTGAAATTCGCGATATGACGTTAACAGTTTGTCAAGTGTGGACATAGCATACTGAAAGAAAAATGTAATCACAATGACCAGACATTTTTCAACGGTTCGTCTCAATCTATTTGGGAGAAGATCATACGAGAACGTTGTATCTCAGGCACCGTCACTTCAGAGAATCAAAATTGCTCCCAGAAGAACTTATGGAAGCCAGCGGTGGCAATATTCTGGGTTTCTCGCGTGCCATCACAAACCTGCTAGAATAGACTAGGCTTTTGACCACGAGCGCACAAAGGTCCCGACTTGCATCGCATTTGGGAGCTAAGCCCCCTGCCATCAAATGATGATGATGAAGATGATGTAATCATAGCCTCCTAAATGAAAAATGTATTCGAAAGTGACAGAAAAATTTCTAACGGTCCCTTTTAATCTTTTTGGGAGAAAGCCATACAATGACGTTGGGATCGAAAAAAAACGACGGGCAGTCGCCGAGCACTGCTGACAAGTGAACACTGAGATTATGAAGTAGCCCATATATTTTAAGTTATCTTTGAATTATTGTAGCATCCGAAATTACAATTTTATTATTTTTAAATGGAAAATAATATAAACAGTTTTCCTTTAGTTTTCACAACTGTCAGCATTTCAATCAACAATTATACATATTTTTATATTTGATAATAAAAAACGTATAATGGGCGGTACAATGCCTGTAAAGAGTATGAATGTAACCGGATAGCCATTATAATAAATACAAATTATTTTATTTTCAAAACATATTGTTTATTGATATTTACATCGATGTAAATGAAAAATGTGTTAAACAGCATTTTCTTCATTTGCGTCGTCATTATCGGTAACTTCTACGATACTCAAATTATTAGATTAGATCCAGGCATGAAACATTTGGAGGAGACCGTAGTAGCCCGAGTGGCCCAAGGGTTCCCCGCAGGGGGGAGTACTTTCTCCTCTCCTGTGGAACCTGGTGGTGGACGGGCTACTGAGAACCTTCCAGGACAAAGGATACAGAACCCTTGGATATGCCGACGACATAGTGGTCATGGTACAAGGAAAATACAACTCCACGGTCAGAGATCGAATGCAAGAGGCTCTGAACCTGGTGACAACATGAACGGATTCAGAGGGACTGAATATCAGTCCCCACAAAGCCACCATAGTAGCATTCCCTCGTAAACGCAAAACAGAGGGCTTGGGACCTCTGAAGATACAAGGAGAAACCGTACAGATAAAATGGGAAGTCAAATATCTCGGGGTGATACTAGACTCGGAATTGACTTGGAACCAACATCTGGGAAAAGTAATCAAAAAAGCGGAGACCTCATTATATGTGGCCAGACGCTCCTTCGGGAAAAAATGGGGGCTACGACCGAACATGCTCTACTGGTTGTACAACATAGTGGTTAAACTCGCAATAACATACGCCTCTTTGGTATGGTGGCCTAAAACACAACAGAGAGGGACCATGACAAGACTGACCAAGGTCCAGAGACTTGCATGTCTTGAGATCACAGGGGCCATGAAATCTACGCCCACTGCAGAAATGGAAACACTACTTGGACTGCCTCCCCTCCAATTAATAATCCAAGGAGAGGCCAGGATTGGTGCTTTCAGAATACAAAATACACCGGAGAATGTTCACATTGGGCCAGGAAACATGAGTATCGTGAAAATCGTGACCAGGGACGTGCTAGGCATGAGAAGAGATCACATCTCAAAGCGATACTCTTTCAACAACACATTCAGAGTATCAATACCTGAAAGGACTGAATGGGAACATACAAACCTGAGCGACATTCTACAGGGAAAGATCTGGTATACAGATGGGTCTGAGACTGAAAAAGGTGAAGGTGCAGGAGTATACTCAAGAAACCCAAAGACTGGCTTGAGCTATTCATTGGGTGAACACACATCTGTTTATCAAGCAGAGGTATATGCAATCCTCCAATGTGCGAAGGAAAACAATCGGAGAGCCATCGATGATGAGCAGATCCACATATTGACAGACAGTCAGGCTGCACTTAAGGCAATGAGAAGTCAGGAAGTGACATCCCGTCTGGTATGAACATGCAAAAAAGAACTTGACATACTGGCAGACCGAAATCGCGTTAAGCCGATTTGGGTGCCGGGACATCAGGGAACGACAGGCAACGAAAAAGCCGACGAACTTGCAAAAAGAGGGTCGGAGAACGCTCCAGATCCAGAATAGATCACGGGGGTACCAAAACGTACAGCACGAAGGCCTGTAGAAGACTGGATCATGGAAAACCACAAAGAATACTGGGAAAAATCCCAGGAAACGAACATGGGAAGAAATACATCAATGCCCCGTGTAACAAAAGAACGACAGACCTATTAGCACTAAATAAAAGTCGTAATAGGGCTCATGACTGGCCATGCGCCAGTAAAAGGGCACCTAAACAAAATGGGACTGTACAATGGCGACTTGACATGCAGACTTTGCGGTAAGGACACAGAAACAGTGACACACATACTGTGCAAATGCGAGGCGCTTGATCGCAAACGACAGTAAATTTTTGGAAAGCCTAACGGGGAACCAGAATTATACAGTTCCCACCCTGTAAAGGACTTGTACAAACTCGTACAAGGTCGTACAAGGTACAAAAATACTTGAGTGGATACCGTAAACAAACGAAACATACGCGAGATATAATGGGCCAGCAGGCCTAAGTGTCACCGGAGGCAATAGCCAGACAAGCCAACAAAGGGGGTGAAGTTTTTAGTGAGTATGCCTGGAATGGTGACTCTCACAGTAGATCTTGAAATTCGAAGGCTCATAACCTCCCCATAACTCATAACCTCCCCGAAAAGGGTTTTCTTCCCCTCCGCAAAAAAAAAAAAAAAAAAAAAAGCATTAAACATACTGTGGATATAACTTTCGTCTGCACGAGGACGGAGGATTGAGTAACTGAATGAAGTCGAGTGTATGCGTGCTGTTGTAGCTGTCTGGCAGGCTCACCAACACCGACTCAGATATGCACACGTTGTGTAAGCGTATAGAGAGACTATCTGACGCCTGACCCGAGACCCGCACGTTCGCAGTTGCGCACGCAGCAGTATACATAATACCTAATATATATATATATATATATATATATATATATATATATATATATATATATATATATATATATATATATATATATATATATAACTACAGCGTGACGGAAATTGACGGGCTCATGGTTTTATCCCTCATCTGAAATAGCCAACGCTATACCTTTGTATTTCAAATATGCGAGATAACAACACTTCCTAATGTTGGTATGTAACATTTCATTGAGAAAACTCACACCGTTCTCGAGATAGCTGACTGTTTCCGTACATAATATCTACCATGTATGTATGTGAACCTGAGTTAACCCTCGATGAATTAAGAGGTTCCAGTATTATACCTAATCGATCGTTACGTATGTTTGATTCATTGAATATTGAAATTTGTTCACTCCAGATTCCGAAACCTTCATTTGAAGATGGAGAGGTTCGTGATTGATTCATAGCAAATATAAATACGATAAGATAAATATCAAGATTATCACAATGTTTCATGTGTAATAAACGCTTGATGTCCTCGCTTCAGAAATAATTGGATTTGCTGTTCTATAAGTTAACACACATGGTAATTTCATTTGCAGCTAACTTAAACTCATTTAATGGTCAAATTTGTTATTCCTCGTTAGGAAATGAAGATTAGCTCGAGCTCTCACCATGAGAATGTAAGTTTGCGCGTGACAGTTTATTGTTGAAGTTAGTTTTTTACGACAGAAAACTTAAAGTTTCATTTCACGCTATTTAAAGCAATACAAGAGTTAATTTCCCTCCTAGAATCTTCAACTTGCGATAAGTTGGTCGGGTCCCTGGAGGTTAAAATGGGGACCGGAAGTGGACGTAATGGTTCCCGCCAGGCTCGTTCAGTCTGACGCTACGAGCGACATTTTGTGTCTCATTGTTTCGCTATGCCTTCTCGATCACTCTAGAAACAATCGCTATGCAACTGCAAGTAGTTCCTCGACAGGCTGCGATAACGAGACGAGATTTGCTTGCCTGTCATTTTCCCAGCAAGCAGTGGTCCCGCAGAGGTGCTGTCTCCTATATGCATGATTTCTTATCTGATATTGTCACTGTGAAATTGAGGAAGTTGATCAGAGGGAAAATGATCTTTAATTATATTGGAATCAATTCTCAACATGATACACGTGTTGACAGTGGGAGCTCGTAACTTGTTATTACCTATTGAGGATGTACCTACGAAAAATAATGAGATACAGGATGTATCATACTAAAAGTATATTAGTTGTAAGTCTGTTCCGATGCCATGAAAATTTGATTATTAGATTGTCTGAAAGTAATATGTAACGTTTCCGTTTTTACCAAGTTCAAATATCACCAATCTATATTTTTCTTCGTTATTGTAAATCTTTTATATTTCCATTGTAATCTTTCAGATATTTTATTTCAATGTATTATCTGATTACAAACTTACTTCATACCATACTTTATACCTGTCAGTCGATATTAATTTCATTCTTAGATATACTTTCATATTGCAAATAATGAGTGATGCGTATGGTTAATTTTTCTGCCGGAAATTTATCTTGTTAATTCTGAATTGCAAGATTTCATCAGTAAAGTCTATGTAAGCAACCAAAAGAGGAAAAGGCGGATATTCGAATTTCCTCCTCGCGTGTATATGCTTCGATCTGAAAAATATAAGTAATGTTTTTTTCATTCACATTTGATGGAGAATTTATGAATCAATTGAACTGATTTCAAAATTATTTATCATCATGTCTTTTAAGTAACTGAACTAATATTGATTTATTTATCATTGTGTTCTATTAATCGATTTATGTATTACCCATTTGCCGTTTTCACTGTTGATAGCTTCATTCACAACCACCCATTCAAATCTAATTTTCAGAATATTTGTTATCATGTTTTGTTTTATTTGTTGATTCAGTTTAATTAATTGTATTAAGTTAGTTCCACCGATGTTGTTTCTTTCGAATAACAATTAACTTATTTCAAACACAATATTCACTCAAAAACATTCAGCTGTACAAAAAAACTGGCGCGTGGCAATATTTATATAGATAAAAACGAAAAATTTTACTTTGTTGTAATTTTAAAATTTACTGTTCATTATCAAAACATACAAATATATGTTTTGATAATGAACTGTGAAGTTAGAAATTGCAAACAACTTTCTTTTAAATTGAGTGATACTTACCAAAGTAAAATTTCTTCTTTTTATCTGTAAAAATGAAATATCACAAAGTTCATTCAAATTCTTATATTCATATCTTAGAAACTATCTACATAATATAACACAGTATCGGGACTGACTTTCAATGGATGTATCAAGCACAAATTCTCCATATTTCCACATGTGATATAATAAAAATTCTCAACAACAGCAATTTCGTTCATTTCAGGATTCCGCAATTTGTTCATTTTGAGAAGTGTATACTCATATCTCTAGATATTGTATGTTCTTTTCTATAGGATCTCTTTCAATATCATGTAAATAAGTACCAAATTTTTCTGTCCTTAATTTATAATTTCACTTCTCAAGAAAGCTGAGTCCCAGATTGTTTCATCCTTGGAGATTTAATGCTTTCCTCTCCATTATACGGGGTTGAACTGCGATAAAATATTAGATTGAGTTTGATGCAAGTAGCATTATTACTTTCCAGGTATATATATTTATCAACTTATTTAGTTTATATTTCCTGGGAGTAGCGGCTTATTGATACAAGCAGATTATACATAAATCTTCACTAGTTTCGGGATTCAGATCCCATCATCGGAAGATATCAACTCTATGAAACACATTCACAACACTAATTAGGTGAGAGGGTGTAACAGTATTGTATATAGATCAGCTTTTATAATCCGGTCTGAAAATTTTCAGACTGAACTATTATTATATTATTATCATTTCTCTTGAAGTGATACTTCTCAAGGACACATAATCATATAATATAATCATAGGCCTCTCCTCCAGAAATTAATTGAAGGTACAGGTCTGGCTATAAGTTGGTCACTTGAACTCTGAACATTAGTGCGATGTTACTCGAAACAACGGCGTTCATCCTTGAATTGAAAGTCATTGAAGAAATCGAAATGAATCTGTGCCTCCTTTTCCTAAAATTCCGGAACCCTTTACTATTCTTCTGTTCGAATCTAGGTACCTATGCATTATCGTGAGTGATTGTAGTACATTCATCGAGTTCCTGAATATCATACAATTCAGACTACAGAAACTAGACTCAAGGTGGGAATTGAATCACATATTCACGATTTATTTACTATCCATATTCAAGATTTATGTACAAGGATATATAAAACTGACGATCACGTCACTTTCACTTGAGACAGCTGGGAATTTATGTATGTATTCTATTCATGAGCCAATTTCTTCCATCATTGAGTATTAATATTCCTCTATTCCTCTTATAGTGGTGTGGTAGATGTATACAAAAATAGACTGAAAACATCAATGTTTTAGAATCAGTTAACATTGAAAAGGGCTGTGGCGCAGTTGAAAAATGGTTCAGATAAGTAGCAATATAAATGGAAAAAGAGTGCAAAATAATGATTGTATTAAATTGGTTACTAATGGATTACCTATAAAATATTCCACAGTGTGGATATACTATACTTCTATAAATAATCCACTAAAATACTGTCATGTAGGATATGGAGTACACCGTTCAGAATACTGTACTGGGTGTTCTTCTTAGACTAAGTTCAATGCATAATGCATCCAGAAGCTTCTTCTTTCAAAGGTTGGTTCCTCCAACGTCGGTCAGATCATATGTTTTATTGTTGTTCATTTCAACTGAATTGCGGGAAACAACTACCATAATAAAAGATCAACCAAATGGCATATAACTGTGAATAAGAAATAATCACCTCGATCCACTAAACATGCTGGTGAAATACTGAGGACCTTTCGGCTATCATGTGGTCATCATAAGAGTTAACTACTATTGAAAGTTAGCTTATACTTAATATTATACGTAAAATCAACATTCTTAATTAATATTATAGTATAGCTACAAGAAAGTTAGACGTCACATACGATATAACCGGAAGTGCAACATGATTCAAAATATATCTATAGTTTCAGCATTTAAGTAGTATTTAATTGAAGGTACAGGTCTGGCTATGAACTGGTCACTTGAACTCTGAACATAAGTGGGACGTTACTCGAAACAACGGTGTTCATCCTTGAATTGAAAGTCATTGAAGAAATCGAAATGGATCCGTGCCTCCATTTCCTAAAATTCCGGAACCTTCCACTATTCTCCTGTTCGAATCTAGGAACCTATGCATTATCGTAAGTGATTGTAGTAATTCAGAATCAGATAACAGATGTCATTGAAAAGGGCTGTGGCGCAGTTGAAAAATGCTTCAGATAAGTAACAATATAAATGGGAAAAGAGTGCAAAATAAAATTGTATTAAATTGGAGGAACAGCTACTAATGAATTACCTATAAAATATTCCACACTGGGGATATACTATACTTCTATAAATAATCCACTAAAATACTGTCATGAAGGATATGGAGTACACCGTTCAGAATAATGTACTGGGTGTTCTTCTTAGATTATGTTGAATGCATAATGCATCCAGAAACTTCTTCTTTCAAAGGTTGGTTCCTCGAACGTCCGTCAGATCATATGATATATTGTTGTTCATTTCAACCAACATAATAAAAGATCAACCAAATAGCATAAAATTGTGAATAAGAAATAATCATCCCTATCCACTAAACATGCTGGTGAAATACTGAGGACTTTTCGGCTACCATGTGGCCATCATAAGAGTAAACTACTATTGAAAGTCAGCTTATACTTAATATTATACGTAAAATCCATATTCTTAATGAATATTATAGTATAGCTACAAGAAAGGTAGAAGTCACATACGATATAACCGGAAGTGCAACATGATTCAAAATATATCTATAGTTTCAGCATTTGAGTAGTATAAAATCATTTAAACTTTCGGAGGTTGGAGTTTTAAACTCACATTGTGGCAATTTCGAAGCTAGAAGTTATCAACTAAAGCTAACTCTAGAACTATATCCTTTAATATTCAGAAATATTCAATATAAATTTTGAACAAATTGAGAGATGTGGGTAGACAATGGTTTGGATGAGAATTTATTTACAAAATGGTCGGTAAGTAATATTAGGTCAATACTGTTTTTTGAATGTTTCAAACTTTCTATGGATTCATATGAATTTCAAATTTTCCAGAAGCAGCGGAGAAATCTTACTTCATACCCTCTGGTTCGTGGACTGAGATCGAATCCTGGAGAATTTTGAACATAGCCTTGGACTTCGATCAGCTGTGACCATAAAATTAGGAATCTGTTTCTATAACCATCACTGACGATTTCAAAGGATTCTTATCGCGATGTACCAGAAATACAATTGACATGAGACTATGATTCTTCAGTTCATAGGATAATGTAAAGCAATTCAGCAACATGCGATGCACGCATGTGCCTGCCCACAAATTTTTGCTGTTATAAAAACTCAAGAACTGTCCAAACTGCTCCAGCACAGAGGAATATCAAAAATTCTTGAATTAAGATGTTATAACAGATTGAAGACGACCAAAAGAATCACAGAGAGAGAGAGAGTTTTCTTTTAAGATTAGGAGTTTGTTTTAGGAATATTATCATTATTGGGGTATTGCATTTTATATTCGTGTGAAGTAAATCAGATACACCACAACTGTAGGTCTTTTTTCATCATGTTTTGACTATACCTGAGGAAAACATATCAAATTCGTAGAATATCGTGTGAGCCAGCGATATTATGTTGGGCGAGAAGATATTCACCGGAATTTTTCTTGAAAATTCATATATATTATATAGGTAATGTATTTAGAATCAATTAACAGATGTCATTAAAAAGGGCTAGGTAGCAGTTGAAAAGAGCTTCAGATAAGTTACAATTTGAGTGGGAAAAGGATGTAAAATGAAATTATATTGAATTGGAGGAACAACTACTGATGGATAAGCTGTGAGATAGTTCACACTGTGGATATGCTAAACTTTATGAGTAATTCATTAAAATACTGCCATGAATGCTATGGAATACATCGTAGAAAATACTGTACTGGGTGTACTTTTCAGATTAAATAGAATGCATTATGTATTTACGAACCTCATTTCACAAGGTTTAATTCCTCAAACGTCTGTTAGAACATTATGTGACATCGTTTTTCATTTCAGCTGGATTGCGAAGAACAACCCTCACAATAACAGATCAACCAAGAGCAAGAAGCATAAGACTATAAATGAGAAATTATCATCCTTATCCACTAAAAATACTACTGAACCTTTCGTCTACCACTGTGCCATCATCAGAGTAAACTACTGATGAAAATCAATTCATAATTATAACACGCACGAGCCACATTTGTAATATAATGTTATAGTATGGTAACAAGAAATTCAAAATATATCTATAGTTTCGGCATTTGAGTAGTGTAAAATCATTTTAACTCTCGAAAGTTGGACTATTGAACTCACACTGGTAATCTGAAAGCTAGGAGTTATCAACTAAAGCTAAATCTAAAATTATTTCTTCAAATGTTTAGAAATCAATCTGAACTGTTTGAACGGGAATTTATTTACAGAATGGTCGGTCATTCAGTATTATGTCAATATTTCTATGGATTTTAGGATATTAAGTTAATGACCTTCTTCTTGAATATGTAACATATCGGGAATAAGAGTAACATTGTGATTATATTGCAAAGGTGATTCGCGTAATTAGGGTCCTCTATTTTGAGCCTGTAAATTCTCAAATATTTGTGGAACCTCACACTGGAAGACTGATCACAAGTTCTAAAGAAATTTTCCGACCCTTCCTTGGAAATATTCCATATTCTCAAGTTTGCTAATTATTATTTAATAATAGTAATCCGATACGAGGAATAGGTTGAAACTTATTCTTATGTGATATGAATTGAGAAATTCTATACCTATTCACTATTGTACCCACTCCATGTAACGAGCCTTATTTCTCTTCAACAATGGAGTTCGCATAAAATAACATAGGTATGCGAAGTACAGACAAAATGGAATGAGTTAACTAACTTTTCAATATTCTATTCCGCACATTGAAGCGTAATCTGATGAAAACTTTAAAAACGTTACAATGAAATTCAATTGAGCATACAAATGTTACAAATACAATATAGAGTACCAACAGGGCATAGTCAACAGATGTGCGAAACTGTAAAATACACAAGTTTCAAAACAGAATGGAATTTCAACTTCAGCTCAAACTTTACTTGTGTGTCTGTAACCAGGAATTCTAAAGAACTCACTGAATACGAGCTTCGAAACTGCACAGTTTACTTTGCAGGTTTACTTTTAACAGAACATGTACTAGACGTCAATATATTGATTGCTCAATTTGATAATATTCGTTCTGATTCACGGCCATTGGAGTAATTGAGAAAAGACGTTTCTGTCCATTACTGATATTATTACGTGTAGGGTCAGTAAACTATTCCACTAATTGAGTTCCTGTTAGTCATTCAACATCAACATCGAAAATGACACATAACTCATGACTCGGATGCAGCTTCTAATATTAGGCCAACAGTTTGTACCAATAACTGACAGTGCCAAAAGATAATCTGAATAAATTAATATATGTGAGTTTTCTGGAATTGAACGCTTCGTCCGACAACGATTATTTGATAGTCTCTGTTTCAGATCCATTACAAGGTACACGCAAACTATTGCATGAAGACGTTCCTTCAATCATCACAGATGACATACTCATGCCAGACCCCAATTGTTCCCTAGAATCATGTTGAAATGGTTGACGAAATGTTCGCTTGAAGTGGTGCACATGTGTTATTCGATGTTTGTTAGCTCATCCGTAAGGAATTCAACCCAGTAATAACATAGATTTCCCAACATGAAATTATTATAACCTCGACTCAAAAATTAGCACTTCACATGATAACTTTCAGTCGCCTCATTTAGCTGCTCAAATGGACACCGTATAAATTATATCTTATAGCTATTGTGACGAATTCTCTCATATCATTCTGATCATCCGAAGAATAACAGTCCTATGTTTACTTCCAAATTTTGAGAATTATAAGGGAAATTGTTACACGTAGTGTAAAATGTGAGGAAATTTGAATTAAACTTGCAACACTCATAAGTGAGAATCCATCTTCCATCTCAAGTTATTATTCGAAGTGAAAGCATATTCGTATATACAGAAGGAATGGATTCAGCACCAAGCAGAAGTAGGAAACATTTAGATAATATTCAAATGCTTTTCAGAGCTGAAAGGAATTTCAGACAATCCCCAAATATTACCAGGTCATGTGTAACAATCGCAACTAATAATTGTATGTTTTATTGTTCGATCAAAATAAAATTAATTAACAAATAATAATAAGGTTTATCGGTTTGTATTAGTGTCTACTGAAGGGTTCTTATATAACATCTATTGAAGTGCTCAGATTCACATGACAAAATAAGCATCTGGCAAAGATGAAACGGCAATTAGATGACTTCAAACAGTTTTGAAGATCGTTGTTGTCGTTGTATAATATACAGAGTTAATATATTGTATAAGATATGTTATCTCTATCTGTATATGGAAAACTAAGATCAACACGATGCTGAAAATCTGTGGAGACGATAAAGGAAACAGAATTCAACCAAAATGTTTAGTTATAGTGACAATCCCGGTTTTTCCGGAAGTAACATCACGTTGTTACTTTTGAACAGACATCCTGTATCTCACAAAAATTTCAAATTCACTGAATAATTTATAGGGTGCGCAAAAATGTAGGTTGATTTTTCCAAACGGTAACACAATTATTCATTCTCATGATTCAATTGTTTTATGAAAATGAGCCCTACTTCTAACTCACTTCCCTATACCCAAAACTCATAATTTTGGAAATATTTTACCATATTACTCAATTCTGCATATACCTAACCAATCAACACCATGGAATTTTGGTTTTTACAGAGAGCTATGCATATCTATCGCAGCCTTTGTTTGAAGACAAATGAATTGAAGTTATTTATTGTTAGATTCATCATTCGAAAAAGTGTTTCAAGCCTTAACCAGCTGTAAGCAAAACTGTATATTTCAAGGAAGGGATGATTATTATCGAACAAATGTCTGCAAATATAGAATATGTTTTTGAACGACTAAAGCATCTTTTATATTAATTAAATTCAATAGAATTTTGGATCATATAAAAAAAATCACATTCCTGACAAATAGCTTATGGAGGCCAGATTCATCAAATTGTCTTGGTTTTCTATCCATTATTGTCCTAAGTTTTGATTGAGTTTAAATGCAATATTTAAGACAGGATGTTTCAAAATGTTTCAGATTTTTCAGTGAATTCTCCAGAATATGTTAAACTAAGAAATCTCTTTCCTTCTTGGACGTTGACACATCAATAATGGACGATGAGCACCGCCACACAACCGGCACCGTATTCTGAACTTAATTTCACACTCTTTAGACTGGTGGCCTGCAAAACAAGCTTTTTCGACAATAACTACTTCTCGTCTAGCAGTCGAAATCATATTGTTTGTCATGTAACAAAAATCACTAAAGTGAGATTTTTCAGTCTGCTATGTGCATATAGAAGGCGTTCAAGAATATCCAAATATGGAAGTGTGAGTATTTGGAACATTGAACAAACGCGACTGCAGTTGTCCCCATATGCCAAGCTCCCAATTATACTTATCGTCTTTCTTTGTAGACGGGGAGAATGCGGAATCTAGCTGTAGATTGACCTCAAAACATGCTGCTGTATCTCACAAGGATTCATATGATGCAAAATATGCTATTTTTTATCATTGTGAATCCATATTGCGATAATAGACGTGGAAAATTAACATATCATTGAACTCAATTTCCCAATCCATTGAATTGAACATACATGGTGGCTCACGATAACCGTTCAAAGTATTGCAAGTTCCAATGACTTTTATTCCATGGAAATGTTGAACTATTCATCATGTGTACAAAATGTTATCACTTCCTGTTATACCGGAAGTGATCATCAACTTTCTCATTTCATATTGAACGCTTCAATTTTTATTGCATTTTGTTTTCTATAGCTTTCCTCCGACATCTGTTATGTGTAATGTAAAATTGCTTTATTCGAAAAATTATTATTTTCTACACTGCTTTTTCGATATAGTTCTCTCTGGTGTTAACGAAGTATGAGTAATAATCCGTAAATGACTGAAGGTCTATTTCATCATCTGTTTTAAATCAATTATTCACAGGCAGTTTTAAATTCAAAACACATGGCACCCAAATGTATGTTGAAAGTGTACTCCTCTAATAATGGAAATTTTGTCTATTCATGATTCGATACCTACCCTGTTGAATTTTAATCCGTCGGAATGTACAAAGAGTGCATAGAATTTCCACCAACCTTCCTGTGCAAACATCTTGCTTTATAGAACTTATGCCCGTACTATTATCACATTATAAATCCGTTCTTCTGTTTGGTGTAATATTTTATTCAAGTATCATGATATCAAAACCATTCGGTATTTTCCTCAATGACTTGAGTCATATATGATTTTATCCTTGAATCTAACGTTGATGAATATGGAGAGTGTATACGGTGGGACGGGAATATTTTTTCAAAAAGAAGAAATTTTCCACAATAAATTAATGAAAACTGTATGAATTGACAAATTGATGATTCAAAAATAACAAAAATAGATATATTCAAGAAACACCCCGTCTGTTCTACTATTTACTGCATGTGGTACACAGTGAAACATCACTATGGGTACAGTGGAACAGATTTTTTTTCTTTACTAAAAGGACAATACTATTCATAATAGCAAAAAAATCAGATGAATATGAAGGAGTACCTATAATTAACATAAACTCAGATTTTCAAACCAACGCAACGTCAGGAACTTGTGGGAATAGAGAATAACAGCCCCTAAGCTTTTTAATTTTTCGAATGAACGAGACCACGTAATCTCCATTTAGTCAAGGTCTCAAAGGATCTATTCCAAGTGATGAATACCTTTTGGAAGTTAAACAAACAAGAAATCATTTTTTTTGCTCCATTGTTGAACTCAAAATTGTCTCTCTCAAATACTTCATCGTGTTGCAAGTTAGCATCTTCAGCATTGGTTGAGTCGACATCTTGTTAAACAGGCGTTTCCACTATTAGCTTTTTCATAGAGAATTCCTTCTATAGATCATGTGCTCTCATAAGTCCTTTTTCAAGCAATGCGTATTTGTAATTGAACAACATTATTGAGGTACACAGTGGAACGCGAACCAAAACAATGGAAAAGTAAGTTTACTTCACTTAATTCCAAAAACCTATTCAGCACAGCATAGCTAACTTTGGTATCACAAATAAATTCAATTTTTTTTCATACTCTGACTACCCGAGAGGGAAACCTTTAATGTTTGAAGAACATGATCTGAGCCAGCGGTGAAGTGTTGGGAGAGGAGATAGACATTTGCATTTTGCTTGAAGGCTTGCAGCTTATAGGCATAGGGGGATACCTTACTAGGTAAAGAGTTCCAGAACTTCGCTGTTCCATAAAAAAATGAAGTCTGGTAATAAGAAGTTCGGCAGGTGTCGAGCTTGACAATGAAAGGGCAACTAGTTTGAGCTCGTCTTCTCCTTCTATTTGGAATCTCTCGTGGTGGAACAACAGACGAGATTTTTGATGAGCACCGACCATGGAAACGTCTATAGTCTCCTTTCAATGATGTTCTAGAGCGGTCAATGAACTCGTAAGTGTGACATCATCAATCAAACGAACAGCTCTCTTCTGGATAGAATCCAAGAGCTTTACCGTATGTTTGAAAAGCGAACTTCAAACATGTGAAAAGTATTGCGGGACAAACTAGAGCACATAGAATACGTATCATTCAGCGCGATATTTGAAAATTTGATGCACTTGTTAGACTATGTACTACGTTCCACTTACTACTTACTCTCCCCAATATTTCGATATTATCAGAAGTGGCTCATTTTGAATCGAATCGACTATGGATAGTTACAAATTTTCATAAAATTCAATTCGTTAGAACTACTAATACCTATTTCTAACGAACAAGGTTATCGTGAATCATCTATTTGTAGAATGGGTTTTATACCATCAGAACGAATGGAGTGTTACATAACTCAACGTTGTCGCTTGTTGAAACGTATCACAGATATGCTTTGATAAGGGAGATGCACATAATGTCGAACAGATACCACTTGGGATTTGAGAGGATAACTGTGATTAATCCCAATTTTTTATATCTTCTCTGTAATTGATAAATGTGGCGATTTAAGCGAGAGTTGTAACTCTCTGTAGTTGAGGTGTTATAGTATTCAAGTAGATGAAATGAATTCATTCCTTATCTATATGATATAAAAATAGTTAACACATATATTCAGTTACATTTTTTACTTACTTTAGAAGTTACAGCAATTTGCAAAGCCATGTACTGGACTAGAACAGCACCTGTAAATAATTTCAGGATACAACAGACTCCATTAATTCACTATATGTCATGTCGAATATACACACATCACCCATTAGCAAGACTAATCAACCAGGAATTTCACCATACCTCCAAAACTATTGCCTTGCAATGGGTTCCTTCTCATACAGGAGCAACCGGCAATGAAAAATCTGATAAATGTGCACGACAACCTGCAGATTATGTGAGATTGCCCGATTATATCAATCAACCAGTAACAAACTCTAAACCTTTTTCAAATCATAAGTTTTGTGAAAAATATGGACAAGAACTGGTGGATCAAAATATCTAGAAGATGAACCGAATTTTCAACCATGGTCAGAGATTCAACCAATCGATTCTCTCCAGTAATCAGGACACGACTACGTAACGGACATTCAGGGATAGATAATAAGCAAATACCTCCACCCTGAATCCTTCACATGCGATATTCCCTTCACAGTGGAACATAATAATAGTGAAGTGTTCCAAGCTCAAGTGTAGTAAGAATTAATAATTATATTCCCTACAATTGAAAAGAACCTTCTCTCAGAATGCAGTAGGTACTGACAATATCATGACATTTCTTCTACATTTTTGGAATAAGTGACAGTATATTCAACAGAAACCACTGATGTTGATCTTAGAATATGATATCATATATAATAATATCAATCGAATCAATAACTTGAACCAATTCAACCGAAGGCTGATGCGGTTAAATTAATGAAATGTATTTATAGAATTGTATCATTGTTCTTATTGGAATATTGTGATATTATCACTTTCCGTAAATACGATGGGTAGATATTTGGCCAGAGATTATGTTAGTTAGACAACTCTCAAATTAATATAAATATATTTAATAAAATATGAAGAGAAGAAAACAATTATAATAATGAAAGGAGAAGAATCAATAAAATTTCTAAACCAGAAAATATATAGGTACCCAACTCTAAACTCATTAGTCTTCAATAAGAATCCAAGTGATGAAGGAGTACGAGCTATCGTCGCTCAAGGTCCAGATGTCCAAGCTTTGAGTTGTAACTTATTTTGCAAATGACTTAACTAAGGAGTTCCAACTATTTGAATTTTGAAACCACCTATAAGTAAACGTGTTTCAGATTTGACTGAGCCAAAACTTAAACCTTTCCCAAAATATAAACACCCCAGTGTCAGTTTTATTATTTCCTAAAGAGTAGAGAGATCTTTGTCATCAACTCAAGTTCTGCAACATCCTAAAATAACATTACGTTGATCCATTTCAAAAGAATATACCTTCGAGCTTTGTCCGAAAAAAGGCTAGGGAACGTAAGTATTATGTTACATGTCAGTCTGTATGTGTTCCAAATAGTTTTGCCGAATTCCAGACAGTTCCTGATATTGACATGAGATATATCTAATAGATAAAGGATACCTAGGTTATATTGACACTGCAACATCAGCAGAACGTTTGATGTACAACAGAATTCCATACGGAATGACTATAACTCGATCTACGTTAATTATTTCAGAATTGGTTCTAAAAATAGTGAACCAACACATGCAGAATCTCGTGATTTTCTATTGGAATTGGTATGTTTATAAGAAGCAAGTGGAATATTATCTCACACTTTGATCATAACACTGACAGTATCTCCAACAACCTCTCATTCTCAAATTTGTTGGTAAATTGAAGACTTCTAAATTTACGATAGAACATTTGGAAGCTCTAATCGATTGTCGATATATCATCGAGAATTCGCTGATCGATATCGTTTTACTTCCTCGATGTTTAACACCATAAGTTATTCAGATTTTGATCGAGGCAAGCGTGTCTCTTTTGCTGGCAGTATTCATCACATAATCCTAATTTATAATTCATTTCCAACACAACTATATTCCAATTATTTCATGGTCTCCCTCATCCTGAAAAAGGATATAATTCCTATGATCTCATCATCAGTTGAATATTATTATCATTACATGAGGTTATTCTCACTAAAAAATTATATGATCACCATAACAACTCAATAACAGTGCTATGAATTTAAATATGGGGGTGGTACTGGTTTTGGAATATAAGATCTTTCAGGTCAAAAGGTGCTGTATGTTATGTTCCTAGGGCTTATTATTCAACGAATATGGCTGAATTGAATCAGAAGCTTTTCATCTGAATGTATGTTACACGTGCCATGAAATTGACAGCGCGCCATATATATCTACTTCTCGCAGAACTTGGTAATATGATTGTAAGGTGTACCGAATGTTGCCTTGAATCGTGACCAGAAGTTTCGACTGCATAATATACTTATATAAAATTTAGGAGCGAGTCAAGTGAAAGTAACAGGCGAGCGAGTTTGCAAAAGTCTGGATAATATCCTATGAAAATTTCTGCGACAGCCGACAAAGAATAACGTTATCCGTACCAGTAGATCATTGATTAGTTAATTTAGTTGGAGGAGCTGGTTTCCCCCTGCAAATTAAAAAGGTGATATATATAGCCAGTGAAACATCGCTTACGTCTCTCTATCATCTATCGTCCGTGGACCAGATATTACTGTAAGCGGGGCACGGCTGTAAGTTATGAAGTGTGACTCTCGCAGCTGCTACTGACACCGAATGTGTCCTCCCTCCCAAGTAGGGCATATAGTATATTGGAAGAATATTTAGTTAGATAGTGATTTTTGGAGTGGACATGTACAGTTTTATTGAAATCTCGCATTCGCCAAGATGTTCAATTTTTATTACATATCTGCTCATATTCGGATTCCAACTTGCAGTTCTATAAAAATAATGTTGATCAGTTATTGATACTGTCTGCTCTGCTCGAATATGCTTCATAAAGTTCGAACTATGTGGTTTGAACGCCTCTCATTGGAAGGGAAGTTTCGGATAGCTGTTCATTTGATTAAAGAGACAGTAGTTCTCATAGATTCGATTTATGGAAAATAGAAGGTACAGAAGTAATCATATTGAGTAGATTATACTGGAATGAGTCATCGATCTTACAAAAACGGATATTAAATCGTAAATCTGATTTTAGATGAAAGGACCTACAATTCTATAATATTCACAATGTTGATATCTACTATTTTAATTTGAATAGAACAAACACCCGAACTTTCTTGCATTTTTGGTGTTCTCGTCAAAACTAAGGTGATCGAACCCATTCCGTCTTTGATTCTCAAACTGTTACTACAATTTGAAGGAATACGTTGCGTTTGTAGTTACTCTATTGCGATTATCTTCAAAACTAATTTATAGAAGTCGATGATTTTTTGACAATTCTCTAATGTTTCAATTATGAAACTGCGAAGTTTTGAGAAGAGTGAGGAAAAATATTGTAAACATGTCAAGAAACTGGCAAATATGAAATGTGAATGCCTTATTTTTCAAATAGCACCACTTTTTTTCACCATCAGATTGGCTAATCGATTCTTATCAAAAAATATGAGGTGCTATGTGATTAAAATTGATACCTTTGAGGATGTTCGAAATACGATTCAGTTCAAAATTGCGAGCATTTTAAAATCAAACTTTACGCTATTCCATGTGAAACACAATGGATACGTGTATTTCTACGAGTTGGAGACACATCAACAGTACATTTCAGGGTTTATCATTTCGTTTGAGATGTAAAATGTTCAATGAGAAATAAAGTGATTTTGGATTCACTTTTAACATAGAACATTGAACCACCTGGGAATAGATTGGTATCAATTAGATTATTATTGGTACCAATTAGTACCCAAAGCACCTACTGGCAATTGTGCTTGAATCTATGGAGCTCTTGCTCATTGCACCCAGGCGGTAACCATGTTCCACTGCCTCAGGTTCGCTGGTTGCGGCGCTAATACTACGGAATTGGCCGGCTCGATCCCCAACTTTATCTGATTCTTCCTTGGAATCTCTGATGGTGCTAGTATATCCAAGATTTGTAGGAACTATGTTATTTCCTCAATGAACGTTCTAACATCCGAGCTAATACATGAAATATTGCCGTTTACTGTTGACGTATCTGGAATTCGAAACAAAAAACGCGTATCTATTGCAACCTGGAATGAAATTTTGCAGATCGTGTTGAAGTGGTGGAAATAGGAACTGTATTTTTCTGGGTTCGGTAGCCACGTCTATAGTGATATTTTTGAGGTTCATCTTATGTTCTTCAAATGGAATTACAGTATTTTATCGAACCATAATAACAACAGTGTTTTTTTGGTTATAAATATATATCTTCAAGTTATGTTTTCGAAGTGTGAAGATATAGTACGTTTTCACTCTGTGTGTAATGGTGTGAATAATTGAACTGTCAGAATAGATGAAGTTAAAATAGTGTCAATAAATTATGATTGAGAATAATACACTATTGATTTTGAGGGTACCTTTGAGAAATTGTTGCTTCTACGAAAAAAAATGGATCGGAATTGTGGAACGTTGAAACAATCTTCCAGCTAGCCTTTTTTGTCACTATTACGTTTCAAATAATGATTATTTATATCATGGTCTGGAAACATATCGCAACTAGCTAAAACCTGAAGCTGTGCTTCCAGGTGGTTATCAAAAAGAACAATTCTTCAATACAAGTTCCTGTATCATGCACTTCATATTGGCATAAGGATTATATCTCAGCTTCAAATGATAATTGTATCAGATATATCCTTTGAATGACATGAAGGAAACTGAAACATTTGTTTTCAGAAAATAATTTCACAGGAAATAACAATGATAATCTGAAGTATGGATGAACTTTCCACATGTTACAATGCGAATGAGTTCAAGTAACACAGCCTTTCACTTCCAGTTTCGGAGAGGAAACTGGATATTCTCCATCTCCTATTCACTCTTTTCTCCAAACATTTGGTGTACGCTACAATTGTTTCTGAATACCATTTATAGATATTGGTAGTGGTTGAGATTATAGCGGGCTTAATAGAAGGTTCAGTGCACTTATAGTCAAAGACACTTGTACACTATCCCCTGCTACATTTTGGAGGGGGTATTTGGATACCCCGCTGCTCGACAGAATCCTTAGATCTGTTTTATGTATCGGCTGTGATGATCCCCGGGCCTAGCCAGGTTGACATTCAAGAAGAAAACATGTTGAGGACTCCACTTTGTTCTTCTCGCATCTCATACAGAAGGGAGTGTCGCTTTTTCCTATTGTATGTTCAAATTTCATCAGATTTCTCACATCTGTAAAGATTTTGAAGTTTATGCCACGGTCGTACATACAGGTCTGGAAACTCGGGACTGTTTCCCATGTGAGAAGTGAGACCGCTAAGCGTCGACTGTCGCGTAGTACCTAAAGACGTCACGTGTGACGCAGTAGTCTACGAGTATTCTCTGACAACTGTCAGTAGACTTGTAAACACAAGGAATACCTGCGTTTTCAGAAACAAATTACGAAACCGTGCATTGTGCCGAAATGCAAAACGGGGTACGAAAGTGTAAAGCAAGAAACTTCTGTTTTAAAGTGCCGAAAGATGCGGAAATCCGAAAAAAGTGGATGCTTGCGATTCCGTTTTTTTTAAGGTGAGTTTGGCAAGAGTAACAGTCCTATACCTCTCTCAAATCAGAATAGTAAATATTGCGTTTGGAGAAAAATTGGCAGTGTCAACATAGCCGAGGTTTCCGGACCCGTCGAGTGTACAGTACCGGAGGTTTTAGTGTATAATGTATATATTGTAAACATAATGAAAGACAACATACTAAACTAGTATACATGTATTCTGATTGTAATCCTAATTTAATTAAAAAAATGTTTATATGCGATCGATTATTTTCATACATTTCCTTTTTAAATTACTACCAAAAAAAGCCTTAGATAATAAGTACATACTCCGGAAAGGAATCGTTTTAACGAGGTCTTTTATGTGTGCGAAAGAGGGGAAGTTGTTTTTGAGGTGAGTAATACATTTTGACAAGAGTAACAGTTCTATTCCTCTCTCAAATCAGAATACTTAGTAACACTGCTTGCGATTCTGGGAAGAAATCGTTTTACCACGTCCATCCAAGCGCTAGCTAGTAGCTGAGCGAGGGACTACGAGTTTGGCGACGCGTAAGAGACCCATGTCAAACATACGAGTCCCCAGACCTGTATGTACGACCGTGGTTTATCCTAATGCGTCGCCTACTCAGCGAGAGTATCTGACTTGCCCTTAGACCTACCTCCTTTCCAAGTAGCGCTTTGGCAGCTCGGCAGCTTCTCCATTCTGATGCATGTTGATCTGTATACCCCGTTGGCCTGGCCTGTTAAGGATCTCCATGGTATCACTGACAAGTCTAGACGACACCATTGCAGAGTAGCTTCTCCGCACATCGGTAGATGGCATGAATATCGGCTTGGAAGACTGTGTTGAGATCATTTATTCGCCATTGATATATCTGGGATCGCAAAAGCCTGCTCCGAATCTTTTGTTCCTTCTAGACTCATCCGTATTCTCAATTAAGACATGCTTTGGCATTCGATCATTTTTTCATTCCTCCCCCGATGAGATGACGCCACTGAAATGCTGCTCTGTAGACCACAAGGCTTTGATTCGGTCCTACGTATCTGAATAGACGAGCTTTGTCTGCACTTCATCTCTTTAGGGAGCCATTGTAGCTAAGCATGTAGACCGCTATCATTGCGAGATTCCTCATCTCCATTGATGAGGATGGCACGCTCGACAAGACCCTCAATGCTTCAGTAGGTATACTCTCTCTCATGGATGTAATGCCTCTGCATTCTGCTCAGAAGCTTCTATGCCGTGACGAGTTCGGTGCTTTTCCTCCATACGAGGACTGCATGACTGAACCTGGTGCTTAGCCGCATACCCCACTTCATGTCAATCAATTTGTTACACTGCCAAATGATTATCATTGCAGTTGTGCAGGCTGACTCTCAGCTATTTCTCCGTCTCGGAAAAGTCAACTGACTTGCCCCCGAATACCATCTTTTCCAGAGGCTCGATTTTGTACCTTTTTGTACCTTTCTGAGGGAGTTCAATAAGGGAGAACAATCTTGTTATTCAGCCGGAGAAAATTACCAACATCGTCTTCTCCCTTATTGAACTCCCTCAGAAACACGATAGCACGAGCTCTCTTGGTTCATCTGAAATGTGGTGGCACACACCCGTACTCTCTTCACTTAGCACAGCAATCAAAGATATCTGCTGCAAGGAATTTGTGTTTCATGTGAGTCCCATGAGCCGCTAGAGAAAAAAAGTCACCCACGCAGAGCTTCGCGTTCGTCAATGAAGACGATGTTCGACGGGAGGCGCCAGGTATCCCCAGGGCATCGTTTTCGACACAGCACCTTCTGGGCTACGCAACTTTTGGCATGATAGTTATCATAACCTTAGACTCCGGCGCGAAGACTCCCACTCTGGTTTCCCAGAGTGAGAGATTTGCGCAACCTCAAGCTAGAGAGCTTCTTGTTCACCACCTCGATAGGCTTTGCTCATCACTAGTCATCGGAGCCACGTGTGAAACTCGCGACAATGGAACGAGGGAAGAGTCGATTATACTGGGCAGATGCATACACCACTCATACACTAGCAAATCCGTCTATAGGGGATGCTTAAATCCAAACCGAGAGCACGTTTTATGGTTCCACTCACATACACTCCAGTACTCCTGCAGCCCATTGACGACTGAACCCCGGCACAGAACACAAAGGACATTTAAAATTACGAATAATTTGTATTATTTGATATAATAAGTGAAGGCCCAATATTGTTTACTCTATCACAATGCCTCAAAGCTACAATATTATGAGATACCCTGTTGATTATTCTGCAAGTAGAGGTTCATAATACTTCAATAAAATCAGCAGCTACAATTTGCGTATTCTCACTACCTATTGATGATGTTATTTGAGATTCGTGAGCAAGTGAAGTGAAGGTAAAATGCAAACTCCTCTGAAATCGATCAGATTTTTAATATATTTCAGATAATCAGATTGCCTAGTTGGTGTTAATTTGATTGCCAGCTAATTCCAAAAAATGCAACGACACACATTTTCATATTTTCCTTCTCTGATACGGTCTAGTACTCTTCACATAAATATGATTATAATCGTCAGAAACGGAAGAGCCTATTTACATGAAATGCCAAATTCTCAAATAATAAAAATTAAGGACGCTTTAAGAATGAAAACAATCTTATAATTTCATTATAAATTTTGTCTAGTGACTGAGAGTTTTCACGCAAATCCAAATTAACCAATAATAACGTGTGAGGGAAGTCAGGTCAGCTTCTTTTTGTGATGAATCTTTTCTCAAAGGTTCTTGAAAAATATCAATTTTGGTTCCATAGTAGCTCATATTTGAGACACAATCGGCAATCTGAAGGTGGAAAAAAAATATGAGGTACTATTCAGCCGAAGAAACCAAAAATGTGAAAGAAGTTGTTGACTTCGACTTCAGAAGTGGAGGGAGATTGAAATTGTTCTAAAATGGTAGGTTCCTTTCCAGAAAACATTCCACCAAAAATTGAGAACGATATTCCTTTCAAGTTTGGATATATGTCTAAGAAGTAGGTTCAAAACGAATAGCCTGTATATAGTTAATATATTACGAATCATACATTCAACCCGCATAATCGTTCGAAAGCGGAAAGTTGTGCTAACAAAAAGACAGTGAAGGGAGTTAATGATCTACGGATCAGCTAGTTCGTAATACAATTCTACTTCCTCTCGATTTCAGCTTACATTTCTTGAGTCATGAGTCACTCTTCAACGGTTCTGCTTTGGTCCACTGTATCCACCGCACAAAGTTTCTTTAGGTGTTTTGAGTGACTTTCATCAACAGTACAGTCTGATTATGATTCCTTGGCAACCGTTGAAAGACTTCATAAACTGTCCCGTAAGTGTCCAAACGTAGATTTGAGATAAGAAGAATTGAAATTTGAGTAAAATCATTCAGAATGAATATTTAATTCTCGACACTATATCGGATGACTGAAATTGTCCAGACATGAACACCCTTGGGATATGCCTTGCTTCACTATATTTCACAACATAGAATCCGGAATGATAACATTAGTACGAATGTCATTGATAGTCAGTGTTGATTTTTCGTGCCTAGAATTATAAAGACTCTTATCGCTTCTCACAATTTCACTTTTTTTTTGCCAACTGCAGTCTATCATCACACATATTATGAAAGTTAAGACGAGACAAGGAGCTCTGTCTTGGAATTAAGACAAGACAGACCCTTTACCTCATCTCGCGGCATCACTAATTTTCATATATACTATAGTAGGAACAGAAGGGATCGGGTGAGTGAATGATTTGAGAACAGGTGGGCGGATGAATTCAACAATTTCAACTCTGTTTGATATTGTGACTCTCACGTTTTACCATTTGTGTCATATTTGTCCACTTGCAAATCATGAATTACTCGAATTATGGATAAACGTAGTAACACAAAATTATTCCCTTATTTGAGATGATTGCGTGAGTTGTTCCTTAGATATGTTGTACCCATAGACCTATCACCCCAAAGAGACGAAAAATATCATTTATAAAACTCCATTTGACTTGTCGCAATGATTACATGAAGTATGACAAGGAAAACCAACGGAACTCTTTGTCGTCGAGTCATAATTACTCCTTATTGGCAACGCTGTAACTATGATTGAAAACTTGGTACCACTTGTGAGGCAACACCGCTTCCAAATAGCCACGACAAATACGGAAGCTGTCAAATTGCGTAGTACAGAACAAAGTCCCCATTCATAAAAGGTGCGCCGCGTTGTCGCGTTCTGAACAAATGATGCAATGGAATGGAATAGTCCTATATTTAAAAATTTAAATATTCTATAATTCGATTGTACATTCCAGGTTACCATGAATTATGGAATATTTTTCAGAGAAAACGAAATTTCAACAGTATTGCTTCTAATATAACCAATAAATAATGCTATGGCCATTTTTATAATATTTACAAATCTCAATCCGGCACACAGAACAACTGATCCGGCAACAGCACATTCCATACGGCCATACTTGTATTATACAGTGGTCTGAGTGGCTCGAAATTTTGGCAATATCTGATCGTGTTCAAATGTAATCAACTCTGTCTCCTTAGGATAATGGGTCTATCGTTGTACCTATTGTGGGAACTTTGGAAAATGGAGCTAAAATGTAAATTCGATTTTTTTACTCACCGAACCCAATAGATACATCGACATATGATTGAGTTTTCCAAATTTCGAATGACGCAGACCATTTATTTTAGGGAAGGCGTCCAGATTTATTGTCAATTTCTACAAAACATAATAGACGAAACCGGTCTGTTCCATCAACCTGTCCACATTTTAGGTATGTATGAAACCGGTTTACTATTGGATAATAGACCTGGCTTCGTACAGAAAAGTACAGTAAAGAGGAGTGGAAGTATTGCTTCCTTGACAACAGTAGAGAAAGGGGAGACTATTACAGTAAACGCGACTTGCAATGCTGGAAGGACATTTTTGCCCCCTACATGCATAGTAAGAGACAAAAATAAAAAAACAGAATATCAGGATGAGATGCCTCCTGGAGCTGTTCTATACATGTTCGAGAAGTCTGCGTATATAAACGCGATCATATTCATGGAGAGGTTAAGATATCTTGTTATTCTTAGATAAACTCAAAGAGAAGGTTCTGCTCATCATAGATGGGTATGCGTCGCACGCAAAAGGCCTAGGATCACTATCTCAGTGACTCTAGGCGCTTACTGTACGGTTTTTCAGGCGGAGATCTACGCAATACTGACTTGTGCCATGAAAACCTGCGAAGAAACTATGTAAATAGGCTTACATGTATTTGCACAGACAGCCGGTCGGCTCTCGGAGCTTTCAAATCACCCAGAGTCACATCAAGGCTTGTCAAAGAATGCAGGGATACACTCTCTGAACTAGCTAGGAGAAATGAAGTTCAATTCATCTGTGTCCCCGGATACAGTGGAGTTGTAGAGAACAAAATGGCCGACTCTCTGGTCAGGCGATGGTCGTCTAGCGCCCCTATCGGGCCGGAGCCAATGGTCGCTTTATCAAACTGCGTAGGGGGTCTCACTTTTCTGGGCCAACTGAATAAAGAATAGTCTCAACTTCATCAAAGAGCCTGTGCCTAGGCTCTCAAAGAAACTCCTTTCTCTGAACAGAAGGGACATCAGAGACATGACTCAAACCCCAACTAGTCACTGTCGTCTCAGCAAACATCTCCACACTATGGGCATCACAGATGACTCAAAATGTAGGAAATGCAGGGAGGTGGAAGAAACAGCCTCTCACATCCTGTTGGAATGCCCACCATTAGCATCCCTCAGGCACCGACACTTCGGAGAATTAAAACTGCTCCCAGAAGAACTTATGGAAGATAGTACCTGCAATATTCTGGGTTTCTGGCGGGCCACAAACCTGCTAGAATCGGATAGGCTTCTGACCACGGGGCGCACAATGGTCCACAATAAATGGCCTGAGTACCTCTTACGATGATGATGATGCGTCGCAATGCAACCTTGGAATATGCAGAAGTGAATGATGAAAAGTTGGAGTCATGATGGTTGCTCCAAATATCAAAACATTTGTGATTTGTATGTCGAAGTACTTGTTGTTATGAAAAAATAACGGATTACACATATTTGGGTAATTTGAGAATGTACCTATTTGTATTTTCCGAAGAGTTTTCTCATAATTTTTTAATAGGTACTATATGTTTGTTACATTGGAGCATCTAACTATATCTAGTGGGCATCTTCAACCAGCCCTCCGGGGAAGATGCGAACGGCCTCGACGGGTGATTTTCTCGAGCTGAATATAACTATATAACATAATACAAAAGTCTTATACAAAACGTTATCCAACACTGCTTTTACACAACTTTAGAATATAAATTTTAATAAAATTATGATTTAAGTATATTGACGAAACATCGTACGATGTAACTGTCATCTACATAGGTACTATATACAGGGTGTCCTCGAACTGCGTGGCAAAAATAAAGCCGAAGATTCTTTGATTCGAAAAAAAGTTGATGAGCCTTTTTACTTTTGCCTCAAGTGTCTTGTTTACCCAGTAGAGGGCTTCAAAATTGCAAAAATAATTTGGTTTTTTTGGTATAACTTGAGAACGTGATGAAGAACTTCTACAATATTTTGCAGGTGAGTTACTGTCAATAATGGCCATTTATGAGAGTGGAGCACAGAGCCTTAGAGACCATAGAAATGGCTCAAACTTGAGGATGTAACGGGAAAAGTGTCCAGAACTTTTTTGTGGTCAATGTAATTCACTCGATATCTTTTACGTAGATAGCTTATCTAATTTGAAAACTTTTCTTACTCTAAATTTTGATAAAATCAACGGATTAGCTTGAAAAAAATAATTTTCGAGTCTCTGCAATTTTGGCTTACTAATTTTACACGATTAAAATACCTTAGTTGCCTTTGCTTTTCTAATGTCATTTTGGCATTTGGAGAATTTATTCTCAAAACTGTCAGTTTTTACTTTGCTCTCCATAAAAATTTTATAAAATTATGGCTCAAAATTTCACTAGCACTGAAATGGTTAATATCTCGGTAAAACACGAATAATAAAAACAATAGAAATGGGGAAACGATGTGATTATTTAGGAAAAACAAATGCTAAATTAAAAGAAACAACAAAACTTCTTGGGGAATCGCTAAGGAATCAATTGTTCGGAATGTTGCCCATTTTCCTGAATACACAAATTAATTCGTTTCAAGAAATTGGATTGAACTCTGGCTAGTACTTCAGGATCATTCTTCAATAAATCCGCTTCATGATTGATTTGTTGCAACAATTCCTCTCGTGTGTTCACTGGAGCTGCATAAACTTTCGACTTCAAAGCGCCCCATAGAAAGAAGTCGCAGGGCGTCAGGGGAGCGGGCCGGCCAGTTCACTGGTGCATGATATTCCGCATTCAAATGTCGCCTCACAGCTAATGGGAAATGAGGAGGTGCACCATCATGGATAAACCAGGCCACGACGAATGTGTGAGAGCAAGTCTTCCAACAGTTCAAGTAGCCTTTGTTCCAAAAAGTTCAAGTAGTTCTCCCCGTTCAATCGATCGGGTATAACGGTAGGGCCAATAATAAAGTTATCCACAATTCCAACCCAAACATTGATTTTAGTTTGATTCTGAGAATATGTAACTTCCGTTTCATGAGGATTTTCATCAGCATAGAAATGTTCATTATGGAGGTTAAAAAGACCACATCTCGTGGAAGTATCTTCGTCCGTGAACAGAATTCTTCTACAAAAATTGGGGTTTGCGTTTTGTCTTTGGACAATAAGCCGTCAGAAATCTAGCCGATGGACTGGATCCATGGGCAATAAGTCTTGAACTGTTTTAATATGATAGGGATACAACAGTTCTTCTTTCAGTACATTATGAACTAATGATTTTGAGGCTCCAATACGAAGTCCCAAACGTAGTGTGCTTATCCCAGGTTCAGTTTCAACCGCTTCCAGTATCGCTTCTTCGAGCTCTACCGTCCTTCTTGTCCGTCTGCGTCCAGTTTCTCTGCGATTTGCTTCAAATTTGCCAGTTTCGCGAAGGTTTGCCGATTTGGAATTCTGCGATGCGGATATCTTTCCCTTCTCCGGCCATTGCAACGACAAAGTCCATAAATCAATAATATATCAACCATTTCAGTGTTAGTGAAATTTTGAGCCATCATTTCATGAAATTTTTACGGAAAGCAAATTAAAAATGACAGTTTTGAGAATAAATTCTTCAAATGCCAAAATGACATTAGAAAAGCAAAGGCAACTAAGGTATTTTAATCAAGTAAAATTAGTAAGCCAAAATTGCAGAGACTCGAAAATTAATTTTTTCAAGCTAATCCGTTAATTTTATCAAAATTTTCTAGGAGTAAGAAAAGTTTTGAAATTAGATAAGCTATCTACATAAAAAATATCGAGTGAATTACATTGACCACAAAAAAGTTCTGGACTCTTTTCCCGTTACATCCTCAAGTTTGAGCCATTTCTATGATCTCTAAGGCTCTGTGCTCTACTCTCAAAAATGGCCATTATTGACAGTAACTCACCTGCTAAATATTGTAAAAGTTCTTCATCACGTTCTTATACCGAAAAAACAAAAATATGTTTGCAATTTTGAAGCCCTCTACCGGGTAAACAAGACACTCGAGGCAAAAGTAAAAAGGCTCATCAACTTTTTTTCGAATTGATTTGAATGTAATTTGAGGTTGAAAACCATTGTTAGTGGCTGAAAGAAGCACCGGAAATGGACTTTTCAATGATAAAAGTTGAATTGATTATGGGTAATGCCGGTGCTTCCAGGTGCATTTAGTTAACAAAATTATTGATAGAAAATGTTAAGGACGATGGTCTATTTTTCTATATATCTAAACCTAATACCATTGATACTTTACTCAAGGCTTATACAAGAACCACGATTTCACATAGTGTTAATATTGTTCAAGAAAAATTTGATTGAATTATTATGAAATAATTCCATGAATTTGAGGCTACACAATATTCCACACTAACGATTCTATGTGTTTTTCAACAAGGGAAATGTTTCCAAGAATCAATACACTATGTCTAAGGTTCCATTAAGAATCTCCAATTATTTGGTATTAGGAAATCTAAAGCAATAAACTGACCACTGTCTGCGAAGATCTTCAGCAACACTCCGAGCAGCACAATGGATGGAAAGTCTAAGTCTGAACAAAACAGTTCAGATCAGGAGGTTATTTCTCCTAAAATTAATGTACAAAATATTTTAATTTCAATCCCGTGTAAACGTCATCACTTTCCTCCCACTATCAATGTTAATTTCAATAGAGATTGAGATTCGATTATTCACTAACCAGTGACTCATAAGCCACACATAAGTTATAACTCATAACTTTCCACGTATGTGTTACCACCATTATCACTTGTCTCCAAAGTCAGTACGTATATATAATGTAATAGTGTTGGATAAGAAAACTGATTTATCTGTAAAAAACACATGTTACTCCAACGTGTAATTCAGAATGTTAAAGCTGAGCAAATTGCAAGATTTCAACAGGCATTCGCTCGAGAAAAAAGTATTTTCCTGTAATAATCATTAGCTCGCAACATACAAGTAGTTCAGATCCATCCTTTTCGTACATTATTCATGTCATAGACAGGCCATTTGAATCAATAATAACTAATCTAATAATATCAAATTTGTTCAGATCACCGCTTATATTGATATTATGATCCAGATTTGTAACAGTAGAATTCATATTGGTTTCTAAATTGCACTCCTCTATCCAAATATTCAACTGCCATGAATCTGCTCAGATTTTCCTAAACTTCTGCCTTAGTCTGGAACAATTTCCATCCAGCTTCAGCTCCATTTGAATAACAGGTTGTAATACATACGTTTGGAATTAACTTGATGTGATTCAAATGAACTCTATTACTAGGTATGCGTGACCATGATTGTAGATTAGTGAGTCGAAATTCAGAGGTTCCATATTGGGCTATGTAATAAAATTACGATAAACGTTCAATAAAAGTTTGTTAGAAACATATCTCAGGCATTGAAATCGTTCTGACAAATCCCGGTTAGACACAATTGCTCTGTGAGAAATAATTATTTACATTAAATGCAAGCAGTATAAATCTCACCGATGGAGGGACTGAGTAAACGCATATTTCTTGATGTTTTGTCTCATCAGATCTGATTCATTTTATCTGGATACCAGGGCGCCGAATAGACCCAACCTCAAAGCCAACTTCACATGACCCCAGTTGGCTCGACTGATATCTGGCTTCTCTCCCACTGTTGCTTTAACGCCAAGTCTGGTGACACAAAGTATACTAGTGCTGATGTTTTATTTCAATACAACTTTGTTCGATCCGACTGATATTCAAGATGTAATAATTCATCATATGTATTCGATGAAATGTAATATAGTATGTAGAACAATAATACTACAATGATACTTACATGTTTTCATGACAATTGTCACCAAGTTCCCGCTCATACAATAACAGCATTTCTTTCCAAGTTTTCTCCAGCAGTAATATGTAAAGCGCCAGAGAGAGGCATAAGTGGTAAGATCGCAATGAAAACGTTACTGTTGAAATAAATGCCGATGACAAATAGTTCAACAGTAAGAACACTTCGAATAAAGGGCAAATATATGAAAATGGGATGGCTTTTTTACGTAAAGTATAGAGCCAGAAATGGGATTCACGCATCTACTCAAAGATAAAACATACGAAATTCTTAGAAATTGGTTCTCTGCCAAAGCAATTTATTTCTCACATTCTCGATGTGAGTTCAAGAAGGATGTCATGTAACGAATAGACGAATGAAACGATAGAACCATTATGAGCAATTTACAATTTCAACACCAGACTGAATGTATGATATTTCGAATCCAATTTATTACTGCAATCCGCCCTTAGATTTTTTGAATTAGGAGCAATTTCAATGATCTCCCGAAAGTGGGAACAAATGAAAGAACTGTACTGGACTGGGTTGCTGGATTGATCGTCGAAAGTTTGTTCAGCCAAACATGAGTTCAAAATGTTGAATGTGTCAGAAAAGTTCTTCAGTTCAAATGTTAACACAACATTTTTTTGTTGCTTATTCCAAATGATCAGCCAGCTCAGTAGATTTTATGAATCAACAATTCTTTGCAATTTAGAGTATTCTTATGCCTTGGCGAGAATCTGAAAAAAATGCCATTCGGGCATTCGATAAGCTTTGATCTCATTTTGACCTTATATGCCACTTTCGAAGCGTTTATTGTTCCATTGCACATATTTTGTTCTGGTCTCCAGATATGGATTACCGCGCCAACAACGGTATGCTTCTTGTTTAGAAGTTTAAGAATGATAAGGACTAAAGAAGAATAAAAAATATTTCTCAAAAATACATTGGTCATTCCTGTATTTGCTGGTGAAATATAGATTTTGAAAATGCAGCAAATCTATGTAACCTATAGGAAAATTTCTAATGTCTAACTACCACCAATTTCCGCATACAGCCGATTCACATAGGCATTACAAGCTACATTATAAATTTCTCTAATAATGGTCATATTCAAATAATTATTCCAGTGAAGTTACTTTGTGTCTGCTTCAAATTCATGTGTAATTGATTGACTATCGGAATGACCAATTTCCATACATTGGACATCTAATTTGGAAAAATGATAATTTCCATCTGAAATTTAACATTTTTTTTGTAAATTACACTGATAGAGTGATAAGTAAATGACTCCAACGATTGTGGAAGCAAGTGAGTGAAATTATGAATAAGAATCAGCACCAAATCAGTGTTGGAAGAAAAGCAGATGGAGATGGTAACTACATACAAAACATATGTTCATTGCGAATTAGTTTATCATTTTACCATGGTTGAATTTATGATGAAAATTAATCGATAATATGAATATGAAAATCAATTGTGGAATAATCCATTACAATTTTGAAACTTCCTTTTTTAGTGATAGTACAATTAAAACCGCAAGAATCGCAGTTCAATAAGCCATCTGTTGATGTGAAATTGCATCGTTGGTGTATTGCTGAAAAACCAGTTTTTTCATCAAACTGTTTCTAAGCCACTCTACAAATTTTCAAGGAATGATATCGTGATTAAAAGATTAAAAATTTGGAAAATGTGAATTGAACCAATAATCAATCGTAAATCAAACTTGTACTTCCAATATTTGTCTATTTTTATCAAAATTTTTATACAAAACTGTAATTTTGTTGAATTTTGATGGAATTAATATGTACATAATACAAATGAAAACTACTTATAAGAACCAATAAAGAGGAAAACAATTGTTTATACCTATTCGATATAGTAGCAGCGTTCAAGTCTGTGAAATGTTGATTGCCTTATTCGTGAATATTATAGCCCTAATCTCAGCAAATTTTTCCCACAATATGCCATCGAAATGCATATTGAATTTACTATAGCCAAGTTAACAATCGGGAAGAACGTTCGATAATGAACGAAAAGGTGCCATCTCCAACTATTAAGAATCACTATTATTCTGTTTTATAGGAACTTTATTCGTAAATCAACAGAAAAACCGTTACACAGTATCAGCTCTTTCGCTGAAAAATGAAAACAAAAGGTTTCTGAATTTCAAGTAATAATTCTACACCTTTGAATTGACTCGATATCGGGAATCACAAAGGATTTATAAAAACTACAAAAGTTCAGTTTGAACTATTTTCTAGCGGAAATTCAAACAATACAATATTTGTCATAAATTATGAATCATTCCGATATAGTAGTAAGTTCGGATGTTTGAAAGGTAGAGTTTATAATGATTTGAATTCTAAACTTAAACTCCAATGTTGTATGTTTGCTACTAAGTACACATTATATTCTCTTGAAACAAACAATATGAACCGAAGTATGCTATATAACTTTATAACTTTATCTTCACTCTACATTAATAGTAACTTTAATGAGTGAATGTTGAAAGTTACAATTTATGAATTTAATCCCGCATTCGGCAACGTTTCATATTGCACGGTTGTGTGAGATACTGTTCGCATCCCATTGTTGCTAAATTACTCGTCCAAAATTTGAATGTACTGATTTTAATCTGTAACGTATTTCACCAAGTTCATTCTTTCACGAAATAATATGGAACGCAACTCGGTGTGAACTAAAAAATTAGTATCCATTCTGTTCGAGAGAGGATCAATTATAACCAAAAACTCCATTTCCCGGAACATTCAGCTTTATTCATATCCACAAACAAGATTCACAATATGCTTATGGAAAATCACGAACTACTTAAATGTAAGCCGAATATCCTACAATGATTAATCCGACATCTGATGATTTCCTGGAAGAGAAGATAAAATTGATTCTACCAGATTATAAGTAATGTAAACATGGGATCAATAATCAACAAATCGCATGGATTATCTCTTCCATAGCGTACCGTCACAAAGTTTATTCGTGTTTCCATAATATATAACAAAAATTGTCTTGTTGATTATTCAATCACATCTGCCAACTTCTGTTCAAAGATGATGTAGTCTCGAGGGAACGTGATGATGGTTGTTTGATTTCGCCACGTTTTGTCTTCAATATAAGAAATTAATATCGATTTATCAAATATATCCTCCGCATCGCGGGAGCATGCTTTATTACTAAATCCATCTAAATCGGTTGTTCTCCTTTTCGGTAGTGAAACAAAATGCACAGAACTAGTAAAGCACGTAAATCTAGTTATTAACGGTGTTAAAATACCAGTTGAAAAGCAGACTAAAAATCTTGGCATTCTAATGGACAATACTTTCAGATACAAAGATCACATTACTAAATGCATTCAGAGGTCGTATGCAAATTTAAAATTACTTCATCAACATAAATCTATCTTGTCTCAAACAACTAAAATATTATTATGTAAGTCCTTAATATTATGTCATTTTAACTTTTGTTCACCTTTATTTTCTACAGCAATAAGCAAAGCTGATATGTATAGAATACAAAGAGTACAAAACTCTTGCTTAAGATTTATTTTTGGAATTAGAAAGTATCAACACATTTCGCGTAAATTTAAAGAAATTAAATGGCTAAATATGACAAACAATTTCATACTACATAGAGCTTGCTTATATTATAGCATTTTAAACCTAAATAAACCTGCTTACTTATATAACAAAATTACCTTCCGCACTGATGTACATCATATCAATATACGACATAAAAACTTAATTACCGCACCTTATCACAAAACTGCGCTATTTGAAAGAGGTTTCAGTTATAATATATATAAATTACACAATAACTTTGTTCAAGTGTTTGACATTACCAAGTTTCCCAAATTTAAAAAACACATGTCAAACATTTTACTCAACCGTCAAAATATTACTTAGCATAACAAACAAATGAAAATACTTGCATATTTTATTAGATATATCAATATAATACAGACGTAGACACACTGTTGTAATATTAGGCTTGTATAAATTATATGTAAATACTTGTTACCGGGTTAAGTGGTAGAGCAGAGAAGAGCTGATCTTGATCAGCTATTATCTGAACTTCGCCCGATGAAATTTCCATCTTATTAATTTAAGGCACAATTTTGTATTTCTACTGTATAACTGGAAATAAATAAAGACATATTATTATTATTATTATTATTATTATTATCATATATGACATAATCCTGATCATTCACAATTCAGCAATATCTACTTATTCATTAACACATGAAATCATCGCAGAAACTTCAACTCCACTAGCATCTTCGGAATGCCATTGAATGATTACAACAACTCATATTTTTCTTCACACATTGAAGATTCACTAATCCAGGAATATCCAAAGTATTTAATTTCTGCCCACCTTACTATTTACTCCTATGATTAGCTGCTATAAGGAAAGTAAGTTATATCATTTGATCAGATTCAAGGACCAATGAAATGCTGTGTCCTACACGGATGAAAACCCGAGAGCACCGCACCATATGATCACACATGTTTGGAAATTATGCATGAGCCCGACGTAACTATTCCTCCCAGTGACAAATTTTTATACGTCACATGAACACCACAAGAAAATGTCAGGTAAAATTTATCAAGAAGTAAATTTCCCCGATTGTGAAGCTTATGAGAGGGTTTATTGAATTACTCAAGAAGTTTATTCATCTTGACCAAAATGAAAATAGTGTTTTCATATTTGATGAATTAATTGATATTTCTCTGATTTATACTTACTAGGTACTTCCAATAAACCTGAAATTATTTATGATTGGACCATTTGTGAGAATTTAATATCTATCCAATAACATTCCAAATGATATATTCATTAGATAACCAATTATCATATAAAATTGGATTTTTGGTGTATTTCTATTTCATATGATTGATTATTGGTTATCTGACATTTCATTTCGAATATTATGAGATATATACAAATTCTAAAAAATAATCCAATTTTATATGATAATTCCTTATCTGATAATTATGTCACTTTGGATATTATTGGATAGATATTGAATAGTTCCATGATTTTTTCTCAAAAATCACATTTTGTCAAGAAAACGATGGCATATGAAGTGTTTGCCATGTTCATAAATTTTAACAATACAATTTTCATTTCATTTAGATGGAACTGCCTAGATTTACATGTCATCAGTCCAAATCTGGTGCGAGTGTAAGTTAAAATGAAAGTTCGGATATTACGGATCGGTTGAGGAATATAATAGTCGATAATTTATTATTGATGGATTTATCTGAAGCTTTATCCATTGCTGTTTTCCAGTTTTCACGTAATAATCTGAATGCTGTCATGGAAACTGAAACTAATTTACAGTTGACATTATCATTTAGTTCTTGGTTCCACTTTTCTACCCTCGATACCCCATTTCAAAATTTGAAATTTTCGGAATGGTTGACAAATTAAGAATATATGACTTTTCCGAAATTCTGATGGAAACTAAATTCACCATTATATTGAACCTGCAACAAAGTTGAAATAACATAATATTGTGGAATTTCCATCTAGTATTGGAATCATTTGCTAACCTCATTTCTGTTCCAATTGATTTTTTCCTTCTTTTAGATCGATAGTTTGCTCAAGAGTCTAAAACAATTACTAAGAACTAAATTATTGAATTGATAATTGGAGCTCCAAGGAATATCTCTTCAACACCCCAATATATTTGAAAGTCGAAAGGACATTGGAATGAATTATCGAAATGTGTTATAGTTCCTTTCTGAAAAAAACAAGAAATATTCATTTCTCAAAAACCAAGAAGATCTGATGAGAATGGTTGATAATTTTAATGGCGCTCTGACTTCATAAATAACGAAAGTATAACTGGTTCACGAGATTTCTTCATGAAGTAGCATGCTATAATAATAAACTCACCATAACAACTTTGATTTGATATCATTACAGTGATTATGTGTAGTATTTTCATATTCATATTGCTCAAGAAGTAATGGAGCATGACTATTTGGAAGCATGTGATGAAGTTCAAAATTCATGAATAATTATTTAATGTGAAACACATATTGGTGATAAATTCAAGAAGATCTCATTTATATTAGTGTAACCTAAACGCGTGATATAATAGAATTTATGATTGCGAATAGGTATATTGTTATATAGGAATATAGATAATACCGGCTGTAGACACCCATGTAGTATAAAGATCAGATTTGCATTCATTCTGAATTCATGAGCCAGTTATTTTTGATATCATTCAAAACCGTGTATATTTTGTGTCTCGATGAGATAGCGAAACATCTATCGTGAGTAAAAATCTCACGAACAAAATTTCAGAATTGGTGGAGTATCATTCGCGCGCGAAATGACGAAAAAAGGATCTGCAGGATTTGGCTGAGGGGACTTGACCAGCACCTCGAAGCGTATGAATGACGGCTCACCAGCCGTCAGAGGAACTGAAAATTGAATCCTGTTAGGAAGATAATCAGCAAACAAACGTAGGTAAATTTGTTAACAAAATCGACAACCCATAGTGGGGATCTAACACTGTATTATACAGTTTACCTTCGAATTAATTGTACAGCAAAGACCGTTGCGTCTTTTGGATGTCTGGACTTGCGCATGGGTGTAATCAGAGGTCAATAATTAAATTAAATTGTCATATAGTTTGAATTACATTTCTCCTTACTTCATCTGCTTCACGTAACAGAAATAGTTGTTTGAATTATATTAAATGATTGTATGATGTCAGTGAATGAATGAATCGAGAAATTTGGTATCATAATTTCTAAGTGCACTCTGTGTAGTTATCCGAAAGAAAGTGGATATTGTAGATAAACTACTGACAGTGTTGACACAATATGTAGTTAATCGGAAGTAGGCACTAGAAGTGAAAGTTTCAAAGATATCAGAATTCTTTCATGTGCACACTGTGTATTTCTCCGGAAGTAGATGGAAGTATTTTTGATCAGCTAGTCAGAGTTTGTTCTCACTGTGTAATTATGAGTCAGTAAATGTGACTGGCCGACTCATGAAAGGGCTTGTATGTAGTGTGGACTGACATTAGTTTACAATTATATCACTGTGAGAGACCGCGTACTAACTCAGACAGAGTCGGACAGATAGAAATCAATAGTAATCAATAAAGTGAGGCATTTATGAAATTTTCGTATTTGGCATACTTTTCATATTATATGAAATTTTTCCGGATTTTTCATATTTTTAACTATTTTTTTAATTTTTAGCATATCTGTAACAATTTTACAAACAATTCCTTCCTATACAATTCAACCAAAACATTTTATTATTCTTGCGAGTAAAGTAAATTCAAAAGCTCTCTATTTGTGTTGCTTGACTGGTTTTGCATGTAGTAGGTATAATTTTAAGAAAGGGACAAGTACTGGTAAATCCAATAATATTATTGATGTTTGAAATATCCATTTAATTCGGAAATAGGTACTAAGAATTGATTACCTGACACCGTTGGGGTCCATTTATTTGTTGCCAAACTAAGGGCACGAGGAGGGGCATAATTATTAAAAGTTTTCTTCAAAGTTGTGTCGACAATTGTCTATGGAGATGGGAAAAGTATTTTGCTCAGTTTGCAGCAAAATTGTAAGTACAAATTTATTATTTTCAAAGCTATACAGACTTTTCAAAATAAAAAATGTTTCTAAAAAACAAGCTATACAAGGTGTGTCATGGAGAGGGTTTTATTAAATATGCACAAGGTGTATTTTACGTAACTTTTTAAGATTTAAAATATTCGGATTTTTCGGTATAAAGAGTGTTCCTTGCCTCTGGCATACAGAGTGGGGCAAACTTTGATCATCGTAGTCCCATAACTCCTTTGAAACAAAACTAAACAATTTTTTTAATGAAACCGGTCAATGGTGGACAAAAGCACATATTCTAAAAAAAATGTTCCTCAGAATTTGGCTGGATAATTAAAAACGTATTTCAGGGTTACGTAGCGGTAATTATAACGCCTCCAAAAAAATTAAAAAAAAATGGTCACAGTTAATAATTTATGAACAAGTAGGTTATATTTGCATAATTTATTATTGGGTTATCCTGTATACATGAAAATAATTATAGAATACGTGTTTTCGTCCACTATTGACCAGTTTTGATTGAAAAAAATTAAGAGTCATCCAAATTATCTTTGATAGAGGCGGTAAATTTAATAAAAGAATTTGAGCTAAAATGCAAAAATGTTCCATGACATATTGGAAACCAAATATATAAGAAATTCAAAGCAGTAATTGATAAGAACCATGGCTACAAGATTTTGATTTTGATGAAACATTTACATTGGAACCAGAAATTTTGTCACATTTAAAAAACGTCCCTTTTACGTCTGTTGACCTAGAGAGAAGCTTTCCTGCATTTGAACATATGTATACTGATAGGATACGGAGGATAGGAGGCGAAACTTTTTGTTAGAGAATTTGTAGAAATACTTAATTGTTTATTGTTTCAATAATTAAATTAATCATTTAAAAATTGTTTCGGTAGACATATTCTTGAATAACAAAATATTGAACTATGTTTTGTTCCATTTCAAACTACCTCATTAAAAAGCAATTGATTGTGAAAATTAAAATATCAATTTTTAAATAATTTCATATTTAAATTTTCTTTTTTCATATTTCAACTAAATTTCTTTCATATATATCATCATATTTCCTACTTTTTTTTCTTCATATTTGCCTCACTTTAATTGATCAATATTACGAGTTGCCGCAGGTTGGTTTCAGATACCCAGAACGAATTAGAATTCATTTCAATACGTTGTTCACTTGCCACACTTGCGTAGGTCGTCATTGATGATTACATTCAATAATTCTACTTATTGTACAATTAAGAGAGATAGATTTATATGAGAGGAAGTGTAATTTTTGCGTCATCATTTAGCCGAAAAGTAACCAAAGGTCCTTTTTTAGGCACTGGCGATACTTCACTTTCCTCGAAAAAGAGTAAACCTTATCAAAAATCTGTCGCCCTAAAATAAAACTTCATTCTGTAGTGAGTTTATTGCGCAAAAGTGACAAAGCACCTTCTCAAACTGAACTTGAACTCTTACATTTCATCTCTACCTGCCTACAGAACTCTTGAAATCTATGAGTTTAACAACGCTCCGCAATTGAATGCAATTGGATACTTGTCTAAATCAATCGATTTTCTTCATAGAGGGAGATTAATTACTATTGCAGTGGAAAAAAGATGAGGTTAATATTCGCAACAAATGAATTGATAAATTATGAGATTGAAAGAAAGAAACTAAACATGAGGGAATTCAGACCAACTCAAACTTCATCACAGATTATCATGAACAATGAAGCAATAACGTCAAATACCCTCTTCCAGAATCTAAAACTCAATATTCACGTTCTCGCTACAATTGTGTGCCTAATGCAAATCTACAATTGGTATCTAACTGAAGTGTATTCTCAGATTCAAATTTCAAGTTATCCCATGCGACGATTTCCTAACGATTCAAGTCTTAAAAAGTGATATAATATAACGTTATATAAACATAGAAAACGTGAGAAAGGTATCAAAGACAACAGAGCAAGTTGCAAGGATGAATTCGTTCAATACTGAAATCTAGTAAATGAAATCCTGTTGAATTATCTGAGCGTTTGCGCAAAGTAGGATTGAAATTCAATTTTAGAATCTATGCGCCATACGTATGTTAGGAAGGGATAAGTCAATATCTATTCTCGATATGTTAGAACAAAGCTCTCGAATGAATTTCATTGTCAGCGTTCCGTTTCCATATGGTTCCATGAATCATAAAGGTGCGTAATATCTTCAAATTACTTATAATACCAATTCAAAGAACGGAAGGTGGAATTCAAGAAAAACAGTCAATTCAAGATCTGCTAAATTCTCACTGATCCTTCATTCAATTGGCAGCTCATTACGAAGTTTGCAGTTGTGCATCCTTATTTTGATTCTGCATCCAATTTTTCTATGAGTTGACCTGATAAGTTGAGTTGTTACAATCACTACGTCTAGTACTGATATTCTTATCAGCTCTGAATAGCATTTGGAATAATTCATCACAATTGACAATGTGGCTGGTACGTACATACAGATTGAGCTTGTGATCATGTTCTCTCAAGGAGAACTTCCCCTCACTGCAATACTCCAGTTATTATAATGTTCAATATCAATATTACGATCTCATGAATGATCTATTTATAGCGGTAATTGGAATATTCGATCATTCATTTTCGTGAATACATTTGTTGAATGAATAATTCAAAAGATGATTTGTGGATAAGTGTTATTATCTGAACGTGGCTATGGAAATGAGGTAGCCAGGAAAGAATTGTACCTTGAAGCTCTTTTATTTGAATGCTTTTTCTTACCTCACGGGTTGTGCATATATATTCCTTGCATTGAGGAATAAATGGTCTTATTGCGCTCCTCCAGTTTCTTGTCTCAATCAACAAGTCTGTTTCTTCAGCGGAGTTTAGGAGTATTTTAAGGCGTGGGGTTCTTAGCTGGACCCTATCCTGGAATCTTGCTCTATTCGAGCATGATCATCTGGCTTTTATAAAGGTGAGAACGTCTGCACTAGATACTTTTTGCTATCTCTATTTGGTGTTGGTGCTTATTGAGCCGATAGTGTTCCGTAATTGGTCCTATTGTTCTTACATATTCTTGATCTACTCATTTTGGTTATTTCGTTATAAATTTATGAGGATCTACAGGTGTGCTGTATCCGTGTTAGATTGTTATAGTGCGTTTCATACTGTGTCGAGTAGTTCATTTACGTGCATCTCCGCAATCTTGTAGGTTATGCCACAGACATTGGGCCCCACGAAGACCTTCTATGCACCATATTCGACCAGTTTATCCAATTTCATATTAACACTAGCATCTTGGTGTGCTGGTACTCATATAATCATGCTTCTGGTAGTTTGGAAGGGTTTTTATACTCTGAAGTATTCTATGACTATTGTGTACCGTCATGTCGAGGGTTATTAGGGCTTCTTGGTCATTATTCAGCATGATGATTTTCCTACCATCAAAGGCTATTCCTATTGTATTTCCTGATATTTTATATTGGCGAATATTTCTGTCTGTATTGATATGGCGAATCTTCTGGGGTTAGGACGAATAGGTGCACATCGCCTTGTTTCCTTGATGTGTTTATGCCAGCGCCTTATCTTTTCTCCTCATAGTCTAGTCTTCAAGCCTCATGATTCCATTCAAAGATTGGAAGCATCATCTTTTCATTATCCCTCCTGGAGAATATTTTCCTGTTGCTTTTGGTCATGCAAAAGCCTTTCGTATAACCTTATTGCATTGCTTGTATGAGGTATTCGTTTATAATTCCGACTACTCCAGTGTATAGCCCTCCCTAAAAAGTATGTAGTTGTTGGTTGTTCAATACCATGTAGTAACTACAATTCATTGTTATTTGAGCCTCCGCTTGATGAACTCCAATTTTGAATATGAACAATAACTCTGAAGATTTGTATACATTCACAACATTTGTATATACCAGTTCATACCAAACACCAAAAGAAGCCCACATTAGAAAATCTGAAATTCAGTGAGTTGGTACTCATCGTTAAACCTCATTTAGTGTTAATGTATTCATAAAGATTGATGGATATTCGAGAGATTTTTTATATCTATATTTCCACAAATCTGAATGATTACAGTATATCTGAATATCAACACTCTTATCTAACTAAAATTATTTCTCATTACCCACCCTAAACACATGAATTAGCATTCAATCTTTTCATAGCTCATGAATCTGATAGTGCTCCAACTTTCTGCGTCTGAATCTTGAAAAATTGGAAGGAGTGAGTATTACGTTTGATCATGACCAATACCAATTCACCACGGCAATTCCACGATCGGAGTGTGAAGCATTTCCTATCATTTCTAACTCAATCAGATTTTGAAACCTGATAATGAAAAGACGATAGATGAAGACACTGATTCACAAATAATGTATGTTTATGCGTTTAGCTTTTACGTGGTGTAAAATCAATTTCAACTTTCTGAAGTTGGAGAAATGAAACTCGAATTTTTATTAGAACTTGTAACATTTGATTTCAATAATTTATGATGCTTAGGACTTATTAACGGATGCTTAATGTGAAATCAGTTCCTTGAATATCACAATTCAAAACTGGATGTTATATAAATTGGAGGCAATATTGAGGGCAGAAGTTTTTTCATAAAATTTTTCACGAATGGCGAATAGCGGTCTGGGTATATGATATACTAATGTATATCAACAAGAATAATTTATTGGTTTTTGAACGTTCCATAATTCTCATTTATTCTAATGTAATAAGTTCATGAATATATAAGATATTGGAATCGAGGGTTAAATTATGATCGTTGTGATTTTAGTTTGCGTAGTTATAGTCCTTTTTTTGAGTCTGCCTGTAGCTTTCAAATTGTTCTTGAAACCTTACACACTTAAAATGCGTAACCCTTAACAATCTTATCTCCTTTAAACACCAATTTCTTCGCTCAATAGAAAAGTTAAGTCTGGTAGAAATAGGTTTTGGCAGATATCGGCCAGACAACGAATGAGTGACTAACTCAAGCACATCTAGTCTACCTACCTGAGGGACCGGCTTTGGAAAGTTGACATCATAACCGCAAAATTTAGGAATATCATCGATTCTATTCAAGACTGAATTGTAGTTATTTTTGTTTATTGAGATATTCAGTAATTCATATATCACACAATTAAATGCGTCTAATTTGTGTGATTTCGAGTTACTGGTGTGGGTGAGGTTGTGATTACGACATCTTACATATTCAGGAAAATGGAAATTTCAAATCTCACAAAGAACAATAATAATATCATATCAGATGACCAGATCGCTATCGATCATCCACCACTTGTATAAAATTTTTTGAATAATTTCCCACATAAACCATGGGCAATCATACCTCAATCTGTAACATATCCACTTCTGAATTGTAATATTTATGGACCTTATTTTACATGTAGCCTTATTTGATGACTCCCACGTTCTCATAATAATACAGTGTGGTATTAGATTCATTGGCATTAATTATTTTAATTAACAGTTACAAGTTCTATTGTAAATTCGAGTTTTATTGAACATATCTAATTTGGATGGCCGGATGTTTTGGTGCATGCGCCAGAATACTATAATGTGGCTATTAATTTAGATTAAGTCGATTGGTATCATTAACCCCACGAGACTAGGTCTCGATTTTCGATTTTTCTCAAATGCGGATTTTACGGAATGCTGGAGTGTTATTCTCTTTATCACTGCAGTTTTCGGTGGAAATGTTTTGATTGGCGTCACTTTCGTGGAACACGTCACTGTCGTTACTCATTTCATATTTTATGCTGATAAATTAGCTTCACACACAGAACACTTCTCTGGATCCTCCAGCCTAGGGACCAATTTATGTGAATTCGTAGGGGCATTAGACAGACAAATCGACATGATATGCGTAACAGATGTGGTCACTTTCATTCTAATTTTTGAAGTGAAAACTTCTTTAGGTGCGTCACGGGCAGTCACGCTGTAGCTATATATATTAGGAGAAGCCGCACTGACAAAATTTCTGAGCCACATAACATGAAAAAATCAAGTTCACAATGGAGATCGAGAAGGACAACCAACTACCCTTCCTAGATGTTCTTGTGAGCAAGAGAAACGGCAGAATAGGACACACCATATACAGGAAACCAACACACACGAATCGTTACTTGGAAGCCCAGTCACATCACCATCCAGCACAACTTCAGTTCGTAATAAAGATACTCATAACCAGATCAGACCGACTAACCGACAATGACCACAAACAACAAGAAATGCAGACAATACAAACCACGCTACAACAAAACGGGTTTTCAAAAGACAATATTAGACGAGCACTGAGGCCACGACGCCAGACAGATCGAACCACAGAAGAAGAAAAAAGAAAACCTGTCGCCAAAGCCCATATCCCATACGTCAAAGGTACTACAGAGAAGATCAGCAGAATCCTCAAAAAACACAACATTGAGACAGGTTTCAACACGACAAGAAAGATTGGTCAAATACAGCCTAACGCTAAATCCAAAATGAATCTGGAAACACAAGGGGTCTATGAAATACCATGCAAAGATTGCGGAGGAAGCTACATCGGACAAACTAACAGAAGAATCAACATTCGACGTGATGAACACCGCAATGCAGTCAGAAAGCAAGGAACAACATCATCACTTGCCGAACATGTGAGAAAAATTTCACATGAAATCGATTTTGACAACATCCGTGTCCTAGCCAGCCCGGAGCACAAAAGAAAACGCATCATAAGAGAAGCTATCGAAATCGAGAAGCGACTTTCAAATCTCAATACAAGGGATGATACACAGAGATTACCAACTGCTTGGAAACCAGCCCTTCAACCACCCAGGAGAACAGTCAACCAGACTAATTTAACGGACCGACAAACTCGTTCGAAAGCAACGAACCGACAAAATCGCTCGAACGGAACAGACCAACATACTCAATCAGACGCATTAAACCATCAAAATCATCCAGATGTAACAAGGATACATAAAAGACCAACAGGATCAACGGAGATCAGTTTCAAGTTAACTCGAAGCAGAGCAGCAGCCCTGAAGAGAAAACCTGAAGATGGCACATGAGATTGTGCCGAAACGTCGTCATATCAACGGTTTATATCGAAACCAATCTACGACAACGCGGAGTATATCCCGGCAACCCAATACAGCATATATTAGGTATTATGTATACTGCCGCCAGCGCAATTACTCGATCAGGCGTCAGCCAGGCAGTCTCTCTATACGCTTACACACGTGCATATCTACGACGCAAATGAAGAAAATGCTGTTTAACATTACTTTCACTCACATCGATGTGAATATCAGTAAATAATATGTTTTGAAAATAAAATAATGTGTATTTATTATAATGGATATCGGGTTACATTCATACTCTTTACAGGGAACCGCCCATTATACGTTTTTTATTATAAAATTCAAAAATGTTTATAATTGTTGATTGTTGTGCTGCTGACAGTTAGTCCATAATGTCAGTTTTCACTTCTGTCAGCAGTGCTCGGTGACTGCCCGTATTTTTTTTCTTCAGTATCTCAATTCACACGCTATGATTAAGTAACATTGTATTTCAGAATGATATATTCCATCACCTGGAGCACGTTCGGTATACAATGGTGAATTTATCATGATGCCACCATTGAGGAAATGGTTCTCAAGGGGTTGATATGTTTAAATCAAATAAAATTCCTCAAAATACAGTAGCTAAGCTCTGATTCAATCCAAAATTGGATATGACATAAAAATCCATAAAACCTGTATTCCTCTTCGGGTAATTCCTATTGCAAGGAACGTATCTTCAACTCAACTTAGGTATCCAGAATAGAAAAATAGAGCATTGAGGTACAGATTGCTTAGATTTAAATGGAAATCTTCAGATGGGAACAAAGATAACAATAGCACCAATCGCGCCAGAGAAAATAATCAAGTCAGTTCACGGAAGCTACTCTTCACCCCGGTGGGTGAGTAGCTTCATGTTCTTAGATCGTGTGCCCTAAGTAGCCTTATTGAAACCCACAATGAATACCTTTTGCATCCGGTATATCAAGATTTGCACCGAATTCTTGAAAGCCAGCATGACCTTCAAGTTTGAACTCAGCGAAGACCGAATTCCGCCCAAAACCCCGATGATCAGAACCACTAATAAGACCTTGTGGCCTGGCTATAGCATACAGAACAGCAAGATCTTGATATTTTGTCCATTTTTCATTTTCTTTCAAGTTTATGTACTTCCCTGCCGGAGCAGAAAATTTGATGACATACATAGTAATTGTTTGTTTATCGAGAAGGGCAACGTTGTGCCTGTTTGCTTGTATGGACCTGATGTTTGGAAACGAGTACTTAAAATAGATCTGGCATTTCTCGTTTCCGTCGACGGACTCAATATCTCCTGGCACGTGAGGTATTACCGGCTGTTGGTCTATTCCGTACGGTTCTCATAGATCGTAATACAACACCCGTGAGGCCGCAATATGGCGATATCTGCATACCGACAGGAAAAACATGTCAGGTGCCTCTCGACAGGCCCTGCAGTTAATATCAGGGACCTTTACAAAAATACATACGTTACGGCGATAGACCAAGGAGTTGATTACGTCATATTGGCAAGCTGTGGTGAAGCCCTCGGTCTGAGATGTAAGCTCGGCTGACCTTATTTATCCGAAATTCAGCCTGGTTGACAAGCCGACCGTTTTGGTGTTTCTGTAGAAAATACCGTGTATCGGCTGTCAACGTGCCGCATGAGCATAAGATCTTGCTCCTCGATCTTGGCTTACAGGCGAGAACGTTGGAATTCAAGGTCTAGAGGTTGGCCTTCTCGACTGATGTGAAATTTGAGATCAAGTTCTATCGCAGCTTATTGTGCTGCCTTAACGATAAACGAACCCACTCCGGGCAATTTCTGGATTTTGACAGGGCACAGCAGGAAGTCCGAACTCCTAAGACCCTTACAAGCTATACAAACCATACATCGATCCAGACTCTACAGATTGAGGAGTCCCCTACCTCATCGTTGAAGTGCGAGTTGAATGGGGGAAACGGATGACGTAGGATGCAATTTGTGAAGGATATGCATAATTTTTCGCGTGTCTTTGTCTGGTCTATGCAGCTCACCAACTGTTCATCTCACCACTCCAGAAGAGTGGAGCAAGACTGGATGGGCAAGTATGTTTGTTGCAGACGCCTTGTTCTCATCCGAGCGTTCGGGAGATAAAATCTGTCGAACAAGGTTTATGTCCTGGCCGCGGAGAGCCACCTTTACCTGGAAACGTAAATTCGACTCATATTTCATTTCTAATACTAATAACTAATCAAGGTTAAGGTAAATCCTCTCTTTATTTCGAAACTGTTACTGTTATAAATATGACAATGTCAGATAAAACGTTATCTCTTTAGCTTGAATTAAATTAATTGAATAGACAACAGAAAGTGATAATTCAAAATATCTGAAGTTTGAATCAGATTATTATAAAGTTTCAAAAAATTAGAATAAATTTTACTATCAACATGCCTGTTTCTTTTAATTTGGATACTTTCTTATATTAAATGCTTTACATTATTTTTTTCCACTTTCAAAATTTTCATATTATTGTAGTCAAATGAAAGGTGTGTGTCTCTCATATGTTTGCTAAGTGCAGGGGATGATATTCATAGCTATATTTAGATTTGTAAATCATAGAATAGTATCTTAGGTATTTAATTAGCTAGATTCAATTCATTTCAACTGAATCAATTTGATAATTACCCATATGGTACTCTTTCACACATAACTGATCTAATTTTTCTGCAGTTCTTATTGGATTTTAAGAACACAAGTCGATCGCAGACGCATTTCATTAATCAAAGTCATATATGTTAACACTAATCAATATAACAGTCTTTGATGAAGATATAAATGAAATATCGAAACGTCAAAAAGAGAAAAAACAATTAAAGAATCAAAATAGATACCAAGAAAACGTAACTTAGATCATTATTAAAAGTGAGTATTCGCCATGGATGAAATTTCCAAAATTCGACCTAAACGGGAAAGAAAGGGGTTGTAGTCCAATGATTTGCTGAAAATGGATTTTGTGAGATTTACATTTATCTTCCATAATTCATAATTTAAAAAAAAATGTAATTCAATTTGAATGCTCATTAGTTTTCAAAAGCTTTATTTTAGTACACAATCTCTTGACCATTGTAGAGCAGTATTTTCAAATTGTACTTTTCTTTGTATCCAATTTGGGTATTGTTTAGAGACGCTACCTCAGACCTAATATAAGCATCTTTTCTCACCTCACCACAAAAAGAAGACGGGGCTTCAATTATAAGCTTAATTCCTTTCTACAATTTGAGAATAACACAGGAATTTCAAAATGGTGTTTCGCCATCATCATCATCGTTCATCATCTAAATACTAGCATAATACAGGTGTAGTCGTTATCTTCGAAACTAATTTTTGGTATTTACGTATCCTGGATTCATAATTTTACCTCTTTTGTGACACTCTTCGTCTTGAAATTCGACGCAGGCTTAGTTCTTTTATATTATGTGGATCTTCAAACATTCGGAAGAGAAGGTTCTTCGGATGGCTAAAATACGCATTTGCTTGAATTATAGAATCAATTCCTCCTCTCATGAATTGATCCAAATATCTTGGAAGACTCATCGAATGGAACACAACATATATTGTCTTGGCATATGTTGCAAATGTTAATATATCAGGAGGATCACTTGTAGTTACATAAAAACATATAATGGTAATATTCTACTTGCACAAGTTAACTGACGAGCATGTGACAACTCTATAGGATCTCTTTTTGCAAGGTCTTCCGATACTATTCTGGAAGCGACTGGCTAATCCTCAATGAATATCTTTGATTCATGGTTAAATTGGCTGGATCCGGAACTATCTCCTTGGAGCTCATATAAAAGCGCCACTAATGGTAATGATTCACATGTTCGCAAATGAATTCCGATGGAACTAGAATACCTTCTCATTATCACACCGTCTAATTTGCTGAGCTAGTGGTGGAGGGGAAGCTGATTCCCGATGTAGTTGACAAACGAACCAATGTAAGTTCCGTTCTGGATTCAACTCAATAAGTCTTAATATTCCTCCGTTCGTGTCGGTTATGGGAACAGTGCCATCACATACTAATGCCACAAGTTGTGACAGATCTGCATTCGATTTGAAATACATCAGATTCCTTTTTGAATGATTTTGAACTGGATCCTTCAATTGAAACGATACGTTCCTCTGTAACATATTTTCTGCGATACTTGTCACCGCGATTTTGTATTAATTGTGGGTCCTGTAGTTCATGTGTCTGCAAGGTGTGAGAACTGTATGAAGGTTGGCATATTATCGAATTTTAGAATGGTATTGAACTACGTAAGAAGATTCGATACGAGGTGAATTCAGATTTTCTTTCAAGTTCTAAGTGTGTGGAAAAATTTTTTATATGTATTTTGCATTTTTTGCCTCCCATGGAGGAGGATAATAATTCAGAGAAACGGAATATTTATTTAAGCTATGTATTGATGACCGACTCTTCGCAGGTAATGCTTCAACCAAATGAAAGAAAAATATCGAAGGATCATGCAACTTGTGGAGGTTATTCTCAGTGTGTGTCATAGCTTTGGAAACCCATGTTCAGACAAACAATAACTTGATTCATCCATGGTGACAGATCTCAACTACATCTTTGTGAGAGGACCATGACATTACTCGAGCAGGTCATCAGCTGCATTGTGATCAATTTTTATGCAGCAGTTTGGTGTAGATTTTCTCTCCTTCGATGGTATGCACTTCTACGTTGCATTGCAACTCTCACTCAAGCTTCAGTTGTTTAATCATTACAGCCACCATCATGATTTACGGATAGAAACCTCATTAAGAATGCGTGAAATTATTAGGCACAAGAGAAGGCAGCTCCGAGATCAAACCACAAAAATCGAGATCGTACCAGAACTGAAAGCCAGTCCGTTTTTCTCAGATGGAAGCCATCATTTCTCAAAAATACAAAATATTATTCGGGAGTATGCCAAGGTAAAGTCAAGGTAACATCAATCAACGTCTACGAAGACTACTCAGAATATCAAATCCAAATATATATTTTTTCCAATATTAAATCTCCATTTACCTACATGGATCATTTTATTCTTTACATATGATTAGTCAAATGAAATTTTTGGTGCCCGAAACATGATTTTTACTCTACATCCCTAACATTTCTGGAGCAGTTCCTATCGGGATATCCGAATGAGTGTTCCATCCAAATCATAGGAAATTTGCTTACGCAATTCAAAAATGCAACTATAAGATGAAGAATAGTATAATACTTTCATAAATATGAATGAGCCCACTAAATAACCGACATTGGAAGCGAGGCAGAAACCAACCGATATATATCATCATTGTAACTATTGGAATCTATAAACGTATGATATTATGGTGGAATAATGTTCGTAGGCACGTGGGTCATCACTGAGTGTGCGCGAATGTAGCGGTTCCTGCCGGACCGAGACATATCGCAGATAACGCGTGTAGTGGTTTCAGAGTGGTCGCGTAGGTGATGCTCTCGGTTTTCGTTCACTATGTCGCTCACGCCAGTTGTGTTGGTGCTGGCTTTTGCTTTCAATATAAATGGTAAGTGATTTGGTAATTTATGAATAAGAAAATTTCTGAATATTGAAATCAAATCCATATCATCGCTTTCAGTTTGGTGAAAATTGGTATCTAAATTATATTCGTACTCAAGTGGAGGGACTAAGGTAGATTACAAATATTTGCAATTGAACGTCAGTTGAGGTACTACCCGGGGAAATAATTGTTTGCTCATTCTATTTGGAATTTGTTATTCATCATAATATTAGCATGATGATGATAACTCAACTTTGTTGGTACAATCATGGCATGATATAAGCAAAATACCTCATTGGGCGGGCATGTAGAAGATTGAGTCAACAATGAAGTGGAGTTGGTGGTAGGGTTATTACTTATCCGCATATTTCATGTATATTATCATCTTATGGCTCAGAAATGAAGCTCCTATGGATTTAATTCATTACTTAGTACATATTCTTTATAATACATTATAATTTTAAAATAACATGGGATGATTACATCGGCTTATACTAACATAATTTGAATATTAAATCAACTAATAGATGACAGATTGTACAAAATCGAATTGGATATATTCTACGATATGTAAATAATGAGAAAAAAGACGATTAGGACCCCAGGAAATTAGATTGAATGAATTTATAGAATGCATGTCTGAAAGTATGTGGTAGACACAAACGGTTGGATGAAAGAATCCGTTGATAGTAAAATGTAATAATCTGATTGAATGTTGATCAAATTCAATAGATGAGAAGTGTCCCTTTTGATACAATTGAAGGGTCCAGTCAATAACTGGACATGTTCATTTTTCCGTGCAAATTGAGTTACTGGCAAGGACATGTACAATTTGGTTTCGCACGTTTTTCGATGCAAGAATAAGTTTCTATCATTCACAACAAGCCTCACAGATGTTTTTTTCACGTATTTGACTTGAGCTGGGGTATTGGATACATTATCAGGACATTCCACTTCATACGACGGATGAGGTATTTTTGTTATTTCGGTTCTTATGCTAGTTCATAGTGAGGATGTTGAGAAGAGATTATGAAATTGTGCTAATAACAAGGTGTTACTAATTTTCGAAACTCAATTCCAGGGAATTACTGCCTTCTAACACAATGCCTAAGTGAGTGCTAGATTCCTTTATCCCGAATACATAATTTTCAGAAGTAAAAGACATAATTATGACAAATACATGTATATAATCGATTTTCGATGAAATCATTTACGGATTTGAAATTCAGAAATTAATTTCATCGGTTCTTTCGATGCCGAATGAACTCTCACACCCACAACGGAGAAAACTGAAACAAGTAACTAGACCATGTCATGAGTTTGGCAAAATATCGATCATGCAAATGATCTATGGCATTACATTGAGCTGGTTGCATAAGACAGAAATAATTCAAATAATCAGATGGTATCGTGAACTACATACTAAGAATCACTGTTAGTGAGTAGGCTTATTAAAAAAATGTTATATTTTATTATAAATATACAAATATTCACATAAATGGATAGAGTTCGACTTTTTGATCTTCCACTCTTTCAGATGAAATAAACAGCATAATAAACAATATAATCAACGAGGATACAAGTATATATATATATATATATATGTAGCATGATAGGTAATATGCAACTTAAATAATATGAGGCTAGACATAAGCTTAGGTTTTCGATTATGGTTAATTGAAGAGCATAAATATCTATATTAATGTTATTAATGACTATTGATTAGGAATGAATTGCCTAATATCACGCTCAAATACATATTCAGATAAATTTAAGAAATTGTAAATAGTGTTGAACACTTTGGGGACCATATAAGAGAAGCTTACTTTGAACTCGACAGTGGTATGTTGCGGAATCGTAAAATTATTGACTCTGATACTTACTTGATGTATAGTAGATCTTAAAATTAGTAGATCATATGAATGGACAGGTTCCTTATATTCAATTAATTTCCATAAGGAATTACGAAACAAGTACAGGAATCTTTTTTCAATATTAAGATCATTCAGATTGTGTAAGTATGGTGTAACGTGATGTCAATAGGGAATACGACAAACAAAACGTAAACGGGCATTTTGAATCCTTTGCAATTTTGCTTTGTCATACTGAGTTAAGAACTGGTAGAATACTGCATTGCAATAGTCTAGACCTGAGGATATTAGTGACTTTACAAGTTGTAGCTTAACTTTTTCATTTAAAGAATTTTGTAATCTATATAGCATTTTAAGCTTCATGAATGAAACATTGTATATTTTATTCACCTGTTCGTCGAAACCTGAAGAATTATCTATAACTATACCCAAGATTTTTATAGTAGATGCCCGCTCGGTAATAGAATTACTTAACTAGGTAAGTTGCAATTGTTAAAGGTTATTATCGATCTAACTCTTTCAGTTCCTATGCACATTACTGCGGTTCTATTAGGATAAACCATCTTGAGTACACCAGGGAAAAATGTTTTGCAAGTCAACATTGATTTTGCTAGGTGTTTCCTCTATGACAGCTATCTAGCTACAAGTAATGTATAATTGGAAATCATCTGCGTATGAGTGATATAATCAATATTTGATGCAATTTGGTTAATCAGATCGAAAACAAAATTGGGCCTGAAATCCGTCCTTGGGGGCACCATTCTTTGTGAAATGTTTGTTAGACATTTCATTTTCAAATTTTATCGTCTGGGTTCTGATGTTCACATAGCAATTAGGTCACTTGCATGCCATTTCATCTAGTCCAATATACCTTAATTCAGAAATTAGCAGTTCTTAATTCATTGAGTTCTATGCCATTGGGAACTTTAGGAAATGGTATAATAATGGCCGATTTCCAAATCTCAGAAGATGTTCCAGTCTGAAAAGATGTATCCATCATATATAAATATATGTCAGTAATACATTAGCATAATATTATTATGCTCACTCTTCATGTACTCCGGAGTACAGCACTTCACAATTTTTTTACAAACAAGTCAAACCCTATAAACATAATCCATTCACATTCCTCTAATTTCTGGTACTTACGCTATCAAATAGAAGTGCGATTGATGTTTATCAAAAATTTCTTCCGTCACATTGTATTTCGAAAAATAACTCACCCGAAGCCAACTGATGCAAGCACAGGCGTCTTCATGTTGTGACTTGAAAAAAGATAAAGTAATTCAAATAAACTTTCATCCCAGTGTTATCTGAATGATTGAAGAAATATGATAACTGTGTGAAAACTATGGATGTTCCACAATTCATAATATTATTAAGCATACTATTCGAAATGCACAGAAATCATCGTAGCATGTGTTTCATTGAGTGGTTTCAGAGTAACAATAATGGATATAAGCAATCAAGATAGCTTAAGTTCAAGCCTCGTGTCTGCCCTGAAGATGTCACCTGAAATGGTTGGCGAAACGACGCCATCAAGTCGTACTATTCTGTCTCAATGTTTGATTAGATTTAGTTGATAAGAAAATTATCAAGTCAATGATTTCTTATCATTTGTTGAATAACAATAGTTGATCACTTCTGTATTTCGTCAATCATAGAAATAGCTCAGAATATCTAAAATATGACTTTTCAGTTGAGTGGATAGAAAATTTCAACTAACTGTGAGTTTTGAAAAAGAGTTAGTTTTCTCGTATTTGAAGTTTCCTTTTCGCATGGCATGATAGTTATTCAAGGAAACCAATCAATAGGGAAAAAATGCGCATTTAACCAAGTATCATATTTGTATGCCCAAAATGCATAGTTTTCAACTCTAACCTCCGTTCTAAGCCCTTAAAACGGAATAGTACCGATTTTGATGAAATTTTGACCATTCGACCTCTAAAACAAGTCAATGTCTACATGAGATTTCGAAAAAACTCCACATCTCAATCTGTCACCCCTCAAACAGGTGGCATCTTCAGGGTAGGCTTGAGGCCTGAACTGAAACAGATTCTTCCGGTTTCTGTAGCGAGATTTATTGTTGGAGAAAGTCTCCACGCTGCATAGTTCACTGCCTTTATTTTTATTCCGGTGGTTATCTGATTCCTGACACCTGACTCTACCGTTGTGCGAATTGGAATTTTCGAGGATAAGTTTTGAATTGTTGAGAACGTTATATCTTGAGTAAAGTTCTAGATTATCTGGATAACTTAGGATTTTTATCGCTTCAAGAATTCATCGCTGAAGTTTGAGGTCGAGTGAGGATTTTAGTATTTTCGAAAAAGATTTTATGAGTGGTGTCAAACTTATGTTCCGCAAGTGCGGATCTACTGTTGTCACTAAGCCTTGTACAGTGCTGATGTTCTTTTACTCCCAATATAATATAATATGCTTGTGAGAATCAAAGCTGTAGAGATGAATATATCATCATTCATCATAACATTATCTGATAAACTGTGACACGGAGCATTGCCGAGCCAAACATCCATTGACCTACTTGTTCGTTCAAGTCGAGCTAACATAGCATACATAATTCTCATGGGATGAACTTTCAAATACAGTTTCTAATGAAATTATGTTCATTTTGAAGAGCTTCGTAATAATTCATAACAAATATACATCAATCGGCAAAAGCTACAATTATTAGGCGTAAGCTTTTAATATCTTTGGGGACAGTCCTATCAAATTGAAGTGTATCTTGCTTGCTGTACTTGGAACAAGTACTAATACAGTGAAGGGTGTCCCACATGACTTCTCATAAATAGAAATAAGCTCAACTTTGTTACTGTTTAGCCTACAAGGAACAATTTATTTCATTAGAATGAATTATTTCTAGTTTTCCGTTATTACTTTGCGTTATAGAGAAATATTATTTAAATTCAGAAAGTCCTGATGTAGAATTGATAATGATGATCACACTAACACATACGGTTGGTATTTTCGTCTTTACGTACGTTTCGGTCTCACGACCATCATCAAAAGACGTATAAAATAAACGTGATTTCTTAGAACTAATTGTCTTACTACAAGGCATTCTTATCGCACTAATTTCAATTAAAAATACCCACGTCGCCGAAATGAACAGAAATACGAACAATCGGAATCATAAAACAATTGGTGTTTTAAGTATATAAATCTAGAATCCGCTGCTAAGCAATATTTTTATAAGCTCCATATACATATCGAATCACAGTATATAATATGACTGAAGAACTGAGCTAAAAATATAACGTTCGAGGATCCACTTCCGAACCAGATGTTTAAGACTTATGAGGTAATAGAAAAAGGTTGTCAGACCTTATTAGCAACATTATGAAGACGCATGTAGGAATTTGCAGGCGATTTAATTGAATATCTGTTCTACGATTTACAGACTTGGAGTCACGTTTAATGTGAATCGTCTCCAGAACAGGTCTTTTATAATAATTCATTTCCTCAGTTAAAATATCAACATTTTTGTAATCGAATTGATGTCTATAATCAAAGCAGTGTCCAGCAAGGGCGGTGAAAGTTTTTGTTCTTTGTATTTATATGGTCATACATTCTTTTTGTAAATATTGTTCAAAGATTCTTGTATAAGTCCCATACCAATCTAAACAATTTAATTCGTATACTGTGTGGGTTTATCTTCAGGTCTTGAAGGTTTTAGATTTGAAAAATATTTCCCAACACAGTTAGTAGGTATATGCGCAAAATTTATATCATACTTTTCCAAACATTTCTCAATTTCATCTGAGGTCTCCGGAATGTATGGTAATATTATAAAATTATCTGTATTACCGTTTATGTTATTTATGTATAACGTTTCATTACTGTTATCATACAGTAGCCGTGAGTGCATATGAGTACGTCCAGAGTACATGCGAGAAAACGATATTGCAGGTCACTTCCGCTTAAAATAAATCATTTTCCTACTAGAAACGGTTAGAGCTTATTTTTGAATGGCATATGATTCAGATCTTGGATGTTCTGTGATATATTATCAAGTATTCCGATGTCCTCACCTAACGTTGTATATATGAGCGAAAGCCGCTTGATCTAGGAATAGGGAATTTTTTCTTCAGTTTGTTTCATGATCGTGGTTTACGATTTTCAAAAGAAATTCATAAGTATTATTAACAAAACATGCACATCTAGTATATAGAGGAAACGGTGAATATTTAATGCTTTACAAAGTATGGTCGACATTGCCCGGAATATGGTTCCATTTTTGATGATGGAGTCAACGTACAAGTTGTCATTAGGGCTGTTTCAAAACTAACAGCGTCTCAAGCACTTCTAACTGATAGTAAAACGGTGATAGCTTGAAGACCAACATACTAATATGAAACTTCCGGGTGAGATAAATGATGAGAATGGTCATTGGCCACAATTTGGGTCTCAGTCCAAACACCATAATGTGAATCCTTGAACCCAGTTTGATATAACGCCTCGGTGGCTCAGAACGATCAATTCAGACCCTTCACAAGACTTCACTTATGGCTCTGATGAGGGTGGAACCATTCAACCTGATTGTACAAGGAGCGGCAACAAGCAGTCTGAATTCAATAGGGGTATGAAACGCAAAAGGTGGCCTGACCTCATTATCAATTAGTGGAAAGATACATTACATTTATTCGATGTCATCGCGATGCATCTTTGATCAGAAATATAGTATAAGAATACGAAGAAGATTGGTTCGACAACAACCAAGCAACGGTGAAATCTGTTTCATAGATGGAGCAGAAGCCATGGATAGTCTGGAGCAAGGAAATACTGCAAATGGACAGGCAAACCTCTGGGTATAACGTGCTGTGACGAAACAGCGCTTGGAGGAATAACGCAAACCCACATCAGCATATATACAAGCAGCAAAGCTGCTATCACTCCGCTGGGTAGCATAAAAATAATATCAAAGCTCGGTGAAAAATGTATGCAGGAAAATGAGCAGACTCTGCATTGCTACTCTGGAATAAATAGAAATGAAATAGCCGATGACCTTGCACAACTGAAGGGCAGAGAACCCCTGATAGGCTCAAACGGGCGGTAGGCTTCTCAAATTGTAACATCAAAGAGACAATTCACTGCTGGGTCAGATCACAACACTCGAAAGGGTGGCGAGAGGGAACGGTGCAGACAGTATAAAAGAATGATCGGAGCGTATGAAGACTTGTGACGGAGATGCTTAAGACCGATACCAAACAGTTGACACGGATACTAATACTTATTGTTCAACTACCACATTCACAGAATTAATCTGAGCGATTCATCCTTGTGCAGAACATGCATACAAAGAGAAAACAAACGACAGTGTACATTTTGTGCAGATGCATAACACTGATCACCCTAAGACGCAGATCACTCTTCGTTAAGCTATTCGACACTGATGATTTCCAGAAACTAGAAACGAGAACGGTGTTAATCCTCTTCAGAGCTCTGATCACGTATCCGGACCTCCGTTTTGACATGATGTTCGGAAGGTGGTAGTTTCACAACCTCGGAAGTTTGGTGAACACTTTAAAGTGGGAACCTCACCGGTTACCCCTATATTGATATTGATAATACATAAATAATGATTGGAACATACATATCAAGAGTATGTTATTTGGTAAACTAAATCATTATTATTATACCCCAAAGAAATCAGATTAGATATATTTAAGATCGCATATTTCTACATGGAACATTTAAATTGATTGATGGGAAAAAATTGGTATCGTTCTATTATGGATGAATTTCTCTAGATAGATAACATAATTTGATTGCCCACGCTTTGGGAGAGATAGTACATTACAATTACTTGAATTCCAAAGCATTCATTTGGAGATGGAGTAGCCATTACATTCCATGCTCTTTAAATCATATAAATTATATCTCTCTTAGTTTGGAAGTTTTAAACTGCATATAATACATTAAATAAAGAAAAGGTAGGTCAGTATCGAACAAAATACCAATATCTTCTATAGATTCAACTCTACTCAATACAAATTCATCCATATTGTGATGATACACTGAATTGGTGAATTCACGAATGTACGTTGACATTTGATTGAAGTACTGGGGCTTAAGCAGAAATTAAAAATATAAATTATTTTTGACCAAATACACTGAACAACCTTCAACTTAATATGTTGGAATCAAGTTGGGCCCAATTGCTTTGAGTGTACCGGTTTTATGTCTTGAATAATCTGTTTATTGAACCAAAATTTACACATAACTTGTTACATTCAATTCAGAATTAATGCTGACTAATTGTTTCATCACACTTTGTCGTTCTCAATGCTAGGAATATGGTGCAAATTGAGAGGACAATGGTTTGGGTGAGGGAATTTATTTTTATGTTGACACATAGGTATCATCATCTATTATTATGTTAATTCTGTTTTTTTTTTAATGTTTCAGAATTCTAAGGACTCTAGAATGTTGAGTTCATGTCCTCTTTCCTAAATATGTAAAACATCGGGATTAAGGGTGAAATTGTGATCATGTGTCAATAGGTGATTCACGTAATCAGAATCCTCTTTTTTAAGGCCTTCAACTTCTCGTATGATAGTGGAACCTTACACCAAAACTGCATCCTGTTTATGCTATGTACAACGCATTACAGTCATCACACCTCAGTCTGTAAACTCTAGATTCTCGTATTTCATCTGTTTTAGATCTCAGTTTGTAAGTAGATAATTCATGTTGTTATTAAGGCGAAGTTTTCAACCTAGCTTTTAAGAAATTGAGATTTTTTCGGGAGCGTCTATTCCTAAATATGTTAGTCATACTAAATTTGATTTGGTATTATTAATCTGCTGATAAATTAGGTTCAGGACTTTTTTATGGGTCTATTTTGAAGCATTTCATTTGTTATCTTGTATGATAACCATTATTTTCTGCAATATCTATGATTTTGTTCAATTCCAAATGGAAGATAAATATATGTACCATGGAGTAATATGCTCCTAACTTGTGTGATTGCGGATGTAAATAAGTATTGTGTATGGTGTCATGTGTCAACATATTTATGTAAACACTGCCAAAAAACATCTGAATTTCTTGAAAACTAGAATAAAAACGTCATTTTTGAAATAACAAATAATTTGCATGAATAATTCAAGATCTAGAAAAGATGGAATAAAGAAATCTGAAGCTTACAGGCTGAGGTGTGATGATTGTCATGGCTTGTACATAGGAAAAATTGTACACAGTGTAAAGTACCAGGAACATAAAAGAAGTTACAATTACGCAACATCCTACAATTCATAGTCATTTTGAAACGTTCAAAAACAATAGCAACTTAATATTGAATGAGCAAATCGATACCTATAACTCACCACTTGTCAACAATTTTATAAATAAAATACCACTCAAACCATTCTCTACCCTCACTTCTCAATTTTAACCATATTCAGAATGGTTCTCAATATTTATAAATTTGATTCTCATCGCTGAGAACTAAAATATGTACATTCTTGAATACATGTAGCCATGGCACTTTTGGAAGCACCCACAAGAGTTAGACGCTACATGGAAGTGAATTATGAAAGTATCTGGAGCTTGAGGAGCTGAGCTTCACACCAGAATGTGACTCCAAAGATGACTTAACATCTGAATCATTCATAGTTTCAACGTTTTATTTGCAAATATAATCAAATAGGTACGGCTGCCATGGCGGGCCCGTTTGAACCCTATATTTCGCACTGAAACTCTTTTTTATATCTCGACTAGAGTGATTCCAGTAGAATGTTCACTATCTGCGTGTATAAGAGAGAATTCAAAGAATAGCTTGAGCCGTTACATAGTCACGCCTTCAGCCAGAACAACAGGCACACTCTTCGAACTAAAATCGAAGTTTAATGCGATTCAAATCGATGTGCCTATTGACGATTGTCAGCCCACATCAGTCCAAGAACTTTATGACAACTTGAATTTCCTTCAAAAGTTCAATATTGAATTGCTCGTAAAATATTTGCGTTATCGATCTCAACCGAATGCGGAAACCAAGGAGCGAAGTTAAAACGTGAAGTGTGATATGCATAACCTGGATATTTGCCCCAGATCTTCACCTTCAGCTCATTACTAGGTTTCGAATAAAATATTCTAACGGTGTAGTCACCCTGAGTCAATTACGAGTAGATATCAACTAATGTAACTTGGAAATTCAGTATTCCCATAGACATAGACAATCACATCTTCTGGAATCTTAATATTCTGATATACCGACAGATATATGAGTTCATATGGAAATTGACACGAATATGAAGAGATAGGGGGATTCAATTGTCTAGGAGCTAGCTTTTGTGAACGCTGCGAGGGAAGTTGTATCTCAGTGGGGTACAAAATACATATACAGTCAGTGGTGACTCGTGAGTTATGAAAGAGGATGAGCACAACAAAAAACTGCACATAAAATCCATCCTTCTAGTTATCATGCTGGAAAAAACGTCTATGACGTTGTCGAAATCCGCGATAGTCTGGACGAACTCCTTTTCTATTGATAGGACCACCAATACGTTCAGTCGATCTCTGACATTGTTCTCAGAAAAATATCAATGCGTTTGAGGCTGGAAAAACATCGTTCACATTCTGCTGTCGACATGAGCATTGTATAAATAATATTCAGTACTTTGAATGTTTCCGTCAAAACCTTTTTCAGGTTATTGTCTGTTATGAACACTACAGGTGCTCACCTATGTCATACATGTCACCACGCTCATAAATTTCTGAAAGTTCAATTTTTAATTTTACACTGTCCAACATAGGATAAGATTTCATAGTTATATAAAAATCTTTTTGTGGAAATGCATGTGTATAAGTTTCAAGATTCCAAGAATAAAATAATTTTGGTATACTTATGTGATCCCTAAAATCAAATCGGTCACTAATTTGACTTAAAATCTTCATCAATAATGTTGTTTAAACATTCTTTGAAAGAATCCTGGTGTTCAAATAATGTCACTGTTCGACTTTAGAAAATCAAGCCTGTAGGAACAGCGCGTGGTAATCCATGTTTGACTATTCAATCAAGAATTAACATTCGTTTTGGCGATCGAGAAACAAGCCTGAGAATGACAGCAAATTTGCGAAGAAATTTTTACTTTCCTATTGCAATCTGATGCTCGTTCGGTAATTAGATTAAATTGATAAGCATAACAGTGAATATAATGTGCATTTGGAAATGTTTTCCGATAACGGATTGGACATAATTTGTCATACCACTCATCATGTATTTTTGAGCCATTATTTTATTGTTATCAGACCCAGAATTTAACAGTTTGCAATTCATTCAGATATTGTTTTCCTAACAGATCAGCATTATGTCGACCCGGCTCAAAGGAAGACCAAAAGAAGACCAAAAGCATCCAACAATTTCTCCATCGAATACGTATCGAATAATAACAACCATTTGCTGATGATTAGAGGTATTTGTAGTTCGATCGGCCTCCAAAGCAATGAAATTTGTAGATTCAATCTCTTTCAATATATCCTGCTTATATTGCTGACAATTCGTTCTGAATAGTTTTTGAGACGCCTTTAAACATTTGTGAACCAGAACCTTTCATATGTATTGCAAGCACAGCGTCTAAGTCCGCTGCAAAGTTGATTAAGCCTGCATAAATACCTGGATTTTCCGACGTCAATGTCCCATCATGGCCTCGTAACACCAATTCAAAGGATCCGCAAAATTTTATACACATAATCAACTTGCGCAAAATATGACGATTTTTTCCCAAAACGTTGTACTCAATTTTATGTCGCAAATAAGCGCTGTCTAACTGTTCAAGTATTTCCACTTTGCCTGGAACACTAAAATCTATGCATGTATCTAAATGGGAATCGGAATTCTCGTGCCCTCTCTGCAAAGTGTTCCAATTCATTCAGCCCTTGTTTATTCCACGCACTCACCTCTTTCTCAAAAATTAAGCAGATGAAACAAAATGGTTCACACATCTACTTGTATTTTTCATTTATATTCTTGTTGAATACTCTTGTAAGTTCGGGTTTTACTTGTGGAAGTGTGGTTTATTTGAAGATCAGGAATAGGCCTTTAATTTTTTTAATTAAAAGTTTCCTCTCGAATGATAGCGGGTCTTCAAAAGATTTTGCGAACAATTAACTTCCATCATTGATAATAGACGTACTTCAGACTTCACGTCTCCGAATTGAATTCACACACTGTACACTATGAAGGCAAGACGTTTACGGGAGACATGATGCTTTGTGCCTAAAACCAACGGTATATTCGCGTATGACAAAGATGACCGTTGTCAGCCAAATCATACTTGAAATAGGTACACTTCCAGAACGTTCCCCGGAACACAGTTTTGAGAGTTAGTATTCCGCCTGACGTGCGTCTGTATTTACCTTGGTGGTTGAGTGGGCCCGTGCCCTCCTGCTATTCAGTACCAACCGCCAGCCACAGCACCGTGGCCTAAATTGTTGATGATAACATTATCGGGATCTCGGAAACCATAGTAGATTCAGTTTGTTGTTCAATGGCGCTTGCAGATCGTTTCTAACCGGTTTGGATTTTGAGATATTTTGAAAAAGTTGAATGACGCATATTCGGAAACCTCTTATAATTTCTTTGTTTTTGAAAATTTTGCAAATTTGTGAGGACAAAGACAACTTTTCACGCAGCATGAGTCTTTCAAACACAACTTTTCTGGAAGCTGTTTGTAACGTGTACATTCTAGTTAAAGGCTGAGAATTAGTCGATGCGCCAATATACGAAGGGACAGCGATATCGATTCAAGGAACGTCTGTGACACGTAGTATATTATCCGAGTCGCGGTTAGTTTTGGGAAGAGTTCGATTTCTACGTCCATTTTCAAGTTGTTCTGTAACGTTACTCTGGACATTGAGAGACGATCATTGGGGTCAATTCTGTTGAATCTATGCTGGTGAGAGGTCATGTCTGTATATTTTTGGAATCTCAAACGAGAAGGGTTGTGTTAACTTATGTTTTAATACCAGAAACGTGGGATTTCCCTTCCGTTGGAATCGAGAACATCACTCGTCATTTTGGATAACAGTTGTAGATTTTGAAGGATTTATGTTACCTTAAAGAAATTATAACCCACATTTAAATACGCTATGGATTGGAACGATAAAAGGTACTTGGATATTGATAGATAGTTCAGAATTGAACGAACTCCATATTATAGAATATAGAGGGCTTTTTCCATGAGTTTTATTTTTCTGCGAGTGTTCCTCTAAGTCTGGCAAACAATTTCCGTGAGGTCTGCTGTATAATTGAGGAGTTAACCATGTTATAATCATATAAGTTTGGGTGTTTGAATTTGTAATCAAGATCGGTATATTGTTTAATTAGAAATACACTGGCGCTCAAAACTAACATCTCACGACCTTTTTACACTACAGCTGTTGGCTATCAAGCGATAAAATAGAATATTAGTTATTCACAAATGAGGAGCATTTGAATTTTGTTAGAACCCCTTACGGATTTGCGCTGTATCATGTTGAACCTCACATGTCTTAAAAGGAGCTTTTCCTCAGCTTTTCATTGATGTACGACACTTTATAATTAAGTTGATCTTAAGGTGGAAGAAGAAATGCGTTAAAAATGTTTGTACATCCCTGGAGCTATGTGCAGGGCAACCGTCTTATTGGAATCACGAACAATTAAATTAATCATTGAGGACGAGGTATCTTATACCAGAAACTATTTAGCTCTCCAACTTGGCAAAGTATCTTCGACCTGTCACTGCTTGATTCTAAATACAGGGACTAATCAGATGATTTGTTAATAAACAATGAAAAACATCAAATTTATTGTTAAAAAATAACTGAGAAATGTCATTCAAAATTATTTCAACAAGAATTCCTAGATTTCATATTAACGTAATGATGATTCTTTTTATTAAAAACTACACAGTTAGTGAAATGCGTCTCTTTTGTCCATGGGACTTTATCGGAGAGAACTGGATTCTCCCGACATTCATTGATATGCCAATTACCAAAAAACGATTGTTCCTTCAAACTCACCCACTTGAAATATTTGGACGATTGATTTTTCGCAACAGCTCTTCTGGTATAAATCGAATTTTCATTAAAACGTTTTATGATTATTTTCCTATTATGTCCCTCGTTGTATTTCACATAATTTTCGGGACGACTTCATTGAAACTTCCAAATTCTAATCGGCATGGAAAAATAGGTTCTCATTCATAGCAGTATCATTGGCATTTCTTTCGTTTTTCATATGGCAGATTGAACATGATCATTCAGTTTAAAAAGAAGCCTACTTGACAAAAAGTGCGGTCTCGGATTATTATTGTTATTATAGCCAGTAAATTGAACATTTTCTTTCTCCGAAAGTGATGTAATCAAACACCCTCAAAGTAGTTGGCGAACCTAGAAGTTCCAACAGAATCTACCGGGAAAGCATATGTCCCACTGAGAATGCACTACGCATTGACAAAGAAGTTCTTGCCGTTCAAAGAATCGACGGGGTAACGGTTGGAAATACTGCCGAAAGTTTTGGTTCATTAGGTTGAACAGTGACAACATGTTCTATAGTATCAGACAGCTGTTTCGCCTTCCTCATGGGCTCGTCAGTGAGACGAGGCAGATGTGAAGTCACTGATCAATCATATCCGGAACAGATATGATGAAATTACCTCAAATCGTCTGGCGGAATATAGATTCATAATATTAGTAATACATTCAGAGAATTTCAGCCGGCCAGAACTATATACTGTTCGTTTATTCACCAATCTAGCACTCAAATTCAATAAAATGGACACAGAATAAGCTGATACTAAAGCGAGGATTTTTCTATAAAACATCGATTATTATTATTTTCCATTCATGAACTACTATTCTGATGTTTCTGGTTAGGAATGAACCATTTTGTTTCCAATATTTCAGTAAGTAAACTCACCTAGAGACACACCTGGTTCAATCATACAATATCTGTTATGATCAAGCTAATATATGAAGGCATCGACTGTGTTTTATATGAAACTACGATGGACCACTATTGATTTCTTGAAAGAAATTATCGTTCGAAATTGTGCACAATGGAATGAAGAATTAAATTCCAATGCATGGAGCTAACGTCCAGCCGCGAGCGGAGAATGTAAAAAATTAAACGTTATTGAACGAGTTAATGAACAAACTTTGTAATAATTTATAATTCAATAGTAGATCGTGAAAAGTTCAATTTCCTAAAAAAAATTTACTCAATAAACTTCCCCTCATAATAATTGATAGCATTTCTAATATGCGATAATATGTTATCCTTTTTTACTACAGAAAAGGTTAATTACATGCCATAGCCCATGCTCTCCTTCCGTCAACATATTTCGAAATACAGCAACGAAATCAAAATACTGACATAAGAGATTAATCATAAATTAACAGAGTACCCTCAGATGTATATAATTCTGAATTGTTTAAATTGCGTTATCCACAATATCACGCATTGATGGAACAGGTCCTGCGATTCAAAGATTTGACGGGGGAAAGGTTGGGAATACAACCACCAGGTTAAGGACTCGAAAAATTGTTCAGGTTGCGACATTATTCACACAGGAATCTCTGAACATTCATCTCAAAAAAGAATGTTCGGCCATAAGTATAAAACTACAAACAAAAACTGAGAATAGTGCAGGCAAAGAGACGAACATGTCCCAACCTCTGATGATGGCTACTTGGTACCTGGAAGGTCCTCAGTATAGCAATTGTAATGTTAGAGTGTTGACAATGGTCGTCATGTGGGGAACAGCTCTGAATGTTGGGCGGTCTGCCCTAAGCTGACCCGTGGTCCTGGTGAGGCATAGGGGACTGAAACATCACACTTAGAATACGACTTGATGTCTCGCTCTACATAATAATAGTACAGATACTAATGTACAATCTATTATGAATGATTTATATATTATAATCTAATGTGATGTTATTGTTATTATGTCCTACTAAACTAGTCTAAGATTTCAAGGTATCTGTGCCAGCCAATATGTTTAATATATTAATATTAAACATATTGGTCGTGGGTCAGCTCCGAGATGTAAACATATACTTAATAACATTACTTAATAGAAATAAGGTCGAAATCTATAACTTAGGGATTTTAGGTAATCTCGTATAGGAATGGAAGATTCCTAAACTACAATGATATTTTTTCGGCATAAGGATGATTGTTGCTTATCCATGAGGACTATTAAATCAACATTCGAAAAGGTTGCTTTCAAATTCAGCAAAGCATAGAGTGCGGACTAACAGACAAATATATTTTAACATATACGTTGTAATACGTAGAAAAAATATTTCTGGAATATTCCGAGGAAGTTTTATTTATTGTACACTCTATTCAAACTGGAACTGTTTACACTACAGAGTATTCAGTATGAAAATTTTCGTGTCCACATTACTGAATTTCTCACACCTGAGCGTGCTCATAACGCGACTGTACAGTATATTCAGACATTTCTCTCACTTTTTCATAATAGAGAATATATTCTGACATTTTTTACGAAAGATAGTATATTCAGAATTCTCTGACTATTTGACGATGATATAGGTGAAACAAAATCTGTAGTGCATTATAAAACGAACTTCTGTCACTTGCATCAGAGTGTAATGAGTTGACTTTTCATCATCAAATTAAATGGAATCATGTAGAATTATTCCGATTGATACAAGAAAATTGAGAACATATACTTTCCTGATAAATAGAATATGTTGTGAAGTTTCTGATTCGGTAAGGCAATGTATTGATAGATATTAATTCAACATATGAAAAACTTATTCTCGATGCTGATATTATACTCAAATATACTTATAGTTTTCGATACAAATTGAAACCAATATAGACCCTTCAGATGAGTTGATTATGTCATGGCATTTCAGAACCAGTGAACATTCTTTTCGGAGAAAAATTATAACTTCCTTTTGTGATAGCATTGGATGGTAGTCAGCCCTCGGGAATCATTTTTCGTGAACACTATTGTTCCTTATTATGTCCACATTTCGCTTTGTTGAAGTTACTTTCATGAGAACTCTAACTTATATTCCTGTATTGCATGAGAAAATACTTTTCAATTGGCACACTGAGGTTGACGCATACTGACTTTATTCCTGTTGAACATAATGTAATGAAGGTTTTGTAAATAAATACCTATGCATCAACATTTCTCGTACGTTATGTAGGTACTATTTAGTTTTCAATTTCTTTTTAACTTGATTCATTTTGTGTCATTTGATCCTAACAATTTGTTCTATATGATTGTAGTACATTTCATTTCAATATTATATGGTATAAGATAATGAGATATTATAGTATGGCGAATACTAAAGACATTATTTCGGGAGCGTGTGCAGAATCCCTATTTGAGACTTCACATGAGAACAAACAACAAGCTTGTCACCCACTGCTTAATTAGATTCTTCATGGGCTCAAGATTGCTAGAAAATGTCAATTCGAAAACCAGGAATGGTGAATACCTCACAGTAATATCAATGTATGAAGAATTAGAGGAATGAATAAGGTCAGATGTATTTCAGTTCAGATATTTGTTGAAAGCAATAGCTGAATATATTATTGAGAACATTAAAATGATCTAATTCAATTTGCATTATTGTAGACAATGACAATACCAAGACTAAGGTGAACTTTGTCAGATCGGAACAATAGTGTTGGAGTCGACCATATGAACAGCACACAAATGATAGTGGAGTTTTTCTGATTTATTACAAATAACTGTATAGAATTGAGATTCGTTCGTGATTACACCTTCCGCGGACATATCAAAAATTGAAAAGTAGTTTTTCAGCTGAATGATCAAACTTATCCAAATTTTGTCCCCAATTTCCCATTCAATTTATTAATGCTCAGGTTCTAAAATCACGTATCTCATCACTTCTTCTACTACGATATGTTCCATCATACTCTTATCAGTCTTTGGAACATAATTCAACATTATTGAAATTTTTAATTTGGCTGGGATATAGGTATGTAGTTTTCCAGAGCCAGGTTATCCAATAACAATTTTTCCATAGAAATATTTTTGCTGCTTGGTTCTTTTCAGAAACGCCATTACCTCTGAAATTTTTGTTCAGTATTGCATCTGAGGCTGCTTGAAGTCTATCACTAGTATGTGATTTCAATCCCAAGATGATGTATGTTGCATTCTGAAAATATTTTCAATTCATGTCGAAGTACATATTATCGAATATTCTGGGCCCTGTACTACTTACGATTTCACTTGGAAATGTAACGAATTCAGATTATACAGTAGTTACTGCCTCTGGTTTCGCAGGTTTGCAGGTTGTTCACCGTTTCATCCAAGCTTGGTGTGTTTCCTTTCAGCTGGAAGATAGCTAGAGTCCGAACAATTCCAAAAAAAAGACAGTCCCTTCTTAATAATCATAGACTCATTGCACCATTATCTGTGATCTTTGGAGTGATGAAAACAGCAATCAAAACCGAGCTCAATCAATACCCAGATAGCTCCAAAATCGTGAATAATAAGCAATTTGGCTTTCTCCAGCTAAGATCGGTAGGAGACCTGCTTGCATACTTAACACACGTATGGCACAAATCTATTGAATAACATGGAGAATCTCTAGTTGTAGTATAGAATCAAGTCTGACGACAAATCATATGGTTTGTCGCGCACTATTTAGTTTTCTCTCAGATGGATCACTACATGGGGTGGTTGACGGAGTATCTTCTGATACAGTAGCTATTAACGCTGGTGTTTCACAGAGATCTATCTTGACACCAACTTTCTTCGGCTCCATATAAACGATATGTGATCACCTGTCCCGTTCACAGCTTTGCAAATGATGGTGCAATACATACACCTCTATCATCTAGAGCCTCTATACTATCCAATAAAGCCAGGGGAGCTGTGCAGAGACAGGTTAACACAAAAAATGAAGATCTGGCAAAGATTTTGAAATAGGGATCTGATAATCCAGAATAAATTAATGCAGCCAAAACTCAAGCTTGCGTCTTCTCCAGAAAGGCGAATCTCTCAATCCCTAATATGATGACATCATGTACAACTATTGCTATGAAGTCTCCCATATCCATGCTCAGGATCACGACCACCAACACCCTCTCATGGGACGATCATGTGAGGTCCATTGCGAAAACCGCTTCATGAAAACTTTGTTTTCTATTCTGTGCCAAGAGCTACTTTACATCCCAGCAGCTCCTCATAATCTACAAAGCACAGATTGATCTGTCCTGAAGTAACGTTCACATATTTGGAGTTCGGCTCCCAAACATACACTGAAGCTCTTGGATTATATCGAGAGGGGTGCTTGTTCATTTGTTCGATAATAACAAGATATTCGACTTCCCTAGAACATCGTAGAAAGATGTAAGATCTCTCCTTTTTCTATAGATATTTCCCTGGTCGATGTTCATCAGAAATCTCGTATGTCGTTCTACTACGGGAGATCCCAGAAAGGCGAACTAAATGAGCTGAAGCTAGTCACCTTTTCGTTGTCAAGCTCGAGACTTGCCGAACTTCTCCTTACCAAACTTCATACCGTCAAGAAAAATTCGGATGCATATCTCCTCTCTCAACATTCCACCACTACGATGTTTCAATCTGCAATGGAATGGAGAATTAAGTTATTGAAATGTGTGGGAATCAGCTCTTAACGTCGGGCGGTTTGCCCCAAGCTGACCCGTGGTCCTGGTAGAGGTATAGTAATTGAAACACTTATGAAAAAGAGTTAAACTTTACTAAAGTAGAGCTTGACGTCATTTAGACCTAATGTCTTGCTCTACATAATAACATATACAAATCAATGACATTACCGTCAATAACGATTGATGACTATTACCTCTATGAATGATGATGTATGAATAATGAATATGTATGCCCCACATAAGTATATATATAATATGTCATACTGTTATTGTTATTGTCATAGTTAATCCAGTCTGAGATGTCAAGGTAGCTAACAATATGTTTAATATATCGCATCAGTGAACTTATTGATAAGTGGGTTAGCTATGAGATCTAAACATATACTTAAAAACATTACTAATAGAAATAAGGTCGCATTCTATAATTTAGGTATTTTAGGTAAGCTTGTATAGGGATGGAAGATTCCTTTACTACACCTCCCAACGCGAGGTAAAAAAATTTTCAATTGACAGATTAACATTTTTTTTCCATTGACGTACCTTATTTTTATTTTACAAGAAAAAAATTCTTCCCTATCTAATCATAATATACAATATGTCCTTCACAAACTTTGTTCTTAGTTAATGATCATACATATACCGGCGGATTTTATTTCAATTTTTTTTCTTTCTTCAAAGCGCTCATAAATTCCTAATCCTTGAAATTCTTCATTATGCCTATCAGTCTAGGCTGTGAACCGGGATTTTAGCTATAATGAAAAAAAAACGTGTAGGTTCGAATCAAAAATTTTTTTGCATTAGCTTCAAGTGGTTCTCAGGATCATTCATATACCTTAAAACCTCTTGGGAACCCCAAACCCCACCCATTGGGGGCGAAAATAGTCAGAAATCTCCCTCAAATTTGCAACATGCCAAGTCTTGAATTGTATTTCCTACAGAAAAAGGTATTTTGGCATTTCGAGTACACCTAGTAGATTTTTTGGGTCGCTGAACACGAATCCGTAGCCAGATTTACTTGCAATACATCGTAGGGGTGGTCAAATCGACAAAATTGGCAAATTTCGCACTCCTAATATGTTATTTTGCAATTTACGTGTTTTTGGCATTTTGAATGTATCAAGGAGGTTTTTTGGGTCACTGAACACGAATCCGGTGACAGATTTACTTGCAATCCATTGTAGGGGTGGTAAAATAGGAAAAATTGGCCAATTTTGCACCCCTATCATGTTATTTTGCAATTTACGTGTTTTAGGCATTTAGATCGCACCTCGGGGGTTTTTTGGGTCGCTGAATACGATTCCGAAGTCAGATTTACCTAAAACTCATCGTTGGGGTGGTGAAATAGACAAAATTGGTCGAATTTGCACCCCTAATATGTTATGTTTCAAGTTACGTGTTTTAGGCATAAAGATTGCACCAAGGGGGTATTTTGGGTCGCTGAATACCATTCTGAAGCCGGATTCACTCAAAATTCATCGTTGGGGTGGTGAAATAGACAAAATTGGTCACCAACACCAAAATATTGGTATCTTGAAATAGAATAAAACGGTTTTCAAAATATATTTTTTTCCTTTTTACGTTTCTTTAGGCACAGGTATACAAAATCTCTAAGCCAGGTATAGTATATAGTATACCTATAGGTATTAATATACAGGCATCTATCTTTATACCGGCAGGTGCACTATTTTGTAAGTAACGTACCCATATATAATGTGAAAAAGGTAGATATAAGAAGGTGTGTTGTACTCATCATAATAATTGTTAAATTCGTTCTTTTTTTAATGCGTTGAGCCCCTTCGTATACGTATTTAATATACAGAAAACCAAAGACTGTATCCTTCTAAACTTATCTCATTTTACAGCCCTGAGATCGTTACACAGGTTACGTCCACATACATGTGCATGTGTTCAAACGTCGCATATGTTTATGACGTGGTCCACTGCTTGGAATGAGAAATTTTCTTTTCACCTTCTTATGTCGGACATAACAATCTGTTCAGTTTCTTTATAGACGACAAAGAACAACATTCTCTCTTGTAGCTGCATTTGTTTCACAGCGTTGATATTATTTTAGTTGAAATTTGTATTTTATATAGTTCAATTTATATTTCATTTTCTATTTTATGGTTCAAGAACCAACAAGAACGCACAAGCGTGTGTCAGTGTATGACAGTTGTAGCATTTAAGTGTTATCAATCAAGTGTTTTTTGAACATGAAAGTGTTGTTATTAAATATTTGTGTTCTTTTTCAAACAATTACTAATATTCCTATCCTCTTATTCTGAAAAAAGGAGAAAAATAATTTTAAAATGCAAAAATAATAAAAATTTAGAAGCGTGTCAAATTAGCCATTTTCGTAAATTTCCCACTCCTACGATGATATTCGAGTAAATCTGGCTTTGGAATCGTATTCAGCGACTCAAAAAACCTCCTTGGTGCACTCGAAATGATAAAAACACGTAAATTGCAAAACCACATATTAAGGGTGAAAAATTGGCCAATTTTGTCGATTTCACAACTCCAACGATGAATTTTGAGTAAATCTGGTTTCGAAATCGTATTCAGCGACTCAAAAAACCTTCTTGGTGCATTCGAATTGCCTAAAACACGTAAATTGCAAAACAACATATTGAGGGTGCAAAATTGGCCAATTTTGTCAATTTTACCACCTCAACGATGAATTGCAAGTAAATCTGGCTTCGGATTCGTATTCAGCGACCCAAAAAATCTCCTTGGTGCACTCCAATTGACAAAAACACGTAAATTGCAGAATAACATATAGGGGTGCGAAATTGGCCAATTTTGCCGATTTGATCACCCCTACGATGGATTGCAAGTGAATCTGGCTACGGATTCGTGTTCAGCGACCCAAAAAGCCCCTTCGGTGCACTCGAAATGCCAAAATACCTTTCCTTGTAGAAAATACAATTCAAGACTTGGCATGTTGCAAATGTCGCCCCCAATGGGTGGGGTTGGGGTTCCCAAGAGGTTTTAAGGTTTATGAATGATCCTGAGAACCTCCTGTAGCTAATGCAACAAAAATTTCTCGATTCGAACCTACATGTTTTTTTTTTCTTATTATCCACAGCCTGGACTATATTTCAGCAATAATGAAATTTTACACAAATCGACTACATTTCTCAACAATGCCCTTAGGTACAATGCCGATCGAAAGTGTAGTTTCATGTGAACAAAAAAAAATCATTTGTAACTCATATTACTGCTGTCATACTTTTTTACAACGTACCTAGGTCATATGCGAATCAAAGCTGCAGACTTATGTATGTTACAATTTATCTCCATTTCACCTTTATATACTCTTCTGTATATACTTCAATACTGCGCCTACAATTCATCTTCTTACTTTCCATTTACTTTCTCTTATGAGATATATATAATTGTCTTAGCTTAGTAATATATCTCAATTGTTCCATGAGTCACTGGATTGCCCTTGAAATACTGAATAAACTATTCGCTCGCAACTTACTTTGCTGATTCAAATGTTTGGTACTATACTTATTTACTATAATATGAATGAAATATGCTTTGTTGCAATATTTATATTATTGTTATGATTGAATGAAGTTATTTAATTGTACGCAAATCGCATTTCTAAATAATATGTAACCATTATTCTAAACCTATATTAATTCAATTTTAAAATTATTTGCTGTCATATTTATGACTATAATAATACTTGTAAAAAAAGTTTTTGAACCTCGTCAGATTTCCCAACTTCACTAATAAAATAATCTAACTTTATTGCCCTATCCTTATAACCATATTCAAAGAAATTCTGCATAATCAATGCTTTATATTATCATAATAAATGGTTTCCGTCCTGGAATAACCATATGTTAGCCATATCGTTGTTGCTCTAACAAATTATTTAATGGTTTTGTGGGATAATTTCCCTGGCAATAATATATTTGTTTAAACTAATTTTTAAACAATATGTATATGATTCTATACATAACTTTAATTATTTGATAAATAATTTACGCTAGTCTTACTACTTATCCAATATCTATTACTTTTAAACGTAATTTTTAATTGATACCGATTAATTAAGAAGAAATTGATAATATTCCTGTACTTAAATAATTACATCTTTGATAATGTAATTATTTGTTGATTATGTTAGTTAATAACTTAGTTTCAATTAAATTTAACTATTAAATGTTATATACTATTAAAATTACTTCAATTTTTTATCAATACTTCTAAATTTATAATCAATAAATTAAAATTCATATCAACATAACACTATTTCAAATTTCGCACAGCGGCGCATATTTGCGCGCTGTTCTTAAAAAAAAAATAAACCTAAAATTGTCTGGAACAGTCATTACTCACATGGTTAATAAATTTCGAAGCACTACACAAAGGTTGGTTGGCTTCTGATGCCTTTTTTCTTTCCCATTTTCCATTTTGAAATTTCTAATTCCAGTTCCCATTCTCCCATTCCAATTCCAAATCCGTAGTCCAAATCCAATTCCAAATCCATTTCCAATTTCCAAATTCATTCTGTCTCCTTGTGAAGCCATGTGGGAATCACGTATAGCCATGTGGATAGGAAACGGCCATGTGGGAATCACTCCCATATATACATATTCTTACTTTCGCTTGACAGGTTGCCAAGTGAGGAAGGATCACATTTGGCGATGTGGACATCAAAAAAAAAATTTTAGTACTCTTCCATCCTTGAAATTTCTATTTCCATTCCAATCCAAGTTGCCTTCCCTTGAAGAAAGGGACTGGCAGAGATCACCATGTCGGAATCACTGCCGTATGCGTCCTTGTGGTTCCTCTCCCTATTTTCCGTAGAAAAAACTGGTAGAGATCACCATGAGTGGGGATCAGCTATGGCGATATGGGCAGGAAGCAGTTCGTCTCTTTTTTTTTTCCCTCAGAAAAGACTGGCAAAGGTCGCCATGTGGGGATCAACTATGGCGATATGGGCAGGAAGCGCTTCGTCTCTTTTTTTTCTTTCTTCAGAAAAGACTGGCAAAGGTCGCCATGTGGGGATCAGCTCTTAACGTCGGGCGGTTTGTCCTAAGCTGACCCGTGGTCCTGGTAAAGTATAGTAATTGGAACACACACTTATGAAAAAGAGTTAAACTTTACTAAAGTAGAGCTTGACGTCATTTAGACTTGATGTCTTGCTCTACATAATAACATATACAAATCAATGACAATACCGTCAATAACGATTGATGACTATTATCTCTATGAATGATAATGAATATGAATGCCCTACATAAGTATATATATTATGTCATACTGTTATTGTTATTGTCCTAGTTAATCTAGTCTAAGATGTCAAGGTAGCTAACAATATGTTTAATATATCGCATCAGTAAACATATTGTTAAGTGGGTTAGCTATGAGATCTAAACATATACTTGATAACATTACTAATAAAAATAAGGTCGCATTCTATAATTTAGGGATTTTAGCTAATCTCGTATAGGGATGGAAGATTTCTATACTTCAATAGTTATAATTAATGAAAACTACCATGAAAAGAGCATATCATTATTTTAGTGATAAGAGTCAGTTATCTTATAACATGTGATATGTATATCAAGCAGAATAATGTCTGAGAGTATATTCTACAACAAGTTTGCAATGGCTCATATTGCACACGAGTCGAAGTTTGTAGGCCGAAGCCAAAGGTGAGGGCTATTTGAGAAATTTCACAAAAACGTTATATTTGGTATGGCAAAATATCAATAATTCATTATCAATATATCTCATTATCAAAATATCATCTTAAAATACTCTGTAAGAATGTATATTCTATAACTGCTTTCTACCAATCAGAAACAGTTCAGTCGCTATCTGGTGATAGATACAGTCTGTCAGAATGATGTATGTTCCAACCAAATCTTTGATCATATAATAGATACTTTCTCAAAGCATGTTGAAGAAAGAATGTATTGTCAATTGTATAATATCGTGTAATTGGTGTAGATAATAATAATATTGATATACCACTTGAACAAGATAAGGAATATGTACACATTCGAAGCAGCATACTATAACCAAAAGTTATTAGAAAAAATTTATGATGTACTGAATATAAGGATACCTTTCGTGCTTTTAGCATGCAAATCTGCAAGCAAGTTCTGATGGGTTGTTGCTATTCAAGAGGACGACACGTGCTAACAACAATAGGAGGGAGCATATTCTGGAATCATTTACAATAAGACAGTAGGAATCCGCATGACCTCCCAAGGTACTACTGGCAAGGCAAAAACCTATGAAGGGGGTCTCACTAATAGCCCTACTCCCTAAATGAAATATATCCAACAATAAATGAATAGGAATAATGGTAGAATATCATTATGTACTCAAAATAATTGCAGAACACAAACGAAATGAACGTGCCTGCATAGTGCTTAATAATATTGAATCATTAACAAACAAATGAAGATGAATGAATTGAAAAAATTAAAATGAATTCGAAAGTTATCATAGCTATGTTCTTCCTCCATCTTATTGAACAGTATGCAGAACAACATTAGTAGAATTAATATCACTTCACTGCTTCACACATATAGTTCTGTTCTCGACGTTCAATTCCTTCGATAGAGTTATTACTAGCCTTTCCTCCTTCAGATGAGTACAAACATACAATATATCACGACATACAATTACTTCGGTATTTACACACTAATTTTGTAAGAGACGTAATTATATTGGTGATAAAGTTTATGGAATTCTCAGTGGACTATGTTGACAATATGGAAATTTATAATTATTAAGCTAATTGTTTCATGGAAATTAATACTGTGGTGATGTAATCTTTCTGGATATTTTCCTTCTTTGTTCTTCAACAGATTCTTTCTACGTGAACCGTTTGAACGGTCATAATGTGATTATACATTATGAAAATTGAATTTGGCAGAACCAGTCCTGTTCAATACTGCAGCTTCAACTCATTAGTAACTCTGTTGCTAGAGACGATTACATCAAGTTGATAATTTATGCTTTTTCCATTCATTGATTTCATTGTATGGCATAATTATTAGCTCTTATGTTGAGCAGGTAATTATATTCAATTCTTGCACATGACATAATTGACAGCAATAATCACGATACATATGTTTGATTGCGAGAGCATGCTACCTTCTATTAACACCTGTAATCTCAACAGACGGTACGTTTGTAACGAATTGCCAAGGCGGAAAGCATGAACTCCAACCCAATTACAGCAATTACCGTTAGTAAATCACTAAATCTTGAGACAGATTAGTCGTTTTCGAAACCACAAACCCTGCTTTATGTCGGTAGGGACTATACTCTTGCCTTAAACTTGGACATTCTTGAAAGTTGGCGGGACCGCGGGAAACATATTTCACTGCGTTACCGGGCGGAACCTCCACCACCGTTCGCAGTGAACCGCGTCGTGCACTGTGCTTCCCGGGGGCTTCACGCCTTCCATATTGCTTTTGCCTCTCTCGTAGAACATTGCCGACGGCAACTTCGCTACTTGTTTGCTGCCGTATTTATTTTCAGTTTCTCGTTTTAATACAAAATATGCGCCTAAGGAAACATTCGAATGACAGTATACGGAATAAGGTCTGTAAATATCAAAGTATTTGTTCTTACGTCGAGACAAATTATTTCATCCTGGTGTCACACTAGAATGAGAAGGACTCATTCTAGATGCGGTATTTGAAGGAACATTTCACAATATTTAGATGGAAAAACTCCGAATTCTCATTGTTATTGTATTGCATCCATTGTTAGTTAGCGTTAGTTAGCGCAATTGTTACTATTTTCAAATGCTACGTGAGTCTATGGTTCGAAAGATTTTTTTAGTTTTCAATATTCTAATATCGAATGGTATATTTCCAGATAAATGAATTGTAGCAGTTGTTGAAGTTATTCACAAGAAAAATGTCTTTTCTAATTACATCCCCATCTTTCTGTCTAAATTTAGTAAAATCTACATAAATATTATGGTAGTGCTTAGCCTTCCGGTACCGGTACCCGAATAACATAATAGTCCAATCGCTATTTCATATAACGAATTGAATATTGATCCTGCATCAGCGGTACAAGCCGAAATGATAATCTGGTTTTGCATACTTTGCTTTCAATAATAGCCTAGGTTCCAAACTCCAAGCGGTGAGGTTATCGCAGGCTAGTTTGTTGTATCTTTCACGAGTTTTCTCATCAAATTTTCATATATTTTTGATAATACTAGGTTAAGAGGTATCTGTACCGGGAGGCTAGCCACAGCGAAATATTATTCACACACAGAATGAGTTTACACAGTACAAAATTTGACCGGTGTAAACTTTCACACCCTATTGTGGTGTAAGCATTCTTCACTATATGGTGTTAAGTGCTGAACCCGTCAAAATTACTCTACCAGAAAAACTCCGTTTCAACACCTACCTAAACTTAACTTCGATAATACACTGTATGGATTTGTATTGAATTCGCAAATGGTTAAAACAGCACCTATCGACCGATCAGCTCACTACTTTACGAGCTCAGTTCAGTCAGTTCCTCCCGCATTGGCCTTGTGTCGTACATAGTCAAACCCGCCATTTTGCTGCTGAAAAATTTTTCATTGCATGTGTACTGACTTTTTCACAGTAGACACATTGACTATTGATCAGGTTAGTTGTTTACGTGCCTTTATCAGTATCTTGCTCTTAGTCGATAGAGTGAAGTGAAATAATATCGCTTTTTATCAAAGTTGAATCCCATAACCTCCAAAAGTGAATGTGTTTGTACAAAAATAAGGAATATAAAGACTTCATTCTGAAAGGTAAGAATTTCATATTCATAATTTTTATACTTAGGTAGGTATATGCACATCTATGTACATCTGAATTGTGTCATAACGAAATCCTTGGCATGTATATTTTCATATTATATACACGACATACACGAATTCGCTATTGGGTTACAACTTGGGAATTTGGTTTGTGATCATGCGCAGTTAGGATCTTGTTCTATTAAAACAAATGGTACCAAAAAATTGTGGTTGCTGATGCTGAATAGAATAAGAAATTAGAAATTGAGAGAGGATTATTGAGAAGATGAAAGATAACGAGACGTCCACTTCAGTGTTGCTGTGGCTACGAGCTTTTACGTACGAAACCGTTTTGCCTAATTCTATATAACTACTATAAAATACAGTGGTGACAACAGCTGTCCGATTTTATTGGTTCCACCATGTTCCAGCAAATAAGGCAACTCATTTGTCTTTTCTACATAGACAATACAGTTGTTCAGTACTAAAGCCTCTTGTATCTAATGGGGTTATGGGTGTTGACAGTTTTGACAAAATGTAAATAAATACTTAACAGGGAAACAAAGACCTCAAAATCAATAATCCTCCATTTATTAATCAAATGTTAATCACCATACATTACTTTTCTAGAAGAAAATATAAATCGTATAAATAATATGCACATGAACAATATGTGCACATGAAATACAGAACAACTATAAATTGAACAAAGTAAACAGTCAAAGCACAGTATAATATACTGTGGTGAAAGTGGTATATGGTGCAAAACTTTTAAGGTTGTTTTGTCTTTGCGCAGAACAATTGAGCTAAATTATTTGCCGAAACATTGCAGTTTGAACTGTTTGTCGCCAATATTTTTTATAGTCACTGTACCATAACCTAACTTTCAATTATTGAAACACTTAACCTAACTCGGCCTAGATTCACTTCTTGTCTTGAATCAACCATTTTTAATGAAAGGAGGTTTGAGAAATATAAAATGAGGTCTCACTAGAAATCGAACCCAAGTGGTCTTGTTACCAACGCCAATCGACATTGACATTTGCTGAGGCAATGCCGATTGGCGTTCGTAATAAGCCGTCTTACTAAGGTACTCCAAATTGCAGAAGCGAAGTTCGAAACTGGACGGTAATCTTGGGTATTGCAGCACATGCACACTGGCGAGACCTTCTGAAAGATAACCTAAGTCGGTTCACTTGGGGAGAAATCAGTCCAAGTTATTTCATTCATGTTTGTTTTTATAAGCAAAAATTTTCTTGCAAAACCATTTATTGAGATATTTATCATATTATTGGGCACTGGTCATCTTCATTTTCAGGTCTTGAAAAATTTGCCATGAACCTCTCCAAATCAGAAGAAACAGCTGTATCCGAATATGAAGGTACTGGTGAGACTGGCTGTCTCATTGATGAGGACGAATTTTCAAACCTCCTGGAGCAGGCGGAGAAAGGATTTAAATTCAAAATAATTGAATGCGTGGAGAACTGACACCGAATGAACATAAATTATTCAATTAATTCATTGGTAAACTGAATCTCTTAACTCGTAGAAGTAATGAATATAACAAATTATTTATTTTCCGAAAATCAGACTTTCATAATCTTTTTGATTTATTGAAAAATATGTACATCTGGAAGTGGTGCAATAGTATAAATATGTGGGTTCATCTAGCAATGCTAGATGTTGTGGATTCTAATCTTAAAAAATAAAAGAATAGATAGAAAAGTACGCAAGAATGTATTTCGAAAGCCTAGGAAGCCTAAATTATGTAACTGTGTACCCATTTAACCGATGCTATATCTCTAACCGTTTCTAAAACTCCTGTACCTATGTAACAGGCTGTTTTTTTTGTAAATAATAGCATGTTTTAAAATATTCCTACGTTTCAATAATGTATTTTGAAATTTAAATAAGATATCTTATTATTTCGCTTCTAAATAGGTAAAATATTATATTAACATTTTTTTGTGTAACTATTCAAAAATAAAAGATATTTATATATAAGTTACATTATTCTTTGCTATTTTTAAACTGATCAAATTTTTGAAGTCCACAAAAATAATCAGATCATGAGTTCTTAGCTGCTATCGCAATCTAAGGGCGAAAAGCCTAAAGTAGGTTTTGAAGAAACACAAGAGTGACAATGATATGATTCTGAATACTTTTGTGGTCTCTTTATATATTTAGTCCTCTCTACTCCAATATAGAAAATGTCCCGCCAATCTCAATAATTGTGGTTTACTGAATCTGATAACCTTTCATAATTTTGTTTCTCAAGAAATGTTATTGTATTACACCATAATTGATTTGTTATTTTGATAACGTAATTCGAGCTAAAAAAAATTTGCTTGTGTGAAATTCAATATCAATTTGTTTCACAACTGAAATGATCATTTTGGTACAAAAATATGAACTTATTTTCAGGTTACATTTAGTTTTTTATTCTTGTCACATATGATTGAACTAGTAAATAAATGAAGAAAATATTATTGGTACCAATTTAGCAACTATAATATGTCGCCACTCCATTTGGTGTATACATTTATAGCAATTTTTGGTCTTAAAATGACCACAAGAGATGAATTGCACACTCTATTTAGTGTCAAAAATTCGAACTTTCATCAGTGTTGAATCGACCATCTAAGATGAGTTCCATACTCCATATGGTGTAAAATATAAATAATTGATAGTGTAAGATTTACCATTTTTAATAGTTGTGTACTCTGTTTGGTGTTAAAAATCGACACCGTGAACGTTGAATTCGCATTATATCTGGTGAAAAAAATGCACCATAAGGTGCTCTTCATACACCGCAAAAGTTATGTTTTTACACCTCCTCGGAGTCAAATTAACACTTCAGAATTTCAAATTTGAACAATTACTGGTGTAAATATATTCACCGCTGAATGTCAATTGAACACTGCTTATATGGTGTTGATTTTACACCAAATTGGTGTGGATAAATCTGGACCACGCGTGGTGTTATTTTGGTGTCAAATTTCGCTTCGATTTTTTACTGTGTAGCAAGAACCTAAGAACTGTTAATGAAATACTTCTCAGAGACTCTAATCCCAGCAAAGAAACTGAATCTACGTCCACTAGACCTATCAAAAGCTTTTGATAACTCTATCTATCACTCGGTGCTTATGTGAGAACGAACTGTGATCAATCGATCAATAGGTTTCCTTACATTTGTTAGCTTTCGAACGATTCTGCGGGTCTAATATATGATTGTAGGAACAATATATTGAAATAGCATTAGACGTTCAAAATTTTAGAAGCAAACAATGAAAGACTTTCAGTTATACCCTAGGTTACACTGAAATTTTATCTATAATATTAGACTTCCGCGGATTACTAATGTTGGAAATTTTCGGCTTCCCGGATGGATTCCACATCATAATAGCATGATTTGATCCCGACGTCTTGTCAACCATTACACGTAGCATCTTCGCGCTCGATCTGAAACGGTTCCTGTTCAAGCATCAAGCCTGTCCTGAAGATGCAACCTGTAATGGTTGACAGAACGCCAACGTCGTGTCATGCTATTGTCATCCGGAATCCATCCGGAAGCCTATATTTCACTGAAATTTGATTCATATGGTCTACATAATGAATTTTACAACGCTATGTCTTATACTGATACCTGCTGTCAAGTTTATTTTGGGAATTAATCGCACTATGATATAAACTAGTTTAGGTCTGGCATACCTAATGTCACATGAACTATCCATAATTTGACAGAGTAAACACATAATAGTATATTAAAGAACGAGTTTCCTAAGACTCGTCTTAAAGCACGAATTCAAGTTTAAAAAACGTTTTTTTAAAGAATGAGTGCTTCAAGTCTTAGGAAACGAGTTGTTTATACTATTTTTTGTAATTTGCCCTTTTTATTCTGTTTTTGAACAAAAATGTTTAATTTAGTCCATTTAAGGATTTTTATGGTGGTTTTAACATCTTAATTTTGAAAGTGAAAATTTGATTTAGTGGTTCTGTGATCGCTTTTCGTTTTATCAAAATTCTGTCACAAACCATGAATATGGAATAATAACACCAGAAAACGACTATTAGTACAAATATCTAAACCATATTGTGTATTAGCTGAAATCAATTTTTCCAGTGGACACGTCGGCGACTTTCTCTTCTTGAGTTGTTGACGCTCGACACTGTCATTTAAACTGACATAATGATGACAAGATAATTCCGCATCAAGCTCGCCAACGTAAAAATTTTCGTAAAAAGTTCCGTGCTTTTTTGGATATTAAGACACGGCGAGTGATGACGTTGCGTTAGTTAATGGGACAATTAGAAAATCAAAATGGAGGCAAATTACAAGAAATATACTATAACACTATATAGAACATAGCACACTAGTCCGCTATTTTGGAGCCTGACAGTTACTGCCGATTGTATATAAACAATACTTAACCAGTCAATCCTGAAATTGCAGACAATAGTGCAAACGCATAAGATTGTGAATGTTAGTAAGCTCCAATATAGTGAACAAATCAGCGTACTTCTGAGCAGTGCTTTTAAATAGACTGTGACGTCACATGATAATGTTACTTGAATCTTGAAATTCGAATTACTAATACATAATTAGGCGTTATTCAAATGAAGAAATAAAAATTGAAGAAGTTTAGTCTCAACGATATCTTTACCTTAATTCAGTTGCATCAACAACTTATGAAAAAACTATTATAAACAGACTTACAGATCGCGCTGTAAAATTATCACAGCCAAAGAACCGTCCCAAAAAAATTGAAAATAGTTCGTAATACACTGGGAATGAAAACACTTTCAATTGTATCATTAGAGAAAGAGAAATGAGAATCGATAATGGTACGTCATATATAAATAAGATAATTAATACACAATTCTCGGGAAATAGGTCACATTGACACATATATTTTTATTTTTACCCTCGTCTTTACGTACGTTTCGGTCTCACGACCATCATCAGAAGACTTATTAATACAATAACCTGATTATTTAGAAATACTGTAATAACACAAAGCGTCCTTATCGCACAAATTTCGTTTAAATGCCAACGTCGCGAAACGAACGGAGACATGAAATCGGAACTATAACACAGCAATGTTGCAGCGTAAAAATTAAAAATCCACTATTAAGTAGAATCATCAATAAATACGAACACATTTCATAAATGTCTGCGAGAGACTAACAGACAAAGAGTTCTATCTTCTTTGCTAACAGACGAGACCATCTCAAGTGTTCATTTAAGCGCCAGATGTCATAATTTATTAGGTGATAAAAGAAGGTCTCTGGCCTGTGAGAAATACTTTAGCCAAATCTACCTAAAGTAAACTTTTACATTATAAGGACGTAAGTAGGAATTTGCAAGAATATTAATTAATTAAATTAGTATAAATATGACTTAGTGTTTGAACGTCACTCCTATGATTAACAGACTTGGAGTCACGTTTTATATGAATCATCTCCAGAATAGATCTTTTATAATAATTGGTTTCCTTAGTTAAAATATTAACATTCTTGTAATCAAATTGATGGTTATAATCAAAGCAATGTTTAGCAAGCGCGGTGGAATTTTCTAAGTTGTTTCTTGTGCTATACTTATGGCCATACATTCTTTTTTGTAAATATTGTTTAGAGATACCAGTATAGGTCCCATCACAATCTAAACAATTTAATTTGTATACTGTGTGGGTTTGTTTATCTTTAGGAATTACAGGTTTTAGATTTGAGGAATATTTCCCAACACAGTTAGTAGGTTTATGCGCTACGTTTATATCATACTTTTTCAAACATTTCTTAATATGATAGATATGAACATTAGGCATGATGCAGATGGAGAAATAAAAACTTCGTGGTTTACTAAAGAAGTTTGGTCTCAACGCTATCTTCACTTCAATTCCGTTGCACCAACTTGTTATAAAAAAAGCGTCATAAACAGTCTTACAGACCGCGCGGTTAAATTGTCCCACCCAGAGGACCGTCCCAAAAATCTAAAAATTGTTCGTAATACACTGGAATTGAATGGCTACCCAAAAACTTTTTTCAATCCTATTATTAAAGAGAGAATAAACAAAATTTATAATGGATCGTCATATAAAAATAACGTAAAAGGTAATTCAGACAATTATATAACTTTACCATACATTCCGGAGACCTCAGAGAAAATCAAAAAATGTTTGAAAAAGTATGATATAAACGTAGCGCATAAACCTACTAACTGTGTTGGGAAATATTTCTCAAATCTAAATCCTGTAATTCCTAAAGATAAACAAACCCACACAGTATACAAATTAAATTGTTTAGATTGTGATGGGACCTATACTGGTATCTCTAAACAATATTTACAAAAAAGAATGTATGGCCATAAGTATAGCACAAGAAACAAAAACTTAGAAAATTCCACCGCGCTTGCTAAACATTGCTTTGATTATAACCATCAATTTGATTACAAGAATGTTAATATTTTAACTAAGGAAACCAATTATTATAAAAGATCTATTCTGGAGATGATTCATATAAAACGTGACTCCAAGTCTGTTAATCATAGGAGTGACGTTCAAACACTAAGTCATATTTATACTAATTTAATTAATTAATATTCTTGCAAATTCCTACTTACGTCCTTATAATGTAAAAGTTTACTTTAGGTAGAATTGTCTAAAGTATTTCTCACAGGCCAGAGACCTTCTTTTATCACCTAATAAATTATGACATCTGGCGCTTAAATGAACACTTGAGATGGTCTCGTCTGTTAGCAAAGAAGATAGAACTCTTTGTCTGTTAGTCTCTCGCAGACATTTATGAAATGTGTTCGTATTTATTGATGATTCTACTTAATAGTGGATTTTTAATTTTTACGCTTCAACATTGCTGTGTTATAGTTCCGATTTCATGTCTCCGTTCGTTTCGCGACGTTGGCATTTAAACGAAATTTGTGCGATAAGGACGCTTTGTGTTATTACAGTATTTCTAAGTAATCAGGTTATTGTATTAATAAGTCTTCTGATGATGGTCGTGAGACCGAAACGTACGTAAAGACGAGGGTAAAAATAAAAATATATGTGTCAATGTGACCTATTTCCCGAGAATTGTGTATTAATTCATACGTGGGTCAAGAATCTTTATTTATAAATAAGATAACACGGTAATGGAGATAATTTTATATCTTCACCATACATTCCGGAGACCTCAGAGAAATCCAAGGAATGTTAAAAAAAGTATGAAGAAAGGGAAAACTGAACGGGTGGCAGAATGAAAGATTCCATAAGAATGGAAATCGTAATATTACATTTTCTTGTTATCAAATTTCTTGCAAACTGAGGTCTTATTCAACTATTATTTGGATGACGCTTTGACGTGATTGGCGGAGATCCTTTATCAGGTGCGAAAAACTAGCATCATAAGCCGACAGGAGCGCGGGTGGTGAAGTAGGTACTTATCTTAGATAACATTACAAGTATGAGTATTTATACGTTTCCAGGCTATCAGGATCTTGGGTCCTGAGATACAAAATTAAAATTGAGGAATGTGCCTCCCTATCCTTGGGCATAACAAAGAACCGTCACCATAGAATTTGGGAGACACAAAAATTATGGTGGGACCTTTTGCCATAGTATACAAATTTCTATAACATGATACGTCAGAGTTTGTTATGCCTTTTATCGCACTCTTACTTAATGAAAGCACCCCTACAGAGTTTTTGAACATATTCACAATATAATGCACATGAACTGAACCAGAGAGAAGATGTTAACGTCTGAACCAACACTACATTTGTTAGAGGGTCTCATAAAAACATGGAAAGGCTGAGGAATGAACAAATTGATGATTGTATAAAGACTGCAAAAGAAATAGCGCAAAGCTTTGGAGTGCAACCAACTATGGTACCGCCAGGATCCTCAGGAGAAAGAAATTGAGTGAAGGGTCGGCGCAAAATGGAGGAAGAAGTTTCCCTGTACTCTAATATGAAAGGAATAATCGATGTGATACTGATTCTGTTGAAAGATACAATGAAGAGTTCAACTGGATTCAACATCTTTTCATTTTCTGAATTGTGAAGAATGCTCAACTGATGACTGATATAGAATTTGTACTGAAAATCCAGACAGTAAATACAACACAATACAAGAAGCAGGTTTGCTAGACTCTTTCACAAATGAGTGCTTAACAATTAGTATAGCACTATATCACCCTCAATTACATCAATAAACTGCGAGAGGATGCAAACTGAAGATAATTAAAGTTATATCAGATCAATAATTGTTCAAGTCGTTCTGACAATCTTGCAATACTCTCTATAGAGAGCCAAGAAGCTTTCATGAACAAAATCGAGGAATTGAATTATGTGAATATCTGCATACAAGTTTGCTAATGTATATTGTTCAATTTATTCAGACGTTAATATAAAATATGTATTGAGTATTATACAGTATCGGAAATAATTCTTCTGGGGTATAGACATAAATCTACACATGCAACAAGGAACGCAATGATATGATAATACCACATAAACAAGAGAGACGCACTGCTATGCGCACCTCCCCTTACCCCACCCGAGGCGTTAACTGCTACTCGCACATTCGCCCGACTGGTGCTGCAATGATACTGACGTCCTACGTTCTGAGCTGACCGGCCTGAAATTGTAATGCTCTCTCTATCATATAGCAAGCTATTCTTTACGCTCTCATGAAGCCACCATACCCAAGATAAATAATTTCCGAACCTGTATATAACTGTATTACTGCTCATCAAATTTTGGAATATAGGTGTAGGGTCGGCACGAGTCTGACTTGCATCCCCTCAGAAAATTCCTAGATCCGACACTAACCGTACTGCGAAATTAGTTTCCTATCATACTCATGGAATAAATGTCAGTAAGCATACAATAATGAATTTGGCGACGTCATGGAATCAGAAATAAATCCCCTTCCTGAATACTGGAGCTCTTGATACTAGGGCCCCTGCTGTACATTATCTCCGTAAACGATCTTCCTACAGTATTTGAAGAGAGAATACCATGATATGCCTAAGATATTTTTTTCGGAACCAAGCCTTGCTAACATACAGTGTAAAATAATTCATTCATTAGCTGTTGTAGATTCTTCGTTCACAAAAAATACCTAAAATCATAAAATATTTGAGACTAGTTCAATAGAATCCGACAACATATTTAAAATTTCAATGATCAACTGGTACTTACCGATGATATTATCTTTGATATCTGCCTCGATTCTCCAGATTAGATTGAATTCAAACCATGTTGAGGAAAATATTTCAAAAGTCTTTTATCCTTTCCGAACTATTATTATGATATTTTGTGAACACTGAAATCTCTCTCAGCATATTAAGCCCATGAAAATTCTTGATTGAGATATGTAATAATTTAATGGGGAAATGCTGAACAAATATATAGAATTTTTTATTTTGCAAAATATATGTGTTAGAAGCTTCAAATATGAAACCTCAGAAACGAGGATTGGCTGAATAAGTATGCGACCGGGATATTTATTAGAAATGGCAAACTCATATTTCCGGTAAGGCAGTGTTGTATGCGGTTCTTACCTATGAAATGTTATATAATGGGCTCTATTTTTCTTTGTCTTTAAAATTGTGAACATACACCAGCTGAACAACTAACCATAATCGTTGTTGAATGTTTCAATGCACAAAACACTATTTTTTGTTCAGTTTACAGTTTGTTCAGAACACAATACTCACAATCGAATATATATGAGATACGAGCATTCAAAACACAAATCATTGGAATAAAACTCTAGATTTCACAAAAATAACCACAAAGCATCAAGAATCAAAAATTAACCTGTCGTTCATGGTCGCTTGAAATGAACTCTCACATCCCGTATAATACTCTTCGCAGGCAAGGTCCGAAGAGTATACTGCATCTACTTGAACTGTTTCTAGATTCATTTGAAACAGTTCTACAGCAAAAATTCCTTCACCATAGTATTTTTCATCGAATTTTGAGCAACTGCCTGCTTTCTGTCTGGATGTCCGTCACAAATTGGTTGTGTTTCATATACAAATGTTGACAAAAAATCGTTTGCTGTTCGATGAAGAATTCTGTCGTTCTTAGGGAAATCATGTTATTAACACACTTTTCTAGAGGATTGAAAATTTGAAAAATTTGTGACTTACAAAGCATATATTGAATCAATTGAAAAATTCCAAAGTGAATTTAATTTACTTCAAAACTGCGTTCACCCAAATTTCAACAAAATCCTTCAACAACAACAACAACAAAAGCAATTATTGAAGTAATCATAAATGTACACCGTACATCAGTTTATAACGAACGGCGATGTGGTCTAGGGACTAGGATTCCCGGTTGCCACTGAGTAGACTCGAGTTCGATTCTCAGAGCCAGAAACTTGTTTTTTGTACATTTTGTTGAAAATATTAATTTTAATATTATTTAGTTGTGTGAAGAAAAATTATTTATTTCTTCATACGAATACGGAGAGGAGAGTATCTCATAGAAAGTGAAATGATTGAATAGAAAAAGGAACTAAATCAAATGATTTGCGAATAATTACTTTGTCACGCCATTATTCAACTATTCTCCAACCAGCAACACATTTCTAGCTTATATTACACATATCCTACCCTACACTTCTTCCTGAGATCTTATTATCTATGGTTAACAGCATATTCAAACTAAGGAATCTTGGAAGCTTTAAGATACCCTACTTCAAAAAATGAAATGTACCCACACTAGTCTCAGAAATCTTAAGTCTTTGTGTACGAGCAAAGCTGATATGTATCTCTAATTGACGAGAGACCAAAAATACCCTTATGTGTGAAAAATATGAATATACTTGGTGACCTTTGAATAATATCGAAGTTCCTGTTATAAAAATATCATAAGTAACCGATGGGTATCGAAACATCACCACAGCTCACGTTAGAAAAATGACTGAAATCGATTTTGGTCGCTGTTCATAATATAGCTATAATGTTTCTAATTCTACTCTTATATATGTGAATTTCAACTAATCTAGATGAATGTCATCGATATTCTGACTGTAATATGATGTTATTTACTTTTGATATCAAAGAAATCAGATAGGAATGCCATTTTAATTTATTGTAATGGTAATAATTATACTTCAGAAGTTTGAGAATAAAACTCAAATTTTACACAAAACTTTTAACATTTAATTTAAAAATGCTGACAAATTGTTTCACCACACTGTGGCATTATCAAAGCGAGGAGTTATCAACTAAAGCTGAATCTAAAAGTATGTCCTTAAATATCAGGGATCAGAATGTGGTGCAAATTGAGGGATGGGGGTGGATAATGGTGGGAGTGTGTTTACAAAATTGTTAACAAGCGGTGAATTATATGTGTCGATTTGATCATTTAATATTACATTATTATTGTTTTTTGCGTGTTTCAAAATTTCTATGGATTCTAATATATTAAGTTTATGTCCTTTTTCCTGAATATGTAGAATATCAGGATTAAGGGTGAAATTGTGGTTATGTTCTAACAGGTGATTTGCGTAATTAGAGTCTTCTTTTTTGAGCCTGTAACTTCTCAAATGTTCATTGAACCTTACGCTGAAACTGCGTCCAGTTTGTCCTATGTACAAAGCACTACAGTCATCACATCTCAGTCTGTAAACTCCAGATTTCTTTAAGTTTTCTTTTTTAGATTTCGAGTTATTAATATACGAGCATAGGTTATTTGTTGTTTTAAAGGCGACGTTTTTATTCTGTTTTTTAAGGAATTGAGATATTTTTAGTGAATGTTTACCTAAATATGTTAGACATGTGAAATTTGATTTTGTATTATTATTAATTTGCGGATAAATTATGCTTAAGGCTTTTTTATTGAGTTTATTTTGGAGTATTTTATTAATTATCTTGACATTATAACCGTTATTTTTGGCAATATCTACGATTCTGTTTAATTCTAAATGGAAATTATCTTTACTTAATGGGACATTAATTAATCTATGTATCATACAATTATATGCTGCTAGCTTATGTTGTTTTCCATCTCTAATGTGAATTCTAAGTAAGTGTAAGTTGTTGATATAGGTGAGAAAAGAATTTATTTGACGGTTACTGCCTGTATAGCAAGCGATTACGTCGTCAACATAGCGATACCAATATACAAACATGTGCTGAAAATTGGAATTTAAAATCTTAGTTTCCAAGTAATTCATAAATATTTCTGCTAGCAACGGAGATAATGGCGAACCCGTGGGGAGTCCGGTGTTCTGTTTGTAATATTTATCGTTAATTGTGAAATAATTTTGGTCTATGCAAAGTGAGATTAAACTTAATATTTCCTGTGTTATTGCCGGTAAAGTATTATTGCGGATTAAAAGATCTTCAATTAGAGTGATGGTCAATTGTGTGGGAATACTTGGAAAAAGGTTCTTGACATCAAAAGATACAAGTTTGATATTTGTCTTTAGTTCTACATCTTTTATTTTTTCTATTAACTGGAAAGAGTTTTTTATACTGTATTTAGGTTTAAAGTTTGTATATGTTGATATTATGTTGACTAACTTTTCCGCTATTTTTTGACAGGGTGCATTGATATATGAACAGACGGGTCTTATGGGAGTATCATCTTTGTGAATTTTTAATAAACCATAAAGAGAAGGTGGTTGAGGATTCATGTTCATTAAACGAGGCTTCTCATATTCAGTCAAAATATATCGGATATTTTTGAGAGAATTTTTAATATTTGCCTGGAATTTCATTGTAGGGTCTGATTTTAGTTCTATAAATTTTGTTGGATCTAAAAATTGATCAATTTTTTCTAAATATGTAGGTTTATCTATTGCAATTATTGTATTACCTTTGTTGGCTTTAGTGAACACGATATTATTTTTAATTGTCTTTTCATTAAGTATTTTAGCAATTTTAATTTCTGGATTTACGAATTTGCTAGAAGTTAATTTAGTAGAATTTATCAGTATATCGCTTGCATTATATTTAATTTTTGTTTCTGACTGTTTGAGTGCAACTTCTGTTTCAACAGTAAGGTTTTCAAAGTGTTTATTATTGGGTTTAAATGGGATATTATATTTAAGGCCTTTGTTAAGTAAATTGATTTCTGACACACTGAAAGTTACTTCTGATAAGTTTACAAATCTACTGTGATAATTGAATTTTTGCTCATCTGCTAGAGAAGTGTTCGGTTTTTTATTATTTGTGAAACTAGCTTCTTTGTTAGTTTTGTTTTGGATTAAACTGTTTAACTTTTTCTTCTGTTTCAAGAATTTATTATGTACTATTGATGAGATTTTTTCGCGAATATTATTATCAAGTATATCAAATTCTATATTATGGAGCTTAAAGGTGAGTTGTGAATGTAGTACCTTTACATAGTGGTGGAGAACATTTCTTTTCCGGTAGAAGTCCTTGAGTTGTTCGTTTAACCAAATCGATTCAGCTTTCTCGAGTGCTATTCTTGCAGGGCGGCTATTGTTTCTTGATTTGAGATGTATATAGTTGGGAGTGAGTAATAATTATACTTTCACTTTTACATTTTAGGATTTTAATATCCATCTTTGAGTCAATTAACTCTTATTGATGCATTCGAAACATTTATTGTGTAATTCTGATAATCTACATAATTGCAAGGATTAGAAAATGATTCCATACGAGGAGATAGTTATTCTCACGGATAACGACTTGACAATGTTCTCCATTCGTCAGAATATTGAGAGATGTTACGTTCATTCAATTGAAGGAGATAATACTGAGTTTTTACTATCTTCTGATATCCCAAGATAGAGTTTTGTGGAATTCAAAAACTATAGCTCGGATCGAAAATATTAAAAGAGAAAGTTACAGGTATTAAATAGATCTATCTATTTGTTCAGATGATAATTATCGATATCTCTCATACTTTTCGAGTTATATTAAAAAAACCGCTAAGAATCGAAGTAACGAGAAATCTTTGACAATTACGTTTCCATACTTGTTATTCGCTTTACGTATAGCAAGTTCAAGAAGAGTTTTTTTTTTAAATTTGGAATATTGATAATTTTTTGAGATATATCGTATTTCGAGAAAAAGGCGCTCTCATAAATTGGCTAGATCTTCTCAGCAGATGGTCCTAGAATAACGATTCTGGGCCTATTTTCTTCTTGGAGAGTTGTACTATAACGTTATCGAAGGAATATAGCAATGTTTTGAATTTTGGGGTAACAAAAATGATTTTGAAAAACTGCACTGTTTTTGAACATGTTTTTTTCAGATAAGCTTTACAATTTTCATTTTCGTAAAATGTCTTTGACGGAAATCGATTCCTGACATTTTTTCACGAATTACCAGAAACATTTTTCGTCTACGACCTTCTGGACTGGAGATAACTTTTTTATTCCAAAAAAATCTGTAAGACGCAATAAACATTTTACAGAAGTGTGCTATATGTTAAATAACTACATTTTCGATAAAAAAATACTGAGATATGTTTTATTGATTTACAGTATCAGAAATTGAGTAACAAAGTAAAGTGTACGCGGCTGCCGGAGCGTGCGGCGGAGTGGGGGAAACTGATTTCGTGCGGTCAAAGTAGCTTGTGCTTGCAAAATCTTCGATATCTCGGCTTTTGGATGACGTACATAAATCTAGATAAATAAAAATATCGTATATATTTTCGCCTTAGAAGCAAAATAGACTCGAAAATATTTTTTTTAATTTTTTCTTTTACGTCATTTGAATTATTATTTATCATCAAAACAGTATTTTCCTTGTAATACCTCACATTTTTCGTTAAGTGAATCATACTGACGTTATGCTTGCGGATCTCTTTAAAAAATATTAAATCATTTCAGTAAATAATTTTTTATGATACAAAATTAAATAAATGCAACACATTGAAATAAGTTTGAAATTTCATTTATTCACAAAATTGATATAAACTATTCATAAAATCCTTACAATCAAAGTAGCCATATACACTATTATATCGGTTTTCACAAGTGTCGCACAACAAGCGTAAAGTCAGTATGATTCACTAAGCAAAAAACGATATTCTCCAGAATAAGTATAAAAGAAATTATGTACCTGATCCAAAAACCGGAATATTGAAGATTTTGCAAGCACAAGCCACATTGAACGCACGGGATCAGTTTCCTCCACTCCGTCGCACGCTCCGGCAGCCGCGTACGCTTCATTTTGTTACTCAATTTCTAATACTATAAATCAACAAAACATATCCTGGTATTCTTTCATTGAGGATGTAGGTATTTAACATTAACATCCATAACGTACACTGCTGTAAAATGTTTATTGCGTCTTAAAGATTCTATTGAAATAAAAAACGTATCTCTGGTCCAGAAGGTCGTAGATGAGACATTTTATCCTCGTAATTCGTGAACAATTGTCAGGAATCGTTTTCCGTTAAAGACATTTCCCTAAAATAAAAATTGTAAGACTTATCTGAAAGAAACATGTTCAAAAAAGATGCAATATTTTCAAAGTAATTTTTTTATCCTCAAAATTCGGAAAATATATATATTTCTTCTATATATCGATTTATATATTTGCTCATATTTTTCGTTCCAGGTATTAATTCCTGCACGCACTTTCGTCTGACTACATGTAGAGATGTTCTACCTTATCCCGAATATAAATGCACCAATACATTCAGGAGCTCATGACAAAGTCGAGAAAACCACGATATGATAGAATTTTTGACAGCAAAGGATTAAAACCAGCTATTTCCGATCTGTAACATGTTATTCAATACCAACTGCACAGATACGTGAACATGTTTACGGGCATAAAGTAATATTTCAGTAGAAAGGGACGAATAATCCATATTCGGAAAATTCAAGCTCATTGCTTTGTACAAACATAGGGACGAATGATGCACACAAGTTTTCGTCAGCGGACTGCTGCCACTCAATACCGGGAATCCTACAAATTGTCTCTTTTGTTGGGAATCAATTACGAGGTGCAAACATATGACGGTTTATCCAATGCATCAGTGCAGCTCAAAAACAAACAAGATTTTGTAATAGATCTCATCTGATTCGTATTCTTAAATACCTTCAAAACAGAACACTTGAGTACACTAAAACATCCACAAACAAATAGTGGAGCTGATGACTCGAAAGTCAGAAACTTTGTGACGTAGAAAGAACGTGAAAAAGACTCAGAAAAATCTATGAAATGGTTGAACTAGAATTCATGGAGTGCAAAATAAAAACATCGCCAAAGGATCAAAACAATCCTACATTCCCATGTGACTTATGCAGAAACTTCTATTGTGGGGATTGCTTAGATTTATTCACCACTGAAGTTAGATATATGCCGCTACAAAAATGTCTGCTAAAATACTACTATGCAAAATGCAGATAGTATGGAGTCATAGATTGCCTAAAAAGACCATAGCAGACACAATAACCGAAAATGGTACTGTTGAAACGTTTTTGCTGTCGAAAAAAATATTTCTTGAAGCGTCTGACATTTTCAGACTATCATTCACAAACAAATGTATCATTCAAACTGAACTTGGACGTGAAATTAAGACGAAAGAAAAAATCGAATAAACAAATATGCACTATCACTTCAGGAGTATTAGGAATAAATTATTGCTCTATTTTTTCAAACTGGGTTGTTTCCATTTAGTGTGACTGGTGTGATGGGTGTTTTGAGTACAAAATTCATGGGAAATTCTGAACTAAGTTCTGGAAGTGAGATTTCTATTTTCCAGGAGTGATAAGAATTATTCTCGAAAGTTTCGAATACTGATCATTTTTTTTTCCATCTAGACAAATTACTACGTAATACATGATCCATAAAGTCATATTCCGAATGAATATAATGCTGAACACTTCATAGAAAATTTGAGATGGGAGTCATTTATCAACGAACATGTTTTATACCGGAACTATGTCGGCCACTTTCAGCTATTGGCATTATGTGTTTTATGAGTGCTTCAGAATAAAACATTGAAGTTTTTGTTAACAATCGATGAGTTCCGACTTATATGTTCGGATTATGTGCCCGCATTCGTCTTCTTTATTTCAGAACATTGCCTCTGGCTGGTCTCAGTTAAGAGGTTATGGATGGACACCGCCGGATATAGACGGAATTCCGCCGTTTCTGGATTTTCTTTCTCTGGGCGCCCGCGGGGTTTGTTTTCAACGTTGGCTACTCTCCAGCAGATGAATTGTTGGCTGCGTAACGATTGCTGCGGCATTGCATTGCAGTGCTGATCTATTAACAAACTCACAAAATACTCGTTTTAAATATCCTCAATCTTGTCTAAACAAAACATCTAATCTATATTCAAATAAAGGAATCATTTTTGTGTGATAATTCACAGAATTTTTCAATTTGAATGTTTTGTGACATAATAGCAATCGTGTCCAAGGATCCATGTTGATGATTCATATGATCAAAAATGAGGAAATGTATTAATTTAATATATTGATATAATGAAATGAAACACTCTACTTTTTTATCACATATATTATAGAAACAAATCGTGACTATAGTTTCGACACTGACGTGTCATCTTCAAACGATACTTATGTATGTAAACATATAACACAGGTAACAAGTGTGGTTCCGGTTGAGGATATACATTGCTAGAATAGTATAATTGAAATTGGATAATGAGGTAGAGGTAATATTGTGATTAGGAATTTTGATGCAGAGGTATACTAAGAAGGCACAAGAGGATTATGAGGAATTTTAAGATATCAACACAAGACTAATTCAACGTTTGAAATTTTATTGTCATTATTTTTGAGACCTATGAAAATTTCTATTGATTCTAGTGTGTTTGATTTGAAACCTCTACTCTGGTTATGTGAAATTTTAACTTCTTCTCCTTTCTAAATTTGGAAAAGTGTACCCTGTTTATTAACTATGGTTAGAGGGATATCAATATGTTTTATTAAGTCTGAAAGATCGAAAATGTTCCTTATATCTAATTTCTATATTACGACTGGATCTACCGATTTCAAAATTATCACACTCTGAACAGGTTAATTCATTTACTTCAAGTTTATTAAACTTATTTGTTTCATCTTTAGCATTGAACAAGGAATAGGACAACTTATTTTGAGGTTTGAAGCTGACTTTTAGATTATTTTTCGAAATAATGTCCACAATTCTTCACTTACGGTACCAAAATATGTGAGGGGAACGTATTTTGATGAGGCATCAGAATGTTTTATTTGATGCTGGGCCAAATGAAGCCAACTCTAAAGGGATTATTGGAGATGACACCATAGCATCTAACGATGTCGTCCAGGAACCAGAAGGAAAAAAGGAGCAAGAAGAAGTGAAATTTGTTAAAAAATAAAGCAAAACACAAAGGCATCAAAGGGTTTTCCACAGGAGTCTTCGGACAGAAATAAAGAGGAGCAGTATGCTTCCTCAAGAGAACAGTAAATTTCTGAAGATGATGTTGAGTGGGGAGTCCACACCCTAATCCCTATTGAGAAGCAAATTCATCGCGAGGTAGGACCAGACGACTTCATCCTGATGAAATTCTCATTTCAAGGGGGAGATGGTCACGTTTGTCTAATGGTATTATGAGCAGGAGCTTGGAGTCAGCTGTCTTCGTAAAAACGTAGAAACTGAGAACAAATTCCATTTCTCTCAAGTTCCAAACATTTCGATAGCTTCTAAAAGTGAAGTGGAATTTGCTACTTCAAACTCAACTGACACAAATGCACACACGAAGCGACAGATAAGCTTCATTTCATTTTCTATTTCACTAAATATTTACAATGTTCACTGAATAATTAATTCAGTAACCATTTCCTCATTTCAAATGCCTTCCTCTATTTACACTCACCACGCTGCCTTTTTCGAACAGTCTTATAGATAATTCAGTATTTTACTTCAATTTTGCTCCAGGAAAATTTCTGTTGAAATATTAGAATTCACCTAATTGTGTTCACTTATACAGCAAGTCCACACTTACCACATGCTGTAGTCATAACGAGCAGTTTAGGAAAATGACTTTCCTAGTGAAGTATGAACTCTAACTAGCATTTTTCCGTGTTTCACTTACCTCTGTGTAGGATAATTGATTTTTCACAACTCTGAGCAAGTTATACTTGTGGTATAACTCTTCCATTTGGGACACGACAGTGGCGGCTCAAGTTATGTGGAGGCTCAAGCTGTAAAAATGTTGGGCCCTCAATCTCAAGCTTAGGAAAGTAGCAAGAAAACTCCCATAAAGTTATTAACAAAAATAGAAAGTGATGAAAAATTTCAAACCGCTACACATTGAATAAATTTCACATGAACTTCCGTCATCTATTATTTTGGAAGGGTCTATGTAGTTTGTTAATATTCTACTCTACATACAAAATGGCCAAGTTATTTGGACCTTCTCCTTCCATTGTATTCTTTGAAGAATTTTCGATCCTCTTTGAAACAGAAATTTTTCTTTCATCGGAAATGTGCATGGATTTTCTTTGACAGATCGATAGATGTGTTATCTGTTGACACCACTATCACACGGGAAATATAAGATGAATTCTGATGTTTATATGCATTGAGCAGAAGGATCTAAAGTTAAAGTGGCAACAGAAAAATACAGAGAAAATACGTATATGTCAATGTTGTTGGCAATAATATTTGATTATGGTTTAGACAATAATTGATCTAATACCGAAACTTGAAGAACTAGAGAGGACACATGGAAGCGATGTGATTCGTGATCCCTATAATCTACAGATTAACTATTGGTGACATATATTATCTAAAGAAATCTTTAATGAGGTGTGAATTTAAGAATCAATATTTCATTCAATTTCTTTGAACAAACCCTGATCATCTTGGAACTGATTATATGAAAGCTTAGGGCGTTGATGGCCGACTTCCTGTATGACGTGATAATTATTTATTGTCTGCGGAATGACCTTCTCAAATTGAACTAGAAGCTTTCTCATTCAGCCTGGATTTCTGCTTGAAAGATGTTCAGGGATTGTCCTGAGCTTTCAAACTATTCGGTTCCAGACCCATATGCTCATATTTTAGTTTCTTCTGTAGTTATAAATCCATCTATGTGCCATATAATGACCAATATGATGGGTTTTGTGTTGAATTCTTGCTCTATATTATACTTTTATCGTCGTATCTTGGTGCATTATCCAGGTAGGCTGAATTGCAGAGAAATGCCGATACTTGCATTTGCTGATTTCCTCTCCGGTGATTCTATGAAATGTCCTTATCGCCATACTCGTCAATACTAGATAGTGGAGTGCAAGGCTCAAGTTCACTTCCACACATGAGAAAAACAATTGAAATAATGAGAATTATTCAGGTGTGACTTAGGTCTAAGGAATGAACCATTACTTACTCAGAGATTGATATTGCAGAAGCAACATGCTCTTTTGATATTTGAATACCTGAGAAGGATGTGACAGTTGGAATAATCACTCCTGAGAAATGAGAGCTCAGACAAAAAATTGTAATCGTTACATTTTCAATATTTTGAGTCCGCGGTGGAATGTTGAGGAAGGAAATAGTCTTTGAATTTTCCTTGGAAGCTCAGATTTCTTAGACCTAAAGGAGGACCTCACTAGGCAGAGAGTTCCACAAATTCGCCGTTCCAAAGAAAAATTAAATCTATAGGCAGCAGTTCAGCAGGTGACCAGCTTGAACTCGTCTAGCCTACCTATCTGTCATTGTGAAATAACAAGATGAGATTTTTGATGAACAGCGACCATGGAAAAACCTAGTAAAGGGAGAGATTGTACATCTTTCTACGATGTTCTAGATAGTTCTATGAATCCGACGAATAGCGCTCGAATAATTCTATACCTACAAATGGCTATATTTTCTGAACTGTTCGATATAATTGGTTTAAACCTCATATATTTGGAATGAGAAAAATGGGCTATTAAACTAGTAAATAAAATACAGGAAAATTCGTTTGGGAAACTGGGCATCTGTGAGAATTTGACAGTTGCAATAATTTTTTGTGTTTTCTGAGTTCATATTTTGAAGGTTCAATGAAAATAACACAATTTCCGTGATTCGAACACTTTTGTTGGACAAATATTGTTCAACTTATAGTGGATCGATCACCCTGTACATGTATGAACACCTAGATAAGGGCAACAAGGTAGCAGTTCTCTTTTTTGATCTGTTCCGTACTTTTGATTGCTTGAACATTGAATTCACATGTACGAAACTCTACTCACTGGGAATACGAGGTCCCATGTTAGATTGGTTTTGATCTTACTTAACAGCTCGTGGAGTAAGTGTGAAACTGGACGACGGTTCCTCAACTGCTTTTGAGATGAGTGCAGGGGTTCCCCTGGGAACAGTGTTAGGGCCACTCATATTTTTGTTATTTGTCAATGATCATATAATTTTAGGACTGATGATAATGTTTGCGGATGATACGTAAATAGCTATTTCAGCACGTACTTTTGAAGAGCTGAGCGTTATCGCAAATACGGTTGCTGTTCAGTTTCACACTTGGTGTGAGGCGGATAGTCTAATACTAAGTAAGGGGAAAACCAATTGTGAACTCCTCTTTTTGTTCAAACTATGAAAATTGTAATTTTCTTATAAGTAATGTTATCTTGAAGCCACGAAGGTGTTCGAAATTTGTAGGCTTATATTTAGATATTACACTCTCATGGTGTGAACAGGTAGAGCAAGTTTGCAGAAAAATTATTAAGAGATTCTATGTCTCATAAATCTTTATTATGCAATGATGTATTGTCATCTTTCTAACAATGTCACTTTGTGGGGGAACTTAATAAACCACCAGCGAGTTTTCATCGCTCAAAAGCGAGTGATTAGACTAATGTTCAGCAAGGGAAGAAGGGATTTCTGTCGACCTATTTTTGTATTGAACAAATTGATGACATTCCTCAGCATCTATATCTATAAATGCCTATTAACAATGAGAAATAATTTGGACAACTACAAAACAAATGCCAACAATCATTCTTACGAGACTAGACAGAAGTCAGCATTAGCCACCAAGCTACATAATAGTTGTGAATATGAAAAAGCCACTTCCTATATAGGTATCAAACTATTTGATTATTTGCCCAAAAATATAAGGACTGTGGAATTGCGAAAGTTCAATGCGTTTTATACTGTAGATGAATACATGAACCAAAAACGAATAAATTTCTAGTGTGTCTAAATTGTCCCTAAAATTTCAGTGTGTCTTGATCGTAGTATCATTGCTATAATGTCTATATTTCATCAATTCTAGTTTTGTACCTCATTGTAACTTTATAATCTAACTTTATGATTGTAAATGCCACTTTTTATTATTCGATATGACGTGTCCTATCCATTTATTAAATTGACTTCTGGATAAATGAAATATTATACTCTATTCTATTCTATTCTACTCCACAATGCAGAATATTGCATTTTCATCAAGTTCACAGAGACTGACGCTTATAAGGAGATGATGTATTTAATTTTGAAGTGGTGCGAAGAAGTAAAAGCTACTTTAAATGAAGTTCTTGTTAGATAATTATAGCTTTGACATACAATGTCATCTAGATTCACATAATCTGTTCCAAATATGAATGTGTGAGTTGAAATAATCGTTATCAGCTTTAAGAATCGAACTGTTCTAGAGATAATCTCATATACAATTCCTTCGTACGTTGTTATGATTACTCCATCACATGGTATTCTTCATAGTTCAGATATATTGATTGAGACTTGTAATCAGAGTTGAGTAGCTGTGAACACTTAATAGAACATTCGAATGGCATTCTCAGGTCATTTTATTGCTGAAGTATTAAAGCTTCATAGGTAATTTTCAAGGGATTCATTCGCAGAATCATCAATCATCCATTACAAAATATCACTATTCATTTCATTTTTAGCTTGCCGAATAAATTCTACCGTCGTTCGATATTGGCTTTGTTATTGTATCGCTAGTTAGTTTAACTTCCATATTATTAATGTAACATAGGATGAGGATGATTGATCTCTATTGGCTGATGAATTTCTCAGCCAAGCAGACTATGTGAATGAATCAATTATATATTGTGTTCTCTGATAGATAGTAAGTATCAGTGTTATTAGATTTTTCGAAAACACTTCCATTCAATACGTGCTATTTCTGTACCTGGTAGCAGGTATCGTTGATGTTTTTTATTAAGTTACGTTGTTCATTATCCCACCTAAAATTATTCCAGTCATGCAGACTAGACCAGCTCAAGCTGGTGACCACTTTATTGTCAATCTCGAAATCTGCCGAACCCCTACTACTGGAATTAATTTTTTCATCGAACGGAGAAAACCTAGAACTATTTGCCTAGTAAGGTCATTCCTCCAAATACGAAAATCCATCTCCTCTCTCAATTTTCCACCCCTGGCACACAGATCACACGATGTCTTCTGAACTGACTGTTGGAAACGTGTAATTCCAGTAGATCTGGCATTTCCCATTCTCGATAACAAACTCAATATCTCCTGACATGTAAGGTAGCACCATCTCGTACGACTACTTTAGATGGTAATACAGCACCCATGGGGCCGCATTATGGCGATGGGTGTACGCCGAGGCCGCTATTGACGGACATGCTGACAGCAGGTGGAAAAGAGTCTCAGGCACCGTTTGACAGGCCCTACAGCTGACATCAGAAACCTGCAAACCCATCGCGTTGCGGCTGGATACCAAGATGTTGATTACGTTATCTTGCTAAGCTGCGGGAAATTCCTCGGTCTCGGATGTAAGCCCGGCTAATATCAAGTAAGTTACCATGTTTCTGTAGAAAACACCGTGTATCGGCTTGTCAACATGACGCCTGAGCATAAGATCTTACTCCGTGGCATTTATTTCGGCTTTCACGCAAGAAAGTTGCCACTCGAGGTTGCCCTCTAGTTGGGCTTTTTGACTGATGTGAAATTTAAGGTACCAAGTTCTTCGGCAGTTTTTTGTGCTGCCTTGACGACAAATACCCCCATTCCTCCAATCCGTGACTTTTGCCAAAGCTCAGCTAAGGGGACCGAGCTCCTAATAACTTTACATGCTATAATAAGGAGTACGCATACCAAATTTTGAGTGAACGTTATAAAAATAGTTTCTATAGGACTCTATCACCTTTCCAGAGAGTTGATTGTATTTAATTTAACTTAATAAAATGTTCTGCTTTATTACAGATTTTGATATTGAAAGTACAGTTATAGTCAGAGCAATGTTAATAGTACTAAAGTCAGGGATAATCTTTATCAGCAATTCACTTTTTTTAACTTTTTTTTTCTTGTTTCCAAGTAAACTTTCTCCAACTACTTGATGTAAATATAAAACAATATAGCATTAATAAAATCATAAACATACATAATAGAAACAGAGACACGATCGGAAAAAAGTTAGTACCGACAACCACCACAATACTCTCCCTACTTAAGACAAAAATCATCCATTGATTAATAACAGAAGAATCTCTTTTATCTGAACTCTATTTGAAACCGGTAGATCAGTCATTTCTTTGGATGTTGAATTTTTTTGTTTTAATCTATCTAAATTGAAAACTGTTGGCTTATTATGATATAAAATCGTGAAAGTATTTGAAAATATTTCCAAAACTTCGAATGTTCCTTCATATATGGGGCTTAGGTTCGATTTAATCCTTTTAACTTGGACAAGCCCATTTTCACTCAAATAAAGGTTCTTGCTTATGAAAATTTTGTTTCGTGAAACTCTATTTTGTGCTGGACGAACTTCTGCAAACACTTGAAATCACCATATCCTTAGACATTGCTGATTAAATCATAGTGAAAAACTCACCAGGTGAACGTACAGTTTGTCTATAAGCTAACTCAGCTGTTGAATAACCTAAGTCAGTTTTACATTGATCTCAAACCTAAAAGTATGAATGATAATAATTTAAGATAGGATTATGAACATGAATAAACGTGAAGCATTGAATCATAGGTGGGATTCGAACCCAAATACCTGTATGTCTATTCCAGTTTACCAATTACACCGCCTTGGTTTCATCAGAGTATTATATTTTTGTAAATATCAACCTCTGAAAGGATAGTAGATCCATGATGAACATAATACGATTCGATACCTTGCTATAGATCAAGTATTCACTCTGAAATCCTAATCAACAGCTAGATCATCATGTTAGTGAAAAAATCGTGTTAGGTAGATTTTTCCCTGTCAACTTCCTGAGGGTCCAAAGTGGATGTTGAATCCACAATGATCTCCAGTGAAATAATGGATTCCATATTCCCCTGTCGAAAAATACAACAAATTATTGAGTGGGTTATTCACAATAGAGCTTATACTAATTGGATGCAGAGAATATCGGTTCTAATTATCAGAGGGGAAGTAGGTTATGAAATTCAAATAATATATAGGTGAAGATAGAGGAACTGTAATGTGATTATGAAATGAATTATGAATAATATCAGGGATTTAGGATTAACAATTTATTGGTGAAGTGAACAAGATCAAAAGAGTTAATCAATTTATCAGTTTATGACTTGGATTTCATTTAGTTTGATTACATGTTACGCAGTACGGGTACCGGGAATCCAATCGAGTGTGAATTAATTGATTGAAAACAGTGATCTGTAGAATTAGAGTTGACTGGATACTGAGATATAGTAGGCCAATCAATATAGTGTCAAAAATCGACGAATATAGTTTACTTGAGACCACGGTCGTACATACAGGTCTGGGAACTCGTATATTTGACATGGGTCTCTTACACGTCGCCAAACTGCTAGTCCCTCGCTCAGGCACTAGCTAGCGCTTGGATCGAAGATTTCTCTCCGGAATCGCAAGCATCCACTTTTTTCGCATTTCCGCATCTTTCGGCACTTCAAAAACAGAAGTTTCTTGCTTTACACTTTTGTACCCCGTTTTGCATTTCGGCAGAATGCACGGTTTCGTAATCTGTTTCTAAAAACGCAGGTATTCCTTGTGTTTACAAGTCAAGAATGACAGTTGTCAGAGAACCCTCTTCGACTACTGCGCCACCCATTTTGGTACTACGCGACAGTTGACGCTTAGCCGAGTCACTCCTCACATAGGAAACTACCTCGAGTTCACAGACCTGTATGTACGACCGTGTTCGAGACTACCGTGATTTTATGGTCGATTCTTAGGTAAAAAGTGGTGCAGAAAACGATGGTGTAGTTCAAAATTGTTCAAAATTTGTGCTTTTGTTCATATCTGCGTTTTCGTTTCAAAAGTATCTAGAAATGCGAATAACAAAAATTATTTGAGATAATCATATGTACAATAAGAAGAATGGATCAAATGTTTATCAGCATATACAAACTTGCGGCTTCAATGAAAATTGATCTAGCTGTATTCGAATTGTTGGTATTGAATTCACCCAACGCACCTATGTGATAGCGCAGCAACACTTTTTTAGTGATTACTTAGGAGTAATAGTTCTTCCATCTAGTATTAGAGAACCTTATTCATTGGTGTTAATTTGTTGAATATACCCATGGTAAGTTTATTTTAAGAATAACTCAAGATGATAGAAAAAATTATGATTCAATAAGTATTTTGAAAAAATCGGATATGAGTTAATCGACAATTTCGATATTTTGATTTGTTTCAAATGCAAGTTGTTAGTTTTTTCTTCTGAAATTCAAAATTATTGTTTGAAATATACCACGATGGATTGCAAGATTTGTTATGTAGCGACCAAAGGGATATCTATGGGAGAGATTACCATCCTTACTTTTTGATGCCAGGCATATGAATATCTCTCTCCTGAATAGAATTTGAGAGGTCTAGCGTATATGAATCTGTGCTGTGTAAATCATCTTGAATGACAGGCGTGTGAGTTAGCTCTTGTCACCGAAATATCATGGCTGACGTAAAAAGGAGGCACGGTACTTCAAACGTCTCACTCTGAATTTTGCTTTTACAGTTTACAGTTTGTTCAAAATTTACATTATTCGTTCATTGTTTTGTACATAATGAATATATGTAAGGCAGAGTGTTTCGTATCTCCTAAACAGACCTTTTACGGAACTTCAAATGTGTCGTTTTCGCGAAACTGATATCAATATCTTGGTATTCGATAATCAGAAATTATGATGCTGTGAGTAAACATTTCAGAATAGGTACTCCATTTTATTCCAGTTTTTCATTTTAAAATTTGATGCGCCTCGACGATTTATTTTGAAGGGTTTTATGTACATTCCTCATTAATATTCGTATCAGGTATACCTATCATGCAGACTCTACGTTAGTTAGATGATTGATGAGCTCACTAGCTACCAATCTTCTATGAAAATCTTAATGAACAAAAATTGACCTCAGAAGGGCATTACATTCTGGAGTATAGGCTCAGCTCACAAATTCAAAACCGATCGATTGTAAGTAATATACTCTGAAAATTGAACTTGCTACCAGTCAAATTTAAATTATTGACGTGGAAATCTCTAATTACTTTTTATCACAATCTGCATGATTGGAAAACACTTTTGACTTGATATGAACTACATTGTACCAGTATTGGTTCAACGAATGAAGCTTGGATGTTATTACTGAAAGAGAATCGGATTTAAAATAGTATGCTTTTTACCTTTTGTATCGGATGCTTAGTCATGATAAGAATGATACATCGTAGATCATAGATATTACACGATTGTATTCAAAATGCCGTATATTCAGGGTTGTTCTGACAGATAGAGGATAATGCAAAAGAACGGTGATACGAACTGATATTATCTCTTACATCCAAGAATCACATTCTTGAAATCATAATCATATATCTGAATAGACAAATTAACAGGTCCTTATATCACTAGAATCCTTCTCTCACCTACCTCTTGTTAGAAAACTTTTCCGTTTCGGAAACTTCTGCAAGTTGATTCGGTGATTTTTATATATTTACTTGCTCTTTTCATAACTAGACGGAGTTCCGCTCTCAAACATACGCTAAAGCACTTGGATTCTATCCAGAAGAACCTGAAGAGTCTGATTGATGATGTCAGCACTTACGAATTCTTTGACCTCTCTAGAACTTCATAGAAAGGTGGCCTATCTCTCTTTCCTATAGTTATTTCCATGGTCAGTGTTCATCAGAAATCTCGTCTGTTGTTCGACCACGAGAGATTCCAGATACGCCGACTAAACGAGCTCAAGCTAGTCACTCCTTCATTGCCAAGTTCGAGACCTGCCTAACTCCTGCCTACCAGATTTCATTTCTTATCGGAAAGCGAAGTTGTGAAACTCGTTGCCTAGTGAGGTCTGTGTCAATTCTTTTTTTGTTATGTATGAAGTCTTCCAAATATCATTCAGTCACCGTGCTGCATGTCCAGGCTCCATGGCTTTTTAATTTTGAGATACTGCAGAGTCTGCTGGCAAACTGGCCGAAGAACTTCCTCAGCAATAACCGGTGGATAATGTGGGAATTGGTAAGCCAAAAGCTGAATCTTCTCTGGTTGATTACCAAGGGCAATCATAATATGTCGTTATTATCATTATGCTATCAGGTGAACGTCAACACTATTGACAGAAAGGACAGTCAACCTTACTCTCATGATACCCCCGAGCGATCAATTTAATGTAACCTCATAACAAAGTAGCTATGGTCAATGATCCATAGATTTTAGGATTATCCCTACGACGATGACGTCATTCTGGTTTCGAACACTTCTGCAGGTTAATTATATTATGATTATAATAATTATTTATGACTACAAGAACACTATTGTCATCATGATTGAAAAACTGTCTAGTTGGTCCAGATTTGGTAATTGATTTTTGAAATTTTAAAGTGGTAATGCATGGGGTAGTCCATTGAAAATGTAGCAGAATATTGCCAAACGAAAACTCATCCAAATACAGAAACAAATTATTTTTTTGGGTCCAGGGGCAGGTTGTTACATTTGATAAGATATTCACAATAACCTCATTGATGGACCATTGCTATTCTGATAGGCTTTAGGGGCTAAAATAACGACTAAATATGTGTGCTTCCGAAAAGTCTAAGATAGGATCGATATTTTGGAAATATTAGAAGATACAGAACTACAAAGTAGGTGCATATCAACAATTTACTTACCAGTTGAAAAATTGCAAATATTCGGATATTTTCTCCATTACGCACCCTAACAAAATAAAAGTCTTGTGGAACGGTTGACGCAGGAAGAGAAATCGTGACTTAAGTTAAAAAAACTGGAGATGGATGCCTCACAAGGAAGCCGCTACAAAAAATATTCTCAGCTCCTATTTTCACCACTTCAGAGAGATTTGCAGATTTTGAATGTTGTATGGCCAATGAAAGCGGAATGATCATTTCCACAGTGAGTTACATTCGTACATATGCAAACAGAAACATCATCTCAATTTATTCAGACCGATTACAATACTTCCCTCACACTACGTGTTGTCAGAGAAACATAAATCAACCGAGCATATCATGCATACAATTCACACATACTTTCAATTATGAATGTTATCAATTTTATCTGCAGTCGTTGCCTTAATTTATCTGCAATTCCAATCCACATGCTTCACCACTGGATTAGACTAAGACTATTTTGCAGAATGATTGGCCCATTTATTATTATCCGTTCAACAACATTGTAAAAAAGATACAGTAAATTCATCATTTCCAAGGAAACCGTTATATCTACGTGAAATTCTTGTATTGAATCAAAAAAACTGCTGAATTGTTGGTAAATACAATGAAATGAGTCTCACAGCTACCTGTGGCACTCAACGATTATTCATTTAGAGTGAGAATATAGGACGAACTCATCAATCAGTCATTTTGTGCTCAAAATTCAACTCCGGAATGAATAAATCTGGAATTTCAGAAGAAATCTAAAATCTGAAGCATCATTGTTAATTCCTTGGGCTCCTAGAGTATGTGTTGTCTTCACAACTTGACAGTGAGGAGATCATGTAGAATAACATCATAACATTCAAGTTCTTCAACTAATAATTGTCCACGACGCGATGGGAACAGCAAGCTCCAACACATTCGAAATAGTGATTGATTCAGACAAGTTAGCAATTCGGAGAGAATGGATTCACTGCAAAATAGAACGTATAGTGAGTCCAACTAAGAATATATGCAAAGGAGGAATCACAGTTCATACACTTCCTATATGATCGATTGGAGGCAGATTTTGGCTTAGTTCTGTTGAAAACATTCAATTTCTGGTTCACTGATGATCGTGCTGTCTTATGTTATACTTCTTTCCCTAGCTATATTGGAGATATAGAAAACCCGTGTTTGTGGAGGTTAGCGATACTTCTTCATCATTCAAGTACTATACCATTTCCCTCGTAATTTTGAGATCATGAACATGCATTGTTATTCCTTTTGCTCCTGCAGTCGATCATCTCCCATCGAGTGCTCAGTACAATGCAATGTTATCCCATATGAGTAGTGGCTCGTGAATACAATACACATTGAAACTTGAGGAGGAAAGGAATTTGAGGGCCTTGTATCGCAAGTGTCCATCAGTTATTGCAGTTCTACCATACATAAACTTATCTTCGAGCATGTAACTAAATAAAGCAATGATGATACGCCTATTTTATTATAATAAGATCTAGACTCCTATTTCAAGATAAGATCGAAGAGCACATATAATACAATATATCAAACAGTGATTGCAAATATCTTGCTAGTGATATGGAACTATATTAATCAAGTCCAGTGCACTTAGACCGCTTGATTGAGTCTATTGTCAGTCCAGCAGGCCTGAGGCAACGATGAAATTGAAAATATTGCTTAGACTGTTGTCTTTATGAACACTTTTAGCATGTACGCACTGCCAAGGTGCTGTAGAGTGAGAGAAGAATGCTGGATATAGTTCAGTGTCAAGTTTTAGAGAGCACAGGTCCGGATTGCGCAGACTATGGCCTGGAACTAGAATGGGGCTCCATCAATTGTAGGTTAAGAGGACGTCAGGTGTTTGCAGAATCGGGCAGCCTCCAGCATTCCAAGGCACGGATGCACCGAATCACTGATACAGACCAGCAAGACCAAACGAAGTACCCGCATCCACCGTTTTGTTGTAAAGCTGTGGAGGGGCAATCCTCACCTCGTAGCTCATAGAGCAAAATATAAATAATTTCTGGATTCAGACCATCAAATTCATGAAGAAAAAGGTCTAAATTCTAAACTCCCAGACACCAAAATCTGTTTTAGCCTGTGTAAACGATTTGAATCAATTCAGCGTTGAGTCGATTCATAACGCACATCCTGTAATAGGGATGTGAACAAATATAAGCTGCATACCACTATGCATCCATAATATCCGGTAAAGATCGAATCAAACGTCCACGGTTCAACACCTGTAGGAGAAAAATCCTGTAACGTCCAAAGTTTCAATCCTCCGGATGTGAACTATTGCACTAATGGAGATGAATAGAGTACAATAACATTTTTGATTAGGCATTCTTTGAAGACCAAGATGGAAGGCATATGAATTGAGGTTGAAATTACAAGGAAATTATAATGACTGAGATAATTACGTCTATGGTATGATTCACGAGGTCCAGGTGTATACGAAGATGAGGGTTATAATCCGTTCACGGTAACACATTCATCCAAAACTAATAAATTCCACACAAACCGATGAATGGTTTTCTGGATTGCGACGGTAGGAAATTCCCGAAATCGGTCTTTAAACAAATTTTTCACGAATCTCCCCCAAATATGACTTCTCTTTACCAAGGCACAAACGGAAGAAAAGCCAAATGTCACCAATGTCACTTTCTAGAATCTAGTTATTCAGAGAGCGTCATAGTAGAAGAACCTTCACATGGCAACACAAATAACTAATCACTGAACGATAGGTTCACAGAACCGACCTGGATAATACACTACGTGTCACAAATTTCATAACAATCGACAAACTATATTGCTCTGTAGTAAATAAATATTATGCAGGTTCCATTCCTCATAGACTTAAATATTTCCGTTAAATCGGAATTTACGCGTTACAATGAATAAGTAAGATCAAATCTTTTATATTATTCCAATCATAACTATATGATATATACTAGTTCGCCTAGATTTTCCAGACTCTACGGTCGAATCACCTGAAGATGGCAAATGCGACTTTGCCGAAACGTAGTGAAATTGGTCCTTTTGAGGACCGAAACCACACAACGCGGATCAATACCCGAGAATCCAGTTCTACATATATATATATATATATATATATATATATATATATATATATATATATATAAGTTTATACCGACATACCTACCCTCACATGAACTATCAAAATTTGACAACGGGTAAATGTTTAAAATAGACTGTGACTTCTCATTGATGATGTCGCTTGAATCTTAAAATAAGAAATTCGGAGAACTTTGCAGATCAAATATATACGTGTGATATATTTATAATCACAAAAACCCTGTGGTGTTCACGGCTCAATAAAATACTACAATTCCATTAGAAAAATGAAGATAGATGTCAAAAAACAATACCGTTCCTTTTCTCCTAATTTAGAACGATTACTGTTACTTGAAATAATCCTAAACTACTTTTTTGTTTGAAAGCATTGTTAATTGGATCATTGTTCATACAGTGTGTTTACATAAGGAAATGTAGACGAACTCTGATTTCGGTTTCATCTTTATAAAAGTATTATTTTTCAACTTCCTCTTTTGTGAGATTGTGGAGAACTGGCATCTACATTTTTTGAGAAAAAATCCATTTTACGTTCATATTTTTGAAGACTACAATATTCTTCACGTATCTTTCATTCTTTTTCAGTTTGATTGAAATTTGAAGTATATTTAAATTGACAAACATTCAGTTGTTATTTTAGGTTATGTCAAAGAATCAGAATTCACTAAGTCGTAGCTTAATCACAATAATGATATTTGGTAAAACTCATTAATGGACTCAGTAAGATTTTGTATTCTGGAATAGCAACATATTGAAAAATTTTAATAATAATTTTGTAATTTCAAATACTCTAAGTGAGATTTGCCAAATGGTGAAGTGTTGCTTGACTTAAGGTAGTTGTCGTGAAAAACGCGTACAGTCAAAAAATTCTGAATTTTTGTATATTTAATAAGGACATGATAATACAATTACTATTAAAATTTGAAGTCAATTGACCGTTTCTAACTCAAGATACACTTAATTAAAAATCGGTCCATTAACATGGAGAGTATAGGCACTACATAGAGTTTGTACCAGTTTATCAGTTTTTATAAGAAACTAACTGTCAGAAATTTAAAAAAAACTAACAGTCACTTAATGTTTGTATTCTGAATTAAAAAAAAAAAAAAATATATTGACCGTCTCATTGTCAAGAAATATTAATTTCAAGTTCAACAATTTATGAGAAAGTATACGTACTAGCGAGTTGAATGTAGGTATCAATATATACTGTGTGGGTTACGTCTCCATGGGTACAGTCTTACACAAAAATTATAGCACATTCTGCTACAAGCTCGTGTGCTCTCTGACCGCGCGCATGATACAAGACTTTCTTACAATATTGTACCACGACAACTACCTTAATGAGTTCTGAACAAAATAAAAAAAATATTAAATTTTTACTTAACGAGTTTTGGCATTAAGCCCACGATTCACGGTTCCAGAGTCCTAGTAGGGTGGGCTTCTTATTGAGTGTATGATTTGATGAATCTTGGCCGTATAGATCCAGTGCAGGCTCTGATGATCATAAGTACGTAACGGCGTTCTTCACAAAAGTTTCTAGGTGCGTTCTCCTATTTAGTTAAACATAGATGGTAATTCTAAGATACTGAGCATTTCGGATAGAAGGTCCTCCCCAACAGACATGAAACTATATCACACATGGGAATCTGATTCAGAAATAGATTATGAATAGAATGAGATAAATATATTGAAATTATGTATATTTCGACATAATCTTAGAGTAGATAGATTCATCTTGAATATCACACTATATCATTTTCAAATGTGTGGTATGGTCCGGAAGCAAATATTTCAAATGAGATTGCAAAGTAGGAAATAATTTTGTATTATCATCACAGCAGTTCAATTCAATTGCATGTCATCATCACAATATGTTGCGAGATATTACTGAATTTAACATAATTTCATGTTATTATTTTGACATTATTTTTCCTTCGGAATCTCACAATTTAGAGGAGAATATATCTCATTCGAATAGGAAAGTATCTCTCATTAACATTGACAGTGCAGTAATCTGATGAAATGTAAAATTGGTAGGTTTTGTTCTCTCATTACTTATTGATGGATGTGAAAAAGCTAACAAGCATCAAATCAGTTGTGATTTCGAACTCTATTGAGTTATTATAAAATATTCAACATGGACCACAAGAGGCGAACAATAATGCAATTTAAAACAAATTTGTTCGACCTATCGATCGGAAAGGCACGCGGCTAGTCGTGTTGGTCACAAAAAGCACGTGTAATTTCAATCAAATTACAAATTCTGTCCAATGAATGAATAATTTATGGTTGAGAGTTCTGTTTGTTCTATAACTTTCCAATATTTCTTGGAATGTGTACTTTAACTTTATCCCAATACTCCAATACTGAAATGTATTGTTTTCCCAGCACTCCAATCTACCGGAAAACATGAATAATATGTACCTTCGAAAAATCTAGCAACGCGAGAATCTAAGAGCTCTCAAGAAAATGTTATCAACTTTGAGGTTCAGTCACGATCACGATATTGTCTATTCTGTCTGGATTACGGCTACATATCAATATTTCCGTACGACGAGCAAAAAGTATATTTACGAAAAGATTCTCTTGTCAGCCAAATTTACAATATGGCCCTTGTAAGCTTTCATTATTGACGTTTTATTCGGAGGACTCAAAACCTCAAAGGAGTCATAAACATCATTCCAATACGGTCGTAGAAGATACATTCATGTATTGCACTAATCTAGGTTCACCTGAAACAATATATTCTGAGCGGTTATACTTAATGTTGCAATAATTGTTCAGAAGAGGCGACTAGTTCCTCTAAATTATGGTGAGGCAACCTTTGCATTATCAATAGCGAATTTGAATCTAGTATTTTTAATCTCAAATGATGTTCCTTGAGACGTTTCAAATATCATAACGCCGGGCAACTGGTATGTTCAAGTTATATCCGTGGTTTCGTCAACTCCCCATGAAATGAAGGAAGATTTTAAAATCTTCTTATTCAAAACCAAACTGATGGAATCAATCAAGTCGTTTTGTATAGCTTTTGGATAGCAGGAAATAAAATTTTGTAAAATTACGTGAAGGAAATCGCGTTTACTAATTAAACTGACGATTTCTTTGAATTACTTCGATTCGACGAATAATTATTCTTCTCATCGTGCTCCAGAAATAGCAGCTATTGCGTACACAAAAGATCGCAACATCGATCAATTTGAAGTATCCCGATTTTTCCGAACTCTAGTATGAAAATTTTAAGTTTCAATTTGTCGTCAGCAATGTATTGTTAGGGCAATGTTTTGTTCACTTAACATTAATTTACGATTTAGAGTGATTTCGTCCTTACTTCTGTTATGTTTCTCTAAAATACGACTCACATTTATCATATCTGAATATCCGTTTTCCACATGTTGTTCTGAAAAGACCACAAGACCTACGAAATATCTATTTCCAACAATAATTCACTCACATAATGTGCAATTCGATGCCCCGCCAGAGTTTTATATTCACACCTTTTTTCTGGAATGTTTGCAGCAAATTCAACTATCAATCCACAATGGGAAAACCCTCCTAATATTGTTGCCATCGATTGCCATATGTCTGAAATTGTCTTTCGTCAGCGTATAATTAGGCGCATTCTGCTTGATCTCAATACCAAAAAGTCTATGTGGCCAGACGACATTCCACCTGTCGTTCTCAAGGAATGTGCGTCTGTATTAATACCAGTTTTCTGCAGGTTGCTTGTCCTTTCATACAAACTTGGCGTGTTTCCTTCTAGCTGGAAAACAGCTAGAGTGCAACCAATTCCAAAAAAGGGAAACAAGACCCATGCTAATAATTATAGACTCATTGCACTATTATCTGTGATCTCTAAAGTGATGGAGAAAACAATCCACATCGAGCTCATCAAATACCCAGAGAGCTACAAAACTATAAATGAACACCAATATGGCTTTTGTCAGCAGAGATCAACACGAGAGTTGCCTGCCTACGTAACACATGTATTGCAGGAACCTATCGGAAAACATGGGTATCTCTAGCTATACCATTTGATATCTCCAAACCATTTGACCGAGTTTGGTGGCAAAACCTTCTTGGGAAACTTCCGTCACATGGTATGCCGCCTCAATTTAGCTGCTCACTATCAAGTGTTCTCGCAGATGGATATCAACCGCAACATGAAATCTTGGTTTTCTATCCCGTACCAAGAGCTACTTTATATCCCAGCAGCTCCTCATAATCAACGAAGCCCAGACTCGACCTGTCCGGGAGTACTGTTCACATGTTTGGAATTCGGTTCATGAACATACGGTGAAGCTCTTGGATTCCATCCAGAAGAGAGTTAATTATTTGATTGATGATGTTACACTCACGAATTCATTGATCTCTCTACTCTAGAACATCGTAGGAAAGTGAGAGATCTCTCTTTTTCCTACATATTTCCACGGTTGGTGTTCATGAGAAATCCCGTCTGTTGTTTCACCACGAGAGATTCCCAATGGGCAAACTAGACGAGCTCGAACTAGTCACCACTTCACTGTCAAACTCGAGAAATACGAAATTGGAGTTGCCCTTTAGTCGGAGAAACTTCAAATCATTATACAAAATTTACTCATTCAAGTAATTGAAAATCACGTTGGCGTCGTCGATGGAAAATAAATTGATGTATAATTCATTGTAAAATACAGAAAAAAGTAATACAGCGTTTGGTGCCGAGAAAGGTTAGGAGCTTGAAATGTATACCCAATGAATTAATGTATTTTGGAACTAAAACTACTTAGTTTCTGATGAAGGCGAAAACCGTTTTAGTTTATGATTTATTGTGAAGTAATGTTGAAAATAGTTGAAAAAACAAAAATAGTTTTGCTGTGAGTTAATAGTCAAATATCTTCCCCTCATCGATCATATTCTTTGTTAATTTTTCACAAAAAATCATCTGTTTCTATAGGGTTGCAATAAAGAACTACTTTCATTTTATATCAGCTACAACGTTAGAGCTACAGACAAGACAGCGAACTTCCCGACCAGCGCTGTGTGCGAGATCATACAGAATATGAACAGGGTGGTAGTCTGGGCAAATTATACTAGGTGTGTCTTGAACTTTCGACGTGGTTCCTTCCAAACCAGTGAGAAATTTGAATCAGAGCGTTGCATTGTGAATAATTCTTTCAGTGGGACGTCTTCTTGTAGATGGAGTTCGGATAACTTCGTGCATCAGGATTTCCAATCGGGGTTTCCTATACTTCTCACGGAGATTGTCGAATAGTCACTTCATCGTCCTACTCGTTCTACTGATGAGCTAATGAAGAAACGGAATAGCTGTCAGGGAATGATAGCCGAGTTGTCACCCTGTCTATTGACTGCTAATATGAATCTGCGTTTGTTATTATTCAATGCATACCCAATCGTGTCTACTCAAATAGATCAGGGCTCACACCTTGCACGAGAATTTGGTATCCTGTTTCTAATCTTGCGCTAGATTCATGTCGGATCCCCAAAAAGGTCCTCTTCAACCCTAACAACATGTTATAACTATATTCTGGGTAAATTTAGATCAATTCATCAAAACAAAACATTTCCAGAATCGAATTAAAATAATGGGTTTACAAAAAAATGTAAGACTAGATAGGTCGAAGCTTTTTTTCATTCCAGGTGCAGAAACGTAGACGTCTTGAAATGTTTTTCAACTGAAATAACTATTTTTTATATTTGTAAGCAAATAAAATGGTAAAATTTTCAACCCTTAATAAGATTTATGTGTACTGTCTTCAGTGGTGCAGTGGTTAGCACGGTGGTCCCTCCCTCTGTCAACCTGGGTAACGGCTGATATATTTCCAATACATATCATGAATACGTCAGGCGAACGCCGGCGATAATCATTAGACAAGATAATATCTGACCGTGCCTTTTTTCGGAAGGGAAGTAATGCAGTAGGCCCGTGAGCTGTACGATGTCACCGTACGTCGCAAATTTCCAGGTTGAGGTGAGCTTGCCTTCTGGCTTCGGTGTTAAGCCACAGTAGCAAAAATAGGCCGAGGCTTGATGAATATATGGAAAACAATTTTTTTCAGAGAACGGGTAAATATGAAATGAAGCGCTCTCTTCGTTCATCTTCGTCATGGTTACAAATTGTTATACATAGGGAACGAATTCCCATCAGTATTGTTTGTATGTGCCCATTGCTTGCCAGATGTACATAAAAGCGCTATAGGTATAGTCCTCCATCAGCAAGGTATTGTCATGTTCTTCTTTCGGCCTTTATGTGTTCTTTTTTTTCTGATGGGTAATTTCTCTTCGCGTATTTGGCTTATTCAACTCGTTCGTCACCTAGACTCTAACTCCTGCTAAATTTCTCCTTCGACCTGAGTAGCTAATTCGCGTAGGTTCTATTTTATTGACTTATTGTTCTTTCCGATGTGCGGTTGGTTCTGTTCGTAGGTTTTGGGAAAGTACCGGCCATTTATGGAAGAATCACGGCCCTAGATCCTCCGGATGGTGTCGCTTCCAACTCCTCCCATATTTGTTGTAACCTGGAGCTACCTGAAGGTACAGATGTATTGAATTTTGAAGCTCCTCCAGACTTGAGATAAGTTCAAAACATGAGGTCAGCTAGGGATAGATTTTGGGAAAATAAAATAATGCGTTTTGTCATTTTAACAAGTTCATATTATATTTTTAATTGAATTTTGGGTTTCTTACAGTTTTTACCTTAATTTTATGACATTTGACTGGCCTTTATGCTTGCTTTTTGATATTTTGTAGCATTTACCTCATTCTTTGTTCGATCTCATTTATTCCCTCTCAGAGGCCGTGTGCGAACGCTTCAATTCTGTTTGTATTCTCTCTGTCTGTGAAGCCCCGTATGTTTTTGCTCCGAAAATGTATCTCTGTTGAGGAGATGAATACCAGCATCTCTGAATCCTGACATCATGTAATACGAAGTAAATGACGTAGGCAGAGATGTTGCCACAATACCAGGTATATCGAAGATAGTTGAAGATTTGATGAGGTTTGACGAAATGAATTTTCAAATTTTTGCATGGAAGCATTATGACGCCATTTTTGTAAGCTTAATCCAATTCAGCCATTGAACGATGTGAATGGTTGCCCAGAATTTGTAGAACGGGTTTTTCCTCAACGCATTTTACAGTAGATATACAAAATTGTTGAGAAGAGATCCTCGCTAATCCACTCGGAAAGATCTGCACTTCCAATACTTCCTAGTACGATCATTTGGAGAATATTTTCCTCAAAGTGAAAGAAGAGTATTGTCATTCTATTGCCAGATGAAGAAACGGCTATGGCTGAATCAGCAAGTACACCTCTCCGCAGATGTCCAGCCTTCAAGTTATCGAAACTCTCGCTTGGCAACTATGCGATTTGGTCTTTGCTAAGCTAAGATCATCCATGTTGTATATGTTAGTGTTTAAACTCGTATCTATCATGAAATATCGGAATTATAAGAGAAGATGAGTGCCGCACTTGTTACATTGAAGCCTTTTAGCCCTGGCGAGAATTGTCGATAGGAAAATTTGGAAACCAATCAGATTTATCGTTCCAAGTTTGAGCTGGCTGTTCATTTAGTGCCTTTCCATAGTCATGTGCAAATTTTCTTACTTCCACGGTAGTAGTAGTTTCATTCCTTCCACTTCAAAGATCAACGTTAGAAATTTTTTGTTGACGTTGTTTCAACAAGTCTTGCGAGATTCCCAAGTAGTACTAAACGCGACCTGGAGAGGAATTGGTGGTGCAGCTTCCGGGTTAGACCAAGGAGTCTTATTCTCGACTTCTTGGGTGTTGAAATTTTGACTCATAGAGTAGTATATGATATAGAAGTAACCCAATGATCATAGAGTAATTAGAGTTTTTGTCTAACATTGATGCTGCTAACCTGTCACGCCGTCTATCTGTGAACTATCATCATTCATATGATGGTGTGTAATTTTGGAGTTATTCAATGATCATGGAGTAATATGAACTTTTGTCTCTCATTGTTGGTAGCGTATCATCATATTCGTAACAGTACTGTCTATGAACATTTGACATTTCGAACTGCCGACTCTATTCCAAAATTATAACGACAAATACTATATCAATTTCGACCTCCCTCAGCAAGATTCGATTTCAACCGGTACTATCCTGCGTGGGTTCTATTCACAGATATGTTATAAATTTGGTTTCTAACTACATCAAGTCTAGTCGAAATTCTTATATACTGATTTCCGTTCTCAGTTATCAACATTATAATTGTAACATAACCGAATCCACTCATAATCACCACACATGTTGTATTGCTGTGTTATCTCATGTCGAGGTATTAATTTGTTTTGAATTTTCAATAAAAATTATCATTCCATACCTGATAGATATGTACGACTTATTCTCAGTTTGTTAACAAAAACTATTTTCCAACATAAATTCTACTTTTGATCACTTGCTAGGAACATCATTCCACATCTAGTTTCCGAAATGTTGATCCCTTTTCATTTCAACTAGAAGTAACTTTAATCCATCGAATATTTCGAGAGTTATGTGTAGATTAGGACCATGTATCAAGTTTCCAAATGCATAAGAAATCGCTATCTCATTCTATTATGGCTTCTATAATTCCTTGTATAGATCAGTACAGCCGATCAATGTTCCACTCCAAATTGCAAACATATTCAATACTGGCGCGAAATGAAACTTCTCCTAATGTGTGTATTCCCGTGAAGTAAAATATTCAAATATGTACATCATTATTCATTCATTTACTGGAAAACTGGTAATGCTTCACACGACAGCCTATCAAATACTGATTTTGCGAATAAGATTAGATTAGCATCCGCATTCCGACCGTAAATTCAATTCTTGTATTCCACATTACGTTGATGGCGTGATTCAAAGCATGATTGAAAGTTAACATCATCCATTCATTTAAATCAGTAAATAATTAATTTGGAACGGACCATGGAGAACTATTTTCCATTCAGTATATCAATCAATTCATGTCTATAATAATTAGTAACTTTCATTATCGTTATTTCTAGTTTATGTAAAATCAGGTCATTAGTCAATTGAATTGAAATGGTCAATATTTCAACTCAATTTATCTATATCGACAAATCTCGAATGATTCAACTTTGTACTTTTCTAACTAGAGCAACACCAATTTGTAACAACGCAATTAGTATCATGTATTAGATTTCCCAGGTATCTAATTGTGTTGAATAAATCAATGAATTTCCAACAAATTTATTCAGAGTGAGCAAGAACCGAATTGAAAATCTGCTCGAATTGACAACCAGTTGCATTATTGATCATGTTGACTCAGGGCCAGGAATAACGAACCTGCTCCATTTTAACTATTTATTGCTGGCCCTATCATTCTTTAATTATCCAAGTTATTCCAATGTTGATCAACCAATTTGAATGGAGTGGCAAAATCTTTCTTTTCCACTAGGCATACAACAAACTTCGATAACAATATGTTTCACTGTGGAGTAACCCAACCGATAACTTAATGCAATCCTCCTAGAAGAATCTCCTGTTCCTAGCTACCTGGAAGAAAAATAACGCATTAAGCATTATTCATATTTTTTTCGTACGTGCTGAGAAATGTAAAAAACTGTTGGGAATCATTGCGAGCTCAGTATAGGGAAGTATGCCGCTCCCGAAGAACCAAAACAGGCCAGGATGCCTTCTTTTATACTTCCGTACATTGAAGATAGAGGTAGATTGACGTCAGCAAATTATACAATATGCAATGTAGAAAATACAATCGATGGAGTGGATAATACTCAAGAAAGTGCTCCACCTCAGCATCTTCAGACAGATACACCAACTTCACAAATGACGTAAAAAGGACGGCGTCCGAATTCTATAGTGAAACCAACAGATCAACCAACTATACTACAAGTATCGAAACCGCTGCTTCGACTTTGATGAAATATATTGTTCAAGAAAAAGCAGGATCTAAACCTGAAATTAAGGACTGTTTGTTTTATGGAATAAAAGCAACAGTGGGAACGTTTGCTCCTATGGACCGAAACATATATCCAAAACACGAATCTTCAATATAGTTTCCGAAATAGTAGACCAGGGTCGATAATTTTTGAAACCTAATAAAATAATAGTAGGATGAAACCCATTAGAAAAGGGAGAGAAGATAGCAAAAATGGAATGAAAAATAATTTACGGGCGATCTGAGGTCGGGAAGTCGAAAGGGGTGAGTTTTTAAGGGTAGAAAACGGTTTATCTCGATTTTCGGCAAAACCACAAGTTCTATGAAAAAAGTTAAATAGCACAGTTGTAGGTAATAGAAAGATCTAAAACTTATGTATACACACTTTTTTCACATAACCTCAAAATTTATGTGAAATATTCAAATAACCGAGTTTTTGGTTTTTTATTTTAATCTTTCACAAAAAAAATTGTTTTTCACGAAATTTGCTGAAAACTCACTTTTTCATGTCTCAAACACACTGTATTTTTTTTGATTTCAAATATCTATTTTTTCACCTTATTTTGACTTAAGATCGAAAAAGCACCCTAATTTTCAATAGAAAATTCTCACGTCAAATTATCTGCTTTTTCAAAAAAGTCGTTGTGCTTTTTGTTCGTTAAAATCTCTCTTTTTTTCGATATCTACTTTGTTTGCATCTTTTTTAAAAAAAGTATTGGCCAAATTTGACAAATTTTTATCGTCTAATAATGAATTTACGATACTTTTCCTTCCTTTTCCGGCAAATCCAGATGTTGTATCGCAACCAGAAAAACAATGCAGAAATGCAACGATGTTTATGAAGGATTCATATTTGAAACTATTAGACGTGAAAAAAAGATCTTTCACATTTGCAGAACCTGGCTTAAGAAAATAAATGTCATGATTATTCGAATTTAATTGATTCAAAAGTACCAAAAGATCAATATCTTGACCCATAACAATGACAGTTTGATTTGTATCTCTGGCAGTTTCTATCGAGGTCCTGATTATGTCAGCATCAGCATCTTCTTTTGCTTGATTACAGGAAAATCCTTGTGACTGTAATCTTTTCATCAAAGTTTTTATTATTTTGTCCTTGTTTTTCTCGTTGGATAAAAATGTTTCTTGCAAATATGATATCTTTGTATGGTTCTGATAATTCAACTCGGGAATATTGTCTGAGGTTTTTCTACGACTACGTTCTCCCCTTTTAGTTGAATTAGCTGCTGGTACTGTTATCACAGTAACTGATTTTTCAATTCCGGTGTACCCATCAAAAACAATATAGCTGCTTGCTGCGTAATGTTTTTCTACATAGCGCGAATATATTCTTTCATGATCTCTTCCACCGTTTCATTTTTCTACCAAATAACTTTGTGCAGTAAAAATCCACCGTCGACGACATGCAAAATGCCGTCAGAATGCGTTGGTCCATTCGCACTCACAAATAATATATAATATATATTTATATTTATATATATTTCGATTTGTAATTTTTTGTTTATCAATGCAACATGGAATCTTACGTTTTTCGAGTAATTAAAGTATACATTTTAATAAATAGCTCAAAATTGTACATAATGATTTTCGGATTCGAGATTTTTTCGTTTGTTTACATTTTTTTAAAACATTCACATACATAGTTATGTATATTTTTTGTTGCACAATCAGAAAGTAGAGATTTCAACAAACAAAAAACACACCGACTTTTTTGAAAAAGCAGATACTTTGACGTGAGAATTTTCGATTGAAAATTAGGGTGCTTTTTCGTTATTAAGTCAAAATATGGTGAAAAAATTAATATTTTAAATCAAAAAAATTACAGTGTGTTTGAAACATAAGAGGGTAGGCTTCCACCAAGTTTCGTGAAAGAAATTTATTTTTTGTAAAAGTTAATAATAAAGAACCAAAAATATGGTTATTTAAATTTTTCGCATGAATTTTGAGGTTATGTGAAAAAAGTGTCGACACAAAAATTGTACATCTTTTTATTATCTACAACTTTGCTATTCAACTTTTTTCCATACGACTCGTGGTTCTGCCGGAAATGGAGATAAGCCGTTTTTTACCCTTAAAAACTCACCCCTTTCGACTTCCCGACCTACGTCAATATAATTCTCCTACTACCAGTATTGCTCCGGGATCATCCAAAAGGTGTTCCCAGGACGACATGCGTCGTCATCAAAAGAATAGGGAACATATGATGAGCGTTCAAAGAAACATGCAGAACATACGTATGTCTATTCTTCAACATATTCTAAGTCTACTTTTCTGGATAATCTCTCATTTTTTATACAAGATGTTCCAGGGTTAAACCGCCAACGTTTAGGATCGGTTTCTTGGTTGAAATTTTTTTTTTCTCATAAGCATGTGTCCTAACTTGCTTCGTTTTTGAGATACAGGGTGTCAAAATTCTTAGGAAATTCAGTTTTTTATTAATTACCTCCAAAAACCTTTTGACTCATTTGATGAAACGCATCTAAAATGAATTAAAACTCGTATTAAGCAATGAACATGCCACAGGCTGTCTATATTTGACACAAACAAACCCTCAATTATTATTATTTTATTTCTGTTGGAACGAATTTTTTCCTGTTACATGCAGGGTCTTAAAAACGAAACGAGATACGAAACGAATTGAAGAGACAGAAACATTGTATTTTTAGTTGCTTAATCTACAGAAATAAACATTCAAAAAAACAGTGGCGCACAATGATTTGTCCTAATATCAATTAGATAACCCTCAGGCACGCCACTGGCATCAATAATTTCATCCTAATTAAATTAAAATAAGACCCTTATTACCGCAAATAACCGTGCTATGTTGTATCAAGATGAGCCAGAAGATTTTTGAGTAATAAATTAAAAACTGTTTTTTTTCAACAGCTTCGACTCCCAGTATCTCGAAAACGAATAACGTTATAATACATGCTCATGAAGAAAAACTTTATTTTTACCTAAGAAACCGATCCTAAATATTTGGCGGCTTAACAATTGGATTGAATTGGAGCAATATTCTATAGAGTGGGTATCGCTATCTGTGAAATTAATATCGGACATCCGGGAATTCATAAAATATAATTCTATCAATTGTAATTCCAACGAGAATGAAGAAAAGGACAAAACTTATTATTCAATTTCCACCAATATGGAATGATTCGTCAGATTAGGTGATAAAGTCTGCAGAATTACAACCTGTAGAATATCCGAAAAAAGGAATAACGTACCTTTTTGATAATAGTCCTTGACCGAATTTCCATTTAAGTGGAATAACAATAAAAATATTATATCTATCTGTATTTATTAGTGTAATATTTCAGAAATCTAAATGTTAATATGTGAGAACAATTTCAAAATATCCGAGGATACCAAAGCTCGATCCACATTATCGTTCAGCTCACGGTCCGATTACGGTCAGGTCACAGTCAGGTCAAATATTGTAACATTAATTCCATATCGTCATTCAATACAATGTTGTAATGTTGTCCACATTAGTGGGCTTGCTCAAGATAGCGTCTGATCAAATGTTTGCGGTATTTGACGAAAGGAACAACTAGACTGTTTTTTATGCTTTGACCACAAGTTTGTACATTTAGATCAAATTGATCTTCTACCTGTGTACTTCTAAACACTCTGCTTTTTCAACATCAGTCAACATTTTGTATAATAAAAAAAATAGGTATTTATTGAAGTGGATGAACAGTTAATTGAATTTGTTAGAAACCATACAGAAATCTGTAATTTTAAAGATAGGAAATATTCGGATAATTACCATAAAAACAAATTGTAGAAGGAATTTGGGGCACAACTGGAAAAAAGTTAGTGGAATCACAAATTTTCATTCACAACTGATACAATTCAAATTTTTTATAGCCAAGGACAGTTCCAGCTTCAGAATAAAGAAAAGTTTCGAATAATTCTCTCACAGAAAATTCTGTTTGCTGCGTATGATATATATACGATTTATTAACGGTTCAATTACCATGTACATTTGTATATAAAAGTTTAAAAAGGTAATCTAACTTATCACAATAAAAAAATCATCTACACTAAACTACAAACTACACAATCACAGTACAAGAACAGATCCCGGATGGGCAGAGCGCGACCCCTCCTCACATCATAAGCAATAGTCTTAACATCCGACTTGAATCTGTACAATGTAGAGCCGAAGAAATTCAAGGATTCACAATCTACAACGGCCCTAGACATCCTACTCAAAGACGAGAATGCACTATAGTTGGTTCTACAAAAAGGTGCCATAAGCAATGGGTTCTTTCTCACAGTACAAACCGGTATTCGGAAGGTGAACATTTCCAAGACCGCAGCAGAATCGATTTCAAAATATAATACCTAATCTGGAGACCAAAATATTCAAGTATATTTACATAGGAGGTATTGTTATAATCAATATGTGATTTGAAACATAACTATCTCACAAACTTTCTTTGGACATTTTCAATCCGTTCAATATGAACACTATAACCTGGAGACCAAATAACTGAGCAGTACTCGAGTATCGAGCGTACTAAACTATTATATAAAATTATCAATGCCCTAATATTTAAAAATTCTTGGGACTGCCTAATAATGAAACCAACCATCCTGTTTGCTCTGCCTATAATTGTAGGTTATAATTCAGCTTTGAATCGAGAACAACACCGAGATCTTTATAATTGTCAACTTGTTCGAGAGTATGGCCACGAACAATATACTCATGACAACTTACAATTTTCTTTCTAGAAAACCTCAACATTTTACATTTCGCATAGTTCAATTCAAGATAATTCCTATCACACCAGTAGATAAAGGAGTCTATATCGCTCTGAAGACGTGAAAAGTCAGATTCATGTTCTATTCTAATGAACAGTTTTAGGTCGTCGGCAAACAGTAGAAGCTGTGAATAGTTTATCACTTCCTTGACATCATTCATTTAAAATAAAAAGAGAACAGGTCCCAAGTGAGTCCCCTGTGGCACGCCGGGTTCCACCCTTGTCTAGGCAAGGACTGTCTTGTTTTGATATGATGCTACACTGCAATCACGTAGGAGGTTATGTAACATACATATTGTTAAAACATGGTTTTCAACATTCCCCTGTTGAGAATTAGGTTTTTTGAAATAAACACGAAATTTCTGGATCAATATCACAAATGCGTCTTCCACAATCCATCGGACACGACGGAGACGATAGTTGAATATCTTTTTTCTATATCATCATTGATTTGTGAATCAGGATATGGCCTCAATGAATAAGTTCCTAGTGGAAACGCTGAATCACCTACAATCACATATTGTGCTTGATTTTCTGAAATATTGAACTTGTCGCTTTCGAAACCTCTTCTCAATTTTGGATTTTTTCTGAACTTTGAATTTGCGAAAATCACGCCATCACTATTCTTCCCATAAGAACCGACATCGACCGCAATAAATTCATAAAATGTCTTTTTGAGATTAAAATAATACGATCGACTATTGGAAGATGTAAAAAATTTCGATGTGTTTACTATCTAGAGTTATAATACAGTTAGGGAAGTTCCATAGGTTCCAGAATTTATTCGCAATTTCCTTGAAGTTTTCTGTTTTTGGAATTGGTATGCATCCGGCCAACAAGTTTTTGATGATTGCCGAACAAACTTTCGATAACAAATACAACCGATGAAGTGGATCATACTCAAGAAAGTGTTTCACAGCCTCTTCAGACAGACATACCTACTTCACCAATGTCGAAAAAAAGACGGCGTCCTAAATCCATAGGAAAACTAACATATCAACCAACTACTACAAAAACCGAAACCGCAGCTTCGACTTTGATGAGATATATTATACGAGAAAAAGCAGTATCTTAACCTGAAATTAAAGACTGTTTGGACAATTTCTTTGATAAGATTAAAGCAACAGTGAGAAAGTTTGCTCCTATGGACCACTATGGCACATATATAAAACACGAATATTCAATATAGATTCCAAAATAGAGGCTGAATACGTTTTCCAACTTGATTCACAACAACAACACAACAATTTCCAACTTCCTCATCTACGTCAATATAATTCTGCTACTACCACTATTCCTTCGGAACGTCTTTCTACTATTCGAACCTTTAATTTTCAAATACGATTCCTTCAGGTTCTAGTTATTTTCAAAATGTTTCTGCCAATGATGATGCTGCCAATAGTGATAACTACGAATGAAAACCCGAGTTTTTTTAGCGTTACATGAGTATTTAGTTAGCTTTTGAATAAATATGTTCTTAGTTCATTTATTTGTCAATACTTATCTAAACTGATTTAACTTACCTCAAACAAACTGCTATCTTTCCGATAGGTTATATACCTTCTCGAAATGTTGTGTTTTTCTTTGTAATATCGACTTCAATTTTGTTCGATATGTACTGAAATTTCTCCTTTGACGTGCGAAAATATCGATGAAATTTCTCCTCGTGATATGTAGGGCTCTTGAAAAAGGTAGAAAACTCTCATTCTTCCTTTCTTTAAACAAGATTGAATGCACCAAGATGCTCCTACAACCTCTTTTTTTCCTAAGCCTGAGATTTTCATTATTTCGATAATTAACTAATGTATTTGACATGAAATATGAAATGAAATTGGCCGCAAATCGTGACACGGGGATTTTCGAGGTCGCTGGTAACGGATCTGAATCGGAAAATTTGGGAAAACTCGGCATTTTCATGGAAAATTACAGCCAAAATCTGCAAAAGGTGCATCTCTAGCGTGAAAATAAATCACTCGGGGGGTTTCGAGGTCGCCGATCACGATTCTGTTGTCAGAATTGGAAAGTTCTACATATTTGGCTGAAAGACCCGGCATTTTCAAGAAAAATTACAACCAAAATATCCAAACGGTGCATCACTAGCGTAAAAAAAATCACTTGGGAGTTTTCGAGCTCGTTGATCGAATTTCACCCTAAAAACCGATGATCAGAACAACTAATACGGCCCTGTGACGTGAGTATAGCGTGCGGAGCTGGAACAGGAGATCTTGATACTTTGTCCATTTTTCCTCCTGTTTCAAGACTATGTTCTCTTCTGCGGGAGCAGAGAATTTGATAACAAACATACTTTTGCTTTGTTTATCGAGGAGGCCAATGTCAGGCCTATTTGCTTGTATGGACCTGACGGTCAGAAAAGGATAATCCCAGTAGATCTGGGATTGAATATCCTTCCCTACATATTCCGTGCATCAGCAAATCGATGCATGATTTGTCGTTTATCAGCATATATTTTCAATAATCTCGAGAATTCAATATGAATATCAAATTCGTTGCAACGCGACTCCTGGATCTTGTTACAATAGTTGGACTGTCACGTAATGCTACCAGTCATACTGATTGGAGAGCGCCAAAAAGTAAAGTTACAAATTTCGATCTAGTCAACCAATAATAGGCGTTGAATGAAACCGTTGAACTCAAATTAAGATAATAACTGTTTCTTCAAATGATATTAATACTTGACTGATTGTTCAAAATAAATCTTCACCTACAGTACCTACAGAATCGTAAAATTAATGTTCCAATGATCCTAGCTCCTAGCCTGTATTCAGAAGAGAGCTATTCGTCTGATTGGTGATGTTATACTTACGAATTCATTGACCTCTTCAGAACATCGTAGAAAGGTTACTGTCTCTTCTATATTTTCATGGTCGAAGCTCATGCTCATCAAAACTACCGTGTGTTATTTCACCTCGAGTGATTCCAGATAGGCTGTATTTTTTCATGTGAAAGAGGCAAAAATGCATTTATGGACACCCAGAAAGATGTTTATGTGAGCAGTATGAATATCAGCTATTTCTGTACCAACCAAATCTCCCTTCTCTTTCATTTTCCTCGGTATCGCAGACCATTCCGTAGAATATGACACGTCAAGATTACAATGATGTGGAATTTTTGTTTTTCAATTTATGCTTCCGCATATCTTGGCACCATATTGATATCATACTCCAGTGGGTCTATTATTGCTATGATACATCTTTGTTCAAGAAGTAAATTTGCAAAAAAAAAAGGAAATGGAACACAACCAATTAACAAAATTTAATTCATTATCCTCAGATAGTTCAGTCAAATTCGAAAGTTTCTCTCATCAGCCCTAAATGATAATTAATACGTTTCATGATTTGTGTTCTAAATTTGAAAAAAACCGTTTATTATTGTAAGGAGAAGCTGAAAAAACCTTTGATAAAGTTTCCGACTTCGACCAATGGATTAATCGATTATGAGTCGTGGGTCAAGCTAGAAGTAATTGCTTCTTACTTATATTATAATAATCTTCAGCAAAATGAACTGTATTGGCAATATAAGAAATAGGAATTCTTCCCACCACCGCCATTCTCATTCTTTATGATATTCTGCGCTCTCGAGCAACAGAAGTACAGGACTGAATTATTATTCAGTGATATCAGAAATTAAGACAGAATTAATGCAAGCTGTCTTCCTTACTAATGATATTATTCAAGATGTTGAATTTACCCTAATCATAAATTTAAAAGTATGTCGGAATACAGACACTGGAAATTATCAAGTTCATTCGAGAAATTTAATGCTCTTGTCTTGAATTCAAATACAAAGATTGTAAAAACCAAAGTTCAACAATAAAACTAAGGTTCATTTCGTTAATTATAAATTGGATGGTGATTGCAATTTCGATCTTAATAAGCTCATTTTCAATAGATACAATGAGTCAAAATATCAGACAAAACAATTTATAGCTGTGACGTATTTTGGAGTAGCTTCCGATATAATAGCAAGTACTTTTGGAACCTTTGGCGAGGATACGTTATTCGTTGTTGTCTAGAGGAAAACTTGACAGATTGTACACCAGTTTATTGATGTCCGAAGGCTGTACCTCCTTGTTGGGCATTTGGGTCCTCTTCAGCTATTCAAATTTCCTCTTCTGCTTGGCGGTGGTCCATTCGGCGTCTGTTTGGAAACGGAAATCCGACAGCTGGTCTATTTTGTTCTAGAGTAGAGGATGTAGTCTGCTGCTTAGTTCCAGATGTAGTTGTAATAGCTCCTTGTTGGTTTTGTCCAGGATCTTTCTTGTGTCTTGGATGGATTCTCGAATCAGGGCACGGCTTGTTCTTCTTAGAATTTAGTTTGTCTTGGAATTATTCTTGTGAAATTTGATCTGCATGCTTTTCGGAATGATGTCCTCGTCTCTGCAGCGTTCCAAGAAGGTGAGGGTACACAATAGCTTGCTCCGTTCGGATCGTAGGTTCTCGAAGATCTTAGTTTGGTGGGTTATCTTCTCCCCGTAGAGTTGATTTATGTTCTGCTTCAGGTTTCCGCGGGCGTTATATGCTGTATTGGGTTGCCGGGATATACTCCGCGTTGTCGTAGATTGGTTTCGATAGAAACCGATGATATGACGACGTTTCGGCACAATCTCATGTGCCATCTCCAGGTCTTCTCTTCAGGGCTGCTGCTCTGCTTCGAGTTAACTTGAAACTGATCTCCGTTGATCCTGTTGGTGTTTTATGTATCCTTGTTACATCTGGATGATTTTGCCGGTTTGATGCATCTGATTGAGTTTGTTGATCTGTTGCGTTCGAGCGATTTTGTCGGTTCGTTGCGTCCGAGCGAGTTTGTCGGTCCGTTGAATTAGTCTGGTTGACTGTTCTCCTGGGTTGTTGAAGGGCTGGTTTCCAAGCAGTTGGTAATCTCTGTGTATCATCTCTTGTATTGAGATTTGAAGGTCGCTTCTCGATTTCGATAGCTTCTCCTATGATGCGTTTTCTTTTGTGCTCCAGGCTGGCTAGAACTCGGGTGTTGTCAAAATCGATTTCATGTGAAGTTTTTCTCACATGTTCGGCAAGTGATGATGTTGTTTCTTGCTTTGCGACTGCATTGCGGTGTTCTTCACGTCGAATGTTGATTCTTCTGTTAGTTTGTCCTATGTAGCTTCCTCCGTAATCTTTGCATGGTATTTCGTAGACCCCTTGTGTTTCCAGATTTATTTTGGATTCAGCGTTCGGCAGTATTTGACCAATCTTTCTTGTCGTGTTGAAACTTGTCTCAATGTTACGTTTTTTGAGGATTCTGCTGTTCTTTTCTGTAGTACCTTTGACGTATGGGAGATGGGCTTTGGCGACAGGATTTTCTTTTTCTTCTGCGGTGGTTTGATCTGTCTGGCGTCGGGGCCTTAGAGCTCGTCTGATATTGTCTTTTGAAAACCCGTTTTGTTGTAGCGTGGTTTGTATTGTCCGCATTTCTTGTTTGTGGTCATTGTCGGTTAGTCGGTCTGATCTGGTTATGAGTGTTTTCATTACGGATTGAAGTTGTGCTGGGTGGTGATGTGACTGGGCGTTCAAGTAACGATTCGTGTGTGTAGGTTTCCTGTATATGGTGTGTCCTATTCTGCCGTTTCTCTTGATCACAAGAACATCTAGGAACGGTAGTTGGTTGTCCTTCTCGATCTCCATTGTGAACTTGATTCTTCCGTGAATTCTGTTTATGTGGCTCAGAAATTTTGTAAGTGCGGCTTCTTCGTGAGTCCAGATGACGAACGTATCGTCTACATATCGTAGCCATAGTTTTGGTTTTTGGCTGGGTGTTTGGATGGCTCGTTCTTCAAAGTCTGTCATAAACAGGTTGGCTAATACTGGGGATAAGGGTGATCCCATCGGTGCACCTTCAATTTGTTTGTATCTTCGGTCCTTGTAGATGAAGTACGTATTTTTGAGGCAGTGTTTGGTAAGTTCGATGATGTCCTTTCGTATCTGGTATTTCTTCTGGATAATTTCGACGGCCTCATCGATGGGAATATAAGTGAAGAGTGATACGATGTCGAAGCTCACGAGCATGTGGCCAGGTTCCAGCTTTATGTTCTTTAGGCGTTCGATGAAGTGGCTTGCGTTCTTCACGTAAGATTCGGCTTCTTCGGCATAGGGTTGTAGCTTCTTTGCTAGGAATTTTGCGAGCTCTTGTAGAGGTGAACCTATCGAACTGACGATAGGCCTAAGTGGAGATGCTTCTTTATGGATCTTCAGGAGGCCGTTTCGGGCACTTCGACGATTTCTCTTGGTATTAATCTCTGTTGTTCTTCTTGTCGATTTGGTTTGTGCACCGTTAATTTGTTATAAAGTATTGGAATTTACAACTAGAAATATGAAGGATGAAATTCCTCTTGTTATGCGAAGGCAAGCTTGGTTCCACCTCATTTTGGCCGAAATGTTTGTCAGTGGTTTGATAGACATTTTGAGGGACGATAGATTGGTCGTGAGGTCCCGTTGCTTGGCCTCCGCGATCACCAGATTTAACTCCTTTAGATTTTTTCTCTCCATATATATATATATATATATATATATATATATATATATATATATATATATATATATATATATATATATATATATATATATATATGAAGCAGTAATAACCGGATTGGCGAGGTGGTCCAACATATTTTCGGGTACCAAGTACTACTCATTTTTACAAAAAAACCCAAACCTAAAAACACTTCTATGAATATTTCTTTATTTTCCTGAACTACTACAGAAAATTGCATATTATCACATTCAACAAGCAAAGTTAGAAAACTTATTTTGATAGGATCAATCTCGAAGTTCCAGTCTGTTCCTACTTCCGAACTAAACTCGTTGGTACTTAGCCTGGTTTGATGTGGATTGTGGTAATACATCGTTGAATTGGTTAGATATGGATCAACAATAAAACATATGTCAAAGTGACTGGTCGTCTGACAACTAACGTTCAAGTGTGAATAAGACTTATCAGTAACGACAATGATAAAAGTAGGGGAACAAATCAGATGGTGTACATAAGCTACTTAAAAAAAACTAGGGTTATGTGCGCCACAAACTGATCTGACAAATCTAGGTATTACCACAGTCTTACTCACATATTTTCCATAATTATGTTTCATTTGCACATATAAGCAATCATTCACATACATCTACATATTTTGTCAACTTTCTTTCTTTTCAATACTATGTTGTTCTCTGCCGGAGCAGAGAATTCGATGAACTTAGTTAGCCGGAAGTCAGCATGGTTGACAAGCCAAGTGTTTCGATGTTTCTATACAAAACACAGTATATCAGCTTGTCAACATGCCTCCTGAGCATAAGATCTTACTTCGCGGCATTCATCTGGTTTTTCAGGCGAAAAGGTTGAAACTCGATCCCTCTAGTAGGCCTCCTCGACTGATATGAAATTTTATACCAAGTTCTCTCGCAGCTTTTTGTGCTCCCTAACGATGAATGCCCTAACTCCTGCCAATTCGTGACTTGTGACAAGGCCCAGGAGGGAGCCCTAACTCATAATACCTCCAGAATAAGGAGTCCCTTACCTCCGCTGTGACGTGGAGGATAAATGCGAGAAACGGTCGACCTAGGATGAAAACTGTGATAGATGTGCATCATAGTCCTGATGCCTTTGTTGTGTCTATGTAGCTCATCAACCGTTCATTTCACTACTCCAAAATAGTTGAGCAGAACTGTTCAATTCTCAGGTATCAATAGGTCTCTCTAGCATCAACACGTTTGAAGATGCTCCCGTCAGCCAGCTATATATACTCGTACATTTTCGTCAATCGTTCTCTCCTTCCTCTTAGATGAAACAGTGCGCAGTTGTCCAATCCCAACTCCATTGCTATGGCTCGCGTATATTCTCGAACCACATTGAGAGCTTGCTGGAGGTTTTTCTCCCTAATAGCGGCCTGAGCTTTTCTTCAGTGATGCATAAATCACATGTACCACAGGTGTCAAAACAAGGTCAAAAATCGTAGATGTTTTAACTCTTTGTGAAATATATCGTAATAAAAATCGTATGTAGCTATAATGTTATTGTATTTCCCTTTGAATGCCCTATACAACCGATTGATATCTAAATCAGAAATTAAAAATTGTTTGGGAAATTCCTCCTAGCCATAATGATAACTACCAGACTGTAGACACCGGCAGTAGCTTCAGCAAGCAACGTCCTTTGCGCGGGTCTCGAGATGAGTGACCCCTTGAGTCTTAACTAATAGTTGCCACTACAAAAGATCCGGTGAACTGGGCACCACATACATTCCACCTGTAAAACCATGATACCGTGCCTTCTCATATCAGAATGCTGATTGGAACAGATTCACGGACGTGATAGACACATGCGGACGGTAAAACGTGAACGAGGCCGGTAAACGTAGTTTAATCTAACACGAGTAGGCGAGTGGACTATACCTGGCGGAAGCATTGGGTTACTCAGCAAGCACGGTACCTACTGCGACAGAATCACATAGGTTCTCGCTTGAAGTAACCTTTGCAGACCGAGCGAGGCGAAAAAAGTTATCGAAAGATCAGGTAAACGGTGCACCACATAACGTTCACCCATAGAATCCACGGCGCAGTGTCTTTCTATCACAAATGATTGGTCCCAATGGATAGAAAAGGTAACACGGGGAGGTGAGAGTTGACATTAGCCCAGAAAGGGTAACAATATAGTCAAGCAAGCAGTGCCTTAAGAAGGGTCTACCTAAGGTAGTCTACTCAGGCGAAGGGCGAAAAAAAAATCCGCTGCCTCTGCATCGGTGAATGCTGCACCAAATGGCTTCACTCCTAAAGTTTGGTGTCTGTGCTCCCTATCCCAGGTTTCTAGGTAACGGATTCGCGGCCAAGGCTATGCTTCGTGGTAGGCTGATGATACGAGACCGACGGCTACTTGTCAAACGAAAGCTGTTTTAACACTACACAAGTAGGAAGGGGGAAAGGGCACAGATGGTTCCAACGAGCGTCTCCTCTTCAAATGAGGCGTTGGTCTCTGCTGGGCAGTGGCGTGCTGTTAAGAGTGGGCGAGAGCAAGTCAGACGCTTAGAGTCCACTGGACGGGCAAGCGGGGATCCCCCAGGTTATTATCGTGTACATAGACCTATTTACATCTCATTAGATTTGGTATATAGACTCGTTTCATGTGAAAATCTCATATTTCGAATGTTTGGTACTCAGACCCTTCTGAAGTTGAGGTCTTCAATTTATGCGTTACTCCGTAATTATGTTTTTGAACAGTTAAAAAGAGAATCAACTTGCTAAGGATAACTACGTTTATTCCTCATTTGATTGCACTAGAAAACTTCCACAATCCAAACTAACCGAATATTAGTGAAGAGCTGTCTATATCGTTTATGTGAGATTCAGATCAGATTTATAACTCATGATTGCAGTCGATGGGAGATAATATGAACGGATAGTTTTCATTTGATGTGGTATTCCAGATTAATCAAAAAATGTACTACCCAGGTGAGAAGGAAGGCATGAACAATTTACGGTTAATAAATCATGGAAGCCGGTTGGAGCAATAGACGGGCGATTCTGCAACGTCACAAGTAGGTAAGCGCGGGACCAAATCTGGCAACGTATAAACTCCAGGCGAGCGAATGTTTCGGAAAATCCTCAGTTCGCCAGTATCCCGTTTAATAATGAACAGATCACCGGCGTGGAAAATGAACAGGCGAGTTTCAACTGGAAGACAACAAGGGACTACTATATCGTATGCACACTTGGTTCAACGTTTACGGGTTGCATTATAATGGAATTGTAACAGAGTTGGTCAACTAAAACATCTAGATAAACTAGGTGGTTGTAACTTAGTATAATTTAGTCAAAATATTTATATAAAATTAAACGCAATTTTCCAGTCATCAGGTGGGCGTTATATTTGTTACATTCAAGGGTTCTCCAGACTATTCTCCTCAACGCTCACATTTGAATAAATCTGGAAGCAATAATAAATTAATTGATGTGGATGTCAGTTTCATCATGAAGCTTTCTTCAGACGTATCAGTCGTATATTATGTATAAACTTCATTTCAGACGCGATTAAATTTTGATCTAGAGTGCATTATGCTAACGGAAACGAGGAATGTCCCGGATACGGATCTATTTGAATTACCTAATTCTAATTTGATATATAACAGAGGTCAAATGAATAAATGCGATGGTGTTATTGTCTATAACACTTTCACATTCAATATAATTGATATAAATAATATAAAAGCTATAGACGTTTATTTGAAGTTATTGATGAATCGTTTAACATTCTAGCTCTCAGGTACTCAGTTCGTGCTCAATTGATTATTAATAAGAGTTAGGATTTATATTTGAATTCAAATATGGATTTCGACTTTATAATAGGGGATCTCAATATAACTATCTTAAGTGCAAATTAATATGTGGATGAATATTTGAATATCTGAGTGAAAATGGTTATAGTTCTCGTATCAATGATTTAATAAGGATATAGGTCAATGAAAATTCTTGAGTTGATCATAGTTTTCTGAAAGCTGTAATGACATTTTCAGAAATTATTTCACCAGATGACATATCATTACCCGATGTCTTGTCAACTTGTATTAACAAAGAATACTCAACAATCGTCAAGCAATTTGCAAAGTGGAATTATTCGATTAAAAGAGTACAAAATAAAAAATTAATTTCAAAATACTCTGGGCACACATTGAATCAAATGCAAGATATAAACATGATAGTGGACACATCTGTCAATAAGATAACAAATCCAATAAAACAATGCTCTTATGAAGTTAAATAAAAAAAGGAGAACTGGGATTACCAAGAGTCTTATTGAATCAGTGAAACGGAAAGAAAAATCATATCAACCATAAAGAGGGTGGAAATAATTTTGAAGAATACAGAAATGAATTAACGGGAGTAATTGCAATAAAACTAGCAGTAAAAGAATGTTAGAACGAATTGGAACTGATAGTGAAATTATAACAAATAAACTAAAAATTGATACAAAATTCAATGAACATTACTCAGTAGTAGGAGATAACTTAGCAGAACAAAATTCAAAGATGTGATCCTTACGTATAAGAAGATAACTCAACCCCAATTCATTTAATATATTTCTCACTGACCCAGGAAATAAGGAAGATGATAGAATCTTTCAAAGGCAAAACAGCCATCGGATATGACGGTTCAAGAGTCGAACACTTAAAATTAATCAAAAACGATATTTCAAAATCATTAGCTATTTTAATAAATAACATATTGGAATTAGGGAATTTCCGAAGAGCTGCAAAACTACTGTCATGAAACCTTCATACCAGAACGGAGATAAGTCGAAGGTAAAAAATTATAGGACAATCTCTCTGATTAGTAATATAGCAGAAATTATGAGATTTATTGAAAAAAACGTCAATCATCATTTGTAATGAAATATAATGTGAATTCGGAAAACAATATTGATTTCAAAAAGACAGTTTAACCGAGGACGCTATGTTACACCTCTAATCTAATAGAGCAAAAAGCCCTTCTAAAAATGCTTTTGACACGGTATCGCACCATCACCTATTGCGCAGCTTACAAGATATTGATATAAGAAATAATGAGTTAAGACTGTTCCGAAGTAAGTTATTAGATAGAATGCAACATGTAAAGATAAGGTAATGAGATGAGTGAGTCAATTAGTACAAAATTTGGAATTCCACAAGGTATAATTATCGGACAAATCTTATTTGATAAATCAATGATATATTCTCTATCAATTACTAAAGGGAATGTATCAGTTTCGCGGATGACACTGTTGTATTTTTCAAAAATACGTCCTGGAAGAATATGGAACCTAAAGTAGAATTAGATCTAATGAGAATTAAAAAATGAATTGATACAAATCACTCACGACAAACGAAACAACCGTGTTTATGCCTTTTGGTTTATATAAGAATTCAGTGTCTGATTTTAACAGCTTATGTCTAAGACTAAATTAGCAATGCACACTAAGTATCTGGGTATTATAATATTACATGCTCTTCTGAAAAGAGATTTTCATATAAATTACGTGGTTCAGAAATTAAGGAACATAGTTATAAATTTGAACAATCAAAAGAAGTTCCACAATCAGAAATTTTGAAAACTTTATATTATTTGCTAGTATAATCGCAACTACGGTATGGATTGCTATCTTGGGGTGGTGTGTTCAAAAGTCACATACACTCCTTAGAAATTATACAGAAATGGTTTATTTGTGTAATATTCAAATGATCGTTTTACTGTACATCAGATAATTTATTTAAAAAAAAAACTTTTACATATCAGACAGATTTTTTATTACAAAGTTTCACATAGAGAGTACCTTAAAGGAGATTACCAAATTCAAATTTACGTGAACACGATACCAGGTATGGAAAACAATATCCTTTACACCCTCCTGCAAATAAGACATTTGGACAGACATCTTATACCTATTCAGCTCCTACGTTATTCAATGATTTACCACTGAAGATTATTATATCGAAGCATCTCAGAAGTTTCAATACAAATTTATCCAGTTACATTGTCTCAATAAATAAATTCTCTATGCATTCAAAAATTATTAACAAGTATTAAAATTAACAAAAAAGGTTCGAAACTTCATTATACCTAGCTTAATATATGTAGGTAGGTGTGCATTTTTTAAATTTTGGAATACTTACATTCTATCAGGTGAATACACAAGTAATTTAGAGCAATACTACTACTTCATCATGTATATTTTCATGAATCAAGATTTTGATTTTCAAGCACGAATATTTTGATTGCGTTGTCATAAGCTGTTATTATGATAAATATCATTGATCTATAAATATAACTGTAATCGATATACCAGGATTTCAAAAATTATCTTAGTCAATGGTGGTTGTGGAATCTAAAACGTGTGTCTTACTTTACGTTCGAAATAATGTCACTGTCACACTGACATCATCAATAACCTACAAATTTCATATCTATTTATTTCAGTTGTAGAACAATAATGAACTACAAATTAAAAATTATCTTGGTCAAGGGTGCTTGTGGAATGTGAAACGTGTGTCTTACTTTGAATTTTTGAATATATTTTGTTGTGTCAGAATCTGTTAAGTCATTGTGCAGAAATTTTCTAATCCACTTTTTGAATCATGCCTCTTACTACACAACACACAATTTTCATGATTGAAGCCCATTTTTGTGCGGGTGCGCCAGTTAATGGGAATTGGCAATACAGTCAACGTTTGTGTTTGGACAATTTTCGAGAGCACTCCCCGAACGTGGCAATATTACGGGACAATTTTTATGCGTGCCTTACAAATTGTGTTGAAGTGTTTCGCGAAACTGGTTGTGTGACTCATAAAAAAGGTGCTGGTAGACCAAGAGCTCGTACAGAAGAAGTTGTCAATGACATTCGTCAACGTATGGAAGAGGAGCCTGCAAAAAACTTTGAAACGTCTTTCTCAGGAAATTGGACTTTCTTATGGAACATGTCAGAAGATTTTAAAGGAAGACTTGAACGTGCATCAAGCTCTTTTGCCCGCAGACCACCCCTGACGCCTTGCTTACTGCCATTGGTTTGTCAATAATTTAGTAAATGACGATCTTCTGGACTCAACTTTTTTCCTGACGAAGCGTGGTTCCACTTTTCGGGATACATCAATTCTCAAAATATGCGAATGTGGAGCAATGATAACCCTCATGTTTTTACTGAATCGCCACTACATGCTCGAAAAATCGGTGTTTGGATGGCAGTTTCTCGCAGAAGAATAATTGGGCCAATTTTTTTCGATTTCACCGTCAACGCAGAAAGGTACAGACACAACTTTTTGGCTGAATTTGTGCAACAGGTAAACGATGATGAACTCCGGTACTGTTATTTCCAGCATGACGGTGCAACAGCACATATTCCACGAGAAAATATTGCTTTTCTCCGCGAGTTTTTTGATGACCGGCTGATAAGTTTGCATACAGAAGTTGAGTTTCCTCCGAGATCACCTTGTTTGACAATTATGGACTATTTTATATTTCCTTACTTAAAAAACAATATTCTCGCAACTCCGGTAAATAATTTGCAAGAACTTCAACAAAGAATAGTTCAGCAATGTGCAACCATAACGCCAGGAATGCTGCAAAACAGTTTTCACAGCATGAGGATGCGCGTCAACTTGTGCATCGAACAAAACTGAGGACATTTCCAAAAATTACTGTAATTTAGTTTTTCTTGTTACTAAAACCTTTATTTCATAATTTGTAGTTCAATATTGTTTTACAACTGGAATAATGTAGGTTATTGATGATGTCAGTGTGACAGTGACATAATTATGTCAAACGTAAAGTGAGACACACGTCTTAGATTCCACGACCACCCTTGACCAAGATAATTTTTGATATCCCGGTACATTTTGTGATGCATCTTAATGCAATTATATTTTATAATTTACAAGAATTATCTTTTGTGATTATCTTAATTTATTTGTGACACAGACTATCATTCGTTATGTTATGATATTACTTCTTCGAAGGAATAAAAGTATACTTTGCTTGGGAGAAATCAGTTCATGAACATATTATGAACTGTACCTACTTTTTCTGAGATACTTAGCTAAAATATTGGAATTGATTCATAACATTCGAGAATTACATGTCAATCCATTATTGCACATGATAAACATTTTTCAAGAACATAAGGAACCATTAAAAATGATGACATGTAACCATGGAATATGTGGTTTCTCAGGTTTCATGATTAATCATCAAATAATAATATTATGTTAGTTTGCACATTTCCCTCTGTTGTTTGGGAAGAGAATATCACACAATAATATTTGTAATTTTCAGGAACAAATGTTTTATAATCTTGAAGTGAGTGTTGTTGAATATTCCACAAATTAATCTCCGAAATATAATTTAATTATTGTTTTGTTATATTTGTTCCTGGTATGGAAATTGAACTTCGATTTGATGTTTCGATAGTTTATTTTCTATCTTTGTCGAAAGTTGTTCTGTTCATAAGTGTTTCCAAGAGATTCAGAAGAGAATGGATGATTATAATTAATGCAAGAATATGTTTTTATTAATGGCATGAGTAGAATTTCAATCGATTTCGAAAGTAAAGGAATCCTTTTCCTCTTATTTTTGATGTCTGCGAATGAGGGTTGACTGTCTGTTTTCACACCATATGTGAATCACAAGAATACAATTTACCATCGATTGTATTGAGGAAATTGTAAGGTTGTCATGAGCTATGCTGATGGTACACCTGGAACAAAATTTCGGAAATTCTACGTTCATTTTCTAGTTTGCACTATTTATGAAATAGAATACTGAACTTCTTTTAATTCTGAAACAAAACCAATGGATATAAATTAAAAAATAATAAGCACACCAAATGTAGACAATATTCAGAAAATAGATACATGATTTTTGTTAGCGTCAATTGGAATCTTGTTCCTTCCAATTTTATCTTATGGTTCTATTCATTCATCGTGAATGCTGCTAACTATAATTGCATAATAAATGATCCTTCGCATGTAAATATCTGGAAAGGCTGTAGGTCAAAGTTTTACATCAAACATGAATACCATCACTCAAAACATATGAACATCCGGAATAACTTTTACTGTTATGCAAATTAATTAAAAACCTTCGTTGAGTTCGCGAGAGTTTGTGAATTGGGCAATTATAATTAAGAAGATAAATAAAACACTCGAGATGAATAAGCATTACTTCGAAGTTTAAACCAGGTATCATTTTCTGCAATTCAGAAAGGGTTGAAATCAGCGATTCAAATTTACATGCCGGATGGGATAGTTCATCTAAGAAATCCGACAACTATACCTAGAGCTAGCTGATGTATGCATTTACTGAAACTGAATAATGATTTTAGCGAGAATATTCCGTAAGTAGGTTAGGAATGGAAATACTCACTATAAAATCTGATTGATTGTCATCAGAATATCAGAAAACATTGCAAACTCTGTATTTCCATTAATTTATTATCTTACAATTCTATAAATGCCATTTTCTAACGTTCAATCAATAAGATTCTTATGTTGACAGCAAAAGCAGTTCAGACCCCATTGTTAAGATTATTATGGAGAAAATTAACCTTATGATGAGATATAATAGATTACTAACAATCGATTGTAGATAAAGCAGTATAATACATACATCGGTGTAAAGTTATATTCCTGTCTCGAGATATAGTTGACTACGGCACCATGCACTCAACAGTAATGAAACACTTTACAATACGGAATATATGGAGCATAAAACATGAAATTTTGAAACACTCGTCTGTTCAAATGAAACTGAAAAACTGTTTCAAAAAGAAAAGTTGTATCTAATTTTAATATCGTTTTTGATATTTTAAGAACTTCCCTCAGTGAAGAAACCTTGAATATCATGACATGGACTCCAATTTGAAGTATTTCTATGCCTTCATTCCTAATCATTTGCAACATATTAGTTACCTGTACTACGGATATTGCGGTAGAAATCTTGTTAACATACGATTTATATAATCTAAAAATCTTTGGTCTAGGAGCCAGAGCTATATTGATGGTCTGAAGATTAACCCGATTGCACTACGGTTTATCGTTAGAAAACGGTTCAATGACCAATTCATCTCACAGACCGAATTTTTCCCGGCTGCTAGATCTCGAGATACAGCATCCGCTTTTTTTTTGACCGGAGGATGACCTTTTCCAAGTTGCGGTTACTTGAAAAACATGCCATTCTTATACACCTCCACCATGTGCCATCATTTCTTTCGTGCTCGTTTATCAGGCTGACCAGTTAAAATTGGACCGAAAATGGACTGCAAGTTAACCCTCCCAAACCTGGTGGAAAATGTTCATGATGTTGACAATTGTTAATATACCCTATGCCATCAAAAGTTATCTGTCCATTTCCGAGTAATTGGCCATTATTTGGCCCAAAAATGTTTATTTTTCTCATTTTGTGGCTAAAATCTGCGAGTTACAAGATAACATGATGGCACCATGTTAAATAACTTTATTGGAGGTCAAATAAATATTTAAAATTATTGTTATCACTCCTTGCATATTAAAACCCCCCAAAAAACATTAAAACCACCTCCCAAAACAAAACAAAAACGAAAAAACTGCCGTTTCGATTTTAAACCCAGCCAGAATTTCAAAAATTTACTAATTCATGATAAAATTGGTCATATTATCCATATTAATCATATTTTTTGGGGGTGGTTTTAGGGGATTTTGGGGGGTTTAAATAGGCAAAGCGTGATGGCAATTATTTTAAATCTTTATTTGACCTCCAATCAAGTTATTCAACATGGTGTCATCATGTTATCTTGTAACTCGCAAGTTTTAGCCACAAAATGAAAAAATAAACATTTTTGGTCCAAATAATGGCCAATTACTCGGAAATGGACCGATAACTTTTGATGGCATAGGGTATATTAACAATTGTCAACACCAATGAACATTTTCCACCAGGTTTGGGAGGGTTAACTTGCAGTCCATTTTCGGTCCAATTTTAACTGTTCGGCCAGATAAACGAGCACGAAAGAAATGATGGCACATGGTGGAAGTGTATAAGGATGGCATGCTTTTCGAGTAACCGCAGCTTGGAAAGGGTTAACCTCCAGTCAAAAAAAAAACGAGGATGCTGTATCTCGAGATCTAGCAGCCGGGGAAAATTCGGTCCGTTAGATGAATTGGTCATTGAACCGTTCCCTAACGATAAACCATAGGGCCATCGGGTTAATGTTCAGACCATCAATATAGCTCTGGCTCCTAGACTATAAGCATAATTCAATGTTGGAAATGACGGCTTCCAATTTAGATCAGAGACAAATCACTGTTTTCGTGGAATACGTGTTAAACTCATACCTGATTGACATCTTTGAAAAGATTGGTCAATCCGCTTATGATCTGAATGCTTAGAAATATTTGAAATAAGACATTCATTCATTATGTTTGTTGCTTCTACTCACAACAATGTTTTGATTTTCCAACTTTTAATCAACATACCAAGGCAAGGTGGAATATCCCTGAAAAATAAAACAGATGGCACCACAATCGAAAATCTTAAGTGACTTTTCTGATGGCAGTATTTCCAACAGTTTTCCCGTCGAGTTTTTGATTCGCGAGAACTCCCTATCAATGCGTAGCATTCTGAATTGCATTCTCAGTGGAGTATCTGCTTTCCAGCAGATGGTGTTGAAACACTGATTTTCATTGTGATAGTATGACCACAAAGGGCGCCGTACGTCCTAGTCGTCCAATTGGGGTTACAACGCCTGAAATCGTCAATGAAATTGATATGGTATCGAATGATCGGCATGTTGAAGTGCACTAGATTGCTGAGGTTATGGGCATCTCAGCCGAACGAGTACGAACATTTAGCGTAAATTTTTGAATATAAGATCTATCTGCGAGATGGATGCCGCTTTTTCTCTCTGTTAACAACAAGTGCGAACGTGTGATAACTTCAAAGAAGTGTTTGGTGATTTTCAAGCGCGATAAGAAGAACTTTTTGCGCCGTTTCGTAACCGTGGAAGGACCATGGATCCATCACAACACATCAGAGACCAAAGAACCGTCGAACATTGGACTCGTCCTGGTGAATTGAAGCTCAAAAGGCCATAGAGGGTTTATCGACCAACACAGTCATGGCGACAGTTTTTTGGAATACACACGGTATCGTCCATATCGATTACCTTGAAAAGGGCAAAACGATCACCGTCGCATATTATGCAGAGCTGTCCAATTCGTCGCCGACTTGGAGAGAAAGCGGCCGCATTTGGCAAACAAAAAGTACTCTTCAGCAGAACAACGCACCGGCATAAATGTCGGCAGTCGCAATGATCAAATTGCATGAAATGCGCTACGAATTGGTTCGTCTTCCACCATATTCCCCAGATTTGGCCCCTGCGATTTTTATCTATTTCCAAACTTGAAGAAATGGCTCGGTGGAAACAGATTTGGCTCCAACAATGAGATCGTCGCTGATACAAAGGCTTATTTTGAAGGATTGCGGAAATCGTATTATTTGGAAGGGATAGAGAGATTAGAAAAACGTTGAACGAGGTATATCGGGCTATGAGAAGATTATGTTGTTCGACCAAATAGATCACTTGTTTCATTTTCCAGATACTTTTCACCTTGCCCTCGTATAATCTAATGTATGGTAAGGTTCCTCCAAACCGAACAAGAGGTCTATGTAATATTAACAAATTTATTGTTTGTTGAATTGTATGAAGAACTGATATCCAATTATTATATGTGAAATAAATATTCCTCTGATTGAATTCACGTAATTATACTAATAATTATGAAATCATATAGAGTATTTCAGTGATAAAGTACTGACCAGTCTTCATGAACTTCATCAAGTTCTCACAATGATAGAGTTCCAAATATAATATTGCATTAGCCAAATCCAGACCGCAATGTTGGTTAAAATATTAAACGAAGCGGCGAAATGTGTTAAATTGGTTTTCAGTATTCCTAAAATAAAGGGTACATAACGTCATTAAGTAAAGTGGAATATAATTAGTGAAGTGAGTGCGATATAAGGCATCCGAAGCTATTCTAAATTCTAATTTGCAATTCATAGCATCGACCGACATCGTGCACCTAATTTTACTACTCTTCATAAATGCGTTACAGCTTAAACTAGAATATGATATACTGTTTAAGGTTTACTTATGTTAATGTTAATTTAGCAGGATTAAGTGTCATTTCCTTTCTGCATTTTCAATTTGTATCGATTATTACATATCTCACCGTGATAAAATAGTCACGTAGTACAAAAATACGAATTATTTTGTATTGTCGCAGCGGCAATGCTACAGCACGGATAAAACAACTGTGATCGATATGCAATGTAGCCTGTTCAGCGTCGAGTGATATTCCAAACAAAAGGAGAAAGGTGAAAGTGATTTTCAAACCAAATATGGTAGTTAGTTGTACGACGGGGCAAAATCTCATTGACCCATCAGCCTACGCTCTTTGTTATAGAAGACCTTAGACAGACAGATAAGGGATGTACTGACTATATACCCATTGCACAAATACCAGTTTGCCTACGAAGATGATATGAGCTGGCTATATATGAGGTAGTTGAGTAATTGAAGAAAGCTGTAACGAAAGCATAGCACTTGAGCGATTTGTGATTTCGAAGATGAATTTGACAACCTTCGAATTGATCAAACATGCACTAAGAGCATGAAATAATGGCAGTGGTTTGCCATTGGATTTATGTAATGACACCATGAATATGTGTGAGATATAGCATCTTTTCTTCATAGCGACGCAGATAATGTGGAATTTCTAGATCACCTGCACAGAGAAAAAAGAAGGATAGGCATTGTAAGAAAGGCCGAAATCGACGAAAAGAAATGTGTTTTCTGTAATTAAGCTTGGAAAAGTTGTGAACCCGGCATACAAACTGAATTAAGAGAAAGCAGGTCCGTACTGAGAGGGTGAATTTTTTTTGATTAAAAAATCACCCTAGTGATTTTATGATTTTCAAAAGTGTTAATATCTTCTAAATATTTCAAGTAATTATTTGGAAATTATTTAGCCGGGCCCATGAGTCAGCAATATGTATAAGTAAGAAAACCTAGATTTAATACGATTTTGTTGCGCAGTCTTCCGCTAAATTTGATATCATTTTATCAAAAAAATTCAGAAGATATCAAAGTTACACAGATCTCACCGGGGAGGTATCTGCTACTACCTGCAGTATCAGATTATAATGTGCTTCAGTTAGTATTTGCCTTTCGTTTATTGAAGTATTGACTCTTATTGTCAAATATTGGCAAGTCTGCTCCATTTTCTGATTTCCCTCTCTCATACCCATCTCACGATATTTCAACACAAAATTCAACAGCTTGTGTATGACAGGGAAACCTGCCAAATACGGGTACATTTTTTCCTTTCATGACATTTATCAAATCATTTCCACTATATCTTATTGTCGAGGGTGATTCTGTTATAATAAATGATCGCCAGTCTATCAAATTTGAATAATCCTCAGCATTAAAAAAGTACTAGGTACTTCAAAAATTTCGAAGTACATTTGTCACTCGTTTCCTAGCATTTCTGAGTCCACTAACATCGATACCAGATTATTTTCGGGATGTGCAAAATAACCGTCGTTTACAACAATTTTACTTCACTCCATCTGGAAACTTTCTTGAAGCTCTTATAGTCTTCCAAAAATATAATAATGGCACCGCTCTCACCTGAAACCAAGTGGGAACATATACTTCCAAAATGTATCTTGTTGGAACCTGTAGATTTTCTGATGCATTTAAGGTACCTACATAAAATAATAAAATCATTTTGGCCGTTGTAAGCCATCAAGCATGGGCTATGATACCTGAACATTTCTTGGTGAACTGATCAGAACATTTTCCATAGCGAATCGTACAACACATATTTGAAATAAGTATTGCTGATCCGTTCTTGAATCTTCCTATGTTACTTATGTTAATTTACAGTCAACTTTTTTGAAAGATACAATTGGTAGCTTCTCACAATCTAGAAGACGTGAACCAATAGGTCCCGAATAAGTGTATGGTACTCTTGTGTGGTCATCTACAGTTTTCTTAAATGGCGTAGACCGTAGAGGAAACTCATTAGTGTGGAACCTGCAAATACTCCATTCAACAGGTTTATCAATACTGGTTTCCATTAGACTAATTGCGCCTTCTTTCCATCCGGTACCGTCACATCCGAGAATTGGTAAATGTTGAGGTTCCTAATTAAATAAATGAAGAAAAAGATTTTATATCATCAGAAAGAATAGGAAGCTGCAAGGCCAAAGTGAATATCAGGTTCTTCTATTATCGATGTAGGTATGATGTGATGAATTGTGGCAACTTCACGTTTGGGGGGGCTTGGTGAAAAAAAAGTTTTACCCGCTAATTAATATTTGTATACGAATTGACAAGATGAATCTTCTCCATGTGGGGCCCAGTTAAATACTAAGTTCCTGACCTGCTATTTTTTCTGTCCATTTAGAGTAAGAATAATCACACTTTTCATACTGGAGCAAAAAACATTTGAAAAATATGTTGGTCCACCCTTATGGTTAGGTTTAGTTGACGGAGGTAGTTAGTATTCTATAGCTAAAGATAAAATTCATGAATATTATAACTATTATACTACAATAAAAAATATTAATGAAACTTCAGTTCAAAAGTGTTATATATATCGTTACTATATATAAATATTAATAATCTATCAGAAAAATTAAGTAACGCAGTAAAACCGTACGGCCTGAATGTATGCCATAAAATTTTTTCGGGCATGAAAGGTTTTTTCACAAAAATAAAATGCAGCATACGTTCAAAAAACTACTCATTCTATTTATATTCCATCACTTGTCAAGATTGCGATCAATACCCAATAGATCGATAGAAGATTAAATGAACACAAATAAACGGATAATGCACATGAAAGACACAAATATCTAATTTGACTATAATAATATATATTTTTCAATATTGAAAAGAATGATTATAATTTGTCGATACATGGACACTGGGTAGACTAGGATATAATACTCATATGCCACGATATTTAGAGCGCGGATCCATTTTACGTCAGAAATAATGCAGAGAAACCCAGGTTGTTGATTGAATAGGTATGGATAGCTCAACATCAAACCGGTAAAATGAATTATTAATTGTGTGATGGTTTTTCTCATCTTATTCTATCCACTCGAGTTCCATATAATATAATATGCATAGTATTCATGGGAAGATATTGAAAAGTATCCAATTTGACAAAATAGGTTAATGATGAAATTGATTCTAACCCTTCCAAATAATAATGATACTTTTATTCAATACAGAATCAAACATAACCAAATTCGAATGAATAATCACGTAGCAAACAGCGAAACTCTGGAAATACAATTAATAATGTTGTAGGAGGACGTAATTGCAATTTAAGACATAGTTGATCTAAGAATTAGACCCAAGCAGTCTAGTGGAACATTAATGGATGTAACACACAATTCATCCTCCTTGATGCCCAAATGGAATAGAAAGATAAGTTTATATCTTCTAGATAATGTGGGAAACAGTTTCTAGGTAAGAGATAGAAGCAGGAGGGATAATATGGGTTGCCGAGTGATATGTTTCGAAGAATGCTTAGGAATGCGTGTGTAGATAGTAGGTTGATAAATATAATAAATATATATGCTCAATTATTATTAACTGATGAGATGGGAAGCGTAGCTTATGTCATAATCACATAAACGTTATATCATCATTCGATGCATAGTTATGGAAAAGAGGGTAGTCTATATTATGTTGGATAAAAATATCTCAATTGAAATCAATCGATCAAAGCATATTTTCATATGCACATTAATAACAATTTCGAATTTATTCACGAATTCGTCGAGTACGCAATCATTGACATGTGTATGATTTTGTAATAAATAAAAAAGGTTATTATTCGTACGTGAAATGGTCAGATCTATAAAGTTCAAGAAGTTGTTGTTCCCTATCTCTGAAGTGAATCCTATATTCGGATGTAAGGGTTCAATGTAGGTGAGAAATAAAGTTATTTCTTGGGTCCCATCTATAAAATAAGCGATTACGTTGTGATTATAGCGATAACAACATACAAACATGTGCTGGAATTCTGAATTGAGTATTTGATCCTCCTAGAAATCCATGTTTTTACTAGTAAGAGAGTTAATGACAAACCCATGGGTAACACGGTGTACTGTTTGTGATATTTATTGTTAACCGTAAAGTAATTTTTGTGTATGCAGAGTTTGTATATTTTGATATTACATTGACTGATTTTCTCGCTATTTTTTGACAGGTAGCATTGATATAATATGAACAAACGAATCGTATATTTGTGAAGGCGTGGCTACCTACTTGTTCCCGAAGTACCCAAATACCTTAGATTCTGAATCATATTATTTACAAAGCTATATTAAAATTTCAGATTAAACATGACCCGACACAATGTACCACAGAAAATATCAGTCAGGACACTGGATAGACTAGGATATAATACTCATATGCCACGATATTTAGAGCGCGGATCCATTTTACGTCAGAAATAATGCAGAGAAACCCAGGTTGTTGATTGAATAGATATGGATAGCTCAACATCAAACCGGTAAAATGAATTATTAATTGTGTGATGGTTTTTCTCATCTTATTCTATCCACTCGAGTTCCATATAATATAATATGCATAGTATTCATGGGAAGATATTGAAAAGTATCCAATTTAACAAAATAGGTTAATGATGAAATTGATTCTAACCCTTCCAAATAATAATGATACTTTTATTCAATACAGAATCAAACATAACCAAATTCGAATGAATAATCACGTAGCAAACAGCGAAACTCTGGAAATACAATTAATAATGTTGTAGGAGGACGTAATTGCAATTTAAGACATAGTTAATCTAAGAATTAGACCCAAGCAGTCTAGTGGAACATTAATGGATGTAACACACAATTCATCCTCCTTGATGCCCAAATGGGATAGAAAGATAAGTTTATATCTTCTAGATAATGTGGGAAACAGTTTCTAGGTAAGAGATAGAAACAGGAGGGATAATATGGGTTGCCGAGTGATATGTTTCGAAGAATGCTTAGGAATGCGTGTGTAGATAGTAGGTTGATAAATATAATAAATATATATGCTCAATTATTATTAACTGATGAGATGGGAAGCGTAGCTTATGTCATAATCACACAAACGTTATATCATCATTCGATGCATAGTTATGGAAAAGAACTTATGAAGAATAAGTTTTGAGTATAATCATGTGGTTTTTTTTTTATATATTATGTTGGATAAAAATATCTCAATTGAAATCAATTGATCAAAGCATATTTTCATATGCACATTAATAACAATTTCGAATTTATTCACGAATTCGTCGAGTACGCAATCATTGACATGTGTATGATTTTGTAATAAATAAAAAAGGTTATTATTCGTACGTGAAATGGTCAGATCTATAAACTTCAAGAAGTTGTTGTTCCCTATCTCTGAAGTGAATCCTATATTCGGATGTAAGGGTTCAATGTAGGTGAGAAATAAAGTTATTTCTTGGGTCCCACCTATAAAATAAGCGATTACGTTGTGATAATAGCGATAACAACATACAAACATGTGCTGGAATTCTGAATTGAGTATTTGATCCTCCTAGAAATCCATGTTTTCACTAGTAAGAGAGTTAATGACAAACCCATGGGTAACACGGTGTACTGTTTGTGATATTTATTGTTGACCGTAAAGTAATTTTTGTGTATGCAGAGTTTGTATATTTTGATATTACATTGACTGATTTTCTCGCTATTTTTTGACAGGTAGCATTGATATAATATGAACAAACGAATCGCATATTTGTGAAGGCGTGGCTACCTTCTTGTTCTCGAAGTACCCAAATACCTTAGATTCTGAATCATATTATTTACAAAGCTATATTAAAATTTCAGATTAAACATGACCCGACACAATGTACCACAGAAAATATCAGTCTAGGATTGGAAACTCACATACCACTTACCAACAAATCACCGTCATCTGGCGATGGTTTCATAAAATCTTTTCTAAGGCCGTCGCTTCAAAACAAACAGCATACCGTCGAAGGCGCGGTAACCCATATCTGGAGAGCAGAACAGAATTGTTGAAGCTAGAAATATGTGCAATGAAATGATATACGCTTCGAAAGAAGCATATAATGCCAAAACAAGATGAAAACTTATCGAGTACCCGAATTTTGGACTTTCGCAAACCAAATGGTAGAAACTTCACTCCCAGCTCATCCCCTCCCATAACCAAAGATGGAGGCACACTGGCTACTACACCACAATAAAAAGCCAAAATTTTGCTGCAAATTGCACTTTGGATATACAAGGGGAGAACCCTCCTGATATTGCTGCCATCGAAAGCCCTATGTCTGGCATTGTCTTTCGTCAGCGCACAATTAGGCGCATTCTGCTTAATCTCAAAACCATAAAGTCTACGGGATCAGACAGAATTTCACCTGTCGTTCTCGAATAAAAGGAGCCTGAAGTTCCCTGTAGGTTATTTACCCTTTCACATGATCTTGGTGGGCTTCCTCCCAGCTGGAAGACAGCTGGAGTCCGGTCAACTCCTAAAGAAGGAAAGAAGACCCTTCCTAATAATTAAAGGCCCATAAGCATTCTGCTGGGAGTGATCACCTACCCCGTCCATAGCTTTGACCTGTCATGTCCGTAACTTTCTCATCTAGAGCCCCAATAAAGTCGTAGGAGCGAGACAGAGATAGGTTGACGCAATTAATGAAGATATAGCAAAGATCTTGAAGTAAGGTTCTAGCAGAATTCAATGCAACCACAACCCCTTATATGATAAAGTCGTGGATAACTTTCCTATGAAGTCTTTCATATTCATGTTCGGGATAACCACCAACAGTACCTTCTCATGGGATGATCATGTGAGATCCATTGCGAAAACGGCTCCTCAAAAACTTGGTTTTCTATATCGTGTCAAGAGCTACTTCACATCTCAGCAGCTTCCCATACTGTATGAAGCACAGATTCGACCTGTCCTGGAGTACTGTTCAGATATTTGCAGTTCGGCTCATACGCTGAAATACTTGAATTCTATCCTGAAGAGAGCTATCCGTCTGATTGATGATGTCACACTTACGATTTCATCTCTCGAACATCGTAGAAAGGTGGAAGATCTCTCTCTAGTCTATAGATATTTCTATTGTCGGTGTTCATCAGGAATATCGTCTGTTGTTCCATCACGAGAGATTTCGAATAGGCGGAGTAGAGGAACTCAAACTAGTCACCCCTTCATTGTCAAGTTCAAAAGCTGCCGAACTTCTTCCTATCAGACTTAATTCTTCTATCAAACAGCGAATTTGTGGAATTTTTCACATAATGAGGTCTTTCCTTGTAGCTATAACATACAAACCTCAAGAAAAATTCGAATGACCATCTCCTCCCCCAACATTCCCCCACTAACTTACACGATGTTCTTTGAACATTATAGGTTTCTCTCTCGAGTAGTCAAAGTATTAATATAGAAAAGCAGCTTCTCAATAAGCAATAGATCCACCAATGAAATTTGCTGTAATGCCCAAAAGTATCGTGAAAGACAGCTCTTCTACAAAGCGCTTCAACCAGTCCCTCGCTCATTGCACGCTCGACCACACGTTGGAAATTGAAAAAACTGAGTCACGAACACGAGGCGACTTGAACATTTTTTTATGGACTTCTGCGCTATGCTGGAATCCGCCCTTACATACGTACTTGCTATTATTAACTCTTATCCAAAAATCTGCCACGTGCTTAACTGAGTCCCTTCGGTCAAAATGTGCGCCCGGTCTACAAGAAGAGTATCTTGCAAAATCATCAAAGTTTCAAAATTCGAGGTATTTTACGGATAGATGGAGCCAGCGGTAATGCATTCGGTGTAGTGTATAATTATGTAAAAACAGCCTCATAGAGTCATAAAAGATTAACCGATCTCGCAAAAATTGCCTATGTCAAACGCGTTTCCTATAAAAACAAGCCAGGTCTTCGACATGTGTCATTTTTGCGGGAATATTATGACGAATATCTAGTTGACACTGACTAAAGATAACTATTTTCCAATTACAATTGAAATAAAAGAAAATGCAACTGTCGAAGTACCTCAGGAATGAGATTACATCATTAAAACTTGTCAGAGATTCTGATATAAAGATGTCATAGTTGAAACCAGTCGTATTTATTGAAAAATGAATTCTTTTGTGGGAATTAGAAAAAAAATATTTCATTCCATTCCATTAAAACCTGTCACTGGGAACCTCCTTCCTTTAAGCTGATCAACCAGTGTCAATCAAACCTACTGAAAACTATACAAAATCAGTTGAGCACTATTTTCTCAAGATACCTGAGCTTCCACTAAAACGAAAGGCTATGGGTAAGTACAAAATGCTGCGGAAAACTCTGCTATCATTTTTTAAGATAAGGACGAAATCTCCGATAAGGAATAAGGTCAATCTTACGAAAGAGTTCTAGACTAGAAAGACCTAAGTATTTATATATCTGGCTAAAGCAAACTACTCCAATTAGGGAATAGGAGAAGAAAGATTGTAGTGTCTGAGCAAATAATTGAATTCGTGAAGATGTCCTCGAATATTCATTGTCCCGAACTACGAATCATTTACTGTATATTGATTTTGATTGGGATTTAAAAACGAAATAACCATTTTTCTCAGTCTCAAATGAATTCACTAGTCTCAATTCTAGAGAATGCAGTTTGCAGTGCCATAAATGTTAATGTTTTTGAAATGGGTGAAGTATGATTTCCGGAGATCTGCATTTCCCCTTTTCCAAATCACATCTTCATATTTTAAGAGTGCATTGATGATCTCGAATCGATTGAAAAAAATTGTAGGTGATTTCGACCAACAAAATTATTGCTTTGTAATCAGGTATCACCACCTTCACAAAGTCTTTATATCCCATTTATTTGAACTCGTTAATCGTGACGCCTACTCTAGTGGAAAAGCTTTTGTTTCCGTTGAAACATTATATTTCTAGAGGTTCCTGATGACATCGCTGTTGAAGGAAGGATTCCGACACATTCGAAGCACAGCACTATTTTCACATTTATTCCTCAATGAAACCGAAGGATTTTACCATCAAATTCATATTCTTTGGAAAATCTTGAAACAACTGACAGAAGATAATAATAATAGAGAACAGTTTGTCTCAGCAGAATTCTTTTCAGTTCTTCGATCTTTGGAAAAATAAACTGATATCTTATTCTAGTAATTGCTGTAGAAAATCCCGAATTGTATAGTTGCAGAGTAGTCAAGAGAATGTTTAAGAGTGGAATAATATTTTTCCTCGCTTATCCAAGTATGCTTCATGGTAATACGGAGTCATACTGTGGTGAATAATTCCGATTATCTAGAATACCTTTTATTCTGATCATAATTTCGTATTCAATCAATATGGAGAAGGAAATAGGTGTAATATCATTATGTCATCACCCAAGAACTATCTTCCGTTTATTTCAAAGATCGTAAAACGGATTTGCTTAGAAAATATGTTCGACTGAAAATAAGGTCGACCCAATAGGAATAGAAAGTGCTGATATGTGCGATAAGCAGAGCCGGGTAAAAGTCATAGCAGCACATGCTGACAACATCTGTTAAATAGCCACTGAAAGAGAAGGGCGTTCGTTTTCGGAATAAAGCGAAGCGTTTGAATTAATTAACTGTTAAATGGAAATTAAGATCGTAACCAAATTGTTTGATTATAATGAGCTGAGACGTTAAGCTGTGAAGAAATAATGGATATTAGAAATATAACATTCCAGCTTGTTTCAAGCACATCAACACGGTGAGATAGGGGATTTTGACAAGATTAGGTAAATGTGAATTAATTGAATGAAATCAGCAAAAATCATTCTCGCTTAACAATTCGGAAGCTCAATCAGTTCATACAAGTGTTGTTCTGGTCATTAATATACAGTGTGTCACAGATAAGTTTGGTAATAACGGAAACGGTAAAAAATAAATTTGATTGTACTTCCAAATGAATGTCCCTTCATCCATTTGGAAGTATAGCTGACCTCGAAATTGTACTATTCAAGATAAATTAGGTATCGTTGGTTGATTTCTTGTTTTTATCACAATAATTATTACAAAAATGTCACCTCCCACTTTCGATAACAGAATTTTACAAATGAAGTTTGAATTGTTCACTTGAAGAAGCAACACATATATTTTTATTTTTACCCTCGTCTTTACGTACGTTTCGGTCTCACGACCATCATCAGAAGACTTATTAATACAATAACCTGATTACTTAGAAATACTGTAATAACAGTAATCAGGTTATTGTATTAATAAGTCTTCTGATGATGGTCGTGAGACCGAAACGTACGTAAAGACGAGGGTAAAAATAAAAATATATGTGTTAATGTGACCTATTTCCCGAGAATTGTGTATTAATTCATACGTGGGTCAAGAATCTTTATTATGAAGAAGCAACTGTGTGGCGAATCATATAGAGTCTCCTTTTATTCTTATAATGAAAGTTTATTCCAAAATTCTCCTATAGAGTATTATTCAGTGAAGTGTTCATTTGTAACATCATAGATTTTCAACAAGTAAGGACTAGTTGAATATTAAAATATGCTTCATACAATGAAATATTTATATTTGTATTTGAATATGGTTTAATTCTGACAATCCATTCGAATATCTACTACCTATTCAAATGAATTGTGAGAACTGAATCATATTCAAATACAAATATCAGTATGATAGTCGAGTCATAAAATCGAACGATCTGAACCGATTCTGATGAAACAAAGTGCATTGAATTCGGGATGCCGTCTAGAAGAAAGCATACCGGTTAGTTTTTTGTGCAAATTTGTTATTATGTTTTTAACCGAAAAATACTTCTATTAATTTGCAGCGTGAATGCTTCATTAAAGCAATGTTTTATTTATTGAACAAAATGTATTTGAATTATTAAAAAAATGTTTCTGATCATATTCACTGAACACAGAACAAAATAATTTTCACGTAAAACGAACACGAAATTTTACTAATCTGAACAACAGCAGCGTCCAACAGTAAGTGACACGTGGTGATCATTTATTATGTATCTACATTACAATAGCAGCGTGGTACACGTGAACGTTGCCGCGTCTTTATTTTGGGGGGTTGGGAGGGAGGACCGGTTTGGATAAACAGCTGCTCTATGAAGCGGTGGATGCCATAGAGATCTTATTATATAATAGATGCTGTGTTATAGTATAGTGTAGACTCCATAGCTTAAGAAAAATACCTACCTGCTACTCCCGCCCGGTTTTTATTACGTATATGTCCATAGTATATGTAAAAGATGCTGTGTGGAATATAAAAAGACTGAGTAGAGAAGATAGAAAAAATTTTAGATGAGCGGGAATTTATATCAAATTAAAAAATTAAAAAATTGAAATTCGATTTTGTTTCTGATTTAAATTAGTAACGACCCCGTTTTAAAAAAATTTTAAACATTTAACATAAAAAACAACCTCCACAACCCCTAACTGAGGATTTCTGGTTTGTTTTGATGAAATTTTGTAAATTGGTCAAGTTTTCGGTTAAGAAAATAATAACAAATTTGCACAAAAATCTAACCGGTAAGCTTTTTTCTAGAAGTCATCCCGAATCGAATGCACTTTGTTTCATCAAAATCGGTCCATATCGTTTGATTTCCGTAATGAAATACCTATTTGACTAGACTAATGAACTCACACTTGACTGATCCCAATTATATAAGATATTTATTGAATCCCTACAAACTGAAATCTGTGTGTCATTTAATTTTATTGAATAATTACTTATTGACATTGACATTATTATTCATAGTAACACACAACACGGTTCGTTATCTTGACTTCATGTCTAACGTATCTTCTGGTCTGGAGCTTGAATTTGCCTTGCTACATTTAATTTATTCGACATGGAGTCTTCAATGTAACTTTCTGTTATTGCTGATGACCGCCACCCACCGTGCTGTTTGATCGTTGTAATGTAAGCACTCTTATCCGCCAACAAAATTGTTGAAATACGTCTCACCCATGTAGATTTTTATCGTAGGGAGGTTCAAAAATGAAGCAGTTTTAGAAGGTTGCGTTATGGCAACTTCTTTGGACGTAGCGAAATGTACTTCCTACAGAGGCTTTATAAATAAGCATTCCTCGATATTGGTGAACTTGCGCGAAATATTAGTTTTGATATCAAGTATTGAAACACATAAATATGAGCCAGTATCTTGGACGTCATTGATCTTCAAGTTTTTGAATTCACAATCTACATGCACTTGCCATTTCCATTAGTAATGCGATCTGAAATAATTCAAAATATATGACCAATATTGTCTGAAAAAAAGTTCACCTAAGTTATCAAATACTGTTCATCAGGAGCACTTCCTAGATGTGCTTCGAAAGGTTATCTTCCCTACAGCCTTAGTTCCGTTGGTTTGTATCCTTCAGAAACAATTTGCAGGAAAGTCGTCAAACTGCCGTAATTTGTAGGTCTATCTTCTTGTGAGTTTTTATAGTAGTTTTCAACGAGATTACTCGCTCGACAGTGATGGAGTCACTTAATTTGTCTTGATATTCAAATAATATGGAGGCTTGACTTCTTCATTGATTACCCTCACTTGTCGTTTTTGCCTCCAGTTAAATTTAGCTAATTATTCTTCATTAAATTCTTCAGACTGGTCTAGTAATAAACGCAGGGTTGTTTCATGAGCTACTTCAGGAATGTCTGGGGTAATGGGAGGTGCAACTACACTCAATTTCTCTCATTTTTCCATCTTTTTAACCAAAATAAGTAGATAATGAAGAACTAGCCTTACAACCAGCGCGTCTTTCCACAGCTCATAGCTCGCTCACAAGTACATTCGGGGTGACGTTTAAAAGTCATTTTCTTTTAATCAAATTCGACTAATTTAAGTTTGTGATTATAGATAAAATGTTGTATTGAATTCGTGTTTTGGTCGCTTTTCATTAACTTGAGAACATTAAAAACTCGAACTAAGTTCACGCGTTTAATCACTGGCGTGGTTAAAACTCTGTCTAAAGCACTCATACAATAAATAAATACTATTCATTCATTCAACAGTTTAGTGGATTTTTCTATTCTTCATGATGAGACTCATATTCTACTCTTCAGGATATGCTAGTTCTCTTGCAATGGGTATACTGATATGATGCAGAAGAATTGAATGCTGAAACTTCTCGGGAAAGGCAGAGAGTAATCCCATTACTTTTTTATGAATTGGACATGACAACGTGTGAGCAAAGTTACAAAAACTGAACTGGGAAGGAACCGAGACCTCCCAATTAATCATAATTTCAATTGAAATGGATCTGACAAAATGTTGTAGCGTAGCAAATAGGAACGCATTATTCTGAGTACGTAAAATTTTAAACACACTGGGAGTTCTGTCACATTAATATTTCAAACGACCAATTGAGAAATGTCAGAAACTGCATATCCAGCAATGTGTTTCATGATATACAATTCACTGTTAATGCGAATAATTTAATATAGCAATAAATTTGATTCTATTTATTCGAATTCCATTACTAGTTACAATTCAATTCTATATTCTTATCAATAATTTTGATTATTGTTTTCTATTGCATGATGAAGACAATAAATTGTTTTGATGGTTTCGAATATTCAATTCAATTTTTATCATAACACATACAACTGTCATCCCTCTCCAATAACAGTTTCAATTTATTATTCTCATCTCTGATGAAAACGTTGAACAGCTAGAAAGCAAATATGATGGAATTTGTTAATATTAAAATTCCGAAAAATAACGTCCATCGGATTCCTTAATAATATTGGAGTTCCGTCACCGCGGCTGAAATACTTGGAAGTAACCGTGAAATATCGAAGTTCAGGATTTAAAAATTTACTTGACTATTTGAGTTAAGAATGGAACTAATTTGTGTTATCCAAATTTTTAAATCATATTCGAGTTTTGAGTTGGATGTTGAATGTAAAATCTAATTACTTTAGAAACTGTATGAGAATATGATAAGCTGACAAGCCTAGAGTGTCTCCAAAAAGATCTCAGATTTATTATCTTATATCGGAAACTATTTTTTATCAATAATTATTCTATACATGTATCCACAAGATAAAGTATATTAAGAATATAATATAAATTATGTTAATGTTAAGAGCGAATCATTGCTCAATATGTTTAAAAGAACCATGATCATGAAGAATTTGTTATAAATAACATGATGTCAAGGTAAATATATGGTCAATATCCTGATGGGGTGCTCAGTAATGTCTGATTATTTGATATCATTCTGAATTTGTTGAATAATTAGTCCAGTCAATAAGCTGGGAAACTTTCTGAAAAAAAGCAAGAGCTCGAATCAGTAAAATTCTTTCTGCATAATGTTCTGTTGCCGATTTGAATCATTCGTGAGGGTTGAGCTAAGAGGACACGGCCTGCCATTCACCCCTAACCCAATTTTCACCTTCTTTTTCAAGATAAATTTGAATTCATTAGAAAATGTTTTTTTGAGTCGCTGAACATGAATCTGAGGTTATTTCTCCGGAAAACTCATTCAATGGGCTGAAAATAAGGGAAATTTCGTTATTTTCATACAAAATTGCTCATTTGTCACGCGAGTATCGTTCTATACATAAAAAATTTTGACAGTCGCGTATTTCGATCCAAAGTAGACGAAAACTAGAGAATTTTGCGGAAAACTGTGGGGAACCTGAAAAGAAAATCTTTCTACGTCATTGAAATTGGCATCAACACCTTGGTCTATCGACGTGATGGGTGTGCAGGTTCCTGATGTTAGCTACTGGGCCTGTGATAAGTCGCTATAGGGTTTTTTTGTGGTCGCTGAATTCGATTATTAAAAAATTGAAAAACATCGTTTTCAGGAAAAACGATAAAAATTTTTTCTATGAAATCCTGTTTTTCTTAAAGGTAATTTTTTGAGTGTCTTGTTGATCAGCATTTGTGTTTCCGATGTGCATGTTAAATTACAAACATTCTGAGGTAAAAAAAAAAAATTGTTTCAAAATTCCGGAGAATCGAAAAAAATTACAAATTTCAATATTGTAGCTTTGAATAAACAGTTACAAACTTCTATAAATTGAAACAAAGATGCTTGTATTTATTGATGTTCCTTCATTTTCTACATAATCCTAATATTATTTTCAAACGGTTTTGAAGTCAAATTCGTAATTATCGACCACAAAAGCCCCTATAACGATCTATCACACGAAATTCCAATGACATGGGAATGTTTTCTTTTCAGGTTATCCACAGTTTTCCGCAAATTTCCCTAGTTTAGGTCTACTTTGGATCGATAACGCGACTGCCAACATATTTCATGTATAAAACGATAATCGCAAGAAAAATTAGCATTTTTTTATGAAAATTACGAAATTTTTCTGATTTTCAGCCCATTGAATGAGTTTCCCGGGAAAATGACCTCGGATTCATGTTCAGCGACCCAAAAAAACCATTTTTCTTACAAATTCAAAGTTATCTTATAAAAGAGGGTGAAAATAGGGTTCATTTAGCGTTTGGGGGTGAATGGGAGGACGTGTCCACTCAGCTCAACCCTTACGAATGATTCAAATCGGCCACAGAACATTATGCAAAGAGATTTTTTTTGATACGACCTCTAGCTTTTTTTTAGAAAGTCGGCCAAAATCCGAGCTCATAGACTGGACTAAATGTGATACTATTCACTAGAAGTAGTGTTTCAATGTTTTTAATCCGGGAAATTTCATGAAATGAAAAATTGTAGACCCTTAACAATATTATACTAAGCTGGTGACCTGTATTTGCGGAGGGCAGTCACTCTCACTGAGTGAGAGGTTGAATTACTGTTCCAAATCTGCAGTTCAAATTGTGTTTACTTATATAAGCATGTTACAGAATCGTGCAAGAATTTCAGGTACAAGAGATAATATAAATTATATAGAAGCAGATTAGGAATGAATATTTGTATTCCTGACTAATAAATATAAAGCTTGAACAATAGAATTAAGAGCGCTGTGCATCTACATTCACGATATTTTGTGGAGAAACAAAAGGAAATATTTATCTGGGTATGTTAACATTATGTAGGATTAAAACTGTAGAATAATGGATGGTACCAAAAAAATTTTTCAGAGGCTTTGCTTCCATTTGGAATTAAATAACATTGAACCGTTGGATTTCTATGTGTTGTATTATACAGTGTGTAAACGCCAAATGAAATAAATTCATTATTTCGATTACTGTACATATTTATAAAAAATCTCGAAACATTTCAAATTTAAATTATAAATTGACATTCTTCTAGGTAAAAATGCGACCCTTACCTTCAACCCCCTTCGAATGACAGGTACAACCCCCAATTTTTTTAATGGGAAGTATAGGCTTGTGTATCGTTTGAAAGGTCTCTCCATTCTCTATTCAAAAATGTTATCGCTCTCAAGTTTTTTGCAACAATTGAGATAGAATAAAATAAAATTATGTGGTGGCCGAAATTCGCTAAAATATACTCAATACTTATTTCCCGTTTAGGTCTTGATAATGAGAAAGTGAGCAAAAACCATAGCAATGTGCTTTTTAGATGGTATCCATTAAAAAAACTTTGAAGAGTTTCCGTGGCAACGTTAGTTTGCTTGAAATGCCTTAGCAAATTGTTTCACATAAGTTGTCAGTATTATAATTTGAGTTTGAAATTCGTTAACTTCAATCGTGAAAATGGTTAGATTAACGGAAATGCATAAAATAACAGTTGAACAAATGATTGGTTACGGAGATAAAACCCGAACACAACAGGAAGTAGTTTCGCGAGTTTGGTCATGTAAGGCAGATAAAAAAACAAGCTGCCAATGCACTGAGTGATGATATCGAATTAGATGTGATGCTTGAGTTTGAGGAAAACCCACATACATCAAGTAGACAGACATTCACTACATTCAATGTTAGCCATACATCGATGGTAAACATATTAAAAGAAAATAAAATGCATCCATACCTACTCAGGAGCTCATGGAAGACGATTTTGATACAACTTATTTTTGTGAGCGAATGATGGACATGTTGGTAACTATATTATCCAATTAGAAAACATTATGTTTTCTGATGAGTGTACTTTTTCACTTACCGGTCATGCTAATCGTCAAAATTGCCGCTACTGGTCAACGGAAAATCCTCACTGAATGAGAGAAGAACACACCCTCAAAAGATTGATGTTTGGGCTAGGATTGTTGGAAACCGTATCATTGGTCACTTTTTCATTGAAGGTAATTTGAATGGCGATCATTATTTTGCACTACTTCAAAATGCAAATTTATGTCCTGATCCAGGAAACTCAAATTCCAGTGAATACGATATGGTTTCAGCAGGATGGAGCACCACCACATTACCAATTTAATGTCCGGCAGTACCTCGATACAAAATTCCTCAATCGGTGGATGAGGAAGCAAGGATCGATTGAATGGCCAGCGCGATCACCTGATCTTTACATTATTAGATTTCTCTTTATGGGGATATGTGAAAAGCATTGTGTACAAAACTAAACCTTCAGATTTAAATGACTCGAAAGAACGAATAACGCTTGCGATGAAGTCGATCACGCCTGATATGTTCAATAATGTCAGAAGACAGTTTTGTTTAAGATTAGGATGTTGCCAATACGTTCGCGGTCAACATTTTGAACATCTACTTCATTAAAATTCATAGTTCTTTTTAGTGTTTCACATTTTATCATGTTTTGCGTTACATTTCAGTTTTAGATTGTATTGTAGCGAATTTCGGTAACCACATGATTTCATTTTATTCTATCTCAATTGTTGCAATAAACTTGAGAGCGATAACATTTTTTAATAGAGAATGAAGAGACTTTCCAAACGATATATCACAAGTCCATACTTCCCATTCAAAAAATTGGGGGTTGTACCTGTCATTCGAATGGGGTTGAAGGTTGCATTTTGCGTTGAAGAATGTCAATTTGTAATTTGAGTTTGACGTATTTCGGGATTTTCTATAAATATGTACAGTAATCGAAATAATGAATTTATTCCATTTGGCGTTTACACATAGTATAGTTTTCGGTCGTATGCTTCCTTCATACACTGATTTGCAAATCGATCACACAGTTTACGTAGTCTTGACAGTTTGTCTTTTGTATAACTATGAATATTGGAATGATTTCCTATTCCCTTGTGAGTAGACCTGGGCGCTGAAAAACGGATAAATTAATGAGAAAAAATGTTTCAAGTATTCTTTTCAGACATTAAATATTCCAATCATCATTCCTTCATATTACTGTTGTTATCAGTCACATGTCACACTCAAAGCAGATGGAAGGACTGAAAATGTTGTTGCCGATGGAAGCAGAACGTTTCAGACAGGAAATAACAATAATCCTAGATGAATGTCATGTGAATTTTTCATTTCATACAAAATATTGATAAAACTGATTGTTGATACGTGGTTTTTTGTTTTCGTTGCCTCTCCTTGAAATCGATTGAAAATAACATTATATTGGACTCATTTTCTTTAACCTTCGAAAGTATATAATATGAGATAATATTAACGTTTCCTCAGTTGTAGAAATAATGTCACAGCTGAACCACCATACCATCTAGAATCACAAAATAAATTAATGAACACAACAATATTTCATTAGTAGTTCCAACTAATCTGCATCTTCTGATTTGAAAATGTTGGTGGAGATTTTGTATAACAATGTATTCTATTGGAACAGGAATACATCATTATCCATTATCAAGATCTTCTCCTCCTCCAATTATTTGTGGTAAATTTCTCACGTCGTGCGCTATGAAGGTACACAATGAAAATTCTCGTCATAATGCACTAGACACGTAACAGATTCGGAGCAATATCATGAAATTCTAGCTACTGCAACCAATAATCAAATGGCTGGGTTATCTTATTTTATGGATAAACGTACTATTATAAGATTCATACTAACATGAGAATTTTCAATTTTGCAGGGAGGCACGTAAGAAATTTGGAGTCGAACGGAATAACAGTATTGGGAGATTTTAATCACGGTAAGCAGCTATCATAACCGTTACTATTAAATTTCATCAATAACGGAAGTACCTGCTTTCAGCTTTATGTAAGTAAAAAAGGAAACTCCTTTCATACAAAGGCTTTATATGTATAATAAAAAGGGAAACGAGATTAAGCCGGAGGTTGTGAACTCGAATGGTCTAATGTAGACGGCACATTGAATACACAATGTTGACCTGTTCCAGAGGCGTATTCTGAAAAACGATCGACAATGTTCCTGACTTTTCCACATTGTGAAATACTCGAATACTTGAGCTTCCTATCGTTCTACAACATTCATTTGTATATACATTCCAATCGCTAGGTAGTTTTATTCGGAAACATGACAAGAGAATGAATTTCCACAATCAGTAGAGGGATCTATGGAAAAGAGTTCAGAAAGTATCCTTCCTCGACGTGAATTGTAGACTCATTAATTCATTAAAAAATAACATGTTCTATCAATATTAATTATTGATAGGTTTACCTACTACTCAAAATCCTTACAGTAAATCAAAGCGCAGGACAAAAGCGTCCACTGTATAGTTGCGAAATAATCTAAGCCGTTTATAAAACGTCGATAATTCATTCGAGTCGGTATATTTCATTACTACTTAACATGAAAATGAGACATCAACGGTCATAAGTGATTGATGAAATGGATTTCACATTGTAATAAGATAAATTAAAACTTTTCAAACCTGTATGATGATATACAATGATGTAAATTCTTCGCAAATAGGTCACACTAACATATATGCTTATTATTCTCGTCTTCACGTACGTTTCGGTCTCACGAGCATCATCAGAAGACGTATTATGTCTGAAACGGAATTTTTCAAAACTGATTGTATCAGCGCAAAGCGTCCTTCTCACACCAATGTTAATTAAAAATGCCAACGTCGCCGAAACGATCAGAAATACGAATAAATGGAACTGTAAAACACCAATGTTTTGAGTAGATGAATAATCAAGAATCCACTGCTTAGCAATTTTCTTATAACATACGAACTCATGTCAAACAAAGTCTATATACGACTGAAACCAAGAAATATAACGCTTAAGTATCCACTTTTGAACAATATATTGAGAATTCATGAGGTAATAGAAAAAAGCTGTCAGATCTTATTAGAAATATCGCAATTTGCAGAAATGTTTATATTTTAACTAAGGAAACCAATTGCTATTCAAGATATATTCTGAAGATGATTCACATAAAACATGACTCCAAATCTCTAAATCATAGAACAGATATTCAGTCATTAAGTCAAATTTATACTGATTCAATTAATCAAAACCCTCGCAAATTCCTACGTGCTTCTTTATAATGTTAAAAGTATATTTTGGGTAGAATGTTCGAATAGCAATATTCCAATAGAGTCTGACAACCTTTTTCTGTTACCTCCTAAATCCTTAACAACTGGTTCGAAGTGGATAATTGAGCGTTATATTTTATAGTTTCAGACTATATAGACTATGTTTGACATGAGTTCGTATGATATAAGGAAATTGCTTAGCAGTGGATTCTTGATTATTCATATACTTGAAACATTGATGTTTTACAGTTTCGATTATTCGTTTTTCTGTTCGTTTTGGCGTGGGAATTTTGAATTGAAATTGGTGCAATAAAGACGTTTCGTGCTGATACAATTAGTTTTTAAAAATTCTGTCTTAGACATAATACGTCTCCTGATGATGGTCGAGAGACCGAAACGTACCAAAAGATAAAAATAATAAGCATATGTGTTTGTGTGTTCTATTTCCCGAGAAGTTACATATACCTCATACCTCGGTCAAGAATCTTTTTGATATATAGAACAATGATTCAACCATTACGTATGGAGTGGAATTTTTACCATACTGATCTAGGTGATTGCATGGGATTTTCTGCAATTCTGTGATAACAAAGAGATAAGTAAAATATGGATAAGACTATCATATGTTATTATCCCATCATATTGTTCTTATTCAATTCTGATCAGCTTTTCTCTCGTATACCAAATAAAGCAGTATAATATGTAGTCGCTGAAAATTGATAAGAATTTGTCGGAAATTCTGAGTCTCGTATCACCTGTATTGATGAATGTTTGATTTTAGAAATTAGTTCCAATTATGTTATATATATATATATGTATATATATAAAGCAAATTATTATTAATATAGTATACTATCCACTGGTTTTTATGAACAACTTAGTATCACGTTCTGTTTTTTCCTGAATTCTCTTTGATTGGGGAGTGATCATTAAACTATTAATAATACGATTAAAGGCTGATATTCATTGTTGTGGTTGTGATTAGACATATAATAATTATAGAGGAGTCGTATTTATTGTAATTATTTCCTATTTCGAAGTTTGAGAAATTATTCTAATTATTTCATTTTACATCCATATTGAATTGATCCCACATTTAGGTGAATCTTAATAAATACAAAACTGTAAATATTACTTCGAAATAGGTCTGAATATTGAATAACAACTGTACTGTTGAACTCGTGTTTTAATAAAATTTCAATTTTATGTCTCTGAACTTAAACTAACCTAGAATTATTAATAATGAAATTTCAACTAAAACCTAATTATTTTGATGCTCAACTTTGAAAACGCATTTTAAGGCTTTCCTCTTTCAAAAAAATTCTGAGTCATTGCTGAACAATCATTAAACAATCTACATAAATCTATTTCTGTTAAATTAGATGGGCTAATTTTTTTAATATTTTATATATTTAAATTAAACTTTTTGTTCAAATGAAATATTTCCATAACATAAGTTATAGACTTTAGTTTAATCGGAAGTGACCATATGTACATATTTGATAGCTAAAATCATCAACAATATATCATATATAAATATACAATTTCTAAACAGTCACAAATAATCAAATTATTGGATTATACATCACTAATACTTAGTACATTATCATAATAACTTGAAGTTGGTTTTGAATTATTATTATTAAGCTGAAAATTGGTTTTGTGTAGAAAGCTATGTCATTGTAAATGATTATGCCAGTCCTAATTGATCACACTTGTGTTAAGAATCTTATTGAGTTTTGAAGTTAAAAAGATAATGTTTTCGAAAATATTGTAGTATGAACAGCTACATCGCTTCTCACTGTGAGGCTTTGAGAACTATGGGCTTTCCCATTTTGGGTCTTCGGAGATTGCTCTCTTCCTTTAAGACGAACACATTCATTCCAAAACTGAGATGTTATAGTGCTTGAAGGCTTCTTCGAAATATTTCAACATTGATTAATACATTTTCGACCTCCTCAGATTTGGTAATACATCTTTAAAGTTCCCCGTATCATTCCTTTCTTATTGCAGAGGAGATGATGTGGAGGTATACTCAGAAATGTAGGTTAAAGTTGGAAAGATAACGTTCTCGAAAATATTATAGTAAAAATAGCTACAGCTTTTCTTCCTGTGCGGCGTCGGAAAATGTGATAGGTTTTCCCATTTTGGGCCTTGGGATTTGCATCTCCTTCAATCTGACGAACACAGTAATTTCAAAACTGAGATGTATTTGAACAGTTATTAATACATTTTGGATCTCCTAAGATTTGCTGGTTCTTATACATCTTTCCCCAGTTCCCCACAACATTTCTATCATAATGAAAACATAATGATATGGAAGCATTCTTAGAACTGTATATGTCACTTTCTCCAGCTAATGCATTGCTCATATTCCGTGGTTTGTTTCTGGATATCACGCAAGTATATAAAAATAGCACCAAAAGAAGGATGTCAGGTAATTGTTCAAATTTGTTGTTATGCTGTTCCAACCGTTCTTCCATTTCTCTGTTTTTCGATGAGGTTTTTGGTGAGTTTTTCAACTCTATAGTGGAGTAAATCTGGCAAATGGTTGGCGAAAATCTTACGATGCTTAGCGACCCGGTGGAAAATGTTTGTTGTGGTACCAATAACAACCCCTTGGAATTTCTATTTCCCAAAGTGGGTGCAACCCCTTTTTTTGGCCAAGAAGAGGCTTTTTGACATTTTTAAGGGTAGTATAGCAAAAAAAAATTAATATCTCTGGTTGTATTGAAAATTAAGGAACAAAAGTAGAATCCTTCCATTGTCAATGTCTAAGGAACTTTCAGTCCGAATTTCAAGTTGATCCTACGTCCCCCCACCCCGTAATAAATATATATATATACTCATATATGCAAGGAATCTTGCGTAACGGCTAACCGAGTCGGCTAAAATTCGGAATTGTTATAGTCCCAAAACTACCCTCTGAATTTGAAGTGAAAATATTGAAAAGTTTTTCAGGAATTCAACTTTAAGTCAATTTTTAGTTATTTTTCAAATTGAGATATCTCATATCATTTACATCCGATCGGGATCTGCCTTGCGGGAAAATGTTGGTATTAGCATATAATTTTATGTCGTGGAACTCTTTTCTTGATTATTTTTTTTCCGGTCTATATTGGCCATTCTGGTTAATTTGAGATAAATTGAATGACGTTCACGTGAGGAGCACGTAGCTGGCGAGTTAGGAAAGTGCAAACTGGTTGTACCTAATACGGATTTACGACAATTTTTCGCGTGCCGTTTTTACTCCCTGTAGTAGATAAAGTATCGGACCGTGCCCGACGGCGCTTATACTTTCGATAAATGTCCATTGAATAGGAAACTTCAATTAAAATAGAAACAGGTACACTCAGGTCTCAGCTACGCGCGTCTACCGTGCGACGTCCAAAGAGAATTTTCTAGCTACTAAAATATACCCGAAGCGGGTGAAAGCTAGAGGCCAACAGCCGAAATTACTTTATTACAACTGGCGCAGCCCGCACGAGGCACAAAACGGCCCCAACATAACAAGATCGAATTGTATAAATTGTATAAACTCTAACTGACGGGTAGCGAGCTCCTCGAGGAAAACGTCAAAGTGATTACGATCGTATCTAATTACATACGACGTCTGGCGTTCATGCAATTGAGTTTTTATATAATTTGAACCTTCTAATTTTGATAGGCCACGTGAAAATTCCGGAGCCTAAAGCGCTGTCAACTCCTGAGTCACAATATTCATATCAAATTGCGAAATTTCGCACTTTTAGAAACTTCAAAGAAAATTAATTTGACACAAGTTTTGGGGATATTAATACCGAAAATGAAATGTCCAATATAAGCCGGCAGAAAAATAAATAAAAAATGAGTTCCATGACATAAAACTATATGCGAATACCTACATTTTCCCGCAAAGCAGATCCAGATCGGATGTAAATGACATGAGACATCTCAATTTGAAAAATAACTAAAAAATTGACCTAAAGTTGAATTTCTGAAAAACCATCCAATATTTTCCCTTGAAATTTATTGAGTAGTTTCAAACTGCAGTTAGACGATAACTCCTATCTTCAGCACAAATTTCAGCCAACTCGGTTGAAAAATGACCGAGTTAGCCGTTAAGCAAGATTTCTTGCATATATATATATATATATATATATATATATATATATATATATATTACGGGAAGGGGGGAGGTCGAATAAACTTGAAATTTGGACTGGAAGTTCCTTGGACATTGACAATAAAAGGGTTTTACTTTGGCTTCTCAATTTCCAAAACAACCAGAGATATTAATTTTTTTTTGCTGAACTATCCTTTAAAATATCAAAAAAAACCTTTTTGCCCAAAATAAAGGAGGTTCCACCCACTTTGGGGAATAGACATTTCAGGAGATTGTTAATGGTACCCTAACAAACACTTTCCACCGGGTCGCTAAGCATCGTAAAATTCTCGCCCTTTTTTCACGCCGGATTTACTCCACTATTAGTTATTTGATAAACATTCAAAATTATGAACTTAAAACTATGTATTGTCAACCTAACTTCCATGATACTACAGAGTGATTTATTTGATATAACTCTATTATAAATCAGTCCATTACGTATAGAATGTATGATCATATCTATGACGAGGAACATAGATATGATACTCCACTTGATAAATGACATTTTTAAAATTAAAAAATATCAACTTTGGATACATCTGGAGGTTAAATGTATGATTGACATAAATATTTGTAACCAGAAAAACAATGTTGTCATGATGGTTTAGTAAAATAATACAGTTCCATTAGAAAAACTGAAAGTGGAAGTCAAAAGTGCTATTTGCAAGAGGGCTAACGCACCGAAAAACAGTGAAGTTTCTGTGGTGGGGGAACCCTACAGCGAATTGAGAAATTTCAAATCTTCAACGATCTATTGAAACGACGCAATCGTCTGTACACTACACACACATACGCACATACACACACAGACATGATCTCAAAAACAGTTAATTATTCAGAAAGGCTCGAAACGAATATTTTAGCGGAAATCCGCAATTTTTTTACACAAATAACAATTAAGTATTTCTACTACGCTAGTGAGGGAAATGAAAGGATAATCACGTTTGTTCATTCCGAATATAATGGAGGTTTATCACGGTAGATACTGATTCATCTCATATTGATAGATTGTTCTTCTTAAACCTTGAAAGTTGTAAGCATGGAAGTGTTTCTCATACTTTCTCAACTCGTACCTATCGATGAGACTATGAAAATCATGAATGTTTTTAATATTTCTCTGAGTCAATATTTATTCTATATGTCAAGTAACTGATCAAGTTCGAGACGAAGTCGTAGCATATCAGTTTGAAAGTCTTATCACAACCCAATCAGAGAAGATAGAGTAAAGTACACGTTTTGAACATTCACCACCAATAGATGAGCGAGATGGAAATTATGCTTCGAAAACAAAAACATCCAATCAGAACACATACATTCAGCTCATTAATATTTAAAATCCTTGAGCTCATTAGAGAATTGGAGCCTAGTTGCCGGAGTGCGTATTTACATTTCTAAATACGAACAAGGGAACATTTATTTGAATCAAGGTGTGATGAAGATACGACTGACCCGGTTATCGTGATAATAACCCTCACACATGGTTAAAATATCTGTTACTCGATAATGTCAATGTAAATTAATTCATTGGAAATTCAGTAACATGATATAAGATATATATACATAATACTTAATATACCTGCGAGAGATGGGGAGATGTTTATAGTGCAATATTTACATTATCTTCGAAAACCTTTCCAATTATTCCTAATTAGTTTTTATTGTTTACCTACTCCCGCATAACTCCTTATCGATTGAATCCGAAATCCACGTCAGGCAGGTTTGAATTGATGGAATGCATCTTTCAGCAATAATGTGTTGTATTGTACAGCGAATAATGATACTTTGTTTTCAACTATTTTAACAAAATCTTAACATCTGCTTGTGTTTATTTTTAATTCGAGATAAGTAAGAGAACTGAGAGAAGTTTGCTATGGAAGTTTTTGCAATATACAACTTAATTTCACCCAACGGACATTTCCACAGCTCAAGATAGAGACTAATATAAGCCATGCAAATTACTCGACATAATAAAGGATATATATCAGTTCACATGAAAACAAAGGCAACGCTAAACTTTGGAAAAACAGTCAGAGGCAGTGTACAATCTATCCAGTAATAATGTTCAACCGGAAGCATTCATTTTCCAAATTCAAATATTTACCCGAAACTGGTTCAGACAACTAGAGCTTTCATGTTGAGGTGTACGATATGCTGCATCCGGAACTTTTAACAAAGTTATGCATTGTTGAATTTTGAATTGAACTTAATGCAAGATTTTGATGCACGTGAGGGAAGGTGACGATGAGATATGGAGTAGTATCTTGTCCAGTCGAAGTAGACATTCAACTTCGAAGTAATTCGCATAGAGCTGAAAATTGATACAGACCTTAAGTAGGTAGGTATGTAATTACAAATGAAATGTCTGAAGTCCTCATCGAGCCCATATGTGTTGAAAATTTTGTCCAAGGTTAAAGTTAAAATAATCCGTTTTTCGGAAATATTAGGTATCGTAAAAATAGCTACAGTGCTTCCTCCTGTATATTGGGGGACTGCTTCTTTATCTGATTTTGCATGGAAGTTCTTGGTGTACTGAACGCTTTCACTAAGCTTCTGCCTCTTGTCACCTGGGTCTATTGCCTGGTCCATGTCGCTCCATTTGTGATCCTCTTGTAATTGCGAACCACTTAAGGAGAAAAAAACATTTCAATGGAAAATTTTCAGCCAAATTGGTTACATATCAAGCCATTGCTGGTGTGTGAGAGAGAGTAAGAGATATTATCAAGTGTTGCCGTATTCGACTCATAATGTAGCAACAAACTGAAAAATGTATATTCCCAACCCGCCTTCACCAGTGATTTACCACAAGAAAACATTCTAAAATGTATCACAATATTCCCCCTAAGATTTGGTTCCATCGGATTGAGTGAAGAGGTGCTTCGGACCAAAACGTTCTGATGGGTTTCGACAAGAATTCTCCTAGTTCCACACTTGCTTTACAAAAATTCAGTATTCTTCTGAAATATTCGTTGAATCGCGCTAATCGTTATGCATACGCTATTTCGCCCATATTACATTCTAACTTTCAAATTCGATGAGAAGGAGTGGTTGAAATTGCTATGAAAGTTGCATACAACTATTATATCAACCTGGTTGTGGTCCATATTCAACGAAAATTAGCATACATTGTTTACTTAGGATAACTTAAAAAAAGCCCTAAATTCAATAAATTGTCCAGAGATCAATAATGATACCAAATCTTATTTCGCATGTCGACATCTAGATAAGCACTCACAAAACATATCTTAATATCTTGAGAACCAAAATGAAAACGCCGTCTTCAAAACAACCAATGATCTGTTAATAATAATTAATAAGAATAATAAATGTATTCTCCTCTTGATATACATCATTGAACATGACATGAGTATTTAATGCAAAGAAAAAGTGGGGAGACGAATGAATGGGTAACCCTAGAGAAGATCAAGCCCGTGTGTAGAGAATGAGTTTGGGGAGGTGCTGATAAATCACTTGATAATGATAACATACAACCTCATATACCACTGAATGAAAGAGTATACAAGGAATATAACAATATAAATATAACAAATATGTTACAAACAAAATGGTTGAAAATCTATGATTGGATGAATGTATATATGAGTAATATGGAGTCTATGAAATATTTTCTACAAGTCGTTGGATGTTGGTGTTTTTTATACAATTTTTTCATTCTCTTTTGAATAGAATGTGTGGTGCTATTTGCTTCAGTGTTTGTTGGAAGAGGGTTGAAGAATTTCGGTTCAAGATAAAGGCTCTCTGCATGATATCCTTTCCAGGTTCAATGAAGAACTAATTTGACGCATTCTCATATGTAGTGTTGTAATGATGCTCTATCGGTAACAGTTCATATTCACGTTATGTGTCCATTACTGACTTTAATTTTTGTGATTTTATGAATATTTCAAAATTTAAAGAAAAATGAATCAAACAATTAGGTTGAGGCGTTATAATTATAATGCCTGTATATAGGACAAACTGGAAACAGTTGCAGTGTAAATCCCAAGAACATCTGAGAAGTTACAAACTCAGGAAATGAGCTCTAACTAACTGATGTTTCACAAATTCAGAAAAAAGGAAATGAACTCAATATTCTAAAGCAAATTACAATTCCAAAACGTTCAAAAAACAATTACAACATAATAATAAATCACCGTATCGATACCCATAATAATTGGTCACTTGTCAAACATTTTGTAGATAAACTGTCATCCAAACTATAGTCTACCCCCAGCCCTCAATTTGTACCATACTCAGATTGATTTGTGATATTTGAGGATATAATTTCACACTTGTATTTACAAGGTTCTGTGTAAAATTGAGTTTAATCCTCGTTTTCCAGGAAGATCTGAATTGAATTCACCCCGTAAAAACCGATACCATGGATGTATAATGAGTCATCTTCATTTTTGTCCGAACGGATATCAAAATGTTATAAATGGCTAGTATCCTGAGGAAACAGCCACTGTGGCTAATAAATCGGTCATTCTGTCTACATAAGTTCTTCTGCCTCATGAAAGATGGCATCACTCTATGCGAACGGATATGAACGCAGTATTTTTGAAACCCGTATGAGTGACCAATTCCTCAGGGTGGCCTCTTAGCCCCTAGCACCCCAAGACGAAACATATTCATCCACCTTTTGAATATCCATTCTGATACAAAATCTACCGACTTGGAATAGTTATACAGTATAAATTACATATTTGTTATATATATTTTTCGTTGGCTTGATAGCATTTCAATGAACAATTAGAGAAATACCCGCTGCTACCACTTGTTGAATATTGTTGGTCCATGTTGAGTTAACATCTTTAACACGTAGTTGTTCCGAATAATAGGCACCTTCTGATTGTATACTCTCAGAGGTCTAGCGTATGTTTTGGAGCTGAACACCAATCTGAGCAGTACTTCGAACAGGTTGAATTGGTGTTTATAGATTATGAGGATCTGGTAGGACGTAAAGTACCTCTTGGCACGAAATAGTACACCAAAATTTTTTGAAGCGGTTTCTGCAATCTACGAAGAGAGGAATGATACAGATAAGGAACTGAAAGCAAGTAGATAGTTCTCAATTAAGTGTGGGAATAGCATCTGTTCTGGACGAGTTGAAGCTAAACTGCCTTTAGTGAGAGATAGTTATCTTGAACTTAAGTTGCATCAGTAACTACCTAATAACGTTCTCCATTAGTATCCCATCTAATGAAAAATTACCTGAGTAAATCAATTCAGCTAAAAATAGTGGTGATAATAGATTTATATATTACTAATACTTCTTAAAAAGGATATTAATCCAAACTCAACATACATTCAAAATTAAAACTAAAAATGAAACGAATGTTCTAAATTGAATCAAATGCACAAATCTAACTACTACGTTACCAAAACAATACCTCAACCAGTCAACCCTACGCACATTGTTATGCCTCGTCGCTAATCGAACCAAAAAATTTAAAAAATATTTACACGCAGCTTAGGTAAATTGTTGGTCCCACATTCCTGAAATTTGTAAATTTCTGGCAACAAAAGAATGCAAGGACGTGATTCGAGTTCAGAATATCTGTCGAGTGATAATTATATTCTTGAAGATTCTGTTTGCTGAAATCGTGTTTCAATACGACTGCTACAATTTTATGTTGGTTCCTGTAGTCTCGCTATCAATAGTAGCCAATATCTTTCGTTGTTATCTGTTTTTCTTTCTCGTGCAACTGTTATACAAATACGGCCATATTCTCCCACTTGCATACTAAATTATGAACTGCACTCTGTACCATAGCTGCCGCCACCATAATTTATAATTCAATATGAGAAAAAGCATTTTCATAAGTTTTCGGCTTTTTTTATTTTTTGGGAGGTGGTTGAAACCTTTTATGGTCACTTTATGGTCCTGTAACATCCCATAAAGTAGTGTGGGAGTCCCTGCGTCCGAATTGAATCATCTCAGCTATATCCACTAATCACTCCACCTCGTGAAGGCTCAGTTAATATTCAGAATATATTAGTACAATAAAACCGTTTTTTGCAGTTCGCGCATTTGTATCTGTATCTGTAGCGGAATGCAGTTCATATTAAGTTTATATATTTCTGTTCGTCTTTGTATATTGTTTATTAATACTGTGTTCATAAATGTAGTAGTATTAGTCGAGTCAAATAGGTATTGCATTACGAAAATCGTTAGACATGGACCGATTTTGATGAAACAAAGTGCATTCGATTCGGGATGACGTCTAGAGAAAAGTTTACCGGTTAGTTTTTTGTGTAAATTTGTTATTTTATTTTTTTAAACATAAAATTGACCAATTTTCTGGCTAATTATTGAAAAAATTCAGTCGGGGGTTTTTGGGGTCGCTGATTACGATTCTGAACTCAGATTGGCCAAAATCGAACTCCCCAGCTGGTAATTGGCCACTTTCATTGGAAAAAGTGACCGTTTTTTTAAATTTTGTCGAAAATAGCCAGGGATTTTTGTGGTCGCTGATTACGATTCTGAACTCAGATTGACCAAAATCGATCTTCCCAGCTGGTAATTGGCCACTTTAATTGGACAAAATTGATAAGTTTTTCTTAATTTCATCGCAAATAGATAGGAAAAATTAGTCGGGGGTTTTCGGAGTCGCTGATTACGAATATGGAGTTTGATTGGCCAAAATTGATCTTCCCAGCTGGTAATTGGCCAGTTTAATCGGACAAAATTGATAATTTTCTCCTAATTTCATCGCAAATAGACAGGAATAATTACTCGGGGGTAATTGGCAGCATATACATATTTACAATATTTTTAATCGATTGAATATTATTTACAAAATGCATATTTCAGTAAGTACAAGTGAAATCAATCTTCATCGTCACTATCATAATCATAATAATTGTCATTGCGTGTTTGAATATTTTCAATGCCTTCTCCTTCATTGGTATTATCTACTTCATCATCGTCATCGTCTTCGTCGTCATCTCCAGGTGAATTCGGATTGATCAGACTGAAATTGTTACTACAATTCCCCATGCAATTTGCACAAGCAACAGTACAGTTCATATTTTTTTTTGCGACATCCACATCTGCTTGACGCGCATTTCTTTTTGCATGATCATGATACTGTATTTAAAAGTTCTTCAGGAACTGGATCCAAGTTCAATTTTACAGGATGTAAGACTCCGTCTACTTTTTTCCATCCCCATTCTTTTGAATTCAATACCAATACACCAATTCAACTTTGAACTTGAAAATAAACCGTTTTCAAATGTTCCATAAACGCATCCAGTGTTGCTGGTAAGGACGATAAGTCGACAATTCCTTCTTTAGGGTTTTTTTCACCTTTTTCAAATTCGATTTTAAAGTTCTCATTTTTGAATTCAGCTGTTGTTGGAAGTTTTTATACCTCAGCTTTGCCAATTATCCACTAGGAGGTAACTCTGGATACATATCTTCATGACCGTATAATGCAAATAAACATTCCAACTCCAACCCTCCAGGAAGTAGATCATTCACTGACTCTTTTGGAACATAGGAATTGAACATTTGTACATATTCTTGCAGTTGCGAATTTCTTTGAAATTTCTCACACAGAAGTTTTTTCCTTTGTTGAAAAAAGCGGATGTTGTATCGCAACCAGTGAACGCATGCAAAAACAGCAAGTGCTCTTGACAGTTTGAATAAGCTCCCTCCAAACTGTCAAGAGCACTTGCTGTTTTTGCATGCGTTCACTGGTTGCGATACAACATCCGCTTTTTTCAACAAAGGAAAAAACTTCTGTGTAAGAAATTTCAAAGAAATTCGCATCTGCAAGAATATGTACAAATGTTCAATTCCTATGTTCCAAAAGAGTCAGTGAATGATCTACTTCCTGGAGGGTTGGAGTTGGAATGTTTATTTGCATTATACGGTCATGAAGATATGTATCCAGAGTTACCTCCTAGTGGAAAATTGGCAAAGCTGAGGTATGAAAACTTCCAACAACAGCTGAATTCAAAAATGAGAACTTTAAAATCGAATTTGAAAAAGGTAAAAAAAACCCTAAAGAAGGAATTGTCGACTTATCGTCCTTACCAGCAACACTGGATGCGTTTATGGAACATTTGAAAACGGTTTATTTTCAAGTTCAAAGTTGAATTGGTGTATTAGTATTGAATTCAAAAGAATGGGGATGGAAAAAAGTAGACGGAGTCTTACATCCTGTAAAATTGAACTTGGATCCAGTTCCTGAAGAGCTTTTAAATACAGTATCATGATCATGCAAAAAGAAATGCGCGTCAAGCAGATGTGGATGTCGCAAAAAAAATATGAACTGTACTGTTGCTTGTGCAAATTGCATGGGGAATTGTAGTAACAATTTCAGTCTGATCAATCCGAATTCATCTGGAGATGACGACGAAGACGATGACGATGATGAAGTAGATAATACCAATGAAGGAGAAGGCATTGAAAATATTCAAACACGCAATGACAATTATTATGATTATGATAGTGACGATGAAGATTGATTTCACTTGTACTTACTGAAATATGCATTTTGTAAATAATATTCAATCGATTAAAAATATTGTAAATATGTATATGCTGCCAATTACTCCCGAGTAATTATTCCTGTCTATTTGCGATGAAATTAGGAGAAAATTATCAATTTTGTCCGATTAAACTGGCCAATTACCAGCTGGGAAGATCAATTTTGGCCAATCAAACTCCATATTCGTAATCAGCGACTCCGAAAACCCCCGACTAATTTTTCCTATCTATTTGCGATGAAATTAAGAAAAACTTATCAATTTTGTCCAATTAAAGTGGCCAATTACCAGCTGGGAAGATCGATTTTGGTCAATCTGAGTTCAGAATCGTAATCAGCGACCACAAAAATCCCTGGCTATTTTCGACAAAATTTAAAAAAATGGTCACTTTTTCCAATGAAAGTGGCCAATTACCAGCTGGGGAGTTCGATTTTGGCCAATCTGAGTTCAGAATCGTAATCAGCGACCCCAAAAACCCCCGACTGAATTTTTTCAATAATTAGCCAGAAAATTGGTCAATTTTATGTTTAAAAAAATAAAATAACAAATTTACACAAAAAACTAACCGGTAAACTTTTCTCTAGACGTCATCCCGAATCGAATGCACTTTGTTTCATCAAAATCGGTCCATGTCTAACGATTTTCGTAATGCAATACCTATTTGACTCGACTAATACTACTACATTTATGAACACAGTATTAATAAACAATATACAAAGACGAACAGAAATATATAAACTTAATATGAACTGCATTCCGCTACAGATACAGATACAAATGCGCGAACTGCAAAAAACGGTTTTTTTGTACTAATATATTCTGAATATTAACTGAGCCTTCACGAGGTGGAGTGATTAGTGGATATAGCTGAGATGATTCAATTCGGACGCAGGGACTCCCACACTACTTTATGGGATGTTACAGGACCATAAAGTGACCATAAAAGGTTTCAACCACCTCCCAAAAAATAAAAAAAGCCGAAAACTTATGAAAATGCTTTTTCTCATATTGAATTATAAATTATGGTGGCGGCAGCTATGGTACAGAGTGCAGTTCATAATTTAGTATGCAAGTGGGAGAATATGGCCGTATTTGTATAACAGTTCCACGAGAAAGAAAAACAGATAACAACGAAAGATATTGGCTACTATTGATAGCGAGACTACAGGAACCAACATAAAATTGTAGCAGTCGTATTGAAACACGATTTCAGCAAACAGAATCTTCAAGAATATAATTATCACTCGACAGATATTCTGAACTCGAATCACGTCCTTGCATTCTTTTGTTGCCAGAAATTTACAAATTTCAGGAATGTGGGACCAATAATTTACCTAAGCTGCGTGTAAATATTTTTTAAATTTTTTGGTTCGATTAGCGACGAGGCATAACAATGTGCGTAGGGTTGACTGGTTGAGGTATTGTTTTGGTAACGTAGTAGTTAGATTTGTGCATTTGATTCAATTTAGAACATTCGTTTCATTTTTAGTTTTAATTTTGAATGTATGTTGAGTTTGGATTAATATCCTTTTTAAGAAGTATTAGTAATATATAAATCTATTATCACCACTATTTTTAGCTGAATTGATTTACTCAGGTAATTTTTCATTAGATGGGATACTAATGGAGAACGTTATTAGGTAGTTACTGATGCAACTTAAGTTCAAGATAACTATCTCTCACTAAAGGCAGTTTAGCTTCAACTCGTCCAGAACAGATGCTATTCCCACACTTAATTGAGAACTATCTACTTGCTTTCAGTTCCTTATCTGTATCATTCCTCTCTTCGTAGATTGCAGAAACCGCTTCAAAAAATTTTGGTGTACTATTCCGTGCCAAGAGGTACTTTACGTCCTACCAGATCCTCATAATCTATAAACACCAATTCAACCTGTTCGAAGTACTGCTCAGATTGGTGTTCAGCTCCAAAACATACGCTAGACCTCTGAGAGTATACAATCAGAAGGTGCCTATTATTCGGAACAACTACGTGTTAAAGATGTTAACTCAACATGGACCAACAATATTCAACAAGTGGTAGCAGCGGGTATTTCTCTAATTGTTCATTGAAATGCTATCAAGCCAACGAAAAATATATATAACAAATATGTAATTTATAGTGAACGCATGCAAAAACAGCAAGTGCTCTTGACAGTTTGAATAAGCTCCCTTCAAACTCTTGTTGGAGAATATTTCCCTTTCCGTTTTTCCATTGGAACTTTTAGGTTTAAGCAACAACAATTCTGCATCATTTGTTTGCTGAACTATTGAGGATTATTAATATATCCACATCTGATGAATTTGATGAAATTTTGGAAATGGTCAATTTCGTCGAATTGAACCTGATAATTACCAGCTGAGGAGTTTGATTTTGGACAATTTGACTTCAGAATCGTACTCAGAGACTACGAAAAGCCCCGAGTAATTTTTCCTGGCTATTTTTGATGAAATTTAAAAAAATGGTTACTTTGTCCGATTAAAGTGGCCAATTACCAGCTGGGGAGTTCGATTTTGGTCAATCTGAGTTCAGAATCGTAATCAGCGACCCCGAAAACTCCCGACTAAATTTTCTCAATAATTAGCCAGAAAATTGGTAAATTTTTTGTGTAAAAAAATAATAACAAATTTACATATAAACTAACCGGTAAGCTTTTTTCTAGATGTTATCATGAACTTTGTTTCATCAAAATCGGTCCATATCTAACGATTTTCGTAAGTCGGCCTGTTTTAATACCTATTTGACTCGACTATATCTATATAAGATGATAAAAATGGAAATATTGTCAATGTCCGATATATTTCATTAATTATTCGATATTCTCACAATTGGTGATCCCGATAATAATGGACGATAACTCAAAATCTAACGATGATAATGAAAGTACAAGTGACAATAATAGAAACAGACCTATGGTTCCGAAAAATTGAAGCTCAATGCATCACATCCAACATAACTCAACATTCATCTAAATATTATCATGTGATTGCCAGAGTTGAAAGTGATGCACTCACCAAAGTTAGTGTCTTAGTAGAAACTCCGCCAGCCATGAATAAGCACAATATATCGGAAGTTGACTCTTAGATAGTGAAGATTAGAAACATAGGAACGTTGTGTCCTGAATTGAATTTCGGGATGAGCGGCCCTCTGACATCTTGAGAGACATGAGAGGTCTTTCTAGATTTCAACACATTGATGATGAATTGAAATCGCTATGGAAGGATAATCTTCCGATTCAAACTCAAGTAGGTGATGACAACCTCGGCGAACTTGCCGTCATGGTTGACGAAATTGTAGAAACAGCTTGTTCAAAATAAATTTTGTTCATGGCCCCTAACAATCCTCTCGTCTCACTTAACTGCAACAACAAATCGTATCCCTCAGGTAGCTATAGGTAATTTCTCTTCAACATCTCATCACTCTAATACTCCTCATGGATATCGCTTCCGCTCGAAATCGAAATTCAAGATACATACCAGATGGCAAGTTCTGCTGATAGTGTTGGTATCATTTCAAATTCTATAAAGTGCACTCCACCATGTTGTTATTCAATGAACCAGGAAAACCACCAAACCTAAGTGTATGCTAAACGGCTATCACTAATGGTTTCAATTCTAGTCATTTGATTGTATATGATGAAGCAATCAATTGAAAATTATTTATATACACGGGTGCAGACATAACAGTTTGCCCTCCAAATAGACTGGAAAAGACACAGTCATCATTTTACGAGCTGTATGCAGCGAACGGCACCCCAAAGAGTACATACGCTGAGATAATATTTTCATTAAACTCTTAGGGTTAAGAAGACAATTTACATTGCAATTCGTTATTGTGAACATCTCAAAATCAATTAAAGGTGCCGATTTTTTTAACATTTAAGTCTTTCATTTGATTTGAAGAATCGACAACTATGTCGCAACCACAGGCTGCAAAATCATAGCAACTATAAAAAAAATTCTCAAACTAGAATGTTCAAAATGGGGCATATGATAATCATTCAGCTTTTTGTTCTAAATTCCCTAACATTACAAAACCAGTAGCCGAGAATTATCTTTCAGATATAAATATCAATCATATGATATAACTCAATCCATAGAAATGAAAATCATTGTGAGCCTTGAATACTTTCAATTGAAAAGCTCAAAATTGCAAAAGAAGAGTATCAAATCATGATTGACCAAGGAATATGCAGAATGTGTTAGAGCGCTTGGTCAAGCACACTCCACATGGTGACTTGTTATATGGTTATCTGTGGTACGTCACGGATAGTCTCAGCTGTAATGAGTCTCATCAATATATGAGTTGTCTGTGATGTAGATGTTATGTGATTACTATATGAGCTGTTAGAAACGTCGAAATTTGTTTTCCGCCTTGATTACCACCTTCTAATTCATGGTTGACCAGTAAACCTCCCAATTATATTAATTCTCATTCAATATTATTATAATATAGATCAGGCTTAATTTTGTTAGGGTTTGATACATAACGTATATTATGGTATATTGATCAATTGTGATAAATTGGATCATATACCACTCCTATTTGGAAGATATATCCAATATTAAATAACATATCTACGGATTACTGTATTCGAAAAAAAATTTGTTCATAATATATAACGATAATGGAACATGAGAAATATGACAAGGTAATGTGGTCGATAAGGATATGTCAGATATTATATTGCTCTGCAAGCTATTGCACTACTGCTTCAGACTGCTCTCAAACACGTAGAATATAAACTGGAGCTTGTTATTTCATCATGGAAATATCCATATAACCTGATATATCATGTTGAACATGTACTTAATTTCAAAGCTACTCGACGTCTATTCTTCAAATAGCTCAGATATAATTATGAAAAGTTCATTAAGAAACATACTTGAAGTTCTTCCGATGCGAATAATGTAGGTAGATTCATACATTTTCCTTCGTCAACGTTGAAAAGTCTAATACAGGGAACTGAGAGTATTAATTAATATGCAGTCGAAATTCAAAATTTCAACAGATCAATTTGTAATATTGTGATGAATTTTGTCTTCCCAAAATTCACTATTATATGTTACAATCGTTAGGGAAACTGTCTGAAATAACCGTAGATTTAGGAGTTACAGATCAGATTCACAAAATCAAATTTGTGAGGATGTTAAATTCTGTAAAAAATTTTACACCCGCTCTCCTTATCTAGATCCTTCGACAGTCACGTATTGTTGATGACAATACAATTAGTCCAGGGTGTGAACCGGGATTTTATTTTTTTATAATAAAAAAAAAACATGTAAGTTCCAATCAAAAATTTTCTCTTGCATTAGCTCCAGGAGGTTCTCAGGATCATTCATACACCTTAAAACCTCTTGATGGGAACCCCAACCCCACCCAATGGGGGCGAAAATGGCCCGAAATCTCCAAGTCTTGAATTGTATTTTCTACAAAAAAAGGTATTTTCACATTTCGAGGTCACCTGCTAGGGTTTTTTTGAGTCGCTGAACACGAATCCGTAGTCAGATTCACTTGCAATCCATCGTAGGGATGGTCAAATCGACAAAATTGTCAAATTTCGCACCCCTATATGTTATTTTGCAATTTACGTTGTTTTTGACATTCCGAATGCACCAAGTAGGTTTTTTGGGTCGCTGAATACGATTCCGAAGCCAGATTTACTCGAATATCATCGTAGGGGTGGGAAATTCACAAAAATTACTAATTTGACACGGTTCTAAATTTTCATTATTTTTGTATTTTAAAATTACTTCGGAGTGAATCTGGCTTCGGAATCATATTCAGAGACCCAAAAAACCCCCTTGGTGCATTCGATATGCCAAAAACACGTGAATTGCAAAATAACATATAGGGGTGCAAAATTGGCTAATTTCGTCGATTTTACCACCCCTACGATGGATTGCAAGTAAATGTGACTACGGATTCATGTTCAGCCACCCAAGAAACCTCCTTGGTGCATTAGAAAAACCAAGAACACGTAAATTGCAAAATAACGTATAAGGGGTGCGAAATTGGCCAATTTTGTACATTTGACCACCCCTACGATGAATTGTAAGTGAATCTGGCTACGGATCCGTGTTCAGCGACCCAAAAAACTTCTTAGGTGCACTCGAAAGTCCAAAATACAATTCAATACTTGGAGATTTCGGGCCATTTTCGCCATCAATGGGTGAGGTTGGGGTTCCCAAGAGGTTTCAAGGTGTATGAATGATCCTGAGAACGTCCTAAAGCCAATGCAAAAAAAAATTTCGATTTGAACCTTAATGTTTTTTTTCCGGTTCATAGCCTGGACTAAATATTCAGTGAAAGATGCCCTTCACAAGCTATGGACTTACAAGTAATAGCTCATGAACTTAAATAAATAAACTATTAAATATTAGATTTTCACTAGTTCAATGAATAAATGTAATTACAGTTTCGCTACCACCGTATCTTCTTCAAACAAATATTACTAAGTACAGTACTTCAGTACTGTAATAAATGTTCAAAGAAACTACGGTGTTAGCAAAACTATAGTTACAGTCATCACGCCATTTCTCGCGGAATGTGTTGAAACGAATGTTCAGGAACATGTTGTTTATAGGGACTTAGATTTCACCTAAAACCTGATTGCTTTCTTCGTCAATTACTTGCAACATAGACGCCAGTTTGTGGAGGTTGCTGGCTTCAAATCCTACATCTTTGAGGTGAAATCGGGTGTTCCGCAAGGTTCGAGCTTGGATCCTCTGCCGTTTATACTTTTCATAGATGTTGTTACCAGAATTTTCGAAAATATGTTTCCAATATATGCGAATAATATAAAACTTTACTCACAGATTAAAGATATATCAGAAGCTTTTTCATCACAGAAGTATCTAAATAGGTTGAACGTATGATGCGAATCAAAAAGGTTAATAAGTAAACTGTGGTCTCATATACCAGGAACAAGGCACCACTGTTGTTTCCACACATTACTGCTGATCCCTCTTGGTCGAGCTTGTAAGATAGAAGTCTTTGGAGTAATGTTTGTCTAGGGCATACAAAACTAAGTGCTTCATAATTCGTAATAGTATGAATGTCTTTGATCGTGAGACCTTCATTTCATCATTCGATACTCTAATTAGCAATCAGCTTAAGCAAGCAGATATTGTGCCACACTATCTAGGTACTGGTGGTGGCATTGATCATTGATATTATCTAGCACATATCGGTGGAATTTCTCCAATTGCTTCGTTATTTTATCGATGGTATTGAACCCGGTAGAGGGTATTCCTAAGATTCTCAGCTGGGTTGATTTAGTCTTGTCAGCATGGAGAGTCGGCGTCTTACCCTGGACGTGTTCTTTTACAAACTAGTGGACGATATGTTGCATAATCCAGATATGCTCACACATTTGAATTTTCGGACACCTAGACCCAGAATAAGGCATTCCCTAACTTTAATTTCAAATCTCTCGTACTCGACATGTTTTTTATTTCCAATGCATCAGTTTTGCCACACTTCAGCATAGATTCGGGGCTGAATTGATGTATTTTACAAACATAAGCTTTGATCGTATTTTCCTTTGTATTGTAATATTCTCGAGTATACTTGTAAGTATACCCAACGCACCACCCTTATATGGGACGATCATGTGAGGTTCATTACGAAAATCGACTCAGGAAAACTTGGTTTTCTACTCCGTGCCAAGAGCTACTTTGAGTCCCACCAGCTCCTCACAACCTACAAAACACAGATTAACCTGTCCTGGAGTACTATTCACACTGAAGTTCGGCTTCCAAACATACGCTGAAGCTGGTGGATTCTATCCAGAAGAGAGCTGTTTGTCTGATTGTTGATGTCACATTAACGAGTTCATTGACCTCTCTAGGATATCGCAGAAATATGGGAGATCTCCCTCTGTTTCTCCCATTTCCATGGCCGTTGTTCATCAGAAATCTCGTCTCTTGTTCCAAAACGAGATATTTCATACTGGACGAGCTCGAACTAGTCACCCTTTGATTGTCCAGCTCGAGACCTGCCGAACTTGTTCCCACCGGACAATATGAATCTGATAGTGCATAAAGTCGATCGTGGATGTCAAATCAATGAGCCATCACAAAAGTTATCAAAATCATAGTGAATTATAGCAGATTGAGGATGGTGAAAATTAACAGCTTATTCTGAAGATGTAGTTATTCTCACTATGTAAGGTATTGAAATTCAAGAAAAAAAATCCGTTCAATGACAACATCGTATATGGAGTGAATACAATTTTGCCACAATTTTGAGAGAACGAAAACTTCAATATTCGAGTATCTTCCAGAATATATTGGATTTTGGGTAATTCCGGCGTGTCAATTCAATAATAAATGTTTTAGTTGATATTTCCTTTTCTGAAGTATCAATATTAAGATTCAGTGATGGCCGACTCTTATTACCTTTCATGAAAAGCTATCGAAATGAGATAATTGTGAATTATTACATTGACTTTCTATGGAATTGATAGCTGTAATTCCACTCGATTCGTTTCAAGACGAAAATGTATGAAATCTGTTGTGGTCGAGCTGCTTGACATTGATTGAGCACTTACTTTATGTCGCACCGTTCCCAAACAATAATCGGGACGGTGTTTTTATACACCGGAAAATTTCGGCCCAGATTGCTTTCGCTTTTGACTCTGATTCCATCAATAACCGAATACGATCGATCTAATACAGCAGCTCTGTTCATACTCATATGAAAATTGTATACATATTACTGTCGTATGCGAGTGCTATTTAATTCACTACTTTCGTGACACTGTATCTGTTCACGGCCATTATAATATTATCAGACATAATGTGTACAAGAAGTGAAACCTCTCTAGCTCAAGCTTCATCTACGTCGCATAATTCGGATTTTTTTCCATTGTAGTTATTCCTCGAACAGTTTTGAACTGAATCAAAGTTCTGAATTTGATTGAGTTTGTTATCAAGGCAATTACCGAAACGAACAAATCGAGAGGTAATACGATCCATTGCATTCAACATTCTTGGGAATATGAGCTACACGATGTTGCTGGATTAGTAAAGACATCACTGGAAGGAGTGGTAAGTCTCTTCGCAACTTCCGATTTGAATGTGGAAGTGAAGTGTAGAATTGAGAATCTTCAGGATATTGTAAACGATATTGAAGAAGAAGATACCTGCTATATCAATCCGTGTGGAACCTATGGTTATCACAGCAGCTTTCAAGACCTCTTACTACTATCATAAATGAAGTTAATAATGCTTGTAACTACAAACAAGGAAGGTAAAAATGGGGTATCACCTACGAATTGTTCCAACTGCCACCGATTCATATGGAAATTTGTAATTAGATTTTCCAAAATGCATTTTTGATTCAGTCTCGGGGTGACCCCTGGAGGTGAATACCACCCCTTCTCTTGGTAGAGAATTCTGACAACAGGAATGGATTCCGAGCAAAAATAGTTTCCGACAGTTACTGAGTTATTTACGGTTGAAGGTCATTTTTCGTTGGAAAGAAGCATGATTTCTTGCGAATAACTTCCTGACCTCACATTTCATCGAAACATGTGTTATCACAAAAGTCGGAGGCAATGTACACACAAGGACTTCTCCTTCAGTCATCTCTGTAGGAGCAATATTAACCGATTTACAGCCCTTGGTCATTTAGATCTACGTTATTGCTTCATTATTATTCCATTTTTTATGCAAGTAATAAATCTGACCCATAGTCTGTAATGATTGATATCTTCAACATATCCCATGCAATTTTTGAGTTACCAGGTCGTTCAAAAAACTAATTTGTAGAGGATTAAGAGCTACAAATAATGTGGTTTAGATTACGATATTCAATATTAAAGACCACCATCACCGATTTGTAATGTTTATATATCAGTTGATTTTTATTGTACAGCGATAAATGTCTTCTAAAATCTAATCAAAAGTATGCATTCTATATTGACAAAAGTTCTTCAGCATATTGCTGATACCCAATGAGTTGAATCACAAATGGATTCTGGTCAACTTGAATACAGATGAAAATGTCATCAACTTCATGCGCGCGTGACTGATTTTATTCGCGACATTGAGCAAAACAAGAAAACATCATCTGGAAGTTATTTTCATCCAGTTTGAGAAAATGTTCGTGAGTTTTCTATGAAGAAACTTCCAAATTGCAGGTTTTCAACTTCCAATGCTTGTATTTTGGTCTTCGGTAATAGGGCGCAACTTTCATGGATCTGTAACTCAGTCTATATAAGTGAAAAATCAAATTCTTTGTTTTTTTTAATGCCTTGAATTTTCAAGTTGACACTTCTTCGATAAAATGAAAGGTCGTCGTCGAGTTATTTGCGAAAACATGCTTTTCTCATGGAAAAATGTACACCTCCAACCGTAAATAACTCAGTATCGATGGACTTCACAAAAAAGTGTGCGAGTTCCTTTTTTCTAAGAATTCCATAATCTATTCATTCCTGGTATCATTTCAAATTTCAAAATATTCACCCGCGAAAAAGAAGAATTCACCCCTATGGGAAAGGCGTACCTTAAGACCGGGTCAAAATCATTTTGGTCTATTCCGTAAATCTTCTCAAAGTGTCGTAAGAATTGGTGGCTGTTAGAACAAACTGAAGGTGAAAATCATCATTGACTGAACTATGAACGGTAGCGACCATAATAGATCAGTCTAGAATACAGTTTATGAGCCAACACTTCAATTGTGTAACATTCACATTCGACTGCCACAACTGACGAAATCCCTTCCAAACCAACACTTTCTGACAGACTGCTGATCCACCGAGGTTTCCTCCTGGTGACTCATATTCAAATTCCATTCACGTGCAGTCAGCATCTACGTCAATCACAATCTCTAATCCGATGTAGGAATGACTGATCACTCTCCGGTTACGGAGCATACTACACTATAACTGCACAACTTGCTACCTCCTTGCACTAAATTGTACAATCGAAAACAATGTATTTGCTCCAGAATTGAACCAATTTTGAGTTAGAATAGACAATGTTCCATTGTTCATTGTTGGTAGGTACCTCTTGCCATATTGAAGGGGAATATTACTTTGATATGATTGTTCGATAGTCTTAGTCAATCGAGTCAATCTACCAACTATCATTATATTTTTCGAAAATTAACAATTGGCAAGGACGTCAAATAAGCCGCCCATAGCAACTCTAGAAATCAGCAGGTTCGTACAATGAACATCTCAAAATTTTTATGAAGAGGTACGGCTGCATGGCATGTGATAGATAAGAGTCACTGCCACGTCCTACAAGTAAAGTTATATACAGGCTGACATAGAAAAAAGTACCGTGTCAGACGATAGGTGACACTAAAATAAGAAAAAAAGTTTCCATTAACATATATGCTCAGACGCTTAGTTTTTGAGATACAGGGGGTGTTGAAGTTGAAACAAAAATTTCGTTTTGTGCAGATATCTCCGGAACCGTTTATCGTACAGAAAACATATTCTGCGAACATTTTCTACTCATAGCAAGCTATGTTCTGTGCGTTGAAAATTTTCATAATTGGTGAAGATTTTGAAGGGGTAGTGCATGTTTTTCTCTCCAACTTCTACGCCACAGGAAGGAATTCGGTTTTGAGACAACCATTTGAACTGACAATGTTTTCTACACAAAAAAGGTGGTTCTGGTTATAAGCTCTAAACATGACCGTTTTCGAGAAAAATCGACTTTTATGTTGAAAAACATGGTCAATTTTTTTTTTTCGTTACTTGTTCTAACGTTTGAATAAATTTTGTTTAATTAGTAAGAGTTTACCATGTTTTTCAACATAAAAGTTGATTTTTCTCGAAAACGGTCAAATTAAGAGCTTATGACCAAGATCACCTTTTTTGTGTAGAAAACATTGGCGGTTCGAATAATTGTCTAAAAACCGTTCTTTTCCCAGTGGCGTAGAAGCTGGGGAGGAAAACACTCACTACTCCTTCAAAATCTTCAGCAATCACGACTAAAAAAAAAAAAAATTATCGCACGGAACATAGCTTACTATGAGTTAAAAATGCTTGCAAAAGCTGTTTTCTGTACGATGAACGGTTCCGGAGATATTTGCAAAAAACGAAATTATTGTTTCAACTTCAACACTCTGTATCTCAAAAACTAAGCGTCTGAGCATATATGTTAATGGGAACTTTTTTCCTTATTTTAGTGTCATCTATCGTCTGACACTATGCACGGTACTTTTTTCTATGTCACTCTGTATAGCTTGAGCAGTGCATGCGGGGTTTGTCAACGTTACGACTATTACCAATAACACTTGAACAGCACTGGATGCTAACTCAGACAACGCCAACAAATTGCGGAATATTCAGATTGTGAATTCCATGGGCATCTCACCACTAATTGTCTAACACGAACTGGAACTGTGAACCACTCAGAATAACGTTTGTAGAACGTTGGGACCTAGTTAGATGGGAACGTTATCAAAACAATCCCCGACTGTTTAGTTTCAGGTAGGAATATCAAGGTACCACGTCCAATAACTGTTCGTGTAATCGTTTGGGAAACAGACAAGGGCTGGTGTAGATACGAAGATTTCGCAGTTGCATTTGTGAGTTGTCTAGATACTCAACACTATTTACCGGAAATTTGCTTGATCCTCGGACTCACTGAACTGAAAAATTCGTTAGTGAAAAATTTCCTGCCGGCTTATAGCTCAGAATACGTGTTATTGCTTCATTACATCATGATAACCAGAATTCAATTATCGTTGTATGAGTTCCTTCATTTGAATTTGTGGAGACAACAGGACATACATTTAGTTGGATACATCGACGACTACCGATTTCAGCGAATTTGCGGCAACTGAGTTAACTGATAGAATTAATAGGGGCTTCACCGAAGAAAACTCGCCTCAGTGGTCGGTGAGTGGAATGCTAATTGAAAAACAAAATTTCATCGAACCATCAGTTAGCGCATCGTACTCTAAATTTCGATTTTTTCATCAAGTCATTCTACAAGTTCTTTTGCAGTACTAAGTCAATGATATTTTGAGCTTCTATAGTGGGAATCCTTCAACCAAAGGTTTCAAAAACACAAAAAAATTCGAAACAGACCAAATCACTCGATTTGCGGTGGCGCAAAGGACTTAAGAATCGTCGAATTACTGCATCTTATAAGCGCATTATTCTGTAATACAAGAACCTGAATCTGTTTATGATGTCCAAGTTACACCTTTGAGTGATCTGCTCAAAACATCGCTGATAGCATTATCTTTCATTTGACTAGCGGTGGTTTTTCCTTGGACGAACTTGACGTAATGGGATGTGACGGTACCGTTACTAATACAGGTTGGAGAACTGTTGTTATACTTTCTATTGAAGAACAAGTTGAAAGACCGCTATAGTGGCGAGTTTGCCTTTTGCACTTCAACATCAACCGTTACCGTTCTGGCATTTGTTCAAAACTTCAGACGGTGAAATCCAGTACCTTCTAGACATAAGTTCTGCTATAAAGTCAGAAAACTGCTTTGTGGACTTATCTGTTCATGAACTTGGACCTCTTCCCCTCTCACGATAATTGACAACTGCTAACAGTATTATGAGACTGTACGTAAGTGTGGATACCATTTCAGTTGATCATAAAACGTTATTATCTCTTATTCTTCAATCATACATGCTTCCTGTATGGTTCAGAATAAATAAAATCAAACACTTCACAGATGGTCCTGGAAACGTTTTTGAGGTTATCATATCCACAATATTTCTACGAGAGAATTTAGTTCGAGTGGTTGATCCTGTGATCGGAAGAAACGCAATTTTTGCTTCTTAGGATGATAGTGGATGAGAGGAAGCACATCATAGAGTTGGGCTTCAGAAGAATTATAATAGTAAGAATGTTTGCCTCCAAACTAGAATCAATAAGGTGTTTCCTACCTCCATAAGTTACCTTTCAGGCAACCGACTATACTGAAATAATTAATTGGAACATCACTGCACTTACACCACCATCATTGTTACGAAGAGTATCTGATGAAGTTTGGGCTAAAATCACTGCCGGTGAAACTGCTGATGCTGACGAATGGAACTTTGTCACACTCAAGCTGTTGAACGCCGCGTGAAATGGTTTCATCAGATTCACCCTAGCATCTAGAGCTTCGATGCCAAAGTTTGCCAGCAAGTGCAGCTTCAAGCTACCCATCCAAAAACAGTGAGTTTGAATCTTTTGCGCTACCGCAAATTTGAAAGATTTTGATAGTCTCAATATTTTTTTTGTATTTTTCAACCCATCCAATAAAGGATTTTCACTACATCAGTTTAAAATATTATTGTCTGAGTACTGCGAACAACAGAGGCAAGTTTTCAGCGGTATGGCGTCTCGAAAATAAAACATCATTTTTTTCTACCCATCCTATTAATTAAAGATCATCAGCAGAATTATGTTCCTCTCAAGAGCGACTCGTGGTGGTCATGGTGTCGATTCAACACTCTCAGCAGCTTCGTTTCAAAAAAAGTATACCTAATAATTATAAATTTCAACAGAATACGTCCAATCAGCAAAATACATTGATAATATAAGTGAAAATGAAATACATGATGAAAAATTTAAAATTAATATGCCTGTGATAAACAATACATTGTGAAGATACAAAAAATGCATTATAATATGTAGGTACAATCATAAATATGCTTTTTGATGATGAAGTCTAATGTACTGGATGTGGAAGATACCAGTTTGGGTAAGAACATTCATACATATGCTTTCTGGTGATGAAACCTAATGTACTGAATAGGGAGGATATGAATTTGGGTAATATGACTGGTGAATCGAAAGTACACCAAGATCTTTCACCAAACTATTACGAGGTAATGAATCAGCCAAAATTAGATAATCAAAGTTGATTCAATAGATTTTACTCGTACGTTAATATATTGCATTAAGTATCGTTGAATCTATCTATTGCACACCATTCATTGATGCGACTCAGCTCAATTACTATTGAGTAGCGATAATAGCGTTATATTATGCATGCATGTATATCTTCATGATATGGGCAAATGGTAGGTGAAGACTCACTTGATTAGTAAAGCAAGGAAATGTATAAATAATAGGAATAGTAAAGGACCGAACTTTGTCTCCTGGAGAACCGCATATTCAGAAACAAACTAATCGGGTCGAAAGTCATTGGCGTTAACATATCGTAATCCACCGAGTTTGTAAAGGTGGTCACCTTCATCAACTATGTTTGAAGAATATTGGAAGGAACAAACTAAATTCGTAACAGTTGATCTGTTATTCAGAAATACATGTTGATGCGGTTAAATATAATTTCGAACTAAAGGATGTATGTCTTCATGAATAGTAATTTCAAAGATGTTGGTGAAATTGTTGAACATGTGAATTCGTCTGTAATTGCGTTTAACAGAGAAAGTAATGGAATTATAAGCTATGTTTGTTATTTGACATGCACCAGAAGATGTATTAGCAACAGTCGTATTCACACTACGAGGACATCGTCAAAACTTCCCAGCCTGACTATTAACAAAGCGGCATTTTATGAAATTAAATTTTATTTTTCACCATAATAATTTCCCTGACATTAATTCAATACCCATAAGAAAATATTCCTCCGGCTTGTCTTCAAAATGTGCACAAACTGCAATATTCACCTCTTCGTCATCACTGGAATGGCTTCCCCGAAGGTCCTTTGTCGAATTTCTGAACAGTCACTGGAGCCATATCTGGACTATGTGAAAGGTGATCGATGTGTTAAAATCATAGCTTGCGTAATTCCAGCAGTCTGCATGGCTGCATTGTCGTAATTCATGCAGGAATAGTTACTACATGATATGCCCTGTTACAGAGCCTAAACTGTCTTGGTCTTGTTCCTTTTTTCGGATTTCCTTCAGAACAAAGGATTATGATTCAATCTGATATGACAATGATTGTCTTCAAGGAGTTCACAGGGATTTATTCACAGAGCTCCAAAATATACCTCCATTCAACACAACACGGGCATTGAACTGCTGGGTGAACACACTATGCACTAACTGTATTCATGTTCGTGGATGATTCAGGAAACGCTTATATCTGAAAGGCCCTATATTAATTTGGGCTAATTCTTCCACCTATAAGCATCAACTCCCTCATACGAGATCCACAACAAGTGCAATTTTGTCGTCTGTCATCAGTTCCATCTTCCCTCCTGATCTAGCGTCATCTTCCAAGGATTCCTGTGTCATTCGCTTTTACCATATTTTCATGAACTATAAGGTGGTGAATGTTCCCGGCGGCATGTTTAAATTTCGTCATCTATCTCAACATCATAGTCAAAATATGAGGTTCTGATCGGTTGCATTATATCACCTGAGCGAGTGCCGAGATCGCAGTTGGAAATATTGTGGAGTGCTCTGGCATAGTTGCTGGAATTAACTATAGTACAGTAATTTAGACATGTTATCTCGTAATATCTTTGTACAGTTGACCTTTGTGTTAACCTTGTTGCAAAATGTTTTTGATGTCATAAGAATCATTGGTCACCCAGTCTCACCATGGGAAATGGTCAAAACAATTGTTTTATTAAGAAATTCACCGTTTATAAACAATTTAAAGTAACAAATTTTCAAGATTAAATTGTTATTTTGAGACGGAAATACTCACTCGGTGGCTTATAGGTCCCTAATTAAGATTCCAAAGTCAAAAATAATAGAATTATTCATCATCACCTGGAAATAGGACAATTGGCACCGGAAGTTGATGATATTTTATATAATTCATACCGTTTTCTTGCAAAAAATGGACTCAATTCGTTTTATTGAGCTCGCAATCACTATACCGAATCCAAAGACAACAAGGTCCTTCAAAATCGCCTGAAAGTTGGCCAACTGAGACCGGAAGTTGATGGAATTCACCATAATTTAGAGCATTTTCTTGCAAAAAATAAACTCAATTGTTCTTTTTGAGCTATCAATCTCTATACCAAATTCAAAGATAACGAGATCATTCATAGTCTCCCGGAAATTATTCAATTAGAACCGCAAATTGATGGAATTTACCAAAATTCAGACCTTTCTCTTGCAAAAAATGGATTCAATCGTTTTTTTTGAGCTAACAATCAGTATACCAAATTCGAAGACAGTCCGAAAATTGATCAATTGAAACCGGAAGTTGACGAAGTGCATAAGATTTGATGCTGTTTCATATTCCTATGACATAATAAAAAAATCAGTAATAATCATATTTTAATGATAACCTACACCATTTGAGGGCAATTAATGAATAACAAGTTTTAGTTACTTATTATTATTATTTTTACATTCACAGTTCGTTGTTACATTCATTCGGTATAGTGACTGCTAGCTCAAAAAATCAGTTGAGTCCATTTTTTGCCCCCGAGTGGATATTTATGTCTCAAAATGAAAATTTTTTTGTGATCTGGAAAATTAGGTAATTTAGATTGTTAATAAACAATCAATTTGTTAATAAAACAATTGTTGTGCCAATTTCCCATGATGACACTGGGTGACCAATGATTCTTAGGACATCATAAACGTTTTGCAACAAGTTCCAGACAAAGATCAACTGTACAAAGATATTCCAATAGTTGCCGTTTTCTCGTCTAAGTACTACTAGTATTATGTGCATAAGCAGAACGTGTTGAAGCATTTTACGCGCATGATTTTCAGCGAGTTTCGAGTTTCTTTTAAATGTACGTTAACTGTATATTAACATGAGTATGGGAAAATTATTGCTCACCACTTCGTTCCGTAACTTATGCCTTCATGATAAGTGTTTTAGAAGTGACATAAACAATGAACAGGACTTGGGACTTGCGCAAATGAGTAGAAGGCTATAGTGTGTTGAGCAAAACAAACTTGAATATTCAAAAATGAATTAATTAAGATAGATTTGTATTTGAGTAAGGCATAATTTACATGAATCAATTAATTGGTATAGTGAGTATCAAGTATGCATGTGGTTGTTCCAGAACTGTTTATCTATGGCATTATACAAATTATGAAAGAGTAGATCCCAAAAATAAAACACGAGGGCGATCCAAAAATGTTGGTTGTCATGCAGAAATGCACTTTAAAATAAAATTAACAACCAAGGATTCTATGATTTAAAATGCTCAAGTTGAGGAAATTATTAAAATATTGCCTGATACAAAACTTGATGAATTTTATGTTATCATACCTAGTTTCTTTTGTTTTTAAAGATAGATTGCCAGGTCTAATAGAACACAATCACTCTCAGGCTTACAATGAAAGAAGCAATTAACTTGCATAAGTCTGAATTAAGATTGGAAGAGGGAGAAAATTCAGAAATCATTGCTTTTGCCTCAATGAATCCTATGAATCTCAATGAATTGGTTCCAAAAGTGAAGAACTTCTAATTTAGGGTCAAGAACAGGACCTGGTATTATGGTTGCTTAAGTAGTTATAACTAACACTATTAATAATGTAAATAGTAAGGAATAATATTGGATATTAAAGAGAAACCCTTTTCTATTCTAAAAATTACATCTATAATGCAAAGGGCTCACATTCTGCAATTTTATAAAGATATTGTTTTTATGGACAGCACGTATTCTTGCAATTCTGAAATCCACACTAGCTGTCATTATAACAAAAGGTCAGCGCACAGAGGATTATGGAGCTGTTTGTAGCTTACTGAAACGTGTAATGCTAGCCACATTTTGCTCCCAGCAATATTCGAAAATAATTAATACTGATGACATTAAGGCAGAAAGACGAGCTACAGCTTTGGTTTGGTCAGATTCAAAAGCTTTGTCATGCCGATTCCACGTGTGGCAGTCTGTCTGGTGGTTGGCTATGGGATGAACACAACGATGAACTTGAAGACGTATTTTATACAAACCCTTCAGGGTTATCTTAACACCATCATCAAAGTTGAGTGCATTTGAAGCTCATCCCCTTTGCATAGAAGATGCTGCTGTCACTGAAATTGCAGTAGTTACGCGTTATCCAAAGTTCCAAAGTTACACTTTTTATTTGAGTCTAATATTTTCATAACATTTTGTGTTTGTATTAAACTACTAAATACCCAGTAAGAAAAATAATAAAAATACTCAGTTATTATCCTTCACATCTTATAAATTAGAAATGGCACAGCCACATTAATAATTAATTCATCGAATGATGAAAAGTGGAAGTATAAATGGTATCGAACACAGATTTGAAAATACCGGGATATCAAAAATTATCTTGGTCAAGGGTGGTTGTGGAATCTAAAACGTGTGTCTTACTTTACGTTTGAAATAATTATGTTACTGTCACACTGACATCATCAATAACCTACAAATTTTATACCTATTTATTCCAGTTGTAAAACAATAATGAACTACAAATAATAAAATAACGGTTTTAGTAGCAAGAAAAAAATAAATTACAGTAATTGTTGGAAATGTCACCCCCCCCCCCCCCCCGTTTTGTTCGATGCACAAGTTGACGCACATCCTCATGCTGTGAAAACCGTTTTGCAGCATTTCTGGCGTTATGGTTGCACATTGCTGAACTATTCCTTGTTGAAGTTCTTGCAAATTATTCACCGAAGTTGACGAACGTCATCGACAACTTCTTCTGTACGAACTCTTGGTCTACCAGTACCTTTTTATGAGTCACCAGTGCTGGATTATAGCATAAGCTTGACTAAGCTATAGCTTAGGGCCCCGACATTCCGAGGGCCCCGCGGAAATTGTAAAAATTAAAAAAAAAATATTCTTTGGGCGGCAATAAAGCGGGAATTTTGAAGTTTTATTCGTGATAAATTTGAATAAAACTAATTATTTTTCAGTATATATGAATTGAACTATTGTCTTTGGCATTTTTTAATTATATTAAGACTTAATACATATCATCAATTTTGTCAAAAAAAAATCAAGATCTGACTGTGCATATTATATAGAAATGAACAAAAATGTCACATTTCTTTTTCTTCATTTGTTAATATTCGAAAATTTATGTATGCCTATGAAGACCATAATAACAATGAAATCGTACTCAGGAGGCCAAACATCCGAAAACAACTATAAACTCGATACTTTGACCAAATTTTTTTTTATTAATAAACATAATCGTTTATAACAATTGAAATATTCAAGTATGCATTTAAAGACCATCATAGCATTCAAATTCTACTCAGGAGGCCAAAACTATCCGACAACGACTATAAACTAGACATTTCTGTCAAATTCGTATATTCAATAAAAAATATAATTTGTTCATAACAAATAAGTAGATTTGTGGGTACACATTTAACGATATTGATGATAAAATCGAACTCAGAATACCAGAATTATCCGAAAACGACCCTAATCTCGGAGTTTCGGTCGAATTCATTTATTTTGTTAATAAATAAATTGTTTATAACAAATGAAGTTGATTCAACTGTTTTATTAACCAGTTGCACATGTTCACTGACCACAAATTGTACTTATCCGATCAAAAACTCTGTCCTATCAAAATCGATCCATTTGTCAAGAAGTTATGGGTTTGGCCTATTTATATACCAATTTGACTGCCCTATATCGTTGATTGACGAAACGACTATATCAACATTTTCCCCCGCTAGAATAACTAGATCTATGTCAGGTCAAGAATTTTTGACGCTGCCGTCTTTTCTACATTAGAATAAATGAAAATAATTTGTTTTAGAATATTAATGTATAATTCTAGAATTATCCAAGTCTGAATAGTTTTGTTGAAATTCTTATTATGGAATACTCATGCTATTGAAGTTATTCTGTTGTTTATATAAAGCATTTTTGTGTAGGTCACTTATTTGCCGAAATGCACTCAATGAAATTCAGACCGGGAATACATGAATATAATAAGAAACAAACGAACAAAATGCGGATTCTATTTCGCCCCATGGTTTACGGACTAATAGAATAATAAGGGTTTGCTAGCGATCCGTTCCGCGGTCGAACAACCGGAAAATCGTACAACTGGTTGAGCGTGACACTCTCCAAACGAACATCATTTTGTGAACGGAAATGTGGCCTCTCGTCGATCTGAAATATGAAGCGTAACGTAATAAAACCCTAAGAAGTCTTATTCAGATGAATGTCTGGGGTGGAGATAGGAAACGCATGATCAAATCTCAACATTTCAGCATCTGAGATGCGATGATATACTTCAAATCAGAGAATTAAGACACACTGGCTGGAATGTCTAAAGGTGATAAACTTGAAGATCCAATGGTGAGTTGTCTTGTGCTGGCTTATTAGAAGTTCTGGGTTTTCTTATGTTTTTAGCAATTCATAATAGTCTTTCTTAATGAAACAAACTTTGCATTTGACGCATTTTGCCTTTCACTTTCTTCACAAATTCATTGTTTCGTTAACATTTGAAGTAAGTTGATTTTAAGGGACCACCCACTCTAGGCTTTGAATTTCAGTTCCAAGTTTTAATAGTCATTTTATTCAAGCTTAGAATGGATTTTTATCACGTAATTCTCGAGGAATTTAATCATTTTCTATTTCTTCTATTGTGAAAACTTGAAAAAAAAAGTGATAATTAATTCAAAGGGGTACACAATCCGTGGAATTCCTACTATCTCATTAGTGGAGCTAAAGAACAAGAGAGAGGCTGAGATCGATCGATCACCGACTTCCCTAGCTTCTTCTAGCACAATTTTCCAGTTTTGTATACTTGTCGGTCAATTGTATTGTAAATGATTGAAAAACAGATGTGACATACGTTATCAATCAACGAACCATTCTGAGCGCGGGCGGATAAGTCCAGAGCTCTATGATCGTTTGATTGGATCCATTGTCCTCACTACTCAAGTATTGTGACTTGAGACAAGCCAGTGCTGGACATTCAGATGACCTGTGAGAAGTCTTGTCAACAGTTTTATGCCTGATGGTGCGGCGAAAATCTTTGGCTTGTGTGAACCCAGGTCTTCCGGCCTTGAGAAAGAAAAATTACTACGACTGACCTTGGTACAAAGCCAGAGGTGATGCATAATCGGAATATTCTGAATACTTGTATAGTGAGAAATTTTGTGCCCTCTTATAAGAGGGGAGATCCGATCCGCATCTGGTGATTTGTAGGGCGCAAAGCTATGATGGGTTATGCACTATCTCATAGCTGACCACTTCATCAACCCCTCTATCGATGACACGGCGTCCCTCGGGTGGTAAGACTATGGAGTTACCATCAGACCCATGCAAATGCACTGACATCATATGTTGCAACATCTGATCCAGCGATGACGTATATTCCCCAGCAGGATCACTAATCCTGTAGCAATTGAGGCATCCTTGGAGAGAACTTTGCATAACCTTGCAGCCGTCGTCATCCTATTGATGCCCTCATAGTGGGTAACTTTCTTGTAGTCATGAAGGTTTCCCAGTCTGAACTATGCAAGGTTCACTTCCCTTAGTTGAAGATCCCGGTGTTCTTGAACTTGAGAAGTCGGTCAGGGGCCGTTGAAGCCCTCCTCATTCACTTGAGAAGACATCAGGCTTCATAGGAGGAGAACAGGGCCGTTAGAAAAATAGATGCACTGTGTCGTCATCCTCTTCCCGAACTCCATTTAATGCAGGAAGATAGAAAAGTTTGCCTCCCAGTTCCTCTCTAAAGAGGTCCCAGCTGGTGGCTCTCGTATTCCTGTAGTACTTGTCTAGTTTTGAATCAAAATTCGACTCAAACAGGATTTGTATGTGGTCAGAAAGGGAGGCCTCAGTGGACACATTCGACCTTCGGATCCAAACCCTGAATGCTTTGAAGCTTAGGGCTAGATAAATTACTTCCTGCCTGAGTGATGTGGAGTAGGTAGGCGTTGATCCTCCATTGAAGATCTCTAGCTGATTTGGCATGAGGAACATTGGTGGTGCTGTCTCTCTTGGATTGACGTCCTAGGGTACTCACACCATGTGGTCAGTGTTATCATCCCAGAAGGAGTGGCGCATCCTGCCCCCCACAAAGTCCAACCAGTTCGACAACTTTCGCACGTGAATGATTCTTGGAGCCGTATGAGAAATTTGCAGAGCAAATCACCATCTCCATTCTGATACTTTCTATGAGTTGCTACATCCTAACTGCTACCATATCTCTCGGTACCTCTTAAGACGTACAATAGTGTAACATTCCTCGTGTTTGGGGTAGGCCTTCACACGACCTTGGTAAGCCGACGGTTCCTGTATCAAGCATATTTGGGTTGCAGTTTTTTTGTTTTCTAGGTTCCAGTGTTTCCACGAATGATGAGAAAGAGTTGATCCGCTGTACCCCATACGAGTGGAATGTCTCGAGACAGTACCTCAGTGCCATTCAACCCTCGACACGCTGATCTCACACCTTGGCTTGGGTTCAGGGCCTCTGGTTCGGGACCCCTTATTAGGTATATCCTGGGCTATCCAAGTACACACGAGTATGTCCCAGGGTGTTCCGGCACCTGCTAACCCGCACAGATCTTCCCTGTTTTGTTAGATTCAAGGATGGGCAGCTAGTCCGCTCTCATTCCAACGACGAGGTAGCACAGCTCCTTAGGAGAGCTCAGTATGAAGTTAAGTTCAATACCACAGACTAAACACAGAAAATAAACGAAGACGTCACAATGATGTTGGCACTACCATTTAAAAAACTAGATGGATGCCAAACATACCACATTGAATTTAGCTACCGCTCCCGATACCATACAGTTCCTATGTTCATCACTTTAGAGTGTTTTGCACAATTTCAAATCCATACGAGTAATAGGAACGATGCATCGCCTTCATGATAAGTTATGCACGCACGCAAATACGTCATCTAGATCTATCCAGAAATGACCAAATCGGATATATCCACGAAAATCTGGTAAAAAAATTATTGGGGCGCTTACAAGAATTCCCTATCACTGTAATGAGTATAGTGAGGAAATTAATGAAAGGACATGCGTAATTTTTAAATTATGTATTCATTGCGTTACTTTCGTCCAAATTCAGTTCAAATACTCGTAAAATAGATATACCCACCAATTTTTTGATGTAAAAAATATTTCTCAAAATAGTCAATTGTCCCACTTTCTTGCTGAATTCTGATTAGAGGCATCGTTTACAAAATATACAGGTTATTATGTTCAGTCTCATAAAGCATCAACAATATCTGCAGATACGGTGAGGAGGTTTCTTCTTCCAAATGTGAGAATGAACATGATACACACATTCTTGATATCTTTCTATGAAACAACTTTTTATCTAATAAACAACCAAACAGAAAATAAAAATAAACGCATGATGTTACAACTGTTCATTATAATAATCTATTCGCTGGATGCACAATTTTCTGCGTCTGATGATCAATTTGAAAACACACAGCTGTATTTATAAACATTCAATTCATATTATTCCTAAAACGGCTGCTCTAATTACAATTTTGCATCATTATCTTCTTCCTAAAATAAATTAGGAATGTAAGAAGCGCTCATTTTTGAAAAATATCTAGTGGGGTTGGAGCAGTTCTTCCGTACGTACACCACTGAACTATTTTCACAAATAATCCTAGTGTCAGATGATACGCATTCATTCTGAAGTAAGTAATTTGTGAATCGAACTGTGGCACTACGAGTATCCCAGTTCGGAAGTGTTTCTGAAAAAAAATAATGATGCTTCGCGATTTATTTTTGTTACTACTATCATCGACTGTTATTATAAGCTGAAATATATTATGACTAATGAGTTTGACAAAATATCAGAAACTAATATTCAGAAAGGTGCAGTCGTAGCATCTTTCATGTATTAATAATGCATCGTAATACCCTCATTATACTATTCATAATATGATAATAATAGATTTCGAACCGAAGAACAGAAACATGGTTTGAATATGTTTTCCATCGTACATGTATTCGGAATATAATCTGTTAACCGATCTATCAAGGAGATAGAAAAGCATTCCTATTGTATTGTAACTATTCATAATCAGATATACTTCAAACACAATATCAACAATCGAATTGAATGTTAATTCACTTACATTCACGATTCATATTCATATACATTGTATCATATATCATATGAATAGGAGTTTCAAGCCAGAAATTAGGTATTGACTAATGAACATGCAGTGAACTAGAAATCACATCACAATCCCTATTATAATGTTGAGTCTTTGATAAATTCATAATTGTATTTATACTGATCTTTGGAAGGGTAAAAAGTGATATCTTTTCCTCGGCATCTAACTGACTGCTATTCTAATACCTTAGAGAAGTTAGAATTCATCAGCTGGGAATTGCCTCTTTTCAATTTCCACTTCACTTCTGTGGATCCCACTTCTGTTAACAAAAGGTGGTGCAAGTGATTTTAGTGTGAATGCATAACATGGCATGTAAAATCTTTGATATATTTATGATTCTATTTACGCTGATTTTAGGAAGGGGCTGACTTAAACAGTTATATATTTTTCGAGGCATCCAACGGACTGTTATTTGAATACATTGAGATTCATCGACTGGGAAATGCCTCCTACCAATTTCCAATTCACTTCTGCTGATCCAACTTCTATTAGCAAAAGGTGGTGCTAGTGATTTTGGATTCTAGTGAAAATGCATAACATTACATGCGGTCAAATCAAATTCCACTGAATTTTTTTTCCTTGCATTTTGTATCAATAGGCAGACAAACTTTGATTTCATTCGATGTGTGTTACATTATGTGTATCTTGTGAAACGGCCATAAAAGAGAACTGAATTTTACATGAGTTTAAATGTTCTGAATCAGATGAATCTTTCTCTATACTTTTATTCTCCAGTAACTGAACGTAGAACATTAAAAACAGCATGAATATAAAATAAAAGGTGGAACTTCAAGTTTATTGTTCTTACTTTGATATTATACGCTGGAAACACTTGTTGCAAAGAGCAATTAGTAATTAATCAATGATGTTGTAGGTTAGCGATTCTGTGACGGTAATTTTCACACATAGAATGTATACTTGTCCGTTGTTTTTTTCCATAATATAAATACACAATCTCCACTAATACGAACCAATTGATTGAACTGGTTATTTGGGTTAGCTTCTATTAAAAATAACGTCCTTGCAAGTTTGTTCCTTGCTCGTGAATCACAGAACAGTTCAAGTCGGAGAAAGAGAGAATAACCAAGCAGAAATTTGCGTTCGCCTATGTTTGTCCTCCTTCCTATATTCTTTCTTGAATCGACCATGTATATCTCGTCTTGTTGCAAGGTATTGCCGTTTCGCGAATCATTGAGAATTCTACGATAGCCATCCAAGACTAGTATACCAACTGCATAATTCATTTATACATTCATTTATTCATTATATAAAAGTACATAACTACAGGAATGGGTCCCAGATAATAATAAGAGAGAGAAAGTAGTTGATTTGAATCGAAATGGCATCATAGATGTAAAAAAATAATCAATGAGTACGACTGAACAATCGAAAGGAAAAAGCGAAATAACTCTAGATTGAAGATCTTAATAAAATCTCAAAATCTGAAACAAGATTATTGTTAATGTGTTTTTCGGTTCGTTTCGGCGACGTTGCCATTTTTAAATGAAATTAATGCGATAAGGACGGTTTGTGCTTAATACAATTAGCCTTAAGAAATCCCGTTCCATTGATTGATACATCTTCTGATAATGGTCGTTAGACCGAAACATTAGGACAAGACGAAAATAATTAGCATATGCGTTAGTGTGATCCATTTTCCGGGAATTTATTTGTAATAACAAATGACTGATTTACTTTATTTATTTTCCGTTTGGCTACTTTGCAAATTGACACTTTCTTCAGATAAGTTTCGAGATCTGAGTTTTAATTTTTTGAATCACTTCCCAATAATCTTATAAAAAATTTTTGCAAAATTTAAGACTAGGTTTAAGATCGTCACAGGTATTTGATTACATATGAATACAAATGCCACAGATTGGAATTATTTGGAATGTGTTTATAAGAAACATTACTTCAACGGAGATAAATGTTTTCCTGTAGAGATCAAGGATGATAATGCAATGAGTCTATGATTATTTTTTTTTTGGAATTGGTTGGAATCTAACTGGAATGAAACACATCAAGCTTATATAGAAGGGTAAATAACTTTGCAGAAGCCAGTATTAATTCTGGCACACATCCCTTGAGAATGACAGGTGGAATTCTCTCTCACCCATAGCCTTTTCAGTATTGAAATCAAGCAGAATGGGCCTAATTTTGCGCTGACGAAAGTCAATCCCAGGCATATGGCTATCAATGACGGCAATATTAGGTGGTCCTTCTCTTGTGGATTCAAAGCAGAATTTGCTGCAAAAACTTCAAATAAAAAGGTTGGCTTTTCATTGTGGTGTAGTAGCCAGTGTGTCATCATCTTTGGTTGAGGGAGGGAATGTAATGGAAGTTACATTTCTATCAATTGCTTTGGTGGAAGTCCAAAATGAACAAGACATATTCCATCATTCGATAAGCCTTGATCTTGTTTTGACGTTATATGCCACATTCAGAGCATTTATTTTGTGATTGCAGATATTTCAGGTTTCAACGTATTCTGTTCTGGTTTTCAGGCATATGTTCCAGCGCCAACGACTGTATGCTATTTGCTTTGAAGCGACGGTCCTAGAACACAGTCTACTGAGCCATTGTTCTTCAGATGATGCTGATTTATCGGTATGGAGTATGTAATTTTGCATTCCATTCCTGACCTGATAATATCCGAGATATCCTTGGCACATCACGTTGGGTCATCAGATACGATTACCCAATGTAACTAGGAGAGAAATATGCGTCCATCCCAGTCGGCTGAGTTGTATTGCCAAACGATGAGTGGGGATGTTGTATTGGTTGGTGGAGTGATATAGGGACTCGTCGTAGTGATGAGTGAATTATCAGATTTTCGTAATGGTGCACGGAGCTTTACTTCATAGGATTGTTATTCAGGAACAAGTCAAGCCTATCGGCATAATGATAGTTGTTATCAGGGATCCCTGTTGAATTAGCTGCTCGAAACAATGGAGAAGGTATCAACCTGTCATCCTGCATCATACGTCTTCATTGAAAACTCGAACCAATCAGAGTGAACATTGACATTCCTCATGATGATAATTTCAGCTGATGGATTGTTCCGCTGAAAGAGGTCAAATTTCAGAGAAAGGTATTCAATGAGTTCACCATGGGCTGGTTAATGTGATGATAAACGAAGTCACCAGAGAAATTGGGTCTGTTTATGGTCATCAAGCTTGAACCACATTACATCGAATTCTGGTGTTTCTAGACTGTCCTTCCGGTGGCATAAAAGATCATTTCTGAAATAGAGATGACCCTCGAATATTAAACGAGTGTGGAGCTCGTAGCCACGTCAGAGCATATAGTTCGGATTGATATATGGATTGATCTGCGTCTCAGTTCAGTATGTCTGGTTTGTCTGTCAGTAGGTGATAATGAACATCGCTTATATTTCTGCTAATACCTCGGACATAGCTGAGGTCTATCTTCAAGTTTATATTTTTCAATTTTTAACCTTTTTGAGCACACCTCGCTCGGAATTCCAACTGGGGAGGTATTTTTCTTCCGGAATATTTTACTCTAGGAGGCTTCGTAATAGGTATTTTCATGAAAAATCTTGAATGTAGTCCAGTAGCACCGAGAAAATACTGAAATATGGGGGTTGCCCACTTCACAGCATATTTGTCTAGGTGTTTCACCGGGTGATGGTCATCCCTTTAGTCGCCTTTTACGACAGGTAGGATTTATCATGAGGAAATTCTTCATCCGTCACCATATGAACCCCATGAATCAGCATAAATATTTTTTTACAGCTTCTAGTAGAAATCAGTATCAGGATTATTAGAATATTCAAAATTTAGCATCAACATCTAATATTATATTTGGTTGTTCACGATTGATTCTTCCTTCTGTGGATCACCTACATTCCCTGTTGCTTTCTTCCATATATTTTAAATCTTCAAGGTTAATGAAACATCATTCAAACTTCAAACATAGCATTCACCATATGTTTCGCCACTCAGTGGCTTCTTCAGGTCCAAAATGAAATTTCGACGGCAGCCGTGCGGCGACCATGCCGATGATAGTTCGTGTGTATTCTTCTTATCAATCTTATGATAATTATTCTCCATCGGTTAATCGTACGTGTGCAAGGGATCTTATACAGTCTTATACAGGAGATCCAACGTATAAAATGCGTTGTCATTGCAGATTATTCAGATACAGGAGTTGTGTCCTGTCAGATATTTCACATATAATTATTATATTCGATCATATTACTTATTGCAATAAGCAATTCAACTATTTACTAATTAACTTTTCTGTTTATTAAAAACAACATAGGGGAACTATTATTGGAGAATGCATTTTGATGGTCATGACTGCTTGGTAGTAGTTATATTATCTTGATAGCATAATCGTGAGTTACCGTTAAAAAGTATTTCTTCAGCAATTTCGGAAACTTAGCTTACACGAAATTAATATCCATAACATACAACCACCAACATAAACAACATTATCTTACTTCTAGTTGACTAAATGTATATATTCCCTATATTTATGGAAGGAAGGAAGCGCCAGCTTCATAATGTAACTTATTATGTGTAATTATAGGAACCGTATGCTTGATCGTGTATTTAACTATATATATGCCCTTCATATTGGTGAATGTTTCAAAGAAACCAACGTTAATTATGTGAAATTGCACAGTATATAAGGTGAGCTAGAGAATTTCTTGTATACATACCTTGCGAACCTTGTAAAATAACTGACATTCCCCACATTTGAGCCAATAAGAATATCTCATAACAAGTTTAATTTATAATTGGAATCTTCATCTGTGAAACACAAAATTTCAATATTTCATCTCTCAAAGTAACCTTGGTTGATATAGAATTATGATCACTCTGATCTGCATAATTTGTGAATTCTGGATTACGATCAAGTGATATCGTGTCAATAGGATCTGACAATCCAGGTGTCCTGATCGGAAACGACTCGATATACTGGAATAATATGAGGGCATGTAGGAGATTAATCCTCATTCTTCAAATTGTAGTACAGAGATATGAAGACTGATTCATACTTTTCCAATTCGGGAGTTGAATGAGATCTAAGCTAGTAGAATTCTAACGGCAAGATACAAACTAGATACGTGTTGCCGCTTTGAGAATAGATAAATAGTGTACGTGGCAAAGTTACTCTTCTTGAATCATTCGATTTTGTTACTGATTCTCATATAAACGTTTCACATTCTATTATATACTCTTCGCATTTGTGTAAAGATAGTGAAATAAATTATGTAGCTCATTATCTTTACGCCAATAAATAATATTCAAATCTATAATATTTGTGAGAAAATTTACACAAGCAAATGGATCATTTCTTCCATTAATATCCAAATCGATAATATTTTTATTAAAATGTGCGAAAGCAGATTTTTGTTCCTGGGAATCGAACCCAAGTCGACTGAGTGGGACCCGGTATCCTACCTCATTAACCACATCGCCGTTTGTTATAAACTGTTGAAGATTAGTGTTAATTCAAGTTTCATCCGAAAATTCTTTTTGTTGTTGTTGTTGTTGTTGCTTAACGGTTTTGTTGAAATTTGAGCAAAAGATTTGAATCGATTCATTGTATAGTTTGAGAGTTATGCTATTTTGAAATGTTCCACCCTTTAGAAAAGGGTTTCGGACACAAGAATTCCCCGAAAAACATTAGGGTCCGTCAGCGAACAGTCAATAATTTTTTTCGAAACATGAACATGATAGGACCCTTTGTATTCGAGTTATCATGTAGACAAGCTTTTCGTGACATATATCCAGACATTTTTTCAAAGTTGCTTAAAATTCGATGTAAAAATACTGCAAGAATTTTTGCTCTACGACATTTCTTAACAATCTTGAGTAAATTCAGTATACTCTTCGGACTTCTTACGAATGAGAATAAGAACAAACAGTTGAAGATACAGATTCATTTGGTCGTATTTGGTACGACGAGGAGTGAAAAATTGCTACATGAATTGTTTTATAGCGCGTTGTAGATTGTTTGTTCGAAATGTGATGGCCGTGCATAAATAATAGGCTGAACTGAGTGATTGTTACAGAGGCATTCCCGAGATTTGCGGAACCCATCCCAAACGTGACTGTGACTGTAGGCCGGGATGCTCTTCTAGCGTGCGTCGTCGACAACCTTAGGGGGTTCAAGGTAAGTTGAAACAGCTTCGAAATTGCTTTTACGCTTATTTCTAAAGTTGCAAGTCAAATATTTCATTCGTTTCCATGTCAGAAGTAACAAATTTATCTTCTTTATTCTTGCGATTATTTCAACCCCCTATCAGTTATAACTGGGTAACGCTACATACGTAAATATGTACTATAAATTACTTCACATAAACATAATTACGTTTGTTGAATCACACTTTCAATCTCTGACACAAGAAAAATAATGAGATGAGGAAATTCTATGATATATAATTCTAAATAACTACTGTAGATCAATTTATTTTGATTATGATAGATTCTAGAGCTGTTAAGATTATTCGGTTGGATGTATCAGAATGAGTGGCGGCTAGTCAATCTGTATTATTAATAATAGTGAATTCTGAAGGGGTCTGGGGGCCTGAGACAAATTGTTTTCGGATAAGCTTTAGTACTTGACACTACTTTCAATAGTAAATAATGTTTTCTCAGACGTTTCAAGTCGCATAACGCCAGGCAACACGATATACGAGGGGTTGCTTCACTCAGTCAGTTGAATAATTCAATAACTATTTTGTAAGACAACTTATATATTCCCCTGTGTACCTCTTCTCAGCCGTTACCGCATCCGCTATCACCTTCTGCCAAAAACACGCTTCATGAAAAACGCATCGCTGAACGGTCAACGCCTTTGACAACCTTATATATTGAAGGATCAGGTTTTACGTGTTCAGCGGTTCCTACATCGAAAAATTATCGCTACCTCAATATTGTATGTTATCCGTGATATTACCGGTAACATAATAGTGATATTACACATGCCCATACAAAATACGCTATGAAATTAATCTAAAGAAATGTTATAGGTATAGGTAAGTACGTAATGAAAAGTTTATTTTGTCATGATGATGTCTTCTTAACTAACAACATCAGCCTGTGAGATGTGTATCAGCGAGCTGTGTTGTGGTTGGTTCTGAAGGGATGAGAAAAAATCAAGTAGTGAGGCTGAAGCATAGAGCAACAACAAATCCATTTGAAATACAATATACGCCGTCAGCTTCTGATACTTCAAGTTTGCACTGTGTCACTGGGCGGGATATTTTTCAGCATCAATATAGAGGCATATGCAAAGCCGGACTACAGTTATTTCTTCGAACACGTTTTCTATAGTGGATATGGAGAGAGAAAATATGCCATTTCAGGAAGAAAGAGAATGATGAATATTTGTTATTGATATATATTATTTGGTAATTTTTGAATAAAACACATTGCATATTTTCCAAATAGGATACCAGAATGGTATGATCCGATTCTGTTTCATGTTTACATTCACCTATGGAAAGAAATTCCCGTGGATTTCTTCCCATCAAAGTCTTGCCTGTTACAACAACTACGTGCTGCATACGAAGACATATCAGAATCGTCAAATATTGGAAGCACCAATATGGCGGACTCGGGACCGTTTCAAAACAATATATGTCGCCTCCCCATTATCTAACCTCATTGAACAAATCAGAACATCATAGATAAGAAATAATCACCCTAATTCACAAAAGATACTCCTAAAGTACTGAGCACCTTTCGGCTAACATGTTGCCATTGTCAGAGTAAACTGTTTATTCTGATGATGTTTTAATTTTCAATAGTTCTTGAGAATACGTATTTTGCGGGCTTTTCTCTTTTGCTCTCGATCTCTAATGATGAAACCATTAGAACCGTTATTCTTCAGATCTAGAATGTTGTAAAAAAATCTATCCCTGTTGATATCTGAAGTTATCTATTTCTCCGTGTTCCTCTCCTCAGCTGGATTTCTTCCTATCAAAGCTTCGCGGGCTGTTACAACGACGTACTGCATACGAAGATATGTCAGAATCGTCAAATAAATAGCCTTCTAAATGTATTATGAGCTATACTACAGCGTGACGCAAATACACTGGTGGCTCAAACGAACAGACGAGAGCCAGCACCAATAGCCGAGACCGTTTCGGAACAATATATGGTGCCTCCTCATCATCTAACCTCATTGAACAAATCAGAACATTATAAATAAGAAATAATCACCCTAATCCACCAAACATAATCTTAAAGTACTGAGAACCTTTCGGTTACCATGTTGCCATCATCACAGTAAACTGTTCACTCTGATGATGTATCAATTGCCAACAGTTCTTGAGAATATGTATTTTGCGGGCTTTCTACTTTCGGTTCTGATCTCTTATGATGAAACCTTCAGAACAGTTAATAATCTGAAATTAAATGTTGTGAAAAAATCTACCCTTGTTAATATATAAAGTTCATCAGTCCTTCATATTCATCAAGTACAAAATAAAATGCTCTCATTTTTCTAGATATTCAATTCAATTATTCTCTAAACAAGACGTGAGAAATGCGCAGCACATGCGTCGGCTAGGATAACTGATAGACGCTGGCACGGTTAATCCATGTAACAAACGCTTTCAGTTGATTGTTACTTTAACTGATAGAATAGCTTCTTTTTTCACTTATTTTTGAGTATTTACTCTGAACTTGATGTAAGAAGTAGATTGCTCAAGTGAATCTGAGAAATTACTGAATTCTAGGAAATCTTCGAAAAATAATGAGTTCATTATAAATAATATTACAATGACAAGGCTGGTAACATAAATATCATCTTTAAATAATAAACATCTGTTTTCTACTGAGAGCTAACCATAGTCAAAGTACAAAGGTCTGCTGGAGCCTCCTTACCATCGTTTCTCGCACTAGGTGACGTCACCTAGCTCCTCCAAGCACAGCCTTGCTCTCATCGGCTTGTCGCCGGCACGTAACAACATCATATTATGGCGTCGTCAATAATATTAAATAAACGAAATAAACGACCAATCAGCTTGCACTCGAATTTTGAAAAGAGTAGAAGGTAGGCTCCAGCAGACCTTTATACTTCGACTTCGGAGCTAACTATCAGGGTCGAGAAATTCTATGGTGAGGCGATTTGTTTATCGTATTATTCCCCTCGTACAATTTTGTAGCTTCATACACTAAAGAAGTGCATGAAGGATTGCAATCAAGCGTTACATTCAGAGTAAACTAGTTAGCATAAGTATTGTTTATTAACTTATTCTACGACATATACACTTCTTCATTGGTAGAGGATAAAGGTTCTCAACTGAATTATCTGACTATTATGAAATCCAAACGTAAATGTGTACCAGTTTTATTTAGTTTCCTCAGCTCAAGCTTTTTTAATGAAGCTTGACTTTTTGTAACAAAATTAGTCTGTAACACATTATTTCAATACGTATTTTATGTATTATGATAGGCATGTACAATTATTGTAAAGTTTGAATAAATATTATATAAATAGAACATATATGCCAACCTCACATACATTTTGTCTCGAACAAATCTTAAAATGACATTTAGGATTTATCGAGCCGTTTTACATTTTGTTCCATTAAATACACGTGTTTTAAATTTTATCGTCTTGTGCATGTGTTCGATATGCATATTATCATTTTATCCACTATCTTCCCGATACGGATAGGCCCTTATTAGCATCGTTCAACCGAAAGTACGAACTTGCTTATAAATTAATTAATACGGAGATAGTTTCCTTTGTGGTCTCAGAATCAATAAACTGAATGAAACCTGGGGGTAAGAGTATGACGAAACACGAAACTATACTTACCAAATAAGACAAGCAAACAAGCCGCAACAGTGTACCTTTGTATCGGATTCACAGATTGACATGACTTTACCAGGATCAAAAATTAGCCTGTCGCTAGGCGCTTGTGCTATCTCTTGCCTGTCTTGACCACTGGTACAACTAAGAGTGTGAATTATTGGCCCATTCGTTCAATCTAGGTTAGTAGTAGAACTAGCAGAAAACACATGTGAAGGCCGCTTTATATTGTTTAAATGCGAGCTATAGATACTACAGAAACATATCATTACGATCAATGTTGCTGAGTAAAATCTATATTATATAATATACAAAAATACGTAACAATGAGGCAGTCGAATAGCTCAATAGAAAAAAAAATTGCCGCAGAATTATTTCGATACGGTCAGGTCGAAACAGCCGTAATAGTCCAGAAAATGGAGCACAGAATTGAGCTGACTTACAAAAATTTTTGTTCATTGACTGATTTTGATCTGTGAGGGCTCATTCGATTCGTCTTGACACCTAGATCAAAGCTTACCACTTTTGGTGGTTTGACAAATTGTTTATTTTGTTAATAAGCAATAAATAGTGGAAACAAAAATTTCAAACGCTATTTTCCATATGCTTATTCGAAGTTCATAACAATTTGTTGATTGAAAAATTAACAAAAAAAATAAAAATTCCCTAAATATTCGACATTAGAGTCATTTTCGGATAATAAGGACCTGCTAAACTTGAATTTGATGTTCAATATTCAACTTCTAGCCAACCTAATCAGTTATGAGCAATTTCTTAATTAACCAATGAAAAAAAAATTAAAGTTTTCTAGATATTCGATATTAGAGTCATTTTCGGATAATTAGGACCTGTTCAACAAGAACTTGATGTCCATTATTCAATCAATTGCAGATATAATCAGTTATGAACAATGTCTTAGTTAACCAATGGGCAAAAAATAAAAGTTTCCTATATATTCGATATTAGAGTCCTTTTCGGATAATTAGAACCCGCTAAAAGTGAATTTGGTGTCCATTATTGAATTACTCACTAACATAATTAGTTATGAACAATTTATTAGTTGACCAATAATGAAAAAAATAAAAGATCCTCCAATATTCGACATTCTAGTCATTTTAGGATAATTGGGACCTGCTAAACATGAATTTGATGTCTATTTTTTGATCATTAGCTAATATCATCAGTTCATAAATAATTTTTTAGTCAACAAAAATATTCAATTCATTCATTACATTCATCTTGGGATAATTTGAAGTTGATGAACAAAATTTTGAATTCCGCTTTTCCGTATGCACCTGCTTGTTATGGTGCCTTCCTACAAATTCATTGGCCCTAGGACTTTCTGAACGTAGTCATAGCAGTGCATGATTGTAAGGCCCCTCCACTGACAATGCTGCGTGGCTATGCTGTGTGATAAGCTGGCATCAGATATGTCGAATATTTAGAAAATTTCTTTTCCATTTATTAATTAATTTATCAGCAAATAATCAAATAATGGACACAAAATTCATGTTCAGCAGATCCTAATTATGCGAAAATGACCCTATATCGAATCTTTGAGAAAATATATTTTTTTGTTAATTTGGTGATTAACAAATTGTTCATCTATCAACAATTTGTGATAAACATTGAATAAACACTGTTCTTCGATCGAATTAATAAAAAAATACACTTGCTTAAAATCGCGTTTAAAGCTTTTGTTGCCACTATTTATTGTTTATTAACAAAATAAACAATTTGTCAAAGACCAAAAGTGGTAAGCTTTGATCTAGGTATCAAGACATATTGAATGAACCCTCACAGATCAAAATCGGTCCATGAGCAAAAACGTTCGTGAGTGAGTCCCCCGTTCACTGGACTATAAGCTCTCAGCGACTTTGTTTACATTCATCGTTCAATGTAATGTGAGTTATACTTGATCAATATTTGGGATAATAAGGTCTCTAGTCTATATCGATCAGTGATGCCACAAACCTACAGTTCTAGACAGCTGTTTTGCACTTCTCATAGTAGAACGATCAAGTTTGCTAAATAACTGTACGGCCAACAGCAAGGTAAAAAGGCCAACATATCTCACGCAATCTATGAATAGATGTCCCACTAAGAAATCAAACAATATACGACATTGACTGGTGAATACCTCGAATGTCATAAGATGTACTGAGAGTAAAAGAACACTTGAGTGCGCCAGATGGCGACACGAAACCAAACTAATGGAACAAAATTAGGTAATAGATGAATATATTAAAATATCGATTTATCTCCATATTGGCTTTTGCCAGATAATAATGATAAGTTCTAGTCTAGATTGATCAGTATCGGAATATTCATTAGATTTTTCTTTCCATTAATTCATATTCTCTATTTTATACTGTCCGGAAAATTAAACTTCACGTCATTTAGTTGCGACCAGAGAGTGGAACATTACATCTCACGGCCGGAGAGTATTGCCTAGCAATTTCCTGGTGCTTTGGTGCTTTTGATTAAATTTCTTCCCCGTATACGTCGCCCGAACAGAATGCAGTGTCAATTCTCTTGACAGAGAGAATGTTTAGCTGTCCCAATTAGCGACTCAATGGATTTTTATCCTGACAATACCTGTTAAAATTCGTTATTTGGAATAAAACATTTTACGACACACGTAAAATACTAAAAGATACTACCTCTGACAAACAGCAAACATATGAATAGACTACTCACTTTTGAATCTCTAATGAGAAAAAGTAATTGGAATTTCTACAATCCCGAAACCTTGCAAGATAACTTCTTTGGGATTTGTAATACCGCCTCGAAACAGTAAACCCTTGTACTTGAGATCAAAGTCATGGATCACCTTGAGACTGAGCACATTTAAAAACAACGTGACAAGTTATATCAAAAACTTGTAAAAGATCCAAATTTTTCCCAAAGAAATTATTATATTCAATTAATCTAAATAAATTACCAAAAAAAAATATAACCTTATGGATAAAATTAAACAAAACTAAAATTTCATGGATTGAAATGGATGATTTCTGTAGTAACGGCCATTGTAGAAAAGGAAAGGAAAGTATAATAAATGATCGTAATAATGAGATAACAGATCCAAATGTTTTCCCAAGCGAATTCAAATTTTTCTCAAATAGGTCCAAGATTAGCATCGTCTATCAACCAAAATTCCTCCAAATACAATAGAATTTCATTATTTGATTCAATGTTCATAGAACCAACAAAATTTTAATGGAATAGAGAACTATATTCGACTATCGAACAGTAATAAAAGTACCGGCAAATTATTATATATGTGAACTGTTACTCTTCCTTATGAATAAATTCATGTCACATGGCGAGATCCCCTCACACCTTGAAGTTATATCCATACATACACGTGAGTTATAAAGTAAACATCTCTACCTACTCACCCAAATCGTTAATTTGAGCCATAGGTGATCTCTTCTGATCATTAGTCAAGACAAGGTTACCAAGAAACAGTCCTTACTCTCTAACAAACAGTTTGATTTTCGGAAGAACTTATCAGCTCAAAATAAAATTGTAAAATTGACATCTACCATTCACGAAGCATCATATGATTTAAAACATTGTTTATGCGTCTCCCTAGACTTGGCGGAAGTTTTCGATACTGTCTGCCACAACATTTTACTACAGGCATTATACCACATTGGTATCATAGGGCAGTCACGAATTATTCGAAAATTATATGAGTAGGTTGCTAGGAAGTTGAAATCACCGACCATATGAGTAATCCGAAACATATCACATACGGTATCTCACAAGGGACCGTACTTGGATCCAAATTATTCATAATATTTATATGAACGATCTACTCACATTAAATACTATTGGTAGCGATTTTCTATTCTGCAGAAAGCTGGACGCAAATAAGAATGTTTGTGGAGGAAGACCTGAAATCTATATTCAGTAGGTTTGATACAGATGAATTAACAATCAATTGTGTGAAAACAAAAATGCTACTCTCCTCCTCCCATGAGAAAGCCTTACCAGTTCACAGCCACATCACAGTAAATAACATCAAACTGGGGTAGTCAAACTAGTTAAGCACTCGAGAACTCAAATTGTCAGCTCACTAAAATTGAATCCTCACATTGAGTCAGTTACTTAGTTGACTAGTTTGAGCTCGTTCAGTCTGCCTATCTGGAATCTCTTATGGTGGAGCAACAGACGAGATATCTGATGAACACCGACCATGGAGATATCTATAGAAAAGGGAGAGATCTCCTACCTCTCTTGGCTGTTCTAGAGCGGTCAATGAACTCGTAAGTATGAAGTTATCAATCAATCGAATAGCTCACTTCTGAATAGAATTCGAGAGCTTCAGCGTATGTTTGGAAGCCAAACTCCAAACATGTGAACAGTATTCCAGGACAGGTCGAATCTGTACTTTGTAGACCATGAGGAGCTGCTGGTATATAAAGTAGCTCCTGCCACGGAATAGAAAACCAAGTTTTCGTGAAGCGGGTTTCGCAATAGACCTCACATGATCGTCCCATGAGAGGGTGTTGTTGATCATCATAGAAATAGTTATACCTGACATCATCATACTACGGATTGTGGGATCCGCTTCCCTGGAAAAGACGCAAGTTTGAGTTTTGGTTGCATGGAACTCTACTAGATTATCAGAAATCCATCAAAATCTTTGCCAGATCTCCATTGATTGCGCCAACCTGTCCATGTCACGCTCCCAAAGAAACTCGGAGAAAAACGTGCGAAGACCGTCCCAGTCGGCTGAGTAGTAATGCCAAACTGTGCGTGGAGGCGTTGGATTGATTCGTTCGAGTGATGTAGCAAGAGGTCATAGTGATGAGTGGATGGTCAGAGTCTCTCAACGTTGCACGGATCTATACTCTATACGGATCTGGATTGTTAGTGAGAAATGAGTCAAGCTTATTGGCATACTGATAGTTGTTATCGGGGATCCGTGTTGGTTCAATAATTAACTGCTCGAGACCACAGGTAATGGCGAAGGTCACAGCCTCTCGCCCTGCGTCATCCGTCTTGCTTGGGAACTTGAGCCAAGAGGAGTTGCTTGAGCCAAGAGGAGTTGTGAATGTTGAAATTCCCCATAATGATAACTTCAGCTGCTGGATAGTTCTGCTGAATGAGGTCAAGTTTCAGAGAGAGTTATTAAATAAGTTTACCATGAGCTGGTTCATTTGGTGATTAATGAAGACAACAGAGGAATTTTGTCTGTTCCTGATTATCGAGCTTGAACCACATTACATCGAATTTTTGTTGTTCTAGATTCCTCTCTTTGTCCATTAGAGACGTTGAATGTTCAATGAAAACTACCTCACCGAATACCTACCAACATTTTTTTTCAATATGATTCAGCTCAACCGAATTATCCCAAATTAAATCCGTTTAAATGAATATTGCTAGCTAAAATATGATATTCATATAACTTTACAGTATAATTGTGTGAAAACAACATCATTTTATTATTACTACAATTCATCCACCGATAATTATCCAAATAGCACTGATTTATTACCTAAATAATGCTATTATGAATAATATAGTACTCTTACTCTTTAATAAATAATTATACATGTAAGCATCTAAGCTTGTACTTTAATGAGTCTGTCCTTGTAACGCATATTATTATTGTTATCATTGAAATCCGTGACGTATTATTATATGTTAGAATTATACATGTGTCATAGGTTAGCACAAGCTAGTGGAATCCAAGTTATTGAAGCACCCTTTTGTGTATTATAATAACAGGTAGTTGAGAATACAAAGAACGGAATCTTCTATCACTTATTACCTATCATTGTAGACCCGATAGAGAGTGCGTCTCAAATTGGCGACTGACTTAAGGTTCTACCTCATGTAACATATTGCAATTCGAAATATCACGACCTATCAAGGTGTCGCAAACTGCACTTGATTGTGATTCCTTCATAGCTTTCCTGATTATCAGCTTCTTCTAAGAATCGATTTGTTGTCTGTCAAATGAACAATAACAGTGAGTTTCGAGCTCATTTGTTATTCTGATTCACCAACCAGATTACGAATATCGATCAGTGTCATTAGTTATAATGCAGATAATCTGAGATTATCGTTGAAGCGTAACTACTCTTCTGAAACCAGTATTCATTTTACATATAGATATGTCAATCGGTACTTCCGTTTCCATCAAAAAAAGTGGCAAAACATATACACTCATGAAAGTTCAGTACATATAAATTATTATTGATCAATATCGTGAATAAGCACTTAGCGCTCATGAATAAATCCCCATCATTCAGCTTCTATTGTTAAAGGTTCATGTACATACATCATTATCAAAATGAACCTGATTCACATATGTATGACACCAGCATTGAATTACCAGAAACTAGAAATATAGTTCGAGAAGCAGCAGTGTAATTAAAATTTTTCAGAATAATCACATCTGTCATTATGAAAGTATCATCAAACTGAAGTGCTTTCTATGGAGTTTTGGAGAAACTGATATCGCATAAAAAGTAATTATAACTATTTTGATTATTTTTTTGTTAAGTTTTGGTAAAATGTTGTGGGAAAAATGTGTTTGTATAAGTGTCATATAAGGATTATCCCCGATAGCTCTATTTAAAAAAAATAGATAATTAATAAAATCTTCTGAATTATTTGTCTAGTCATCAATAATTCTGGCTATGGTATTTGTAGATCCATTGGTGAGTTTCAAAAGGGTAGCAGATTACCCAAAAAGTGTATAAAGAAGGAAATTTCTATTATTTAGTTAGGTTCCAAGTTTTAGTATGTTACTATGAAAAATATTTATAGACATTTATACTGAGAGAACAAAATATCGCTATAACGCTATTAACTTCCTTGCAGAACGAATTATAATGGCATTGATTTCGTGTTGTATTTTCATTGCTACGAAATGCTCCAAATTGATAATTGTGTTAAGTGATTTAAATTATTTCGGGTAGTGAGAGGTCGCATTTCTGTTCCCTTGGGGTTGTTATTTTAATGCTAATTCAATATTTGAAACGTGCTTCAATAAATCATTAAACATTATATTTGTTGTTTCTCAGATGTAAAGCATAAATAGGTGCGTGAATTGAAAGAATGTTGGTAATATATGAAATAGTAAATCAATTTCTATGAATTTTCTTCCAATTACAATTCACAAACGGAAAATTGTTTCAATTGAAATCAGATATTCAGTCATGAATCTCTCGTTTCGATACAATCCAGATCATCCTCATCATCGGCGCATGGATCAAGATCACTCGATGTTCGGGAGTCCACGTATGTGAAATTTTAACAAAATGATGGGAAAAGTATAATTATTTGCTTATACTTTTACATCTGCATCACGATCTGATATAATGGTAATGCGTCTGGTATATTAGTAGCCCAAGTCTGTGAACTTATAACTCTTGCCGCAGGGTCGCTACGTTCGGATGTAAGAGGAGCTATACGGCGCACAGTGGGTAAATCCACGAATTTATGTGGACAATCGTCAAGTTAAAAATTTTGAATTTCTGAGTGTTTGATGTTATTATTATTATTTGGAAAGTTGCGTAATATTAATATTAACTATTTACTGTCTAATTCTTTACAGTTAGAATATCTTAAATCGCTGTCTGATTATTATTTACAAGTTGTTTCTGCCATATACAAGTACAGTTTTTCCTTAACAATGAATATTACTGAGATAGATGGGACCATATATTTCCATATTTATATTTGATCTACATTGTAATCGATATGTAGAGCTAATTTATCAAATTGTAAATTTATGCTCATATTCAATAAAGAACAACTCTATAACCCCAAAAGCCCCCGAGGATTTTTTTTTTCAGAGTTTGTTTCACCAATCCTTCTAGTTTTTTGAGGTTGCAAAGATTATTTGCGATTTTTTGCGTTTTGGGTGATACCAGAATTTTTTTTTCAGACACTGTGCAGGTTAGTTTCTTTTCCAAAAGAAAACATATCGTGAATAAAGATTTTTATTGGGAATCTTTTGCAATTGTTAAATCTTTTACAATTAGATGTGAAAACGATATCATTCATACGGCCACTGCCACTCTGTTTACAGGCCTGTATCCGAAAGTCGGAATTTTCGATGAATTTTGCCAATAAAAATGAATTAACTTTTTCAATTTCTAAACAAATGTTGTTCTTCAGGTATTGTATTGCATTTTTCTATAGATGAAATTCGACAATTTTGCGAATTCTGGACTTTCGTTTAAGTTTTCGTAGTAAGTTTGGGTGATTGAAATGAGTTGTTCTGTTGTTAATAGCGATCCATGCATACAATTGTCTTACTTTTACTTGACATTTGTCAAAGAATCATTGAAAGTGTGTTTTATTGGATAATTTAATGATCTAAAAGAAAATAAAAATGAACTTAACAGATGGCCCACTCTCTAGTTCGAATTACAAGAAGGCATTTTTTCAAGAGTGGTTGAAACTTCCGAAAAAAAATTGCAATGAAAAGTTATTAAATTACATTCTTGCATCTCAAGTCAAATCTGATATCGCAACTAATACAAATTCTATGATTCATTGTAGAAATATAGAAATAGACAATAACTTTCATAATTTTCGACCTTTCAATCCTGGTCAGAGCTCAGGTACATAATGATTCTGTCTACATTACATGTCGATGAAAATTAAAAAAATTATCAGCTTATCATCGTTCTCGCCCTTTAGCTCCTCTTACATCCGACCATAGCGACCCTGCGGCAAGAGTTGTAAGCTCACAGACTTGGGCTAAGCTTTCGTCATGTATAACAGTATACGAGACGCATTACCATTATATTATACCGTGACCTGCATACATTTTCGCTATCGTGACCTTTATCTGGATACTAATGACAAGTATCTCAGAAACCAATTCAGGCAATGCATCGTATTGGGACGAGACATATTCGTATTTGTCATCATTAATACACCAGCCATAGTTATCTGGAGTCTTGCATATTGGCTGCTGCGACTTCGCGTTTGTACAGATAAAGTACGAGCTTCGCAGTAGCTGCTGTTGTTGTGAAAAATATCTGCTGTTTCATATGCTTAGTTGAAGAGTTGTAAGCAATCTTCATTAACGGTGTCTACATCTTTACCTTCATACAAATTCTGCAAACTTTTTTAAAACTGGTAAAACTGCTAGAGTATCAACTTCATTTTTGTCTGGGTCTTCAAATCCGTCCCGATAGTTATGAAACACCTCCAATAATTCCGATGGTTTATTTTTCCTAAAAATGAAGTACGTCACGTAAGAGTGTGAAAGTCAGGCAGAGATTTTGACATCGGAAATCCCGATTTTTCATATGATTTCATCACGTCGATTTGGCGTTGTGAGTTCACAACACCTACCTTCATCCATTTTTGATTCGAGTGATTGAGATGCGTCACTCTGCAGAATAATATCACCAACAGACTTTATCTAAGCATCGAATCTGAATATTGTAAAGCTCACTAATACTGCAACGGATGACACGAAATCAAGGCGCGCATTTGGGATGTTCAACTCGTTCTGAAAGGGGGTTGACACCGATTTTTCATTCTATCAATAGAACGCTTGAAACAGATTCCAAAATAACATTAAAAAAGTTGGAGCTTAAATAAATAATGAAAATATCGTTGTTCAAACGACACATTTGGAGTAATCTACAACACTTCTGGTACAGACCAGTTGATCTACTAATATCATAGCAGGAATTATTGACTGCGAGACAAACAGTACAAAATGTTGCATCCTTCAATAATTCATGATGGAGTTCACATTTGTCTCACAAATGGGGGTGTTCTGTCTCCTTATCAAACCGCCATCAGGGATAATACTTACTGATCACACTTACACATGCCTCCCACAATATTAACAATAAATATAACAAATAAATTTAATCAGTGATATCACAAAGAGAGTGATAATGAATTGAAAATAATTCGACAGATCCTCGATAACTTGTAGGCAGGCAATATCCACGAGAGACCAAAGGGATTTTGTAGCTATTACCGAGGTGCAACAAGTTTGACAAACTACCTGGCGAAATATTTTAGAATTTTGTGATATGCTATAGAGAACGTCACTTATGCAAATTACACCGCTAATTTATCATGGCAACTCACCAAATTAATAAGTGACAATTTATATGTCAAAAATATTGACGCAATAATTTAACCATCAATCTCAAGTATTTTTCATAAATAAGCAAAGTATGCTGTTTCAGCTTAGTGTTTTGATAAGCATGTGTAACAAAATAACGGCACCAAATCAAGTTCTAAAAGAAACGTGAAGTGTGTGATAAAAAAGGTAGGAAACATTAAACTACCACAAACTAATACTGTGCAGTTTTCACTATATTGCCAAAACAGAAATTATGTTTTGGAACACCTGTCTGAACGAACTAAACGAAATCCTTTTTCTAGATTGGACTTTTAATTTGAGAAAAACGAACAGAGGTGATTACAAATAGTCGGTAATCAAGACAATGTGGAATAATAGGCAAAACGGTTTCAAGAATATTACTTTAAGGAGAAATCCTGTCAAGTTAGTCGCCGTTTGGGATGTAGAAGTGTGTATGTCCAGTGAGTCTCAGTTGTGAGTTTCTTCCGACACTGTATTTTCCAGGGCCAGTTCCTGCCATGTATATTTGGACACATCTGTATATCAGATCCTCTCACAAGTTTTACCTTCGTTGCCGTTGTCTGATGTCCATTCTATTTGATCTTGTTTAATAGCCTCGAAGGTAGTGTTGAAGGTTTACTTGTGTTACCTCCCTAATTTTTCTTAACTTTGATGACAAGATATTCTCCTCTGGTTTTGTAGTTTCAGAAGTTTCATTGTTGCCTTCCCATGATCGTATTGTCAATTCGTGGTAGCTCCAATGATACTTCCATAGATGCTGCTTGTGTTGATACTAAGGTATCCTCCTGTTATACTGAGGCACATACGTTTTTGTCCCTTGCTTAGCTCATTCGCAGCTATTATCTGGGTTACCTTTGTTCACCATTCCAAAGATGCGTAAGTATTCACAGGTTCCACCACAATGTTATATGTCCGATACGACATTTTACTCACTCATGACTTTCCGTGTGCACGTCTTTCTAGTATTAATAGTGCCCCAGCTTTGTTCACCAGATCTTGGTTCCCATTAACTTCAGAATCAAGCATTACCCTGAGGTAATTACATTTTCTCGCCTGTTTCATGTCAGTCCCTTGAAGGGTTAGAGAACCTATTTCCTCTATTCGCGTAAGATCTGAAATGGTAAATTTGTGGAGTCTAATTCTTAGGTCCTCTTCCTCTATCAATATGTTCACTAGTCTGTGAACCTTTTGAATTGTTATTCCAGTTCTTGTGTTGAAAACTCATTTTACAATTTTCTGGATTCCGAATTCACTTGATGAAATTATTTTTACTGTTTCTCCCGGGCGGAATAACAGGGGAGACAATTCAATAGCATAGTGTATTGTATCAAATCTTGGATTATGAATCTATATGAGTTGGCACGAAATCAACGATTATGGATTTATTTAAAGGCAAACAAGAGAAATTCACGAAGAATTATTCGGATATAAGGAGAGTCCGGATTGAAGTTCAGACTGAGAAAATATATTTTGTTGCAGAAACTGACTATGAGATATTTCCACAGAATATTCTTGCACTTAGTCCAACCCTGAAGGTAAGTGGGGTCGGGTGATGGATTGCTTTAGAAAGGATTATTGGATCTCGCAAACGACGAGGGACCGCATCTGGAAATCGAGTTTCTTTGTCTGCAGGAGCAACGCATGATGCCAGAACTCTCACCTACCCTGATTTATGCTAGGTAGGCGGGGAATCGATTTCATGGATCGACTGAAAAATAATGATATTAACGTACACAGCTCATATATAAACAATAATAGAGGTAGAAAGAAAACAAACTTGAAAATGGAAGTGCGATTCCTAAGAAAGGAGTGAGGAATTGTTCGTGAGTTGAATTCGGTCTAGGTTTTTTCGGTCTCGACAGAATAAGGACGTGCACAGTTTGTCTGATTCCGATAGATACCGTCAGGGCATGTTTTCGTTCTACTTATCGTATACCTTTACATCACCAGTTAGCTCTCCTTACTGGACGAACGATATACAACGATCGTGTTTATTTGATTTGGGATGACGAGTGCTCTCGATCAAAAACGTACCGGACTAAGTGGATATATAGATTTCCGGGTTTCCTCGTAAATGTAAGGAATATTGCGCTCTGAATTTTTTTTCTTAACTCAAGTGTCTGATAATTGAAAGTCGATAGCAATAATTAGCTGTTTCAAATCTGCGTGAGGATAGGTATCGGAAGTCCTGAACCAGAGAGATTCTAAATAATTCACGTTGAATATTCTCAATCAATGTAATATTGAATTCATAGTATGAGTTCCGAATAACTGAAGCATATTCCAGTTTTGGTCAAACCAATGTTGTAGATACTATTTGTAGAACCTCTAAACGGTTGGAACATTTAGAATGCCTAAGTGGATATATCACTAATTATTATATGCATTGAAAGTGAACTGATGATCGTGAAGAACACTGGAATCCTCAACAGTAGTTCTACGGATAATTACTGGAAAACAGTCGGACAAAATGGAATGAGCTCTACAATAGAACCACACAAGATGTACTTATATCTAGATTCAGCTCATTTTGTAGTGCATAGCAGTAATATTATGGTCTCCATTCCAAAAAATATTTTGGGTAAACATTGATATCAAGAAGATAATGATTCCAACCAGATCATTAATAAATAAAAGGTATAGTGAAATACCAAGATTTGAGCCCTGGGGTATACCTGATTTAGCGATAGATGTATTCGATCTATGTCCATGATATCGCACGGTCTGTATTATACTATTGAGGTATGATCTAAGGAACTCTAATAGGGACGTACTTGCCTCAATAGATATGAGGTCACCTAAAATGATAGTGTGATGGAATTTATCTAATCTGTATACAATACGTCAACCTGTCCTCGGTTTTCGAGAACATAAGCAATATGAATACTTAAACAAGTAAGATTTGAAACCGTTCATCTCTACCTTGTTGGTATGGTTATATCAAATGCGAGAAAGTACGTGAGAAGTGTATATTGATATGTATAATGATAAGGTCTCTCTAGCCTATATCAATAGCAACGCCACAAACTAATAGTTATAGGCTACTGTTTCGTTCTTCTCATAGAGTTAATTACTAGAACTAGAAAGATGGCAACTTACTGAACGATCTCTGTTGACGGTGAACAACCGACAAACAGCATGCTAAAAAGACCAGAATATCTCACGTCATCCACGAGCAGACTTATCACTAAGAAATCAAACAGTGTACGACACACTTCCCGAACTTTACAAAATTTACGGGGAATATAAGTCTAGGTGGAAACACCAAACTAAACTAATGTAGAAAATTAGATATAATTGAATATATGATGATATATTCATTTATCTCATATTGACTTTTGCATAGTAACGCTGATAAGGTCTCTCTGGTCTAGATCGATCAGCACCGCCATAAACTAATAGTTCTAGACAGCTGTTTTGCTCTTCTCATAAAGCCCATCAGTGGAACGAGAAGGTTTGCAACGTCACCATACTATTCCTGTTGATAATAGACATAACCGACTAACAGAATGGTAAAATGAACAAAATGTCTAACGCCATTGACAAATAGATGTCTTTTCACCAGCTGTTGGTCGGTTTTGTCAACCTTCAACAACAGAGATCGTTCAGTTACGTTGCAAACTTTTTCGTTCTACTGATGAGCTCTATAAGAAGTTTGTGGCGTTGCTCATCAATCTAGACTATAGAGACCTTATCATTGTTATCTGGCAAAAGATTATCATTGTTATCTGGCAAAAGACAGCATGAGATAAGCGAATATATTCATTTATTCATTTATATTTAATTTATCACATTAGTCGGAGCATAATGAATGAACGAGTGATATATTAGTATTATTAAGATGAAAAATTCTGAGAAATAAAGTTTTTAATTCTTTAATATAATTTCTTTCTTGAAAATTTACCAGTATTCGGAAGAGCTCATGGAACAATCACGATTACGTTCAGTAGATCATTTTGGTACTAACAAAATGGATATAAAGTCGCCAGAAGGAATATTAATACTGAAAAATCTGAAAATCAACACTCTCTGTTGGAGGGTATCAAAAGCTGATTTATTGTTCATAAAGGCACATTTCACATTCAACGAGCCTCAAACCGTGAAGGAGAGATGAAGATTACCAATAAATTACAATCTTCGGTTACCATTTTTGAGATGACACCTCATCCACTCCCCTCTAGATCATCGACTAGTGAACCTGAGAAGGATGATATATTGGCCACGATTACCTTCCTAGACCAAAAATATAATGCATTTCATGGATTTTATAAACTAAATTTTCAATAATTCCTATTCAAGTGTAGTGTCTATCTGTGGTTGAATTGTAGTGTCTCTATATGGCCGTACTGTAATGTCTGAGACGGTTAGACCGTAGCTGTGGTTGGTGGCAAAGGAGGACGGTGAGTTAGAAGATGATGTACTATAGCTTGTTATTGCTAATGAGATTATTGTCCGTTTTAAAAGAATAAAGTCACCGTTAGTGACAGAACTTATTATTATTTTCCTGGATATCCAAGTCGCGTTCGATGATACCTCCTTCGAGTCCACGTGTCATGCTGCGGAGAGACACGGAATCGGTCTTACCTTGGTCACGTGGATTGAGACTGATAACCGCGCACCATAATGGCAGCGTCGCATAAACACACGTCATCCAAGGGTGCTCTCAGGGAGAAGTACTGTCTTCGCTTCTATGTGACCTAGTGGTGAACAGCTTCTTGGTCGATTTGGATCTGGCTCGACTTTACGCTCAAGCCTACGCAGACAACTTGACAGCTGGGACCCTCGGCAGACAGGTGGCTACCTTATGCGAGTTTGAGAACATATCACCTGCCATCACAGCTCGCTGGTGCCAGGTTGAGGGTGAATCCTGAAAAGACAGAAGTGGATCTTTTCACGAGGAAACGGAAACTGGTCATAGACTAGTCAACCAACAGGCCACGATTAACTTTTCTGACTAAAAGTATCATGCATTTCATAGATTTTATTGATCAATTTTCAATAATTCCTATTCAAGTGTAGTATTTGTCCGTGGTCGGACTGCAGTGTCTCTTTGTGGCCGTACTGTAGTGTCTAAGACGGTCAGATAGTAGCTGTGGTTGCTCCCAGAAAGGGATTGTGAGATAGAAGCTGATGTACTCATTACTCGCTATTGTCGATGGGATTGCTGTATGTTTTGCAAGAATATGACCAGTGTTTGTGACAAACCTTATTACTATTATTTTCTTGGATCTCAAAGGAGCGTTAACAATACCTCCTTCAAGTTCATGTGTCATGCTGCGCAGGGACACGGAATCGATCACACCTTGGTCAGGATCACGGTCGTGTATGCAGGTCTGGAAACTCTATGTTTGACATGAGTCTCTCACATGTCGCCAAACTCGTAGTCTCTCGCTCAGCCACCAGCTGGCGCATGGATCAAAGTATATTTTCATGATGTCAGGATTAGGTGCCATATCGTTCAAACACGGTCGTATCGTGCCAGAGAACATCCCCCGACTCATGTGCCTCCCTTTTGGTACTACGCCACAGATGACGCTCAGCGGACTCATTTCTCACATAGGAAACAGCCCCGTGTTTCCAGACCTGTATATACGACCGTGATCAGAATCAAAACCATGCCCTGGCAGGGACTGATAACGGCGCACCAGAAAAGCACTTCGCGCTCACAGAGTGACTTTTAGACTTGCCTTGGAGTGCAGGGAAACACTGGCTGAATTATCCAGAATTAACAAACTCCAGCTAATGCGGGTACCCTCCCCACCCTGGCGTAAAGGGAAACGAAGTGGCCGATGAATTGACCAAACGGTGTTCCTTGAGCGTGCCTGGCCCCTATTCAGTGATCGGAATCTCATCGACTACTGGACTCCACGCCCTCAAGGAGCTACTCGATAGATATTGGCTCTCGGTCTGGCATGAGGCAGGAGAAGCTCCTCAACAGGGAGTTTTTGCTTGAACTCTCTAATACCCTACTCTCTAAGAGCAGGAGACGCTTAGATCTGATGACAGAACTCCTCACAGGATACTGTCATCTGAATAAATATCTATGCACAATGGGCATTACTGAATACCCAACTTGAAGTAGATATGAAGAGGCGGCCGAAACTGCCTCTCACATCCTGATAGAATCTCCAGCACTGGCTTCTCTTAGGCTACAACACCTCGACAACACACATATACCACTTGAATTCGTAAGAGATATCAGTCCACGCAGAATCTTAGCCTTCGGCTATTTTGGAGAGGTACTTTTGCTACGTAATTTGAAAAATATCTTGTGTTTTCCTATGTCGATTTTGATTCTCAATCTTCATTGAATTCAACTCATACTGCTCAATTACTATAATTTGTAGCAAGTTTTTGTTCCCTTTTCGTCTCCTTTTTTATTGTTCACGTGATAAACTTTGTTTAACCCTGTCCGAACTTTTTGCTCTCGTACGCCCAACATCCTTGGATAGAGACCGACCGGAAGACGCTTTCTATGGAAAAGCTAGAATGATCCTAAGGAGGACTATCCACTCTGAACAATTAGTCACCCTCAAAATTTAATCCAGAACCTTCAAATATACATTTGTTCAGTTCATATTACGTGAGGTCTATAGTTTCATCAAGTGTTGCAAGTTTTGCTATCAGTTTATATGAATAAAATTCCTGTCTGACAGGCTTACAAATGTCTTATTGTCCTGTGAAATTTGGTTTTAGCAACATAAACGCTTTTATATAGCAATGCCACAATTGAGAGTTCATTTTATTTCAACAAGATCCATTAGGTTGAGTTTAATAGGAATAATCCATTTTCACATGATAATAGTAATAATAACTTCCTCTATTGAAGAATACATACACTATAAGGCATGAAATATTCAAAGATGAGTTAGATGATGCAAATAATTTAATTGAGGGTAAATGATAGTTGCAGTAAAAATGAATGTTACAATTTCTAATTTCAAAATAGATAGCGATATTGAGGTGACAATAATTCTGGAGATAGATAACAATGAGTGCAATATACTGAATGAATCCCGAATAATTGAAACACATTTGTGTAAGTATATAATCGTAAATAATATTTTGTATCTCACATTCCATTCGTTATTCGCTAAGAATGTGATATTTCCTTTCAGCAAACGCCATAAATTTCCAATTCGGGTAAATGAAGGGTACGGCTGTTTATTCAACCCCTGCCCATTCATAAATTAGCGTTATATTAAAATAATAACTGGCGTTGCTTCTCTAACTTAGACACGACCATTTTAACAAGTATAAAACTGGACTGAGTAGAGTGAAAGGAAGATCTCAGAGGATAGCAGCACAGATGAATGAACGGAGAGACTTACAATTACGTATGTAATTATGTAGTTCGCACCTTTATGCAATGATGTAGTTATTCGAGAGATAGACATAATCACATAATTTCTCGGTGGATGAACATAAAGCAGATGTTTCGCGGTATCGCAATGTATAATTTCACCATTCAATAGCACCAAGGGATCTGATAAGTTTCAGGAATACACTCATAAAAAGAAAATTTAACTATCATTACCTAGGCTGATCATAATAACCTAAATTGAAGTGGAGTAGCAACGTAGTCTAAACACTAATTCCTGCGAAATATAATTTCCGTCGCTGGAGGTGCTACATTCCAGAGACAACGTGGTAGTTTCGTACGAAGCTGCAGTCAGAGATCAACAACCTGACAAGGTTTAATTATGCATTTTGAAGTATCACATTGACTATTAGAGTTAGGAAGTGAATCGGAACACTTTATCAAAAGAATAGTTAATCAGTAAGAGATGGCCGAGAAAAGCCGGATGCAGAATTGTCCGATTAGAGTGGAAGCCAACCATTCAACTCCCTGCGCTTCAATAAAAAGAATAATAAACCTGAGTCAGGTTATGAACCCAGATGAAGATTGAGTAACTGAATGTTTTTGCTCGGAACATAAAACTGGGAGTACTACACGAATGTTTCAACATTAAAATGACACCTTCGGAAATAAGGAACTTATAATCATAACGCTTTTGATGGAAAAGGACCTGATATTAAGTGAGTAACTTCCTATGATGATTTATAATGTCTCAAAGGAATCGATAACTGATAATCATTTCAAGCGAGACAATTACCAAACTTTTTCCATGCGAACAACATTGAAAAATCTCTCTGGTTAACATTTGTCCAAATTGGTTGCCCAGCAACACAAATTTCACATTCCATACTTATCGCAATTAAATTAAATTTTTCATAAACGTCACATGGTAATTTTAACACCTCATATCTTTTGGATGACGGGCTGCGGAGCAAATGGTTGGTGTCTATGAACTCCATTCGTGAAGTACTATATAAAATTGAAAACCGTCAAAATAGAAGGTGGGGGTGGAGCAATTTTTTTCAAAAATAGGTAAAATCTAAAATTATTGTCCAAAACTAGATAATACAACATCAGTGCAAACTCGATATTGTAATTATCCTCAACATAATCACATTGGTCAAATGAAGTAAGTTTACACAAAAAAAATACGGGCAATCACCGAACACTGCTGAACTTCTTACATACACTGCAAGACAAAATCGAAAAATGTTCCTCACATGTCGAATTAAAGCCCATCGTGGAAAAGAAATGTTGGATGACTCAAGGACTGATTAACTCAATCAATATAAAGAATAAACTTAGGCAACAACTACTTAAAAATCCTAATGATATAGACTTAAATATCGGTAAATCTAAAAAATAAAATAGAGAATGATATGAAAATTATAATGGTTTGGTATAAACATAACCTACTTACGCTCAACATCAGCAAAACAGTTTACTTACTTTTCGCCTGTTAAAAAGATAAACTACTCGTCTTCGACACATTAAAAATTCATAATACTGACTTAGCTATCAGATCTGTAACCAAAATCACATACCTCGGACTAACGATCGATCATCATTTACGATGGAACAAACATATGGCTACATTGATAAGAATATTAAAATACCTCTTATACGAACTACGTTATATCAGAGACATTTTTGAAGGAAAGGACTTGAAAACGTTCTACTTCGCCCTGGTCGGAAGTCATTTAACATATGCAATAACCGCCTGAGGAAGCATATGCAAAACCCAAGTAAGTGACCTCAGTACCTGCAAAAGCGGATCTTAAAAATGATACTTTGCAAACCAACTAGATATGCTTGAGACAAATTATTTAGAGAACTACGTATTCTCGAAATTAGACAACTGTTTTATTCGAAAGCTGCCGTTAGGACACACTCCAGAACGGATATCACAAAATTGGTTTCTCATCCCTATAATAGGTACCCGTTTAAATCAAAACTTCTACCAAGTACCCTTTCGGACAATACAAAAAGGCCAGCGAAGTTTAGATTACTTAGCTCCAAAAATTTTCAACACCTCATCACAGAACATAATCGAAATTAAAAATGGAAAGCTATTCAAGAAATACCTCAAGCAATATGTATTCCAGATTGAAAGGAAGAAAATCCATTCCATCATTGAAAGTTAAATTATTGTTAAATTATTATACTTGCTTCTTAATGAATCAGTTCACATACGTCTTTGATAATGGCTGCATCGCGGTTGAAACGTGCTTTAGGTAAGTTACAATTTAAGTGGAAAGAGGGTGTTAGTATAAACTAGATTATAGGGTGAGTCAGTTTTTTGTAGCCAAACTGCAACAGGAGATAGAACAAGTGTTTTCAAGAAGAAAAGTTCAATAAACATATGTCGTAGAAGGCTTCGTTTTCGAGATACAGGGTGTTCAAATTGAAAAAAAAATTTCGTTTTTTGCGAATATCTCCGGAACCGTTTATTGTACAGAAAACAGCTTCTGTAAGCATTTTCTACTCATGGTAAGCTATGTTCTGTGTGATGAAAATATTTTTTTTACTCATAATTGGTAGAGATTTTGAAGGGGTAGTTGGTGTTTTTCTCCCCAACTTCTACGCCACTGGAAGAAAAACGGTTTTGAGACAACCATTAGAACCGCCAATGTTTTCTACACAAAAAAAGGTACCCCTGGTCATAGGCTCTGAAGTTGACCGTTTTCGAGAAAAATCAACTTTTATGTTGAAAAACATTCTTACTAATTAGACGAAATCTATTCAAACCAGTAGAACAAGTAACAAAATCAAAGGATTGACTATGTTTTTCAACATAAAAGTTGATTTTTCTCGGAAACGGTCAACTTTAGAGTTTATGACCAAGAGTACTTTTTTCTGTAGAAAACATTGGCAGTTCTAATGGTTGTCTCAAAACCGTTTTTTTTCCAGGGGCGTAGAAGTTGGGGAGAAAAACACCAACTACCCCTTCAAAATCTTCACCACATATGAGTGAAAAATTTTTTATATCACACTGAACATAGCTTACTATGAGTAGAAGATGCTCACAAAAGATGTTTTCTGTACGATAAACGGTTTCGGAGATATTCGCAAAAAACGAAATTTTTTTTTCAATTTCAACACCCTACCCTGTATCTCGAAAACGAAGCCTTCTAAGACATATGTTTATCAAACTTTTCTCCCTAAAAACACTTGTTCTATCTCCTGTTGCAGTTTGGCTACAAAAAACTGACTCACCCTGTATATATATCGAATTATCTCATAACTCCTTGAATTCTTGACTGTTCCAACTTCGATAGCCATAGGTTTGCTTTCGCGTATTTTGAAACTTCCATATCATATGATAGGCCGAAATTGTTGATAAACATAAAATCATCGTAGAATAGTTCATTAATATTTATTATTACATATTCCGTAGTTTTACCGGAACTTTCGACATTCAACCATGATCTTGGAGAATTCCGTTACTTCAAATTATCAATAATTACTTCACGCATGACTAACATGATTTGTTTCTCAAGGCGACATATTGACAGATGATCAATCCACCATCTAATCGGATCTCTTGAACATTGAGATTTACTATAAGTAGGTTGACGTTCGTTTCATGAATTAACACGAATAATAAGGAATTCTACAAGATTGCTTATTTTAAAGAACTAATCTTCATGATAGTAAACTCATATTATGTTCCCTAGTGTCAGTAAAATTAATGAACTAATCGACAAGATCGAGGAAATTGACCGCCGTGAGTATATTGTGGTAGCTTATCATGAGAGCCTGACAACTAAATAAAATTCTTATATTAAATGCTAAGTATCCAATAAATTTGAGAGTGTATGAGAATGTATGTAACACATGTGCGAGATGTGCCACTAGTAAAAGATTTACGCTACAGCTCTAGCCGGCAGCTGTACCTATCGAAAATAACGACGATTTTCATACGCACTCGAGTTCGTCAGATTCTGTATAAATTATTAGATTACATTGCAGAAAATCCGTATTATTTTTGTTTCTCTCGGAGTTGTCGTGAAACTGGGAATAAATAGTAGGTAACAGCAGATAGTTTATCCCAATTGTAGTTTTTCAGGTCGAAAATATCAACGTTTCTTTCCTAAGCTTTTGAATCATCTTCTTCATGCTTCAAACGCGTAGTTGAGAGGAGATTATAACAAGGGATCGGATTGAATTGAATTATGTGTGATATGTGATCGCGTGCAGATATTGATTATTCAGATTTCATGGACGTGCACCTAATAGTCCAAGCTGTGAACCGTAAAATGAAAAAAAAACATGTAAGTTCGAATCAAAAATTTTTTTTTGCATTAGCTTCAGGAGGTTCTCAGGATCATTCATACACCTTGAAACCTCTTGAGAACCCCAACCCCACGCATTGGGGGCGAAAATGGCCTGAACTCTCCAAGTCTTGAATTGTATTTTCTACAAAAAAAGATATTTTGACATTTCGAGTGCACCTAGGAGGTTTCTTGGGTCGCTGAACACGAATCCTAGCCAGATTTACTCGAAATCCATCGTAGGGGTGATAACATCGACGAAGTTGGCCAATTTTGTACCCCTATATGTTATTTTGCAATTTACGTGTTTTAGGCATTTCGAATGTACCAAGCAGGTTTTTTGGGTCGCTGAATACGATTTCGAAGCCAGATTTCCTCGAACATCATCGTAGGGGTGAGAAATTTACAAAAATGGCTAATTTGACACGCTTCTACATTTTTATTGTTTTTAAATTTTAAAATTACTTCGGAGTAAATCTGGCTTCGGAATCGTATTCAGCGACCCAGAAAAACCCCTTGGTGCATTCGGAATGCCTTAAACACGTGAATTGCAAAATAACATATAGGGGTGCAAAATTGGCCAATTTCGTCAATTTTACCACTTCTACGATGGATTGCAAGTAAATGTGGCTACGGATTCGTGATCAGCGACCCAAAAAACACCGTTGGTGCATTCGAAATGCCTAAAACACGTTAATTGCAAAATAACATATTAGGGGTGCGAAATTGGTCAATTTTGTCGAATTGACCACTCCTACGATGGATTGCAAGTAAACTTGGCTACGGATGCGTGTTCAGCGACACAAAAAACCTCCTAGGTGCACTCGAAATGCCAAATTACCTTTTTTCTGTAGAAAATACAATTCAAGACTTGGAGATTTCGTGCCATTTTCGCCCCCAATGGGTTGGGGTTCCCAAGAGGTTTTAAGGTGTATGAATGATCCTGAGAACCTCCTGAAGCTAATGCAAAAAAAAAATTTTGATTCGAACTTACATGTTTTTTTTTCTTATTATAGCTGAAATCCCGGTTCACAGCCTGCACTATAAATGTGATATAGCAATCAGCAATAGTGGAATACCTAATAACAGAAACGTAAGCTTTTTTATTCGAAAGCATATCTATGGTTGAAGATAAATAAATCATTTCTCCGCTTTGGGTTCATTTTAATGGATCGAAAATATTAAAGACTAATGTGGTATTTTGATATTTCAGACTATTCTGCTTGTCTTATTCTGATAAGTTGTATTTTCCGATAAATGACCTTGATTTGACAATTTGTTGAAGCTCTCATGGTAATTGTACAATTATTATTTTAAGAGAAGTCATTACAATAGCACTAGCGATCAAACATATTTTTTACCATATCTGCTCTCTGGAAGCGGAGTGTTTAGTTTGTTTGAAATAATGCGCTTATTATTTTGATACATTCCCGATCTGACGAAATCATATCCTGGTGAAGATTCGATTCTTAATTTTTTTCTTATATTGTTATCCCGTACCTGAGTGAGATTTAAATATGCAAGTGACACGAGAGATCAGGGCAAGTGGTCACAAAATTTGGATTTGCTCCAAATTCCAAAATTATTAGCGAATAATGTGATGATTACCTTTGATGTGAGGCTGGTTCCTATCTATGTTCCATATTATGGATTGAAATGAATTTTCACTATGATGCTGATGATAATGTACTCGATTTCATCCTGACAAGATTCTGGATTCTATTTTCATGTAGAGAAGATTAAATCATTCTCTACATAGTCGAGGAATTATAGCCAAAATGATGGAATTTTTTACTGGCAACCTGTATCGAGATGCGGTTTTCCCCATTTGCTTCAGAAAGACAATAGAAAAAAATGTTACATATTTGTTTTACCAGGAAAAACTTGGTTTCATTTGTGCATACAAAAAATGCATCTAAATCATGCAATTTGCTGATCTGTGTAAATATTATATTGTCGCTCATCAAATATTGATCAAAATTGGCCAGAATTTGTTACTCGGGGGTTTATGGGGTCGTTGATTACGAATTTGATGTTTTCATAATGCCAAGCTGCACCCTGGGGCAGATTTCAGGGGCTTGGGGTGGTGGATTTGCAATATAAAGCGGAAATCCTCAAATTTTCTCAATCATTCGGTATTTTATGGCAATTTTGGGATTTTTAAACACAAACTAAATGATGTTCGTTAACTCAAGTGCCCGGGGCAAAGTGGGGCAATGTGGGGCAATGTGGGGCACTTGGGACTATTATCGAATTTCAACCATCAAACCTAAAAACCTTGTTCTCTGTGGGTTTTTGTGGTCGCTGAACACGAATTCAAGGTGCATTTTCAGCTGAGATGCTCCTGGGGCAGAGTGTTCTCTGGGGCAACGGGGGCATCTGGGGCAGTAGACCAATTTCAACTGTCGAACATCAAAACTTCGTTACCCATGGGTTTTTGTGGTCGCTGAACCCGAATTCAAGGTTCATTTTCAGCTCAGATGCTCCTGTGGCAGAGTGTCCTCTGAGGCAACGTAGGGCATGTGGGCAGTTAATCAATTTCAACTGTCAAACATCAAAACTTCGTTACCCCAGAGCCCAGAGAACAAGGTTTTTAGGTTTGATGGTTGATATTCGATAATAGTCCCAAGTGCCCAACATTGCCCCACATTGCCCCACTTTGCCCCGGGCACTTGAGTTAACGAACATCATTTAGTTTAAAAATCCCAAAATTGCCATAAAATACCGAATGATTGAGAAAATTTGAGGATTTCCGCTTTATATTGCAAATCCCCCACCCCAAGCTCCTGAAATCTGCCCCAGGGTGCAGCTTGGCATTATGAAAACATAAAATTCGTGATCAGCGAACACAAAAACCCCCGAGTAACAAATTCTGGCCAATTTTGATCAATATTTGATGAGCGACAATATAATATTTACATAGATCAGCAAATTGCATGATTTAGATGCATTTTTTGTATGCACAAATGCAACCAAGCTTTTCCTGGTAAAACAAATATGTAACATTTTTTTCTATTGTGTTTCTGAAGCAAATGGCGAAAACCGCATCTCGATACAGGTTGCCAGTAAAAAATTCGATCATTTGGCCTTTTTACGGCTATATTTCCTCGACTAACATGTCGATAACACGTCAAAGGCCACTGAAACAATATTCATGATGTTTCTGAAACTTAGGTAATCGAATGGATTTATATTTCTTCCTTGTTCCGTCTAGGAGTTGAGTGCACTTATATAAATTCTATTAGATTTGGAACCACAAGAGCAAGTAAGAACTCAATGAAGGTTTATGTCAGTGCGGCGAGCCGCTGAAAAGTGAAAACTATTTTAAATCACTTGAAAGTACTGGAACATTATGAATAAACTGTATATACGCATATATTTAACCTGCAGAGGTGTACTAAATACTCATTTGAAGATTCCATAGACGTCATCCATGTCAGAAGGTAAGCAAATTGTAGCTCACTGACCTTCACGTTCCTACGTATTTGGACTATGGGTTTCTTTGTGTAATATACTAGGGGTTAGCTGTCAGTAGTCTTGAATATGACGAAAAAGTTTGCTGTCTCCCATATAGTGCTATAGTTTATTTTATGTTTTTTCATGAGCTATACTCTATACATCATATTTCTATGCTCAGTGGTATAATGGAATAAGTTTACATGAGTGAATTTCCCAAGACAAGAGAACTGCCAATAAAAATTAAAAAAACAATATTCCAATATAAAAGTGTTTATTTCTATGATCAATGTCTATACAACTTGGGACTAGAAATGTAGAACCAAATATCACTACCAAGCTTTATAATATATAAATTTAATAAATGTCAATTGGCTGACGATTCTCTATAAAAATTTTTCCTGAAAATACCCTTTTCTCAAACAAAGTACTATGAAATACAATGATTAATTCATGGTATCTAATGAAATAATAAAAAAATCTTCTGCATCAATTTCATTTTTAACGCTATGTATGGGAAAATAACGAATATGTCCTTAAATTTATAATTTTCATACCAATCATTTCCTGTAGTTTCGCTGGTGTGCTTGACAGCTCAAAGTGAGGCTGACATGGGCCAGCATTCAACTGCTTGAAAAGGCGGTAAAATATCTCCCAACTGATTATTTACAGTAGAATTTCAATTAATCGAAATGTTCCGTGTATTTTAGTTTTTCAATTGTTGAATAGTTGTCTATCGTAAATAATATTGAGTTTCGGTTTGAACTCGTATCTGGAGTCGATATTGGATCCTTGATCTTGCAAAGAATTTCTGATATCTTTAACTTTTGTAAGTCACTTCTACGCGGCTAGTAGCTTTCTGAGAGAAAATTTTGACGTTGGCAGTTCTTTTGAACAAGTTACTTGATTAGTATTGATTATGTTCGGAATAGCTGATATTTTATTTTCACACTACATATTGCACTTCTATATTCAGTCGCTTTGTTATTGATTTTATTTTAATTTTCCCCAGTCAAAATGTGTTCTGTTTGTTGCAGTTTTAGATGTATCATCAAGAAAGCTTCTAATTAAATCATCACTGTGTTTGTTGATTCAATTGGTGTATCAAGTAATTCCTCATTACGTTCTTTTATGATTTCCTCTTTTTTCAAACGTTTTAGTTCTAGTTTCTCTTCTTTTTCTTCTTGTTTCTTCAATTATTCACTCATAAGCTTTCTGTTTATCAATTTTTAATTTCGTGATCTTCTGCAAATCTACGCATACTTGCATCTTGCTCAAATAATATTGTTAAAACAAGAAGCAATACATAAGAATCTTCTATACCTCAATATTTCTGATCAATTTTATGTACATCTAAATCACAGTAATGTATACATCGTGCACTTGAAATAACAGTCCTATAATATAAATATTCAAATTCTTTGACAATAGGATATCATGTCAATAGGCAGATCTACTATCAAACGGATGACGCCATTTGACAAAACACGTTATTAGTTTTATTTTCCCACCAATTGCTATTCTACCACCTAGTTTTGCGGTTAGGATGAAGAATGCCATGTGTAGATTTATGTTATTATATCCAATTAATTTTTCATTTTATCGGATTATGACTAATCGGTGACATTACATTAGGTTGATGCTTAAATAAATCTAGATTTTGATTTTTCAAGACATTTTTAAGTTTAAATATTTATAAAACTTACCTCCAACGATACGACCCTTCCCTAGCATTAACCCTAAATGATTGATACACAAACATTGATGACTGAGCCAATTGGATGCCTAATGCTATGAGGAAATATAGTGTCACCCCATTGACTAATTATTTAGTGACTATCTGTTACAGATTTTTCAGGCTTTATAGCAATTTGTAGTGTTCAGTAATGATAGGAAGAGATCACGGAGTTTTTCTCGACTAATAAAATTAAAAACATCCCAAGAGAATGAGTTTTTACGGAAGCGAAACGACACCCCATTTACATTTGTTTACTGTTAATCTATAAAATAAATATTAAAACAGTCGTTAATAGAAAATGGTTGATACCCGTATCAAAATGAATTGCATTTAACATTTTAGTGATTTGCAAAATATTTGCATAACTTTCCATGTTGCTAGCTGTCAGTGGCTGTATTTCGCCCGCTTTGGAAATTGAGCCATATACATTGTCAATAATTTATATAGTTCATGTGACAACAGGTATCAGTATAAAACAAGGGTAGGTACATCAATGTGTGGATAATTTCGAAAATTCAACCTGACAGCAGATGACAATGAAGTATGGAGTTGTAAATAGGTACGTTATGTATCGAGACCATTTGAATAAAATTTCAATGCAACATAAAGTATGATTCAACGTCTTTCATTAGCTATTTTGAATTTATTTTCAATATAGAAACTGTTCTTACAATCACACAGCACACGCAGAAGTGTCCGAATGCGCGAATTGAGCTTACAAAAGTGAGGAATGTCAATGATCGATTGATCATAACCTTTTTTGAAAATGAAATACAACAAGAATTTCATGAAACTGACTGATGAGAATTGGCCTTGTCATTTCGCATTCGGCCAGATATCACGACACATCCCAATGTATTTAATATTGTATTACAAGGCAAAAAAGGAGAATTATGCTCGAGGCGTGAAACTAAGCTTAAATGCATTCCAACGGGAATTGAATTTATTTCCTTCAAGATTCATTCAATTAATGCTGGATCAATTCCCGACCACGCAATTCTCCAGGTGTATTGTACAAAACCATTCGCATTATATCTTAGATTGCACATTTCTGAATCTGTTATTTGTTACAGGTAGCATGGGTGCGTGTCGACACCCAAACAATTCTATCGATTCATCACAATGTGATTACTCAAAATCCTCGAATTTCATTGAGTTACAATGACCATCGATCCTGGTACTTACATATCAAGAACGTTCAAGAAGCAGATCGCGGCTGGTATATGTGTCAAGTTAACACCGATCCTATGCGAAGTAGACAAGGATATCTACAGGTAGTAGGTAAGTCAAGTCCTTCATTAGAGTAACAACATTGTTAAGATGCGACAGCAGTTGATCGCACCTTGAAATGATTGAATGCAAAATGTTTAGATGCGACAGCAGTTGATCGCACCTTGAATTGGTTGAATATTCTTCCCAACACTTGTAATAAAACACGACTTGATTATATTTGGCTGTATTTAGTAATAGTAAGTAACATATTCTACAGTTGTAAATTTTACTAATTTCTACAGCGTAATAAAAATTTCAAACTAAACACTTATCCCTACTACACTCCACATGGGGTTGTTTGTTATTCAGTATAATATTTAGAAGTGGAAGTTCATCGCATAGTCAAAGTATACAGGTCTGCCGGAGCCTCCCTTCCATCGTTTCTCGCGCTAGGTGACGTCACCTAGCTCCTCCAATCACATCGCCGGCACGTAACAACATCATATTATATCGTCGTCAATAACATTAAATAAACGAAATAAAGGACCGATCAGCTTGCACTCGAATTTTAAAAAGAGTAGAAGGGAGGCTCCGGCAGACCTGTATACTTTGACTATGGTTCATCGATATTTGTTACTGGAAAATCCCGCTTACTCGCTTATAGGTAGGCATTTATGATGAGTACCTTTTTGCGAAATGTAAGGATATACTTAACGACTGGAAAGTTCAGTTTCATTGTGGTCCAAAATACCCACTCTTAAACCCATTATGAACGGATTAAGCTCATTCCGAGGTCCCCTTAAATAATTACGATATACAATATAATTCATGAATATTTAGAGTTACGTTCTATGAATTTTTCAAAGGACTATGTGTTTGGTTTGGAACAAACAAACATTCAATCAAATTCTTTCCATTCTATAGATGAATCAAATGGATATATACTTCGTAGGAATTCAAGGTAAATAGTTAATTTTTCTTTGCCTTATATGCTGGCCCATTTCACGATTCACACCTCAGCTGCAAGGGTTTTTTTGATATCGTTATATACTTACTAGATACGTAAGTTGTTGAGTTCATGCAATTGGATGACATCACTCTTTCTATTTGTACAGAATCCTAGTTTTAGTTACGACTTTACTCTTGTCATTTGTAGGGAAATCCGATATATCTTTAATTTCACATTGAAGTAAAAAAATTTGTACATATATGGAAATTTTTTTTTCACTTCATTGGGTTCTGACATGACTACCAATATTATACTGGTGAAATGCTTCACTGTAAGGTATCGTGCGCGGAGCTATGAGGAGAGCTAATAATTCAAGTATAAAGTATTAATAAAGATTCTTGACCCAGTATGAATTATATATAAAAATTCTTGGGAAATAGGTTACAATAACACACTAAAATTTTTTGTCTTTACGTACGTTTCGGTCTCACGACCATCATCAGAAGACTCACTATGTAAAAATAAAAAAAGGGGTTTATTAAAACTAATTATATCACAAGCGTCCAAATCGCACAAATTTAATTTCAATCAAAAGAGCCCACGCCGTTGAAACGAACCGAGCCACGAATAATCGAAATTGTATCGTCAATATTAAAGTATAAAAATTCTTTTGTAGTAAGAATCCGCTATTCAGTAATATTCTCAAAATGTATAAGTTCATGTTGATATTCTCACATCAACTGTAGACGAAGTTATTTGTCGAGTACCTACCCTCGACCCAGATGTGTAATTTATGAGATACTTAGAAGGTTCAGACCTGTACTGGAATATTACTACAACGCATTCTTCTTAAAAACATTTTCATCAATTATAAAGACGTATGTAGGAATTTGCAAGAGATTATTTAATCAAATTAGTATAAATATGACTTAGAATTTGTGTATCAGCCCTATGGTTTACAAGAATATTTATATATAATTCATACTGGGTCAAGAATCTTTGATATTATTTCGGCTGGGATATAAGCCTTAATATGGAAGGAACAACCACCTGTCCTAGACTTTTGAAGGAATACGGAAAGTTAATGAAGATATTAGCAAGAGAGAAGAATCGGAGAATTTAGGAGTTTGCAAGTTTTTCCAAATTTCATTATATCTAAATCAAAGGAGAACATGTTTAGCAAGGTGCAAAATAAGAAGGCGTACGCAAAATTATTAAATTCTCTTCATAAAAATTGTTTGAACTTGTGCATTGAAGAAGCATGTGCAAATGTAGCAGAGGTTGAAAATAAAATCAAACTCGTAAAACAAACCTGTTATAAAAATTTTGATAGCAATTTTATATCGCAATTTTTTCAAAATCAGCAAAACAATTTCGAAAAAAATTTCAACAAAATCAAAGCCATTCAATCTAAAAAGATAAATAATTCAATGAAAGACGTAGCTTATGAAAAACAAAATATCAACAAACAATGGTTGAAAAATCTAACAGACACAAAAATTCCGGATGAAGTGCAGCATACGTTGAGCTTAGGTCCGAAGTTTGCATTGCCTAATAATAATAAAAAATTGCCTATTGACAATATTATTGCAAATTTAGAATGCGGAATTAGGAATAAAAGTTCAGAAGAAAAAAATTAAATTAGAAACAAAGTTTGTAACATCTTAACAAACAAAAAGAACAAACAGAAAGCTGAAATAGGTATTGCAAAGAATCGTTTTAACTATAATACAAAAATAACAAAAGATTTCTTAGACGCCAACCCTCAAATATTAGTTTTGAACGCGAATAAATGTAATAAGACCGTCATAATGCATAGAAATGATTATGAAAACAAAATAGGAAACCTTTTAGATGATGAAACAACTTATAAAAAATTAAAATCTGATCCTACTTTATGAGTACAAAATAACATGAATAAATCGATAAATAAATGGCATAAAAATAAGATAATCCCTATTGAATTAAAAAATAAATTAATTTGCCATAATGGGCTAGCACCTTATATCTATGGGCTTCCAAAACTACATAAAAATGATATACCTCTAAGACCCATTATAAGTAATATTGGAGCGCCTACTTACAATTTATCAAAATTTCTATCAAAATCTATCAATAATATATTAGGAAAAAATGAATTCTATGTGAAAGACTAATGGCATTTTGATGAATTTATAAAAAATCAATCTGTACCCGTAAACCTTCAACTGATTTCCTTGGATGTTGTTTCTTTATTCACAAACATACCTGTCGTTTTGGCATTGAGTAGCATCAAAAAACGTTGGGCAGAGATTAAAAACCACACACCTCTAGATCAATCGGAATTTATTAATGCTGTGAAATTTTGTTTAGAATGCACATACTTTCAGTATGGTGAGCAATATTTTGGACAAATATTCGGCACAGAAATGGGATCTCCTATTCCAGCTACCATTTCTAATCTCGTTATGGAGTGCCTAGAGGAATCTATTATGAGTTCATTAGATTTTCGGCCTGTATTCTTTGAACGATATGTAGACGATTGCCTTATGTGTGTTCCCAACGATAAAATTCAATATGTAATTGATAAATTTAACAACTTTCACTGTAAACTTCAATTCACTTGTGGATTAAACAAAAACATAAATTTCCTAGATATGAACATTAGGCATGATGCAGATGGAAAAATAAAAACTTCTTGATTTACTAAAGAAGTTTGGTCTCAACGTTATCTTCACTTCAATTCCGTTGCACCAGCTTGTTATAAAAAAAGTGTCATAAACCGCCTTACGGACCGCGCGATAAAATTGTCCCACGCAGATGACCGCCCCAAAATTTTAAATATTGTTCGTAATACACTAGAAATGAATGGCTACCCAAAAACCTTTTCAATCCTATCATTAAAGAGAGAATAAACAAAATCTATAATGGTTCGTCATATAAGAATAACATAAAAGGTATTACAGACAATTTTATAACTTTACCATACATTCCGGGGCCTCAGAGAAAATCAAGAAGTGTTTGAAAGAGTATGATATAAATGTTGCGCATAAACCTACTAACTGTGTTGGGAAATATTTCTCAAATCTAAAACCTGTAATACCTAAAGATAAACAAACCCACACAGTATATAAATTGAATTGTTTAGATTGTGATGGAACCTGTACTGGGATCTCTGAACAATATTTACAAAAAAGAATGTATGGCCATAAATATAGCACAAGAAATAATAACTTAGAACATTTCACCGCCCTTGCTAAGCACTACTTTGATTATAACCATCAATTTGATTACAAAAATGTTAATATCTTGACTAAGGAAACCAATTATTATAAAAGATCCATCCTGGAAATGATTCACATAAAACGGGATTCCAAGTCTGTGAACCATAGGGCTGATACACAAAATCTAAGTCATATTTATACTAATTTGATTAAATAATCTCTTGCAAATTCCTACATACGTCTTTATAATTGTTGAAAATGTTTTTAAAAAGAATGCGTTGTAGTAATATTCCAGTACAGGTCTGAACCTTCTAAGTATCTCATAAATTACACATCTGGGTCGAGGGTAGGTACTCGACAAATAACTTCGTCTCAGTTGATGTGAGAATACCAACATGAACTTATACATTTTGAGAATATTACTGAATAGCGGATTCTTACTACAAAAGAATTTTCATACTTCAATATTGACGATACAATTTCGATTATTCGTGGCTCGGTTCGTTTCGACGGCGTGGGCTCTTTTGATTGAAATTAAACTTGTGCGATTTGGACGCTTGTGATATAATTAGTTTTAATAGACCCCTTTTTTTTGTTTTTACTTAGTGAGTAAATGATGATGGTCGTGAGACCGAAACGTACGTAAAGACAAAAAATTTTAAAACAGAGTGTTATTGTGACCTATTTCCCAAGAATTTTTATATATAGTATAAAGTATTACTAAATCGATATGTTATGTATTATGTATTCCATACTGTGCGGAAAATTCGACTTTATGTAATTAATTTACGGCCAGAAAGTGGAACATTACATCTTACATCGCAAGCCCAGGAAGTGTAACCTAGCGCCACTTTATGGACTCCTGTCTAGTCTCTAGCCAAGCCTCACTCAGACTTAACACACCGAGTTTTGGCTCCGCGGCTTCTAACCAAGCGTTAGCCACGTTTCTTTCTTTCCTCAGCCACCCTTGAGCTTGTTGTTTTTTCCTACATAAAAGTCTCAAATATCTTAGTAATTTTAACACATTATTTTTTGTCGTACTTCTCCATGGATTTGATAGGAATCAATTTATACATTACTTTGGAGCTTAAATATTAAATTTCTTGACAGAGCGAATGTGTAGCTTCCCTGTATTAGCTTGTATGCAATATTCAAAAGCGATTTAATGGAACTGTCATGCTGAGAATACAGATTGAAATTTAAAATTCGTTATTTCAGTCAAACAGTATGAACTAAAACATTTTACGGCGGCACATAAATAAATAGTAATAAGAAGTAAATAATATATTTTGTGTCTGGGTGGAAAAGTTCAATATTCTCGAACGACGGTTGATGTTGCTTGGCGAGGCGCTAGCCACGACCAACAACCAGCGGAGTTTGGAGAGAGTACTATTTCACCAAGACACATAATATTTTTTGTCCGATCATAATATTAAAAAAAAAAAAATTCAACTTTCTATTTTATTGTTTGATATTTCAAATGACGATAATGTTCACACAATTAAGTTTAGCGGTGTAAGAATTATTTGTTGTCGAGAACTGTCGGATGGTTATCAGAATAATAATCGTTTCAATATACCTACTCGTAAGTTGAACAAATAATGGATATGTTGTTTATTGATGCATTATCGAATATTATTTCACTGTTAGTAAAAACTACATTTTTTTCTTATTAAAAGTATATTCATTTCTTCAGTTCATCAACAACAGAATAGCTCTAGAGGTTCTCTTTCATTCTCATTGTAAGTTGCCTGGCAACGAGAACAATTCCAGGAATATTCCATTTTTCGTTCACTACAAGGATCCAGAATGAGCTGAGCTTCTGTATCGTCGGACGAAAATGCTATTAAGCTACTCGTTTAGAAATTCCAGACTTGGCTACATCGTTGTCTCGTCCTTAAACATTGCTACCTAAACTTCAATAAGTGATTTGCAGTTCTTGTAAAGTGAAGTTTTGAATATTAAAAGCAAAGAGAAACAAATAATTTTTCTTAAGAAATCGATAAAAAATTTTGTCGATTGACAATATTCTGTTCATTTAGTGAAAACAGTAATTCTCAAAATAATTTCACACAAGCTGAAAAAATTCCCAGTAATTTTATATTTTGTGGTAGAAATAACAACGTCAAATATAATAATTGAGTTTCCGTAACGGCACAATGTCTCAACACTTTTCTACTTTGAAAAACAAACATCATAAATGGAAAGCGAAAAATAGGAAATAGAATAATATATATGAAATGTTGTTGCAAGGCAGGACAAAGTGAAATGTACAAACATGATTAATATCTGAAACCTTTTATACTGTTCAAGTAGGTTATGTTTATTTATTTATATTTGGAAAAAATAGTATGATAGAAACTAGAACATTTAATAAAATCAGTAATGATATGTTTCTTCAGAATCAAAGCATAGGAATTACTTCATCTATCATGCACGTGGTATTATAGGAACAAGACGCATTATTTAATTTTGGAGCTTCCCATTCGAAGAAACTCATTGTTCAACATTCAATAAAATGGATATTGTATGTCTGAAACCTAATGAAAATTAATTTAAAGTATTAGTTATAAGAAGATTCCCAAAATGTTTCAATTTGGAGTAACGAGACATCGCGTCGATATGGACTCACTATAATCGTTAGATTCATTATTCCTACCACAAGAAATGAAATTACTTAGGGACTTAAGAATTCTTTCGATTCATTTGAGAAATATGACTTTAATTTCAAATTTTTTTTTATGTACAATATTCCGATATTACAATTTTAATGAATTAACAAATATCTTCTATCAATAACATCGCTATTGATTTATTACAGAAAAATCGTTTTGTTCCTCTATGCTTGCAACACAAACCTTCAACACGAAATTGACTTTAATTTTGATCAGAGTGATTAAGCCATGTTGAACACCAATATTCGAGAAAAGCGTACCAGAACGATCTTATGATCTTGAAATCAGTATTGACTATCGGTACAGGAAATAATTCCTTGCATAACTTGATTTTTCAGCGGTTTTGCTGTGATGTTGATATGAAACTGATGAGGTGATTGATGAAAGCGATGGATTCAGAGAGTGGAGGAAAAATATCACAACTATAAGTATAGCTGTGTTTTTTCTTAATACTCCTATAATAGACTTCAGTTTGCACTAGGTTTTGAGAAGTGACGTTAATTGTGAAGATTCGAATGATGTCTCCATCATTATCGTGCCCCTTGACTCATTATCAATGGATATTCTTTCATTTACCTATTATATTTTCTCCTGAAGACTACAATCTAAATATAGTAGAGTCTATATACACGGTATTCCAGAAAGACCTCCCGTGAATGCAGGAAATGGTAGATTTTACAAAAATAAACAGATTTTTCATATAAGCTATCATCCTATCTTCTTTCGTTTCGGAGATACGCGTTGAAATTAATTTTCTTAGCCGAAATTTTGCTGTAGCTCCTGTGCAGTTACAGATATTCCGTTGAAATCTGGTAATAGTTGGTTCCAGAGGACGCCGAATGAGATGACTAAGTTAGTTTCAGATTACGCGGTAGAGGGCGCTGGTTGCGATACTTTTCGTCGTTTCTTTTAGCCTTAACTTTTCTGAGAACAGTTTTTTTTGTTTTCGTTGCACATTTTTCTGGGTAACAGTTTCATTTCGAACAAATAATGTACCCTTGTTGAGGCTCTCAAAATTCCACAGTTTTTTTTTTCTAATTTTTAATAGATCTTTATTTAAATAGGATATCCTAATATACAAATCAGCTAAAAAAAAGTTAAAGTAAGAGATATGTGGTACATATTGAACAATAATTGAATTGAAAAAATATACTATAAAATATATAACAAACATTAAATAAAATACATTGAAAAAGTTTTTTTAAATAATAAATATCATATTTGTGCATTTAAAACAAATTTCTTTAGTTCATTTTTGAAAATGTTCAGAGATGGGCTACTTTTAATTAGATTTGGTAATTTATTGAACTGATCGAAACCTTTGAAAATCAAAGAGTTCATGGTGTTTTTGTGATTTGTTCTATTAATATATAAATCATTATTATTTCGAGTTAAGTGGTGGTGGAGATCATGATTGAAGATAATGTACTGTTTGAAATAACATGGCCCTAAATTGTTCAGTATTTTGTATACGAATATCATGGTGAAATAAAACAGTCTTTGGGAAATAGATTCCCAATTTAAAACATTAAGCATAATATTAATAGGAGTATCCCTACCGCACTTCAAAATGATCCTCATACCACGATTCTGGAGTTTTTGGAGTTGAGACAATTCATTCAGATTGAATAGATATAGGATAGAGGAACAGTAGTCGAAGTGTGGCTGAACAATTGTCTTATGAACTGTGATTCTTGACTCAGTTGATAGATTATTGGCAATTCTAGAAAAAAAGAATAATTTCTTTGAAATTTTTCTATGAATATAATCAAAATGATTATCAAATGATGAAGTATTATCTATTTGGAATCCCAGATATTTAGTTGTGTTCACTATTTCAATTTTTTTATCATCAATGTTGAGATTAATATTTTTTAGGTCTATTAGGCTGTATTTATATTTGGTAGTGATTATCATTGCTCTTGTTTTCAATACATTCAGCTTGAGTTTATTCATTTTCAAATATTTGTTGACACTTGCTAATGTGGTATTCATTCTTTCTATTGCCATTCCTAAGTTCTCATGACTGCATGCCAATAGGGTATCATCCGCAAAAAAGTTCAGAAATTCGGAATCAACAAACAATGGCATGTCATTTAAATAGAGTAAGAATAGAAGGGGACCCAGAACCCTACCCTGGGGAACTCCAACATCATTTGCAATTTCACAGGAGTATATATCATTCACTCTAACACGTTGTTTTCTATTGGTCAAGTAATTAGATAACCAGTTGTACACTTTCCCTTCTATTCCATATCTATTCGAATTGGCTAGTAGTATAGACCTATCAATGGTCTCAAATGCTCTTCTGAGATCAAGGAACACAGCCACAACAAACTTATTATTATCCAGTTCGGTTTTGAATTTATTTAGGGAAAGTTGAACTGATGATTCGCATGAGTGCCTTCTACGGAATCCCGATTGGTTATTTATTAAAATATCGTTTTTTTCAACATATTCAATCAGTCGATCATATACCGCTGTTTCAAGTACCTTCTCAATCGGAGGTAAAGTATTGATTGATCTGAATGCATTCGCTTTAATAGTATGAGGAATTTTAGGTATCGGGACAATAGTACTACTTTTCAGTCTTTCAGGTATATGACCAGCTTCAAGAGAGGCATTGATGTAATAGAACATGACCGATAATCTCAAAAACTTGTTTCAATATTTTGGAATCTAAAATTTCATGAATACTGCACTTATTATCCATAGAAAGTATAATTTTACGTAGGTCTTTTGATGTAAGTAATCTGAATTCTGAGAAAGTTTTATACATATTATAGTTTTTATTGCACCATGATTCCATATAGTCAATACTCTCAACTATTTCGTTTATGCTTTCTAGAAAGTATCAATTGAAGTTATCTGATATTTCAGAATTATCTCTAAGTGATATAAGTTCTCCTGCTTTTTCAAACTGTATACAATTTTGAAAGTCTATGTCATCACCATTAACTAGCTTTTTAAGAGTTTTCCACATTTGTTCAGAGTTATTTCTGTATCTGTCGATTTTTTCAAAATAATATTGATCTTTTTTCCTTTTCAACACATTAACAACATCATTTCTCATTCTCTTGAATGTTTCCCAGTTATATTGTTTATCTGCATTTGGACAGTTTCTGAACGCTCTGTATGCCCGATCACGATGTTTGATTTTGCTGTAAACTTCATTATCAAACCATGGCAAATGACTGCTATGACTACAATTTTGTATTGGGGAAATATCATCAATAACTTCATTACAATTATTCAATATTTCTTGATAAAGAATTTCAACATCAGTAGAATTCAGTGATCATTCACATGATATCAAGTTGATTTTTATGAGATCCAAATTATTTTCACTGTTCGAGGAAAACGCGTTTAAATGAACATAACAAAAACTCATTAAAAAATTCACTTACTACCGAAATCGCGTATGTTCATATGAACCCGTTTTTCTTGAAAACGGTGAGATTTCGAGAACCTCAACTGCAGTACATTATTTGTTTGAAATAAAATTGTAAACCAGAAAAATGTGCAAAACAAACAAAAAACTTATTCTCAAAAAAGTTAAGGCTAGAAGAAACGCCGGAAAGTCGTACACCCAGCGTCCTCTACCGCATAATCTGACACTAACTGAACCATCTTATTCGGCGTTCTCTAAAACTCACGAGTACCAGACTTCAACGGAATTTCTGTAACAGCACAGGAGCTACAGCAACATTCCGATTAAAAAAAATTAAATTCAACGCCCTCTATCCCCGAAACGAAAGAAGATAGGACCATAGTTCATACAAAAAATCTGATTATCTTCATAAAACCTACCGTCCCCTGCATTTACGGGATATCTTTCGGAAACAACCTGTATAGGATACTTTGTATGTATGATGCTTCGACTAGGACAGATTTCTGAATACCACACTCTGCGCAGTGGGGTGAGGAGGAGTAAGTGGTTGAACGTAAGAACATGTTGAAGAGTCATTGTTGTACCTTTAAGTAAAGCTATTAAGCTACAAAAAGTTTGTGAACCAATTATCAGTTAAATAAATATATTTTCAAAAACTTTAATGGTCTGGGGAAACATGTGAATTGATCTTTTATTTCGTCAACTATAAAAGACAGTCCACTGTTCAAATTCGAACATTTTGGTCCTTCGATTCCTATTATCGAGCCAGTTAAGCCGGCGTATCAAGAAAGAGTGAAGCAGCAAGGCAGACAAATCCATTCAGGGAAATGAGTAGCACATGGCTCCTCGCCAAAGCAAACAAGCCGACAATCTATGTATCCTATGTTGTCCGTTACTCTACATTCAAAACAAATGGTTGTAGAAAATTTGGCATTCATAGTCTCCTCATTTATACCAGATACAGGAATATTTGCCCTCTGTTGAGTAATACCCAACCGTTTTGTGCAAGCCTCAGTAATAAAATGAGATTGAGAACCGCTATTCAATGATGCTTTACAATTTATTAATTTTCCTTGCTTACCTTCATTTTGAACAAGAGCAGTTGATGAAAGTGTTTGACTTTGAGTCGGATATTGCGAACTCAGATTTGCAGTAATTTGTGAGGTGCTAGCTTTCTGATTCATTACCTCATCAATGTGTATCAAAGAATAATGTTGCTCATTGCTACCAACATTGGAATTACTTGCAGTGTGATTGCCATGAAAACAGTTTAGACATAAGCCTTTAGATTTTATTAATCGTCTACATTCTGAAATAGACAATACTAACAATTCTCGCAGTAATAAATTGGATGAGGATTATAACGAATTTGGTCACGAAGATTACTTTTCAGTTGATACATGTGTTACGTTTTTGAGAAATCCTTCTTCGAATCGATTGTTCCGATGACTGTGTTGAACAGATCGAGAGAGTGGTTCACTTTGTTCTGAATATTTGTTTAATAACTTGGATCTTCGTCTCACATCCGTGAAGTTGATGAATCTAGCTTTCTTGCCATTAAGAATATAATTAATGTTTCCCAATTATTTTGATTGATCAATTCTAGAGCTCCAGTATGTTTGAATAATCCATCTACTGAGTGATGTGAGTCACTATTATTTTCCTGATTTTTTAATGGGAGCTCACATAATTTTTGCATATGGTTTGCTCCTATATAATATCAGATTTTGAGCACCATTTCTAGCGATTCTAATACTACAGTGGCCTCTCCGCTTAATGCAGATTTTAAGTAGTGGAATTTGCTTGATTAGCTAATTGAATTATTTTCATGAATTGAGTTTTTGAATGTAGAATGGAATGGAAGCCATTTATCAAATTCGCCATTGAAATTAGGTATGAGAACTTAGCAAGCGAATAGATTTTGTTTGTGGAACCATTACTGTACTACTTTGTTGATTATTCGAATATGATTGCATTACTGATTTGATATCGGATACAAGAGCATAATAATTGTTTTCGAACAAATTTGCTTCTTTACAATTAGCCTTTGTAGGATCTAAATCCTCAATTGCCAATTCAATTTTTTCATATTCATAAATGGGAACATGGAATTGTCTGATCGTTTCGCAAGCTCAACCACTCTGTCTTAATTGGAATTAAAAAACGCTTGTAGTTTTGCTGCTTTCGATTTTAATTGTGATCTCTCACTCATTAGTTGATCAATGGTTAACAACTGTGATTGAGCATTATTCAATTTGCTAGTTGAATTATTCAGTGTGAATGTATGTTATTAACTTGATGTTTTCAATTAGGATGTTTGGAAGATTCTGGGAGATGAACGGGATAGATCGGAGACTCACCTCTTGATGTCCGTATTTGTTTGTGTTGTCCGTATTTGGGCTTCAATGTCTGCTACTTGAACTTGATTACCAATGCATCACTGTATCGCTAAAATATTTCTGCCTTTCCACGTAATGTGTTGGGATCTTACACGAAGGAACTGTTTCAATAATAGACAGTTGTTGTTGAATATTCTTGAATAAATTTAATTCTCACACTTAACAATATAATAATCACAAACTATACAATAATGAACGAGTATATGTTTGTCTATCTGCTGGAATGTTGCATAATGTTATACAAATTGAATCTTGGATTCTGGTCTTGAACTTCATCCCCTTTTGATAGTATTTCTTCTCCAGAAAGTTATGGAAGAGGTGGAGGACCTTGCATGTTTTTGTTCAGATACGGGGGTTGTCGAAGCGGTGGTTGATAAATTCCCATAATTTGCTAGACAATGGATCAATAGACTGTTGACCAGCTGGGTTACAGATGTTGTGCCGTTTACTGAGATCGAAATTCTTAGTCATGAAGTGGGTAGCTGGTGATATATGCCATAATAAACTTAGATAGTAGAAATAGATATGGACGTAACAGTTGTAAGCTGAAATCAGATATTTCAGCCTGTGAAAAATCCCAAGAACATTGGTACATATCCCATATCAGACGAATAAATATTTTATGTAGGGGACAAGATCTGATTTTGATTTCTTTGACGATTACAATACTTTCCCTATTCTAGAGTCGCTAGATAGTGAATGAAAACTAATTTGATGTACTTGATTTTTAGATACCATATTGCAAAACACGTTATTGAAAATGCCATTGAGAAAAGCAACGAGCATGCTATCAAGAATTGATTCCGTCATAAAAAAGCCAGAAAATCATGAGTAGGTTCAAATGACGAATGAAATTTGAGATTGTTAAAAAATTAATAGAGATTTTCATTACATGTCTGCTCTTTTGTTTGAGATGCACAGATGATATTTTTATTGTCATGCTCAGTACATTTTTATTCATGTAGTATCATATATAACAATTAGGATATATTAGGTTATCAAAAATATTTCTTTGATCATGTCCTGATCCTATCCTATGGTTATTCATAAGGTTTTTCATGGCATGACCTGAGTTTCTAGGAAATTATGCTATTCATTCATCCATAGCATAGCCATAGCTTCGCTTCACGATATCCTGATTATATCCAGACACTATTCTAAGATTCTTCAACAAACTTGCCTTGGGATATCACGAAGATGGAAGAAAATGTGTCATCTGGATGTCCCTAGCAAATCCCTGACAGATTACAGAATATCTCATGATTATTAGGAATACCTAGAAATCACATACCCATTGCATGTCCCATAGATAACATTTTGCTCATTGAGTATGGAATCGTGGTAAAATAGGTAAATCATCAATGTCCATTTTAAATCAGTCTATCTCCGTCCTCGATATTGAGCTATAATGACAATTTGATTTTGGTGTATTTCATATTAAAATCTGACACTAGCAATGGGAGAAATGAGTTATATATAAACAGATCGAAATGCGTAAGTAACAGTGCTTGTAATATAAATATTCCTTTCAATCTCTATTACTTAATTTTTTAGAGGTTTGTCGTGACAATTATCTTAACATTCCGTTTTTCTGAATAATAAGGTAATGATATAAATATGAAAAATATCGATCTTTCATTGAAAATTATCCTATATCATAATCATTCAAGGAACAGCGTCTTACGTTATGGAGAATTATTCATGATGGATGATGCGAATATCTTGTTGGCCGTCATTCATTCGAATTGTACACTTCTCATGCGAAGGCGTGAATTACGTCAATTAATGTTGTTCAAAACAAAATTTGACATACATTCGCTAGCTGATTTGAAACTTCCCCACAATTCGATTGAAATTTCATTCAATCAAAAATGTGTTCATCGGAGTAGTTTATTGTATTGATTGCTAAGGTCTATCGGGAGCTAGAGTTGATTTTAGCACAAACAAATTTCAATTCCAGTTATTTCTGTGTTAAACTCGAGTTATTATACATTATTTTTCCAGTAATTTCAGAAACAAAAAACATGAAACACTTGCAGTTGATAACTTAGGTACAGGTGATATGCGAAAAAGTAATTTTGGCTGATATTCGTAATAACTTCAAAAAACCCATATATTCACAAACTTCTGAAAGCACTATATTATCCAACTTATTGGACATTATTCAAAGGGGCTGAACTAGTCTCAATGTAATTTCTCATACAATATATGGAATATAAACAGTGGAGGATCAGTTCATAAATTGATAATACAGTTTCAAACTACAATTAATTAATCAAGCGAGTTTATGGAATTCCTTATTCAATTTTCTGTTGAAGACTCATCGGTACATATTACCATAGTTCGTATTCTACTTATGATTGCATAGAACATTTTCTGAGAGGTAGACAGGAAACGTTATTCAACATAAACTAGTTTTACCATTCATTTTAACGTGAGACTCATTGATCAAATCTCAATAATTAATAATAATGGAACATAAATACTACTCATAACCTATTTCACATTGACTACTCCGGCGACTACGACCGATTTATATTTTTGTATGATCGACGGATGTAAAAAATTGTATACCTTTCACAATTTACACATCACACAACGAAAATGTATGAAGAATTGCAGTTCTAGAATGGATGGCTTCAGTAGTTTCAAAGTTTGATTCTATCAAAATTTTGATTCACAAGTTAATTTAATAAATCTACAATTCATATCGGTAACTGTAACGTGTTGTTTGTAAAAATCAAATATACCTGGTTTGGTGAGGTTGTAAAAGTTACAAAGTCATTTTTAGTTATCGTAAACAACGTATTCTAATAATTATCACAATAATATCAAAAACAAATTTATATAATATACAATATGGAATATGATTAAATAATCTGCCAACTAATTAATTTATTTAGAACAGGGGTCTCCGATCTTTACAGCCTTAGGGCCATAAAGTTTACTCCAGTAAGTTCCATGGGCCAAAACTGTTTTAATTTTGCTGCCATCAGGTATCTCTGAAATCTGAATAAATTGCCGAGAACGCGCCCTGAGCGAGCATACGCTTGCTAAATTCGCTAGTTCAATTAATATTGTGTAATAAATGTACTTCATTGTTACCACCGCGACACTTGATGACACCTAGTGGTCACACGCGGTAGCACCCTTCATCTCTAACGGATAGCGCTAGTAGTACTTTCGGAAGCGCAGTAACAATTGAACATTCGCGAATATTTTCGTTGTTCCGGGACAGTTCTGGTGTATTTCACTCAATTCTAGATTGCAGTAGTTATAGTATTGAAAGGCTAGCGACGCGATCGCGAGTCAATCTACCTAGGGAAGGCAAAAGAGGAGAAATTGTCTGTTTAGTCGCGGAAACGAAGCACTGAAGTTCGAAAAATTTGAACAGTAAGACGGATTCGATTCGTTAGAGCTTCAGAAAACTTAGTGACCTAAATTGATTCATAAGAAATTAAAAATATGCAATTTGCATGAATAAAATGCATTTTATAATTGCATTTCAGATTGACCGTAAATACTAAATTCACAATTCGGTTGATAGTGATGAAAATGATTCCAAACTCGTCACTCGGGGATTTTGGTGACGCCGAACACGAATATCGCGACAGAATTGGTAACCGAGGTACCTGGTACCTAAGGTGAACGGTATCCTCGTCGTCTCCTGGAGTTTTCACGAAATTCGTTATATAATCAGTCCAAACTAGTTACTCAGGGGGTTTTTGGTGTCGCTGAACACGAATATCGCGACAGAATTGGTCTTCGAAGTACCTGGTGCCCATAGTGAATGATATCCTCCTTGCCTCCATGAAGAAAATACACGTGCACGGTATGAATATAGGGTACGCACAGTGTAGAAGAAGACGGAGAACTTCTAACATGCAGCCTTTCACGGAGAGCTTACATTTGTAATAATCCGGGGGATTATTTTTTTTTCACGATTGAATCAAAGTAGCGTAAGCATGAGAAAACTCCCGAAAATTAAGCCACTCTAAGTAAACCAGGAATACTGGACACATGAGAGTACAACTCGAATCATTCAGTAGCGTGTAGTTCCGTCCTTATGGGCATTTCAAAACCTAAAATTCTAAATCCCTGACAGGAACAGACTATACATATACATTCTATATTCAACAATTAGAGTTTTATTCAGATTGAAATAATGAAATTCCTGTCTGGCGCCAGAGATACGCCATCTAATACCTTTTACAAGTTGTACGTGATTTTTAAGAATTAGAGCCTTCGAGGTGCTATTCCGCGGACCTTGCACTTTCTACGCAGACGGAGTTAATCACTTAGTCAGCAGGGTTTGGAGAAATCATTTTTTGTGGTCACTCACTGCCCCTCGATGTGGGAAAACAGGCAACTCTAAATACAGATTTGTGTATTAGTGCAAGGTGCAACGGGATACAACCAACTTCATTGGTCCGTTTGAATTTTATGTTAGCGAATTGGGAAGCCAATTTCGGGGGGGAGCCGAAGTATAAAAATGAAAACTCTTAGGAAAAAGGGCAGTTCCTTTGTCGTGTCTTGTTGGGTAAGCCTAGTTCCTTGTACATAAAGCTGAGTCTCTCTCAAAACCAGATCCATTAATTATTTTTTTTTTTTCCTTTTTTTTAATGATATTGTTAACTTAGTCTTTTGATTGTTTTTTTTTTGTTGAATTACAAAGTACAAGAATTCTATTTTTACAACCATATTTTTCTTTTGTCTATCACTCAAAGTAAATTAAATTCATTCGAACCAAATTTTATCATTCTTAAAGTTACTTTCAATTCACCTTATATCATTCCAGGTGTCATTTTCAAGAGACCTTACATTTAACTTCAATATCATTTGCTATTTAGTGAATATTGTTTGGTAACTAGAATCTATAATAACCTATAAAAGAAATTGTGGAGAACGTTATTAGTACTTGATGTTAGAAATCTATAGTAATTTGATATTTTGGAGAATTTATTGCCTTTAACGTTTAGATAATTTGATCTGGGTGCGAGAGAGAACTAGCTTCGTGGTGAAATTTATAAATTAACGAAAAGACGTCGCGTAATATATTCTGTGTAAGCCGTGAAGTGTAAGCTCAAGTGTCTAAGTTTACCCTGTGGATTAAGGATAAAATACTAAGTCAGGGTAAGTCTTTAGAGAAAGCGGCTTAGTCTGTGTTCAAGCCAAAAATTCTGAGGTCATCACCCCGGTAATTGTAAGCATTAATAGGGTATTTTGACTTGCTAGAAGCGTAGCGATCCATCTGCGAATTTCTCATATTTTATAGTGTATTTAGGGGACCTACTTAGGATAGGTATAATTGGAATCAGTGTTACCGTAATTGTAGGGTCAAAGATATAATTATTTGGGGAAAGCTCATTATTCAAAAGTTGCTACAAGGGTATTTATTATTATTATTATTTTGTATCTGGAAGTTCAAGGGGTCTAAAAACCCCTATTGAGACCCTGATCTTTAAGGACAGGGAGAGTTAGCCATCAGCGGCGAATTTGACAGAAAGTGTTTGAGTTCATCGGGAAAACTAGGGTTTCATTATATTGATTATTTTGTTGTATAAATCACTCGATCTACCGATACATAACGAACCAGGTAGCTGTGGATAAAAACAACAGGGGATTTATTTAGAGAGTCACCCTTCTGGGATCTCAATCTTACTATCAGTGGCCCCTCTGGTTCACTTTATAACCTTAGTTACTCCATCAGAGTGGTAGATCCATTTCAGAATTAAGGTTAGCCCCCAAAGAAACAACTCCCTGGCATCGTTACATCAGGCAAATCAATAATTCTCTGATTGATCGGCCTCCATAAAGTCTTATGCAATTTATTATATATTGTTTTTTATAAATTATTCAGATATCTAGCATCAAAATTGAATTGGCTTAATTTAAATTCATTGTTTGTTCTTGTTGGTTATATGACATATTTTTCCCTTTAAGTTTATATGTATGGGACTTAGTATATATACTTATATATACATCCGTGTAATCTTTATTGTTTTATTTTGTATACAATTAACTTTTCACCAATATACAACTTATACTGTTCTCATTGTTCTTCATTGATACACCATCCCTTAGATAGCGTTATAGTGGAAAAGAACAATCCTGTCGTGATTGTTATTCCGATCATAGTTAGCAACGTGAAGCTGTCATACTAGCCTAGTGTATAAATCGGCCAGGAAGGGCCCCGCTACTAAACTATTTATACCAAGTGCTACTGGAGAGGAACTCCTTCGAGTCTAGTTTCGTTCCCTGAACTATTCTCTGAAACATCTGTAAAAGGGGACTGGTGGCAGCTAATTTTAAACCATACTACCAACGACAGGGCACTTCTCGCAGTGTACCCTGCATTCTACTATCTCCGCAACCCTCGAGTTGCATAAAAGAGTAGCTATCATAGCAATAGTTACAATAAGGTTTTCACTCTCCGTAGCCTCATAGGATCCCATAGGGCTTTGACCTGAGGGAACAACAAGAATACATAACCTAGTAATATCTGAGCTGAATTTGGTTTACCTGGCTTGTGTGCAATAACCATATAAATAAGTTTATTCAATTGCTCCCAAATACCAGCCTTTCAGATTATTACACATTGTGTCTCCACCTCGCAAGACACCACAGACCCTATCCTCATGTATCGTAACACTGCTACCAACTGTAATAAAAGCACCGAATTCAAAAAAAAATAAGCTTCAGTGGATACATCTTGTGAGACTGGTCACCAGAATTTACACTTCCTGTACAACATTTGAGTGCATAATTTACAAGCATGAACAAAGATTCAGTAAAAATCATGTATAAATGACATTAATTTACGGAGACAACGAGGATACCGTTCACCCTGGGCACCAGGTACTTCGAAGGCCAATTCTGTCGCAATATTCGTGTTCAGCGACCCCAAAAACCCCCGAGTAACGAGTTTGGACTGATTATATAACGAATTTTCGGGAAACTCCAGGAGACGATGGGGATACCGTTCACTCTGGGCACCAGGTACCTCGGAAACCTATTCTGTCGCGATTTTCGTGTTCAGCGACCCCAAAAACTTCTAAGTAACGAGTTTGGAATCATTTTCATCAATATTAACCGAATTGTGAATTCAGTATTTACGGTCAATTCAAAATGCAATCATAAAATGCATATAATTTACGCAAATTGCATATTTTGAATTTCTTATAAATCAATTTAGGTCACTAAGTTTCCTGAAACTCTAACGAATCGAAAGCACAAATCCGTCTTACTTTTTTTAATGTTTCGTTTCCGCGACTATAGTTGTGATATAAGGTAGTACCCAACTGTTTAAAACGTGTTTCTGAGAGTTCAAAAGACAGCTTCTTGAGAGTACTTTGATTTGGCTTGTTGATTTTGTGCCATTTACTAGTAGGAGAAAAAGCGAAGGGTGGACAGTGAATGCAGAACATGCAAAGATCAATGGCACTTTCAATCAATATTCCGTCATTGAGTTCAGTAAGAAGGCACTATGTTTGATTTGCAATGAAACCATAGCCGTTCTCAAAGAATTTAACATTAGAGGTAATTATGGAACAAAACATGTTCATAATTACTCAAAATATACAGGAAGTTAGCAGACAGAAAGATTTGAAGCCTTGAAGCCCGGATTGAAGTCGCAGTAATTTTTGTTTACAAAACTCAATACTGAACAAGAGGCTGCAACTTGTGCCAGCTTCCGTGTGGCTCTTGGGATTGCGGAATGTGGAAAACCATTCATCGATGGAGGAATGATCGAAGAATGCGTAATTGCAGTAGCCGAAGAAATGTGCCTCGAAAAGGTAAATTTATTTAAGCTGTAAGTTTGTCGGCAAACAACATGGCTTGGAGATCAGATCCACTGAGCCGAATCACCGACAATTCCGCTAGCTTATTGAAGAGATTGGAGAAAATGACTTATCATATCATACTGCCGTACGCTGTCTTAGTCGCGTCCTTGGCACTATTTTGAACTTCGAGCAGTGATCGAATTTTTTTGAATCAAAAGCATCGCCATCTTACCGAATTACAAAATAGCGGATGGCTGTGGTAGTTAGTATTCTATGTCGATTCGACAAAACATATGAACGAACTGAATTTGAAATTGTAAGAAGAAAACCAACTTCTCCCAAACGAAATTAAGATTTTTCAAAATCCTTTCGAGATTGACCAGTTTTACCCTTGTACATTTTGATAATTTGCATAAATTTGCTCGAAGGCTGTTTCATGTTTTTGGTACTACCTACTTGTGTGGGAAAACATTATCCAGAATGAAGTACACAAAGAATGTTTACAGATTTGAGTTAACCGATGAGCATCTTAAATCTCTTTCAATAATTGGTACAAGTAAAATTGATCTACAAATACAAACTACTGTCAGTGGAAAATCACGATCACATAAATCTCATTATTATTTTATATGTTGTAATGTTTATATGTTTATGTGTTTATATGTTATACCTAATGTTTATAATGTTAGTGGGATTAATTTCAATTATTTGTTATTATGCTTGAGTTGAATTTCCTGCGTATTATACTTGTCATTAAATTTTACCTAGCTAGTGAATAAAACCGAGTTATTAACATTCTGTGTCTTTTTATCCAACAATAACAACAATAAGCCATTAACTGTCGCAGGCCGGATTGATGACACAGACAGGCCCTAGTGTGGGGACCCCTGATTTAGACCAAAAGATTTTTTTTTATTAAGCGTTCTCAGAAATATGGATGAAAAAACACGTTGTGAATAACTGAATTTCAAAGTGGCTCAATTAGATCACGTGTAGGCGTGTAGCAAGCAAAATTACCAATATCACCAATACCTTACTTTCTGCCTTCTTGATTAAGGAAATACATGAATAAAGAATATGTACCTTATCCAAAATTTATAGCGGCATGATATCAACTGCAATCCTAGTTGGCGATGACACAAACGGATACGTCGGTATTTCGTAAATTCGATTCTCTCAATTCCAGACGTTCTGGTATTGGGAGAAGTATTATACTGAGCAGGATCATAAATATGTATGAATATTTCCTATAAGGAATAGTTTGAATCGTTAGATTCTTCAACGTTACTATATGTTTAGTTTGAACAACCATTAGAGTAGTACAGAATATCTTGTTATTTATATTCGATATAATTGACTTTATGAATATTCCTGACTAATTTAAAAATGTCTGATGAAAAATTATCAAAGAATGTTCATCGGATGAGTATGTGAGTTTAAATTGGAAGGCATATTCAATTCCTAGGAGATGTTCCTTTAAATTCTTCATTATAGCTCACAAATATGAAACGAAAAAACAATATGATTTCGTAAATGACATAAAATGAAGACATTATCAATCAGTAAGTTATTCGTTCATTTCGATAAAATAGGAATACTTTTATTGACTACGAAAATAATTATTATATCTCCATCACATTATTGGTGATATCTCCAGAAATCTATCCAACTGGATTCCTTCCAATATTGGTATATATCTGAAAAGTCGCTAGGCATCTTGGAAGACAAGTTCCGCAATTTGAATTGTGTCATATATAATTCGGTTATAATTGGAAAACTAATTATTCTTATAAAAGGATTCTGTGGAAAATTATGTACCAATGAATAATCTATGGAACAATTTCGAGCACAAAACACTTTCACAATGTTTTTCTAATCCCTAGTTGTGACCCTAGATTCTTGTAAGCACTATATAGTCGAGGAAATGAAGCATTGAACCTGGGAAAGTTGGCGCAGTTGGATGGATTGAGATGTGATTCTTAGCATTCGATTCAGAAAGTGATTTAGAAACTTTGTCCGGTATTTTTGTTTTGAGAAAAAAAATTTGTTGCACACGAATGTGATATTCAAAGAATTCGACGAAATTGATGAAAAAATTATTTTTAATGTTTGTCAACTGTTCGAAAGGCTATATTAAGGTTGCTAGTGATGATAACGACATGAAAAACTCTTCTGCAATACCTGGTAAACCCTGCGTCCATTTAACGACGTCATCTTTCAGGAATTTGCTAATTTTTCTTCATAAAAGTTAACAAATTCTAGCTCTCGGGGGTTTTTAAAGTCGCCGATCACGACTGTGACACTCACAGAAGAGTATTTTCATGTTGTTATCATCACTAGCAACTTTCATATCACCTTTCGAACAGTTGACAAACATTAAAAATGATTTTTTCATTAATTTCGTCGATATCCAGGACGTCAGGACGCTAGTATACCCGGGGAGGGCCAAGGCGACCTCAGGGAATTTTTTAAATATCATATTCGTGTTCAGCGACCCCAAAAACTCCCGAGAAACCAATTCGAGTCAGTTTTTTCATTCACCTCAAAAAGTGCATTTAGAAAAATGCATTTTTTGGCTGTAGAAATGCAACAATTTTTTTCCGCAAAACAGAAATACCGGACAAAGTTTCTAAATCACTTTCTGAATCGAATAAAGAAAACCGCATCTCAATCCATCCAACTGCGCCAACTTTCCCAGATTTGGCCTATTTTAGTGCTTTATTTCCTCGACCAATAGTGGGAAAGAGTGTTTCTGAACTTAGGTACTATATCTAATTGTTGACTAGAAAGTGTTGATAGGTTATTCGCAGAAATAGTGTTGATGTACTTATAAACTAATAACTTCCATACTGCACCAACTGCATATTTGGCAATTCAGGACTGTTGTTGAAAAAAGGAAGGAACTTTGTCAAGTGCCAACTTTGAGATGCTTCCTATTCGCATAAAATTATTGGTATGTCACTAGGCTAGATTTTGCCGTAAAAATTTTGTTTTTAATACTAGTATTGATTTGCAAGAAATTTCAACATTTGCCAGGTCACAAATAGTTATTGAAACGGGACATTCTCAAAGACACCGCCTTAGGTGGTATAGTGGTTAGTATGGTTTTCATTATTTCCGGCAACCCGGTCTCGTATACGGGTCATGGCTGAGTTATTTCCGATCCTCATTGTAAAGGAGGCGATGATATTCATTGGGCAAAATTTTATCTAACCATGGCTGATTTCGGATGGGAATTGAAACAGTAGGTCCAGTGTGCTTTACGGTGTCACTCAAGTTAGAGACACTAACCTGCAATTCGACAAAATGTTCAGGTAGGGGTGAACTTGCCTCCTCACGTCGGGATTAGCAATAAATGATGAGATAGAATAGAAATTATCAAAGATCACGGTCGTACATACAGGTCTGGCGACTCGTATGTTTGACATGAGCCTCTTACGCGTCGCCAAACTCGTAGTCCCTCGCTCAGCCACTAGGTAGCGCTTGAATCGGTAAAACTTTTTCTCTCCGGAATCACAAACATTGCTACTAAGTATTCTGATTTGAGAGAGGAATAGATTTGTTACTCTTGTCAAAATGTATTACTCACCTTAAAAATATCTTCCCCGATCTCGTTATACATGAAGCACACAAAAAACCTCGTCAAAACCTCTATCCGGAATAGCAAGCATCCACTTTTAACGCATTTCCGCATCTTTCGGCACTTTAGAAACAGAAGTTTGTTGCTTCACACTTTTGTACTCCGTTTTGCATTCCGGCACAATGCACGGTTTCGTAATTTGTTTCTAAAAACGCAGGTATTCCTTGTGTTCACAAGTCAACTGACAGTGGTCAGAGAATATTCCTACGTGACGACTTTTGGTACTAGGCGACAGTCGACGCTTAGCGGACTTATTTCTCACATAAGAAACAGCCCCGAGTTTCCAGACTTGTATGTACGACCGTTTCAAAGACAGATTGCTGAAATTGTTGGAATCAACCAAAGTTATGTAGGTATTAATAACTTCCCGATGATATTTAGAATTCAAAAATTGCCCAGGAGAACCTCACTATAGCATTACAACCTCTAATCGGGATTGTATTATAGTTCAATTAGCCTTTTAGACATTCGAGAAAATTAGGCAACAATTTCGGGAGGAACATTCAATTCTATTGATCGAACCATTGGAGATGACTTCAGGAAGCCAGTTTGAGGAGCTGTAGACCAACAAAACTTTCGAACCTATGATAACAAGGTTACTCGTTCAAATAAGTGCCACCAAAAGTGGGATTTTTCTCAGATGAAACTAGAGTCGAATACATGTTTGGCCAGTTCCAGGACTTGAATCTAGGTCTGCTCACCACAGAGAAGTTATCCCATTTCAAGGTGGCAGAGGAATATCTTGGGAGGCATAATTTGGAATAATTGAACGCTTCCTACTCCAATCCTTGCCAACAAGACTGGTACATAGATTCAGTATTGAACCATATTCTTCATTCATGGCGGTGGTGAAAAATGTTGTTTCTGGACGACAACTCAACTTCCTATAGCGTTTAACCGATGGTTGAGTTTATGGAAAACGAGAAGATTGTTTCATTAACATTGTTCACTTGCGTTTTCGGATCTAATTTCATTCGAAATCAAATGAGACATGTTGAAAAAAAAATTCATGTACAATATAGGGGCTATTCGAACGAGATTTGTGGTGAAAGTGTTCCTCGAAGGATAGCAACTTGCTTAGGAGCCAGAACTCACTGACTTCGTATCCATAGAAAAAAAACTGCATCATTGAAATTGGTGAAAATATTGATTATTTTGAAGGACCTGAAGCTCACCTGCATTATGTTATCTAATCTAAGAAATTAAATAATTCTCTTTTTTGGAACTCCTTTTGTGGTAACTTGATTCAAAATCCTGTAATTTTTGCAGATTGGCAATATCAACTTTACGCGATTTCTTCTATCCTCCATTTAGTTGAATAATAATTATAAGGGGGTATACAATGTTTGATTCTTAAGCATGTTTATTGTGGAAAATATGAGGTAATGCAATATGATTAAGGAAGAGTTCATTTCATCAAAACGTCTGTAGTTGCAGTCTCATGGAAGCCTCATTCAGATACAGTTTTCAGTCAACCATCTGTTCCAAGACGACGTACCTAGATCCTCTCATTCCGCCTACTCTCATGGATATGAAATTTCAGTTGCAGAGAATTTCCAGAAATACAATATTTCGGGGATGGAATATGATAATAAAATTCTCATTCCCGTATCCGAAATTGACAAAATTCATTTCGAAATGAATTATTGGATGTATTGGTTTAGTTGAGATCTAATTATATATAAGTTCTCGGCAAATAGGTCACACTAACACATATGCTTATTATTCTAGTATTTGCGTACGTTTCAGTCTCACGACCACCATGAGGAAACGTATTATGTCTAAAACTGGATTTCTTAAAACTAATTGTATCAGAACAAAGCGTCCTTATCGCACCAATTTCAATTAAAAATCCTCAAGTCTCCGAAACGAACAGGAACACGATTAATCGAAACTGTAATACCACATTAATATTTTCAGTATATGGATATGTATCAAGAATCCCCTGATCATCAATTTTCTTAAAATATACGAACTCGTGTCAAACAATGTCTGTATAAGACTGAAATCAAAGAATATAACGCTCGAACCAGATGTTACAGATTTATGAGGTAATAGGAAAAGTTTGTCAGACCTTATTAGGAATATTGCTATTTGAGCATTTTACCTAGAACATACTTAACATTATAAAGACGTATGTAGGAATTTGCGAGGGTCTTAATTAATTAAATAAGTATAAGTCTTACCTAATGACTGAATATCTGTTCTAGGATTTACAGAATTGGAGTCATGTTTTTTATGAATCATCTCCAGAATATATCTTATAATAATGAGTTTCCCTAGTTAAAATATTAACATTTCTGTGATCGAATTGATGGTTACAATCAAAGCAGTGCTTAGCAAAGGCGGTGGAATTCTGTGTTTATCGTACTATACTTATGGCCATTCTTTTTCTAAATATTGTTTAGAGATTCCTGTATAAGTCCCATCGCAATCTAAACAATTTTATTCGTATACTGTGTGGGTTTGTTTATCTTTAGGTCCTAAAGTTTTTAGATTTGAAAAATATTTCCCAACACAGGTAGTAGGTTTATGCACAACATTTATATCATACATTTTTAAACATTTCCTAATTTTCTCTGAGGTCTCCGGAATGTATGGTAAAGTTATAAAATCAGCTGTATTACCGTTTATGTCATTTATATATGATATTCATTATAGATTTTGTTTATCCTTTCTTTAATAATTGAAAAATGTTCTCAGTAAGCCATTCATTTCCAGTGTATTACGAACAATTCTGAAATTTTTGGGATGGTCCTTTGGGTGGTATAATTTGACCGCGCGATCTGTAGAGTTTTTTATAACACTTTTTTTATAACTTGTTGGGGCAACAGAATTGAAGTGAATAATTGGTTGAGACCAAACTTCTTTAGTAAACCACGAAGTTTTTATTTTTCCATCTGCATCATGCCTATTGTTCATATCTAGGAAACTTATGTTTTTTTCACTTCTGTTTCACAAGTAAATTGAAGTTTACAGTGGAAATTGTCAAATTTATTAATCACGTACAGAATCATTGGGAACACACATATGGCTATCATCTACATACCGTTTGGAGAATACGGGTTGAAAATCTAATGAATTTATTACAGATTCCTCTGGGCATTCTCATAAGCAAGTTATCAGTAGTAGCTGAAATAGGAGATTCCATTGCTGTACCGAATATTTGCCCAAAATATTGCTCACCGTATTGAAAATAAATGCATTCTAAACAAACCTTTACTGCATTTATAAATTCAGATTGAACTAGAGGTGTGTGGTCTTTAATCTCTGCTCAACTTTTTTTGATGCTACTCAATGCCATAAAATTCATTTACTGTTATACTGTTTTGATAAAATTTTTAATAAATTGTAGGTAGGCTATCCAATATTGAGATTTGATAGCATCAACGAATTTATGTTTTTGTCCATCAACTTAAACATGTGAAATCACTAAAATATCTTCTATTGTTTCCAGTTCCGCCCAGTATCTTAGACAGAGAAACGAGTTCCGACATGGTTGTGCTAGAATCTACAAACGTTAGTCTGACCTGCAAAGCTACGGGTTACCCGGAACCTTACGTCATGTGGCGAAGAGAAGACGGCGAAGACATCCGATACAATGGCGAGAATGGTAATTTTATATTTATGAAATTTTATTATAACTCATATTCCCTAAAATAAGTTTACCTTTACACCGCTTTTGCGACCTTTACATCCGAAGCATTTCACGAAATAGGATATCTTCTTCCGGTTCTTGATGTTTACGGAAATATAAAATTATGAAATACATTTACAAAAGCCTTTTTCTGTATGTATGTACGTATGAGCACATCACTCGTACAAAGGTAACGGTAGGCTTGAAAAGCATTATATTCTTTTGAAATCCCGGAATAAATTACATGATAATTGGAGAGGAAAATCAACTTGACGAAAACATTCGGATGTTTATTATAGATGTCTTATACCTTTGTGTCGGAAAATTTCAAGCGATGCTTTCGTTAACATTATAAAGGCCGTTTCATCTCAGCGTAAAACACATTGAGATAACCATTTCATAAAATAACGTTTTATTCTAGAATAGCACTTTCACCACATATCAGAAAATTGCTCAGTGGGAAATGTCGGTAACAACACGAAGTAATTGAATTTTCAAGTATTTAAATTCAGAAATAAATAATTTTACTAAAACATGCCCTAGCGTTCCAAGGAGTTGACTGGCATGGATGCGAAATCACTCGTGGGGCCTTCGTTAGAATACACTATAGAATTGTATTATAACGTATATTATAATGATAATTATGATAAATTACTTTCATTCTGTAGAAAGTAAAAAGAAAATACTTAACCTCTAACAAAAATAAAACAAAGAGAAAGACTTAAAAGAAAGTATAAACTTACTTATCGAATTTTAAACTACAAAGAAGAAATAGAAAAAATAATAATCTGATAGTCTGAAGTTTGTGACAGAGAACGTATATAGATTCATGCAAAAGTAAATAGAATACTTCACAAGCTGGAATATACAGCCGACTATATTTTTTGTAGGTTCAGTAGCGTCGATTTAAGTTTTCTCTTGAGGAAACCTTCTGAACTTATTTTGGATGCAGAATTGTATATTTCAACTGAATTGTAGATGAAACATCTATTGGACCAAGGTAGACGAAGTTTAGGCAAGTCTAAATTGTAAGTATGACGTATGCAGCGGTCATGCAAACTTCCTCTATATATCAGTCTACTTTTGAGGTACAGGGGAGTGAAGGTGTAAAGTACAGGAACGACCAACGAGCTCATATGATATGTGAACAAATTTTCGATCCTGAGCCAGCCTAGATTGTGAATTTTAGCTGATACTCTTGTCATATCTACGGAGACCAAAAACCAATCTACAACAATAGTTTTGAATTTTTTGAAGGCGATATTCAGTAGTTTTGGAGCAAGCAAGGGAAATACAAAACTAAGCCGTAGTTAAGGATAGATAACACAAAATATTCAGAAACTTTTTTCATCAATTTGAGTGGGACGTTTTAACCAATAATGTTATACAGGGTGTGAATAAATAACTGCAAAAAAATTCAGACGGTGATTCCTTGTTAAAAAATAAGGTGGGTCTTCCATATAAAATTTTTCTCTAACTCACTTCGTTTTCGAGATACAGGGTGTTGAAATTGGAAAAAAAAATTTGTTTTTTGCGAATATCTCCGGAACCGTTCATCGTACAGGAAACAGCTTTCGTAATCAATCTCTACTCATAGTAAGCTATGTTTTGTGCGATAGAAAAAAAATTTTCTTATTCATAATTGGTGAAGAATTTGAAGGGGTAGTTGTTGTTTCTCTCCCCAACGTCTACGTCACTTAAGAACGGTACGGTTTTGAGATGCTTATTTGAACCGCCAATGTTTTCTACACAAAAAAGGTACTCCTGGTTATAAGCTCTAAGGTTAACCGCTTTCGAGAAAAATCAACTTTTATGTTGAAAAACATTCTCAATTCTTTGAAATAAAATTTATTTTCTACCAATTAAACGGAATTTCTTTACACGAGTAACAAAACCAAAAATTGACTATGTTTTCCAACATAAAAGTCTATTTCTCTCGACAACGGTTAACTTTAGAGCTTATAACCAATGGTACCTTTTTTGTGTAAAAAACATTGGCGGTTCAAACGGGCATCTCAAAAGCGTACTTTTTCTATTGGCGTGAAAGTTGGGAAGGAAAACAAACACTACCCCTTCGAAATCTTCACCAATTATGAATAAAAAAAAATTTTTATCGCACAAAACATAGCTTACTATGAGTAGAGATTGGTTACAAAAGCTGTTTTATTCACACCTTGTATACTCCTCGAAGCATTGGCAGTAAAATATCACTCCAATATTCCTAGCGCTATTTGAAGCTTTTAAAAACTGGCTCCGAATCTTAAGCCGCATATCAGTATCTTCCTTCACTTCAACCATCAGACCAGAATTAAAGATAATATTATGGCAGCATTAATAATAATGTATTATAATTATTCAAGATAAATGATAATATAGTAGTATATTGCATTAACAGAAACCAAAATCGTAAAATAATTTTGCAATAATTGTAAAATTGTCGATAATTATTAATAAAACCTTTTTGTTTGGTTTGCTTGGCAAATGTCGATATTCTGCTAGTGTCTAACTTTCCGGCAACATACCGTTTTCAATCGCTAGTATAATTATTACTAAGTTGATTCGCCGACTTTGAGACAAAGTACTCTCTTAAGTTAGTTTAGTCCTAAGAGGTCGTTTTTCAGATTAAGACCAATCTCGAGACGGAACGAGATATGAACTTGAAAATTAATTACACATAACTAATTAGTATGAGTGAAGACTCAGTTTTGGTACCAATGGAATGTTTATTATCTATAGAGCAACATGTAATACTGAACATGCAAAAAATATAATATAATAAAGATTCTTGACCCACGTATGAATTAATACAAAATTCTCGGGAAATAGGTCACATTAACACATATATTTTTATTTTTACCCTCGTCTTTACGTACGTTTCGGTCTCACGACCATCATCAGAAGACTTATTAATACAATAACCTGATTACTTAGAAATACTGTAATAACACAAAGCGTCCTTATCGCACAAATTTCGTTTAAATGCCAACGTCGCGAAACGAACGGAAACATGAAAACGGAACTATAACACAGCAATGTTGCAGCGTAAAAATTAAAAATCCACTATTAAGTAGAATCATCAATAAATACGAACACATTTCATAAATGTCTGCGAGAGACTAACAGACAAAGAGTTCTATCCTCTTAGCTAACAGAACGAGACCATCTCAAGTGTTCATTTAAGCGCCAGATGTCATAATTTATTAGGTGATAAAAGAAGGTCTCTGGCCTCTGAGAAATACTTTAGACAATTCTACCTAAAGTGAACTTTTACATTATAAGGACCTAAGTAGGAATTTGCAAGAATATTAATTAATTAAATTAGTATAAATATGACTTAGTGTTTGAACGTCACTCCTATGATTAACAGACTTGGAGTCACGTTTTATATGAATCATCTCCAGAATAGATCTTTTATAATAATTGGTTTCCTTAGTTAAAATATTAACATTCTTGTAATCAAATTGATGGTTATAATCAAAGCAATGTTTAGCAAGCGCGGTGGAATTTTCTAAGTTTTTGTTTCTTGTGCTATACTTATGGCCATACATTCTTTTTTGTAAATATTGTTTAGAGTATCTAAACAATTTAATTTGTATACTGTGTGGGTTTGTTTATCTTTAGGAATTACAGGTTTTAGATTTGAGAAATATTTCCCAACACAGTTAGTAGGTTTATGCGCTACGTTTATATCATACTTTTTCAAACATTTCTTAATTTTCTCTGAGGTCTCCGGAATGTATGGTAAAGTTATATAATTGTCTGAATTACCTTTTACGTTATTTTTATATGACGATCCATTATAAATTTTGTTTATTCTCTCTTTAATAATAGGATTGAAAAAAGTTTTTGGGTAGCCATTCAATTCCAGTGTATTACGAACAATTTTTAGATTTTTGGGACGGTCCTCTGGGTGGGACAATTTAACCGCGCGGTCTGTAAGACTGTTTATGACGCTTTTTTTATAACAAGTTGGTGCAACGGAATTGAAGTGAAGATAGCGTTGAGACCAAACTTCTTTAGTAAACCACGAAGTTTTTATTTCTCCATCTGCATCATGCCTAATGTTCATATCTAAGAAATTTATGTTTTTGTTAACTTCTATTTCACAGGTAAATTGAAGTTTACAGTGGAAATTGTTAAATTTATTAATCACGTATTGAATTTTGTCATTGGGAACACACATAAGGCAATCATCTACATACCGTTTAAAAAATACGGGCCGAAAATCTAATGAACTTATAACAGATTCCTCCAGGCATTCCATAACGAGGTTAGCAATGGTAGCAGAAATAGGAGATCCCATTGCTGTGCCGAATATTTGTCCAAAATATTGTTCACCGTACTGAAAATAAGTGCATTCTAAACAAAACTTCACAGCATTTATAAATTCCGATTGATCTAGAGGTGTGTGGTTTTTAATCTCTGCCCAACGTTTTTTGATGCTATTCAATGCCAAATCGACTGGTATATTTGTAAATAAAGAAACAACGTCTAAGGAAATTAGTTGATGGTTTACGGGTACGGATTGATTTTTTATAAATTCATTAAAATGCCATGAGTCTTTCACATAAAATTCATTATTTCCTATTATATTATTGATCGATTTTGATAAAAATTTTGATAAATTGTAAGTAGGCGCTCCTATATTACTAATAATGGGTCTTAGAGGTATATCAATTTTATGTAGTTTTGGAAGCCCATAGATATAAGGTGCTAGCCCATTATGGCAAATTAATTTATTTTTCAATTCAATAGGGATTATCTTATTTTTGTGCCAATTATTTATCAATTTATTCAAGTTATTTTGTATTGATAAAGTAGGATCAGATTTTAATTTTTTATAAGTTGTTTCATCATTTAAAAGGTTTTCTATTTTATTTTCATAGTCATTTCTATGCATTATGACGGTTTTATTACATTTATCCGCGTTCAAAACTAAAATTTCAGGGTTAGCATTTAAGAACTCTTTTGTTATTTTTGTATGATAGTTAAGACGATTCTTTGCAGTACCTACTTCTGCTTTCTGTTTGTTCTTCTTGTTTGTCAAGATGTTACAAATTTTGTTTCTAATTTCATTCTTTTCTTCTAAATTTTTATTCCTGATTCCACATTCTAAATTTGCAATTATATTGTCGATAGGCAGTTTTTTGTTATCAGGCAATGCAAATTTCGGACCTAAGCTTAACGTATGCTGCACCTCATCCGGAATTTTTGTTTCGGTTAGATTTTTCAACCATTGTTCATTGATATTTTGTTTTTCATAAGCTATGCCTTTCATTAAATTATTTATCTTTTTAGATTGTATGGCTTTTATTTTGTTGAAATTTTTTTCGAAATTATTTTGTTGATTTTGAAAAAATTGCGAGATAAAGTTGCTATCAAAGTTTAAATAACAGGATTGTTTATTGCGTTTAATTTTGTTTTCAACCTCTGTTACATTCGCGCATGCTTCTTTAATGCATAAATTTAAACAGCTTTTATGAAGCGAATTTAATAATTTTGTGTAAGCCTTCTTATTTTGCAACCTGCTAAACATATTCTCCTTTGATTTAGATATAATAAAATTTGGGAAAACTTGCAAACTCCTACATCTTACCAGAAATATTCTGCGATTCTTCTCTTTTGCTAATATCTTCATTAATTTTCCGTATTCCTTCAAATCTCCAGGATAGGTGGTTGTTCCTTCCATATTAAGGCTTATATCCCAGCCAAAATTATAATAAAGATTCTTGACCCAAGTATGAATTAATACAAAATTCTCGGGAAATAGGTCACATTAACACATATATTTTTATTTTTACCCTCGTCTTTACGTACGTTTCGGTCTCACGACCATCATCAGAAGACTTATTAATACAATAACCTGATTACTTAGAAATACTGTAATAACACAAAGCGTCCTTATCGCACAAATTTCGTTTAAATGCCAACTTCGCGAAACGAACGGAAACATGAAAACGGAACTATAACACAGCAATGTTGCAGCGTAAAAATTAAAAATCCACTATTAAGTAGAATCATCAATAAATACGAACACATTTCATAAATGTCTGCGAGAGACTAACAGACAAAGAGTTCTATCCTCTTAGCTAACAGAACGAGACCATCTCAAGTGTTCATTTAAGCGCCAGATGTCATAATTTATTAGGTGATAAAAGAAGGTCTCTGGCCTCTGAGAAATACTTTAGACAATTCTACCTAAAGTGAACTTTTACATTATAAGGACGTAAGTAGGAATTTGCAAGAATATTAATTAATTAAATTAGTATAAATATGACTTAGTGTTTGAACGTCACTCCTATGATTAACAGACTTGGAGTCACGTTTTATATGAATCATCTCCAGAATAGATCTTTTATAATAATTGGTTTCCTTAGTTAAAATATTAACATTCTTGTAATCAAATTGATGGTTATAATCAAAGCAATGTTTAGCAAGCGTCCCAGAGGACCGTCCCAAAAATCTAAAAATTGTTCGTAATACACTGGAATTGAATGGCTACCCAAAAACTTTTTTCAATCCTATTATTAAAGAGAGAATAAACAAAATTTATAATGGATCGTCATATAAAAATAACGTAAAAGGTAATTCAGACAATTATATAACTTTACCATACATTCCGGAGACCTCAGAGAAAATTAAGAAATGTTTGAAAAAGTATGATATAAACGTAGCGCATAAACCTACTAACTGTGTTGTGAAATATTTCTCAAATCTAAAACCTGTAATTCCTAAAGATAAACAAACCCACACAGTATACAAATTAAATTGTTTAGATTGTGATGGGACCTGTACTGGTATCTCTAAACAATATTTACAAAAAAGAATGTATGGCCATAAGTATAGCACAAGAAACAAAAACTTAGAAAATTCCACCGCGCTTGCTAAACATTGCTTTGATTATAACCATCAATTTGATTACAAGAATGTTAATATTTTAACTAAGGAAACCAATTATTATAAAAGATCTATTCTGGAGATGATTCATATAAAACGTGACTCCAAGTCTGTTAATCATAGGAGTGACGTTCAAACACTAAGTCATATTTATACTAATTTAATTAATTAATATTCTTGCAAATTCCTACTTACGTCCTTATAATGTAAAGTTCACTTTAGGTAGAATTGTCTAAAGTATTTCTCAGAGGCCAGAGACCTTCTTTTATCACCTAATAAATTATGACATCTGGCGCTTAAATGAACACTTGAGATGGTCTCGTTCTGTTAGCTAAGAGGATAGAACTCTTTGTCTGTTAGTCTCTCGCAGACATTTATGAAATGTGTTCGTATTTATTGATGATTCTACTTAATAGTGGATTTTTAATTTTTACGCTGCAACATTGCTGTGTTATAGTTCCGTTTTCATGTTTCCGTTCGTTTCGCGACGTTGGCATTTAAACGAAATTTGTGCGATAAGGACGCTTTGTGTTATTACAGTATTTCTAAGTAATCAGGTTATTGTATTAATAAGTCTTCTGATGATGGTCGTGAGACCGAAACGTACGTAAAGACGAGGGTAAAAATAAAAATATATGTGTTAATGTGACCTATTTCCCGAGAATTTTGTATTAAAAAATATAATTAATGATATTGTTTTTCTTCACAGAAAAATTAGTACAGTAAGTAGCGGAAAGACCTTTTAAGAACTAGAAACAATTAACAATGATTAAATTCGAAGTTTGCTTCGTCATTTTCACTGTACATGCCACTACCAAGAGTTGTGGGTCTAGTTGGGGCAACTCTCACACGACACCCAATCTTCTATCCCATGCCATCTCATCCGTACCCTCGATGATTAAATATTAAGGTTAGCTATGTATATCGGATCCTAAAAACGATCAGTTAAGCTAAACAATTTCATCAACTATATCTAATTAAATGTGCTTTGAGAGAACATAGCATGAAAGGTATCATAATATTGAATTGTAGTTGTCTTATCTTCAGTGGAAACTCATCAAATGTTACAAAATTACTTGCAAAAACCACATTTCAAACTAATTCAAAATGTCTGGCGCAGCTTGTTGAAGTAGTTATACTACTCTCCGCCTAGTTCCAGCACCTTTCAATAAATATAATGAGCTATCTTGTTGTACCCCGCTAACCCGTTTTGTCCCATCTAACATTCTACTGCACTGAATCATTCTACAATTCACCTGAACCACTCCAATCTATTTTCAGTTTTCATAAAAATACTTGTAGCGGTAAAACTGGATTTATTCCAAACTGTCCGGGAAATTCAACTTTGCGTCACTAATTTGTGGCATATTACATCATCAGAATGGAAAGTGTTGCCTATCCATTTTCCCATTGCTTTGGTGCTTCCAGATTTCATTATTTTTTTTCGAGCCTACGTCACGCGAACTAGATGAAGTGTCAATTCTCTTGACAGACACAATTTGTAGCTGTCACCGTTAGCGACTTAATGGAACTGTCATTTTGATAATTCAGATTAAAATTCGTGGTTATAGTAGAATGATGTGGAATAAAACATTTTACGACACAAGGCCGTGCTACTTTGAGGTACTCGTTTAGAAATTCCAGACTGAGCTCGTTCCTCGCACGTTCACCATCATCTCATGCATATTTTAAAACATTAAAATTTTTTGGGTCTTAAAATGTTTTCATTCCAAAAGTACAACAGGTTTCCATTCACTCAAACGTAATATTTGTTAACATGTTGTAGCTTAAAATCTAAAAAAATCTTCCGTCGTGCATCTAAAAGCATCATTGCCGAGTGTAAGAATACTTGAAACGGTTCGGGCAGAGTGTTTCATTACATCTTTAGCCCATGTGTTTTGTTTTTCTTCTGCAAGCTTAGGAATGACATTGTCTGGCATTCTTTGATTCTGATAAGTTTGACCAGTGGTCAGTCAATATTACGTTGCCTAATTTCAGGTGGCACGTGATGAATTGGTTTCTTCTTTTTCATAATGGATGATAGTGGAGTGGGAGACCTAGATGGTCGTCTTTTATTCAGTTTTATTCGTTAACGCCATCGTAACACTTGCTTTTATTTCTAAGAGGTCCGTTTTTTAGTTTTCACTTTTCTTGTACAAAATCCATGCATCCACAAGAATGACATCCAGGAAGTACATTAATATTTTAATATACTCGTGTCTCTCCTTATATGGTATAAAGCAATCAACTGATTCATTAGATTATGGGTCTCCAAGCTTTCCAGCCTTAGGTCCATCATACTTGTCATTAAGCATTACCTAGCAAGTAAATAAAACCGAGTTATTATTATTCTGTGTGTCTTTTCATCCAACTTATCACAACAACAATAATAACAATAAGCCATCAGCTTTCGCGGGCCGGATTGATGTCACTGGTGGACCGGATTTGACCCGCGGGTCTGAGTTTGGAGACTGCATTCGATCAACCTAAACCATATTTTTGCCATAAAATTGAACAGAAAACGGTCTCAACTTCAACAGCTATTCCATTAGATTCACAACAGCTTTTTGTTTCACTTTTTGGCTCTATTCCAGCGAAATTTGACGCAATATGTATAGCGTTATTGTCTAGCCATTTGAAAATAGTCATATTTCCGAAGTCATTTGTCGCTACCACAGGTCTGGAAACTCGAGGCTGTTTTCTATGTTAGAAGTGAGTCCGCTAAGCGTCAACTGTCGCGTAGTATGGGTGGCGCATGAGTCGAGGGATGTTCTCTGGCAATCTTTGTATTGTGGGGCTTGAAATTTGAACGATATGGCGCAATCCCGACAACATACTCCGACCCATACGCCAGCTGGTGGCTGAGCGAGGGACTACGAGTTTAGCGACGTGTAAGAGACACATGTCAAACAATAGATTTTCCAGACCTTTGTATACGATCGTGGTCCCTACCTTCTGTATTCAATACCATACCGTACTTCAGAATGGCACCTGCATTTTGCAATCGATTTGTTCTGTGCTCCCGTTCCACATATCCATCTTCTCCCTAACTCCTCGATAAGAGGAACAGAAAAAAATGAATTGTCAAAAAACCATTTTTGGTTTTTCTGAAACAAATCTTCACTCGAACATGAAATTACTGCATGATTTGTCCCATTTGAACTGATTCCTTCTCTTCCTCCGGAAGCCCGTTGATACATTTCGAAAAGGTACATATATCCTCTAGTTCCATCACGCATTCCAAACTTTTACCGCCACTTAGGGTTTTTTAGTAAGTAATCTGCCTTTCAGAGCAACTATTTGCTTATAATCGATTTATATTCTCCGGGGAACATGACAGCCAAAATGTTCTTTTTGATTTTTTTCTGTTTGGCAGTATTATTTTTTTCTGACTTAGGATTATCTGCAAAATGTAATTATTTCAAAATAGATTGATATCTTTTCACAGACACAGCGTCTCCAATCAAGTTCCTTCGGAGTTCTTCATCAACAATATAGTCGAATTCTAGGATATCTGATGACATGACATCAAATTTATCCTCAAAAATATATAAAACTCATTTTTTGACAAATTGAAATTGAATTTATTACCTTGACGATCATAGAAGATTATTTGAAACACTATAGTTTCTATTATATTGTCGGTGAACAATAAGAAAAGAACTGTTGGTTGATATTGACTGCTTCGGAGCCAAGAAACTGGGGCAATGATGTTATCTCATGCTGCCACTTCCAATCTTTTCTATTTGTTTTTACTTTTCTGAATAAGTTGGGCCAAGGTAATATCTTCGGCACTTCTATATTCACTGTCAATTTCGTCTTCTGCAATTATATGATCATAATTGGTATCATCATTTGCTATTCCTACATATTCTCCATCCTCCAAGGGTTGTTCTTTGGAACATCCTTCCAGAATCTACACTCCATAGTCATTAACGTCTCCACAAACCAAGCTATAGAACAAGACAAGAATTATTTTTATCTTCATTTATATATTTGTTTTTCTATTCAATTATTTCATATTTCAAGAACAAATGTATGACGTCCACCAAAGTGTACTTTGGAATTGCATTTGCAAATATCATATCCTATAGAGTGGACAGGAAACAAAAGGGCTGAATTTTGATCATCTTCAAAATTACTAACGTTTTTCGAAATTATTAACCTTATTGAATGTATATTGAATATATTGATAGTAGGCTCCCACAGACAGCTGAATTTTTGGCTTCCGGATGAATTCCGCATCACAATGGCATGACGTGACGTTATGTTGAATATTACAGGTGGCACCTCCAGGACAGGCTTGAGGCTTGAACTGAAAGTTACCTAATTATACGTAGGAGGACGTTAAATACTGAATTAATCTCCGCATTAAGAGTTACATGCATTTATTATTGTTGTTAAATCAAAATTTTCCTTATATACTAGTAATGCATCACTACTAGAGTGATAAGCTCTTTGTGGCATGATTGGAAAATCCCTTTTTAAAACTCAACCTTGCAAATTATGAAATGTGTTACCATTTTAAATCATTGGTAAATCACAAAACAACTCTTGAAATGTCAGGAAAGCAGAATCAACTGACAACAAATTCAGAACATTCACAACTAAGCAGCCATTACAGTCGTTGGCGCCTCCCCTTGGCAGCACTGGCCAAGTTCGCGATGTTGCCAGCTTATAGATTCAAATACCGGAGCAGAATGAATCAATTGGAATCAGTGGTAATGTAATGTGATTCGGCGAATCCAGATGATACGACCCTGTTTGTATTTCAATAACAGTTCTGGTATGCTCATTGTTCTAAGGCTAAGGTCACTAGTGTACCCGGCCTAAATCGGTTATAGAAATCTTCCATATTTTCCCTTATTTTCAGTGGCCTATTCTGGCGAAACGACATAACTTTTTCTAATTGTCAGATTCCTTAGCAAATCTACACTCTAGCACCTTTCGAATGATACCTCAACCACCACCCTACTCTTTGTACTCCTGACACCCCTTCACACTACGTCAATAATATAGTAATATTCCGACTTTGTAACGTAAATTACTATTACTTTGGAATACGTCATAGGTTCGTGGGACATATGATCCGTCTTTTGAAACTCGAAGTTTCATCGGAATGTTTTCAAAGATCTTACGCTAAGAGAAATGACATTACTAAGATCAGCGTGAATGGACCAATTAGTTGTCATTTGGTTTTCTGTTTAAAGCTACAGTTACATGCAACTTCCGCTAGTTTAACGGTTTTCAATTATACTCTCTACAGCATTCATATATATTCATTGTGGTAACGAATTATCAAAATTTCTTGTGAAAAACAGTTTGAAGACGACCAAGTCGTTTTTTTTTCAAATTAGGAAGTGCGTCCTAATCATATGCCATAGATTTATAAGAATAGAGGGCAGCGGCTCAACTAACGTGTCCTTTGTTTTAAGTTTATCTCTTTCTGGCTGAACGAGACTTATCTGCAGCGTTTTATTTCTATCGATGTACGTACTCTATTCTCGTATCTCTATGGTTCATACAAACGTGACGACGACTGCATTCGACGTCTGAGCTGAGTCAATAAAAAGTAGGGAGGGTATGAACATTTCGTCAAGACTAGAAATATGCATTGAAAATGTCAAAATAACGGTGAACTCCATAATTAATTGAATATTTCGGAGAATTTGTCCCATTGTAATTCGAAAAATATTTGAATATTACATGAATGATATTTTTCGATTTAATGTAACATTTTAATATGTTCGAATTATTATTGTATGAAACTATGATGGACAAACGTGATGTGAACATTACTCAGAAATTTGACTTCAATACTGTGCCACGGACGATCGCTCGTCTCGTCTATATATTTATACGATTGAGCCAAATCAGTTTAATTTCTCTTCAATATTCACTCGACGTTAGTATATTTACTCGCTTTCCTATGAATTTTATTGAATCTACAGCATGCTCCTCAGTCACGCCATCTGCTTTACTGTTATCTGGAATTAACTAAGATTTACATACCTAGGAGCTTTGGGAATAATCATCTGACTGAATACCATGGTAACGGCACAATATCTGTGATTTCCGACAATACCTGTGCTCTAGGAATGTATAACACATCAGTTGAATATTATCGTATCAATACCCAGAAACTGTATCATCAAATTGATTGATATGTCTTGTATATGTATATGAATCTTTCCAAATTTATAAATTGAGCATTATGAATGCGAAATTCACAAGATCCATCTAAGTGAGATGTAGTACGAGCATAAGTTTTAAGTTATTTATAAAATTCTCGGGAAATAGGTCACATTAACACGTATGTTTCGTATTTTCATCTTTACGTACGTTTTGGTTTCACGTCCATCATCAGAAGACTTATTATGTCCAAAACGGGATTTCTTAAAACTAATTATATCACGACAGACCGTCCATATCGCACCAATTCCAGTTAAAAATGTTCACATCGCCAAAACAAAGAGAACCACGAATAATCAAAATTGTACCACGAGTATGTGAATTCTTATGAGGAATTTTTGAAAATTCTGAAGAGAATGAAAAACTTTATGAGAAAAGAATTTGCTAGAGCTGGTTCTTGTAAGAATTTGGAATGTGATAAATAATGAGTTACGTGAGATGTTGGAAAGATTCACAATTTCGAAATTTCGTTAACATTAGATATAAAAGTCTGTTGTGAGAAGTATTTCAAAGAAACAGTTACTGATTTGCAGCGTTTCTCTTAGAACCCTTCGACTTTCGAAACTTCAAAAATTGGAAGTGTACCGATTTGCTGTACTAGTTCGATTAATTCTGAAATATTGATAACTAAATATCTTGAAAAATTTGATAGTGTAGTAATTTGCAATACTTGAAAATTATATGATAATCATAAAGATTTTCGAGCTATAAAAGAAAGAAAATTTGATCAAGGAAAGAAGTCCGAATCTAAAATGTTCCGAATTTGTAAGTTGTAATGTGAAAAGTTCAAGCCCTAGTAGTAATTAATACTATTATAAGATTATGAAATCGAATGAATTCCAAATTTGAAGATATTAAAAAGCCAGCTTTTATGATTAAATTGTGAGTTAGAGCTAGATGTGTACCAAATTTCATTTATATCTATAATATTGGATGAAATCTATCCTGGTAAATTCTCAAAAATTGATATAATAAAATGGAACACTCTTACTTTGTTTTTTGTCTCATATATTATAGAAACAAATCGTGACTATAGTTTCGACACTTGCGTGTCATCCTTAAATGATACTACTATAGTCACGATTTGTTTCTATAATATATGTGTTAAAAACAAAACAAAAGTGTTTAATTTTGTTATATCAATTAAATAAATTATCACGAAGTGATGGCTTCCACATCTGAATTTTTTCCAAAAATTACTTTGTTCATAGGTGAATTTTTCGGAAGAATGTAACTTCTGCGAAGAATATAAAGCTCAATCAATTGTCTGAAAGAAATTGTATGTTTGAGAAATTTTTTTGTTATCCAGAAACGTTGTGGAGAATTTGTTCCTCTTTATCATTCCTGATCGGTAAGTAATTCTATGAATCTTAATATCAATAGTTTCGAAGAACAATAAAGATGCAACCTTTAGCGAAACAAAAAGCGGAAGTGTACTGATTTGCAATGCTAGTACGATTAAAGGTCTTACATGGCTTGAAGATTTCTCCAACATATTCAAGCAGATTCATATACTTCCCATCTCTTTCTATATGCTGATAAAACTACTTCATTTGAAACTCCTCACATGATGTCTATTGCATCGAGACTGTGATTCATCGATTACATATATCTTCAGTGGTTTATTTGTAAAAAAATGCAGGTATATATAAATTGCAGTAAAAGAAATATGTAACTTGTACAAATCATGTTGCTTCACCATTCTTGTTTATATTCCATCACGAAACGAGTTATCTCTGTAGTTATATTAGATAATCATTATTCTATGAACCCTCTAAGAGGATCGTCTATCTGCACTGCACAACCAATGTTACACGGAACGACTCAATGTAGACTCAATACTTCTTGTAAAATCTGCAGTGTTATGTGTTTATCTAGGAAAATAAAACAGTCGCCACACATCGACAATGATTGGCAATTGGCATATCTACTTACAAGTTATGATTTTCGTACATGTCGTAAACCTCATTCCTTATTACTATCTCATCAGAATTAATTACATTATATTCTGTTCAGGTGAACTATCAATATTATTGACGAACAATAAAACTTTCACACACTGATTGACAACCCACAAAGTGAGTATGTGATTCATTACAGCGTTGTGTTTATCTATGATACCATTTCGATGACGTAGTGCGACATTGCAATCTTGAAATGAGTATTTCACATACTTGTGGGAGTTAAATATATGATTTAGTCCAGGCAATAAGCACGGAAAAAGACCATAATAAAAATAAAAAATATAGTGATCTAGAATTTCAAAATTTTATTTGCACTTTGTTTCTAATACCCCATAGATCATTCATGACTATCAAGACCGCGGGGGTCGACCTTCCTACCCCCTCAAAACGGGGTTTCAACCCCTCAGAGGAGCACTCTTATGAAAACAGTCCGAAATTAATGAATTAAGAACCGAAAATGACCCCTAGTATGCTTTTTGGGTCGCTGATCACGATTCCGTAGTTAGTTTTCTCGTAAAACTCCCTCCAGATGGGAAATTTGGAGAATTTATATATAATATATAATTGATAGTTTTGTTGCAATAATGACCTTTAGTAGATTTTTTGGGTCGCTGGTCACGATTCCGCTGTAATTTTTCACAAAAAGTCTCTCCAGATGGAAAATTCGGGAAATTTGAGATTTTCCTGAGACGTTTGTGAATGATAAAGTATAATTCTGTTGCAAAAATTACCTCTAGTAAGTTTTTTGGGTCGTTGATCACGATTCCGCTATAATTTTTCACAAAAAAGTCTCCCCAGATGGAAAATTCGGGAAATTTGAGATTTTCCTGAGACGTTTGTGAATAATGAAGTATAATTTTGTTGCAAAAATTACCTCTAGTAGGTTTTTTGGGTCGCTGATCACGATTCCGTTGTAATTTTTCCCAAGAAAGTCTCTCCAGATGGAAAATTCGGAGAATTTGAAATTTTCCTGAGATGGTTATGAATAATAGAGTATAATTAAGTTACAAAAATGACCCCTAGTATGTTTTTGGGTAGCTGATAAAGAGTTCGTAGTTAGTTTTCTCGGAAAACTCCCTCCAGATGAGAAATTTGGGATTTTCCATCTGGAGAGAGTTTTTTGGGAAAAATAACAGCGGAATCGTGATCAACGACCCAAAAAACCTACTGGAGGTCATTTTTGTATTAAAGTTATACTTTATCATTCATAACAGTCTCAGAAAAATCTCATATTTCCCGAATTTTCCATCTAGAAAGAGTTTTTTGGGAAAAATAACAGCGGATTCGTGATCAACGACCCAAAAAACTTACTAGAGGTCATTATTGCAACAAAATTATTGATTATATATTATTATATATATATTTTCCAAATTTCTCATCTGGAGGGAGTTTTCCGGGAAAACTAACTGCTGAATCGTGATCAGCGATCTTTTCTGAGGTTTTGGATTGTATTTATAAGAATGTTCCTCCGAGGGGTTGAAACCCCGTTTTGGGGAGGTACAAAGGATTGATATATAGCTTCACAAACAGAAAAACACTGTTGCCAGATGGTTTTGATGACCACACTATAGCTTCATTTGAAAAACAGAATGCTACCGTACTCCAATTCAATTCAATTCAATTCAATTTATCCAATTCAAGTTTACACCTAGTTCATAAAAGGTTTTCAGCTTAAAGTAGTATAATACACATATGTACTTAAATATAAATGAATTAAGTTACCCACGGAGTATTCTGCACACTTCACAGTGTGCTACTTGTGCGTGGGATTGTGTAACTGCATTTTATAAATATTATATTCCTTTCCATAATGATACATTTCGTATCTTCACCATTTTAGACCGTTTCGGAAAAGTTGAAATCTGTAAATATACTCACACAGCCATCATCTCAAGAATTGTCTAGATCAGAGAATGAGGAATTATATATACATGATTGTAATAATTCCTTCATAGTGAGAAAAAGTAGAAACCACACTGTACTGCCCATGGACGGGTTGATTTTTGTGTTATAAATACAAGGGTTCTTACGAATTAAAAGCTCTCCATCAAATTGAGTACATGACCCTGACTTCCTGTGTTTTGTAATTTTTTGCATCATCACTGAGATTCTAAAATATGAAAATTGGCTGATGAAACTGATATTCAATTCTATGAGAAGCATCACCGGATGATCTTTCACATGAAGTGATCAATATAGTATGTTAACGTACAGTACGCCCATTCAAAAAGAATGGATTCAATATTGATGACTTAGATAGTTGAGCATCGAAATTTCATATTTTTTCCAAATTATCTCGAGTTACAATCATTCCACTATCATGTGAAAAATAAAATAAGTTTCCATGAATTCTATCATGAAAGACTAAAATAAATAGTGTTTCCAAATATATCTTCACAATTAATAATGCATATCAATATTTCAAAGCACCACACTATATAAAATGTATGTTATTACCATATATTTAATTAAGTTTATAATAGTATCTTGAGACCGAACAAGAAATATTTGTTCGTTCATATACAAATTTCTCAATTTTATTCTTAACTTTTAACAAAAATGATGTAAGTCTTCAACACAAAAGACCATTTAAATAAAACACTTTGATACGAAGTCTATAATACGAACTTTCGAAACCTAATTTCATTGTGGTCATTACCAAAATACCTGATGATGCAGTAATGGCAGTTGACGAAACTAGAGAATGGATTGTGAGATTGAAGATTCCAAATTATATAATATGAACTGACATATATGGCTACCACCAATTTATCATTTACTTTGCGGTGACATAATCGGTTGAAGCTCTGTACTCCATAGTTAGTTATGAGGGTTCGAAGCCTGTTGATAATCAATTTTTTTACGTTTATTCGATTTGATACTCTCATGTCAAAAGTAATAGCGTATCTTTTTGATTTAGAAAATTTAATCAATATATCTAATAGAACAAATATATTTGAAATTTTCTAGGAGTTATATCTACTGACACATTCAGTGATCGCGCTTCATGCGTCCTGGAGCGGATGGTGATGCCCAGAAACACGGAACGGAACTGCGAACTTAGCAATATTGCCTGACCGTTCGAATGGTCTATAGATATTGTATAATCTGTATAAAGGCAAAATTATATTCTAGGTCAACTATTATATAAGATATAACATGGGCTTAGCTTTTTTGGTGTTTCCATTAATTATCGTTTGCATCAAATACTGATGGTTCATTCAAAACATACGGTTTTGTGGGGTTGGGTTGTGACAGTTGATTTTGAGTCATTTCCGCTTAACATCTATAGCAACAGCACGTTTCGGTTGTGAAGCGGGTCGTTCTAGTTCTGAACAATCTACCCAGATCAGGAAAAGCTTACTGCCTACTATCTAGACTTTCAGATTGTATGAACTCATTTTCTCCTTCATCTAAAATCAATTGGCTATGAAATCTGAAATATTATATTTATGTTATCAATATTAAATTATGTTCGCCTTGAAACTCTCAGATGAGCATATTGCTATCGATTGAAAAGCTCCTAATTATTTCATACTTCCAAGAAAACGTATCTAGTAAGTGAATTTTGTGCTTTCTATAAATAACTGTTACAATGTCAAGGCTATAAATAGAACACTTCAGAATAAACCTGATAGAAGAAGCCCTGAATCTTATTTATTCATTTATTAATGATGATACGAAATCAGAATAGATCCAGTTTTTATGTGATTATTGGGTTATATTCACATATGGGTACGCTCTAACTATAATCAGGTCAAATTGACCGGCTACGCACATAATTCATTCTCGAAGTCCTGAAAGAAAAGTAATTATCAATAATCATACGTAAAATTTTAACTTGAAACATTTATGGCATAAAACACATAAAACTACACTTTTTAAATGAGAGAAACTAAGGAATAGAAAGCCTTCAAATCTACATCATCTATTATCATTCCAGATTCAAAAGTAGGAAGGTATTCCTTGCAAATATGGTGGTCCGGATATCCTAGGATGTGATTCTATTCATGGATGGTCTATTAATTTATATGATAATATTATGTGACAATAACTAGGAAGAAAATATAATACAACGATCTACTATTTACGTCAAATTGACTGGGGGGAACGAAATATTATAATATCTTCACAACTTCTACGTCTACACTATTGGCATGGTTACCAGCTAGTTTGAGTTCATTTCATGCGAAAATACAGTAACAAAGGAGAGTAGATGCAAACTACAATCAAAAAAATTGAGAAAGTGAAATTAACTTGATAGTAGCTGCTACGGCTTAAATAAAATGACTATCAGAAGTTTGATTTTCACTAATTGAATACATCAAATCAATGTTACTATTTGATAATCGAATGCTACCATATACTGGAAGAATTTCTTAACATATCCTACGTGTCAGTTGCTAGGTAGTGTGTTATTTATAAATTAAATTTGTATTGTTCATTTGCATTATTCTGATCTATTTATATCCAATTTCTCCCATATTCAACTTCTTATCTGGATATATCATTTTATCGCACTGTTGACTTGTCATTTAATGCTGCAGTTTTAATTCAATTTTAATGCATACTTTCTTCATTAATTCCTACCATTTCTGACAACCAGTCATTTTCTACCAATTCCTCCCCAGATTATTGTTCTTCAAGTCAAGTATGGAATAAGTTGTAACGAACAGCCTGGGTTTTACGAATCGCTGAATTGAACGAGTGTCTTGTCATCATAAGATAGACAAGTTGAATACTGTCAACTGTTCAGAAGGTTGGCTCTAGTCGTATGAGATTCGCGCACGTCGACTAGTCGCATTCGAGCCGTCATACAGTAGTTTACAAAATTATGTGTGCTTACCAAAAACGCTTCAGGTAAAAATAATCAATTGAATATATTGTATAGTTATCGCTAGATGAGGTACTGACGACAAATACATTAATAAATCACGTCATACCATCAGTTCTAGAATCTTCATCGCACTCTTTGAATCTCAACATACCAGTCTCTAAAACTCAACATGTATACAATGAGCACTAACAATGATCTCATTCAAATGTATATGGGAAAGTCATCGTTGTGTCTCAGTGAAGGTCACAATACTGCCCACATAAGACGAATTGGTGAACTATATCATTAGCATTCCTTTTTTGATTCTATGAGTTTAGGTATCATATCATAACAGTTTGACAGACAAGGAGAGCTACGAATATTCATTAGACAGCGGAAATCGTATATTCTCAAATATACATGTATCAATTGAATAATCACATATTCTCTATCATTGTATCATTGGGCATTGATGACCTGTCATGAAATTGTATTTGCTCTGTGAGAAATTGAGACCACGACAGACATCTAATACTTCCTTTGTTTCACAGCATCTTATTGTTGAATTGATATAACGCAGGTCAGCCATTTGAAAAATGAACTCGTCAAATGAAAAAATTGGAACAACGATCAATAGCTATACACTAAAAGAATTCACAACTATGGATACATTAAGACACTAACAAGTACAGAATAATCACCCTTATCAACTAAAAATATTATTGAAGTACTAAGGACCCTTCAGCTACCAAGTAGTCATCATCGGAGTAAGCTGAATTTGAAACCAGAATGAACCTGTTTAACTACTATTTTCGGTTAATACTAGTAATTCAAACACGGGGTTACTCTAGCTCGAGATGAATCTGATTTTAAGTAATTGTTATCTCACTTATATATCCGTGTCCCATCTGAATTACCTGAATATTGTCCGTACTCTGTTTTAAAACTGATAATCTTTCTTGAGAAATGTTGATACCTGTGGTTGAAGTATGTTCTGTATATGCTGGTTTTTTACTATTATACTTCTTCATTGGGGCAATACGTTCTTCATGACGCAATAAAATGTTCCTTCCAGTTTGACCCAAATAGCATTTTGGAGACGACTCACAATCAATTTTTGAAATTGCAGATTTGTCGAAATCAGGTACTTTATCACTTATTGCCAAAACGGTGTTTACCATGTTATTGCATCTATGAACGGATTTTGTTTCAAATTCAGAAAACCAATTATGAATCTTATCAATTATTGAGGGATGATGAGTAAAACTCCTGAATTTCATTGAATTATTTGGAAATAATGGTCCTAATTTCGCTAGCTGATTGCGTGTCATTTTAAGTTTTTGGACAGGAATGGAACTATTCATGGAAGATATGGCATAATCATTGTCCGTTGCTATTTGCCAAAGCTTATCAACTTCGTTGTTACAATTTTTCTGGCTCGAAGTAACACTTGATAATCTGTGAACAAGACCATTGGATGCAGCTATTTTATGATGTACATGAATCCGCTGAAATGAATGTATTCTATTGAGTATTCAGTAGCCGAGTAATTCTATGGGACCAATATTTTTGAACATGATTTGTGCCACGTATAACATAGCAGGATAGTTAGTGGAAGAATGTAGCAAATTTCCAATCCACATCAAGTAAAAAGCCTGTAAAAATGCTTTGAGACTAATTGCAAAATTGTAAGTTCTCGAATTTGAACCTGGCAATACCCCAAGTTTTATTTGATGTTGCTCCATTTTTCACAAACACACTAATCCCAAAGTCGATGATAATTTTAGAAAAGTTGCTTTCACATTAATATTTCCGAAATAAACTCTTCAGGATACGTGATCCTCACGTTTTTATGTATGGAGCAAAATAATTTCACTTTCAAAAAAAATTTTCATAATCAAACAAGAGGATGTGAAATGGGCAATTCACTCTCACCTTTTTTTTGGGAGGTAGTTGAGACCCTTTATGGGTAGGGTGGGAGTCCCTGAGTCCGAATTTATCTACCTCAGAAATATCCTAGAACAAGTCACCTTTGTAAGGTAGGCTCGATTCTGCGATCGGGGCAGTCTCGATGATCCTTAGGCTTGACTTCCCATTGTATCTTGCCTCATCATCTTCTCGGGCCATAGGAAGAATAACGCAATAGCTGAGATTCGAACCCACGACTGGAAGCCACATTCATTAGAAGATCGATGCTTCTACAACTGAGTACCTGGCGCACTCACGCTCCCCTTCCCTGGTCTATATTTTTCTAATCGTACTTGAAACCTCCTTGAAATCAAAATTACACCTGTTTCCAAAAGTTTCATGTCGATAATAACTCAGCAATTATAACTGAAGATATTGATCCACATGGTTTTCTGAACAAACTTAATAACCAATTTGATTCGATAAAATTCCCTGTAGAATTAGACAGCAATAACCAGCTTCCTTTTCTTAACATCAATATTTTGAAAGATGGTCCTCATTTGGAATTCAACGTATAAAGAAAACCTACTGAATTGAGAAGACATATTCCAGCGGATTCAATTATACCAATTACTTATAAAATAGCTTCATTTAATAGTTTTGGTCATAGATTAGTGAGAAGTTCCCTAGAGTCAAAAACATCATAACAACTAAGTTGAAAATTTTCAGTAACTAGCGACGGACAATAGTTACAACATATCTTTGATGAATAAGTTAATTTCTAACCAAAAACGCGAAATAGGACGCATTCAACTAACTAAATCAGATCCATCACTTCCAAATAATTCTATGGAATCCAAATGTTCCACTTAACATTTTTCAGCAATCAATAAAATTTATAATTTGTATATCTATGGTTTCAGCGTTTTTATAGTTTTGGATGTTGGAAAATTAAACTCAAATATTATAAAATTCAACTTCTTCGGTAATTCCTTATCATGGCGACTGGTTCTTCTAAGATGGTTTTAAGTATAGTATTTTGATAATATTTACATTCTTTTGCTCTTCAAATCTTCTTCAATTGTGGTAGCATTACAAATTCGTGATATGGAAGTTTGGCTGATTTTACTGCTGCATTTGAATATTTCCAGTATTAAATCATACAGTTTGCAGTTCCTCATGAGGCGACTTGTGAATATACTTATCATTCCCAATTGCAATATTTTCACCGCAGTTACTGACTTGTGTTGTGTTTTCAGGCAATTATTTGTGGAACCGTTATTTCAGAATGATATGACAAATACATGTCGTGAGCCGTCAACTTTCTACTTCTAGATAAAAATGAAAAATAAGCTCAAATTTGAGAGGTTCAGTGGAATTTCAGTTCATTTAATATCATCAAAAGGATTATATGTGACTTGTGGGTAGGCAATCCGCGTAAATCACTTCATGTCAAACCTACTTGCACTAAACTATCACCGCATAAATGAGTCGCGCTCAATATAAAGTTCGCGTTTTACATACCTTTATTACGCTAGATGTCTTTATCATACTGTGTTCGTAAAAATGGCGCATAGTAAAGCTCCTTATTTTTCAGTAAACGTTGTGGATGGAGAGGTGCTATTTATCACAAAAGTGAGCAGGCTTCACATGGCAGTTTATTTGTGCATCGCATCGAACGGCGTTCCCCCTTCGATAAGCAAGAGGGTGCAGTTGAAAGTACAATGTAAGTCTATGTTCACAATGTTAGCTAATGCTTCACTTCCTTTTGTTGATTTAATGCCGAGTTATAAGCTTCCTAAATGATAAGATACGTCATTCAATACAATGGAACATGCATGCAAGAATGATTAATGACTGCTATATCGTCGTTCTTCTTTATCTCAACACTCATGGTTCTATGAAAAAATTTAGGAGCCTCATCAAATATTCTAGTGTCAGGCATTGAATTAGTAAGGTCTCATAAAAATTACTCAGAATATACGTTATGCAGAATTTCTTCGTACGCCCTTTCAACATGATGTATTGAACAATGATTATAGAATGAATATAGAAATATCTTTGGCCGCTTTCAAATAAATGCATCTAACAGAAAATAGATATGGAGCTTTTTTGGAGAACAACATGAATAATATGATCGTGAATCCATCAAAAATACGTCAAAATCTAAAGCTAGTTGATCCTGTTTCTCATAGCCTTCAACAAGTTCAATGAGAAAAATAATCTCACAATAATGTCAATTTGAATATTTCATGATGTTAAATAAAATGAGAATCATCAGAGAGTTGCTAGGACATGAAAAAGATCTCACAGTTTGATTTGCTATCAGAATATTGGGGAAAATTATTGTGCACTTAAATTTAATGAACAACTAAAGAGATACGAGACAGTAAAGGAAATGTCACAAGGTTGAGGAAAAACTGTTAAGACTTAATTCTACCTATTAATTCCGAAGTGAATTCTGATAATCTCTTCAAAATGAATGAAGACGACGGGGAAGTTACCAAAATATGCATCCATAGTTCGACGATATTATACCATCGAATCTAATGATATTATTCCTCTCCATTATTCTTTTATATTCCAACAGAGCTGTTGCTCCAAGGAAGCTAACCGATGATATTTCAAGTAAATCCTTACTGGTAATTTATGATCATCTATGATGAAATCAGAATTATCCATCATAATCTCGTTGTGATCAAAACCAGGCAGAAATGAAGCAACATTCAGAGAATTAATCAAAGTTTCAACTTTAATCTCGAAGAGATAAACCAGTCACAGTCAATATAAGTGTAGAATCAGACGCAAAGTATTTTAGAGATCCTGTAGTTCGTCTTAATATATTTGGAGATTACAAAATAAATAGAAGAATATTTTAACAATCTGGTGGAGGCGCTGGAATAGTAATTTGTGTGAATAATTGACTTAAGAAATTGAGAGAACCTCTAAAATGTGAAATGTAAACAAAACATCTGAGAACTAGAGACAGTTCACGAGCCCTTTCGAAGGAATCAACTAGAAGATACAGTATTTTTTTCAAGTGGCTTACAGTGAGGAGTTTTCATGATGTCACAGAATATTGAAGCCTGTTCAAACCATGGAATGGTTTGAAAATCAAAATTCTCGATCCTTCTAGGTTCAATTCGCGACATCAGCAGAACATATTATTCGACCAATTCACAAAAACTGTATTCCTCTGGATAGGAAGAACATTTCTTGGTGGTCATTCCAACAATAATTTCGCTATCTGAAATAGAATGTGAACAAGCGTGGAAAGCTATGATGAATTACAGATCACACCATCATATTTGGGCTATTTTGTAAATTCACATGTTTTCCTGTTAGCGTTTATCATAGACTTAGCTATTCCAGAGTTCTAATAGATTGATGTATTCTTTTAATTCGTTTTCTATCGAATTCACGATGCTGTTCCCGCTTTGAATCCGTATCTGCAATTTTCAAGTCATTCAGTTTTGTCACTGCTCCACCCAGTCCCGTAGATTCTGTATCATCAATGCGTGAATTGCATTGTCAGTTGGACATCTGCTTCCCACCAGATTGTCTTGAAACACGTAGGTTCGCGAAACATTTTCGAGCGTGTGGTAATATTATTATCACTTTCGGAGATGGTTGATCAGTAACTTCACGTCTGCCTCATCCCACTGACGGACTCATGAAAAGAGCAGAAATGCTGTCTGCGACTAGAATACGTATTCTCGCTGTTCAACCTGGAAGACCAAAACCTCATATATTGACTTCTAACAGGATATTTGTTCATAATTCACTATTGTTTATTACGGGGACGTCACCTGGCGGTAGTATTACCAAGTATTTCCTGTTGATCCTTCCCATCACGAGAACTGTGTTATCAATGCGTGGCATTGTGAATTGCATTCTTAGTGGGACGTCTGCTTTCCTGCACTTAGGTTCGCCAAACATTTACGAAGGGGTACTTATATCACTTTCGGAGATGATTGATCAGTGACTTCAAGTCTGCCTCGTTTCACTGGCGAGCTCATGAGGAGAGCGATACAGCTGTCTGAGACTAAAGGACGTGCTCACATTTCAACCTGGGGAACCAGAACCCTTATCATCAATTCGAATAAAGTGTGAACATATTTGTTATCTTTGCTTGTAGAAAAGTCTCCGATAGCTTCTGAGACTATAGAATATTTTTTATAATAATCAAATACATTTGCGACTATGTTATATCAAGGGTGTTTTGAGCAGATGATCCATAACTAGGGACCTCAGAGGTTCTATTAACATATTTCTAAAACCTTATCATATTAACAACGGATGAAAATGTTCCAAAGTATATACAATCTGGTTGGGAACTACGGCAATCTATTCATTTGGATAAAACATATTATGATGGCTTCGTGAAGGGTTCAAGATTTCATGAGGCAAGAATTCCGGGAATATTCAGTAAAATCCAACCTAGTAACATGTAAATTTGGCATATGAAGCAGATAGTATTATGTCTTTTAAAATAGAGCAGTATTAATCCAAATTTTCAGGAGTTAAGTTATCAGCCTGTATGTTCTCAACAAATTGAGTGGATCACGTGAACGGGGAGAATGCATGCACTTAGATTGGCTATTTCTGTTTGTCAGATAGAATATTAAACTGCGATCTGCATAATTGATATCCCAAATCGAGATTAATGCAGAATTCATTTTGTTCGCAGTCCCGCCAATGCTATCAATTCCTAATCAACTGGAAGGAGCTTACATAGGACAAGACGTAACACTGGAGTGCCGCACAGAAGCGTTTCCAACTTCCATCAATTATTGGACGACCGAACGAGGCGACATGATTATCTCAGGTAGTAGTATCGGTTTGTAAACATTGCCCTGTTTGCATGCAACTTTGAATTCTGTCGTTCTGTTTACACATGGAAAACTGACGAAACCCTGAACGAAGGGAAACTATCCATATTAACGAGGTCATCAAGGCACTTTATATAGGTAGATATAACATTATTGGACTTGTTGTTTCATACACCGTAGCTGAAATTTAAATGTTCATTTGATTTGTATTTGTGATGTTATTATCATATCAATTATTATGAAAATCGTACTGTAGAAGTTCTAGCATAATGTTCAGCTTCTATCTATTGATTATTATCCCCATTCGCGGAGCGTTATGGAAGAAGGTAAATTGTTCAAACTCTACCATATCATGTAGATCATATAAAATGAGGTGATATGAATTCATTATAGGGTTAGCATCTGCTTGCATCTGAATATCAAAAGTTTCTTGGGAAATGAATTTCAGTACTCAAAGTTTTAATAATATGACATGGTTATCAGCTAGGGAAATTTTTGATATTCCTGCCATACGCAAGATTCGGTAGCGCCTGCTTTCAGGTTTCAAACACCAGACATCCTCATAACCCAGAGGACAGGCTGGGAGAACAATTACATTGAGCCGCTTCCGCCAGGGTGAATCGTGTGGCTCACGGACGGGTCTAAGACCGGCGAGTCCAGCGGAACCGTGATCTACTCGTGTACAACAAAAGGGAGATTTGAGTTTCCCTAGGTGCCCATGTAACCGTTTTCCAGGCTTAAGTCTATGCAATATGGACCTGTGAATTGAAAATCTGAGATTAAACTGCCGAGGTAGGCGAGTTTACATCTGCACTGATTTGACTTGTCTTGGAGTGCAGGCAAACTCTGGCTAAATTAGCCAAAAGTAACAAACTCTAGTGTGAGTACCCGTCCATTCTCTAGCCTCGATTTAATGATCGGAATCTCATCTACTGATATTCACGCCCTTAAGGAGCTAATGGATAGACAGTGGCTCTCAATATGGCTTGGTGTCCTTGGCATGACGCATGCGAGTCTCCACGTTACGGAATTTTCACCAGAACTCTCAAAAACCCTACTCTCCATGAGCAGGAGAGGCCTAGAACTGATGACAGGACTCCAGACAGGATACTGTTATCTGAATAAACATCTACACACAACGGGCATTGTTGGAGGCCCAGCTTATTGTAAATGTGGGGTGACAGAAGAAACTGCCTCTCACATCCTAGCGGAATATCCAGCTCTGGCTTCTCTTAGGCTACAACACCTCGGCAGCACACACATGCCGCTGCTTGAAGCCATAAGAGATATCAGTCCATGCAAAATCTTAGGCTTCGGCACTGCCTTAGGCCTGCTGGACTGATTCTTGTATCAATAGGCGCACAATGAATCCAATCAAGTATTTTAAGTGCTCCAGACGCGTCCGCACCCGGTTTGATAGATTCATTGATTTATTGACTGAAGTGAAAATCAGATGATTATTGCGAATGTTTGTGTTGTTAAGAATGGTGGTGAGTAGTCAAAAGTTTTAAAGTGGAGGATAGATTATCCTTTTGAGGAGATATTTTTCTTTTGGCCACTTAGTGAAAAATCCTTGAAAAATACGTCGTGCTATTCACAATTATTGAATACTAGACTTGGGTATCTTTTTTGTAATATCTTACTTTATTACTGACATACCTCAAAACATTAGCTGAGCAACTGTATTTATTAGACCATAGTTATCTTAGAGAAGGACAAATAATATCAAGAAACTGTAACATTGCCAAAGTATTTATAAAGTTTTCCCATGATTGTTAATCGTTGAATAGGATATAAATCATATCATGACTCAGTCCTAGAAAAAATCTCAGTACAATGTTAAGAGAAGTGTGGCGACTAAACGTACATTGAATCGATTTTGTATGGAGAAACATTAACGCATTATTATAATGATGAGAAAAACATATCTGAAAAATACAACTTCACCCAGTAACAGAGAAATACCGTTTCAACGTACATATAAAGGAGTGGAGAAAAAACTCTTTAATACATAGGTATTCAATATGGAAGAAATAGAAGAGAAGAAATACAAAAATGAAGATTGGATACTAAAAAGAAATGTTATCTAGTAGAAGTTTACATTCTAGTACTAAACATTTGTAGTCCAAACAAACTCCAAATAGAGCTAAGACTCGTGATAGTGAAGAACCTTATATTCTTGACGAATCGTTATATATGAAAATATTGTGAGTTAGAAGGAACCAGATGCATTTTCCTGCTTCACGAGATAGACAAGTTAAACGATACCAAGGATTTAGGAGGTATGATATATAAATTCGGATCAATTCGCTTTTCTTTAACGATGAATGGGAATTTAGGATGGTTGTCACTCTAGTCCTCCCTTTCAGGAATCTTCAATGCAGTTATCACATCTCAATACATCGGTATCTTGAATTCAACCTGTATGTCGTGAATCATCTGAAATGAATTGCAGGTTCTATCGCTTTGAATCTGATGAAGGCTCATGATAGTGCTCTAGTCAATCTATGATCTATGGTAAATTGGACATCCTTACTGGCAATATAGTCTATGGCTAATCATATTATGAACCAGGCTATAACATGACAATTTTTTGAAAATTGAATAATTTTCCTAGATAAAGAATTGGAACTAGAAAATCATGCATGAACAGATCTGAAGCATCATCAACCACCATAAAAATTGAACGTGAACGGATCTGTACCAGACATTTCACTTTACTCCTAAAGTTAACGTTTATCTGTGTGTTGTAATATTATCGTAGAAAAACTACAATGAATCAGGTTGAGGTGATTAAAAGTACTAAATAGGGTCGTGATTTTATGAAATATGAGGAATCAGAATATCGATATAGCGACATTATTAGTATAATGTTCTTCTTTGAAACCTAGAGCAGAGATTCTATCTTACAATCATGAGGAATACAGAGACGTGAGTGAGACAGGCTAATGAATCCGTTCTTGATCGATGTACAAGAAAGTCAATTTTTGTAATGGAGTTGCTATAACTTTCTTGTGTTTTGGAACTGAAGGATGTGTTAATTGTAATTAGACTCATTTAAGGTTTGTGACATCAACTTAATGCTTGGTGGTGTCATTTTATCCTGCAAGCTATGGAGGAGTTGAGAATAGTTGTTGGTTCATCAACTAAGTTGATAAAATGTTCATGTAGTAGTGTTAAAATTATGCATCATGAAATATTTCTAAATGGAACATCTAACAAATTAGTTAGTTACGAAATGCAAAACTATGGAATGAGACTTGTTTAGTTCAACAAAGCATCTGATATGAAACTTTAAAGACAATACATATTCTGCTGTACAACTCGATTATTTATGGAATGTTGTATATTCTAGACGAATGGAATTAATACTCAATTCGTAATACAACACACGGAGTTAGTTGAAGCTAGAATTGTTCCAGATCTCACCCAACAACACGCTCGGTTAATTTTCTTCCAGTAGAATTCGCAAAATATGTTTTCCTACATTGTACGTGTACGTAATCAAGCATGCACTACTAACGTTGCAACTAGATATCCAGATTCACAGTGTTTTAATAGGATATTCCAGAAACGATTCGAATTTTGCAATAAGGCTAAGATGAATGAAAAACTTGCTCAGAATTCTATCAAAAAACATAATCATGGATCAGTGCTTTTTCGAAACATTATTTGTCACTTGCACTTCTATTTACAACACTTGAAGAACGACTCTTCATTATCAGAATACCAAAATGTGGAAGGACTAGAATTCTTGTATTCCTGCAAAATAATTGAAAAATTCTCCTATATAGAGTAAATAGATCATCCAAATATTATGCATTCGAAAAATACTTGTACCTCAAATAACAATCAGTTCTAGCGGTAGTTCCCATACACTTCCATATTTGTCATTGGTGAATGCCGGAAAGCTCATTCACGCAACCACAGCTCATGATCTTCAGAAGAACAATGACGTCAAAAAAATCAACTAATATATACTTTACTGTTGCATAATGAAATTCTATAGCATATGATCTCCCAGCAATTGTATACAAATATGTCCTCAATGTAAGAACTTGAAGGCAGGGATTCCAGACTCAAGATTCATAATAAAAATTTTGCAAATGGAACTGCAATGAAATGTGAACCCTTTGTACAATTGTACACAACTGTGTTGATATTATATATTTTAATACCTCCTGAAGATGGTGTAAAATGCAGATATCGGAATAACACATTGAAGTGAAATGAACATAGACATATTCTATTTCACAATTTGGATGAAATTTTCTTTCAAATAGTGAACAGTGAAAAGGTGGAATTCTACATATGAATCCTCGTTCGTTCATCAAAATCTTGTTGATAAGCCTGAAGAAGGACTTCAATTACAAAGTATTGTAATATCGTAGCAACAAAATTCCGATATTGTTACTATGGAAAATGGTATGGGATATAGTACAGTTTGTGAAACATTTTGATCGAACATTTTTTATGATTTAACGCGACCCCACGAAAAATGTTTGTTTTGGTGTATGAAACAAAAGTCTAAAATTTCTACCATACGTTCGCAGTCTATTGTTGTGTTATTCATTCAAGGACTTTTCCATAATAGTGTGATACAATAAGCTTTTTGAAGTTTTTAATTCTGAGTTCGGAGAAAAAAATTGCTTCAAGTAGATAATTATGATACAAACTGAAGGAACTAGAATCGAACACTTTTTATTCTTCGCAACAGTTCCAAAAAAAATTTTAAAAATAGCCGAAATCGGTTTTTCGCGTCGGACATCGTCGGATTGAGTTAAAAAGAAAAAAGCTTCCAATAAGCTTATGCGCCGTAGGAGGACGGAAAAATGAGCTGAGAATGAACCCGATTGGACCAGCGGTGACCTCGCAAATTGCAAAAAAAACCATCGATTTTGCTCGAATTTTCAAATATTCATAATTCTTGTTTTTTGAAGATTAAGAGCTGAAATTTCGACAGATTGTAGCTTTTGTGCCCACCAAGAACCACACATTATTTCAGCAAGATCGTGAGTACACTTTTTGCAAACCGCAGTTCAATGCAAAAAAAAACACTTTTGTAAGATGGCCCTAAAAAATTTGTGGTTTGATAATGCTCTATTTTTTTCTCAGGATCATCTTCTTCAATAGTTATTGAACAGCTTACCAAATTTTCAACCTCTTACCTTCCGTGAAAGTTGCTTAAACAAGTATTTTAAATAATGGTATTTCGTGCGCTTGGCTGTATGGCGCGCGTGGAAGGGAGAGCCGCCAACGCACATTCTATCCGCCGTTTTCGTGCATATGGGTTCAAAATGCAAACGCTCGTGAAGAAACAACAATATCTCGGGGACCCTTGCTCGAATATCGATGTTTTTTTCTAATACGTACTACCAATCAATAATATTAAGATTGCGCGTATTTTCAAACTTCTAGTGATGTCGGAAGTACTCTAAAAAAATACATTGCGCTATTCGATCTATTCATTATCACTATTTAGTCGCTATTTTCGAATGTGTATGGTATTTTAACATATTTTTCATTGTAATATATCAAATAAAGATAAAAAGTAATACAAACAATTTGGAAAGTTACATTGATAAAACGTATTTAGTACATATTGTACTAAAAAATTGAATGTAAGTAGTAATATACGGAATTGCTCTTACTTATAGCATGTAAAACAATACAACATATTTTGTTATTCACTTCAGTTTCCGAGATATTGTTGTTTTTCACTAGAGTTTGCATTTTGAAACCATACGCTCGAAAACGCCGGATAGCCGAGCTGCGGTAGTGTGCGTGGCCTAGCGCGGCAGTTCTCCCTTCCACGCGCGCTACACAGCCAAGCGCACAAAATACCATTGTTTAAAATAATTGTTTTATCAACTTTTACGGAAGATAAGAGGTTGAAAATTCGATAAGCTGTTCATTAGCTTTTGAAAAAGATGATGCCGTAAGAAAAATAGCGCATTACCGCACCACAACTTTTTTAGGGCCATTTTACAAAATTGCTTTTTTTGCATTAAGCTGCGGTTTGCAAAAAGTGTACATACGATCTTGCTGAAATAATGTGCGATACTTGGTGGGCACAAAAGCTACAATCTATCAAAATTTCAGCTCTTAATACAAGAGTTATGAATATTGGAAATTTCGAGCAAAATCGATGGTTTTTTGCAATTTGCGGGGTCACCGCTGGTTCAATCGGGTTTGTTCACAGCTCATTAGTTTCGCCTTTTTACGGCGCATAAGGTTATTGGAAGATTTTTTCTTTTTAACTCAATCCGACGATGCCCGACGTGAAAAACCAGTTTTGGCCATTTTTACCATTTTTTTTTGTTTTGGGCCTGTTGCGACGATTAAAAAGTGTTCGATTTCAGTTCCTCCAATTTGTATCTTAATTATCTACCCGAAGCAATTTTTTCTTCGAACTCAGAATTATGCAAAAATTACCGACATTTATTGCTAATTCGATCATACTGGATTTACTCTGCGGAAAATTTTGATAGCTCGTGTGACAGCAGGTGTCAGTATAAAACAAGGTTTTACTATGGTGTGAAGTTTCGAAAGTGAACCTGGCGACAGGTGTCATTATAAAACATGGAGTTGTTGAATCAGTATGTAGACCGTTTGAATAAAATTTAAATGTAACATAGTCTTCTATTAGCAGTGTCTAAATCATTCCCAATATAATTTTTTGTTCCTACAATCAGACATTCGACCCGTAGACATGTCTATATTGCTCATAAAAGTAAGGGAAGTCGGTGATCGATTGATCACGGTTCATTTTCCTGAAATATCTAAAAACGTCATTTCACCCATTTTTTCTGGACAAATCACTCATATGATTACACAAAGAACTGTACTATCGACTCACGTTAACAGGGTTATATTTACTGTAAATTCGCGGATGGACGTCCTACCAATTGAATCAGAACTGCGACTTTCATAATTCAGTTTCTTCATGAGCTGCTCCAAAATTAATAATCATGAGACGATGACAAATAACAGTGAATCGCTCATTGGCGAAGTGATCGTTATGTATCCCTATGCTCGCAAAATTTGGATATCGATACTATGATATAATATCATCATACTTCTAAAGGTTCCAAATGAATAATCTCTAGAAAACCATGAACTATTTGGACAAGTTCATAGAATCAAAATATTTCGGCAAATGAATTTGAACAGGTGGAAAACAAGAAATCAGAATAGTTTAGACCTTGTTACTTTTCTAACTATACCTAGTATATTAGTGTAAGAGAAGCATTGCAATCGGGTCACAGAATGTTTTCTGATTTTCGTGGATATATTCGTTGTGAACATTTCTGAATCGATCTAGACTATTCTTGACATGGAGTCTCTGAGTGTGTGCATATGTTGTATCCCACTGTGGAGAAGATTGCGCCGTTCCTATCGGTCGTTTGGATTTGAAATTTTGCAGATCACATTAAAGTGGTGGAAATAGGAACTGTATTGATAATGGGTGCGGTAGCCTGGGGTGTAATATTTCTGACATCGATCTTAATTTTTTCAAATAGAATTATGATATTTTATTGAACCATAGTGACAATCGTGTTTTCCTGGCCATAAATATATCATGCATATATAATTATTTTACCTGCAGAAGTATCCGAAATCCTCATTTTAAAATTGAAATGACGTCATCGATGTGCCGTTACGATCTATTTTATGTCTTTAGTCTGTAGTTCATTTTGATAGTTTATGTGACAGCAAATGTGAATATAAAAAAGCTGACAAAATGTATCAGTGTGAAACACAGAGTTATGTAGACTATTTCAATAAAATTACAATGTGACGTAGTAGAATATAATTTAACGTCTTTAATTAGCGGTTTCTGAATCATTTTTAATATGTTTTCTGTTCCTACAAACATTTAGATTTGACTCGCAGGAGTGTCAGACAGATATTTTGTTAACAAAAGTGGAGGAAGTCACGTTATCAATTGATCACAGCTTTTTCAGATAATGTACGCTATAGTCTCTTGCTAATCACCTTACTAGTGAAGAATTGGAGCTGAATCATCTTCATTTCGAGAATTAAAAATTTCTTGCCTGATTGATGACGTTTTCTCCGCCATTGATAAGTGAATCTCAGAAAGTAGCTTCTTTTACTTCCAAAAATATACCTACCTATCTAGTATGACTTTTGGATGATGTGGATCTTTTTTCGATGGTTCCAATTCCACTTTCCAATATAATTATTTGCTCAGTTCAAGCTCTCCTATTGATTTGCTGTGATTGATTCTGCTTCAGTATACACAGATGCAATTATATATCTATGGTTTCGGCGTTGACGTAGTGTAAATTCATAATACTTCGGAAGTTGGAGAATAAAACTCAAATTTTACACAAAACTTGCAACATTTAATTTAAAAATGCTGACAAATTGTTTTCAATTTAATATTAAATGATCGAATTGAAACATATGGTGGGAGTGTGTTGACAAAATTGTTAACAAGCGGTGAATTATATGTATCGATTTGATAATTTGAGTGTGTTCACAAAATTGTTAACAAGCAGTGAATTATATGTATCGATTTGATCATTTTATTGAATGATCAAATCGATACATATAATTCACCGCTTGTTAACAATTTTGTAAACACACTCCCACCATTATCCACTCCCATCCCTCAATTTGTACCATATTCTGGTCTCTGATATTTAAGGACATACTTTTAGATTTAGATTTAGTTGATAACTCCTTGCTTTGAAAATGCCACAGTGTGGTGAAACTATTTGTCAGCATTTTTAAATTAAATGTTAGAAGTTTTGTGTAAAATTTGAGTTTTATTCTAAATCTTCCGAAGTACAGATGCAATTGCTTAGATATTGCTTCACGATCAATATGCTCACATTTTATCTCCGTCTTGCTCCGTGACATGGTATTATGGCCATAAAAGACCGCGATAATGTACTTCGGATCAGTCAATCAAGTGTTCCTGATCTATGGTACATGGTGCAATAGGTGATAATTCCACAATTTCATAAGTGGACTAAGGAATAAATTGCAAAGTACGACAGGTTCCTGCTGCACCGCAAGAGATAATTCAACTTTTTGTCATACATATCTAGATAGAGGTTGCTTATCCAAGTTTCTCCTATATGTATTAGATGATGATTCTTCTTGCGTTCATTATAACAAAGAATGATTCTATTAATTGTGGAACGTTCTATGGAACTATAAACTATGCCCTGCTTGATCTTTGGTATTAACGACAATGACAAACTCCTCCAGAAAAAAAAATAATTTTCTGACTTTTTAATAATATGATCCTCAGGATAAGCTCTACATGAATTATTTCATCTCATTCAGTTGTATTCGGAATCATTGCTCTTGTTGAAACTAAACTAAGGAACGTTACATGAATCCAAGGCTATTTCATTGAGGAGCTGCAAACATGCGTGATTGGAGGGAATATCTTCCAACCATCTCAAGAATACACCGTCGATCCATCATATTCAAACATCACTATTAGGATTTGAGACATTCTACTCATTCACGACATCATTCCGACTATTGCTTCATGAAGAAGTGGAGTTTTGTTGTATACACTATTCGGAATATTGATTCTTATGTATTCTAGTTGACATTCTCACATGTCGTGCTATTTTGAATTACTACAGTACTCTTACAGTAATCAATCAATGTCGGTTCGGAGACTGTCTTCACCAGGATTACCCGTCACTTGTCGCTCGTTGCGAATATGTATATGAACAGTTTGGAACCAAAATTCTATTCACAGCTCCGAATTTGTGGGAAAAATCATATAGCATGTTTATAAAATGAATCAATATAAGAAAAACGATGATGATCTCAAATTGAGAAACTAAATCAAGGCGATTCAATTTGATTTTTGTTATAGGAGTGAGTTGCAGAGAAGTAGGTCAACACTGCAGTAGCAGTTTCGAGCTTTATGACCTCATTCTTAAACAACAGTGATTATTTGATCACTCTATTCAATAATTGGTATTAGTATAAAATACAGACCATTTAGGTAGACAGACTCCGCTGATATGATACCATTCTACAATACTAAAAATAAGAAACACCCTTATTCTCCAAAAATACTGTTAAAGTACTGAGGATACTCCACATATCAAGTAATCATTGGCAGAGTACACTGAACTAAAAATCAAAATTTGTCTCTTCGAATACTATTTGGAATTAAAAGAATAAGCGAGGGCATCAGCTGAAGATTATTAGGAGTTCATTAAATCGTTTTCTAGCTTATACATTTCCATCCCTTCTGAATAACATAGATATCTGTAATTATTGTGTTTCAAGGGTGATAAACTTTCTTGAGAAATGATGCAACTAGCATGTAAAATATGTTCGGCTATTGCTGATTTTCCACCATTATTTTTCTTTGTATGGGCCAAATGTTCTCCATGCCGAATTAGAACATAGGATATAGAACAAGATTCACAATAGGTTTTGTAAATCCCGGATTTGTCGAAGTCGGAAACTTTATCACAGGTGTTGCCCAAACTGTGTTCTCACATTTATGAACGGGTTCTACAGAAAATTCTGAAAACTAGTTAGAGAATTCATTAATTACTGGAAGATGACAAGTGAAACTTTCGAAACTTCAAATAGTTGAATGAGTGAAACTCTCGCAACTTTGAATAGTTCAATGAGATTCTAAACTTTGAATAATCATCCTTCAGTAAATAATGAAATCCATAATTTATTCGAATAGCTGGATAGCGTAGCAATCGTTCCGCAATGCCTGCCCAAGGTCGTTGTTTAAGGGCTTATGCCTTGAGGCAATGATTTGTGATGTCAAGAATGTCGAAACCTTAGTTTAAAACGTGGAAGACGTACAAATAAGCATTAAAACTATTCGACAACTACTCAGGGAAGATGAATTGCAATCCCATATTCCTAGGTGCTTAAATTAAGGTTGTCAACGTTAAAAATACACGTAAATTTGAAAATCAAAATGCATTGTATTTTCAAGTTATTGAATGATATTTCGAAGCTTTTTCGGGAGCTATCGGGTCCCCAGAAAATCGACAGGATATCTTTTGATCCCAACGTCGAAAATTTTGATTATTCCAACGAACAAAATGCTAGGATTGGCGAGTCATTTTCAAGCTTTCCCATGGTATTTTTGAGCTTCAAATTCAAGTTATTTTGAAGAATATAACGCAAATGAGTGTATTAGCCAAATTTCGACTTCTTATATTTGTTTCCTGATAATTGACATACGTTCCAAACCGGGGTTTAGTACAATCCGTCGCCGCCGATTCGTCGTCTCCGATTCGTAGCCGAACCAGTTCGTTGTCGGCCGGTTCGTCGGCGGCCTATCCATCGTCGTATTCTCTTGATGGTGAATTCGTTCAAAATTGATCTCAAGTTTGTTTAGCGGCCTACTTTATGAAATGTAATATAAATTACTAATCGCGTAATTTAACATTTGTTGAGTGCATAAGTGCTAATAATATAATGATATGTGCTAAGGCTCGAAGGTATTCTAAAATGTTGATAATACGAAAATTCTCTACAAGGTTTATGATACGTATATCTGCATCCCTACACTTCTTCAGCTTTAACGGAGGGAGATGACTTGCTACAAGTTGTTCATAAAACGCACCCCCCTGTTTTTGGATCTTTTTCGAGCCATCAATGAACTCCCATATTGTGGAGTGGTTCATTCACAACTCTAGTTGGAGTCTCCTATGAACGGCGTCCGCATGGTTGTTCGTCCTATTTTCTCCATTTCGCTGTTGTTCACTGATAAACATTCCACTGTTCATGGGGAAAAAGCGGTGGACGTCGACCGTTGCCTCGTCTGTAACATAATAAGTATACAATATAGAGCTACGTTTAATAGACATCCAGAGAATTACATATTTTAGATAAGTAAACATACCTGTTCATACGTCCCATGTAATTATCTTCACATCAATTCAACAGTGGCTGAAGTTCTTCCGATAAAGCATCTCCTAATGCAGGAGTCTCCAAACTACAGCCCGCGGGCCAAATCCGCCCCGTCAGTTTCATCAATCTGGCCCGCGACATGTATTGGCCTATTGATGCTATTGTTGTTGTGATAAGTTGGATAAAAAGACACAGAATGATAACAACGCGGTTTTATTTTCTTGCGAGGTAAATCTTAATGACAAGAATATTACACAGAAAATTTAACATAAGCATAATGACCATCGAATAATTGAAATGAATTCCACTGGCATTATAAACATTATAACACTTAAACACATGAACATATGAACATTATAACATATAAAATACTAATGAGATTCATTTAATTGTGATTTTTCACTGACAATAGTTTGTAGTTGTGGACCAATTTTATTTGTACCAATTAGGTATCGAAAGATATTCGAGATACTCATCGGTTAACATAGGTCTGCAAACATTCTTTGCGTACTTTATTTTGGAGAATGTTTTCTCATACAAGTGAGTAGTACCAAAAACAGGAAACAGCCCACGAGCAAATTTATGCAAATTATCTAATTGTACCAGCGGAAAACTTTCATAAGATTCCAACAAAGATGAGTTTTGATATTTGTTCCCAATTATATCACTATACTGTAAATCAATGATTTCCATTTAAAATTCCGGGGCTATGGTTCCAATGTCAGTATCAGAAGGATTTTGAAAAAATCTTAATTCCATTCGCGATAACATCAAAGTCTGAGAAACAACTTATCTTCAAAGCACTTGAAACTTCGATTGCAAAATCAACGGAAAACTCTCTGTAATGCGGCTGAATATTTCACATGTTTTATAATGTGTGAAACATTTTTCACGTAATTATGATTAAAACAGTATTATTTTCTGCTGGAACGATTTGATATTAGTGTATGAATCAGGGAGAAGCTGGTTTTCTCTTTGCAATTTCAAATTCAGTACGATCATATGTTTTGTTAAATCGACATAGAATGCTAACTTCTACAGCCATTCGGTATTTTGTAATTCGGTAAGAGGGCGATGCTTTTCATTCGAAAGAATTTCGTTCAATACTCGAAGTTCAGAATAGCGCCTAACGACTTTTTCGCAACTAAGCCAGCGTACGGCAGTATGATATGGTAAGTCATTTTCTCCAATCTCTCCAACGAACTGCGGAATTCTCGGTGTTTTAGCCCAGTGGATTTGATGAAATTAACAACCGATAACACTTCTTTATATTCACCACAAATGTTTTTGCCCTCATCAATAGTAATGATTCCAAGTTTTAACATCGAAGGTTCTTTTCCTCAATGTCATTTTCAACTCCTTTGAAAATATCGTCCCCTGTAGTAGTGCCGTGAATACTATCAATATCAAGAAGTTCTTCATACACTTCATACCTTTTATCTACTCCTCGAATAAGAATCAACCCTTGAGCAGTATCTGACACATCCGTTCACTAATGTAAGGCCAGAAAAAACCACTGAAGATGTCCATTTTTGTCAGACAGTTGAGATGATATATTTTCTCGATGTCTTACACCCTCCGAGCCACGGTGTCTGCTGACAAACTCACAGTTTCAAATAAATTTACCTTCTCGGGACACCTTTCTTCGGCTACTGCAATTACGCATTCTTCGATCATTTCTCTATCGGAGAATGGTTTTCCACATTTCGCAATTTCAAGAGCCGTATGGCTTGCACGAGTTGCAGCATCTTGTTCAATATTGAGTTTCGTAAACAAAGATTGCTGCTATTTCAATTTGCGCTTCAAAGCTTCGAATTTTTGTTTCCGCAAACTTCCTGTATATTTTGAATAATTTTGAGAATGTTCCGTTCCATAATGACGTCCAATGTTGTATTCTTTGAGAAAGTCTATGATTTCATTGCAAATCAAACATAGTGCCTTCTTACTGTACTCAATTATGACATATTGAAAGTTCCATTGATCTTCGAATGTTCTGCATTCACTGTCTACTTCTTGCATCTTTTCCATACTAGTGAATTACGCACAAAAACAACTAGTCAAATCAAAATACTGTTACGAAGATGTCGTTTCAACACGCACACACACTTTTTGAAGAGTTACGCACTACTTTATTTCACAACAGAAAGTTTCGCTTCCTTCGCAAAAGATATTGTCATCTTTGCTTTTGAAGATAATTGTGCATCGTCATTGTACTACCTCAATAAACCTAGGTTACCCATTCCTTTTCTCCTGTTTCGAGTCAAAACAGTTATATATTATAACTATAATTCTGTTTTGATCCTCCTCGGTATCACCTAACAGAAAATTCTCTTGTACCCCGGTTGTACTTCGTACTTCGTACATTTTGTATTCTTCAAGTATAATCAAATCTGCGTTGCTTAATGGATTTTGAGGTGTAGCATATAGGTTTCATTTCGTTTCCGCCGTATGGTTTTTCAAAGCGCAGCTGCTTGGTGATTTTCCTTCTGCCGCTTGTGTCACATATTTGATGCAATTATTGATTATCAAATGCGGAAAAATATGTGAGATGAATGAAAGAATAGTTATTCTCCTCTACTTCATAAGCTTTTATGTATATATGTACACGAACAACACAATTTTAAAAACTTACCTATGCTGTTCCTTCCATTGTTTGTTCTGCTCTTCTTCTGATTCTGGTGACTACTCTTGCGACTTCCACTGCAGCCCAACGAGGTCTAGTATAGACCTCGTTGCAGCAGCCGCGGAAGAATCTTCTGTTTGTATCTTAAATATTTCTCCATCCCGTGTGTGCACTCTCGCTTAACAAACATCTCTTCTCTCACATTTTCGAAGTTTAATATTGAGGTCTCTTCTGCTTACTGCATCAAATCTATAAATAAAATCACCGAATGAGAATTTCTCTTCCTCTTTCCGACAAAATTCTCGTCTTTATATTGGAAGTTTCACTTATAGCAAGTAACCATAATAACATCTTCCAGCCTTTCCGGGCTTGTAATATATATTATATCATATTATAGTATATATGAGGTAATCAGGGGAACCGTGGATATGAATGACAGAAAGACAGTTTTAAGTGATAATTACTAGCTTGTCATTCAACAAACTGCTTTGAAATTGTGCATTCTTTATTAATTTAAATACTCAAATACTTTTGAAAATCGACTGAAATTTGTTTTGATGTTTTGATTGGAAATTTTGAACATTCATTACAAAATTAAATAATTCAATAAGAGTTCTGTCTCAATCACTGATGATTTATAATTTTTTTATAACAATTCAACTTTTTGTCAATTGTAAACTAAACAGAAAACTTGTTGAGAATCTGTTTCTATTATGAAATTAGAAATATCTCTCAAATTGAAGATTTTTGTTATAGGGAGGGCTTAATAATAATGAAAGGATATGAAGATAATTTAGAGATAGTGAGTTTAGAGAAAATAATTCTACTACGAACCGACCGACGACGGCAACGACGAATTGTCCCATCCCCTCCAAAGCGTAGGTTTATGATTGTTCTTCATGGTAAATTTACTCAATACTCGTGATTTTCATTCCGTGTTGAATAAAATCAATTTCTTAGACAAACGGTTCTTGGATTTTTCAAAAGTTCAGTGGATAATAGTTTTTGGGATTTAATTCTTTGTTGCTTATTCATTATTAGAGTTGAGTTGTAAAACTTCCAAAAAAATAGTTTCATTCAAGAGAAGCATGAATTGATCAACTTTCCATGGTTGCGAAATGGAATGCAACGATTTGAATGTATAATGTAGCTCAACAACTGAATAACTGTTGATTCTTATACTTCATCTTTCAACGTTGAAAAAAATAGGAATATACTGAACTTCGGTACTTTCGGGTTGTATCTAATTATCACCCTCTTTTCCGTGGTTGTTCAAATAACTCTGTAAGCTAATTTCAAACGGCTGCTATATAAAAAAGTGTTATTTGTGAAATAATTGGAAAAATTCAAAGCAGCTAAGAACCCTCATAAATTACTGTTTAACGACCAGACTTATTTAGGAGTTTGCAAAAGTTGTTAAACTAGTTTTGCTTTCTTATTTAACTTTCGTTTTGTGTGAGAATACTGATTGCAGCACCAGCATGCTCTGGAAATGTATTTTATGTATTCACAACCCATTTGATGATTCTCACAAGAGAAATATATTGAATTACGAAGCACAATGGAACCATTCTCATCAGTCTCAATTCTGCCGATTGGGATGTTGCCGTTTTAAATATTCCACGTGGATTGTGGAGACTATGAGCTTGACATGATATTCTGCGCACATAAATTTTATTTGAGAATCATCAATTATATCTATGGAAGTCATGTCAATCCAACAATAGTCACTGATGATAATTGAATCTATTCTCAAATAAGATAATATTTCTTCTTTTGAGTCTATCACATAACGCATATTCTACAAAAAAACTATTCACAAACTTCTTTTGACGGGTTCGAATTTAGCGCTAAATTTAGAAATCTGATCTGTCAGTACAAATTCCAATTAGTGATGCAGACATTCCTTGCATTTTAGAAGAAATTGAGTAATGAACATTGAGAAAGCAGTAAAATCATTCGGAGCGTCAATTCTACTATATCAATATTTTTCTTTGTCACTCAATGGAGTTTGAGAGGTACCTAAATATCATATTTCTCATAACCGGTGGATGCTATGACCATTGACGTTCGAAGCTACATGTGTCTTCTTGATATCAGCAAATATTTTACTCCTGGAATATAATTTTCTAAGTTTACTGAACTCATTTTATTGAATTGAATGAATCAAAATCACCTCAGAATTGAATACTCCCCACTGGATATATCAACCACCTCCTATTTATGTATCGGCTAGCACACTTTTCTATGATTATAATAATGTCTTCAAATACTTAGCGCTACTTCTAGGAGAATATATTAGCCGTTTGCCTTTTCTCATTATAAATTACTGAATGTTGATATTTTTCGTTTGACGAATGTTTTTCTTCTGCACCATAATTTTTTTTGTCATCTCCCTTGGTAATGGAGGTGACCAAATTTGTCATAATAGGACTATTTCTAATTTTACTTCCTTCATTGGAATCGCTAGTACAATAACCAATTTTGAACATGTTGTTTGCATTCATCTAAATATGTCCGATGGATGTGGAACAGATATATTCCACGTTGATTTATCTCATCTGATTCCTGAGTCATTGTGGTTGATACGGTCTTCATACGGCAAGGTGAAGAGTCCCTGAAAAATGAAACAGGGAATGATTTATTTGGTCAAATCTTATTTTATCTCTCAACATAATCCCCTTGTCGTTCGTCCAACGTTTTTCTAATTTTTCTATCCCTTCCAAATAATACGAATATGTCAATCCTTCAAAATAGGAGTTTGTTTCTGCGATGACCCTTTCCTTGCCATATTCCTTTCCTCCGAGACATTTCTCCAAGTTTGGGAATAGATAAAAATCGTAGGGGGTCAAATATGTAGAATATGGTGATTGACGAACCAATTCAAAGCGCAATCCATGCAATTTTGCCATTGCGACTGCGGACCTATGTGCTGGTGTGTTGTCCTGGTCGAATAACAATTTTTTCTTCGCCAAATGCGGCCGCTTCCTGTTCGAATCGTTTTAAAAGCTCAAAATAATATACGCAGGTGATGATTTTGCTCTTTCCAAAGTAATTGATATCTACGATACCGCGTGCATTCCAAAAACCGGTCGCCATGACTTTGTTGGCCGATAAGCCCTTCTTGGGCTTTTTTGACATCGATTCGCCAGGACAAGTTCACTGTTTTGTCTGTTCTTTGGTCTCTGGTCTGTTGTGATGGATTCATGTTTCCTCCACGGTTACGAAACGGGCTAAAAACAAATGCTGCACTTATCTGGCAGATAGCTTTCTTATATTCAAAAATGTTTGCAAAATGTTCCGAACCCGTTTGGTTGAGATGCTCATAGTATCAGCAATCTCCTTCACTTTAATTCGCCGGTCGTCCAGTATCATGTTTATATACCATGGATTTTATTGACGATTTCTGGCGTTGTAACCTCAATTAGACGACCAGAACGTTCCACGTCCTACGTGGTCATACTACCACAACGAAAATCATTGAACTACTTACTTGTGAATCGTTCCAATCGATGGTGAGAAATCCCCAGTATTCAACATGCGATGCTTTGGCTTGCGTGATGTCTTCTCCACGCATTCACTTTTTTCCATGTTTGCAAAAATCTTCAAGATTGCTTACTTCCGATGACTGTCCAACCAGAGCTGAATGACATATCAGTCTGAAAATGTCAATTCGTTCTAGTTAGAGATGTCACATGGGATTTTCGAGTGTGGTGCAATCTGTATTATTATTAAGGGACATTCGCAGCCCCCCCTTATCAATTTCACTATAGTCTAGGTTTTATTCTTCGTTTATGATTCTGATGATTCAAACCCAAGAATCAGGAGCATTCATTTCTCATTATCATGAATGATACATTCTCATCAATCATCTTATATTCTGGAGGCGATGAGTATCAATTGGACCCAGTTCTGCGGAAAGCATTCATCTCACAAAACACAATTTTTTGTTCTTAAATTAATAGCCATTTGATTTTTTTTTCCTCACAAAATTATCAAAAATTATCTGATTCGTAGATCACTAACGTCCCTCATTCTTGCTAGCACAAAAATCTGATTTCAGTCACTGTGGATAAAATAGATAACATTGAAAATTTATTTGAATTCTCAACATATGTGTTTTACAACTCTCTATATTAAATTTCGGAAACAGGTTTCCCAAATTCAGCTACAAAATCAGATCCGAATGATTTAGTAAAATCTAGTAGCTAGAACCTACAAATGGTACATATTTTGGCACGAAAGGCTCGTTGACAGTTTGAAGCGAGAGCTGTTGGAAGACGGTCTAGGTATGACATACGCCCAGTACACTACTGGAGTATTGTTTCCGGTTTTTGTTTTATGGAGGTGGATTACATGTTCTTTCTTGTTTTACAAGAAAGGTTTATTTTTATATAATTTTCCATCCAAGAAGAACAGCAGAGAACCTGTGGGCGGAGTTGGACGGATTTCTAATGAGGTGGAATTGTTTATCGATGTCAAGCTTGAAGAAGTGCGGCTGCAAGAATTTAGTTTCCACCTGATTTCTGAGTTTCGAGATCAACGGAAACGAAATCTTTTATTGCATCACTACGTGACAATCAGCATCCAGTGTGGGATCTGAGCAACGTAGGACAAGTAGAGTTGATGTACTATTTGTCCATGAAAATGTACAGGAAGACTCTTATTTATTTTGCGATGTGATACTCCAATTTGTTTGAAACACGCAATGATGACATGTGCAGATAGAGCCAATTTTGAGAAACCTTAACGTTTTGTTTTTGGATATATTGTTTATTTTATTCCTCGAACTTGATTCTTATAGTTTGATCGGAGATTTATCCTTATTAGGATGTTCCATAACATCTGGATTCAATAATGATAATGTGTTTCTATAGAAGCAGAATTTCTATATTTTTCCGAATAAAGATATATTTTCTTCACATCGGAAGTTTCAACTATTAGGTTTGTTTCAATCGAAACATAAATTTGCAGAAAAATGTGGTTGAACATTGGGATGATCGGATTTCGAAATTTCTCATCCTGAGTCAATTTAAGTTCGGGGTATGACATAACACCTCAAAGGTGACACTTACTGTTCACATTAGCCGAAGAAGACTATTTCTTAGCAATAGTTCTGTTACTTTTTTTCAGAAGGTACAGAAAAGCATATAGCATGCAACTGAATGAAAAATCTGAAGTCGGGTATCTTCAATCCAAACCTCCAAATTTTTTATAAAATTGCCTTCATCATTATACTCAATACTGGGCATTTACTCCAGGGTTTTGATAAGATCTCGGATATTCAGATGATATGAAGTGATAGATCCCAAATAAACTGAGAATCTTAGGCTCTTCCCCTTCTCTGTCGAGGTCTTCTATCAACAACTTTGGTCAAATTCACATTCTTCTAATAATCGTCTCACAAATCAGCTACGACTTGGTGCAAGAGATCAGGAGTCATCTGATCAAGGATCGGTAATTATGTCTTCTTAATTCTCCGATCATGCTCATACTCGATGTCATTAGCTTCAAGTATTATGTCGCCTTTTAGTTCAATCAGTGCTTTTATTTTCGGTCGCTTATTCACACACCTGCTATCATCAATAGTAAGCAGCACTAAGGAGGGCCACAGATCTCGTGACTTTTCAACGGTCGTAAGTGATCGGGACAGGCCATCGTATTCTGTTCTAGCACCAGATGAGCCCACAGAACTCATGATGGGAGTAAGAGATTTGTGGACCGTTTGCGATGAACAGAATACAAGTGTTGGCAGTAGCAGAAGAAATTGAAACGTTAATTCTTCACGCATCTTGTGTTTTATCATCTTAGTAAAGGCCAAAAAGTATCATCATTCTCCGCAGGTAGACTAGAAATGCTTTCGCATTCCTGATATAATAAAAATAGAAGATGTATACCACAATAACATTCTCCCAAGCTCAATTTTCTCAATTTTCTTTCCTCCCTATCTTGTTGTTTATATGTTTTTAGTAATTTTTTATAAGCTCTATTTTGTATGCGTTACAAGCAACGGAAATTCACATGTAGGCCTGAATGAAACCCACTAAAACTCCCTTTTATATCTATTTTTCAACGTTTGGAAGAAAATGTATTGGACTGTTGTACGAGCAACAATTCAGAACAACGTTGACACGAGACGATACTGAGTTTAAACTGTCACGTTGGAAGGAAATTTCCACGATACTGAGATTGATCTGTCACATTGGAAGGAAATTTCCACACACCTCGGTTTGAACCCACGAACCACCGTTGCGAAGATAATCAAGCATCGGTAGATAGTCATCGTGACGGTGTATCGGGACAGTTTCAGTCACAAACACTTCGGTTTTGTCACGATCGGTTGTAAAGATCACCGGCGACCGACGGAAAGTTACGAGGTTTGTGGCGGGCTTAAAAGTGTAGAAAGCACAAAATATTCAGTGACAAGACACGACAACAACACAACTATTATTTGGTAGATACCTTTATTATTTGTAGAAAAGATCCTACCCATATCATGATCGCTTGTTACGCCAAGGTTCATTTAATCTAATTGGCGAATATCATAAACCTATCTTGTGATTTTGATGTTTTTCGCATAGAACAATCGATGTCAACAATATATTATTCTTGACCTAATGGATTGATTCATTAATTCAAGTTAGAGGAATTATTTCTTTCGGTGGTCAAACCTTCTGGTCAAAGTGCCGTGGTATCAGTTAGTCGCTTAATGTAAAATTAAGAATGGAGACAAAATAATATAAAAATATGTGTCCAATTTTCAGTATGTGGATTGGTCGCTTTCTGCAAAACTGGATCCGATTGTTTTATAGCTACTCGTCAATATCGAGGGTGAACGAAATGTTCCATACTTCGTCAGATCTTTCATAATCACTGTAATCAAAACTTTACCGAAACTATAGACTCAGGAAGTGCAAACCAATGTTCATATCTATCGGAAAAACATGCAGAATTGAAATTCGTTCATTCAAGTTTTATGCAGTAAAAAGTTCTGCATGCCTTTTTATTTGATTAAAGTATGTAATGAAACAATAACTACATTGTATATCTGCATAGAATCACTCTCCTCTTCAATTAATTATCCATGGAATCCCTTGAAGGAATAAAGCTGTAGTCACTCAAGCAGCACTTAAGTGGACTTGTTACTTCCTCGAGTGATTAATCAATAACTTGCTCATGAATCAACATCATCGTTAATCATGCTGTGCTTCAGTGTACTCATTTCGTGTGAATCCATTGTTTACCTTTCATACATTCATATGATAATAAGACATAGTACAAAGTGTTTAGAGATACAGTATATATGGTTAAGCTCAACATCTCTCTGTCTGAGTTTTATCTGAATCGAATTGGAGGATTTCAATTAGGTTATTGAATATACAACGAAGGTATCGAACGAAATTGAGCTACAACACAACATATAATTTCGATTTACTGCGATTTTACAACTGAAACGTTTTAGAATGAGTTGAATCGACTAGTAGTGCAGTCAAATGAGTATTGTACCTGTAAATTTTTGGGAAATGTATCCATCCATTTTGATGGAACTTTTCAGAATGTCATCAGAAAAAAAGTTCTTCACAAATAAAGTTGCGCAAATTGTCCATATAGTGTTCAAAAAAATTGTTTAATTCATATATATTGAGAAATAGCTAGTTTTATTCAAACTTATCACGAATAATACTCCAAAATTCCCGCTTAAATGCCGCGCAATGAAAATACGCAGGTAGTGAAAAAATCCTGTACGGCAGCTGTACCCAAAAATGTATGTATGCATTCAAAGACCATAATAGCAATGAAATCGTACTCAGAAGGTCAAAATTATTCGAAAACCGCTATAAAGTCGATATTTTAGTCAAATTCGTATATTTATTAATAAATGTAATTTATTTATAACAAATTGGAAAATTTTTTGGTACACGATCGACGATATTGAGGAATCGGACTCAGTATACCAAAATTATCCGAAAACAACCCCAAAGAATTTTGGTCGAATTCATCTATTTTGTTAATAAGTAAATGGTTTATAACAAAAAATAGTCTATCCGATCAAAAAATGTCAAATTTTGCATTATTTAGAAATCTTTATGTAATCTCCAAAATTAGCTAATCAAATTGCTTGTATTATTATTATTATTTTATTATTGTTTATAAACTGCATTATAGTAACGAATTTCAGATGGAGTTAGACTGACCTTCGAATTTTTGCTCTGTTATTGTTATAATAATTATAAGCTTTGAGATTATCAGAATTTTCTATTACTTCAGATTCGGTAAGGTTACTACTTATATTCGCGTATTCCAAAAAAGAATATGAGTGATAACTCCACTGTTTTGTACTACACTGTCTCCGGTGGAATCTCATTCTGAACCATTTTATAAATCCATCAAGCCACGTAAGATAAGTACGGAACAGCAGGTTGAATTCCATGTTTCATCTCAAGATATAAATGATTCCGAATGTGGGATGAATCTCTATCTACTCATTTTGGGAAGATCAAATTCACCCGATCTATCTACGGATTAGGATAAAAAAACAGAATTATCGCAAAAGTAATCCAATTTCTTCAGAATATTCCGTACATTAAGTCTGCAGAATCCTTCTCTTTATTGATCAAGTTCGTGCATTTATTCTTTGGTTAACCTTTCCCTGAGTTCATATCTTCTACCGGGCAGAATATTGGTGGTCACGGTCTTATCAATAATCATTATAATTATATATTAGTTTTACTCCACGTCGATTCGTTCTAATAATATTCAGCACTCTTATGTTATTCTCAATAAGATAGTGCTAGTACCTACGACAAACTGCATTTTTCAACACTATGCATTTCCATTTCATCAAATCATACCTCTTGCACTTTTTGAAGGACATGAGAAAAAAGGTAGATAGAGTTCATACAAAAACAGTATTCCCATTCATGTGAATAATGTAGGAGGATCTGTTGGAACTATCTATTCTGCTATCATGATCTTCAGCTCATTCTTATTAATCGCTATTTCATGATGTAATTCTGAGCAGGTTTCTTGATTTAACTAATTTTTCAACGTGAGTAGCTACTCTGGCTGGAGCAAGTTTACTCTGAATTCCTCGTTGCGTATTCATTCTGCTGCATACAGAACTCATGTCTTCAGAGGCACATTATAGTAACTCCGTTGAGCTAGTATGAAGCAGTGAGATTTTCCAAATTATAGCTCTAATTGAGTATTTTTTCAGGCTCCAATTACAAAATAAGGTGCTTCAGCATTGTGGAAAATATGCTTTAGCTAGCTTAATTCAAGATTGATTGGCAGATCGTTTTGATAATTATGCGTGGTGGCCGAAAACAGAAAGGTTAATACGAAACAATTTAGTGCTACTTATTGCTGTTCAAAAAATTAAACATAGCTACCATATATCAAGCTGATATTCATATGCCTTTAGTACGATGAGATATTTTTTTTTGCATTATCTCAAAGGAGGAACACACTCATGACGCAGAAACTATTATATGAATATACAGCAAAACAGTTGTAATTTTTATATCTTCATTCGAAGCAAAATAAACCTTGGAACGAATTGCTCAAACAATTGTCATATTTAAAAATGCTGTTTTGAAGTTCAAACTCTGAAACAACAAATTTATTGATATGTTGTTTTTCCTAATACGCAGAGGTACTTAACTTGGCCGTCGCCAAAATATGGAAGGCGCAATTTCAACTGCATACGAATTAAGTGCTATTTGAATACTTCCGTTCAAGCGGTCGAATATGTTTGTACTCAAAAAAAAAACGTAACGTAGCTCAACGTGAAGTTGTATTAATTTAAATTCATTATATAATCGAAAGTGATATATTACATAAAGATAAAAGGAATATACTTCAAAACAACCCTTGAGTATCTATTATTTTTTTCAAAAATGTGATCATGCACTCTGGCCTTTATATGTTTGCGGTTCAAAAGGTAAACACGTAAATTCTAAAATTCGAACAGTAGTCAATAGCTCAGAATAAAACTTTTTCCAAAATGACGAGTTTTGCGTTAGATGTTTCCCTTTTGATACGAAACATGCCAAATTACAATTCATACAGGGGTCAATAGCTGAAGCATAAAGCTATCATATAAATTTCATTCCGTCCCAACAGACCTAGCAATCTTCGGATAATGCATGGAAAATGGAAATTTTTTTTCAATACGTTGCCGTGTTTCACACGTTAACAGGGGTTCAATAGGGAATACATAAAGCTATCACATGCACTGAAAATCGAGAACATATTTTTCGCATTCATTTGGACCAATACCAATATACCATGACAAAGAAATATTTATTTCATATACCCAGAATAACGTTCTTCCTGTATAAGTTGTAATTTCTCAGTCAATCTGGCCAACAATACCACAGACTATCGCAATATCTGTGTACAAGTGACATCTGTCTTTTGGGTTCACTAAGGATTATTCGTTACTCACTCCGAACTTGCCGAAATTGTTCAGTTAACAAAAGGACAATTATTCACAATTAGATATAACAAATGCATTATCTCAAAAATGAGTTTAACGCACAATAATGTTCAAGAAATGTGATTAAATTCACGAAATGATTGACATCTCATGCAGGGAGGGAGTTTTCGAAGTCGCTGATATCGAAATTAATAATGACCGGAATTCTTTTATGATGAATAACATGCAACTGGTAGCATTATGTCATACTTATCAATTCTTTATCAATTTAATTTTTCAAACGTATGACGCACAGGTGGTATCAAAATTGAAAGAAAAGTTCTTCCATTTTAAAAGCCGTATATTTCCCCCGTACGCTTTGTTATGTATAACCGGATTGACATTATGTAAAAATAATATTTTCTTATGAATAACATCATTCTACTTACTTTTTGATCCATGTAATTTTTCCTAAAATTCCATATTTCGGCGATAAATTGCATTTTTTGGAATTTTTGTACATTTTCGATCCAAAAAGATGGTCATATTGGATCCGCCATTCTGAAATTTTAATTTAAGACGTCGAATTTGTAATCACAATCAGCGACCTCAAAAATCTCCGGGGTAACATTTTTGTAATAAAGCAGAATATTATATACGAAATTTTAATATATTTAATTTATATTTCATTTAGACATGTGATAAAAATATTAATCATTGGTTATTTGGTTGATTAAGCCGTTTTGGCAAATACGGTGTGAGTGACATTTTACCTTTGAAGTTTCTCAAAAGGTTTGCAGAAGAGTTCAGACAAAAGTCACCTGTACAAAAATATTCCTACCTAAACTGGAATACTTGATTTTGCATAACAAATTAATAAATTAATACAACTGTATACTTCTCACCAATTATATGCTGGTGATACATAATAAAGTGATAAATTCAGTAGAGTAGCATAACAAGCGATAACACATGAATCTGTTTGTTTGTTCAGCAATTGTAAGCTTATTAAAATTTATTGAAATCTAATATTTATTCAAATTATAAAATTTTGACTTATAAAACGGTTTTGAAATTTTGTATCACTCACTCCAATATGTAATATTTTGAATCGTTAGACGAGTTTTCTTCAGTAATATCCAGTATATGTAATTACCAATTTTATGAACTGTAATATTTGATATGTCCATTTCATGAAATTCGGGAAGCTACAAAGTAGTCAATCTAATATCAAAGGAATGAAAAATTCTCCTTCGAAACCCGAAATCAATACAAAAGCATGGATTGTCTTGACTTAACTGGTATAGCCATAAATAATTATTAACATCACCCTATAAGCATAAAATATATCAATAGATTGATCAAAACACCATTTTCAATAAGATTTAAAAATTATAAGTCGAATAGCTGAGATGAATGGATTCAACATAAATATAGTATATGGAATGTTACACACAAAATAAAATAAAATTTTCGAAAATTCATTATACGTAATACCTTAAATACAAAATTATACTTCTGGGTTCTTAATCCATCATTGATATAAATTTGAACAATACACTGCACTTTAAATCTTTGACCTGAATATCACTAATACAATATTCAATATTTTGAAACCAAAGCATAGATAATATAGATCTCCAAATTCTTTGAAGAATTTACTTTTAAATAACAAAGATTCAATAGATAAATTCGAAAACAAGAAGCATCTACTAATTAAATTCTGATTCTTGTCAAGATAAATATGTAGGTAGAATATATTGGAATTTCAAAACTCGTTTGAAACAATAAAGTGTATTAATCTTAAAACAGGCTTCTTTCTCTCACATTGTTAACCATCCCATAGAAATTTCACATAATTTTAACCCTGAAATTCAGAACATTTAGAAATACATAAATCTTTCAAAAACAATGGAATAACAGCATTGAACTCATGAAGTGCTTCAATTCAATTTCATTAAATTAACAAAATATATCATATAATACCATATATTAAGCAACAGGAAACTAATTTATTATAATATCCACAGTTTTCCATACTCCAAATCTCATGTAGTTGCCATGATTCAACCAGATGGCACTAATTCTAATGAATATTAGTATTATTCACACAAATTTCAAAAAAATTTAAGATGTTTCCCAAATTTAATAGTTTTTTTTTCTATACTTCAACCCCAAGAGAGGAATAATGTTTGAAGAACATAGTTTGAGCCAGCAATGGAATTGGGGAGGAGAGATAGGTATTCCAATGATTTTTTCGAAGGTTTGGAGGTGATAGGCATAAGGAGAGGCCTCACAAAAAGTTCCATAAGTTCGCCGTTTGATGAAAAATTTAAGTCTGACAGAAATATGTTCGGCAGTTCTCGAGCTTGACAATGAAGAGGTGAGTAGCTTGAGCTCGTCTAGCTCGTCTATCCGGAATCTCTCGTGGTGGAATAACAGACCAGATTTCTGGTGAACACCGACCATGGAAATATCTATAGAAAAGGGAGAGCTCGCCCACATTTCTACGATGTTCTAAAGAAGTCAATGAATTCGTGAGTATGACATCAGACATGTAGCTCTCTTCTGGATGGAATTCAAGAGCTCCAGCTCATGTTGGAAAGCCAAACTCCGAAAATGTGAACAGTTCTCCAAGACAGGTCACATTTGAGCTTTGCAGATTATGAGGAGATGTTGGGATGTGAAGTAGTTTGATAGAAAACCAAGTTTTGAAGAAGCGGTTTTCGGAATGGACCTCACATGATCATTCAATGAGAGGGTGCTGTAAAAGGTGATCTCAACCATGGATATGGAAGGCTTAATAGGAATAGCTATACCTGACATCACCGGATTAGGGATTGCGGGATCCACTTTGCTGGATAAGACGCAAGCTCGAGCTTCGAGTTTTGTTGAGTTACACAATTCTGTCTATTAAAACGACTACTTTGTAGCTTCCCGAATTTCATAAAATAAACATATCAATTATCACTGCTCATAAAATGAGTAATTACGTAAACTGCAAATTATTTAACAAACTCGTATGATAAATTAATATATGTATTAAATGTGAGTAATATAAAATATTAAAAAATATTCTATAAGTATATACAATATATTTACAATTTTTTAAAAATATTAGATTTGAACAAATTCTAATAAACTTATCCTCAAACAAATTTTGAAAAAATTTACACTGATGCTGCCATTCTTATATATGCCCAAAGATAAAATGTAACCTTTGACCTCGAAACCTAGTAGTGTCGATTTAAACTGATTGTGAGATATTGAAACTTGGATTTTTATAATATATTTTTTTGTACAACTGTCAAAAAAAATTGACATTTCCGCATCTCTAATTGATGCGTAAATGTTTACTTTTTTCACTGCCAGAATAATTCACAAAATAAACATGAAATATTACTTTTTGAAGGATTTATTTTAAACAGAGTCAATAATTAATTGATTTTTTATCATAAAACAATTTCATTTATTGGAATAATAATTGATAGTAAAGTTTGAACAATTACTTCCAACATGAATTCCCGAAGATGTTCCATGTTGAAATTGAAGCCACTACGAGCAAACACGTTCAAACACGCGGCGTGCCAACAAACCGTTTCTATAGTAACGATACAGAAAGACCACTGAATGCTGTGAAATTACATTGGAAGTATTTATTTTTAATATATTTCAGACGATGTAAATTCACATTCACAGTTGTAAAAAAAATGTTGTTTGTGTTTCGTGCATAAAATTCATGTTTTCATGGTACATTCGAGAGACTTTTTCTTAACACTCTCATGTGACATTAAAAAACACTCATTTTACGCACTTAACATAAAAATAACTATTGAGAAAATGTTAACCATTGCTCTTCAACATTTATCTAAGCTACAATTTTGTAATGTCTGTCCTATATACAAAATTTAAGTGTCTACGACACATCCCTAGATTTGATAGGTTATATCGGTTGAAGCCATTAAAAGAACATTCATTTTACGCACTTAACAAAAAAAAACTGTTTAGAAAATGTTAACCATTGGTCTTCAACATTTATCTAAGCTACAATTTTGTAATGTCTGTCCTATATGCAAAATTTGAGTGTCTACGACACATCCCTAGATTTGATAGTTTATATCGGTTAAAGCCATTGAAAAAATACTCATTTTACGCACTCAACATGAAAATAACTATTGAGAAAACGTTAACCATTGCTCTTCAACATTTATCTAAGCTACAATTTTGTAATGTCTGTCCTATATGCAAAATTTAAGTGTCTACGACACATCCCTAGATATGATAGTTTATATCGGTTAAAGCCATTAAAAAAACACTCATTTTACGCACTTAACATAAAAATAACTATTGAGAAAATGTTAACCATTGCTCTTCAACATTTATCTGAGCTACAATTTTGTAATGTTTGTCCTATATACAAAATTTAAGTGTCTACGACACATCCCTAGATTTGATAGTTCATATCGGTTGAAGCCATTAAAAAACACTCATTTTACACACTTAACATAAAAATAACTATTGAGAAAATGTTAACCATTGCTCTTCAACATTTATCTAAGCCACAATTTTGTAATATCTGTCCTATATACAAAATTTAAGTGTCTACGACACATCCCTAGATTTGATAGTTTATATCGGTTTGTGAAAGGACTTGAACTATATACAGTCATTCTCACTAACTCACAATATTCACTTGTATCTATCTTCTTTCCAGGTGACAAATACGAAGCGGTCTCTATGGATAACGGCTACAAAAAGTATATGATGCTGAAAATTCGTCGAGTTGAGAAGTTAGATTTCGGATCGTATAAATGCGTGGCAAAGAATTCCCTGGGCGAAACTGACGGAGTTATTAAGCTAGAAGGTAGGCATACAACTGTAATGAACAATGAAATTCCCAAATATCTGTAAAATTGTGAGGTTTCGTTGAAAACTGTTTTGAATATGCTTTATTAATATCCGCACTGCGCCTTGAATTAACTGAAACATCCAGAGAGTTTTCAGAACTTTCCGATTCAACTGTTGAAACAGTCGATCATCTTCATGAAATGAGAGGAAAGTAAGAACAGAAAAAAACTCAAGAACTCAGAACGACTTCACACAAATTTATTGAACAGTGCTTGTTCCCAAATAATGAAAATGAGTTCTCGGAGGAAGCTAATTTTTTTTGTTTTGTTCAACATCAATATTCAATAATGCTTTGTCATGATATCTTCTCCATTATCAAATTTATACTTTTTCTTTGGAGGAAACAATTGAATAGGAGATAATTCGAGTGACAAGTTTCTTATATGAATTGAAAAATGTATTCCATTTCTATCCACTAACACAGTTTCAAACACCTTCGAATTAATAAAAACTGACTACCATTTGATAAAAATTCGTCATTCATCAATATGTGATAAGCAGGAAGACATTTTTACAGGTACTACATATTTTGTTATTTATTCACTTATAAAGTTTACATATTTCAAGAAAACATCAGGATAATGGCTATAAGCTGAAGATCTAGACTTGTTTTCTTCCTGATTTTATTGGGGAATTAGTTATTGATTCTTCCAACATTTTAATCAGAAGAATTATATTTTCATAGGGAGGATTATCTGATAACATATCACAATTTCAAAAGATACCAGGATTCCATTTTTACTTCTTTGACTATACGTAGTATATGGGAACTATTGTAATCTATGTGACATCTTTTCCCGGATTCCTGCGAAAATATCTGTTTTGAACATTTCTGAATCGATCTAGACTATTTTTTAGATGATGTGTGTTCGTGAGTTAGTAACTCATCTTTGAGACGAATGCGCCATTCCCATTGGTCGTATGGATTTGAAATGTTGAAAATCGCTGGTGAAAATAAGAAAAATATTGCAGAGAGGCACTTCGAACACTAATATTCAGTTTTTCAAATGCAACTATAGTATTTTATTGAATAATCATGATAACACTATTTTTCTGGATATAAATACAGGGTGTCTCAGATTTTGATCGGGAAAAATTAATAGACGATAGAGAATTTGATTTCGAGGAAATGATAACATATATGCACAAACGCTTAGTTTTTGAGATACAGGGTGTTGAAATTGATAAAAAAAATTCTTGCGAATATCTCCGGAACCATTTATCGTACCAAAAACAGCTTTCGCCAGAATTTTCTACTCATAGTAAGCTACGTTGTGTGATAAAACATTTTTTTTTAGTCATAATTGGTGAAGATTTTGAAGGGGTAGTTGGCGTTTTTCTCCCCATTTTCTACGTCACTGAAAAAAGTTTTTTGGTTTTGAGACAACCATTTGAACCGCCAATATTTTCTACACAAAAAAGGTACTCTTGATCATAAGCTCTACAGTTGACCGTTTTCGAGAAAAAACAACTTTTATGTTGAAAAACATGGTCAATTCTTACTAATTAAACAAAATTTATTCAAACATTAGAACAAAACCAAAATATTGACCATGTTTTTCTCGAAAACGGTCACCTTTAGAGCTTATGATCAGGATTACCTTTTTTGTGTAGAAAATATTGGCGGTTCAAATGGTCGTCTCAAAACCGTACTTTTCCCAGTGGCGTAGAAGTTGTGGAGAAAAACACCCACTACCCCTTCATAATCTTCACCAATCATGACTTAAAATAATTTTTAATATCCCAGAACAAAGCTTACTATGAGTGGAAAATGCTTGCAAGAACTGTCTTCTGTGCGATGGATGATTTCTGAAATATTTGCAAAAAAATTTTTTTTCAATTTCAATACCCCATCCTGTATCTCAAAAACTAAGCGTCTGTGCATATATGTTAATAGGAACTTTTTTTCTCAAAATCAAATTTCCTATCGGCTGTTGAAGTTCTGCTACTGAAACCTGGGGCACCCTGTATATCATACGTATACATTTAACCCACAGTAATGCTCGAAACAGGTTATTTCAAGATTTGAATGACGTCACGTACATCATTAAAGTGTGATCCTGCATATAATTAATTCCAGAATACAGAAATAAAGACAGCCCTTAATAGCAATGACTGGTGGTTGAAAAGACGCAATCCTGACAACCCCAACGGCGCGCGTTTCAACAATTATTGATATTAAAGTCTGTGCCCACTTATTTCAGCGGTCTCAGCAACGATTAAGAAACATTTTCCAGGAACCTATCGTCAAGAATGAATCAGATGATTCAAAAATAAATTATTTGACAAATGTATTGAATTGGTTAGGTACGTGGAAGTCTAGTTCGGCTTTGAATAAATCAACAACACCGACGCATACTGCATGGTCACATTCGCAAAATTTTGGAAATAATTTAGCATTCTGACAATGACCTTAAATTAAATTACGTATTGTTAGGAAAACTTCGAAGAGAACCATTATAAGATGAGGTTTCTACATTAATAGAAGGAATTGGGGTGCAATTGAAGACTCAGTAATGGTAATCTCATTCAAACAGAAAGTCCTTATACATTTCCTGGGAAAAAATAAAGCTTTGGTCTTACTGTAGGGATACCAGCATTTACAGTATTGTGCAGTACAACGTACAGGTGATCAGCTGCAACATAGCTTTTGACTTGTGGCGTCACGGTCGAGTCTTCAGGTCGCGTACCTGAAGGGTATTGCTTGAGGACACTTCGGTCCTATATGACGACTTCAAGCTTGAATTCACCAGATGGACCAAACTTGAGCTAATGTGGTTATACGCTCACTCTGATATAAAAGGAAATTATGTGACCGTTGAACTGACCAAACGATATTCGGTCTCTTAGGCCTCATTATTCTCGGCATCGCCTCAGCTGCAACATAGCCTTTGGCTTGTGACGTCATGATCGAGTCTTCATATGATACCTACAGATGGTATTTCTTGAGCGCACTCCGCCCATGTATTAGGACTTCAGGCTTGAATTGACCAGGATGCCAATTTTCAGCTAATGTGGGTACATGCCCACTCTGATATGAAAGAAAATCAGGTGACCGTTGAGTTGGACGAACGAGATTCATCCTCCGCGGTCACATTATTCTCGACATAGCATCAGCTGCAACATAGCCTCTGGCGTGTGGTGTGACGATTGAGTCTTCAGGCCTCGTACTTATAGAAGGTATTGCTTGAGGATGGGTACATGCTCACGCTGATATGAAAGAAAATTAGGTGACCGTTGAATTAGCCAAACGAGACTCTGTCTCCGTGGCTTCATTATTCTCAGCATCGCCTCAGGTCTGCTGAACTGGGTCAAAATGATTCCAATCAAGGGATCTAAGTTAACTGTACTTGTCCGCCCTCGCCTTGATTGATTGAAGCATCATACAGGATGTTCCAGAAAGACCTCCCATGAATACAGGAGACGGTAGATTTTACAGAAATAATCAAATTTTTCATATAAACTATGGTCCTATCTTCTTTCGTTTCGGAGATACTGGTGTTGAATTTGATTTTTTTGAACGAAATTTTGCTGTAGCTCCTGTGCAGTTTAAGATATTTCGTTGAAATCTTGTACTCGGGGATATCAGAAGACGCCGAATAAGATGGTTCAGTTAGTTTCAGATTATGTGGTAGAGGGCGCTGGGCCCGCGACTTTTCGGCGTTTCTTTCAGCCTTAACATTTTTTAGAATGATTTTTTTTTTGTCTTTGCACATTTTTCTGGTTAACAATTATATTTCAAACAAGTAGTGTAATCTTGTTGAGGGTCTCAAAATTTCACCGTTTTCGAGAAAAACGCGTTTAAATTAGCATAACGAAAACTCATTAACAAATTTACGTACTATCGAAATTGCGTATGTTCATTTAAACGCGTTTTTTTCGAAATTTGAAACAAAGAAGATATTTATCTGCGGTTTTAAGTTTTTTTTGCGAATTTAATCTAATTTCCGATCGTCATGTCATAGCTATACTGTAAGTTTTTGGGATAAAATCAATAAAACGGTTATCATTACAAATTATGCCCTCTAGCAATTTTATTAGGAACTATCGTATACTAATAGATACGACAATTGAAAGTACGTACCTTCTCTTCTATACAAACTAAAGCTTACTAATATCGGAAGAGTCGTTCAGAAACTACATCGATTGAATTATTACACTTTCAATAGCTTCTCCCACTCTTATCAAGGTCGGTATGCCAATGAGCTTCGAACCAAAATGATGTAAAGTTGTCTTTTCTAATGATGTTAACCTTTCTAATGATGTTAACAAAGGTATACCTCAATGCTATAATTTCCGGAGAAACGCGTTTAAATGAACATAACAAAAACTCATTACCAAATTTACTCATTACCGAAATCGCGTATGTTCATTTCAACACGTTTTTCTCGAAAACGGTGAGATCTCGAGACCCTCAACAGAAGTACCTTATTTGTTTCAAATAAAATTGTAAGCCAGAAGAATGTAGAAAGAAAACAAAAAAATTATTCTCAAAAAAGTTAAGGCTGAAAGAAACGCCGAATAGTCGCGCGCTCAGCGCCCTCCAACGCATAATCTGAAAGTAACTAAACCATCTTATTCGACGTCCTCTGAAACAGCCGAGTACCAGATTTCAACGAAATATCTGTAACTGCACAGGAGCTACAGCAAAATTTCGTATAAAAAAAATTATAGTCAACGCGTATCTCCGAAACGAAAGAAGAAAGGACCATAGTTTATATGAAAAATCTGATTATTTGTGTAAAATCTACCATCCCTTGCATTTACGAGAGGTGTTTCTGAAAAACCCTGTATATGAAATGTGATTAGTAGTTTAGGTTAGAAACTTACAAACTGTCAAACAATTGTTTTCATTATTTTTCTTCTTGAGTAACAATTACCTACAGGCGGCATTTTAGCTTAGGAAATTATTTGTGAGTTTTGCTGTTTCAATAACATTGAACGTTCCAGTTAAAATCTACAATTAAACAACAAATCGAACGTTATAATAGGCCGGACAATGTGGAATCTATTCCTCATGAGAACTTTTATAATTGCAACATAATGTATCTTCAGGGCACGCCCTCAATTTTCAATGAAAATGTTATATCTCGAAAGATACTGGTCCAAGTGCGCCAAAAATTAATACTTATAAGTTTTTGAAGTAGCTGAAAACAAATCGGATCTCAAAATTATCAATCCTTGTTTGCTGGATGAACAAAGTCTGATAAACAAATGGAATATTTCGGCAACTCCGAGTTGAAATTGGAGGATTACGTTCACTCGGGGTGTTTTGTAAGTCGCTGTTTATGAATCTGGTGTCTGAATTTTAATGTGTATATTAATCGTTTGTTCAATTCAATGTGAAATAAACAAATGAACTTCCTCAGCTCGTATGAGTCGAAATTGATGGAAATAATACAACAACGTTTCAAGGTTGGTGATTACCATTATGTTGGTCCATTGCTCATTTGAATCTGATTAAAGTAACGAAAAATAACACATTTCTTCAAATAGATATCACCAAGTACTAGTTACATTTATTTATTAAATTAGTGAAAATCAAACTTCAAATAGTTATTTTATTCAAGTTTATAATCGATTTTAGTCTCGTGTGGGCTCATTTGATAGTAGATTGTCAATATGGAATAAACTTATTAACTTATTTATCTACCAAAGTAGCTTCAAATTAGTTTTAGACAGTTTTTAAGGTCGTTGATGAGATGTTACGCCCTAAAATAGAAATTCATAATGTATGTAGAGAATGACTCAATTTTTCTTAAACATTGTACAATAAATCACATCTTACAAAGAAACACTCTAACAAGTTGTCAATGTACAGTTTTTACCTAACATGGGGGGCTGTATCATGATGAGGTGCACCAGATCACTATTCACAAAATGCTGGGAACCTATCAAATTTCTTCTCTCAATGGAGTTCTGTAAAGAATGAGGTCTATGGAATAGAACAAACTATAGCTGAGAACAGGCTATAATGGAGAAGGCATTTATATCAATTATACATATGTTACTGAATGTTGATAAGTTGTTTGAAGAAAGATTGTAGTAAAGTTGATGGTTCATTCATTATTGTATTTTTTCGTTCTTAATTATTTAGTTTTATTCCAATTTGCTTGTAGAATAAATTTTTAATTGTTGATTAGGGTTTCAATATGTTTTTGAATATTTAACGAATGTTTTGGAAGTAATGTTTTTCTTGGATAGTAGACTTCCGCGGACAGCTTATCTTGAAAAATCTTGTCTTCCGAATGGATTCCGCGTCACAATAGCTCGACTTGATGCCATCGGCAAGACAAGATTTTTCAGTAATGTTTTTACTCTAAACATAATAAATACACTAAGAACGGATCAGTACAGGTTAATCTGATGACTTATTTCACTTGAAATTTCCTCTTATTCAGTGGTGAAATAATATACAGGGGTCCTCGCTTGAGATTTCATTGTTGAAAGTTCTCAAGTTTGACGGACAACCTGTTTAGTATTGTTAAAAGCTGACCATGATTCTATTTCTTGAATAGTAGATTTCCGCGGATAGCATATCTTAGAAAATCTAGGCTTCCGGATGGATTCCGCGTCACAATAGCTCGACTTGATGCCGACGTTTCGCCAACCATCATAGATGGCATCTTCAGGGCAGGCTTGAGGCTTGAACTGGAACGTCGACATCAAGTCGAGCTATTGTGACGCGGAATCCATCCGGAGGACAAGATTTTTCATAATTCTATTTACTCAGTATTATGCCTTGAATAATCACATAATTCCAAAATTTAGACTTGCGCCAATGACAAGTTATATCCAGAAACGGGTCTGTTCAGGATAATTATTTTCTTGAAAGGTGAATTACTCGGAAACAACTGGTTTTTGGGGTACGGTAGCTTCCTTCAAATTGTGTTATAATTAAAATAAATAGAGTTAAATACATTAAATAAATAAGTTAAAACCAGTACTGACGGGATTGTGAACGTTTGATTGCAAATATTCCCAGAATGTAGGAAACAAATTTTTTTGCAAGTTTTATATTCAACTTATTCTCCAACTTCAACGGCTAAGGAGCCAGGCTCTGAGGTGTCTCAGGTGGGCCATTCTGTAGAAAGCAGGATTTGATGATGAATAATTAATTACACACTTCAATAATTGCAGATGTCAGATCAATATTTTAATGAAATACTTCCGATGTTTTCGAATTTCCTCGTATTTAAATAACTAATGTGCTCGTGATCACATATAATATTCAAACAACTATTTATATTTGATTTTTGCTCATTTGCTATGTTTATATTAATGAAACATACCAATCATTCAATGTAATATTTCTTTAAATTTGTAATGATTGTTTGGTCCGTTGTTATACATGTAGGTATTATGATATTACTAGAAGGAAACCGATAAAAACATTGATTTCCAATTTTTCCATTCCGTAAACTTGCATTGTTATACGAATTGATTCGTTTAGTTCCCAATTATTTATCTCATACTTCCGAAATTTATCATATTACTAACATATTCATCATTACTATCTTCTACTCGTCTTTTTGTATCTAGATTTAAGCGCTCTGCCGAAGGAGCTGGTGAGAATTTTTTATCGTTATGAGGCGTTGCTTCAAATCTTATTTCTCAAACCGTTCTCATGGAATTATAATCATTAACAATCACACAACTGTGTGACAAATGTGGTGTACCTCAGTGCAAAATTTCAGGACCTTTGCTTTATATCATTTTTATGAAGGACATCAGAATTTCTACATAATGATTATTATAGTTGTCAATATTTGACTCAAAACACATGTACCTTACAATTTTTCCCTGGGCAGTTTCTAATCGGCTTATGTGTACATCCTAATTTGGGGACCAGATGGAAGAACCATGTTTCATGCCTAAGCGAACACATGAATAATATTATAATTTTAACGCACTTATGTTCGTGAATGTATGAGTAGATCTTGATAAAAATATGAGTTTTTTTGCTTTTGCAATCATGTGGTCATAATGGTATATGAAATTCAATTTAGAGTCATTATTACATCCAGATCTCTCAAGTGAGTCATTATTACGGTATTTGAAATTTTGATGGTGAAAATAATGCTTACTCACATATCTGCTTACTTGCAGATCTGCGTACATTGCATTTCGCGATATTCAGTTCCAATCCATTGATATTGTACCGATTTGTTAGAGCGTTTAAATATTATTTAAGTAGGTATGTATCGTTTTGAGTGACAGTAGATCTTCAAACGATCAGCAAATGGAAGAGGCTGACAGTTCTTATGACCAAATTAATATCATTGACATGGGAAGTGAAAAGTACTGGGTCCAGATGAGATGTTTGTGTGACACCTGAAGGAACATTGATTGCATTAAAAATAGAGCCATTTGCCTTTACTCGCTGCGCTCTGTTTGAAAGCTGGATGTTATCCAAGATAGTAATGGATCTTACCAGATTATCAATAATGAATCAGGCTGAATCTATTACTGCTGACTCTCCAAGAGAATCTTTAGACAGGATAGCCCTTTCAAAACATTGCTCGATTTTCAGTATTTAAAATGGAAGGTACATTGGTAGTATATCTACTATAACAAAATGGCGGTTTTTATGAATGAAATCAATAAGTGTTAAAACAAGTGTGCTCCCCATGTCTGTCGCATGATGCTGCTGAACAGATTGATTATGATCTTGAATAGTAGACTTCCCCTGAGACCAATTGTTAGCACTATCGGATCCCCTACTTATAAACTCTCGATATCTGTCATCTATTCTCAAAGGTAATTCCAACAGTTTTTTACCAAATTCCTTTCATTTCGTTGAAAAATTACAAACGCTCAAAGTTGACCCCGGCGATTTGCTAGTCAGCTTCGACATAGAATCACTCTTTACCAATGTTCCCATTCCATAATTTCTCAACTGTTACCTGCCAAAAACAATTCAATGAACTTACTACCGTTAATCGATTTTTGTCTATCTTCCAAATATTTACTTTACGATGGCAAATTTTACGAGCGGTCCTCGGGAGCTGCCATGGGTTCCCCACTTTCTCCGGTCATAGCTAATATCTTCATGGAAACTTTTGAGCAAGATGCTATTGACTCATCTGTTCTGTACTCAAGCCGAAACGTTGGTTTAGATATGTCGACGACACTTTTGTTATTTGGCTACAGGGTTGCGAAAATCTTGTTCCCTTCCTGAATCATTCAAATTCATTACATCCCAATATCCTTTTCTCCATGGAAGTTGAATCGAAAGGTTCATTCCCTTTCCTAGATGTATTAGTTGTAGACAGATTGACGGTACTTTAGGACAATTATTTGTATCGAAAACCCATTCACACCGATAGATACCTCAATGGCCTTTCTCAGCACCACCCTGCCACCCTTTTTTTTCAATCAAAAAAAAATTATGCGGTAACATGTATTTAAAAAAAAAATTATTACTTAAGATAAAATTTCATTATTTTCTTCCAATTAGGTTAGATTAGGTCTCGTATAATTGGAAGAGAATAATAAAATTTTTTCTTAAATAATTATTTTTTTTTTTTAAATACTTACGTGTATCCGCGGAAATTTTTTTTGATTAAATTTTATTTTGAATTTAGTTTCATTGATTTCATTCATAAAAACCGCCATTTTGTTATAATAGATATTCTACCAGAATTCCAAATGGAAATCTGAAAAAACGCTGGTAACGGTCCATTTTTGATTCGATGGGGAAATATGTTTCATCTTTTTCCATATATACAGCTTAAGAGTAGCAGGGGTAAGGATAACCATGAAATTCTAATAGGGTTGAAGGATTGTGCGATACCTCTTCCTGAAACGCTCATAGATGACTTTTATGGCTCTAAGATTTTGTGTCAATATTTTCATCCATAACAAATGAGAATTCAAATAGTAAACGAGTCAGATGTGAATGATAATTGTTCCATTAAACATTAACTCTAACGTCATCAGATTGGCATAAACAATATTTCTTCTGATTTTTCCTTCGCTTTTGTTAAAATAGGTAAACATGTGTACCCAATTTCTGTGAATAAATCAGTGGAATAATAATCCAAACCATTTTCTAGACATCTGTTTTCGAAGAAGTGTCAATTGGCATTATTTGTCAGATGAAAATCCTAGACTATTTGGAGAGGTGCTGAGTATCAGCATCTCCAAAAATTGGATGTTTGGGTGGGTCCTTACGCAGATCAGTTAATTGGCACCTTTTTTACCCATCCAGTCTTCGTACAAATAATAGAAATTGAGGAAGACCATGGAACGATAATTTTTTAGCAAGACGTGTGCCTCCTAATTCCTCCCAGCCGATGAGGAGTGCCGTTCAAGGTACAGAAACATTGATCCCTCCTGAAACAGCATTCCTCAACTTGACACGAAAAAATCGTAATCTAGAAAACAGGAACAGGATTATGAAATAAGGTGTAACTCGCTATCGGAATGAGACTCATTGGACATCCGATTCAATTATTGATGATATGAAACTGAGGAGAGAGAAGTTACCTGACCTCAGTACTAATCATTGGATTAAATTCAGATTAGATACAGACTCTAATAATTGCGGTATCACTAGCTGTGGTAATCACGAGACTTGGATATGTTTCCGCTCTCTCTCATCCTAAATGATACATACAATAATAGAAATGCATGTGAACGAATAATTGTATTTTCAATGCTAACAAACAAGCTGTGACTAATTTTACTAAGCTTATCAACATTTTTTGTAATTTGATTCAATTTATTTTGTTGTAATTACAGAAATCGCTGCTCCTACAACCGTCAAGACTTCCACACATTTTCCGACAGCACCGGATAAAAAGAAAGGTGAGCACTTAGGTATGAATAAAGATATATTTAAATGAGCAAGCCGGAGTTATATTTCGATTCGCCAAGTATTTATTCGTGCCGGATTCGTTCTCATTAGCATTATAGAGGTTTTATTGTATTGTGGATCTACGTATCCTACAATTTATGAGATGAATGTCTCCTTCAAACTTGCATTATTATGTGCGGTAAGCCGAATGTCACAATGATGCAACGTAATAACGGGAATCATTCTCATCGACCAATGTGAATAGAATTCCAGTAATATTACTGTGTAGTAGATAAAAAATTTCTTCTTACAGTGTGTTCGAGTTCTTTCACAACACTGATTCTCAATAAAATCTAAGTACCTAGAAGTACGACTTCTAGAGTTGCGTGTATATCCATTCAAATTCGGAAGAGTAACGTTTATAAAATACAAATTCCCACTCCAATATCTATATATATTAACATCTTCAGAGTGAATCAACTGAGGATACCACTACCATAAGATGGTGAAACAATCGTTGATAATATACAGGATATGATTTGTTTAGTCTGTAAATTAGACTACACCTATCGGAAGATCTATCGAATGAAAATATTACCTTACATTTCTGGTAATGTTCTAAATTCTTATGAGCTTATTCGAGTTGAATCCGGATACAAGTAATGGGATATGAAACAGTTTAGCTTGGTGTTTGGCATTGTTATAATCCACAAAGGTAATATAGATCTCTAGTTTGATCAGTGAGACCACAACTAAGTAGCTCCAGACACTTGTTTTGCCTTCTCTGGCTCATCAGTGGAACAAGAGCTGTAGCGTCACCGATCGATATCTCTGCTGATATATACGTACGCAAACAACAGAAAGTGCTAAAGAGAATAGGACAACTGACGCCATCTACCTTCGGGTGGATATCCCTGAGAAGGACCAATCTAATGTGAACATTGACACAAGAAGAAGAATTAGGTTCAACCAATCATCAAAAATCTGCTGATCCACAAAGGTAGTGAAAGTCTCTCTAAATCTAGAAAGACCTACATTACCGTTGAGAACTATTATCATTTTCTTTTGTGGATTCATGTAAACACCACATATATATTGATTGGTGGCAAAACAGCTCTAATCGTTCTTCTTATGAGCCAGAGGAGGCGAAACAGCAGTCTGGAACAATTTAGCAATGGCGTCACTCATCGATCTAAATCAACCTATCCTATATTATTATACACTTCGCAGAGAATGTATCGCATTTACTCAAGCTGTTTCTAAAGTCCTTACAACATATATGCCTTCATCATAGTATTTCACCGAGTTCCAAGCGATTCGGGAAAAAATCCATCTGTCTGCTAGTCTGTCCAACTATATGTCTCAAAATACTTGTCTACACGGTAACACAAATACAAAGAGTCCTATCATATTCAAATTTCAACAAAAAATCGTTTGCTGTTCGGTGACAAACACTATTACTTCTCAGGGAAATCATGTCATAAAGAAACCCTTCCATGAAAGGTTGAGAATGAAAAAGATCGTTACTCTAGGGGTATATATTAAATCGATTTGAAACTTTCAGAGTAAATTTGAGTCTACTTAAAGCTACTTTCACTCAAATTTCAACATATTCGATCAACAACAACAATAATAAAGAAGTAAATTTAAAATTACATCATACTTTACCTGTTTATAACAAACAACGATGATGCGAAGGTATGGTCTAGGGGGAAGAATATTCCCACTCAGTAGCTCGGGTTCGATTCCAAGAAACGGAAATTTTTTTTCTGTAATAGCAAGTTCTCAAAAACATTATTAATTTGAATATTATTTAGTTGTGTAAGAATAATGGCATGACTAATTTATTCTATTATCTTTACTCAAATGTGGGTAACATTTATATATTCTCCCAGAAGCAACCCTATTTGTTTTTAATACCAATTGTTCGTTATTTCGTAGGTTCTTGACTTTGTCCAATTCATTTGTTGAATGTTACTAGCTTGAGCTTGGTTAGTCTGCAAGGGTTACTTAAATTTGGAAGCAATTGCTTCGAAATTATATCTGAAAGGTCGCTTAAGTCATTTCGCCATGATAATCTCGTTTGGAGCATTTTTTTCAATGGAACATAAATTCCGCTCTAGGGAGAAAATCTCCTCAATTGCCAGCATGAAACCATTATAATATCTTTCGTGAAATCATTATTCAAGTAGCATCACAAAATGGAAATGCTATTATTAGGACATCCCTCTATCCATCGACATTTGTGATTTGACGCTGCCCTCATCCAAGTCCTGCAGCCAACGGCAAATACTCCCATTTTGGAGTAATTATTAATTAATTATTTAGGATGTCATGAACCTCACTCCTTATGTCTGCCTCATCCCAATTGATTAATTTCATCCCGCTCAGCTGGAGGGTAAACTTTCATAATCATTGACAGCTACCTCAAAGTAGGTGTGTGATCCTTATTGAAAACTCTGCAGCGCGTTGTGTTCATCTGTGGTGTCACACAGTAGTTAATTCGATGGAATCATGGTAGTCACATATACTAACGTAGTGTGACGTCATACAAATAATGAAATAAGACTTACGGACACTTCGGCTGGTCATACGTAGTCTTATGATTTATATTTGTAATCAGAATAACACCATTTTAATGATCCTTCAATGAAATACTATAGCACCATTTGCAAGACTAAGATGGTAGTCAAAATAATACTTGCAAGGGGGCCACCTACCACAAAACAATTCAATTCCTATTGGAAAAAAAATGATAGAAAAGAGTGTTAATTTTTTGAAAAAACACAAAAACACTATTGTTTTTTTGTTTTGAAACGTTTTAACGAATTTCTGACATCTAATGGACTTCAAAACAAAGAGCACGCATGGTTTCGTACGTACACAGAGCATCGACGAATTGAACGTCGATGTAAGAAAACTGTCGATATCTTACAGTTTCTTTCTGGAGATGAAAGTATTCATATATACAGAATTACCAGCCGGAAACATCTAAATTATCTACTTTCGTTTCTGGTGACATATTATGTAACGTGACATGTACACTTTCGAAATGCTGATATTAATCCAAACCAAACTTAATTATAATAATTTTCAAACGACTATAAAGTGATCGTTGACTAGATTTTCGGCCGATAAATTAAAATGTCCAAAATGACAGAAAAATATTAGATACGACATACCGGCTGGCTTCAACGTTCCTACACACAATGAAGTTCTCTGCCTAAGAATCATCAATCTCGACAGGATGACATCTTCCGAGTATTTATGTAAAATGATAACATACCGCAATGACTGTACAGTTGCCGCTCTTATAATATAGATATCAGGACCTGGCTCACCTGGACTTATTTATTCAAATTAATTACGAATTCAAAGGATATTGAAATTAAACTCTGCAACGGGGTTATCACCGTTACAGTGTGATGAAACCAACGATGTCTTCTCTAACATGCGAATTAACAGAATTGGACAAAAGAAAATCCTCATTTAAGAAAGAAGCAAGACATTATTATAGAGTTGGATTTATCATGTGGATAGAGATTTAGGACAGAAAAATAATATGCAGACTGATTTGGAAAATGCCTCGAGTTCATTACTGCTAGTAATTGTTACCAACTGCTGATTTCCGATGAGTTGGAGCCTCAGCGGTATCATCTGCCTTAGAAGTTTCCTATAAAAAGGATTGATATAGGCTGAGCAGGCTGAACACCGGAATTAAGTCTTTGGATTTTTTCCAGTGTGGCTATGCGGAAAACCTAGTGTCTGATGAAAGTTCCGAAACTGGAGAACAGTTAATGCCATCAGTTAATACAATCTCAACAGAAATGTTAGACCGCGTTTTAACTTATACGGTGGGGAGAGCTTTCTTGTATTTAGAAAGCCAATTCAATATATTTGAACATTTATAATGCGTTTTTCAACGTCCAGTTCGGTTTTTATGCGCCTACTGATTTGGAAAGTGAGGAAGTATTGATAATTTTTTTTTCTTGAATATTAGTTTCAAAACCGTAATGTGTGATACATTATTGTTCAATTTACAATGAAACATACTATCGAATACAGGATAGGCGTACTCTTTTTTTGTGGACATTTGAATAAATGATGTTGATTGATGATTGATGATGGTTTCTAAGAGCCGAAACGTAAGATCAGACATTTCTGAGACTCAATTCTGTAGAGCTCAAAAAGTAACGACAATAAACTGCTTCTGGGTTTCAAATGTATTTCTAAATAAGAAAAAAAATTAGGAAAACGATAAAATGAATTTTTCGTGAAATCTCGATAACGATAAACAGTGATGAACTTCAGCAAACGACATGTAAACATTAAATTGAATACTCAACATTTCCCAATTCGCTTGGCAAGATGATAAAACTCTTGCGGAACTCGTCCAAGGATTTCTGTGGAATTCTATCTACGTTCCTCCCGGACCCTTATAGCTTTCAATTTGTCAAATGATCAAGTTTACGGTTTCCCCAAGAAAGAATCAAATGGTGTCAAATCAGGGAGAACGAACAGGGCACTCTATTGAACCCTGTCTTCCAGTTCATTTATCATGATACTGCTCACTTAAATATCTATCTACTGGTCTGTTAAAGTGTGGAGGAGTACCATCGTTTCGGAAAGTTATCTCTAAGTACCAAACTTGTCAGTATTTCGGAAATATCTGAAGGATTGAGGATTCAAATAGCATTCTCTAGCATGTTCAGATATCTACATTCCAATTTACATTCAGAAATGAGGGTTCAAACGTATGGTTACCTAGAATACCGGCCAACACATTCACTTTTTCAGGCAACTGTGTATATTCTTTAAGACAAATATGAGAATTTGTATCACTTAATATCGCACGTTCTGAGTGTGCACTGTGCACGTCACTATCAAGGGATTCGTTACTGAAACATCCTGTTTTCAGGTAATCAGGTACTTGAGCTATTTATTCTTCATTCTCTCAAAAAATATCGACAATCTATTGTTAGTGGGTGAAACATTTTCCATTTGTAGACGGGAAATAAGTTCTATTCCACCCTCATGATACTTGGACTCACCTCACAAGTACATTCAAATTTTGGAACAAGGTGTGGAGTTCACTACGATTTCAGGAGCTATTATTATTTGCTCCTCCTCTGTGATTCTTTGTAAGAGTTGCTTCAGATATACGTTCGTGATGCCTTTCATTAAACATCGTTCAGCTGCGTGCAGATAACTTCTACTTACACCAACTATTCTTCCATTTTGGTCCTCTACACTACCGATTCTTTTTCGGAGAATTGTAGTATTCTGGCGGATAGAACTGATGCTCTGACATAATTGACTCAAACAGAAAAGTGAAATAACTAAAATAGAACGGAAAAAGTACAAACATACTTCTCTAATTATAAACCAACAAAAACTTGTGTTTGTTCATCGATTACCAAGGATTGGTACGAGCTCTTTCGGAAACTAGTATTTTCTATTATTTCTTCCCATGCCGTTATTGTTTCGATACCTGCGTTGCGATTTACTGACTCAGTACAGGATATTTGTTGACTAAATAATATTTCATATCCTTTCATATTCAGTTGGAATACGATTGTTACTAGTGTATCCGGATTCAAATTATCGGTTGTAATACTGAACCATTTTTTAGGAGTAATAGGATAAGCTGGAGATTTGAATATTATTTTTCAATCATAGAACACGAAATATAAATTGGTTGCTTGACGCAACTAAATGAGTATTCAATGATAAAACGTAATAGGATCAAAACCTGAATCCAATCGATGATGAAAATCAATCGAAAATTACCTAATCGCAGAAGTAACTTGGTATTCCTCAGAGAATATTTGATATGCTTTCAGCCGTAAAACATTTTATTTCTCTGTGTTATCTAAAGTGCTACTGTAAAACATAAAACCGTCGCTGTCGCCAATTACACACATAATACCTTTCAGTGGGCCCTAAACTTTTTATGTGATGATGCCTTCGTATTTACGGTAATACATTTTTCATTCGTATCAACTAACTTAGTGGCACGCTAGAAGGTTTAATTTTTTTTGCATCGTCTCATGAACATTGCGGAAATATTATGACCACGAACACTAAAAATTTTCTGTGGTATAAGTAATTGAAAATAATTTCATAAAATGTATGTTTAGATATGGTTCGAGACAGAGATAAAACGGAACGTGAGCGACTGAACGGTAATCGAGTTAATTCAGCTGGGGACTTTGACGATTCTAAAATTCCAGGTAAAACTTGAACTTTCATGTTTCCTATAACAAGCAATGTAATGAAATATTCAAAAGTGGTGGCGTATACTTCCTTTCATCTTAAAGAGATGCAGTTGTCATCTTTTTAAGTTACAATAATTGCTTATGAATGCTGGTAGTTTTGAATGGAATTTAATAGATAATTAATTGGAATCGAATTTAAACGTTGAATATTTCGAACATTCGTGCAGAATCTCCTTCCATTAATCAGAATATTTTCCATATCGTAAAATTAAAAACTACTATCTTGATATCATTTTTATTTTTTAACTTCCGTTACTCAAGTTTAAGGGCTCAGACGATATTTAAAACAATTAAAATAAATGACTTCAACTAGGTATAAATAGTCATCGGTAGCAAAAGAACTTGGAGGATTATTACTTCAGGATTACATATTTGATTATTACATTCCAATGATGATAATTTTTCTGCTAATAGCAGATTATAGAATCTAATCTGGACAACAACTCGTGGAATACATACATTGAATAGCTTTTTATAAAGCTGGATAAATTAGGTCTAATTGATCTTTGAGAAGTAGAGAATTGTTTTGCGTTTGTAAAATTCCAAAGATTCCAGCGAGTATAGTTTCGAGCCTTCATCAGCTTCATGTAAAGAATGTAAACTGTCTGTTTCAGGAAGGAATCACTAATATCGAAAAAATGATCTGAAAATGTGAAATCTGTTTTTGAAAGTCTTAAGCATCATCTACATGTTTTAGAGGAACAAATAGACAATTAGATAACTTTATTCTCCTGTTTCTAAATTCAACCCACTCGGAATTGAAGTTTACAGTAGGATCTGAAATGAACCAATCTATAATATTCTTAGATTCAACACTCACAACAACAGATACGGAACATTAATTTTCAATAATTAAAAGACTTAAGCAGTTCTTGTGATTCAAAATTATCGATATATTATCCTGTTCTCAGTATGTCCTCTTGTGTTAGCCTTTCTCAGTCTTCCGCTATCACTCAGGTATTTCCGGGTGGGAAGAAAAAGTTCACTTTTTATTGTATCTTGATATGTTCACTTTATTTGTGGTAATTTAATGTTAAAATTGATACTACTTTGAAATAATAAACTAAACTGTGATACCAATGAATTGTACAATACTGGATATAGTAAAAGTGCATATTGACTATTTGTTTATACGTACATGTATACATTAATTGTATGTTAGTTAACCATATAAAATACATTAAAATTTCGAATAATTCTTACGATAAAATACTTATATTCATTATGTTGCTGAACTACTTTGAAAATATTATAATTATACTTGACCATCATTATCACCATCATTTGAGGGGAGAGAGGTTAGCCCTCAAATACACTCAGACCACTTAGAATGCGCCAGTAGCGAGTCAAAAACATCAAGAGCAGGAAAAAATTAAGTTTAACATGCCTCACAAATTCCTTCAGAACGTTTTTGAGTTTATTGTTGAATTGAGTCTTATTCTGGGATTTTACAGATGCAGGCAGTATATTGTATATTTCAGACCCTACATACGAATGCGTTTCTTTTATAGGTACACGAGTACCTTACACGATGGTGAGGTCAGATTATCTCTATATATAGTTGCATATTCATGATCAGCACCTATTTTGGTTATTGTGTCACTTTTTCTATGTGTTAGTGATAGTGATTTCAGTATATATATTTTGAAGTAATAAAATATGAAGCAATATATATAAAGTGTATCGATTTTCAGCACTGCTACTACACCCTGTGAAGCAACACACTAGTGTTATATCAAGGATCTGTACTTTCTCACCACCGAATATATTTATAGTAGATAATTGAATACAAGAAGACTAGAGTTGTTTATCTAGTATTTTCAATGAAGCTAACAAGAGCTTGTGATATCGCGGTATCGCGTTACCTTGTTCGAACGCTAGAAACAGGAAGACTGCAGCGACCTCATCGATGCCCATCTTATGACGTGCATCGTTCCCGTCTCGGGCAGCTTTCCTATGCTGTACGTCCAGAGGCCTGGGCCGATAACAATACTTCCCTCACACTATATCGGGTGTTGTAAGTTCGACTCTCCTCATTAGATCTCGGAAAGTATTACAGTTCTGTACACATAATTTGGTCTTAGTTTCTCAAATGAACCAAACTCGAGATTATAATCCAAAAATTTGAACAAAGTAGGATGAGGTTGTTATCTTTCGAGATACATGTTCAAGTACATTTCCGCTGTTTCGACACCGATTCTATCATGTTTGCAACAAAGTTTTATCACATCTCGTTTATTATTATTCATTTTTAACGACACAGTACTTAACGAGGTATTGAAATGTCATTTACATGTGACAAATAGAAAAAATTAAACCATACTATGGTATAAAAACATATTGTCATTAAAAAGGTAACATTAGAGAAGGTGATGTGAGTGAATGTCATTCTTAACGCAGTCCTCTGAATGTACAGTCAGCATAGGAAAGCCGACCCAGACGGAACCGACGTCACATCAGCGGAGGGACGTCGAACTGGCTCTTATCTGAATTGTAAGACACGTTCGAACATCAAGACTGGGGATATTGCAGTCTAACATCATTTTATTGAACCGTAATGTCAATCTGGTTTTTTCAGTAATGAATACATATCATACATATATATTTAACCTGCAGAAATGTCCAAATAGCTCATGTTAAGATTCAAGTGACGTAAAGTATTCTCTGTGTACACTGTGTGGTGTAATGGTATAGATAGTTGACCTGTTAGAATGAATGAAGGGTAAAATAGTTTTTCAGCTAACAAGAGCTTCAGATATCGCGGCATCGGGTTATCTTGTTCGAACACTAGAAACCAGAAGACTGCAACCTCCTTAGTCTTGATGTTCGATCCTGTCGTAGCAACTCTAATAAGTGCCTGCATCGATGCCCATCTTATGACGTGCGTCGTTCCCGTCTCGGTGGGCTTTCCTATACTGACTGTACATCCAGAGGCCTGGGCCGAATACAAAACTTCCCTCATACTATACCGTGTGTTTCAAGTCTGACTCTCCTCATTGAGATCTCGGAAAATATGAGTGTTTTGTGCAAATAATGTGGTCTTTGTTTTTAAATAAACCAAACTCCAGATTATAATCCAAAAATTTTAACAAAGTTGGATGAGGTTGTTATCTTCCGAGCTACACGTTCAGATACATTTCCGTTGTTTTGACCGCGATCCTTTCGTTTTTGCAATGACGTTTCATCACATCTCGTTTGTTATTATTCATTTTCAATGACACTGTACTTAACAAGGTATTAAAATATCATTTACATGATGTGACAGATTGAAAAAATCATACTATGGTATAAGAACTGGTGATACATCATTGAAAAGGTAACCATGAGAGCAAATATTTGAGTGAATGTTATTCTCAACGCAGTGCTCTGGATGTAGTCAGCATAAGGAAGCCGACCGAGACGGAACCGTTGTCCCATCAGCGAAGGGACGTCGAGCGGGCTCTTATTAGAGTCGTAAGGTAGGTTCGAACGTCAAGACTAGGGATGTTGTAGTCTTACATTATTATATGACATCATAATGTCAACCTAATTTTCTAGTAATGAATATATATAACAAACATGTATTTAACCTGCAGAAGTATTTGAAAATCTTATGTTAAGATTCAGGTGACGTCAAGTATTCTCTATGTCCACTGTGTGGTGTATAATATCTGATGATAGGGCTGTCATGGATCGCCCTATAATACTTGATTGGTAGGGCTGACAGTGTCGCTCTATGATGTCTCGACAAGAGTTCCTTCTCTGGCTTGCAAGGATTTTCATGTCTTCATCAGTTAGCAGGTTTGGTGCTGCGTTATGATAGAAGTTTCATTTGGAAGGTGGACATAGAAGCAGATGGTTGGAATCACAACAAATGTGATGTATCGGTTCATTATTCACTACATGGTACTTAGACTAATTCACTTATGACTATGACTATCACTTATGGATATAACTACGACTATCTTGTAACTTGTAACTCGTAGCTCAAATATCTATTCTCAAGGGAGAATCCTTGTTCCCCTCCTAATAGTTTTGCGGAGGTTGACCTACGTGCCAGCATTGACATTCATGTTATGCATGCACTGTCACAACCTTGTCGGCACATTATTTATAAAGATATATAGAACAATAACAAATATGTTGTATGTTTATATTATATGAACATACACATGACATAAGAAAACAGAATATTGTAAGTTATCTAATTCAGGATGAATCTCTTCGGGATATCACACCTTCATCGCAAGTTGAAAAAAAATGAACTTTAGTTTTACCTTTTTTTTCAATATTCGATTTTCCTTTATAATCCCTATTTGATACAAAATATCACCGACAATCTTTGTTCATAGTTGATGGTCACACATATTATTATTATACTTTGGGATTTGCGCGTACCCTCTAGTTTTAAGGCTTTCTGCCTGAAATGATGTGATTGCATTATAGTGTTGTTTTCAATATATTTAAAAAAGAACTTGTTTTATATTAAGTTATCAGATTTTTCCGAATTATTTATTTACTTATATATATAGACACATTGTTCTCTTTGTACCATCGTTATGTCTTTCTTTACTACATTCTTGCGTTCATCATCTGGCTCTCACGGCCTTTTATCTTCTTAACTCTTCAATCTCGTTTAATGCTAACACATTTCTCACCATAGTTAGGAATATACTTTTCAAATCTGCCTTTTGCAGTATCTGTCATCCATGTTAACGACATTATTGTTGGATTAACATTTACCCATTCTTAATGGTTTTCTGCGATAATTTTCCCTGGCAATAGCTAATTTTAATCAATATGTATCTGATTATATATATAACAACTGTTTTTAGTTTTTCAATCATTTGATAATTAATTCATGTTATTCATTCTACTATTCCCAAATATCAATATTCGATACTTTTAGATGTAATTTCTAATTGACTCCAATTTAAAAAAAAATTGATAATATTTATATACTTAATACACTTATCTCTCTAATAACGTAGCTATTTGTTAATTATTTTAGTTAATAACTCAGTTTCAGTTCAATTTGACTATTGAAAGTTATGAATTACTAATTTACTTCAATATTGTTCAATACTACTGAATTAATGAAACAATAAATTAAAATTTCTCATAACCGTATTTAAATTATACACAGCGGCGTATATTTGCGTGCTGTATTGCTCTGCATTATTCCTAGGAAGAAATAGTACATAATAATTATAGAGTGACGAACATATGTGTTGTTCCTGTAGAAATTTTTCTGTACAGGATTAGTTTCTCCATTTGGTCTCTTGTACCCCATATTGCAGCACATAGTCAATATGAATTTTTTTTTTACTTATTCCATTTGCGTTTCCCCTTTTTCCATATAATTCTCCCTATGATGTGCCTTCCTTGAAGAAGGGACTTGTCAAGATCGCCACATAATATCTGATGATAGGGCTGCCATGGATCGCCCTATAATACCTGATGAGTAGAGCTGACAGTGTCGCCCTATAACGTTTTGACAAGGGTTCCTTCTCTGGCTTGCAAGGAACTCCATGTCTTCATCAGTTAGTAGGTTTGGTGCTGCGTTATGATAGAAGTAACATACGGAAGGTGGACATAGGGGCAGATGGTTGAAATCACAACACTTGTTATGAAATATGATGTATCGGTTTATTATTCACTACATGATACTCAGACCGATTCACTTATGACTATGGCTATCACTTATGGCCATAACTACGACTATCTTTTAACTTGTAAATTGTAATTTGAGTATCTGTTATCAGGGGAGAATCCTTGTTGCTCTCCTAATATTTTTGATATTGGCCTGCGTGACGGCATTGATATTCATGTTATGCATAAACGATCACGACCTTGTCGACACTTTATTTATAATGATATATAAACAATAACAAATATATGTCGTATGTTTATAAACATACACATGACATGAGAAAATAGAATATTGTAAGTTATCTAATTTAGGATGAATCTCTTCGGGATATCACAAATGGTATGAATAGTTGAACTATCAAAATGAATGAAGGTTGAGATAGTTTTGATGCAATAACAATAATGTACTATAGATTTTTAGGATTCTTCAAAGGAATGCTGAATCAACGAAAAAGTAGATGGGAATTATTGTGGGACGTTACAATTTTATTTCACTCACTGCTGGTCGTTTTTGTTGTTATAAATCTGCAAATAATGATTATTTAGTTCATGGTCAGGGAACATATAGTAATGGTGGAATGCAACCTGTTTTGTCTAGTCAAAGTATAAATAAAAATATATCAGGTACTCAGATAAGTGATACCATACCATTTGATTGCCAGCATATTGTCTTATCGTCTTCTATTAGCGGTATCTAGATCATTGTATGTATTTTCTGTTCCTATAATCATACATTTAACCTGCAGAGTTCGAACCCGTGATTGTTTAAATGTATTATAGAGTAGCCTTTAATTTTTGAAGTGTTATTTTGTGATTCTGCTGATGAGCGTCCTGATAACCAATTCTTGAATTGGCAGTACCCACGATTCTTTGAATAATTAACATAAAATTTTGGAATGTTATTAATTTTTTAATGTTAAATAGCCTTTAATTATACTGATGTTATTTCAGCATTTCCATGCTCTTTTAATGTAGATCCAGCTAACTATTTCTTAAATTGGCCGCATCCGTGATTGTTTGAATAAATTATAGAGCATCAAACTCTGTAATTGGGCACTCAATTAACCTTTAATTATTGAATTGCTATTTTGTGATTCTTATGATGACCGTCCTGCAAACTATTTCTTGGATTGCCAGCACCCATGATTCTTTGCATAATTAACATAGCCTCAAATTCGGCAGTAGAGCATTTAATCAACCTCCAATCAACCAAGTGTTATTTTGGAATGCTATTTATCTCTTAATGTTGAATAGTCTTTAGTTATACTAATGTTATTTTGGCATGTTTATGCTATTTTAATGTAGATCCTGCTAGCTAATTCTTAACTTGGCAACACCCGTGATTGTTTAAATGTATTATAGAGCCTCAAACTTTGTAATCAGGCACTCAATTAGCCTTTAATTATTGGAGTGTTATTTTGTGATTCTTATGATGAGCGTCCTGCTAACTATTTCTTGAATTGACAGCACCCATGATTCTTGGAATAATTAACATATCCTCAAATTCGGCAATAGAGCATTTAATCAACCTTCAGTCATCCAAGTGTTATTTTGGAATGCTATTGATTTTACAATGTTGAATAGCCTTCAATTATACTACTCAATTAGCCTTTAATTATTGAAGTGTTATTTTGTGATTCTCATGATGACCGTCTAACTATTTCTTGAATTGGCAGTAGTGTTATCTGACAAAAGTGAGATAAGTCACTTGATCAATTGATTGCAGTTCATTTTCAGCATAATGATGATAATGAACCAAAATAAGAATTTATATTTGTGCTGTCTCAAACATGTTCCCTAAAGTTCCATTCTAGAACTTGATGTGGAAATCACGTCCACCTCCGTGATGACATCCCATTGCTTTAAATAAAAGTTGTCTGTAACTGACATCCCGTGCATTATTTCTAAATTCGATTTTGTTTCAGAATACGACTACGATGAGGATTACACGCTGTCTTCGAATAGACCACCACAAATACGAGAGCCGCCGGGAGCATTCAGTGGAGCTGCAGCATCAAACAATGTTAACAAAGTTATCATCGCAGTAGTACTAGGTCTACTGAGTTTCAGCCTCAGGTGATCTTTCGATTGCATCAAGAATTTCTAGAGCATCGATTCTTTTTTGATGATGAACATATCCAGTGAGAGACTGATTTTGTAAATATGTACATAAACCTTGTGTTATGTAATTTCGGTTTAGAACTATGGTGACTACATTCCCTATGCTAAATTATATCAAATGAAAAGAAACTGCCTCGTTAAACTAGTGCGTGATACTACTGTATGTTCTTAGGATAGTGTAAGCTGTTTATCAATAAAGGTTAAAGAAAGCTTCTATACCTAATTATTATTCGGCATGGACATTTTCGTTGAGAGTGTTCATGCTCCACTGCATTTCAATCGTTTTCAGGTAGGTCATTACCTACCTATCCATTTATTTTCTCCCCACATATCCATTCTCTTCTGTTCTTGATTGTGTAGGTATTTGACAATCATATTAACATATTATGGAATTGAAGAAATAAATTAATGGATCAAGGGGTCAAATTTGATTGCTAATCACTGAATAAATTATGATTTATTTCAAACCGTCATAATATGGTATTGTACTAATGGAGCAGATAACAATTACAACTTTGCAGTTGAAACTAGTAATTATTATTTGGGAAGACATCGAACCACTCGACTTGTCAACCAGACTGACCTTCCGCTATCTGAGGTCAGCTGGCTTACATCCGAGACTGAGGGATTTACCGCAGCTTGCCAAGATGGCGGTCTATCGCTGACCGCAACGTGATAGGTGGCAGGCTCCTGATATCAGCTGCAGGGTCTGTCGAAAGGCGCTCGAGACTCTTTTCCTCATGCTGCCGGCATGTTCGGAAAAAGCGGCCACGGCGTACACCCGTCGCCATAATGCGGCCCTACGGGTACTGTATTATCATCTAAGGCACTCGTACGGAGTAGACCAAGATCCGGTGCTACCTCACATGCCAGGAGATATTGAGTGCAATGGGCAACGAAAATTGCCAGATCTACTGGAATTACCCGTTTCCGACCGTGAGGCCCATACAAACAAATGGCCTGACGTTGGCCTCGATAAACGAATAAAGGCTATATATGACAGAGAAGATTATATTCATGAAGGAGGAGGCAAAATCGACAAAAGAGTTCTGTTCGAGCTGCGCACTCTATACTCAAGCCACAAGGTCGTATTAGTGGTTCTGATGATCGGTGTTTTGGGCTGAATTCGTTCTTCGCTGCGTTCGAAATTGAAGATCACTCCGTCCTGTGAGAACTGGGCGCAGATCTTGATAGACCGGCTGGATGCAGTCACATTGAGATATGATCGCAACATAGTTTCTGAAAATATGCTCATCACTAGATAAACACTAAAATATCATAAGCTCGACTTCTAATGTCCCGAACTATACTTGGCTGTGTCTACATGAAACAGTTTGCAGCAAAACATATTCTATGTTATTTGTTTTTATATAATGGAAAATTGCTTTCTTTGATAACTTTATACAAGATGTCCCGAAAAGATTTGTCACAATATGTAGGTATAGGAGAACGTCCATTCAAGATAACTTACCTTAATGCAAAAGTACGATTTTTTCAATGTTTCTCTGAAACAGTTCAACATTCATCCAAGAAAATGTATATGTTATATTAATAAACAATAACCAATAAATTTAAAGTATCGACATTGAAATGTTTTAGATTCTTATAGGTTTTTAGAGGTCACCTCCCCTTCGACCCCTTCACTTTTTTGTAGAGGGAAATTCAGTTGAAAACGGAATGCCACTGGAAAAAAAAAACATTCGTTCTGAAACTTTTTTTGTCTCCAAGTGTTTGCTTGTGAAATCCTTGTTTAGAAGATACAGCCACCTTTCTCAATCTCAAGTTAGAAATATTCAGTGTATATTTTCAAAAATATCAAAAACAAGTTACACCCAATAACATGAAAGATTTGCCAGTCTACTTGGCGATCTACGGTTAGCAATCAGATGAATCATGTGGTTGTTGAAAAATGGTGCTCTACCTTATTTTAGTAATGGAGTAAGGACGTTTCTATTCCGAGATTAGGACCGATGTACGAATCGAATGACCACCGCGCGGCTCAGATCTTAATCCAATGAATTTTTGAGTTGGGGGATATATGAAAGAAAGAGGATATTTCTCCGAAATCGCCAGTGAAGAACAACTATCAAAGAACCGACTTCTGCAACCTGCTAACGAAATTCGGCAAAAACATTCAATTTTTCAAAATATACGGTTTTCATTGTTAAAACGATGTAGAACATGTGAACAGGGTGCGCTTATTGAATCGAATTATTGCAACTTTTATGTCGTTAGTTTAGTGTTAGTTTAATAATGAACTTGTTTTTGATACTTGTAAAAATGTAGGATTTACGTTGAATATTTTCAACTCAACCTTGGAAAAGTTGGCTGTATCTTCTAAACTAAGGATTTCACAAACAAAAGTTTCAAAATAAATGTTTGATTTCAGTTACGTTCCGTTTCTTATCAAATATTATACTACGAAAAAAGTGGAAACATTCCAATACTGCGACTTTGAATGCATAGGCCATTGTATACTGACATCCTATATAAATTTTCATGAATAAATGATGTACAGTATCAGACCAACATTTAAAAAGTCGGTTATAATTTCCAACTTCAACACTCCGCAACTTTTTTTGGATATATTTTTGAATAATAGGTAAGTCTTTGATCAACTTATCTTCATCCCTAGATATTGTGATCAAATTTATAAACAATCTTTTCAAGACAGTCTGTATAATTCTGAGAATACTTTTGAGATAAATTGATAAGTGATCTTGGAATTATCTGTAATGAGATACTAAAAGCTCTACGAACCATTTGGAGGAGTGAAAATTTGCCCAGTTAATACAAAGAACTTTATATAAAATAAGAAATCTATGTAGGAATTCACTTACATACCATTCGCGATACTGGTACTTTTCTAATACCACAGATAGTCGAGTAACAGAAATATTTCTCATGTGTTACAGGTAAGTTATTTTATCCAATATATCAATAAGTGCAGTTACTTGATATAGAATAAATATTCAGGTAAGCTGTTGAATTAATTTAGCCACAAGTTATATACAGATGGTATCAGTCTTACTTTTGTTATTCTGATTCGTAGTTTTCAATTGATGCCGTTTATATTTACAAGTCAATAAGAAGCAAACATTCATTGTATGAATGGGCTTATAAACGGATACTCAGCCGAAGCGGCTACGCAATAACATAGGGGTATATTTTCATATACACGATATCAGTTTTCAGTAGCAAGACTCGAACAGTAGACAAATGCCTCCGAAGGCATTAAATGGTGAATCCTGGATACCCATTTTTCTAAAGGTATGGTCGAAACGGATTGAGAAAAAAAATTATGAAATTTTAAATGGTAAATAAGTATTGGGTTCCCCAACTACATCTGAAAGAGAAACTTTGATTAAGTTCCTGGATTTATTCTGAATTGATCCATCATTTTCGAGCGAACCCGATCTGAGAATTCTCTGATTTGAAACTACATTGCACCGCATACATTATTTTGTGAAATATTCAAATTTTGGTGTTTCTGATCCTAAAGTAGGTATCAGATACAGTTTCCGAAGAAAACTAGAAATGTAATTGAATACAAATACCACAATAACAAATTTGAAACCAGAAATTGTAAAACGCTAAGTTGTAATGTGAATACTCATCTTGAATCAACACTATCAATTATTATCATTAATTATCAAACATCCACACGTCAAGTGCCTGAAGTTGTAAAGCTTGCCCAATTTTGTATTATTTATATTCCAGTTCGTAGTTTTCAATTGATGCCGTTCACATTCACAAATCAATAAGAAGCAAACATTCATTGTATGGATGGGTTTTCGAATGGATACTCAGCCGAAGCGGCTGTTCGAAGAATATTGTGTGAGCCAGAGGTGGAAAATTGAGAGAGGCGATAAGCATTCGAATTCTTAAAACTTTTCTTGATAGCTTAGAGATTATAGGCATAAGGGACAACCTTATTAGGTTGAGTTCGACAACTTTGATAGTAGAATGAAGACGGGCAGGAATAGTAAGTTAAGCAGATCTCGAGCTTGATAATGAAGAGGTGACCAGCTTCAGCTCGTCTGGTCAGTCTACCGTGATGAAATTTCGGAAGCTCTAGATGAAGAAGCGTTACGGAGTGTATCATCAACAGCAAGAAACAGATCGCTGATGCGGAGCTGAAACAAAGTTGGTTCCAAGACAAATCCCTGTGAAACTCCTGCGTTAGCAGCCATTGTATTAGAGGAGACTTTGCCAACCACCTGGAGTTATCTATCGATCTCGATATGAAGCGACAAAGTTGAGGCGGCAAACTTTATGACGGAAGTTTCTCAAAAAGACCTTGGTGCCAGACTCGGGCAAATTCCTTTGGCACCCATCTGCATTCGTGAACATTCGAGGGGCCAGTTTGTTAAAAACCGTTGGAGGGCAGTAAGAGGTTCACGCAATAACAAGAATCTTCGACAAGAAAGTGTTACGCAGCTAATTTTGCATGAATTTGACCGAGACCCCACAAGAATCTATAGGTGTTTCCCAAACCAAAATTTCTGAACTTTTGAGGGACGATCACAGACACGGTCATCATAAAAACCAAGTTCAAGGCGTATGACAGGGATAATGTGAGCATAGGTGAATCCGGATGTCGTTCGAACAAGGATGTTTCATAGTAAACGTTTCTCAATCCTTATTTTTTTTACGTTGTGTAAATGTCGAAAACTTTTGGAATTTCCAGAAACTGTTCATCAATAGCCGGGCAGAAATTGCTCCGAATCGAAGAAGAGTGTTGCTCGATTCCATCAATTCAATTTGAAGGTATTGCAAGAAACTAGTTGGATAACAATTATTCATGAGAATGAATTTGTTGAGAGGGGCAAATGAGTGCCCTCCAAGATCTCCCGATCTACCAGTTTCGAAATTTTCCTTGTGAGGGTTTCCAAATAGAAAGTTTTACGTGACTCAAGTGGAAACAAGGGGATAACTTACTGATCGAATCAGAAATGCTTGTACTGATCTTAGGGCTCAACAATCAGCTCATTAGACTGAAATAAACGTCGTTGGAATTGTACATTCTTAAAATCGAACATTCACTCCAAACTGTTGTTGGGGTTATTTTTTATTTATCAGTTTGTTGATTATTTTACGATCTTTAGGATTTACCTTGAACATGAACTGACGTAAGGAGCACTTCTAATAAACTTCTATTCATATTTGTGTATAGATACTTTACCTATCGACTCCGTTTTCTTGAAAAAAATTAGGAGCGTTTCTATATGAATGAGGAAAAATTTAAAAAATTTTGTGTATTAATATTTTTGCGAAAAATATATTCAGGTACCCCTCTATGTGAGCCACTGGTAGTCCTAAATTATGAATTTGCGATAAACAATCTGCACATAAGTCTTTCATTCCAAATCATGATTTTGTTTTAAAAATTATACAAAGAATGTGTTTCGAAGAATCAGTCTTCTACTATTACACTATTTGACCGAGTACTTAAAGTGAGATCACTTTCTCCTCGGGTCTATAGCCCTATATCATAGGGAACGTATTAAAATAAACTTATATCTGCTGTCAAACCCCTATAACTGATAAGTGATTAATTGTCTCATCCCTTAGGTGTAGCTATTACGAAATCCAAATATTTCACAAAATAACGTATGCGAAAAAATGGTGGTTTTTGAATCGGTTACTAAAAAATAGTGCATCCAATCTAAACAAGAAGAGGCGACCTTCTCTGTCAAAAAAAAATGCAAGATATTTATACACTATGAGCTTGAAAGTTCAAGTTTCACTCTTTAGACGGTTATAGCTCCTCTAGAAAGACCCATCCTTAACTCATCCTTCATAACTACGGATTGATTAATACATCTCAAGTTTGAGTGACGAATGAACCATTTCCATCTGAGTGAGTATTGATAGGATAATAATAACTCTTTCCGTTGAGTTATAATTTGAAAATGAATAACTAGTGAACATTTTTATTTCAATTATTTGAATGCCCAACAACAAATAAATGGAATAAGACCACACTCAGGTTTAGAGTTTATTCTTGGATATACAAATAAATATTAATATATGATATAATAAGTTATTCAAAAATGTGTATCTGAGTTACTGTAGCATATTGTTCCCTGAGGCAAGTGGAAAACGTTGAAAATACATAATTATTCATGAAATTATTCGTCTGAAACATAATGTTCAGGAGGAAGGAAATTCAACTCCCCCTGTTCTATGCGGAAACAAACAGAAATATAATCTAACAGATTTGTCTGTATTTTCAACTGAAACTCTTTATAATGCGCGAAGGCAACTGATCAGTGGATATAATGCATTATTCATGAGCTATTGAGCAATGTCATAATGTTAACTTCATCATTATAATAATCATTGTGCAACGCCAAAGTTATTCTCACCAGATGAGAATGAAGATGAGAGATTTTAGGAGGTTACAGGTATGCGAAGCTTCGCGAAAGCAATCCTCGAGAATTCGAACCCTATAAAAACAGCTCGATATTACATCTTACCGAGAATATTGCATTGCATGGATTTCGTTTAAAGTACACACGCCAATATTACTTTCGAAGTTCGTTTCTCGATCTGAAACTGAACGGTTTGTGTACAATTACATATCCATAGATATTTTGCGATTTGGTTTGAGATAACTTTGGTTGTAGTCGTTCGTGGAACTGTAATTTCCATGCTATTTCATTCCATCTTAGGGTTATATGTTAAGCTCTATTTATGTGATCCAAACAGTAGTTCAAATAGTAATATCTTTCGTATTGAATTTTCAAAGTCACTGGCTCATGTACAGTTATCCATTTCGATTGCAAACTAATTATTTCTCTTTGTCTAACATTCCCCTGGATTATTTAGATGTGTACCAGAACACTTATATTGCGAATACATATGACAAAATTGTACCTACAGTAATTACGGGTGATACATAAATCACTAGCTACTCTCACTTTTTGACAATATATTGCAAATTGTGATACGTCGTGGAAAGATGTCAAATTTTAATCTATGTCATCATATTATAAGTTTATTCGGATTGACTACGTAAAGTGTTACGATGGTTGATATTAGGACCTTAATTGTACTATTATATATACGAATGAATAACCTATATATGTACTAAGAATTTTTTTGAATTCCATACACTTTTTTCATTTGAATTGAAAATAGTGGTATAGACGTAATTCATGGATTACATACATTTCTGGTGGTTTATTTCTAGCACCAAAAGGAAGATGTTACCTACTCGTTCAGATTTGATGTTATGCTGTTTCAACCATTCTTGTTTATATTCCCGCAAGAATATAACTTTTTCTGTAGATACATTTGATAATTCTATAAGAACTCTAAAATGATCGACTTTTGGCACATGTTACACAAAACGAATCGAAGCAGCTTTTAATTAAAGTGGATTCTCCTGATTCTTCTTCTAATGATGTTTGCAGCGTTTCGTCTTTATCTATGAAAATAGAACATAAGCCATACATCAAAAATAAATCGCATATTCACTTATGGTTTACAATGTTCGTAAGCCTTATTTCTTCATAGTATCTCATCAAAATTATTTGGATTATAATTCGCTCTGGTGAACTGTCAAAATTATTGACAAACGATCAAATCTAATCTCCATGAAGTATATTCTTGAAAATTCTGCAGCGTTCATCTGTTATACCATTTCCATCACGTAGTGTGACGTCAAACAAATCATCGAATGAGAATTTCGGATATTTCTGCGGTTAAATATATGCCCCTTGTTTATATTTATATTATGAACTGAAGATAGATGTTAGAAGTACATCTTGCAAGAGCGCACACCAAAATAATACATTTCTCATTCTCAGCACGTTATAGCGTAACATAAGCCCACACATAAGCCCGCACATACACACTCACTGACATCATTGTCCCAAAAATATTCAGAAAGGGTCAAAACGGATCATTTCCCGTATACTACTATATTGAGGGAATTAGGAAAAGAGAAATGAACGAAGATCTAAAAGTCAAATTTGTAATTCGAAGATCTAATTTCACATGAATGATATTCGAGGAAGATCTCTCTCCTTCCTCATCTTCACATTGGAACACCATCATGATACAGTAAAATGTGGAAGCCCTGACAAGCTTTCCCATGCAAATCCATCTATATTTAATTTAAATACGTTCGGAATCTAATTCACGGGTACATCACAATTATCACGAATATTTTTCCATTCAATTTTATATTATTATTTTATTATTTATATCATATTGAAACTAGTGTTGCCCGAAATCGGTCTTGGTCTTGTTCTTGCATTTTTGCAAGACCAAGACCAAGACCAAGACCGCGTAATTTTAGCAAAACCAAGACCAAGACTTACCGTGCAAGATTTGAGCAAGAACTAGACTAAGCCTGCGAGACTCTTGCGTCTTGCAGTTAGGACTGAATGTCGTTTCAGGGAGCGGACAGGCTTAATTTATGATACAAGAAATTGACACATAGAAAACAAACGAAACAAAATGAAAGAAAGTATTAGTACATAAAATTTTGAAGAAGAAAATAGGCAGAAAATAGGAAGACGTAAAGTACAGATATAAATGACTATCACTGCATTTTCGTTGAAGGGAAAATTTACGCAGTCCGAATAAGTAAATGAAAAATAATATGTTAAATAAAGTATGAAAATGAATAAAAATATGAAAATAATGAAAACGAAAAATAAACTATACATAATAAAGCGTAATAAAATTATATGTAGTATGTTACCGAGAAAATGTTTATTTTTTTAGTATTTCAAAAGTTACAGGCCGAAAAAGAGATCTTACAAACTAATTTGAAATCTAACTTATAATGATAAGGTAGGTAAGAGCGAAAAGCAGGACGCTACAATGTCATGCGTCTGTACGCCGCATGCGGCATCCTTTGATTCGCGGCGGCATCCTTTAATGAGAGCCGGCACGTGCCAAGGCGGCGCGGTACAAGGCGACACTATATAAGCGAACGGAATATAAATAATAGTATTTATTTCAATTCCAGTCATTCCCAATTGAGCTTTGCTTCGAGTCTAATGTAGTAATTATTTTTACTGTTATCCTTGTTGTTCTCGGAAAACTTATCACCTTTACAATTTGACATGAGTGACGAAGATTCAAATAGTTCTAGTCGAAGTAGTGAGAGTTGGAGTTATAGATCTAAAAGACCTACAAGCAAATTTGATGAGTTTTTCGAAATAATTCATGCATCCCAAATTGCTTTGTGTAAATTGTGCCAACATAAAAAGGTTGAAATAAAAATAAAAAACAGAAACACTAATAGGTAATTGCGAGACTTGCGAGACTCTTGCTGCAAGACCAAGACCAAGACCAAGACTGGGAGCGCAATACCAACACCAAGACCAAGACTGGCTAAGTCTCGTCTTGTTCTTGCATTTGGGCAACACTAATTGAAACATAGAGTTGATTGTATTAGAATGGTAATTATTCACAATTCTTTTGAAAAAAACTAAATATCTGAATTACGTTACAGAACTAACAGTGATTCACACATATAATAGACTTCATGAAAGATTTTATTAACAAAACATCCTAAAACAGTTATTTGTTAGAAAAACTATGCAAGAACTGAGAAAGCATATTCTTTTAAGTAGTCAAGAATTCATCTTAGAGAACATATTGGATTAATTCTTCCAGTTCAAATCGTATATCATTTTTGAGATTATTCTAATTAGAATCGATATTCTGTTTGTTTGCATCCTATTAATTTTATTCAAGTTAATTATTTGGAGAATAATGAATCATAGATCTGTCTCAAAATAATCAAGATAAGAGTTATTTTCGGGTAATTTCGGGTCACTGAAAATGAATTCAATGTTATTTTTCGAATTAAAGGTTAATTTAATCATTTTATTGATAATGACTTAGTTATCGAATTAACAAAAAAATTCAAAATCTTAAAATAATCCAGACTGGAGTCAATTTCGTATAATTTAAGGCCGCTGAACACGAAATTGATGTTACTTTTTGAATCGAATGATAATTTAATCAATCAATTAATTCACTTGGCGAATCAACAAAAAATATTCAAAGTTTTAAAATAATCAAGATTTCAGTCAATTTCGGATAATTTGAAGTAGTTAAATTTGAATCTAATGTGATTTTTCAATAAATTGTTCATATTATTAGTTGATTGATAGCGTTGCCATGGTAACTTAGAGAAGTGCAGGGACGTATGAGCTGCATTCAGAACCAGTGATTCAACCGTAGCCGTGAAGGGGAAGAGTGGTTTTTCATGTTATTGATAAAAAATAGTTTCCCAGCAATTTATCCAAAAAATAACATCAAATTCGTATTCAGCGACCTTACATTATACGAAATTGACTCAAATCTTGATTATTTTGAGACTTTGAATTTTTTTGTTAATTCGGTAACTAAGTTATTATTGATTGAATATTTATGTTAACATTCAATCAGAAAAATAACATCAAACTACTCAGCGACCTCAAATTACCTGAAAATGATAGTCTTGATTATTTTTTAAATTTCCATTTTTTGGGTTAATTTGTTTATTAACAAATTGTCAATTAACTAATTAGATCAACAGCCAATCAGAAAAATAACATCGAATTTGCATTCAGCTACCTCAAATTACCTGAAAATGAATCTAATCTTGATTATTTAGGAAATTTCCATTTTGTTGTTTATTAACAAATAGATAAGTGACAAATTGCTATAAACCTTAGATTCACATTATTTATTGAAATTGATGGAAAATAGCATTTTCAATTTTTTTTTTATTATAACAAAAACATGCCATTTATTGGCCATTATCTATTGTTTATTAACAATTAGACAAATTTCCCCCTATGTAGCTGTGGCAGATTCTGATCTAGAGGTTAAAACGAATCGAATGAGCCCTCACACATCAAAATCGGCTCTTACCTCAAATTTTTCTAATTTGGGTCGATTTTGTACTTTATTTCCTGGACTACAACTTTAATCCAACATAGAACTCGAGTGTGTGACTCTGAGTAGCTTATTTTATAAAGGATTACGAGGAGACATTGTGTATAGTAGAGGGTCTTTTGTCTACCAAGTAGCCATCACTAGAGTTTACTCTGATGATGACTACTTAATAGCCAAAACGTCCTCAGTACTTTGATAGTGTTTTCAGTGTATAATTGTGATTATTTCCTATCAATTGTGTTATAATATATCCACAGTGTGAACTCTTTTATAATTTATATACTGTCAAAAACTAAAACGAAATTGAAATAGTTTATTTAAATTGAATATGGTGTGAAATTTTTTTTTACCTATGCTCAAGTTACTTATTTATCCCTGAAAATTGTTTGTTGCTCACTAATACGTTAAGAAAATTATAATTATTTCCGAGATGTGACCTCAAAAAAATTTACAGAAATAAATTACGCACTACTGGTATTATTTATGAGTGCAGTATTATATTGATATATAAAGCAGATCCATCAAAGATAGCTTATGAATCCGACCTTAACTTATAGAAGGTTTTCCCTTCTCTTTCGTAGTATCCCAGAATATCTAAAGGAATCACGTTGATTGCATATTGCATAATCTTATAGAGATTATAATAGCGATACCCGGTAGTATCGCTAATAATGATGATGAAGGTAAACTTATATAAGATTTGCCATATCTTCCAAGAATTCTCATCTACTATGTTATCTAAGACTTTCAGTTCCGGGTAATATTGTTAACTTTATTTCTTGATTCCGGTTTCCATTATTAAGACAACTTGTACGCCCCAGAGACTAAATGAAGAGGAATCTCAAGTGACCAGGAGAGGAAACAGCATCTGTGAAAAATAGCCCGGCAAATACATGCTATTTGGACCTAGCTTTGGGAATAAGATTGCAGTTTGTACGAACGCTCGCAGAATGCGCAATATCTTAATTAGATTCATTCCTATCAAAAAATTTACCACGTTGTTAATATTACAAGAAGCTTTAGTAAGAAATGCGATTTGAGTAAATGATGACTGTTCCACAGAGTTATCAATTACCTTATTCTAAAAATGATTGAAGACCCACAAATACCTTTCTCTATTGAAAGAGCTCTTAAGTAATGTGATTCAAGATAATATGATTGTTTCACAGATTTATCAATAACCTTCTTGAAACGGGTAGTCGAGTCAAATAGGTATTAAAGTAGGCCGACTTACGGAAATCGAACGATATGGATCGATTTTGATGAAACAAAGTGCATTCGATTCGGGATGACGTCTATAAAAAAGCTCACCGGTTAGTTTTTTGTGCAATTTTGTTATTATGTTTTTAACCGAAAAACACTTTTATTAATTTGCAGCGTGAATTCTTTATTAAAGCAATATTTTATTTATTGAACAATATGTATTTGAATTAATAAAAAAATGTTTCTGATGATATCCACTGAACCACAGAACAAAATAATTTTCACATAAAACGAATGAGAAATTTTACTTCTGAACAACAGCAGCATCCAACAGTAAGTGACACATGGTGATCATTCATTATGTATCTACATTACAATAGCAGCGTGATCCACGCATACGTTGCCGCGTCTTTGTTTTGGGGGGATGGGAGGGAGGACCGGTTTAGATAAACAGCGGCTCTATGAAGCGGTGGATGCCATACAGATCTTATTATATGATAGATGCTGTGTTATAGTATAGTGTAGACTCCATAGCTTAAGAAAAATACCTACCTGCTACTCGCGCCCGGTTTTTATCACGTATATGTCCATAGTATATGTGAAAGAAGCTGTGTGGAATATAAAAAGACTGAGTAGAGAAGATAGAAAAAAATTTTAGATGAGCGGGAATTTATTTCAAATTGAAAAATTAAAAAATTAGAATTCGATTTTGTTTTTGATTTGAATTAGTAACGACCCCCTTTTAACAAATTTTTAAAGATTTAACATAAAAAACAACCTCCACAACCCCTAACTGAGGATTTCTGGTTAGTTTTGATGAAATTTTGGAAATTGGTCAATTTTTCGGTTAAAAAAATAATAACATGTTTGCACAAGAAACTAACCGGTAAGCTTTTTTCTAGACGTCATCCCGAATCGAATGCACTTTGTTTCATCAAAATCGGTCCATATCGTTCGATTTCCGTAATGAAATACATATTTTACTCGACTACGGATTGAATACACACAAATACCTTCCTCTATTAAAATGTCTCGTAAATAATGCGATTCAAGTTAATTATGATTGTTTCACAGATTTATCAATCGAAGTCTTGAAACGGAATTGAATATACACAAATACTTTTCTCTATTAAAAGGTCTATAGACATCACTCTGTATAAGGAGTGCAAACTTCAAGATGTCGATAGAATTCCTAAACCACTCAGGGTGAATAGAATATTAACATTTTTGATCATGTAATAATTAAATCAATAATAGGGTAATACATTCAAATGTTCGAACATATTATCATCAAATGTTTTTTTAGCAGTAGTTCAGATTATTCTTTTCAAACGCAATCATCAGGTCTAGTGGCAGTATCCATAAATACACTCGTTCTTCACATACTAAAATAGTTCTTAGGTTACGAGTGTATAAATAATTATATGCAAAAGTCAAACATCAAAATATAAATGACATAGTTATTTTTCATCATTTTGCTTGCTGCTATTATTCACCAGTAATATTTCGTAATATCGATTATTCAATTATAAAATTTGTTTGATAAAATCAAAGTTATGTGTTTCCTTTCAAAATGAATGGAGCATTCAGTCTGAACTACTTTTTGAATAGGAAAATGTCCCAATATGTATAAAAAAATGTTATTCAGTGAAATTCCCTTTGCTGCCATTGGTTATAGAAAGAAATGGACCAATTCATACATAAATTTGAATGTGTGCCCCTAGAAAATCAAATATGTTATAACCAAACTGACTATCAATTGACATTAAGTAATAAAAATTCGGAAAATTGATCATAATATGTCATAAAAATTTTAGTGTTAACAAGGATATCAATCACTTAAAAATTTACTTCAACGAACTAAAATGTCTTCCGAATAGTATATAGTTTCATCAGAGATACGGAAAATACAAGATACAAATCAATGGAAATCACAATGCTATGAAATAGTTTGTAATGGAGGGAATATCAATAAGAATGACATAAAAAATTAACTTCGCAATGCGTTCAAATTCATGAAGTGGATTACTTCGAAATTACAAGAGTAAAAATTACGTTACTAGCCCCCTGTAACGTAATTTTTACTCTTGTAATTTCGAAGTAATCCACTTCATGAATTTGAACGCATTGCGAAATTAATTTTTTATGTCATTCTTATTGATATTCCCTCCATTACAATCTATTATCATAATATCAGATATATCGTCCACCTTCTACAGAGCAATTAAATCAGAATCATGCAATTGGAGAGTCAACATATCATATCTTTCAGGAAATATTGATTTCAATTTCTTGAGCAAAAACAGCTGTAATAAAAACTGGAATGACGGATCAACACGGCCATATAACGAACTCGACCTCAACATTCAAAAAGATCAATGCAGATGGTGAAAATACATTTATTAAGTGGATCAATAAATTATCTCGAACTATATTTGAATTCTCGGGAAATAGGTCACTTCAACACATATGCTTTCATCTTTATGTACGTTCCGGTTTCACGACCATCATCAGAAGACGTTTGAACATTAACTGAAGCGTTGGATTCCTTGAATAAATTATACTAAACATTGAGCGTCTATATCGCATTGATATCTATAGAAATTGTCCACGTCGCAATAACGAACGAAACGTAGAAAATTGAAATTTAACACTTGAATGTGTAAAATTATGTGTATTAGGAAGCAACTAGGAAGCAATGTTTCTATAGTTGAAAACGTCATAACTCGAGAAAGAAGCAAAGACATCATACTTTTGTAGTGGCTTCCTAATATACGCATCAATGTGTTGAAATTTAAATTTTTCGTGTTTCGTTCGTTGTTGCGACGTAGACAATATCAAGTGAAATTGATGTGATATATGCGCTCAGTGCTAAGTACAATTAGTTTAAGGAATACCGGGCTTTCGTTGGTGTGAATTAGTGTTCAATCGTTTTCTGATGATGATCGTTAGACCGAAACGTAAAAACCAAAAAATATAGGTAGCATATGTGTCATTGTGCCTATTGTTCATACCTGGGTCGAGAAGTATTATATTAATCTAGCACTATTAATACAAAATTTTGACTGGAATATATAGGAGTTATTGAAAAGAGATTCCTCAATATAACTAATAAAGGTAAGACTACTTACCCTTTGTATGGAATATGAAGAGGATTGTAAGTCGTTGATACCAGGCAACTATATTTATATAATATCGCCTTGTTTGAATATAAACAAAATAGTGAATCACCAATTAAACATAATTATTCAACTGTATTCAGGAAGCTATTTTTGTTTAATTTTGCCGTTGAGCGAAAAACAACCAATGAAAATGGGAGCCGGACATCATTGACCATAAGAGTTATATATAAGTACTTATTCATTTCATTCTTCCATTCTGAATATTCATATTTTTTTTATTCTATGAAATTATTTTCCTCCGGTAGTTTAAATGCTTTAGCTTTTCTGAATAAACTCGTTTCTTTGTATAGAAATTGTTGATTCTACATAATAAGAAACATGAAAACTATCTAGTAATAGTGCTGAATTATTATAAGAATGGTTTTGTATTTAAAACTATTTTATAATCCATTATTATTTCATCATATATCCCGCTAATTTCCTATATGTGAGACTGTCGGAAGTTTTGAGAAATTATTTGTCTCTTCAGTTAGATGGAAGAAGAGGTCTTTGAACTTAATATGTTGATTTTGAAGAAAGACTTGAACATGCATCCATATAAGATGCAAGCACATAAAGCTCTTCTGCCCGCAGACCACCCCAGACGCCTTGCTTACTGCCATCGGTTTGTCAATAATTTAATGAATGACTATCTTCTGGACTTTTTTTTCTGACGAAGCGTGGTTCTACTTTCCGGGATACATCAATTCTCAAAATATGCGAATGTGGAGCAATGATACATGTATTCACTGAATCGCCACTACATGCTCAAAAAATCGGTGTTTGGATGGCAGTTTCTCGCAGAAGAATAATTGGGCGAATTTTTTTCGATTTCACCGTCAACGCAGGAAGGTACAGACACAACTCTTTGGCTGAATGTGTGCAACAGTTAAACGATGATGAACTCCGGTACGGTTATTCCCAGCATGACGGTGCGACAGCACATACTACACGAGAAAATATTGCTTTTCTTCGCGAGTTTTTTGATGACCGGCTGATAAGTTTTCATACTGAAGTTGAGTTTCCTCCGAGATCACCTTGTTTGATAATTATGGACTATTTCATATTTCTTTACTTAAAAAACAAGATTTTCGCAACTCCGGTAAATAATTTGCAAGAGCTTCAACAAAGAATAGTTCAGCAATGTGCAACCATAACGCCAGAAATGCTGCAAAACGGTTTTCACAGGATGAGGATGCGCGTCAACAATTACTGTAATTTAGTTTTTATTGTAACTAAAACCGTTATTTCATAACTTGTAGTTCATTATTGTTTTACAACTGAAATAAATAGGTATGAAATTAGTAGGTTATTGATGATGTCATTGTGACAGTGACATAATTATTTCAAACGTAAAGTAAGACACACGTTTTAGATTCCACAACCTTGACCATGACAATTTTTGATATCCCGGTATATGTTTATATCAGTTTTATTCAAAGAAAGGGAGGCGAGTCCGTCAATCTATAGTTGAATCAACAAGCTAATATGATCAATCAACTTATGCCTCAACATTCAGATATTCACCCCAATCGAAGCAAATCGAACATCCAATGAGGTGCATGAAGTATACATTAAAGGACCGACAACGCATCAGAAAATGCGACGGTGATCTCGTTACGTCATAACCAATCACATTTGGGTTGCAGAAATTCAAAGTTTCACTTTTTTGACAACCAATGATTGGCATCAAGTGCGAATTGACTAGGCTGGTGCATCTGCGTCACTTTTAAAATTAAATTCATTATGAGGTGTGCCTTTGATAAATCATATCATTCACTCCCGATGATGTTATTACAGGGAGAACAAGAACATCGGATATGCGATGATCACTTCATATCTGTAGACCCCTCTACTCCCGAAATATAGAATGGTGGCTTATTATTCGTAGGATGAACTTGTAATACTAAGGCAAGGTGAAAAGTCCCAGAAAAATTAATCAAGAAATGATTTATCCCGTCAAAACTTATTTCATGTCTCTATATAATCTCCTTGTAGCCCGATACACGTCGCCCAAAGTTTTCCAAATTTTTCGATCACTTCCCAATAATACGATCTCGGAAATTCTTCCAAATAGGCGGTTGTTTCTGCGACGACCTCAAACCTCTTCCTGCTGAGTCATTTCTTCAGGTTTGGAAATTGATAAAATCGCAGGGCGCCAAATCTGGAGAATTGGTAGATGACGACGAACCATTTCCTAGCGCAGTTCATGAATTTGATATTTGCGACTGTGGACCTGTGCGCCGGTTGTCCTGGTGGGAGAGCACTTTTTCTTCGCCAAATTCGGTAAATTATAAATATAAATTAAATACTGCACTTACATCTCATTCATATGTGCTCGAATTGACATGGTTTGTATACATTTATATAATATCTTTAATTTTCATATTTCAAACTAAAATCACATGTCAGTTTTCATTCTATAGAGAATGTGCATTAGGTAATATGTTTTATTGGCTTAAATAATATGTAAAGAAAATTAAACCTGTGGAATATTTTTTGTATATGTGGAATGTATCCAATATATATAAAATTTATCTAGAATATCAAAACATAAAGTAGATTGAATCAACCGAAATTTGACGTCTATTTAATGTGTTCCCTGGGACGGATGACGTTAGATGATAGCTTGGCAGAAAAATCAGTAGCTATGTGGAAATGGGCTCCAGGATAAGTAACACCATACGGACTACTCGACATATTGACAGTCTGTAATTTTGGGTTATTGTTATGTGCAATATATGAAGGAACTATTATAGTGTTGAGTGGTTGTGTAATAACGTCAGGTTACAACAGGAAATTTAATACAAATAAATAATATGGATTCATAGATGAATACGCTCTCTATTCTGAATAGTAGTTTTACAAACCTGTATCAAAATCTTTTGTAAAAATTATGCAAGACGTAATCCAAATGAATCTTCTCAAAAATGTCTTCTTCCAACTTCGCCTCGGCTTACGTTCAACGGAAGAGTGAATTCAATACAGTGAAAAATGGATTTCTATTTGGAGCTACAAATTACACTCGACTTGGATATTTGTTAAAATATCATATTCACCCTACTGTTATAGTGGAACTGAGATTATTGAGAGTGGATGAGGAAATTGTATTGATTTGAATATTTTGAAACTTCAGTATTTTGAATGTTTGTTTTCATGTAGTATTCTGAAAACAAATGTCACAAGGTTTGCATATTTCTTTGTCACCGAAAAAAGCCTCCCACTGATTGAATTTTGCTCATTCACAAACTTAGTACACCATTTCAGTTCAATCAACAATCGTACGATGAGTTTATATCTTATAACTCGTTAGATATAAAAACTTCTAATAGGCATACTTTTATACTATTGAATATTTCGGAAACTATAACAGTTGGCTGTGATATATTAATTGATAGCAATAGACCACCTGTTTCGCCAAAACTCACTACCCCGTTGGATCATCTATGTAGCTCTTATAATTCTTAAGTTTTGGATTGTTACACTGTCAGTTGTTTTGATTATCCACATAAGCCCAGTACACATTATAGTAGTGCTCTGCTACTGACTACTGATGTAATTGCCACGTGTTATTGATTATATTAAAGTATTATTCAGATTCGACTGGCACCAGACGTAAGCAGGAGTCACACATGTTATGTTATCATTTGAGGGAATATTATTCGTACTTCCATTGGCTTATCTGTCACGAAATATCGCTACAGACACGGATTGGTTGCTGGGTGACTTTGATTTCGAGGTATTCATCTGTTTGTGATTTTATGAAAAATATTGTGTTCTATTTGAATACATTTCCACTTTTATAAATATCTAGTTTTTGTTGTTTTCAACTCTCGAAACTATTATCATGGTTTTTATCTAATGGTAAATACCAATTTAATAATAGACACTTTCTAAGTTCGTCCACGTGTATTTGTTAACACTTAATGCCAATAGGTTTCAATCTGTTTATATTTATGAACAACTAATAAATACTTAATAGCACACCTTGATAACTTTTCATGCAACAACCTTTTGAATCTCTTCAGAATGAACTCCTTCCATTCAAGGATGGTATATTTAACCCTCACCGTTATCCCGATACTGAGGGGATCAATTTCCTCACAACAGGTTGATGTTAGTTAGACGATATTGTGTCGAGGAAAATATCTCTAATTATATTGTTAATTACCGTCTTTGGATGTTGTTTTGTCCGGAAGGAAACGATCATTCACGTATGAAGGTTGTGAGCTTATAATAAAGTGCTATCTTCAAAATCTCCATAACAACATCGTTGCACTAAATAGCAAAGTTCTGAAGACTCGAGATCTTTAATTTTAATTTGCCCTTGGGACGTAATTCATTATTATGCATGAACTCCGGAGTCTCCAGCTGGGAACAGATTGGTCTGCATACAGAACAGAAGTTTGGATAACGTATAGCATCGAGCTTAGGTAGCACCGTGAAATGGAACTAGTGCACGGTATTTCCGTAATCGGCGTCAATAAACAACAGCTCAGCCTGCAATTATTCGGTAGTCCGGCACGGTTTTCTTGATACAAAATTCAAAGATACCGAGGGGTGCCCTAAATTACGCATTGGACGACTGATCACCCTTCCGATTACCTGAACACATTACACAAAGTGATTCCTCACTGGCTCCAACACCGAACATTCATATACAGCAGCATAGTCCATTCATTCCATGTTTCTCTGTTATCTGACATAGAATACAAAGAATAAAAATTGTCCAATTTTTATTGGCAAGTTACGTAAAATCTAAATTGAATCATCCTGTATGCGTATTTCCATTTATATCACCCTCATTGACCTGAAATCTCATGTAACTCACTTTCGACGAGATTGGAGGTGCTGTTACTAATGCGTTCTCGAAAGACTATTGTATGCCTTCTTGGTATTGTTCAGTACGCCGTTGAGTTTTAGATTTTTCCTAAAATAGCAAGATTTTTCCCGGCTTCAATGGTGTAATTTTTTCTACGTTGTTATATGTCCAAAGTGTTTGCTTTTGTGTATGAGTGGTCATCAGTCAGTATACAAATATATCTGTGTTTCCTTTGTTTCCGAGCAAAAACTACTCATACCATCAATCATTTTTTGCCAAATCTTCTCATATGATAGTTCGGAGTGCCGTCAAGGATCCTGGTATGAGTCTCAGGTTATTTTTACTTCATCTCATGCTTTCCAAGACATCATTTTACCTAATTTTATCTATAATTCGATTGTCGATGTCCTGAAAGGAACTCCAGTGATTAGTACTGTGTTCTTTGTCTTCTGTTCTAAGGATTGTCTGACTAGTGTGTGTTCTTATACCTCAGAATGGTTTGAGCTCACTAGTGTGCAAGAACGTCTGTCTGTACGATTTTCTCAATTCCTGTATGTCTTGGAACCCAATGGAAAGTGATCCTGTTCTAAAATATTGAGTTTGATTCTGCTTGTAAGGAACATCCTTGAATTGATGTTTGAAATTAGCTTCCATATGGCAGCATGACAATCAGACTTATCCCCTTTGTCTTTTTTCTTGTACCATTTGTCCAATTTCAGTTGTGCACATCTCTCTATTGCATGAACTTTCATTTGAAAGAAACTGGTGCATTGACGCTTATGTTCAAAGTAGATGTTTGGTTGTGGGCTCAAAGGCTTTGACCCACGTATCTTTTGCTTTTCTTTATCAATGATATATCAACAGATTGCTTTTTCCTTAACAGTGTGCACCTGCCCCTATATCCACTCTCGTCGCTTGGTGCCAGCCTCCATCCATCCAACGAAATTTTATGGTACCCTGAGGTTCTTCTTTGCTTCTATGAAGTTCTCTTGCAGTCCATTGTTCTGTTTTGAGGAAACGATGATCCCTTTAGTTGATATAAAATCCGGAAATCTGCTCTCTCTCTCTGGGACATTGTGTAATAGGTTTTTGTATGGATTGTATCAACGTTGTATTTCGTGATGTAGATTGAATTTTCAAGAATGAAGTATGCATAAAATTCAAAAAAATAGTACATTCCCTCATCGTATTTTCGTTGACAATTATGACATGAAACAAAAATTTTCGTTCCAGAAAATATGGAGGAATAACGATGTCGGCATGGCTATTGATACGTGTTATTGTATTGTTCCTCCAGGAGAAAACTAATAATACATTGCAGATTTTCATATATCCAAGGTCGTACTCACAGATAAATAAGAAATTGTATAATCGTAGGGTTCTAGTGTGCATGAATAGTTAATATAACTATGATTTTTTAGGTCGACTATTGCTTGCAATTTATAACATATCGAAAATCAAATTTGATACGAAGAAAATAAAGTACCCATTTAATCTCTATCCCTATGATATTTGAAATAATTGGTAACTCCAAAGAGATCGATAAATTATTTGATTGTAATACTCAAGGAATAAACATATATTCATTGATTTCTTGTTGGCTTCCACCAGATAACAATGATAAGGTTCCTCTAGTCTAGGAAGATCAATAACATTGCAAACGGATAGTTCTAGACAGCTGTTTCGCTCTCCCAAGGAGCTCTCCAGCACAATGAGAAAGTTAGCAATGTCACTGAACGGTCATTCTTTCGAATATATCCCATCTGGCGCTCAAGTAGTCCAACAGTCATTCAGTCAATGTTGTACATTGTGTGGATTTTCTCAGTGTGTCATCCACTCGTAGCAATATATAACATTAGTTATATTGTTCCCTCTAGGATCCTATTAGTTGGTTATTATAACACCTGTCAATGCATGTATACGTTTCTTGATATCCTGTAATGAGGTTATCTGTAGACTGTCACAAACAGTATGAAAATGTAGATTCCTGGGATTATATGAGCTGTATCAATTATAGGGGTCGAATTTCAGAAACTACTTTTTAGTGGGGGCTTATATATGTTGGGGTTGGGTGTCTCAATATCCAATTTCAAATATTAAATCAAAGTATATAAAGTTGTAGAACTTCATTAAAGTTGAAATAAAAATTGTACGAGAGTAGAGATCAAAATTATTGTTGTATTCATTCGATTTATCTATTATATGCTCTTGTTATTGAGTTGTTGATAATCATTCGTTTCTCAGTAACAACATCTCTACAGCCACTGTTCCTAAAATGATGATAAAATAATCTATAATAATAGTAGATAAGATAGAAAATATAAAAAACTTTAAGTGAAAACTACAGATACTCCCTCTCCTGGGAAATAACCGTGAAAATATTGGAAATTCGTTCATTACAGAAAGTGAAAGTGGCACACTTGTATGTTCTTCGGCTATGTCGAAAATTTCAATTTTAGATAGGGTGCTTTCGAATGTATCACAGAAACTAGTTTCAAGAGGTAAGCTTGTATAAGTTCTTGATAGAATATTATTTCAATTGTAAATTATGACGTTAAATTGATTGGTATGTCTATGTTGGAGTTTTCCAAATTTTTCAATCAAGCGTTATGAAAGGAGAATTCATAAGAATCATCTAAGTGAGATCAGTACGAGCATAAGTAAATTGGTTGGCTTGTGAATTCTTCCGAAGTATGTTCGAAACTTCTGAGGAGAATGAAAATACTTGTTGTGGAAACAATTCCATGGTTCTGGTGCTGGTGAAAATCTGGAATCTGATCAGTAATGAGTTATGAGAATATGTTGGATGTTGGAAGGATTCATAATTTCAAAATTTCGTGAACATTAGATATGAAAAAGAGATTACTAATCTGCAGAGTTTCTCTTGGGATCTAAAAATATTCAAAATTTTGAAGTACTATAAAATTGATCTAGTATAATAGTATAATGAATCAATTAATCTAAACGAATTCCAAATCTGAATATGTGAAAATGCCAGCTTTGATGATCAAATTGCTGTAAGTTGGAGCTAGATGTGATACTAAATTCTATATAGATCTGTGATATTGGACGAAACCTCTTCAATAAAATCCTCAAAAATTGCTTTGTTCTTAGGTAAATTCTTCGGAAGAATGTTTGAAACTTCTGCTGAGAATGTAAACCTAATCACAGTGACTTGGCTGAAGTGAATTGTACCTTTGAAAAATTATATCTGTTATCCAAAAATGTTGTGGAAAACTCGTTCCTTTCATCATTTCTGATTGGTGAGTGATTTCATGAGTTTTGTAGTACCAATAGTTAGATTTGTGATCATTAAAGATGCAGTCTGTAGTATCAAAAAGCTGAAGTGTACTGATTTGCAGTACTAGTCTGATTAATTTTTGAATACGTGATCCTCAAATTGATTATTTTATGTAACTTTGATTATAGTTGAGAAATAAAAGTAGTCTTGAGTGACAGAAGTAAGTTTGATATGATAATGTTCAAACCTCATTGAATAACTAATTTTAGTATGATATTAAAAAATGAAGATTGAGAAATGATTAAACCAAATATTCAAACCTAAGATGAAAAAATTTAAATAGGTCACAATAACACTTATGCTTTATATTTTTCTTGTCTTTACGTTCGTTTCGGTTTCACGACCATCATCAGAAGACTTATTATGTCCAAAACTTGATTACTTAAAACTAATTGTATTACAAAAAGCGTCCTAATCGCACCAATTTCACCACGTCGCCGAAACGAACAGAAACACGAATAACGAAATTATAAACCTCAATGCTATAGTACAATTATCAAAAATCCACTGCAGAAACGTACGTAAAGACAAGAAAAATATATAGCATAAGTGTTATTGTGACCCGAGAATTTATATATAATTCATACCTGGGTCAAGAATCTTTATTACAATTTGAATAGGTTCAGTAATCGGCTGATTGTTGCCACAGATTCACTAACCTGTTCGAACTAATCGAAATTGAAATAACAGTAGAGATAGAATGCAGTTAGACTTTCGTAGTATGTTGTCTCAATATTCAATTTCAAATATAAAATTGAAGTATATAAAGTTGTAGAAATTTATTACAGTTGAAATATAAATTGTACTAGTGAGAGATCAAAATTATAGTTGTATTCATTCGATATATCTATTATATGCTCTTGTTATTCAGTTGTTGGTAACCATTCGTTTCTTGGTAACAAAATCTCTTCGGTCACTGTATATGAAATGAAGATATAACAATCTATGATAATCATAGATAAGATAGGATTATAGAGATGAATAAACGTGAAACATTGAACCATAGGCAGGATTCGAACCACATTACTGGATGCTTACTAATTACACCACTTTGGTCCCGTCAGATCCTTATATTCTTGTGAATATGAACCTCTAAAATGATAGTAGATCATTGATGAACACAATGCGATCCGATGCTTCGCTATAGATCAACTATTCACGCACATCCATCTAAAGTTCAATCGTTTTGAAGTGAGGATTGTAGGTAAGAGTATTACTTTGGTTGATAATTACTCTTGACAGTACTCATTCAATGACTGCATCCCGGTTCTCATATATTTCAATAGAACTGACTGAGAAATGTTCTGGGTAAGTATAAACAAGTTTAAAGTTTCTTTGCCTAATTGGCCACAATTTTGTGTAGGTACATCGAGAGATATATAATTGAATTTTGTGAATTATGAGGATAACTTTGATAATTCAACATAGGATTATGAAGATGAATAAACGTAAAACATTGAACCTGCAATCCTCACTTGAGAACGATCAAGCTTTAGATGAATGTGCGTGAACAGTTGATCTACAATCCCCACAAAAAAATCAAACCTCAAATGAATGTGTGTGAATAGTTGATCTATAGCGGAGCATCAAATCGCATTGTGTTCATCAATGATCCACTATCCATTCAGAGGTTCATATTTAGAAGAACATAACAATCTGCCGGAACAAATTTGATGAAATTGGTAAACACCCTGGACTAAACATTCATTAATGTGGGTTCGAATCCCGCCTATGGATGGATGTTTTACGTTTACTTCCCATCCATTGAAGTGTATGATGCATAATAGCTGCTATAAAATACTGTTTCCATTAGATTGGCACAAATGACTAGGCCGACAAATTACCTTTCTTCTTATAATATATTAAAATAATTGAATCAACTTTATTTATATCAACTTCTGTATAGGGAGATTATAATGAACAACGTTGTTAAATGTATTAAGGTGGTAATCAGTTTCTAGTTACAGCATCGTACTCTAAACTTCTTATGCAGCAACATGCAAGGTGATGTTTTCAAAGGGCTGGCTGGAAATCCCTGCTTCGATATGAGGATAAGAAAGAAATCAAATATCTGATATCTTTGTCAAATAGTCATTTGAGGACTGAAACTAGACAATGATCTATAAGAAGCCTTTACGTTCCAGGAAAAGTACTTTTCCATTAGAGAGTGTGACCCTCTCTCGCTTAGTAAACAGGTATTGGGGTAGATAACTGTCAAAATCCTTTGAGATACTATTTCGGCGAGTAAATTTAACACGTCGCCTTTATAAGAAATAAGAAGAGACAACAATTACCTAATTTTATGCGACAATACTTTAATTGTAGAGTCCTGATGAAGATAGCAGAATTTCTTCGGCGAGAATGGTCTCCCTCAACTCTAATTTTGAAATCAGTCAAGTTTTTTTTCCATAAGCATGTGAACCATTGGTACCTACAGAGGAACGGAACTCACTGTCAACCTTGTATATATATACAAGCAAACAGATCTGACGTCGTCCTCTATAGAAAAAGAGGAGTAAAAGTGGACGAAATATCGAGATATCCTGTTCGAGCTTCAGACGCTATACCCAGGCCACAAGTTCGTATTAGTTGTTCTGATCATCGGTGCTTTGGGGGAATTTGATCTTCACTGCGTTCGAACTTGAAGATCATTCCGGCATGAAAGAAGTCGACGCAGATCTTGATAGACCGGATGCAGCAGGCAATCATTCTGGGTTCAATGAGAATACTCAGGGCACACAATTTAGGAACCTGAAGCTACTTACTGGCTGGAGAGGGAGAGTAGTTTCAGTTAACCGACATTCGGTTTTTCTGACAAGATTGCTGCGATGTCGTCGAATCTCGCAGAAGCCCCGACCAGGTGTAAATGTAAGAAAAAAAAATTATAGATATGTATATACATAAACTCCAAGGTATCTGTTCTTCAGTTACAACATACTGAAAATTCGTCTTCAATAATGTGTTGATAACTTATCATTGTATTCAACGGTAGGTTATAAATTCGTTACCCAAGAGGAGGAACCCCTCACTTCATCGGAAATGTGTTGCCAGCATTAGAAGCATGGTAGTGAAGATTGACGTTTACTCATATTACATACGAAATACACTTCTCGATAATTCGATCGGTTGTAAATTTGGCAGAAGATAGCAGTTTATAGTCCCCAATACCATCCTGTTGACAAGCCGTTCTGAAGTTTTGAAGCGTGTAACCCTCACTTTTCGACTATTTCTACACCGATGTAATCGATTTGGCTGTCTAGTTCATTATCTAGTTCGGACCAGATTTGCTTTACATAAATCGGCTCTAATTAGGATAAATTCACAGAAGGAAACATAATAGACGTACATGTATGAGGTAGACTATTCTCTACCCCAAAGAACTTATTTCTTTTTTTTCTAAGTATAAATGTTTCCTTATGAGATGTAATTTTAGACCAGAAGTGATTATACCTCATCAATATGCACGTCACATTAATACGTATTCTAAGGTTTGATATTATATCTGGAGAACTTCCAGAATAAACGATGAAATGTTAAATTGCAGAGATAACCTGATTTCTTATCCTGAGGATTAGAGTATACAGAATATACAGAAAGATTTTTGAAACCTTATAACGTCGAATTCGATAAATGGAATCAAAGATTATAGAGCTCGCGCAAATTTAGGTACTGGTACAACCTTCGTGCCTTTTGCGTCTGAAAACTTCTTGATACAACAGATATGAAAATGAAATCAAATGAGCTCTTAGACTTCGTCGTCTAACTGATGTAAATCAAACCGAAAAAAATACCAAAATGGGATCAATTATAATACTTTAGAGTAGTAGACCCTTTTTGGACTCAGTTTCACAACCAAATATTCCTGTCAAACCATTCGCACAGTCGATGACCGAATTTTGGTGCTTTGGGACACAAACTTTGGCAAAACACATTTGGCGCAAAAGCCACAAAGATTTCGCCAGTGTCTGCACCTGCGCAAGTTCTACAATCTTTGATCCCATACATCGAATTTCATGCTTTATGATTTAAAAAAACATGTCTGTAGATTCACTACCCAGAACAAAATTCCAACTTATCGAAGAGTCGTTTCCCCAGCTGAAGAGATCAACCAAGATAGAAACAAGGGCCAATCTGTACAGTCTGATTCGTCCGGACAGAGATTAGGTTTCAAGATTCGAGTTCCAAAACGCGAAATGTGGTTTGCCAGAGTTATCCTTTTCGGTCCAACACACTTTATCCGCTTTGCGAATGGTTCGCTAGGGTTTTCCAGTTTTCAAAGTGGGTCCAAACAGGATCTTCTACTCCGTTGTACTAATTGATCCCATCTTGGTAGCTTTCGGAATTTTTGTTCTCATCAGTCAGTCGAAGAAGCCTAAGACCATCACAAAGAGATCTATGAAGTAATGTATGAATTCAGTTATGTGAAGCGTTAATAAGTAGGCATTTGAATTCAGAATGAATTACATTTCTATCATCCGGGAGCATTCTCCCATTCTGGTATAGTCTGAGTTGATTCCATTTACGAGATCTAAGTAGCTTCGTAGGCTTATTTGGATGAATTGACTTTCTAATTTGTTCAAATATAATATTACCACTGATTTGGAAAATGAAATTATATAGTATCATACTAATTCCCCGTCTCTCAATAAATTATTCTACATGTAATAGTTAACTTCGTAATTCATACAGCTTTGGAATACGGATGAAATTTACAGCTCGTATTCGCGCCAACCCAGAACATAGGTTTTTTCCAAACAGAAACTAACTTTCCTGACCGTCTCGCTCCGTTCGCCGCCAGAACAGGAACTTGAAACGCATTAGAACTAGTGGCTTCAACAAGTGCAACACCAACGCCACAAGACTGGAGATTTCTCAGTGGTGTGCCATCATTTTAACCTCTGTACTCTGTTCATATATTATACAAACCGGCCAATTTATTTTCCTTAGTTCAAACAGAAAATCTTGAATATTGTATTGCGTTCCAGCTTCAGCCTCGTTCCTTCCTACGTTTTACACAGCTGTACATCCGCGAACTAGCTTGGTTTGAGAATAAACGATGTAATTCTGTCTCCTCAGAGAATAATGAACCGAAAATTAAAAAGTATTCTTGTTTAATAACTGGATGAAGAATCCGAGATAACTTGCTCTCTGTTTAATTTTCAAATTGATTTGTTCCTTTTACGTTCGTAGGACAGGCATTAATCAACTTTTAAACAGCTCATTCATCTAGTAATTTATATATAGTTATGGAAGATTCACTGATAGTGCTCCTCTTCCCAATTTTCTCGAAATTTTGAATAATAATTAGCCTCGTAATCGACACTCGGGAATTATGAAGTAATAATTCATAACGATGATAATATCAACAAATTTAATCACATAATGCTGTTGTATTCCTCTTGTTATACATGAAATGTAAATTTTTGTTCCAATCTACAAGCACAACTCCACCATCTTTCCCAATGTGGATTGTAATTAATAGTATTCATATTTTTCTGCTGAATCAGAGATTAACTACGAATTTCTGAATATATCGAGTAGTCTTTTATAAAGTTATTCCTCCGTTGAATTCCAGAGTGTAAAGCACATGTTGTGTGACGGTACAATAGAAATCCAGTAATGTGGGTTCAAATCCCGCCTATGGTTCAATCTTTTACGTTCATTCATCTTTATGATCCTATGTTAAATTATCTAAGTCATCTTCAAAATTCAGAATATTCAATTCTATATCTCTCAATGTACCTACACGAAACTGTGGTCCAGAATATCCAGAAATATCCCAGAATAGTTGACGAAACTAGCTGCACCTGGTATCTGATGGAATCGTAGTCGTGTGGATGTTAAATACGTTGTGAAATCTTGCCGTTTTGGGTTTTGACTTATCTATCTATCATATGGGACTAAACGTACTGAGTTTCATTGAGGAGGGACCTACTTTTAATGTGTATAGGAGGAGATGATTGGAATAACCCATTCTTGAATGTATAGACCACGGTCGTATATACAGGTCTGGGAACTCGAAGCTGTTTCTTATGTGAGAAGTGAGTCCGCTAAGCGTCATCTGTTGCACAGGTGGCGCACCAGTCGAAGAATGATCTCGTACACGTACACGACCATGTTCTCTGGCAACTGTCATTGTTGCCTTGTAAACACAAGAAATACAGGCGTTTTTAGAAAAAAATTACTTAACCGTGCATTGTGCCAAAATGCAAAACGGGGTACAAAAGTGTAAAGCAAGAAACTTCTATTCTTAAAGTGCCGAAAGATGCGGAAATGCGGAAAAAGTGGATGCTTGCGATTCCGGATAGAAATCGTTTTAACGAGGTCTTATATTTGTGCGAGCATGTATAACAAAAAGGGGAAGTTATTTTTGAGGTGAGTAATACATTTTGACAAGAGTAACAGTTCTATTCCTCTCTCAAATCAGAATAGTAGATATTGCGTTACGAGAAAAATTATTTAACTTAATAATGTGATTGTTACCATACTTCGATCCAAGCGCTAGTTGGTGGCTGAGCGAGGGACTACGAGTTTGGCGACATGTAAGAGACTCATGTCAAATATACGAGTTCCCAGACCTGTATGTACGACCGTGGTATAGACGTAGCCGAATTGTATTTCCAGAATGATGATATCCCACAGCATTATATGCTGCTATATGGATTGTATGAACGACAATTCTCCAACATGTGGATATAGACCTCCAAGGTCACCTTACTTTAAGCCTATGTGACTCCACATTTGGGAATATCTAAATTACAAGGTATACGCCTGTCAGAGGTGAAAAATAATCTAGAAGTGATTGGATAATCTGTCAACAATTATTATGATAAAGACACGAACATGCCTTTTGAACAGATAGGTGATAATTTCGAGCAATTGTTATAGTAATATAGGAATAAAAAAAGAGCTTTTTCATTCCTTCTCCTGACGTTCTTATCGCGGTTGAATTTACTTCACAAGTTTATTCTGAGAACACAGATGTGTCAAACATGATTATAATGAATAAAGACATAAAATGCAGTATTCGTATTTGTTCATAGCCTAATAAAATTAATGAAAATAGATACGTTAGATTCCATTTTGTATGTCCAAAATGCGCACATTTTTGTAGCATGAAAAAGTACATCATTGGATTAAATTTTTTGTACTCCTTTAATTTATGGAACGGATGTAAGAAAAATCAGCTGTTGTTTCCAGATCTTCTGAGTTGCGAAGTCGAACCTGAGTTTTCTTTTCTTTTATATATTAGGATATGTTTGAGAAGCTATTTAGAACACGTGTGTCAAATATTGGAAGAATATAGAGGTGACAATAATTGTTCTAACGTACCTATATCTATTCAAAACTAGAAAGCTTATTCGAAATAAGGATTGTTCGAATCTCAAATTTGAGGATTATACTAGATTTAATTACACCTGCTTGATTATATTAGGTTAGGTTAGGTTCTGTATATGTATGAAATGAAATTGTTCATTACGAGTTAGTGTTGCTTTTTTATATTCCTCAGTAAAATCTAATTATTTCTGTATCTGTCGTTTGTGTGATAAAACCGCATTACATCTAGAATTTCAATGAATAATTATATAAATGCTTCATATATTCAAAATTTCTTCATTATGCAGTTTCTAAGGTCAATTTTTGATAATTTCTAAAAATCATTCCAGTCATGTCGATTGTAATTCCTACATATAAAAATCCCTTTTCAATCCGCTTGTGAAACAAACTTCGCAGATGACTGGGAAGCAGTTCTAATTGACTAATGCAATCATAGAACGCCCCGATTCAATATTAATATGTGAGCGAGCTATATGTACAGGAATAGTGCTAGTTTCATCATATTCAGTCGCTCATGATAAATGGAGAACTCATTACCATCATCGTAAGAAGCAGCCAGCACATTGTGGGGTATTGCGGAAGTATTGAGTTAGTGAGATTTTCTCTCCAATCAAAGCGCATTTGAATTTCTGAGATGTATCCTTTGAGCCATTCCTCCCCTATATTATATTGGAATTATACCTCTTGAAACGGGATAGTTTTGTTTCATTGACGTTTGTGGAATCTTCTCCTGGTAAACACGTCAGAGGATGACCGATTAAAGAATATGCTGGAGTGAAAGAAGCAGGATCATAAAAGTCATTAGAAATAGGAGAAAGAGGTCCTGTGTTAAGACACTCTTCTACTCCAGTTCAGATGGTGCTTAATTATCTTAATGTTAGTTTAGAATTGGAAATTACTCGTACGAGATGAGGTTCAACTAGTGTAGAAAGCTTCTGGCTTGGACAAATTAAAATCTCTTGGTTTCCTGTCTCTCAGGTTGAAGAGAACACAAAAGTCTATACCCCCGTTAATAGATGGACTGTGGACTTACATTCAATAGTCATAACATACTCAGCATTCGGAAAATGTTTTATTCGGAAACATCAAACACATGTACTACCAAATGTAATCAAAGATCGACCTAATATCATCCTAAATTTTCCACGTAGTTTCGCAATAACTGCAATTCAGCTTGTAACAGAGAGCTATATTCAATTTCCACTGATAGTGTAGTTTATATAAAATTATTGCGTAAGACTGCTGGATATTTTTGGCTCAACCAGTTCCAATTTCCGCAGACGTCATCCTACTATAATTATACTCATATCAACAACAAGAGGATTAAAATGCAGAAGATTGCTGTCTAGTTAAACCCTTTGTGTTAACTTTGAACCATTAATTTCCTCTAAGAATATTTCTGATTGAACTATTTTAACTAACATAATCATTGATTGTATGATGTATGTCAATGGATCATCTTGAATGCTTACTTGAGCGACTGTTTATATCTGGCAATATACGCAAAAACTCTTTGTTTTGAATATCTGTTGAAGGTTTTATTATCAATGGTTTGGCTGATAGCTACAGCGGCTTTGGTATTATTTCTGAAACATTCAGCTGGATCTCGTATGAACAATGTAGTCATTCCTCGTCCGGTCCATATAACCATCTTGAGCCATTCCACCATAGATCGTTATTACCTGGATCTTTTGACGATGTACCTCTGGAAATAACATTTGCAGGATACTCTAGCTAGAGTATCACCATAATGCCATTGTGATGAATTAGTGACTGGACTTCAGACACTCTATTGCTACACATATTTTCCAAGTATCAGGGATAGCATTTATCCAGCCTAATACTATTGTAGGATCCCTCCATAGTGATATGTAGTAAAATTTGATATTCCAAGAATTCTTCACTTTATTCACAAGTCATTAACAACAATGCAGCACATAGCCCAAGTCGTATCATCGAGAACAAATCTTGGAGCTTCAATATTACTTAGAATTGTAATTGAATTGTCAACATGCCATCTGAGTATAAGATCCTGCTGCGCGGCATTTATCTGAGTTCTCAGGCGAGAACGTTACAACTTCGTGAAGCCCTCTAGTTGGCCCTCTCAACTGATATTCAAGACCAAGTTCTTCAGCAGCTTTTTGTGCTGCATTAACGATATGAATGCTCCCACTCCGACCAACTTGTGACTTTGACGAGGCACAGGAGGGGGTCCGAAAAAACTTTACACGTTATACTCAGAACCACATGTCGATGCAGACTCTCCAAACTGAGAAGTCCCCTACCTACATGTTGGCGTGGGAGATAAATGCGGGAAACTGACGTCCCAGGATGCAAACTATGATGGATATGCGACATTTTCACAGTGTGTTTGTCGAGAATATGCAACTCATCGACCGTCCATTTATCCACTCCGGAAGAGTAGGGCAGGACTGTAACAGCAATCATATTGCAGTCATCTTGTTCTCACCCGAAAGTTCGGACAACCAAACATTTCGAACAAGGTCTCTGCAGTTGACGCGGAAAGCCACCATCACCTGGGAAGTATCATAATTAGGACGTTGTTCAATTCTCAGGTATCGACAGTTCACTCCAGCATCAAAATGTTTGAAGATTATGTATTTCATGCAGCCGCGCCATGTAGCCGCTACCTCGCTGAGTTCGGAACAGTCCAATGAGTCATTCCGAAGTTCAATTGTCAATTCAGAGCGTCCGTTCCTTATTTTACAGCGAGCAAAATTCCAAATAACTCCGGAAATTCTCACATTAAGGTTTGTCGTGGTACAGTCGGTCCTGGGGACTCACCCCACGGATGGTGCACTGAATGTACACCACCATAGTGGGACCCATTGTAACATACGCCGCAATCGTGTGAGGGCCAAAAATAAAAACGAAAGTATCCCAGCATTCCCTGAACAGAGTTCAGAGGCTGGTATGCTTAGAAATAACAGGTGCAATGTAGACCACTCCAACGGCTGCGATGGAGAGGTTGTTGGGGCTGGAGCCACTGCACTTGCTTGGAACACCCGGGCCTGCGGGGATGAGATCCGTCAGGATCAAGGTTCACAGCACTCTCGTACCGTTCATGATTCAAACCTTGTATGTGCGGTAGAACGCTGGGGGCAATCCTTTCTGATACCAGGGGATTCCGTATGGTTAACGAAAGGCACCAAACCAAAAAAAGTACAGGTGCTGGAACAGTCGAGACAACGGACCAAGGAGAAATAATTTCTTTGAACCTAGGGACACTTGCGACATAATTCCAAGCAGAAATAGTAGCAATTAAAACATATGCTCGAATTATGAGGGAAAGAGCCTATGAGAATAGACAAATCACAATCATAGTGAGCAAAGTAACAGTGCTTGAGGCACTGGAGTTATACACAATCGCCTCACAATGTGTGAAAGAACTAACGGCACTAGGAAAGAATCCCAATAGAGTGACACTCGTATGGGAGTCTGAGGAAATCAGACGAGAAGGGATTGAAACTGGCATCGCACTCACTGAATCGGAAGGGGGGGGAGGGGGAAACCACGTATTGGAACAGAGCCAGATTTCCCCTCCTCTAACGCAAAAAAAAAGGTATACCTTTGTTAACATTAACATCACGTTACAATTTCGCATCATTTTGGTTCGAAGCGCATTGGCGTACCGACCTTGATAATAATGGGGAAGCTATTGAAAGTGTATTCAATCAAATCGATTGTAATTTGTAATGATAAGAATGCAAAAAAAGAACCCCTTTTTAGTTTCAAAGTTATTGTAAAAAATGTACGTTCGTGACACATGAACCTATTACCTCTAATTCAATTTCATCGGAAGGATTATGGGGAATTTGTTTTCGCTATTTTATTTTTCATACGATATAGGCAAATATCTATACTATAAACTTGCTAGTGGATTCTCTGTTGGGTTAGTGAAATTGGGGCCTGTTGAACTAGCCATACTTCATTATTGTACAGCAGGCTATGAATTAAATAAATAAGAATGAGCAGTACATGGAGTTAATTTGTCGGAACAATAGTATGATTATTCAGAGATGCACACTTCTCTCGAACTACATAAGACTATGGAGCACCTCATACAAGTATGCGATCAGAAAATTCATCATCTGTATTTTATGTAAGAACTATAATGTATATTTCTAGTACTATATTGTTGTTCATTGAGCTCTTTTGTTTGGATCCATCAATTAGTTTTACTTCCAACAAACTATAAAAAATAACGAGCAAGTGAGGAAGTTGAATTGCGTTCTTGAGACCGTGTATGACGAATGATCGTGGTGTGCTAGCAGGGATTTAGTATCTCTTCAACTTGTCTTTACAATTCCAACATAGTCATATCCCTAGTTGGAAACATACAAGTTTACTTTTCTAGCCACGTCGTGATTCTATTGTTGTGAAACGTGTGTCGCGAAAGATTTTTACGTTTGACAGGTGATGGGATGTCCCCCGAGATTAAGAGATTTGCGGCAAAGCTCAGGCTACTCTTATACTTGTTCGCAGACATGGCCTCTATTCCTGCTCATAACCCCGCAATGATTTATCGCAAACATATTAAACAGATGGTTTCACGATGGGCCGTGCGGTTTTCTTTCCAATGCCTGAGTAAATTTATTGTGATTCACGTAGTTTCCTCATAAACAGTCATAAAAGAAATAATGAAGGGATAAATGAATATATTGCTGATTTTTGCTAGGTGACAATGATGAGGTCTCTCTAGCATAAATCGATCAGAAAAATTACAAGATAATGGTTCTAGACAGCTGTTCATCTTGTTTTTTAATTCACAAATTTCAAAAAATTTCCCAAGACATTTCACTATTCTATGTTCATTGATTCAATCACTTCTGTCAATCGGCCGATGAAGTTGGCTTATAAGAACTGTTCACATTGGAATATTCGCCATTTCGAGGTAGTGCCTTGATCACTTTTTGTTTCAATTGTAACGGGTTGCGTTACGAGATAGTATAGAACTTGGTAATAAACAGATTATATTTCTTTTTGGCTAGCAAACTTTTCATATAATTATTTAAAGACATCTGCCGGTCAATAACATCGACTATTGAAACTAGCATTCCTGATGTGCGATGTCGCTAAATATCACGAGGCGGGAGGTAGAGAATTCATTGTGGTGTTAACCTTTAATAGGGTAAGTCGAGATTTATATTTCATATTCTTTGCATACATTTTCTTAATTTTTGTTTCCGAAATATGATGCACATCAGGCTACATATAATTTGATTTAGATTTGTTATTAAACGTCTGGATGTACAGTACCTGAATGTGATAATATTTCGGAGGAAGTTTACTCGACTTATCCTAAAATACACAATCAGATTTGCATTTATCATGATCCCAGGTATATCATTTCCATCATTACAGGGATTGTTGTAGTCATTGTATGAAATTACTCTAACGAGACGTGGGCAGTTGATGCAGACAATATTTAATTTCCACCTTTTTACTTGACCCCGCAATTTGTGCACATGGTAGTTGCGCTATTCTGTAGATCGCCATTTTGTCATCCTAGTACAAGATACATAGGATGGTCTTATTAGACCAACGTGCAATAAAGATTGATAAGGGTGAAAGCGAAACAAATAACCTAATTACTGCTTATTAGGTATACATATATTTATAACACTGTCACGCCGTTTGGGAGTTAATACAGTTTACATTATCAATCCACGTGTACAATTCATTCCAAGCAAACCAGAATTTTATGCTAACTAGCAAATTTCAACCTTCCTAATAATATTCTTTCAGGTACAATTTTAATTATTATTCTTTCAGACACATGTTAACTTTTTGCTAATTTTAAAAATCAATTGTAATCGTTTGTTTCTTTCAGATTAAATTAAATTTTTGCCTAAATTGATATGTCGTCAAGATATCCATTTTGTATTAGTGTTTTCGCAACTTGGGAAAGATAACATTATCGGTTGTGGAATCACTTGGTTATTCCAACCGACGGTGTTGCTTGTCCTTTTGATCTCAAGTCAGGTACTGTTCGTTCTTTGAAATTACAGGGTTTGAACGTCTGAGGTTCCTCACCCCTTCACTCCAAGGCGGTTTAGTGACTTTCCTGACAGGACCGACTTCCAGTTCCTACGAGTTCCAAGGAGGGTAACATTTTCTCATTTGAATGACCATGATTTCATTCTCTGATTTTGTTGTTTATCCGAAGTTGAATTCCACTAATTTTTATAGAATCATTCGAGGTCTAGTGTAAGTCCTCTTATTGGATATTTCGTTCTTTTCAATTTAATAACCGATTTAAATTCATAATTGTTTCTTAAAATTCCATTTATGTTACAAATTGATTTAATTTTATAATTGTTTTTCTACGAATTCAATATTATTCATATTTCCAATTGGTATTATAAAATTTTGCAATTTAAATTTCTGTATAATTCAAATTCTGATGGAATATACGAATTGTTAAGTTGAACTTTCATTGTTTTTCTGAATTCCCATCGACTGTTAAACCATCTCGTAGTGCTTGTATTCTTGACTGTGAATTAATTTAGTTTTATAGTTTTTTTTTAAGCAGTTGGCGCCTGGGCAATTCACCAGTCTTGAATCACAAGGCACGTTCCACTACGAGCCCTGAGATCAATTAATTTGAATTGAGCTAGTTGGGCCAATTAAAACCGACCCAAAGCGGGTCCGTTTCACTGGCGCCCAGCATAAATGGGCTGCCGTTTCACATCCGTTACACTGGCGCCACTTTTCTTCAACGTGGTCTAGAACACAGTTGATGGTTATTGAGAGAAATATATATTAGAAGTGAAAAATTGGTCATTTTATTATTTTTTCGTGTGACTTTGATAATTGGCTTGAAATTGCATATTTTATATTTTGGAATTGTCATATTTTTACCTATAGTTAGGGTATTCGTCACTCATATTCTTTTTATCTGAGTGATGTTAAGATTATCTTGAATCATGCGATCAGCTGTTTTCAGCTTTTAGGTTTCAGCATTAAATCCTATGTTATAGGTTTTTCTGTTTTATCTGATTCTTTTTATTTGTTCCTATAGTTCATTGTTTTAAACAATGTAGAGTTGTGTTTCATATGTGCTATTAATTTTTTTTTCACTATGGTAAATTTTTAGTCAAATCGTTTGGGTCTTTTTCAGTTTTTCAGTAAGGGATACTTCCCTAATTTCTATTTAAACAGTTTCTGAAACTCAATTTTGATATATTCTTTTTCCTTTATTGCAAATAACGAAAATCAAAATTTGGAAACAGTTCATTAAGAACTTTATATTGGAAATGACGACTGTGCAAAGAGATGGCAGTTACATAGATGAGGAATAAGGTCCTAGCAGGTTGCTAATGTTGCGGCGGATTTTGATGTTCGCATTTATGACTGTCAGTTTTGGGAAGGACGCGACCCTTAATTGCCACAGTAGATGAATACTGTTAAGGAAGCTGCAACCTATTGGTGATCTGCGGGGGATCCTCTGTTGCTCTGATCTACATCCGTCTTTCTTCTGTTCGGATATCGTTAAGTATCATTATCTATATTTTTTAAATTTACATTTTGATTTGTCGTGCTATTTTACATTTGAGTTTTCATCGTATAAGTATCAAAATTTTTCAATTTCAGTAACTGTTGCTTAGAGTCTTTTTATTTTGTTTTTTTCGTAACACTCATTTTATGGTTGATCACCCTTAAAATGTAGTAGAATTTGGAAGTTTGACGTGTTCACTCTTCAAAACTTTATAGTTTACCTTCAGTGTAGTTAAAGCTATAGTTTTTGTTACCCATTTATAGATTTGAAATTTGGAAGTGTTTACTTCTGAATTGGGTTTGAATTTTCAATAATTGCATAAGTTAATTTGGGATCTGCTGGTCCATGTTATGACAGGTTTGGAAATTGACCCTGGTATGCTATTTTTGGTAGGTGTATCCTCTTAGTGTTGCAACACTCAAGAGTAGACTGATTTATAGGGAGTTATTGTCTGGAAAACGTATATTTTCAGAAATAAGCTCCAATTTTTGAGTCAATGCTAGAGTAAGCAATTTTAATTTGGGATCATAGGGTCCTTTTGTTGCTGAAATTGGGGGTGACTATGAGTTTTTTGTGGAAGTAGGGAATATAAATTGGTTTTAAAGTCCCCTTCCCTAGAGTCTTCATGAATTAAACTCGTTGTAATAACGATAATTTTTCCAATGTTACAACATTAATTTGGAGTCTACAGGCTCATAGGTTGTAAAAAGTGAAAAAACTCGGTTATTTTTTATAGGTTATAGGTAATAGCATATCTTGGGGTACATCTACTATAGTTGATTCAATTTTTTAGTTTTTCTTGATTATTATCTTACCTTTTTCATAGACCAAATGATTGTGATGATTCTTATTGATATATTTTTATAGCTTAGCACATATGAGCATTCTTCTTTGTTATCTTTTGTGTCAGTTCCTACATTTGAAATGATAGGATTTGTAAGATTTCTGGTTAAACCAGTTTTCTTTGAATTTTTGTTTGCTCCTTTGGAAAATTATGAAGCTTCACTTCAAATTTTTAGTTACCTCTTGTTAGTGTTGTATTATATACATTCACTACTGGTCCGGAGTGTAGGGGACTTTAAATTGGACCTACACTTATGCTTGGGAAAGCTTTGTGAAAACTTCCATTCACTTTCAGTCCGTAGTGTAAGGGACTTCAATTTGGACTTACACTGATGCGTGGGATAACTTCGTGAAAACATCCATTCACTAATTGTGAACTAGGTTCACTTATGTGCCAGTCTCTTAATTATTTGCTTTTTCTATCTGTAGAAGGCTAATGTTTTTTGAATCCCGTATGTTGGGATTAATTTTGATATTATATCTTGGTAATATATAATTACAGATAAATGCATTAGTTACCTTCTTACTGAGATTTTTTTGAGCTGGTACATTATATTTCTTTTTGGTTTTGTTAAAATTTGTTCCTTTGGATTAAATCTTTATAGCATATCTAGAATTTGTTGATTAATCCATTTGGGATAGTTTACTGTTATATTTTTGTTAATTTTTTTTCCTGCAAAGGATAGAAGGAATCAGTATTAAGGCTGTTAGCCATTACATTACAGTATATTTTTTGTTGATGATTCCTTTAAGTAATTCGTTTAGGGGTGTTCACTAAAGACTGTGAATGTTACATCAGAATAAAATGTGTAAAACATTTTAATTTTCATTTTAATTTTACAAAACTCCTTTTGAGTATCGTAATATTGGAACTGGTCAACCAATATTTATGTGAAGACCACAAAACTCCTACATATAATTTGATTTAGATTTGTTATTAAACGTCTGGATGTACAGTACCTGAATGTGATTATATTTCGTAGGAAGTTTACTCGACTTATCCTAAGACACACAATCAGATTTGCCTTTAGCATGATCCCAGGTATATCATTTCCATCATTACAGGGATTGTTGTAGTCATTGTATGAAATTACTCTAACGAGACGTGGGCAGTTGATGCAGACAATATTTAATTTTCACCTTTTTACTTGACCCCGCAATTTGTGCACATGGTAGTTGCGCGATTCTGTAGATCACCATTTTGTTATCCTAGTACAAGATACATAGGGTGGTCTTATCGTACCAACGTGCAGTAAAGATTGATAAGGGTGAATACGAAACAAATAACCTAATAACTGCTTATTAGGTATACATATATTTATGACACTGTCACGCCGTTTGGGAGTTGATACAGTTTACATTATCAATCCACGTGTACAATTCATTTCAAGTAAACCAGAATTTTATGCTAACTATCAAATTTCAACCTTCCTAATAATATTCTTTCAGATACAATTTTAATTATTATTCTTTAAGACACATGTTAACTATTTGCTAATTTTAAAAATCAATTGTAATCGTTTATTTCTTTCAGATTGAATTAAATTTTTGCCTAAATTGATATCTCGTCAAGATATCCATTTTGTATTAGTGTTTTCGCAATTTGGGAAAGATAACATTATCGGTTGTGGAATCACTTGGTTATTCCAACCGACGGTGTTGCTTGTCCTTTTGATCTCAAGTCAGGTACTGTTCGTTCTCTGAAATTACAAGGTTTGAACGTCTGAGGTTCCTCACCCCTTCACTCCAAGGCGGTTTAGTGACTTTCCTGACAGAACCGACTTCCAGTTCCTACGAGTTCCAAGGAGGGTAACATTTTCTCGTTTGAATGACCATGATTTCATTCTCTGATTTTGTTGTTTATCCGAAGTTGTATTCCACTAATTTTTATAGAATCATTCGAGGTCTACTGTAAGTCCTCTTATTGGATATTTCGATCTTTTCAATTTAATAACCGATTTAAATTTATAATTGTTTCTTAAAATTCCATTTATGTTACAAATTGATTTAATTTTATAATTGTTTTTCTACGAATTCAATATTATTTATATTTCCAATTGGTATTCTAAAAATTTGTAATTTAAATTTGTTTATAATTCAAATTGTGATGGAATATACGAATTGTTAAGTTGAACTTTTATTGTTTTTCTGAATTTCCATCGACTGTTAAACCATCTCGTAGTGCTTGTATTCTTGACTGTGAATTAATTTAGTTTTATAGTTTTTTTTAAGCAGTTGGCGCTTGGGCAATTCACCAGTCTTGAATCACAAGGCACGTTTCACTACGAGCCCTGAGATTAATCAATTTAAATTGAGCTAGTTGGGCCAATTAAAACCGACCCTAAGCGGGTCCGTTTCACTGGCGCCCAGCATAAATGGGCTGCCGTTTCACATCCGTTACACAATTTGACTTTCAGTAATTTCGGTAACAATTCACAAATCATAATGATAATTCATTATACTAACTAATCTTCCATCTGAAAGATTACCTTCGATTTGAAATTCAATTCAACTTCTACTATGGTGAATTTGGTTACCATTACTGACCTCAAAGTCGGGGATATGTATGTTTTATCTTTTCAATTAGCTTACATTATATCAGTGAATAATAAAAAATATTAATGTTGAATGACATTGATGCCTAGAACCGCCGAATATGAGAATTGATTAGAATAGTGATGCCTTTTTAATATTTAATAACATTTAGATCTCTTACTGATCCTAGAAATTCACTAGGAGCATCTTGAAGAAAAAAATCATTGAGTGGTATTGCAGTGCATGTGAGTTTCTTATTTCGCCAGTGTCAGAAAAAATTCAATTATTAAAATCATTCTATGGAAATGTTATTCGACGGGCGGAGTACATAGAGATAATCATTCTTCTGGAATATGTTCCTTCATCTGAATACTATTTCAAATATAGGAAATCTTCAACTTGGAACATGTGTAATGTGAATAGATACTTGAAAACCCTAGCCGGGCACTATTTATCACCATATTGTGTCATTGCTTTAATTGGATTATAACGCTGTCTTTGAAGCTTATAATTCTCGGTGTTTCCGTTTCAGTATTGAACTCGGAAACGTATACATCTAATAATTATATAGAACAACATATCCTGCTTAGAACGTTGTAAATATCTAACTATTCTAATTGAACAATTGAACAAATGGAAAATACGTTTAGCCGGAAGTCAAACTTATGAAGCGTTTACGAAATTATAATAAAGCCATGTTGATGATAATACCGTTTATTTAACATTCAGTAGCAGTATTCCTTTGTATCATCTAGACGCTATACAAGAAAGCCTCGCAGCTATAATTAAAGGTTTGTGGTAATTACAAACGCTTTTGCCTTCCAAACCATTACGTGTTGTACAAGGCACCCTTGTAAAAACCTTCCGAATGCAATAATTAATAGTACCACCCTAAATTATCGTTGATATACACTGATACTGATATGATCTCTATTTAATATGTGACAAAACCATTGGATATTTCTGGACGGTTTTAGAATACATTTGGAAATAAACAGAGGTACCTACCAATGATAATCGATAAGCAGGTATATACATACTGCATACATATTGTGTCAACATTTCATCATAATTATTGCTCCTTGATGTAGCTCAGCTAGTACCCTAAGCAATGACCAAGAGGAGCCTATTCTCATGTCATAACTAATTTCCGGTTATCAGTAATGTCTCCTTGAAGGAGTTCAGTATCTGCATGACTTTAAAACCGCTGAGTGTGATTTTAGTGTCACCAAAGAGTTTTCTTCTACTGCAATACAGCCCCGGAGACTGAGACAGTATGTGTGTAGAAGATTCATCATCCTCAGCACACAATCAGCTATTTGTCTCTTGTTCTACAACTATTCTGTGAGATGTTCCTTCTGTGGACGTTTTCATGTGAGCTGTTCTTCGGCCCGCTGGTGTTGGTTTCTCCTTAGCTCCAGGAATTCATAGGTTTTTCGTTTTTACAATTCCCCTATGACAATTTTGATGGTCCTGAGCTATCGAGGTAGGATAGAAGGAGGCGTCATATGTGTTGTTTGAAAATGGTATCGGTTCCGCCGCATTGGTGTCAGCTTTCTGACAGTTCTGACAAGGCAACAGTGAAAATTTGGCGTTCCGCTCTCGTATGGTTTATAATGAATTTTAAATAATATTTTTGTGATGTTTCAAATATTTGCATTTCTATCATGTCTTCGTGTGCAGTGCGTTAATTGAATCAACTAAAAAAAATTGTATCAACAACGAGGGGTGAGGGATTTTAGGGATTCACAATTCAGTTAATGTGTTATTTGGTGATATCAAATAGACGAATTCGAAGAGCAAACACTGGAATTCATGAATCTCGGTGATCAGAGGACTGTTGTTACTTCTGAACAAGTCATCCAAGAATTTGCGGTCTTTTAGACGACGTATTTGTACATTTAGGCATAAAACACCACTTTCTACCTGGCATCTTCAATTAATTGTTAGTTATGGTCGATTAAAAGCTGATATGATTGCAACGGATACGCTATCCAAATTGCTCGCTGCCCGACTGTCTAGTAGCTGACGTCACGCATCGTAGCCTCAAGCTTAGGTATGTTTTCTAGCCTCGTATTGATTTAGGATTTTTGAATGATTGTCATTTATTTCGCTCTTCAAATTTTGTGCTGTAACTCCGGTTAGCTTTTATGTACAATACAGTCATTTCATTTCATTTGAAAATCAGAATTTCCAATTTTTCTTATTGTTGTTTGTTGATCCCCTTGATCTACACTACGTTTTTGATCTGAATGAAGTTCTATCAACATCAAATAGTCATGATTTTCATTACTACTTGTTTTCAATTTTTCAATTTCAATTTTGTATAACTTGTGAAGGATTGATCGTACGAAGAACTTGAAACTGTAACAATTGGTGTAATTTTATATTCTTCACAATTGAACTCATCGCGATGTAAACTAATGCCGAGTCTTATTCGGAATAACATCGGGAACAATTATTCAACTGAAGATAGAAAACTTTATACCTACAACAGACAGAACTCAAGGAAATGAAGTGCGAATTCACAGTTCACCGATCACTATTTGAAGCACCACTATTAACTGGTTTAGAAGTACTTTCTTTGATTCATTAGCGAAACTGAAATTTACCTATGTTACGGCATTTCCATTCTTAATTTTCTGAATTGCTGTCCCCCCCCCTTGCATCCCATCTGAATCCATCTGCAATCAATCTTACGGAACTGATTTTATTATTTATTCGCTCTTATATTAGATATTATCAACCAAATTGTGATGACAAAAACCAACACGATGATAAATTCGATATTCGGTATCATATTATAAGATAATGAAGATATTTTCAACAGACTGATGATGAAAAAAATTGATTGTTGGTTATTTTAGAAGACAAACCATTTTTATGGAATGAATCAATATAACCTTGATTGAGGGTGTACCTTGAATAATCTAATGACTCCAATTCATTCATACATGTGGGAACGATCCATTTTATGGTTTGAAGGTCGAATATATCACACGATAGGTAGCTACAAATTAAACCGAAGGTATGAGCGCATATAAATAGAGATTGCAACAAATAAATTGGATCGAAGTAAGCTTGCCGCACTGTGGTTGTCAGATTTATTACAACTCCGTAGTTATTCTAAAACCAAACGAAAGATTAATCTTTATTGAAATCGATAATAATAATTAGTGAAATGCTTGCTTAACAAATTGATCCTATGTTTCATTGGTTATTTTGTTCTGTATTTATGGGATTCATTCTCCACCACAGGCGTGCTTCAATTATGAGAATATAAAACTTATGAGTAAAGTCGGTCAATAAAATCAAACCGGATGATATCCATTGCGTGAAGTGAATAGAATAAGTCTTGCAGTGTAGGATAACATAACTCTCATGTGTAATCCAAATAATCGATAATAATCGATAGCAGAAAGCAACTTTTCCGGTAACTCTCTCTCTCTCTCTCTCTCTCTCTCTTTCTCTCTCTTTCTCTCTCTCTCTCTTTCTTCCATGTATAAATTGACTTGGAATGAATATTATTAAAAAACAGCTCTATCAATCGATCATGTTGCTTCCTCCACTTTTCCTGCTTGTCAAATGTAAATGATCGTAGGAACGGAAAATACATACTTTATGTTATATTGCAATTTCACCCAAATGTCTACATGTCTGCATAATGTATTTCACAAATCTGCTTTCTACTGAGACCTGTCATCAGGTTTACTTTCGAAATTATTTGCATTATGATATAACCTTGTTTCATACTAACACCTGTTGCCACGTGAACTATCAAAAGATGCTACAAAGTAAACTCAGAACATAGTCTGTTACTTCACACCATAGAGATCATATATTAGACAGAGGCGTAAAGCCTGTGTTTAAGGTATATAAGCGGTGCGTGACATGTTCAAATTTCTAAGCGGTACCTATTTTACCCTCCCCTCACACTCTCATCCAACCGCTTACATTGATGACGGCGAACGTTACCTTGAGCGAGAAGAGTGAGTACCGCTAATAGAGAAAATTTCATTCGAACCCTGCGTGGCATTACGGCCCGCTTTACTCCTCTAGGTAATATGATCTCTATGCGTCACACCGATGACGTCACGTGATTCACAAAATGAGAATTTCGGACAATTGTACATTAGCCGGAAAATCATGATTGCCATTGTGGTTGAAGTGAAATACAATAATTTAATTGGAAAAAGTGAAGATGGATATCAAAATTAAAACAATACAGTTTCTATTTTGACCTCCAAACGACCAATTGGTGCTGTGCAATCGTTCCCACGGTGGGTTACTTACATACGCGCATGCATACACATAGACATCATATCAGTAAGATTATAGACTCTAGATGAATTCAGAAATCCTCACTTTATACTATGTATAGTGAAGGAAGTAAAAATAGCGAAACCGTGTATTCAAAGAATCCCCAAGGACAAGGGGTGAGATTTCATTACTCTCAATCTGGAATTTTTAGAAATAATCGTTCACACTACTGGTCTTTCAATTATTCTACATTGTAGAGATGTGAAAAGAGCTCCTTATGATTATAACATATGCCCCATTTGGTGTACTGATTTTAATAATTTCAACCTGAATCCGACTCAGAAAAATCGCAGGCAGGCAGCTAGATAGACAGACGAAAATACATTATATTGATAGTTCTGATAAGTAGGTCATATCATTCACTTCAATATTTTTTCACTCATTGAACCGTGTTATATACATATCTACCTCTGTTTGTCGGTTGATAAAACAAAATAGCTAAACGAAGCATTTCATGAAAGTTATAGAAACAGTATTTGAGAATCTAAAATCAAGTTTGTTTTCCTTCTAACATTATTCATAGCCTAAGTCTCTCTTCTTTTCAACATGATATTATTTCAGTCCTTTCTGGAGTTGAATTCTAGTTATGAGTACTCCATACAAACATCGGAGAATCTGAAGAATATCATACAAATAGAATATATTTTTTTTTATTCGAAATATGTCGCATCAGCCGGCGGCTATTAGCGACGGTACAATACATGCTGACAAGTGAGCCAAAAATTATTCGGTAACTCAATTGATTTTAGATAGTCAAACAAATTCACAAATGAGTCATTTTTCGCCAGCGATTGTCTCAGGCAGTTGGGTATATTGTGGTTTATGCGTTCGGCACTATATTTAGGACATTCTATCAAGAAATGTTCCACTGTTAAAATGACACCGCACTGTTCGCATACTCACGTATGATAGTCTACCGCTACTATCATTGAATTGTTATTTGTCGGATAACTTCACCTGAAAGTACCTAAATAAGTTATCCTCCAGATTGCAAATGTTGATTCAATTATCTGATAAATTATTATTCGCCAGATAGCGGAAATCTATATGAAAGTGAAAGTACCGGACCTAAGGGTGCTTCACTGTTAGTCAGGAGATGAACGTGGGTACTATTAGTATGACTTATGAGTAGGCACAAATAGAATATTAGTCTCTCATATTTTAAGTAAGTTTATTTATCAGTTGAAATGTTTATGCAAAATAGTTTTGGTTGAGACCAGACAAAAAGATAAATGGAACTTAACAAACTAGATAGATACAAAAAAATGGAATTCACATGCTGCGTTGAATATTGTTCCATTTTCTTAATTCTGCTTTGATTTTGTGTAGGAGCAGCAATTCCCCCAATGGAACACCAACATTCAACTGTATATTTGATGAATTTGGCTGTGAGTCTACTTCAAGCTGACATGAGGCTGTTGGATGTTTCTCAAAGTATGAGTCGGTTATTGAGGCGTTTCAGGAAAAATGTGAGTCTGCCCGAACAACATCCAGAACGTGAGGGCTGCGCAACAGCAAGTCAACACAGATATTTGGTCTTAACTGAAAGAAGACAACGTACAATTATTACTATACGATCTGAGTTCGTTCCCGACTTACAACGAACGGAAAATTCATTACTGTGAAAAATCATCTCCACGAAGTCAACCTCCCCTCGCAACGACCACTCACATATCCAACTCTGTCTAGAGGCAATCAAGCAGCAATATGACTGGTATCCAGATTTTATAAATTAGGATGAGAACGAATGAACCATAGTTTCAATAATGGATGAGTCATGAGTTGAATTTCATTTACTTTTTGATGGAACAATAGTGCGGAGATAATTCGGAAATTTGAAACGTTTTAGGTTTGTCCAGGAAGTACACACTTGAAGCAGTGATACTGTAATGGTATGGGGCGGAATCACCATTGACGGTAGAACAGTTCCACATGGCTTTCTGACAGCTCAGTAATATATGAAGACTATTCTTCAACTCATTGTTCATTCTTTTGCAGGAACTGACACCTGCTGTCAGTTTGACTTTCTAAATTATTCATCATAATTATAACCTTGTTTTATAGGGACATCTACTGTTACATGTACTATCAGAACTTGCCAAAGGATAAACACATATAATAGACTGCGACGTCACATAGATGTGGTCACTTGTATCTTAAAATGAGAATTTCGAACACTGAAACTTAAATATAAGCCTATGATAAATACTTATAACAGAAAAAATACTGTTGTTGCTATTTATTTCAATGCAATACTATAATCCGATCTGAAAGAACGAACATGGATGTCGAAAATACCACTTTAAATGGAGCAAACTTGCCATGTTCACTCAATTTATTTTGATTTTTTCAAAATTCTTTCATCACTTAATGAAACCTTGATGAAAGCTCCTTCTTGAAAAAACGTTCTACAAAAAATAAAAATTGTATTTCTTTCGAGTCTATAGATACTTCTGAGATTTATGTTGAAATGTATGTGTTTAACTATCACTCAAAAACATATTGCAATGAAGGATCATACTTGTGATATATTTGAATTCGAATATTAAGAATCTACCGAAAAAATATTCATCTGCTGATTCGGGGTATTTTAACTGACTGAGATGAATGGATATGAAATATTTCTCGGAATGCCACATTTTTAACCATTTTCTAATATGGTCCAACAACATCCGGTTGGATCACACATCGGTAGCATGCTTCGCAGCCATTCATAATACGATAAAATTAATATGACTCGATTTGAAGCAGATAGCGGCGATTTTTGATAAATCTGAATCCCTCGGAGATATACGGGGATAAGAAGCAAGGGCAATAGTTTCGCAGATAGCGGACATAAATCTCAGAATTCGATCTTGAGAGAACAATAAATTGCACCTGTGATCGCGAGTTACGCTAAACGGATCACCAGCATCAGGATGCAAAACAGACTCGGTCTGTTTCTATAAGCTCGATTCAAAATAGAAACCAGATCCCAAGATAATTGAGTGAAATATATATGTTCATCGTCTCCTGTCCTACATACCAATTGACCACTCTAGTAACCAACAAAACACATTCGCATCTCGTAAAAATGTTACGTTCTAATTGGTGACAAATCTTCACTATAAATGCATAAAATACTGATACTGTATGAGGTATCACTGTGGAATGTAATATAGCATAATTTAATTTACTTCAAAACCCTATTCCCATTCAAATCGTGATACACCTAACGCACTATTCAACTGTGATGCAGCCATTATCGAGGACATATGTAAACTATTATGGAAGAATGCGAATTCCTTAACCTTAACAAACTAATTAAGACACAATGACGACGGATTCATCCAAAAACATACACCAACTTACACCCGCATCAAGGGATCTCAAAAAATTCGAATAATTCACTTATTATCCTACCTTCCCTAAGAAACTAACTAGGAACTACATTCAAACTAGTTAAGGTTAAACCTACGTTTGAATACAAATTAAAATTAAAACACTACTCGTTAGCAGGTTCAGTGAAATTTCGAATATAGAAAATCGAGTGCAATGATTGTGATAAATGTGATGTTGGTTTAACTAAGAAGAATATTTCTACCAGGTTCAAAGAGCATTTTTATCGAGTTCCTGCTAATAACATTGATGATAAGTAGCAACCCAATTCCTACAAATCGGTCATACGAAATCGGGTCTTCTTCTCTTAATACAGCAACGAACCTTTCTAAAGGACTATGGAGACTATAAAAACATATAAACAATTTATGGAATTCAGATATATACCCTATCGAAAACAATTCATTCTTATAAGTAATTCGATAAACCTCAGGTTAACTCCAGGAACAAGTATTTATTCATTTACTAAAAGAATATTTATCACCTGGAATATTTTATGTTTATTTTCAGCAAGAAGTATTGTAATTCATTAGAATTTGCATAAAGACATTACTGGTTGTAATTAACCCTCACCCGAATTAAGCTGTTAATCATGACGCATCCTTTGATAATCTGAGTATAAACGTGTTTTTGATAACGGCTGCATTGCAGTTTATTTATTACATTTTTCTAGTTGAAGGTAATAAGTAAGAAGCGGGTATGCTCTGTTCTACACTTCCTCATAAAATGGTCGTATTGATGTCATTAATGATAATTATTTAGGTTGCCTCAAGAAGTAGGTACTTATTATTGTTGAATAACCAGTTCAAATAAGTTGACATGTCGGCGATACCAGGACCAAATCGGTTGAATGGTTGGATCCCGTAATATTCTTGAGAATTAGAGAATTACGAATTTGTTGATGTTCCCGAATAATATCTGAAGATAAGGATTATTAAAACATACGTCCATCCTCATATATCGATAATTACATTTAATGCTGAATGAATTAAGTATGGAATTTCATTGACTGATCACAATTCAACAATTCCGTGTTGAAAGTTCCCAAATATTTTGCTCATCAATGATCTGACTCTATAGGCAGTTAGGTAGACAGACTCCGCTGATATGATGCCATTCTTCAATACTATAAATAACAAACACCCTTATCCAATTACCATACTATTAAAGTACTAAGGACTTTCCGGCTACCAAGCTGCCGTCTTCAGAGTAAACTAAATCATAAATCAAAATGTGCCTGTTTGATTCAATGACATTCACTGTCGATAGAAAAAGATAATCAGCTTCCCTTCCTTGATAATATCATTATGAAAGATGGCAATCACTTCAATTTCGACATATAAAGAGAAGCCACTCAAACGAATAGGTATACCCCGACAGATTCAGCTTCACCACTCAGATATAAAATAGGTCTATTCAATAGTGTTGTTCATAGATTATTGATTGTCCCTTTGAACCAGCAAAAGTATTACAACGGTGTTGAGAAACTTCAGCAAATTGTGTTGGCAATGGTTACGACAAATCTTAGATTAATAATTTTATTCCTGAACGAAAAAGAAAATTGGAACGTAGCCAACTAACCAAATTAGAGCCGTTACCTTCGAATACTTCAATAAGATTTAGAAGTTTCACTTATCTTCATCCTTGAGTGATTGATAAATTTCATAATTTGTTTCCTTAATCTGCAATTCAACCAGTTTATAGATGTGAGAAAAAGCTGAATAGCGGTTTGAGCAGCAAAATGCTATGTGGGTCAGACTGCAACGAATATTTTAACTAGGTACAAGGAACATTTTGCGCATATAAAAAAAATAATGGTGGAAAATCAGCGTGAGCCAAACATATTTTGAATGCAGATCACACCATTTCTCAAGAAAGCTTATCACTTTTAAAACCCAGTACAGACAAATATCTATGGGGAATTTATAAGAGATGGAAACGTATAAGCGGGAAAGCAATTTATTAAATTCCGGTTTTCTCTTATAACCTAGTTCATATATATACATATATATATATATATATATATATATATATATATATATATATATATATATATATATATATATATATATATATATATATATATATATATATATATATATATATATATATATATATATTCATAATTTAGTTCACTCTAATGGAGGCTACATGGTAGCCGAAAGGTCCTCAGTATTTCAATAGTATTTTTATTCAATACGGGTCATCATTTCTTATATATGGTGTTTCCAGAGTATAAACTTTTTTGTAGTTCATTAATGATCTGACTATTATTTCCGAGCTTTATACTTAGGTATACAGGTTTTTATAATATTACAGGGATGAAATTGATCTTGGTTTTGATGGTTAGACAGATTTTTGCTTTGTCTAGCTAGAATAAGTATGCTTATTACTCAATGATTGAGTAGGGAAGAATGAAAAACTAAGATTTATGAAATGTGACTGTAAAAATCAAATCCAAATCCAAAACTTTGGATAGGTTGTTTATAATGAGAAACGGTTCTTCTCAAGTAGAGGTCATAAATTTAAGGGCGTATTCTATGGCAAAAATTGAGGATGTCTTTAGGTCATTGTCGAGATGCAGATGTCAGAAATTAAAAAGAGTACTCAACCACCACCACCACCAGCTTCTGAAACTTGAATTTACACCGTTCTTTGACAGTTTGTGAGCAACGGCGATGTGGTCTATGGGCTCCACTCAGTAGAGCTGGGTTCGATTCCCAGAAACGGAAAATCGTACATTTGATAGTTTGATAGTTCATTTGAATCAATTTTTAAACTTTACAGATGTAGATGCAAGTATTTTCATATTATATATATTCATTTATGAGTGTATTCTGCGATGTACCTCATGCTCACAGCAATATTTATATAAGTGAAACTTGTGTACAAATATTGCTGTGTACGTTCTGTGGTTTACATAGTGAACACAGATTTTAATCTAATTATTACAAAAAATTTCAATATATTGGAAGGACAATTTCTGCAAAGAACAGGCCTGAAAGATATGCCAATTTGTATATATACATATCTACATATATTTTTAAATTTGAAAGTATTTGTGGAGATGTTCTATATTGTTGTTTGTTAAATAATGATTTATTTTTTACTAAAGATAACTTTATTTTTCGAAATTCGGATATTTTGGGGAAGGGCGTTGAAAAATCGTGGAGCTAAGTAATTTGCTGATCTTTGACCTATGGTTTTATGTGCTTTGGGAACTATTAAATCTGAGTTTGATTTTTTTCTGGTATGATAAGTATGTGAGATTGTATTTAAATTATGAATATTGGGAAATGAGAAGATTAACACAGATTTAATGTATAACTGTCTGATATTGCCAAATTTTGTTTCTTCGTAGAGTAGTTTAGTAGAATAGATACGATTTTTGGTAAATATAATTTTTAGGATTTTATTTTGTACCAGGAAGAGGGGTTGGAGTGAGTTTTTGAGTGCTCCACCCCAGCCTATTATACCATACTGTAATAATGATTGTGTAAGAGAATAGTACACATTTTTCAGTTCATTTATTTTCAGAAATGACTTTATTTCTTTAAAGAAATAAAAAAATTCACGTAATTCACTGACTAATGTTGCAATATGTTTATTCCATCATAGGTGTGAGTTTATTGTTAGACAAAGATATTTACATTTATAAGATATCTTCAATTTATCACAATCAAAGTTATCATCTGCTTTTAGACAATTGTTATTATGTAAAATTATTTCGCTAAAAGTTGGTAAGCTATTCTCATATGATGTAAAAGGTATGCATACAGTCTTATCTAGATTTAATGTTAATAGATTTTTATTGAGCCATTTGTTGATTTCTGTCATTTTATTTAAAACACGGTTTTTATTTCATGCCGAATTCTTCCTTTAAAAAATATTACTGTATCATCCGCATAAGATATTATGATACAATTTTCATTCAATAATAAGAAATCATTAATATACACTAGAAAAGGAATTGGACCCAATACAGTACCTTGTGGTACTCTGATTCACTGTTTTGGTAGCGCTATGAATATTGTTTAGTTTTACTTGTTGATCTTGATTTGACAGGTAGGATTTAAATAGATCATTGCAAAGGCCTCTTATGCCTAGGTTATCAAATTTTTCTAATAGGAGGTCATGACTTATTGTGTCGAAGGCCTTTGCAAGATCTAGAAAGACTCCCGCGCCCTGTTCACCCTTATCTAGACATCCATAAATATGAGAATTTACTCATGTATTGCATTTTCCGTACTTCTATTTTTGCGAAAACCGTATTGATTCTTAGATAATAGGTCATTGGCTTCAAGAAAGTTCATCAGTTTCAGTTTAATGACTTTTTCTATAATTTTTGCAAAGTTTGATGGTACTGATATTGGACGGTAGTTTGATATATTTTCTTTGTTTCCTGATTTAAAAATAGACGTAACGACTGATTTTTTGAGTTGAATAGGGAAGATTCCAGTTGATAAAATCAAGTTTGTGATGTGAGCTAAAGGAATAGCCAGTGTTAACACTTTGTATGTGTTCAACTGTTAGTTCTTTTGTATCATTTCCTGTTTTTTTATTTAGTGAATTTATTTGATTTATAATTTCGTGTTCACTGGTTGGAGTGAAATAAAGATTATTATCCGATTTTCTTATTTTACTATTTAATTGTGTGTTTATTTTCTTCTTTCCAATGTCATTAGCCATTTTTTCACCTATATTACAGAAAAAATCATTGAAACATCCCACTATTTTTTGTTGTTGATTACTAGTTATCTTTTGTCCTTCTTCATTATTTATGTCGCTTACAGATGTTTTTTTTGTTTTTAAATTGTTTGTAGTTTCTTCAATCATTTCCCATATTTTCCTTTTGTCATTATTCGCATGTTTTATAGCCGTTTCATAGTATTTAGCTTTTGTTTGTTTTATTAGATTAATTAGAATATTTCTGTAGGTAGTATAATTTTTTCTTAGTTCTTGGTTGTTCGGATTTTTTATGCTTATTTTTTTGAATGTATCTCGTTTACGTATTGAGTTTATTATGCAATTAGTAATCCAAGTTTTGCGCTTTCTATTTTTATTATTTATAGCAATGGTTTTAGTTATCAAACATTCTGAATGTAAGTTTTTAATTTGATCAAGAAAAGTGTTTGTTGCAGATTCAGGACATAACGAGTTTAATAGTGAATCCAATTGTGGTTATTAATAATGTTTCTGGATTTTTCACTATGGAATATTTTTTTGATTACAATTTTCTCTTTATTTATATTATTATTCTGATTATTATTTTCGTTGTTTATATTGATAATTGTTGCTGCATTGAAGTATTGTACCCTTGATGTTTGATAGGTTTATGTTACTCTTTACAAAGATATGGTCTATACACGTCTGGCTGTGCGGTGTTACCCTGGTGGAATCATTAATTGCCGATTTATAGCCGAATTCACTCATGGCGTTTAAGTAGTCGTTTGCTATATTGTCGGCTTTCTTAATATCAATATTAATGTCACTAATTATGATCTCGTTTTTTTTGTTTACAGTCGGTTAGATATATTTGTAGAGCTTCTATAAATTCAACTTTGTTTATTGTGTGATTCCGATATATTGCAGTTAGGCCATATTGGTTGTTATTATCGTTATTATCGGTTCTGAAAGTTACTCTCATCGCATTAACTTTAAGTGTGTCTACTACTTCAACATTACAATCTATCCCATTCTTTGCAAAAATTACTATCCCATCACATTTGTTTATAAAGCCGTAATTGTAATATAAATTATATCCTAGAAGGCTGAAATTTTCTGGTTCGATGTGCCAGGTTTCTGTTAAAATTATAAAATGATATTTATCTTCATTAAATGTGTGTAATAAAATGTTTAGTTCATTGAAGTTACAAGCTAGACTATTTATGTTCATGTGAAATATACTTAATTTACTATTGTGAAATTGGTTTTTGTTAATCTCATTCATGGTTAGGATATCTGTGTCTATATTAAGTTCATTGTCAAGAATATTTGAGAATTCTAACAACATAATATGGAAAATTTATGAAGTTACTTATGTGACAGGAAATAAATTGAAATATTTAAACATCAAGATCACTATATTTTCCAATAAGAATAACTTTAGAGTTTTCATTCTTTCGAACAAATAATTTCCCATTTTTTGTCCAAACGTACTGGAATGTTTTCTTTTCATCGCATTTTTGGCTTGATATAGTAATTGCTTGTAATATTGAGTTAGGCATTCGTTTATATGAATGGGCTTTCTTACAGCTTCTGTATAGATGAATTGAAGATTTGATTTTTTTTTTGCAAGAATGTAGGTATTGATCACGTACGGGCTTAGAAGCAAATTCGATTTCTTACAAACATTAATAATTCGAATATTGTTTAGTTATGTGAAGATAATGGAAGAAATAATGCATTTCATTGTCTTTACACGAATGCGGAAACTATCTTATAGACTGTAAAACAAGTATGTAAGAATCAGTAATCAAAACCGAATTATTCGTGAAGAGTGACTTGGTCACGTACACTATTTATCCATCCTCCAAGCGGCAACACATTTCTAGTTCAAATTTAATGTTATGCTGTTTTAGCCTTATATCCGTCCATTCCTCGTTAAGGAATTCGGTGACTGCTCCATTACTTTGCTATTGTATGAAGCATTATATATCATGATGAAGACGACCTGCTCCAATTCAGAGGCAGTTTCATCATGTGTTCATCAAATCACTTATTTCACTATCTTCACAAAATTGGTATGCTTTTATCATGTCATAGATACAGTTTCCCCGGACTTTTGAGGTCTTGATGCTGCGCTTATCCAAGTCCTGTCACGAGCCGGCGATATCCAACATATTTTCTTCCAAAACTTGATTACTAATAAAGGTATTCCCTCAAAGACTGAATTTCCCTTGAAATATATCTGATATTTCCATGAGAATTGTATTATCATTGTCAATAGTACTTATATTTCTTTTGCCGAATTTTCAAGATTATGGTCATAGTGAACCTTTCAGCCTGACTTTTACTTCCATGATACCATAGAGGAAGTTATACTTCTTGCAAAGTTATATGTTCATATATAATACCACAAGGTAATTTATTCAATATAATTATGTGACGTCACACATCTATGACGTAGTGCGTAGTCATTCATATGTTAGAATAAGAATTTCGCACACATCTGCGGGTTAAATGTATGCCTATAATATATTTGTAACCAGAAGAACACTGTTGTCATGATGATTCAATGAAATACTATAGCCTCATATCAAAAACTGAAGATAGGTTGCAAAAGTACCACTTACCGGCTACCGCACCTGAGAATAGTACAGTTACTCACACTTTAAAGCGATTTGCGAAATTTCCAATCCGTACGACCAATAGGAACAGTGCAATCCTCTTCACAGTAGGTTACGACAATACGCACGCACATATGCACACGCACACATCTTCTCAGAAAATGCATGGACCGATAAAGATAGGCTCATGATATTCCCGTGAAAATTTACATTTTTTTTTATCCGATTACAATACTTGCCTTATATACTACGTGTAATGAGCGAAGTGAATGTACCGTTAATGATATTCAAACAAAATCAAAGAAAACAGTTGATATAGAATGAATAATCGAGAGTGAAGCAAATTTCACAACAAAAGCAATACCGTATAGCAATGTAGACAAATTCATTGGAAAATAGAAAACGTTTCAATAAAAGCTGATTTTCGAATCAATACCTATGATATACATCATATTTACGTGGTAGTAGCACTGATATTAATATGCATTAGGATTCAAACCCTCCGAATTAATTTTATGATCCAAATATATCGGCTTTATCTCCTACCATCAGATGTCAGGATCTCGAAAATGAAATAACTAACTAGAAATACACGCCTTCCTTGATCCCGAAGTAATTACGTTTTAATATCACCAGAATAGCAGTTGCTTTGATCTTTCTAACATAATTATCCACATTCCTCCTGATATTCTCGAGTGGAAGAAAAATAACTTTGATTTTGAATTTGGTTCTACTTCATACCTATGCATCAGTCATCCCTACAAGGTTAATCAATTGGTCATATCAATTTCACATGAATACACAGTATAGAGTGTGTTGTTCCAAGAATCAACATCTGGTCGATATAGATTCCTTGATACAAAATTTATTAGAAGACTGATATTGGACTGGGCTATGATACAACATAGGAAATCTTCAGAATGACGAGTAACACTGAGTAACATCGGAGGAAGGAGTGCTACCGAGTGTCCGGGAGTAATAGCTTAGTTGTTAATATCTTACAAGTAACTTGTTCGCTTAATGATTATTGAAATTAACTGATCCATATCATGACAGCAATCAAAATAATCTTCAATAATATAGAGAAAATATCAGTTGATTACAAATAGGTTTTGTATCATTCTGCCTCACCTACAGGGCAATTTTATAACGTGAACGATATTAGAATAGTGTGTCCACGTTATGAACTTAGAGAAAACAGATAAAGATTCTTATCTAGGATATCGCAAATCTTATCTATACCGAGTTTGAATGTTCTGAAATACAGGTTGTCCAAGAAAAGAAAAAGGAAGCTGTTATTTGAATTTAAAGAATACATAAAATAAACTCCTACTAGCATCTCTAAAGCTTGAATATGAATTATAATTGAAATAATTCAGAAGCATTATACTGGTTTGTAATTATTTAAGACATTATTAAAATAAATAAGACATTGACCAATCGAAAGATTTTCACTTTTCCTTCCCTTATATCATTTGATTACAGTTTGGTGAAAAATGTTAGTGTACTGTGAAAACAAAAACTCTCAGATGGAAGCTGTCAGTCAATAATAATTAAGTAGTTTGTAGTATTGTTATCACTGTTCCAAATGAGCAAAAACCATAAAGAATGTATCAAAATTGGAAATAATGATATCAGTAAGTGACAGAACACGTTCTTTTGGTGAAGCAGCTATTGAATCTTACCAACGATTTCCAGAACGTAGTAATAACCACTTGACAGTTGCAAATAATAACAAATGGAACAGTTGAGATAGTTCTAAGCCGGTATCGTTAACGTGAAAGAAGAGGAAACCAAATAGTTCACAATTATTTTAATTATAATTCACATTCAAGTCTTAGGGATACTAGTAGAAATTTAAATATTCACAAAAGCCAAATCTTGGAATGTTTTATAGAGAAGCGGTAAGAAACCTTTTAAGCCAAAATCACTTCAAATACTTGAAGCTGGAGATGCCGAAGCAAGAATCGATTTCTGTTCATGGCTGAAAGGTATATACCCGGAAAATCCTGAATAAAAAAAAATTGTACACATGGATGAGGCTTTATTCACCATCAACGGGATTGTATCATCACTAAATATCAGAATGTGGAGCGAACGTAATCCATATTGGATAAGTGAGTGTGAGAGACAATACTCCTCAAAGGTAAATATTTTTAGTGACATTGTACTAGAAAAGATTATTGGGCCATACTTTTTTTATGAAAATTTAAATGCTGCTAGCTTTACTTTTCTACAAAAATCAGTTTACCGAAGCATTTGATGGCCTTGCTCTTGATTACACTACAATTTACACTTACAACTTGATGGAGCACCTATCCATAACGCTGTCAATGTGAGACAGTAGTTAGATAATAATTTTCCTAATCATCGGATCGGACGACGTAGTCCTCTTATTCGTTGGCCGCGAAATCCCCAGACATTATCCCGCTTGATTTCATTATTTTGCGGACAATTAAAAATACAGTGTGAAGTACAAGGCCCCAGACCCGAGAAAAACTTTGTTTAAGCTTCGGAGAAGCTTGTCACAGTATATTTCGACAGCAGTTGAGAAATGCAATAAGGAATTATCGGCGAAAAAGTGACAAGTGTGTTAGGGAATTCGGTGGACCTTATTTGACGACAAAACTGTTTGATAATTTGTATTAGTGTCAATAAAAGTAAATTCTCTTTTTTTGGACATCCTGTATTTAAGAATACTGAAAATTAATGCCATAAAAGTGGTCGTAGCAGGCCATGTATAGAGCCTAAAGCTGAAATTACTCACTAGTTCAATGACCGATTCGAATACCAACCTCACAAAAAAGAGAGAAAGAGAGAGTAGAGAATTATATTCTCTGGATCATGAAGATAAGTAAGATCACTCAACATAGGTTTATCAAGGTGAAAAACCTAAAATATTTTAAGCCTAGGTGGAGCTTCGAACCCACATTCCTGGGTGTCCACTATCTAGTCCAGTGTGTCGATCAATTGCAACTTTGATCCTGTCAGAGCCTGATATTTTAGTGAATATAAGCCTCTGAAAGGGTAGTAGATCATCAATGTTCTGGGTAAGTAAAAGCCTGTTTGAAGTTTCTTTGCCTAATTGGCCATAATTCCGTAAGTACTAGTACATTAGAAATATAGAATACAAGTTTCTAAATTTCGAAAAGATAACTCAAAATGTTCAACACAGGATTATTCTTTTAGATATTTGTATTCACAAAAAACATAAGTCTCTGACGGAAGACGGAACCACTATTATTATTAAAAAAAAACTATTCTCAACTTGAAAGACAAAAAAGGACCAGGCATAGACGGAATGAAAGCGGAAACTTCAAAAAGAATAGGTAATAGTATTAGCAAACCACTATCTACAATAATTAATGACATTTTTCAAACTGGACTCTGTCCACCTGAATTTTAAACATCAATAATAATCCCAATATTTAAAAAGAGAGACAACTTAGACCCAATAAATTACAGACCAATTTCCTTGATAACGTGTTTTAGTAAAATTTTCGAGACCATCCTGAAAAACAGAATAAACAAATTCATCAACAAAAATAATATGATATCCAAATTTCAGTATGGATTCCAAAGTAACTTATCAACAAATGATGCCAATAATAAAGTCACGGATAATATGTATGATGCAATTGACAAAGGAAAACCTTCGCTATGTATACTTCTTGATTTAGCGAAGGCTTTCGATACTGTATGTCATAAAAGTTTATTGAAAATTTTGGATAATGTTGGTGTTAGAGGTGTTCCTCTTAAACTGTTATCAAGTTACTTAGTAAATCGTAAACAGTTTGTTCGCCTAGATGATTACCTGAGTAGTCCTCTGACTATCCTTACCGGTGTGCCTCAAGGTACTATCATAGGGCCTCTACTATTTATCATCTACATAAATAATATCTTTCAATTTAATATTGAAGGTAGAATAATTGGATTTGCTGATGACATTGCAATTATTTTTGAGGGTGAAAATTGGAATGCTGTTAGAAAAACAGCAGAAACGGAGTTCAGTGTTGTTAAATCCTGGTTAGATCTCCAATTATTAACACTGAGTAAAGAAAAAACGGTATTCATCTCCCTTGCTTCAAATAAATCTGGACTACCGAGGTATTCAGAGCTCGTGATAACTCAAGACGAAAATAACTATTTCACAATAAATTCTGTCCCTAATGTCAAATACCTGGGTATTGTAATAGATCAACACTTGAAATGGGATACTCACATAAACGAACTAATAAAAAAAATTCGGAAAACTGTATATATTTTTGAACATTTCAAATACATTCTACAATTTAAACAATTAAAAATTTTGTATTCTTCACTTGTCGAATCTCAACTAAGATATGGGATCATAGCATGGGGTGGTGCTTTTAAAAACCATATTACAGATCTTGAAATATTACAAAAAAGAATTTAAAAACTTATTCTCAACAAAGAGTCAACCTTCTCTTCCCAAGCGCAATTTAATGAAGCGAAAGTTATCGATATTAGGCAATTATATTGCATGAGTCTATGTATTAAAACTTATTCTGAAAAAGGAAATGAAAGATTAATAACAAATTTCCAATTAAGAAATGTTGACAACTTACCCGTTCCGATTATGTCAAAAACAATAGGACAACGTAGTAGTATGTATCTTGCACCGCGAGCATTCAATTTTCTCCCATATGACATAAAAATTATACTAACAGAAAAATAATTCAAAAAAAATTTAGGAGTTTCGTTCTTGAAGTAAATAGAATATCTAATTCATTCTCTGATTGATTTCAAAAATGCTGAAACTTATAAAATGAGATAACGCAATTAATATGTATACTATAGGCATATTCTCCCTAATTGATGAGATACTACTGAGTACAGATAATACATTCATTGATATTATTGTATCATAGCGGGTAAATTTTGTAGACGTTGCCCTGCTGATGCCCATTTCTATGATTCACATGGCAAACATATAAAACATTTAGATCATGCTGTGATATAAATTTATAATCATTTTAATTAGTTGTTTGTTGTTGTTTAACTAATTTTATATTTATTTATTTTTTGTGTTATATTATTGCATCACGTACAAGTATATTACTATATACTTTTGTGATTTAATATGTTTATTCACTATACTTACTGTATTGTATGAAAGTTGTATAACCTTTTAATCAATAAACATTATTATTATACAAATATCACCTGAAAACATGAAAATAAAATCAAATATACATACCCCTTCAGAATAATTGATGAAACTTCCGTTTGCCAATTCAACAAACACATTGATAAATATTCCGATTGAATTGGAATGAAGTCATATCGAAATGAGATGCTCAAATTGTCACAAACAAATCCATATTTCGTGGGAAAACTTTTCTGTACTTAGAAAAGAGTCTATAATGACGTGTGAGTAGGTAATCAAAACTCGTATTTGTATTTTCATTTCGGCTTTCCTATACTAATTCTGGGAATGTTAATGCATTTCATTTTGTTACGATTCAAATCATTTTATCAATACAATGAAACTAGTTCATGTCATAAATATATCATAGCTTTATTTGTAGTCGACATAAAACAAATCATCTTCATAACATTGACGCAATGAAATAGTTTCATTGTATCTGTTACTTGATTCGCTAGTCTCATTATGAGACCCTTATTATATCAAATTATTTCATACAATAGTTCTAGTTCTCTTCTGTCGAATATTGGGTTGAAAATCTTCATTTGTTCGTTATTTCATGTATATCATAAGCCATTTATGTGATCCACATCAACGTTACATTTTTAGTACTATGAAATACGTTATTATTTTAATGTTACTGAATGTATATATTATAGTAAATATACGAACATCATATACAAAATTTTATTTTTAAAAAATATTGAAAAAAAGTTCATCAAATTATACAGGTAAATGCTTATAATGTTTAATTTCTTGTATAGTATAAATTTATTAAAGTATTTTATTTTGAAAAAAATATTTGCCAAATATTTCATCTGAAAAATTTATTGAAAAGAAAAAAAGGTATAATGAACTAAAATATTCACGTAACGGCGCATCAGGTGATGATTATTGAATAAATATGAATGTGTTATTTAAATTGTGAAAAACAATTTTATATTCTTTACTTTCTGAACATATGATACGTAATTATTTATTTTTAGTGAGTCACTTTTTTTTTATTTTCCAAAATTAAAATTTTGTATATGATGTTTGTATATTAACTATAATATATACATATTTCAATATTAGAATAATAACGTATTTCATAGTGAAAAAAATGTAACTTTGATGTGGATCACATAAATGGTTTATGATATATATACCGTAAATGGCCAAAAACTGGATGAATCGTCAAGAAGAATAATATGGACATATACCACATTGAAGAGAATAAAATAACCTGAATAGAGTACGCTCCGACTTTTTTGACGAAAGGGGGACTCATTTCCAAATTTGGGTCAAATTGGCCAAATTTAGATTTCAAGCAAAACTTCTCCATATTTTCAGCCCATATCTGAGCTGCTTATTGCGACCGCCACGACCTACTTTTTCATGAAATTTCATTCATTTTGGTTTTAATTTGGCCAAAATAACCCATTTTGAATTTTTGTTCCAAAAAACATATTTATATGGAATGTCACGAAATTTGGACTGAAGGTTCCTCAAATACCGACTATGAAAGTGTAACAATTTCGAACCTCAGCCGGAAGTCTAAGGGGTCCAAAAAAGATAAAACTCCAAAACCGAGCTAAGAACAAGAGCAAAAACAGTTTTTTGCAGGTTAGACGGCTCCATCCACCATCTTTTCCAGGTCAAATTTTTACGAACCTCTTCTTATTTTTCCTTAGATTGACTCTACTAGTAATATGAGGCGTTACTTGAGATATCCTAAAGCTAAAAATGATCATGAATGAGAAAAAGAACAAAAGCTCAGATATCTATCAATTTCAAACCATTTCCACTTTTTCACTACATCATCAATGTAGAGTATTATTTTTGTGAGAACTGAATAATAAATTTCAAGCCTGGAAGAACCACAAATAGTCACAAATTCTGCGAACACTGCGAATAGAGCTAACAGACCGAATTCCTGTCAAGTGAATGATTTGACGAATAATAAATTCCTTTGAGCGATTCATTCTTACCGACGAGTATCGGAAACCTTTCAGCGTATTCTATTCGGCGCACAGAAACGTCCACACTACGCGAATTTGGTTCGTTCGCTCTGTTTATCCTGATAGTTCGGGCTAAAATATTCAAGTCTGGACGCATGATAATGAACTAAATATGTACAGGGGAGTACCGTAAAGATAAAATCTAGGACAACTTCTATATATTATATACACTCATGATTAACCGGTTTGGATAAATGATAACACAATTATTCGCAGATGATTCATAGATTCGATTTTGTCAGGTGTATATCCCGAAACAGATATTTTACATACATTAAGCAATTTATTTTTCTCTGACAATCAACATTTACCAATTCAAGTAACACTATAGGCGAGGAAATAAAGCACAAAAAAATCGGATAAACCGATATCGATAAAGTTTTTTTTAATCGATTCAAGAATTCATTTAGAAAAATTGTTACCATTTTTTTCTAATGTGCATTTTACCATTTCTACAGAGAAAAATGAATGTCTTTGAATGCACTTTCAGGAGATAATATTAAAAATGTTGAAAACATGTCCAAATATAGCCAAAATTTCTCACTCGGGGAGTTTTTTGCTCAGGATACCCTGATTATCTAGGTCATCTCCATGAATTGATTTTTAATATGCTCTGAAATGCAACAAATTCGTCCCCCGGGGTTTTTGGAGTCACTGATCACGATTCCGGTGCCGGATTTGAACTACGGCGCACCTGGGGATCAGAACATTCATCAGCACATCAGGTACTATTGTCGCCTCCAGGGAATTCATGGAATTATCTTTTGGAATGGAATGAAACTTGTGAGGGAGGTTCACTTGAGCATACGGGTCATAACCATGACACTCAATAGTCACCTGGTTCTCAGGATACCCTGATGACCTAGGTCATCTCCATGGATTGATTTTTAATATGCTCTGAAATGCAACCAAATTCATCTCTCGGGGGATTTTGGGGTCGCTGAATGCGATTCCGGTAACAGATTCGATCTACGATGATTCTATTAATCAAAGGAAATTTTTTTGTAAATAATAATACAAATTTTAACTTTTGAAATATTTTTATTCCATGAAGCATAGATTTACATCTGTTCAAAATTCTGCGAAGTAATGAAATTGTGCTTTAAAGTATTTTTTTTGTCTTAAAATATATATTTATCCTTGTGTGTAGTTTTTTATTTACAGAAATATTATTATTTACAAATTGTATGGAATTATGCTCTGAGCGTTTATGAATAAATTAATAAATAGGAGCCATATAATCGCCTCATTAACTCTTGCCTAAGTTTCGTATTTTATTTTATTTTTTCATGACTATGAACCTTATGCTCAAGAGAACCTCCCTAACAGGTTCTATTCCTTTGGAGAAGGTATTTTTCCGAATTCCCTGGAGACGACGATAGTACCAGGATGTACTGAGCCCCAGGTGCGCCGTAATTCAGATCAGGCACCGGAATCGCATTCAACGACTCCAACGACCCCCGACAGACGAATTTGGTTGCTTTTCAGAGTATATTAAAAAACATCATGGAGATATCCTAGGTCATCGGGCTATCCTGAACACCAGGTGACTATTGAAAGTCTCAGTCACAACCGGTAACCACAAAATAACCTCCTCACTATGTTTCACTCCATTGCAAAAGAGATTTTTCCGAATTCCCTGGAGACGATGATATTACCCGGAAGTACTGAGCCCAGGTGCGTTGTAGTTGAAATCTGGCAACGGAATTGTGATCAGCGACTCCAAAAACCTCCGGGTGAGAAATTTTGGTTGTATTTGGACATATTTCCAACATTTTTAATATTATCTCCTGAAAGTGCAATCAAATAGATGCATTTTCCTCTGTAGAAATGCTAAAATGCATATTAGAAAAAAAATGGTTACATTTCTTCTGAATGATTTCCTGAATCGATTTAAAAAAAAATTATCAATATCGGTTCTTCCGAATTTTTTTTCGACCTTTCCTGCTTCATTTCCTCGCCTACTATAAAACATCTCATTCTAGTTCTTTTCTATGTAAATAATTAGACTCCTGATTTGGATGGAAACTACAAATAAATAAAATATCAAGTTACTATTTTAGACTCAGAGAGATAAAATATCATGCACTTGTTCAGTCAAAACTAGAATATGCTATAAACTTCTGGGCTTACTCTGTACTCAGATGACATAAGTAGGATATTTCTATAGCAAAAAAAATCCATTAGAGCCATTTTCAAATTGAATCAGAATAGATGTCGTGACGAATAATTTGTTAATAATAACATACTTACTGTATTCCGACCTTACATTTTTGAAGCAATGCCTTTTATGATCAACAATATAAGAAGCTATTTATTCACAACTTGAGTAGACGGAAGGCATTCCTGATTGAAAAGTTGTATTATTCAGTGAATAAGTTTTCAAGAATCTTCCTCTATCGATTGAATTTTAATTTATCTATTGGTCATTGCTTTAATGATCTGTATGTATTGAAACAGTAATGTTGGGCATTCAGCGTTTTATAATATAACAGAATTCCAGCATTGTCTTGAAGGGTTACAAGTCACACGCGTAGCACTTTCTTAGCATCTAGACATTTGAATTATTGAGAACAACTATAGTGCATTGTCAGTTTTATGTCCCTACGGGCTGATGTTATCTATCGAAAGTATTGGTTTCTTGGATGTTTCATACTATCACGAAAATATGTTACAGGTCTAATCTGTCACAAAGAATTGGGCATCTAACAAGTCGCAGGCGGCTTCCTCCCTTAGGGAATATATGAGTAATGGTTCTCTCGTCAGATAAAAAACAAAGAGGTATGTACGTGCAGGTTCCCATTCAGGTAATCGTCAGATGTGAGAGGATCAAATATTTAATTCACCTAAAACTCATATAATCTTCTGAATTATTTTCTCTTATGATAACAATAATTATTAATGACACGTTATCGAATATAATTTGATCTATTGATTACGTTAACTCACATGAACGTTATTGTGTAAAAATTACTACGAACTATTTGTAGGAATTCTTGATTTTCTCCATATAGGTAGGCCAGAATACATTGAATCAATTGATATTAATTGTTCGAAATTAATTCCGAAATGTATGAAGTCAATGTAAATTGAGATAATGATCAAGATTTCATGGTAACTAACACTGATTCACATATTATAATTGCAGTGTTCATCGTGATAACTGGAATTGCTCAAAAACATGATGAATAATATTAGAAATCAAGAAACATTATTTGTACTGATATAAACGCTGTACCAAGTGTTTCCATATGTTTTGCGCTACCCGTAATGATATCTTTTGTTCTTCTTGAGCCTTCAGGATTCCAAATAAACTTAAACAAATGAGCAACACCAATCTATGGCTTTTCGGATGGGACACATTAATGAAAAAATAACAGCTTTGGTTTTTTGAAAAAAAAAACGGAAAGGGATTCTCACTGGAAAATGAACAATACCAAGTTTCATGGGATTATATCAGAGGATCACGAAGATAAAGCATGCCTAGTGTATGTGCTAATGGTGTTGACCTGATAAGAAAAGTTCCTAAGTAACAGTCGTCGTTCGACATAACCCCATCAAAACCGAGAGCGTTGAATTCCTGATGATAGTCTCAAACCCAATCAAAAACTCAAATCTGGTGTTTCTTTGACAGCTCGGCGGTCCTCGTTAGTTTGTGCTGATTAAAAATCCTGACGTATCAAGAAGAACCCTAAAGCTTTTACATTCGTATCATTTTCTATTTGGAAATTTCAAGGCGTGATATATACGGAAACAGCTGGCACATATAAGTGACATTTACGAATGTTATGAATAATATACGGTGGTACAAGAGGCTACAAATTCAGTCCATATAACATATATTCTGTGAAGCGATTGCAACGAGTTGTTGACTCAAAAGTTTTGTTATGAATATAATATATCTACGTACCTAGTAATTTTTGATTTAACACTAACATTTTGCTAACACCTTAGTATGAATGTTGAATACATAACAATTTATTTCTGTGCGACACCAATGATATTTACAATGATTTCATTGCAAGGAAAACTTACTGCTATTGTAACATTTGGAAATTTAGTCTATTACCATGTGAACAATTCTCATATCATCTCGATAGTGAATTCATTGTATTTATGAGATATTTCAACGAATCCAGAATTTATTCGAAAACTATTATTATTCTGAGGAATACTTATAGCTTGAATGAAATTCATCGAAATATAAACTGTTGGAAATGAAAATTGTTCGAAGGGAAATTTATTTGAAATGAAAATTGTTGTGATGTGATTTTATCCCAGAAACCATAATACTGAATTGATTCTACCGTAGATTGTATAAAAGCAAAAAAAAGTGAAATAACCAATTTTATTAGATACTTATGCTAAACCTAACCTACTCTTACCCAACCTGACATAACATAGCCTAACCTAAGCGAATACAGAATACAGAAGCAGGAATAATGTCAAAGGATGGAGGTGTAATAAAATCTATTGCAATCCTGAAATTGGACATTCGAAAAATCCTAATTTCGAATAAATATCCCCGTTCCGAATAAATATCCTTTAGAACAGATTTCATTTCAACTGGTGAAGTTTTCTTACTCTATATGGCTTAAATAATTTTTTTTTGATTCTGCAGAATACTCCTTTTTGAAATACCTGTATTTAACTGCATTTTACGTAAAGAAAGATCGGGTTGGTTTTGAATTTCCCCCAAAACCGTTGTTTCTTCTCATTTTATGTCTCTATTTCTTGCTTCATATATTCTAGATTTCGATTTTTTCAACATATCCCGAAAGGGTTGTCTCCTTCCAGGGTATTGATCGAAGTGAAGATTGCTGGCGGCCTGATCATCTCCATTTGATTCCCAATAACGCTTCAACATGTCAAACTTTTTATATTTTCCGTACATATATAATGAACAGGAAAATCTTCTTATAGCTTCAAAACTCGGTTCAAACAAACTCGTACAGCAAACTTAATTTGAATGAAAAATGATAATTGTTTGACAATAGTTGCGAAGGTATTGTATTCCAAGCATGACACACTAGGTTTAGTTACTTACCTAATCTTAATATACAAAATTCACCTAAAGCATTTTAAAAACAGCAATAAAATAAAAGTTCATAGAGAAAAGTAACAATTATGATACATATTTGGGAAGAGAAATTTATTTCAAAAACGAATACTCAAAAATATACAGGTGATTCATAAGAAAAATTAAAAGCTCATGTCATAGATTGAAAAGCATTTTCAATGAAAAAACTGGAGACTCCATTGAATTCCTTTTACAAAAGTGCCTCATGAATTTTTTCGCAGGAACAAAAAATACTCATAAATAAATAAGTTACGAGGATGAGTAAAAATGCAGAAATTTGAAAATCACCCTGTAACTTTTAAACAGTCCAAGATATTGATATGCGGTTTCCGGTATTCGCTTTCTCACAAAAATTGAGGTAAGAGTAAGTTAATTTTTTCCTAGCTCCTCTAGTAATTGGCTTTTCCGATCAAAACTGTCTAATTCGGACCAGTCTGTATACATGAAAATGAAACTCAACATAAGTGTTCTAAGACTAATGAAGAATAAAATTCAATCTAAATGAGAATTCATCGATATTTGCACATCCTTTATGTTGTCGATTTTCCAGGTTTGTTATTTCTTGAAATGAAATCAACACGACAAGAAAATTCGTGAGATAACTAACATTAGTAAAAATTCGACAGAGGAAATGAAAGTTGAAATATCCTCCGTAAGCGATTCATAGATAATCATCTGTAAGAAGTGACTTACAGCATAAATTTTGCTCCCTTTTATTTTGCAGTAATCGCAGACATTGTTGAGTACAATAAAGGATTTATCAGAGGTCCGGGCACGAAATGCTAACTCAGTTGTCTGAATGATCCAATGGGAAGCAATTACAGCTCGTCAGACTTTAACTTGAACCGACAAGAAACGGACAGCTAGAAAAAGAAGTAAAACATTAAGATTTGATCAGTTGGAAGAGAGGAGAGACCACTCTTTGCTGTTATGCTATCTTTGATTCTTTTCCGTGGGTGAGTTTTGAAATTTTGATGTGATTGAAATTTTTTCAGTAACCTTTGGATTACATGTAATGTATATTTCAATCAGATTCAATAAGCAGACAGACTAGATTACGTTTCCAATAGATGGATGATATTGAAAAGTATTAACTAAATAGGGAATGTATACCAGTTTCGTTGGTACGAAACCATCATATTTATTATTCACTAGCTAGCTTTCGAAACGATTTTTTCAGATAAAACTTAGAGACATAAGGTGGGAAGACTAGTTCAGTCGAATAGGGTAAGGCAAGACCTTTCTACTACCAACTAGTAATCATCAGAGTAAGTTCACTAGCTTATTTCTATTGGATAGGTCTGATCATTTTGTACCTATTAGTGTTAGTTCACAGTTGTGAACTATTTCAGTTTATGTTTTAATATATTCACTTTTTCATTCCACAGATTTTTTGTCAATTTCGTACTGCCTGGAAAATTCAACTTTGCGGACAGAAAGTGGAACATTACACCAATAGGCCAGAAAGTATACCTAGCAACACTTTTCAACATATCATTTTCTGTCGTACTTCATCACGAATTCGCTTAGAATCCATTTTCTCATTGCTTTGGTGCTTTTAGATCCAATTTCTTCCCTGTTCAAGTCGCTAGAACAAGATGCATTGTCAATTTGCTCGACATACAGAATGTGTAACGTAACTGTCACTAGTAACAGCTATGCAAAAGCGAGTTGATGGAACTGTCATTTTGACACTGCAGATTTCAAATTCATTACTTCTTCATATAATTTTATTGATCTTTATTTAGTCGCAGTGAGGAAGCTAGGTATAAGAGTTTTTCATTTTATAGGAAATTACGATGCATTTCCTCTAATCAGGCTATGAAAAATGGTTCTATTAATCCATTATATTACAAGAACTAGTTTACGACATTTGGATGGTTATTCGAATATTTGGAAAGACCCTTTCATCACCGTATTGCAAAGTGAATAGTAGAACATCTTCAGATCTTGATAGTTCGATATCCTGCTAATGAACAACATTCTGAGGTCTAAAATCTCTCCATATAGCTGCTCACCATCAATATCGTAGTTGTAGGTCTGGCTGGAGTTTCCGCACTAATTCTTCAGGACTTATTTGCTCATGCTGGTACATGATCCTCCAACGTATAGTAAAAGCCTAAGTTCTCGTCAGTATCGTGCAAACAAGTGAATTTATCGTCCATTCCTGTGTGAAGAAGGTTATATGTTTCCTTCGTACATCGTTCGATTTCTTGTTTCTCTGTAAATACGGCATCCCTCGATATTTCATCAGCCAACTTCTTACTTTGCCTTGGCCGCTTTCCGATCTCAACCTCTCACTATTAGCAGACACCAACTCCAACTTCAAGAGCTTCAGTCCCCAACCCGTCTACCTAGCTCGTCGGAAATTAATTATTCATGAATCATAAAAAAATCAATTAACTCAACACACCATAGGACAAAAACGAACTTGCTCTTAGTTCACAGTCATCCTGATCCGCTAATTGAACATCAGACCTGTAAATGATTATTAAACAGAGAACATCAATGATATTCCTCATCCTGATGGTGGAAATGATGAAGTCGACCTGTTGGAACCCGCACCTCCACCTAAAGTATCGTATCAAGTAAGGACAACTGCAGCACATCCAAAAGACAGTATCCGGATTTTAGACTATCCCCATCCAGGAACTTCTCAATGCCTTAAAAATGAAATATCTTATGTGGATGATTTCCTCATTCCTATCGCACCCAAAAAGTCTATGAAGGGTCAATCTCGTGAACAACATTCGCAGATATCAACAAGCATGCCAAGCATGCCTATGAAAGTTAACCTGATCGAAAAAGAAGAGAGGGAAAAATCCAAAGTTGAAAATTCGTAGTTTCGTCAAAGGGAAGGGGGGGAGAGTTCTCACTTGGCGAATTGACTGTGTCCAAAACAAGAAAGGCGTTGAAAAAGAAGGTCTGCTGCCTTAGACTCTGACAGATCTTCTCAGTCGGATGACGACAACATCGGAGACCTGTGTGACGATGGCGATGGTGGTGATGAAGATATGAGTCCTAATCATTCCAATGAAAACGTGGGCACCATCTGTCAAGAATTTGGTGAAAATGAACTATGACTGTTTGTTGACGGTGGAACATAATGAGTGCACTGGACTCTCTTATTGTTGCGATTAATGCATCCCGAAGATGAAAAATGATAAATGTAGCCTTTAAACCTTATATAATAATTATTGTCTGTTCGAATGTTACTTTTAAGTTGCGTTATGTTTTAAATGAAGAAATATTCTGACATTGCATATAAATATTGATATGCTTCAAAACCAACTGGTTGCGATCACCTGCCTTATGAGCGTCATTACCTTAGCAGGTAGGCAATCACTATCAACTGCAATTATTGAAATCAAATTTTTCATTATTGGTTATCATTATCGCTCCACTTAAGGCAAAAATTGAGGTATATATGCTAGTATTCACACACATAGCCTAAAAAGTTTTAAAATTGTTTATTTATAATTTGATGAATATTTTTCCTTATGTGGTCGTCATTTCACTACTCTACCCTATGTTGTTCTGTGAGCAGCAGTCCCATGCTTGTTCCTCACACTGAAATATGTATCAGTGGTTACTCACTCTCCTTCTCTCAAATCTGATGACACGTCACATGTTCACATGTCACAATATAGTGAGTTGTGTTCAGAGAAATGTAAAGATAGTTGAATGTATTGTTGAATGAATGACCGAGGTTAAGCTACGAGATTCATCCCCTCTTCTTACCAGAGAGATCTCTCTGCTTCTTACTAAATTTCACCTCACGCTCGCGCGACTCGTTATATTCAGTGGTTTTATCATCTCTGGGCTTTATAAATCAACAATATTTTGCCTAAAACTATTTTTTGCATTCATCTTCTGTGAAAAAATAGGTTCTCATTGTGTTTTATGCAACTATGAGCATCTACGTAGAATCCCCCAACCATACGGTTTATATATCTCAAACCCGGTCACCTAAATAGTCGCTCGCGCACTCTATCTCAACATCTCTCTGGTTGTGTTATGAGGCCAAATACCGAGCTGTGATTGGCTAACGTAGCAGCGAACGCATTATCATTTATAAAAGTCATGTAAGCCCGAGCAGTAAGATGACATCTTCATATGCTTTTGCTTCCAATCACATATGTTCGAACTTCCAAAAATCAACATGTCCCAGGTTAGCTTATTAAATTTTTATCAGGTCCTTTCTTGAATTATCGGGTAAGTGGGTTTGAATGGTTATCTCTGTGATTGATTCATGGATGCTGCATGTGCACTTCTCTCGAATATGCATCAGCCAATCAAGGTCCAGCATAACACAACTAGGTTGTGAAATATAAACATGTGTAATAATCTGCTTATAACTTCATTCTTTGCATCGGAAATGTGAACAATTTATCCAATTTCGTCAGGTCGGGAGGTATATTATTACTTTATAACACACAAATGCATCACGCTAATTTATTATAAAATAGAAATCTCCGGAGGGTAAAAGGAGCATTGAATAGAATAAAAAGGAAATACACCAAATGCGTGAAGGCTCAATCGAAAGGTTCAAGTGTCATAATAATAATTTGAGCTCAACGTAAAAATAAGAAAATTGTGATTACAGAAAGCGATTAACCCAGTATTGGTATCTCGAAACAAAAAACATACTTCTAAGAAGCCAGAAAAGATTACATAATATGTTTGAGCGGGAACTACTGGAGTTAACAAAAGAAACTGTGAAAGAAAAGCACTCTCGTTGATGAAATACTTAGTCAGGACATGAGGTGATTGCCACTTCATTATAATGACTTTGGTGTCATTCATTCTCGTATGGGCTAAAACTAAAGACCTTTATAATAATCATACAAGTGATAGAAAAGGTAAATCGGTGGAGGATATGCGCACACCTAACATGTGGCATAATTGTGTGAGACACACTGAAGGTAATTGAAAAATTTTATAGTTTGTTTAGAAATTATAATGAATCTTTAAAACGACAGCTCCCACGTAAGCGAATTCGTTTACTTATACAACTCAATAATTTATGTCATTATAAATATGATTCAATGTGCAATATACTAACATAGAGCAATATTTTATATTTTCTATAGATTGGTAGAGTAGCATTATGTCTATAGTTTAATGAACTGTCTTGGTCCGGCCATTGTTAGTTTGCGCCCCCTGCAAGAAAGTTGCAAGCTACAGTTAAAAGCGCGGAAAACAAGAGACAATACCTCAAATGTGGTTTACGAAGAGGTATAGGGGTGAAATACTTTAGGATTTACAGATAACGTCTTGATGGAGTACTGAGGAATGACTACTTTTTTGGAATTATGAGATCCACAAGACGGATTCCATAGTTTTCTCGGAAGCTGAAATGAGTAGAGAGATTCATTTTGCCGTTTAATTTCAAGAATAGCACACATGGTACTAGTGGTCGGGTCGGAAGGGGGTGGAAAATAAAACAGTGTCTGATTCTGTGGCCCGGGCAATGCAAAGTGTATCAGCTATGTATAAATCATGAATTGATTTGATATGATTGTCATATGTTCCTCGAGTGTATGCAGTTTCCTGTCAGGAACCTGATCAATTCAGGAAATAGTGTAGCTCGTAAGTCTACTGCAAAGTACTAATTAAGGCTCCGTGATTCAATAGAACTAGTCTGAAAGTTCGATTCGAACAGACAAAGGTGAATGAATGTTTAATAGGAACAGTAAATAAGACTAAAGAATGAGACGGAAAAGGTTTTGATTGATGGAAGCATTGTAGCAGACGTCTGCATTGTTTCTAAGGTAAGTGCTCTGCATTATTCATTGGCCGCGATAAGAGGATTTGCGTTAAAACTTTTATCTGAACGGTAATTTGTTTACAAAATAGCCGTTCAACAAAAAACTTCGCACCTCTGGTGTTTGAATAAATAGAATGGGGGAGCGAAGATATTGGCTTTGTTCAACTCAGGGATCAACCGTTCCCATATTGGATTGCAAGAGATCTCGAAGATTGTGAGGGATTTGCAGCTAGTCTCAAATCGAAACAGAACATTTCATCCAACTTTTACTACGTGACTTCAATACGTGCATTAGACGACTCGGATAACATCTAACCACGATTGATATTTATGAAAGCTAAAAGATTCTGAAGGTGTTTCATGCATACAAGTTGGGAAAATATAACTTAAGCAAACCGAAAACTAGCAATTCAGAGAGAATTACTACACCAGGTCAATTCAGCCATCCGGTCCTCAACTCTGCAACTGCTCAGCTACATATTGATTAAACGTCTGATAGAAGCTTAGACAATTATCACCTGATGCGGTAATTCAGCCTGACAGATAATGATAGTTCCCTGGATGAATCCTGATCCACCAAAGACCGCATTTTCAGGTGGCGGATAGAGAAACGCCTTTAGAAAATTCAAGGTAGGAGGCTGCTTTCCTCCCGCTGACTGCTCAGATAGTAATCTAAGGTGTTGTGCTAACACATGCAGTTAGATGGATGACACAGACATAATTGTATATCGAACGCTGTCTTTCTGATATCAGGCGACCTCGGAGAGTAACTAGTCTTTCGTCATGCAGGGCTCTGACAGTATGTACTTTCATACACCCTGATACTAGTAGGAAACATAAGAGTGAAAGAAATAAGATTTAGAATGAGATAAAAAAACAACTAAATCCCACTGGCCAAGAACCCTAGGAGCTTCCTCAAGGTTGAAGCCAAGAAAAACAGGGAGAACATCCTTCCATGGCCAATGTCTAAAGCTGCCCTTGAAGGTAGCATTAGGCAGGAAAATACCTCCTACTGAACAACCAGGGAGCTGTAGACATGTTACCCATACATCCGGGGGACCCGAGACAGCTATCCATGGGGAGGAACCTCCGCTGTCTAAGCTCGAGGAACTCGATGATCTAGAAGACCCCCCTCAGGAAAGGGCTCAACGGAGCCCATTTCAAATGGTACTTGAGGCAAAAACACCTGCTGAAGCTAGGAGAATGGCTGTGGGAAGATAAGTCATGAAGCAAGCAAACATTGACCAGCGTGAGCCAGCACCATCAAGAAAGAAGTATGGGAGAAATCCCTCCAGGAAATCAGAGGGAAAAAGAGGATAGACAGGTCATCATCTGGCTGAAAGTACCCAACCAATAAGGTTGCGGTGCTGCCGATTGGCTAGCACCTAAGGAGTCCTCAACTAATTAAGAGCTCACCTTCTTGGAGGCGCCTTGGTGGATAAAATAGCCAAAGGGTGGATAGCCAAGCTTCAGTTTGAAGTTATTCACTTCAGACCAGGAATACTTATCATCAACATCAATGAGGAAAAACAGTCGAGTGGCTTATCACCAGATTATGCCCCCCCTCACTGGCTTGAAGGGAAAACCTAACATCACCAGATAGGGATAGACACGTACCATCTCGGTATTCTTCCCAATGGTTAATTTGGAGGAAGAGCAGGAGATACTTTCCCTCGCTAATGCCCATATTGGATTATTCAAGCAAACAGAGAGAAACTTTGAATTAGATGGAACTCAAATTCATACTTATTCTCCTATCCAAAGGTATGATTGTGGCTCAGATGCAGATATTGTAGGTATACGAGTATGTATTCGATAGGATAGGCATTATTATTATTAAAAATTGAAGAATATATAAAATTTCTTTTTGTGAAGTATTTAGCTACTTCTAAATATGAAAAAAAAAACGGTTACGGAACTCAGAAGTTCCATCGGGAAATATTAAAACAGCTGTGATCAGATAAGCACTTCCCTCACTTTTGTAACCAAAATAGGTTTCGGATACCTCTGCGTCAAATGTATAATTGTAGAAGCAGATAATATCTCGGGAACTATTTAGAAGCCGCTAATGAGAAACGTTGAGATATAATCCATGTTATATTGAAACTTTATTTAAATAGTCTACATAATGATTTTACTGCTCAGTGTTTTACGCTCATACTTGCTGCAAGGTTGACTTTCAAATTATTCACAATATTATATAGCCCTGTTTTATACAAACACCTGCTGTCACATGAACTATCAAAATTTGCCACAGAGTAAGCTCATGAATTGAAGAACAACTTAAAATTTTTTGGGCCAATTACAGTACTACCCTTACACACGCTTCAGCGAGAGAAGTAAAAATATGGAAATGCATGTGTCGTTGCATGTTTGGGAATAGCTGGCAATCATATTAACAACAATCAGGTATGATATCACATATCTGACTACATGAGATATATTAAATGATATCTAATTGATTTCAAAGGTGATTGCGTTCAATCTTTACTTCAACTGCTTTCAACTCTCAAATATCATGCTGGTGGAAACGTGCAAATTATCGTTCCAGATTCAATTAGGTTTTATCATCCTCTGTTTGAATAATCAACAGGGTGTTACATGCTGTTACAGATTGGAAGCATAGTTATATAATAGATTTTGCTACAAACAGAATTGTGTTCTTCCCTTATTGTATAAGATAATACAATTTATTTGTAATCTTAAATTTATTTAAATTAATTTTTTGAGAGGATTAAATTCGAGGTGGTGCTGTTTTCAAGTTCATCAGAGAAAAAAACTGTTCCACGATAAAGAATCAGATAATGTCTTGATTTTAGAGAAACAGGCTACTATATACATAATCTCAGAGAAGGCGTCACTGTAACGGGTTGCGTTACGAGATTGTATAGAACTTTATAATAAACAGATTAGATTTCTTTTCGGCTAGGAAACTTGTCATATAATTAGTTAAAGACATCTGCCGGTCAATAAAACTTAGATTTTCGAGACTACCATTCCTGATGTGAGATGTCACTAAATATCGCGGAGTGGGAATGTAGGATAGCGAAAATCGGAAATTATTCATTGTGGTGTTAACCTGTAATAGGGTAAGTCGAGTTTTATATTTCATATTCTTTACATACATTTTCCTAATTTTTGCATCCGAAATATGATGCACATCAGGCTACATATAATTTGATTTAGATTTGTTATTAAACGTCTGGATGGACAGTACCTGAATGTAATTATATTTCGGAGGAAGTTTACTCGACTTATCCTAAGACACGCACAATCAGATTTGCATTTAACATTATCCCAGGTATATCATTTCCATCATTACCGGGATTGTTGTAGTCATTGTATGAAATTACTCTAACGAGACGTGGGCAGTTGATGCAGACAATATTTAATTTCCACCTTTTTAATTGACCCTGCAATTTGTGCACATGGTAGTTGCGCGATTCTGTAGATCGCGATTTTGTTATCCTAGTACAAGATACATAGCATGGTCTTATTAGACCAACGTGCAGTAAAGGTTGATAAGGGTGAATACGAAACAAATAACCTAATTACTGCTTATTAGGTATACATATATTTATGACACTGTCACGCCGTTTGGGAGTTAATACAGTTTATATTATCAATCCACGTGTACAATTCATTTCAAGCAAACCAGAATTTTATGCTAACTAGCAAACTTCAACCTTTCAAATAATATTCTTTCAGATATAATTTTAATTATTATTCTTTCAGTCACATGTTAACTTTTTGCTAATTTTAAAAATCAATTGTAATCGTTTATTTCTTTCAGATTAAATTAAATTTTTGCCTAAATTGATATCTCGTCAAGATATCCATTTTGTAATAGTGTTTTCGCAATTTGGGAAAGATAACATTATCAGTTGTGGAATCACCTGGTTATTCCAACCGACGGTGTTGCTTGTCCTTTTGATCTCAAGTCAGGTACTGTTCGTTCTTTGAAATTACAGGGTTTGAACGTCTGAGGTTCCTCACCCCTTCACTCCAAGGCGGTTTAGTGACTTTCCTGACAGGACCGACTTCCAGTTCCTACGAGTTCCAAGGAGGGTAACATTTTCTTGTTTGAATGAATATAATTTCATTCTCTGATTTTGTTGTTTATTCGAAGTTGTATTCCACTAATTTTTATAGAATCATTCGAGGTCTACTGTAAGTCCTCTTATTGGATATTTCGTTCTTTTCAATTTAATAATTGATTTAATTTTATAATTGTTTTCTTAAAATTCAATTTATGTTACAAACCAATTTAAATTTATAATTGTTTTCTTAAAATTTCATTTATGTTACAATTTGATTTAATTCAATAATTGTTTCTCTACGAATTCAATATTATTTATATTTCCAATTGGTATTCTAAAAATTTGTAATTTAAATTTTATTTATAATTCAAATTCTGATGGAATATACGAATTGTTAAGTTGAACTTGTATTGTTTTTCTGAATTTCCATCGACTGTAAAGCCATCTCGTAGTGCTTGTATTCTTGACTGTGAATTCATTTAGTTTTAGAGTTTTTTTCAAGCAGTTGGCGCTCGGGCAATTCACCAGTCTTGAATCACAAGGCACGTTTCACTACGAGCCCTGAGATTAATTAATTTAAATTGAGCTAGCTGGGCCAATTAAAACCGACCCAAAGTGGGTCCGTTTCACTGGCGCCCAGCATAGATGGTCTGCCGTTTCACATCCGTTTCATCACCTGGAAATCTTTCTTCCTTAGAAAAATGTAAATTTAAAACGTTACTATCAGGACCTACTTTCATGTAGTATGTTATTCAGAAAAAGCAAACATAGACAAAGCCGATGCTATTCTAAACTTTGACACACAGCTACTCCTTCAGTTTAGAGAAATCGAAAAACAGATGAAGCCGTGATCGAAAAGCAGCCAAGGTCGCGGCTACCAAACACGTATTTTCTAATATTTTCCCATGAAATTTTGAGTTCCGCAACCGGTTTTCTCATATTTTGAAGTAACTTTAATACGTTACAAAAATAAATTATGGAAAATCGTATATTTTCAATAGAATGGTTGTAAGTAAGTCAGTCACATTCTTATTCCCAAAAACATAATACAATTGCAACAAGTATAGAATAGTGACTTGTATATGCATAAAGAATATAAAAGTAGATAAATAAATATAATAAGGATAAAGGAATGTTTTAAGAATAATAGTATGAACAAAACCAAGAAATATGTAGGTATATTGGGGAAAAACTTATCAGAAAAATGAAATAGTAAATAAAATACGAACAGAAAAAAAGCAGATAACATGTGAGAATAAGAGATGCAGCTGTTAGATGTTTGGCTAAAATTTGTTGAATAGTATAGAACACTTGGAACAACACATGAATTAGTAAGGAACTTGAAAATAAATATTTTGATCATTTTCAAAGTTGGTAAATACTTATTTGTAAATGTAGTTAGATTTAAGCAGTTTCAATTGAAAATTTGAAGGCTGGTTGTTTTATAGTATAGAACATTACATGAATTAGTGAAGAACTCAAAAAATTATTTTGATCATTTTTAAAGTTGGTAAATATTCATTTGTAAATGTAGTTAGATTGGAGGAGTTTAATTGGCGTCATCAAGTTGAATGATGACATTCTTTTATGTGAAGGTGTAGGTCATCCTATATATTTACCAAGATAAATCACATGATAGGCAAATAGGGACTGGCACAATAACTATTAGCAATACTAGTGACTAGACGTATTGCTAATGGTGGGGCACTTGGTAAGTCAATCAATAAACATATAAATAACTTATAACAGTGCTTTATTAGTGGGCACTGATTGCTACAGGTTGACTAAATGTCCGCCAATACTCCAACTCATGTGACCCGGAAACATTTCGGATGTTGAGACTATTCAATAATGGCCATCTCAATTAGCTAGCAATATTAAGTTACCAACTAAGAACTTTACACAATAATACTTCTATTGAAACATGTTTGGATGCTTACCACTCGTATGTACAATCCATTATTAAATATGGCGTAATATTTTGAGGAAACTCATCACACATAAATAGAATAAAAGTGCTTCAAAAAAAATTTATACGTAACATTCTCAGTTTAAAGCGGATGACAACCTTATTTTAAAAAATACAAAATACCTACCCTAACTCCTATTCATATCTTGGAGAGTGCATTATTCCTTAGAAAACACTATACTTTTTTTGAAAACAAGGAAGCAACACACTCATATAAAACGAGGAACAGACACTTAGTTGACCAAACGCATCTTACTCAGTATCAAAAAAGTACAAATAATAGAAATATACAATCATCTTCCGAAGTACATTAAAGATTCTCCTTCTGATGAAAAATTCAAATTAAACTTAAAAACTTGTTTGATTAAATATTGTTTTTATGATATTGATGATTTCTTCAACACAGTGTTTTAAATACTTTATATCTTTCTTTTTAAATTGCTGCTTATTGTATTTATTGTTAATAATATGACTCTTATGTATTAGCTTTTATCTTTATCTTATATGTTTCTGTAGATAATTATTCTTTTATAATGTACATATATTTTAGATTTTATATTTTTACTTGACATGTTCGTTGCCCATTGTGTATTTTTTGAATAAAGCTGCCTTATTATTATTATTATTATTATAGGCACTCTAGTGTTGGCATGCCTTTATTATATTATTTGACTCGTCTTGTATTTTGAAATTTGCTGAAATTTTGATAACACTGGGAATAATAAATGTGACCTTATACATTTCTTATTGTTGGTTCCTAGCATTTCACCATAATTATTTTATCGGATACTTGTTGGAGAAGATATAATTAAGAACGGAATCTGCCGGGAAAGGTATTTTGCATGTATTCAGCAACGGATCCATCTATTGAGGAAGGTTAGAAGCTAGGAATATATCGCGGCAGTTCTCTTTACAGAGGTGCGAAAATCAATAAAGTGGCAACAACTTTTGCAGCGTGTTCTCACAGAACGCAGATTCCTCCAGGACAGATTAGTGGATGACATTGCAGGGATCTTTCCAGACGTTAGATGAATAGATATGAATATACTCCTTATAGATGACGCCTGTTCATTCATAGGGCAAGTAACAGAATTAAATATACAGGAAAATGAATGTTGAAGATAAATCTTACCAAACACGCCTTCAACAACATGAGAATTAACCTACACAACTATTTTATTTGATTTAATCCTCCAATAACCTCCAGGATGCTTGGTGAAGACCTATTGTGCACTCAATCAGTTTATTATATTCCATGAACAGGCCTTGTTTACTTCTTGAATTGTAGATTTCCGCGGATAGCTAATCTTGAAAATTATTTGCATTCTGATTGATCTGCGTCGCGGATCAAGTCGTGCTATTGTGACTCGGAATCCATCCGGAAGGCAAGAATTTTCAAGAATATATAATGTTTAGAAATGTACTAGTATCGTTCCCAAATTATGACAATCTGATCTCAATCTCACAACATTTTCATTAATATTAACTTTGAATATAATCAGCCATTATTAAGTGACGAAAATTCATTCTAAACTTAAATAAAATAACTATTAAAAGTTGAACCAGTGAAAATTGAACTTTTAATAGTTATTTTATTTAAATATTATCTTTTTCATGTTGATTCTTTGGAATGATCAAAGCTGAATTGGAAATGTAATAATATAACTGTGTATTATATATTCAGTTCATGCACAATTATCGTAACCTCTGAATTTTGTTTGCTGGTAAATTCACTAAAACCACATGTAGCAGAGCTTTTTGAACTTGTGGCCTACACCATTCTGAACCCAATTGAGAAGTACTATTCCAACTCAGATGAAATTAATACAGTATTGGTTTTCATTTCAAATTGTATTTGCTAAATTACTTGATACAGCGGTATGAATTCACGTAATCTATACATACATAAAAGGGAAAACAACTTGTTATACCGGGATATCAAAAATTATCTTGGTCAAGGGTGGTTGTGGAATCTAAAACGTGTGTCTTAACTTTACGTTTGAAATAATTATGTCACTGTCACACTGACATCATCAATAACCTACAAATTTCATACCTATTTATTTCAGTTGTAAAACAATAATGAACTACAAATCATGAAATAACGGTTTTAGTAACAAGAAAAACTACATTACAGTAATTGTTGGAAATGTCCCCAGTTTTGTTCGATGCACAAGTTGACGCGCATCCTCATGCTGTGAAAACCTTTTTGCAGCATTTCTGGCGTTATGGTTGCACATTGCTGAACTATTCTTTGTTGAAGTTCTTGCAAATTATTTACCGGAGTTGCGAAAATCTTGTTTTCTAAGTAAGGAAATATAAAATAGACAATAACAATTGTCAAACAAGGTGATCTTCTGTATGGAAACTTATCAGCCGGTCATCAAAAAACTCGCGGAGAAAAGCAATATTTTCTCGTGTAGTATGTGCTGTTGCACCGTCATGCTGGAAATAACCGTTCCGAAGTTCATCATCGTTTAACTGTTGCACAAATTCAGCCAAGAATAATTTTTAATTTGTAGTTCATTATTGTTTTACAACTGAAATAAATAGGTATGAAATTTTTGGGTTATTGATGATGTCAGTGTGACAGTGACATAATTATTTCAAACGTAAAGTAAGACACATGTTTTAGATTCCACAACCACCCTTGACCAAGATAATTTTTGATATCTCGATATATTACAGTTCTGTGTTGTGTGACTCGTTGTTAGACATAGCGATTGACAATGTGAGAACACAACGTTATTAGAGTTTCAAATTAAGATGAAGGTAGGTTGTAATTAGAACATTTGTAAGATGAATGCACTGGAATTAAACACCCAACTGAGAGCTGTATTAATAATTATCGTATTATGAATGATAATAACAGATAAAACATGGTGTCCGGTGTGTGAAAAATCCTAAAAGTCCAAGTAAAATTGGAAAACTCTTGATTTGGACCCCGCTAGTTGAGTATTGGAAAAACTTTAGGAAACCTGATAATAACAGAAAAAAAATGGAATTCATTCATATGAAATCATTGGAAAATGAAACGAACATGAAGAAGATATGGAAGCCATGGAAACAAAAGTTCGAAATATATGTGAAAGTCACAGAAAAGGATAAGTTGCGAAAAGGAGCTGTGAAGATAGCCATTCTATTGAATTATATTTGGGACATTGTTATTAACATAGGCAACACTTTTCAAAAAGAGGCAGTAAGTACAATAGAAAAGTTAATAAATAAATTTGATTCATACTTTACACATAAGAAGAATGTAGTGAGGGAAACATATAAATTTAATCAATTAAATCAAATTTCTTATCATATTATTGATATGTTCATAATAGAACTCAAGAAACTAGCAAGTATGTGGAAATTGTAAAACTTCCTTTGCAACAAGAATAATTTGTAACTATTTTGAGGAAGTCTTCAAAACGGAGAATGTAGCTTCAGAAATAGAATAAGAATTTGTCCTTAATAATCTGGTTGAGGAGGGTAGTGCGAAATCTAAGGTCATCAACAACACTACAAACATCTATGGAAGTAAGGATGTTCATGAGTATACATGAGCTTGCTGCCTACAGAAGATGAGAAGAATTGGAATGAAAACATCAATGTCGCAGGGATATGGATAAGATTTAAATTAGACACAGGTGCTGAATCTAGCATATTCCACAAACTCAGAAATAGAAGTTGCACAATACAAATATTATGTTAATCTCTTTCAGTAATCACAAGTTAAAACCTTATGGGCATATTAAGCTTGACTGTTATTGTAAGAAAAAAATTGTGAAGTTAGATTTTAGTGTTGTAGATAAGGTATGTGAACTTATTCTAGGCTGAAAAGATAATGAAAAATTTGAATTGATATCTAGAATTAATACTGTAAAGAATGAGTTTACAAGACCTTTATTCAGATTTGTGTCAAGGTGTTGGAGTATTGCCAGGTGCATGTAAAATCAAATTGAGTAGGTAGTGATGCAAATCCTGTTATTCAATGTGGAAGAAAAGTTACATGTTCAACTGGCTGGGTGAGTACACAAATAGTTTTTGGAAAACCCGATGGTTCGCAACGATGCAAAACCATCAAATTTGTTTATAAAACATGAACATTCTATAATTCCATTTTGGCATATAAAATTGGACAGTAAAAGCTCTGAAGTTTGGACTTTTAATACATCATTTGGGAGGTACAATTTCAATAGATTTCATTATATCAGTGTAAAGTGATAAGCTTTGAAAATAAATCGGGGAGGTTTTATTTTAAATTCAGAAAATATGACATGCATTTTTACGTTACTTTTTTGATTATAGAACAATGGACAACAAAATACGCTCACGAAAGTTTTTAATACAAGAGCAGGTATAAAGTCTTCCGGGGTAAGGGATCATGATCTGCAAGATTCTGAAGAAGGAAATATTTGTGATAATTTTGATGATTGTATAGAATTGGCTGCTCAAAAATTTTGTTGATTTTTCTATTGAAAATGCGCCAATTATTCATTATCATGAGCTAGATGAAGCAGAATTAGACGATACAAAGTTTGTGTATGACAGCGAATCAAATCTTATAGACGAAATATTCTTTGAAATAGGAGATGCAAAGCAAAATATTTCAACATTCAATCAAAAAAAACCTTCAAATCTATGATGTTCTAGGAATACGGAAATTTTAAACATAATGTTGGAAGCACAACATTTGGAGGTAACGGAACTCGCTCAACAAATATTATGCAGTTACCAGTTCTTCAGGTAAGATGCAAAAACATTGCTTTTTATTTTATTGAAGTCGATTTGTTTTTTTTTCAGATACTTCAATTCCGATAATTTATTTCATGACGAATCGAACCTTTACAACAATCAAAAAAGCCAGCAAATATGGCAGGCAATAGGTGATATAAAAAAGTTTATTGGGCTCGTTATTGTCTGTTATAAATATGTCTGATATTGGCAATTGCTCCGAAGTGTATTATTTTGATGAAACGATGTAAAGTATTCAAGGGATTCTATTTCGTTTCATGCGAAAAATGCAAAGGTAAAAATAATTCTTATATCTATATCAATAAAATGTATAATGGTTTATAGCCTTCTTTCATAGCTGACGGCATGCTATATATGATACACAATAAAAAATACAAACCATAAAAAAACAATATGTTTTTTCAAATTTATTAACTAGGTTGAAACCTACCCAAAAGATATTATTTTACAAATAGAAAAAATCATGCATTGTAGGGTTAAAACTGCTGTACTCACCAAGTGACTGTACCTACTAGAAGAGTGCCAACGTGAAAGTAATAATTTCCACTGGACGTCATCATAAAACATCTTAGTATTTTGAAGTAAAATTCCAACGGATAATTGGTGAAAAACAGAGAATACCTATGACAATTAAGGAGGAATGTTGATCTGAGGCGTGAAATAGTGTTAGCTCGAATAGTTTTAAATTTTTCTCTTGTGAAATCACATTCTGCTTCGAATCAGTTCTTCATTAAATACCACGAATTCTTGTTTGCAGACTTCCAGAATTCCTTATGATTGAAGTTTTAATCAACTTCGTGCTAATTAAATAGTAAACAATAAAATTGTGGAGCTGAAGTTGTCCGTGGTTCTATTAAACTTAATGTTTTAGTTTTTGTCTTGGGATCGAGCAAATAAAGTAGATTCGCGTGCCGTTGTTTCGTGGCAAAAGTTTCTGTTGATGTTTATTATAGATCTAAACTGCAAAAGTTGTAGGAATCGATTGAGTATTATAAGAACTCTTCTAGGAATCGACAGCCGCAAACGTATGTTGTTAACATGCGATATATTGTAATAATAGGTAACACTTCTATATTTGTCTGCAACTATATCGTGCTTTCCAATTTTATATGCGGAATATGGTAATACTTTCAGATGTAACATGCATATTGTGCTTATCGTTATATCTGCTACAAGTATCAGTATGCTCCAAATAATCATAAAAATTCATTGATTGTATTGCAATCAAAGAATCAAAGAATAACATACCAATTTAGTTTGAGCCGCAACTGCAAAATTTTAACTGAATGTTTTCGCTTATTCTATACATGGTCACGAATATCAATAGAATCACTTCATTATATGCCAAGTGATTGAATTAACACTATAATGGGAACAGACCTCCTAAACATTAACCATTCTAGTGATAGATATAACAAGGACAGCACAATATACCTTAGCCGTAAATTGAAATCCGTTTTAACAATTTATTTCAAATTCTCCAGTTGGCCACAGTTTGAATCAAAATTAAATCACTTTCGATTTAACCGAAAGTGAAATTTTGGTATCAGATTTATCAATAACAGTATGTTAAACAGGATGTTCTAAGCTCCTAACCAAATTCGAAAAATTTCTTTCACCAATAACTCGTTTTTTATAAATGGGACACCTTGTTTATTAGGGTGAGCGGAAACAATTTTTTTCGAAATCTTCTCTGCTTCAGTATAGAAAGGATGCAGATTATCACTTTAGATGCACAAAAAAATCCCAGATTAGTAACTTGATACACCGAGCGTCAGCGGCCCCAAGAGGCCAAAAATTTCTTTACTTCATTTCCCTTAGCCCAGTATGAACATTTTTTCATTTTATCTGTATCTTAAGAAAGTCACATATAACGATGAAATATAGTAAAAGTGATTTACAAAATATTATGGAAGAAAAAGTACCCGTATTTGAACAGTTTCCGTATCGAACACAAGCTGTTGAACGGCGTTTAAAACTCGTTACAGAGGCTTCATAAAAGGTTTGTGTGGAAATATCAAGACATGGGTATATAACTCGGTATACAAGAGTGAAACTAGGAGCTAGAGCCGACTTGCCAATATTGGACAATTAAGGCGAATACTTTAATAAACCAAAAAGGAATTCTAACTGAATACATCTCCGTGGTGAGTTCTCGGTAAATTTGATATGCTGTGTATTTTTTCTGGAACAAAAATATCTAATTTAGCAAGAAATACTGCACGACAAAATCAAAACATATCTAGTTTTTATATTGCTGAATCATGGGACCCTGCTAAATATTTTCCAAACTGCTTGAAATCTTTAGGAGATATAACTTACACTAATAAAAATGAAAAATTTAATGAGGTGACATTCTCTTTCATTAGGTTTGTATGCTGGGTACACAACTTTCTCAAACAAAGGCACCTCAATTATTAATAAATTATTTTTCGTCGACCTCGGTCCATCCTGTGTATGTCTTCAGGTCATTTTATCCTTTAGACCATTGGGAATTCAAAATTTGTCAGTTTAGTGAACGACTATGATGCAGGTTATAGTAGTAGTTGGTTTTGAAATATTAATTCATGTCAATAGATGATTGTTGATATTGTATTGTCAAATAATGGGGAAAGATCCCCAAATTTCATAATTCCATACTGACTCAAGTTTTAAGAGTTATTTTTTAGGTCGCTGGTTACTGATCGGAAGTCAGAACTTCAACATTCGCAATTTCTCTCATAAAATGGCTGATACAATAGGAGTAAAATGGGAAAATTTGCTATCACTTGTTTGTTTTGAGCAAGCAGGATTTCTTGTATTTTCTCCTATATTAGAGAATAAAACGTATATCTTAAAAAGAAACATGGTTGCTTTTTACTCATTACATTTTATCCCAATTTGACCATTATAATATGGCTTATATAATAGGGGTTCGATGAAGAAATTAGCTATAGCTTGTTTCTTTGGAGCAAGTAGGATTTCTTGCTTTTTCTCCCATATTAGAAAATAAAACGTACACTGTAAAAAATGGGTGTAATTTTAATGGTGTAAATTGGTAAAATTACTACGATGTACTGGCAGCTATTACCTCATTTTTGAGATAAAGCTTGAAGTACCTAAAAGTTGGAGAACATTTACCAGGTAAATTTGATTCTGGTGTATTTTTACGTTACAGAATAGAAAATTACTTCTGCGTGAATAATTTTACCCTAGATTTGACTGGAAAATTATAATTATCGTGGTAAATTTGATACCATTTGGATAAATTTACCCACTAATAGTGGAAATTTATTCATTTGGATAAATTTTCCCTCTAATAGTGAAAATTTGTTCAAATGGGTGATATGATCGTACAGTTTGACATCGTATTATGAACCGGTTACATGGATGATTGATCAACTAATAGGAAGCTGACTTCAAGAAAATTATTGGTGTTGGGTTGGTATGTTAAAGGCAGAGGGTTCCATCAGCTAATCAAGTATCCGATAACACATATGCAGACTTTGAAAAATAATTGTCATGATGATTAAAAATTACAAAGTATTTTTTCATGCAAATTAGTAAACATACAGCGATAGTTAACATCTTATGTTTTTGAGGTTAGAATATTTAATTATAAATGAGAAATATTTGGTTATACACTTTATTACACAACACAGCCGCTATTCTATTATCTATATGTCTATTTATTAAATAGAAAAACTAAGCCGTAGTAGTATTAAATTAATAAAATTTCCTTAATATGCATATAAAATACTACCAAAAATATAGTATGATATGAATGAAAACTCTGAATCTTCGGTTAACAAAATAATATCAATTCAAATTTCCCTCCATCGGTTCTGCGCTCTAATCTGATTGCGGTACTGACATCGACAGATGGTGTCTTCTCTGTGTTGCGTATACGTAAAGATATCCCTCTCTATTACACGCTACTAATGATCTCGAGCGAGAGAGTACAGCTATCGTAGGCGTTTTGCTTAGTCGAATTTCCCAAATTGCATTGCAGTTGCAGTTTGCACTTACTGTCGTGTTGCATATGAGCTTCTGTTTCTAATTCAGTAAGGATCATTTTCATTTTAAAACTTTTAAATGAAATACATTTATTAAACAGTAGATTGTTTCGTTATTGTGAGAACCGGAATACTTGTTTTCTTGGGCCCCTTTTGAAAGGTAGGTTGATGGGTTTCTTTGCTGTTTTTGTACCTATATTCGCCTTTTATGTCTATAGATTTCCAAGATACACATAACCTGTACGCCAGCAGAACTTATTACATTCAAAATAGGTTATTCCTGTTAAATATGCAGACATGGATTTCCTACATTAAGGCAATATAATTGTCAATTTTATCACAGACAGGTGTACGGTGTAAGATTTATTTGTACCCGAAAAGTGAGTATTTTGTATGTTTTTATCTTTTAAATATACTACATTTTAATTTCAGGTCAATTTTGTCTGATGAATCTGTATTTTACAATAATTCCATTATCTTGTTTTAATATACTTTTCTTTCCTCAATCGGAATTGAAGTGCAAGTAAGTTGGTTTTATATCTTTGTTTTTTAATAATAATGTACAGTATGATTTTCTCATTGTTGTCATTCGTGGTTTTCTTATGGTAGTCTTGTTACTTTTGTTGCCGTCCAGTATGAGGTTTTTTTATATACAAGTTTGTAACAATATTAGTTATTTGTAATTTTTTTAAGAATTTTTTATAAACTTTTGTAATCCTGAATATAAGTAAAACAAAAATTCTCGTTTCATTTTGTTTAGGTTATTGTATTCAGGTAATGGTTCACAATAGAATGTTAGAAAAAGGGCTAACATGAACTGGTTAATTCATCTTCCTGGTTGACGATGATACAACAGAATTTTGATCAAAAGTTGGAATAGTGCGTAGGTAAAGTTTATTTTTAGATGAATATTTCAGGGCCAAATCATCTAGGTATTTCGTTTACAAACAAAATTACAATTTGGTGTAAATGTATCTGTCAAATTAACAACAGTAATTTTATCTATACAAATTTACATCAAACTGTAATTTCATCTATACAAATTAACATCAAAGTGTAATTTTATCTATACAAATTTACATCAGAGTGTAATTTTATCTCTACAAATTTACACCAATGTGTAATTTTAGGGGGTAAAATTACACCAACGTGTTTTTTTCTCTGTAAAATTTACACCGCCAAGGATTTTTACCATGGCAATGAGTAATTTTCCCTTTTTGGTTAAAAATACCCTTACGCGTTAAATTTACTCCGTGGAATGGTGGCCGCCCAGTGGCCACCATTTCTTAGGGGAATTTTACCCAAATATTTTTTACAGTGTATATCTTAATGAAAAACATGAAAGCTTCTACTCCTAAAAGGGGTGGAAACTACCCCGGGAGTAAAAAATTATCAACGATTAACGAACTTGAAATTTCAAATACCCATTAGTTTTCATTACATTTTATTCCAATTTAACGATCACAATATGGCTGATATAATAGGGGTACGATGAAGAAATTAGCTATAGCTTGTTTGTTTGGAACAAGTAGGATTTCTTGCTTTTTCTCCTATATTAGAGAATAAAACGTATATCTCAATAAGAAACATGGATGCTTTTACTCTTAAAAAGGAGTGGAAACTTACCCTGGAGTAACAAATAATCAACGATTAACGAACTTGAAATTTCAAATACCCATTAGTTTTCATCACACTTCATTCCAATTTGACCATCATAATATGGGTGATATAATAGAGGTACAATGGAAAAATCAGCTGTAGCTTCTTTGTTTCGAGCAAGTAGAATTCCTTCCATTCTCTCCTATATTAGACAATAAAATGTATATCCTAATAAAAACACATGATAGCTATTACTCGTGAATGGGGTAAAAACTACCCCTAGAGTAAAAAATAATCAATAATTAACGAGCTTGAAATACCCTTCAGTTTTCACTACATTTTATTCCAATTTGACCATCATAGTATGACTGATACAATTTGTTTTGAGCAGTATGATTTCTTCCATTTTCTTCTATATTTGAGAATAAAACGTATATCCTAATAAAGAAGATGAATGCTTTTACTCGTAAAGGAGGTGAAAACTACACCTGAAGTAAAAAATAATCAATAATTAACGAACTTGAAATTTCAAATACCCTTTAGTTTTCACTACATTTTATTCCAATTTGACCATCATAATATGACTGATAGAATAGGGGTACAATGGAAAAATCAGCTATGACTTATTTGTTTTGAGCAAGTAGGATTCCTTGCATTTTCTCTTTTATTTGAGAATAAAACGTATATCTAAATAAGAAAAATGGATGCTTTCACCAGTGAAGGGGATGAAAACTACCCCTGAAGTGAAAAATAATCAATAATTAACGAACTTGAAATTTCAAATACCCTTTAGCTTTCAATACATTTCATTCCAATTTGACCACCATCATAATATGGCTGATATAATTAGTTTTCAGCAAGTAGGAGTTCTTACATTTTCTCCTATATCTGAGAATAAAACGTATATCCCAATGGGAAACATGGATGCTATCACTCGTAAAGGGGGTGAAAACTACCCCTGAAGGGAAAATATTCAATAATTAACGAACTTGAAATTTCAAATACCCTTTAGATTTCACTACATTTTATTTCAATTTGACCATCATAGTATGGCTAATATAATTTGTTTTGAGCAAGTAGGATTTCTTGCATTTTCTCCTATATTTGAGAATAAAACGTATATCCTAATAAAGAAGATGAATGCTATTACTCGTAAAGGAGGTGAAAACTCACCTGAAGTAAAAGATAATCAATAATTAACGAACTTGAAATTTCAAATACCCTTTAGTTTTCACTACATTTCATTCCAATTTGCCCATCATAATATGGCTGATATAATAGGGAAAAATCAGCTATAACTTATTTGTTTTGAGCATGTAGGATTCCTTGCATTTTCTCCTATATTTGAGAATTAATCGTATATCTTAATAAGAAAAATGGATGCTTTCACTAGTGAAGGGGGTGAAAACTACCCCTGAAGTGAAAAATAATCAATAACTAACGAACTTGGAATTTCAAATACCCTTTAGCTTTCAATACATTTTATACCAATTTGACCATCATAATATGGCTGATTTAATTTGTTTTCAGCAAGTAGGTATTCTTGCATTTTCTCCTATATTTGAGAATGAAACGTATATCCTAATAAGAAAGATGAATGCTATTATTCGTAGAAGGGGTGAAAACTACTCTTTTCAAAATTTTGCCCATATTTTCCTTGTATCATTATTTTTGACTTGGCAGATGTCAATATTCGCCTACAGCCAAATTTAACCTGCTGTAATGAGCTTTAATTTGGTCCAAGGTACATGTTAAAAGGTTTTTCAAATTTGTAGAACTTGATCTTTTTAGAGCTACGTTCAAATGCACTTAACATTAACTCTATCTTGGCAACTATGAGCCTAAGAAGTTTTTGTTTCATAGATTGTCTATGCTTCTTTTGTATGACATACTTTTTCTAAAATGTGATCTCTGAGTAATTTGCTCAAAATCGTGTTTGATGCTTAAAATTCAAATTATTCAATCCCCCGTAACAATGATTACCTGTTTCTTTCTTCGAGATCCTTGAGTTACTTCTTCAGAGGATGTTTGAATCTATTAATACATGTCGAATTTGGAGGAAGATTATATTTTAAATATCTATCGCTAGGATTGTTCAGAAATATTGTACCATTATTGTTCAATTCCGGGAACTTTCCATCTGAATGGAGTGATTTGATTTATATTTGCCGCCACGTATAGAGATACAGAAAAAATTTTGTTGGATTATCAATTGGCAATGTCATCACTGTAGTTCAGGTAATTCGAGCCACCCTAATTATTTATTATGTTTCTTTCTGTCCTCGTAATTAACGTGTTCCCAATTCTTAATCATCTTGTCCTTTATAAGTAGTGATGAAAATATTTCTGAATCACTTTCAAAGCACTTCAATTCAACAGGTTAATTCCTTCGATGTGTTATTTTATCAATGTTTTTCTGTTCGAATTCCTGTGAAATTACATTTGATATCTTCGAGACACCATCCTCCCAATTTTTTTTCACATATTTCAAAATATCATAATGGGTACCCTCTTCATTTTTTTTTGTATATAATTTGACCATCGTCATAAAACATTCTCAGTCTCAAATATTTTGGAAAAAACACGTACTTTCCCAAATTGGAATGTTAAAAATTTACATAATGTGAGGATAGGATTCAAATAAAACCGCCCAGAGTCGGAAGAAATGTTCGAAGGAATAAAATAATAACAGCAGTAACATTTTAAACGATCAATTGGATTTGTTCTATAACATTGGTTTCGATGTCTCAATGTCATAATATTTCCTCGTAATCCACTACTTTTACCTGTCTGCTATAGCTAATCATTTCCCTCCAATTATTCAATGGCATTCATGTATTTCATTCATAAATTCGAAAACTCAAACTGCAACATCGCTTATTACATTCAGCTTATATCTTAATATGAATATTCAATATTCTATGTTCATTCATATACATTTTGCACCGGGATATCAAAAATTATCTTGGTCAAGGGTGGTTGTGGAATCTGAAACATGTGTCTTACTTTACGTTTGAAATAATTATGTCATAATTAATTTGTAGTTTCTAAAAGTGCGAAATTTCACAATTTTATACGAATATTGTAACACTCAGAAGTCTGTAGCGCTTTGGACTCCGGGATTTTCACGTGGCCTATCGAAATAAAAAGGTTCGAATTATCTGAAAACATGATTGCATGAACGCCAGACGTCCTATGTAATTAGGTACGAACGAAATCATTTTGACATATGCCTCGAGGAACTCGCTGCGCATAAGTTAGAGTTCATACATTTTACCTCGATCTTGTTAATTTAGGGCCGTTTCTCACCCCGTGCGACCGGCGCCAGTTTTAATAAAGTGTTTTGGCTACGGGCCGCTAGCTTTTATCCGCTTCGTGTATATTTTAGTCGCGAGAAAATTCCCTTTGGTACGTCGCAAGTTAGACGCGCGTAGCTGAGACCTGATAGTACCTGTTTCTACTTTAATTAAAGTTTCCTATTTAATGGACATTTATCGGAAAAAGAAGGGCCGTCGGGCACGGTCCGATACTAAATCTAACTACATGGAACGAAAACGGCACGCGGAAAGTCGTCGTAAAGCCGTATTAGGTACAACCAGTTTGCACTTTTCTAACTCGCGTGATACGGGCTTCTCACGTGAACATCTTCCGATTTACGGAAAATTAACTATTTCAAAACAGTTTTTGATCCGGATTGTGGCTATCACGACCGCTGAAAAGGTTCAAAGTTCACATAATTATTTCATACTTTGTAAGTAGTTCATTATTGTTTCATAACTGAAATAAATAGGTATGAAATTTGTAGGTTATTGATGATGTCAATGTGACAGTGACATAATTATTTCAAACGTAAAGTAAGACACACGTTTTAGATTCCAAACCACCCTTGACCAAGATAATTTTTGATATCCCGGTATTTTTATAAAATGACACGCTAGTTTTCGGAACTGTAGTGACGTAAGTGTTAACCTGTAACATAATTGATAAAAAAAGATTTTTATTAATCAATATGATGAATTATCACATATTAATAGCTTCCACCATCTATTTTTAACAGACATTCTTGTATATTGTAGGAACCGTTATTCAAAAATTGAATCAGAGCCGAGTTATGTAACCAGCAACTAGGTAGGTAACTAATTAAAATGACATGGTCTTGCGACACCAATATATTTCGAAGTGGTAAAATGTTCAACAAATTCACGCATAATGAAAAATTAGACTACCAAGAAAGAGAAAAGTATCATTAGGTTGAATGTTACTTGGTAGAATTCATATCTATCCTATTGAAGACTGAGTAGAATAATGATTTACAGCTCTTCATGTCTGAATAAAATTTAGTTAGGCAACTTGCAATCATTTATGACTCATTTTCGGAAATCTGGAGCAGAAAACACCTTGCTATACTCAAGTAGTTTTTTCACAATACTGACCTCTCAAGCATATGCATTATTCAAAGGAATTTGTAGCAGACTACTGAGCTAACAGCAATTTGTTTAATGAGCTTAGGGATATTCACCTATCAGAGCAAGTTCTGTGCCTAGGGAAACTACTGACTTATGCAGAGTGGAATATCGTGTTCTATTAGTTGGCGATTGTATATGGTAAACCATTAAATTATCTAAATTGATTAGATCTCTCGGGCATTGGTTCAGAAATTATTGAAACTAAATACGATGTTACGCAATAATTGTAGATAATGTGTGAATATCATAAAAAATAGGATACATTGTTTTTGACCATCTGTCTCGTTCTCATGATATTTGTTTGAAACGAAGAGAATAATAACGAAGAATGAAGAACTCAAGAATTCTAGAGTAAGAAGCCATCTTTTTTCAAGGGTGCGTCCTGAAAAGTGGAGTATTTGGAAGATTACGAATTCGCCACGTTGGTGCTGCTTACTGTTAGAAACTACAGTCACTATGTATAGTCACTATACAAAACAGTGGCAACAACGATTTTTGATTGGTTCCGCCATGTTTTGTCAAATATCGCAACTCGTTTGTTTTGTACAAAGACAATAAACCAATTGTTCTGTGTTCAGTTTTGACACTGACTGTTTGAATACTCTGTCCTGAGCCGTGTGTGAGGTTCAGATCCATTTCGATAACTACAATCCTATTTTTGAATTTCTAGGTTTATGTTACACTAAAAGTGTGAAGAAAAATATATCAGGGTAGTTGATACTGAGAAGTTGACAATGAATACTGCTTAAACAAAATTATTTTTGCAATTTTGAAGCCCTCTACCGGGTAAACAAGACACTTGAGGCAAAAGTAAAAAGGCAATTCAACTTTTTTTCGAATCAAAGAATCTTCGGCTTCATTTTGGCCACGCAGTTCGAGGACACCCTGTATATATCTAAGGCAAGTACTTCAACTAAATATGTGATTAGACACTTGGAGGTATATACATCCAGAAAATTGAGTTTATATTATTACTATTGAATTTTAGAAACAAAACAAATGTGCTTGAACTTTATTTTGTATTACTATTTTTTTAGGAACAAGGGTATTTAAGATTTGTTCATGACATCAATTCTCAGTTATATTACCCGCAACAAAACTATACAAAAATTGATACATTCATAAGATAATCTAGAAATCTGTTGCCGCTTGGTGTGTAGATGAATAGTGTGCTTGACAAAGTTACTTTTCGAAAATCATTTGATTTCGTGAATGATTTTTATATAATTGTGTCACATTCTATATTCTTTGCATTTGTGTAAAGATACTGAAATAAATTATGAATTACTTTATCTTTACATAAGTAAATAATATTCAAATTAATAATGTTGTTGAGGAAGGTACAGAAGCAAATTTTCCGCTTCTGGGAACCGAACCAAAGTTAAGAGTTTGCTCTGCTTCCACTTGTTTTGGAATAACTTGAACGATGTAAATATGAGTTTAATTCATAATTGCTTTTGTTGTTGAACAATTTTGTTGACAGAACTAATAAACATCAATTTACCGTGAAATTTTTGAATCGATTCAATGTATACTTTGAGTTATGATTTTTTTAAATTTTCAACACCTCAGAAAGGAATGTGTTCATCAGACAATTTCCCCAAGAAACATAGAGTGTGTCACCGAACATCAAAGGATTTTATTCAAAATTTGAAAATGATAGGACCTTCAATATTTGAGTTATCATGCTGACAAATTTTCATACAGACAGATTTTTTTAAAGTTTGCTTAAAATTCGATGAAAAATACTATGGTTTGAAAAATGGGCGAAGTGGTTTCAACATAATGATGTTTAATGTTACAATATGGAGTAAGAAATGTGCTGCGATTCATTTGAAGACTAACAGAAATGTAACCAGAAATAAAAACAGATAAATCATAATAAATCTGCTGATTCACTGGCCATTTTCTCAGAACTACCTAAATAATGCTTTTAGCGAAGTGTTTATAGGTAAATCGGCTTCTAGTTCGGTCATTTTTTCATCGGAAAATGGTAAATATCTATATTTTGAGAATGAACTAATGTTTTATATTCACGAGAGATTTCTTGTAATTGTATAAAAAAATTGAATGTTAGTTCATTACAACGTTGTTGTTCAATCCTTTTTATTGAGGTTAATTTCGAAAAATTTATGGAAATACTATGTATTTGAATCTGACTTTTCAATGTATCACAATAAATTGCATATAGTGAATTCATTTGATTGTTATTAAAATTGAACAGAGGTTTATCAATACATACTGGAAGTTGTACGGCGCGGCGTCATAATCATACTCTGACATTTTGATTAGATCTAAAAAACCCGATAGAAATTCCGTCATCTTCTCCATAGCTGCTGGTGCTAGTATTTCTCAAATATTGTGGAACATAAATTAATTCAAGATTATTTTTAACCTGTGCATTATTTGAGATAATTTGTTTGCTTTGTAAGACTGAAAATAAGCTTTCGAGGCAATCCTGGCAAAACCTACTTGTCAGAAGAAATTTGTAGCCCTTTTCTTGTAGTAAATATTCCTGCAGAATTACACTGAATTTGATGAAATTAATACACCCGTTTGTGAAGGCTCCCAAACTGCTTCAGTCACAACTCCAGGCTGAGAAAATAAGGCCCCCAATTTCTACACAAAGTGTATGGCTTGAGTATAGGTGTCTAAATTAAATTTACTTAGCGCATTCGTTGGATGAAGAGATGTCTCATAATGAAACTATGAGCCCTGCTTTTGTTAATTACCCTGGCTTATTTAATGATGACGCCAAAAATGTTGAATCACTACTAACATTGTGGCTAACTACATGTCGATGCTTCAACTTTCATCATAGTGAAATCAGCTGGCACTAAATCTTCCTCGGTAAGTTTTGGTGCCAACTTGAACGTGAGTGAGTCTTGATGGCTTATAAAGTCAGAAATATGCAAAATCAACATTTCATTGGTAGGTTATTTATATTTTTTGACAATTTTCTGAGGCACTTTAATCATCTTATCAGTGATTAAAATGGACTAAATATTTTTGAATAAATGTAAAATATCTGCAATGTATGTATTTATCATCATGTAGTGGATGAATAATTTTACTATCTATATGTGAATATCTTCTTACAGGTATTCCCTTCTCCAAAGAGCTTGGTTAGATGTTCAAATATCTGATCCTAATACATTCATATTTATTTCTTCAGTCTTTTTCAATATAGAGATAATAATACTTGCAAAGCTCTGACTATTCACTGAATCTCCAGTGAAACAGTATGCAACTACTTGTTTCCAAGGACTGATGATTCCTTTTAACATAAATACTCGCATGTGTTGCAATTCCAGAGTGCCTCGACAAGTAACTTCACCAAAATGCTTGTTCAACGATGAGTCATATATTCTCCCCTGTGTTATTGCCATTTCATCAAGTACTAATGAGCAGTCCCTTTTATGTTTCTCAAAGATCTGAACTATCCATCAAAAATGTGAAAGCCTCTTCCAATTTTCCTGGATCACATTTTAAATTCTGCACTCGCTTCTGCAGAATTTTATTGGATGATAATGGTTAATTTTGGCTATTTCCGCAACTAAATTTAAGTTTTAGTGCCGTTGTTATCGTATTTCAATTCAAATTCAGGAGATTTCTCATTGTCTTCATTATTTAATAGTTTGAATCCACATTTACCGTCTTTTCAAGCAAAATTTGATCAAATAACTGAGATCCATTTGAAGGTTTTTCACCTGCCTCTTCAAGTTTTTTCCAAATTTTTTTTATCCTAAGACCGTTTTGTCCTTTTTATGTATAATTTTTCATACATATTCACCCCTACCTCTAAATTCTGTCTACCCTCCATTTCAGATGCTGATATTATTGCATGGGAATCTGCACATGTGCTTGTTAATGACTTACTTAGCAAGGCAACTATATGTTCAATGTCTTCAGAAACTTCTCCTGAAAAAATATTTCTATAGGTTATTTGCTAAGAACTTTATCAAAGCTTGCTGCAAGACTTCTGAAAGAACAAAAATATCCGCTTTCAATGTCTAGGATAATCCACAACACTGGACTGCTGTTAAGAAACTTAGGGAATATTTACAAGGAAGAAAGCTTTAGAATATCTTAGGGAAATTTGAAAATTTCAATATAGTGAACTTGTACGGTAACACAAATGCAGATTACACTTGGAATGTTAGTAATAGGGAATCCCGTTTCGTGGTCATAAAAGTTGATAATCAGAGTACAATAAGACTTGCAAATAATACTAAATCCCACAAAAAGACAAAGTATGTTGATGTGAAACATCACCATGCTCTTGAGGCTATCGAAAACGGATAAGCGATTGTGAACTATGAAGAATTCAAAATTCAAGCATTTATGACGTATATCCATAACAAGACCACTGCCAAAGAAGAAGATTTTGTTCATATGATGGGTGCTGGATTATTTTATTACACACACACGGATGCGTTTCAGAAGTTTTATTCCATTTGAAACATAGATTTATTTTGAATTCTTAGAAGGATTTGGTTTGAAATCTTTAATATTTCGGTAATCTTATGCAATATGATTAAACAGATTCAGAGCGTACGCCCCTGGTATGAAATTTAGCAGTCACGTCTTTATATCTGATTTTGGTAAGCATTTATCTGGCAGCCACAAAAACAAAGATTTGAAAATATGATAGACATATGTTTATACTTCATCACACATTTCCGTGTACTGTAGGAGCAATGGTAACTTTGTTAATTACAGATTTTTACGTCAGTGCACTTTCGAGGTCCTTACTGTCACTAATTTGTAGCCTATTCTATTAACTGTTGTAATATACAACACTTACAAAGTTCCGATAGGAAATTAACTGTTTCCACGCTGACAGAATCCTGCTACCATCTACCCTTGTTTTTCCCCACATTCCTTAGGCAAAGTGAACCTATATAAGAAATTTGAAAATTGTACTTTTAAAATATAGAAAAGCCATCAGCCCGACAGAGCTATTCTTAATATACGGTTCAGGTTTTCAGAATATGTAGAGAAAATACATATAAATATAGCTTTTAAAATACAACCTCACACAGAAAACAGTTGTTTGTAAGATTCCAGTTTTCCATAGCCCTATTACTATGCCATTGCCTTCTAACGAAATCTCTTAGTAAACTTTTCATCTGAAAACCCTTTTCGGTAGAATTTGTACAATTTATAAATGCACAACCAGTCATAATGATGGTAAGTCTAACTAAAAATACAATAAAGGATTATTGTCAGTTGATCGAACAGTAAAATAAGTAGCATAATCTAATTATTAAATTCAGTTGATTAGGATAAAGAATCATCTCAATTTAGGTAGGCAAAATGTAAATGAATACGTACCACTGAACAAAGAAATCAATAATCCTTGACAAGTACACAAAATACAGATAATATTAATAATCAGAAGTTTATCGTTGCCAAAAATAACATATAAAACGCATACATTAATACAAAAATATAATCATGAACAAAAACAACTGTGCAATGAACATGAACAAAGTCAAAGTGTCAAGTCAAACACCGATCCCATAACGGATAAGACTTAATGTTGTATTGTCTTTGTACAAAATGAATGAGCTGTATTATTTGGCAAAACATGGCGTGTTATCACCAATGTATAAATAGAGTCACGGTATTAGAAACCAATCCACTGATCGGTTGCGCCTGACATCGGACAATTTTATTGTTGATTCAAGTACACCTGCAACTCGTTCTGCTTCATATTATGCCCTAATTGCTAGGTAATGTTATAATTGACGGTCAAACAAATGAAATAGTAAGCTGTTGCTGACTGTATCTACTTCTCACCTCACATAATTTCCTCGTATTCTTAAATGACTCATACCTCTCAAGACTGGATGAGAAAATTGAATATTTGACCAGCGCTTCCTATTCGACTGCACTTGCACATGTTTTGACAACAAAACGTCTTGAACTTCCGAACATGGTGATCTGATTTGAATTTATATCTTATTATATTATGAAACTAGTCACTTTAAATATTTTATTGTATTTATTTGTACAAGACAAGTGAGCGAGCTGCAGATTGAAATGTACCTCTAAATGCTGCTCCATCTTGTAGAGCAATGAAATTCGTCTGGTTTTCTACGAACATCATTATGTACTAGCTTTGTTAGAAATTTTATATCTTCCTTCATTGATGAAATTTCACCATACGTTATAGTGTGTAGAAGATTTCAATGCCATTCAAAGGATTTAAAAAAAGTCATTTTATCCAATGTATATTATTGAATAGCGGAAAGAACAATTGACTTCTGCTTCCACTGATTGCTATATCCTCTTTCAAAATGTATACAAATTGTACTTCTATTATCCTGAATTTCATTTTGTTTGTGGTAATGTAGAACAAGGTTGGCAAATTAGCTCGAGCACAGACTTCACACTTTGATTTGGAAGTTATATGATTAATTATATATTCACAATTGCTGCCGTGATGCATAATTACATATAAATAGGAATATATTGTGAACGAAGATTATCAGTCGTGTCTCCATTCAAATTAACTATGCTTATTCTAACGACAAGTATCTATAAACTGTATATTTTAGCATACAGGTGCATGATAACGTTATTGTTACTATTGAATATCTTCATTCAGGGGTATTTTGACCTACTATACTACATGTTCATTTGGGGCAAGTCTGAATAATTATCCCTGAAAGCACGATTGCTGTCAATAATTTCATGGCACTCTCCATGAATGTAAAATAGATTCAACATAATATCACTATTGGAATCATTATTGTTCACTTCAATCTACATACCGACATTCCATGAATCTATGAATTATTGTTTATTCCGTTTCTGAATGCTTGGCCTATCCTACTATGTTAATACTATGCTGTCAATCATGCAATAATTGAAATTTTCATGAACGTTCTGATAAATAGCATTATTACTCGTGAACCTTCTGGTGAAATTTGTGTCCCTCAAACGTTTTCCACTAAAATCGTAAAACTCGGTAACGGTTGCGACATTTAATAGGGATTCTTCCAAAATAATAAGTGAAATTAGAAAATATTGTGAAATACAGTGATGTTCAATTAGAAATAAAGGAGTCCATCTCACTTCCAGCTCTTGTTACGCCACCCACAATACTCCAACTCGATGGTTCTAGTTGACTATTGTCTCTTCCCAAATTTTCAGAATTTTATTCGAATGGCAACATCAAAAACTGTTATTGAACGGTTTACGTGATTAACCCGATATAATCGTTATATGTCTAACATAGGAACGAGAAATATTATTGAACAATTATTGCTTCTTCGGCTAATATATCGAACGATATTCAACTACAAAGGATATATTCAATATTGAGGAAAATGATTTAATTAATGATTATTATCAACGGGAACTAGAATCACGACAGTATGCAAAAAAGCTGCTAAGAGTTGACAGCTCTCCCGATCTCTGAGTCGCGTCAGATCTATTTGATAATTACCGGGATATCAAAAATTATCTTGGTCAAGGTTGGTTGAGGAATCTAAAACGTGTGTCTTACTTTACGCTTGAAATAATTACGTCATAATTAATTTGAAGTTTCTAAAAGTGCGAAATTTCCCAATTTTATACGAATATTGTAACACTCAGAAGTCTTTAGCGCTTTGAACTTTGGGATTTCCACGTGGCGTATCGAAATTAGAAGGTTCGAATTATCTAAAAACATAATTGCATGAACGCCAGACGTCCTGTGTAATTAGCTACGAACGAAATCATTTTGACAAATGCCTCGGGGAGCTCGCTGCGAGTAAGTTAGAGTTTATACATTTTACCTCGGTCTTGTTAAATTGGGGCTGTTTTTTGCCCCGTGCTACCGACGTCAGCTGTAATAAAGTGTTTTTGGCTATGAGCCGCTAGCTTTTACCCCCTTCGTGTATATTTTAGTCGCGAGAAAATTTCCTTTGGTACGTCGCACGTTAGACGCGCGTAGCTGAGATCTGAGAATAGCTCAAACTGTTTTAATTAAATTTTCCTATTTAATGGACATTTATCGAAAAAAGAAGGGCCGTCGGGCACGGTCCGATACTAAATCTAACTACATGGAGCGAAAACGGCACGCGGAAAGTCGTCGTAAAGTCGTTTTAGGTAAAACCACGACCTCTGAAAAGGTTCAAAGTTCACATCATTATTGTAATTGTAATTTGTAGTTCATTTATGTTTTACATCTGAAATAAATAGGTATGAAATTTGTAGGTTATTGATGATGTCAGTGTGACAGTGAAATAATTATTTCAAACGTACAGTAAGACACACGTTTTAGATTTCACAACCACCAAGACAATTTTTGATATCCCGGTACTTCTTGAACATGATGTGTAAAATCGTTCTTCAGTCTGGGTATTATTCATTAAACTTTGATATCCGTTGAGATATATGTGATTGTTGTTGCTCAATAATTATTCACAGTTCCTATCTTCGAACCAATTATAAGAATTCAATAATATAATAATATACCTAAACCTGATATTTTCATGTTTTCAGATCTGTTAAAATTTCCATAAAAATATTGGTGATGAGCAATTATAACGTTAAATGAACTCTTAATCTGAAGCAGTATATTCTCCATAACTCTTCAATTTTTAATGAATCCCTTGTGAATGGAACCTATTCAATAAATGTTCTGAGAATTGATGATCTACTAATCTATCACTGCAATCTCCCAATATATTATGCACATAGCAGGATTGCAGCAATAGTTATTTCCTGTAGGAAATTGCGTACTTGTGTACTTCTCGAATTACTTGCTCTGTAAATTCTACCATATTGCATTTGTATGATAACTACGGCATTAGAATATTAGTATAGAAAAATTGTGTTAACACTAGTGGTGCCTAATGGGAATTCAGGATTTCTAGTATATTATTATCCATGTTATTATCGAGCCCGCTTTTATATCAAACAGTACATTATGATGGTTCGAACTGGAAATAATTAGTGCGAATATGAAACCGAATCATTAGTTATACAAAATAATAATCATGAATGATATATTTAAAATACCATAATAGAGTTGAGGAAAATACGGCAATTTTTAGATACGAGATGAAATTGTGGCTATTCCTTCTCATTTGGCGGAATTATACTCCCCATCATTATTGTTCTACTGAAAATTATCAATGCGCTCATAATATAATCTACTCTTCTATCATAATATGATAAGGATTTAACGCCTTCACGCATTCTGCTGAAATCATTTCTTCATATTGTAACCCATTCACACAACACTCTTTATGTAAGATAATTCCAGTTGAAGCTAGAATAATTACCACGTTTTCTTGCTTTTTTTATACCAATACCCTAATAACAACCATCCCTTTACCATCAGGTAGTACATATTATGCAGGTCTCCATTCCAGCCAGGAACCTAGGTAATTATCGAAGTATAAAATAATAGCAAGCCAGTTCTCAATCCAATATCAAATAGAGAAATAACCTATAATTATTGAGCAAAAGCGTTTATTAGAGTTCTTATATAGAGAGCCATGTGCAGCAAACGCGTCAAAATGTGATACTAGAGAGAGAATTGTCTTCTCTTGGACCTGTTAATGGCGGGCGTTGGATGTCTTACGTCAGACGAGACTTTAGTCGCAGCAATAGCAGCTGCATCTGTATGTAAACATACATTTTATTTTACAAATATGCATTGTAGTCTCTATAGCTGTGATGCTGAGTAAATTGTGATATAATCTAAATTTCACCTTGGTTTTAGCGTACCCAGAATTACTACTCTATATTCGTTTTGGGTATACGAGTATCACTATAAAAAAATTCAGTAAGGAACATATATTTTCCGGGTAGAAGCCGGAACGTGGAAAATGAAAATTCAATTACAGAAAATAATGAAAATCAAACAAAAATCTCACGAAAAGAAACTAGACATTGAAAAAAAATCAAAAAAATGGAAAAGATGATCAAAGAACTATTATTGGAGCCGTCAATAATTGTTGAATGATGAGCAGTTCCAAGTCTTTACAACAATAACTGATTCATGAATGGTTGAATAAAACTATAAAAATGCCTGGCGCCCAAAATTTGATTTTGGCATAGCTGGTCTCGAAGAGTCAATATTTACCTCTGTCATCGGTAATGACTTTGCAATGGCAAATTGAATGCATTTCTTTCAAAAAGGGAGGATCCATTGTGACTTTTTCGTATTATTTCAGGAGAAAACACAGCATTTCTTGACTGTTATTCTGTAAAATATCTTTTTTACAGTGGATAATATATAATATAGATAATATATAATTGAAATACGATTCTTCATTTAAAAGTGTTGTTTTTGATTTAATGATTAATGTTTTTTCATATGTTGTTCTGTATGTAACTGTGAACTATAACTTTTGAGACCTGATGATTATAAATTGATTTTCTCCTCTTTTTATTTAGTTCAATATGACACCACTTTTCTTTGCTTACTTATTGAATCGTTCATAATCTAAAATTTTCATGTACATTATTTTGTGTGCTTATTTATATGCAGAAGGCCTTTGTCCACTCTTTTTTCACTTATTTACGGTGACAACAATAATTATAAAGAGAATATTATCCTGACTGTAAAAGGGAAGTCAGAATTATTTCAATAATTAAAAGGGAAAGGGTCGTGTTCAAACACGTTTTTTCAACATATTTCGGTTTGCTTTAGATATGTTTATTGTAATATTTTTCACAAACGAATATCGCTGGTATTGTGTTTGTAATATTATTTACAGATTTGACCAAACTTTTGCTATTTTTAGGCTCCTACGTTATTGAACGCACTACGTACAATACGTTATCGAACCTAACTACGGTTTGCTTTAGATATGTTTATTACAATATTTTTCACAAACGAATATCGCTGGTTTTGTGTTTGTAATATTATTTCCAGATTTGACCAAACTTTTGCTATTTTTAGGCTCCTACGTTATTGAACGCACTACGTACAATACGTTATCGAACCTAACTACGGTTTGCTTTAGATATGTTTATTACAATATTTTTCACAAACGAATATCGCTGGTTTTGTGTTTGTAATATTATTTCCAGATTTGACCAAACTTTTGCTATTTTTAGGCTCCTACGTTATTGAACGCACTACGTACAATACGTTATCGAACCTAACTACGGTTTGCTTTAGATATGTTTATTACAATATTTTTCACAAACGAATATCGCTGGTTTTGTGTTTGTAATATTATTTCCAGATTTGACCAAACTTTTGCTATTTTTAGGCTCCTACGTTATTGAACGCACTACGTACAATACGTTATCGAACCTAACTACGGTTTGCTTTAGATATGTTTATTACAATATTTTTCACAAACGAATATCGCTGGTTTTGTGTTTGTAATATTATTTCCAGATTTGACCAAACTTTTGCTATTTTTAGGCTCCTACGTTATTGAACGCACTACGTACAATACGTTATCGAACCTAACTACGGTTTGCTTTAGATATGTTTATTACAATATTTTTCACAAACGAATATCGCTGGTTTTGTGTTTGTAATATTATTTCCAGATTTGACCAAACTTTTGCTATTTTTAGGCTCCTACGTTATTGAACGCACTACGTACAATACGTTATCGAACCTAACTACGGTTTGCTTTAGATATGTTTATTACAATATTTTTCACAAACGAATATCGCTGGTTTTGTGTTTGTAATATTATTTCCAGATTTGACCAAACTTTTGCTATTTTTAGGCTCCTACGTTATTGAACGCACTACGTACAATACGTTATCGAACCTAACTACGGTTTGCTTTAGATATGTTTATTACAATATTTTTCACAAACGAATATCGCTGGTTTTGTGTTTGTAATATTATTTCCAGATTTGACCAAACTTTTGCTATTTTTAGGCTCCTACGTTATTGAACGCACTACGTACAATACGTTATCGAACCTAACTACGGTTTGCTTTAGATATGTTTATTACAATATTTTTCACAAACGAATATCGCTGGTTTTGTGTTTGTAATATTATTTCCAGATTTGACCAAACTTTTGCTATTTTTAGGCTCCTACGTTATTGAACGCACTACGTACAATACGTTATCGAACCTAACTACGGTTTGCTTTAGATATGTTTATTACAATATTTTTCACAAACGAATATCGCTGGTTTTGTGTTTGTAATATTATTTCCAGATTTGACCAAACTTTTGCTATTTTTAGGCTCCTACGTTATTGAACGCACTACGTACAATACGTTATCGAACCTAACTACGGTTTGCTTTAGATATGTTTATTACAATATTTTTCACAAACGAATATCGCTGGTTTTGTGTTTGTAATATTATTTCCAGATTTGACCAAACTTTTGCTATTTTTAGGCTCCTACGTTATTGAACGCACTACGTACAATACGTTATCGAACCTAACTACGGTTTGCTTTAGATATGTTTATTACAATATTTTTCACAAACGAATATCGCTGGTTTTGTGTTTGTAATATTATTTCCAGATTTGACCAAACTTTTGCTATTTTTAGGCTCCTACGTTATTGAACGCACTACGTACAATACGTTATCGAACCTAACTACGGTTTGCTTTAGATATGTTTATTACAATATTTTTCACAAACGAATATCGCTGGTTTTGTGTTTGTAATATTATTTCCAGATTTGACCAAACTTTTGCTATTTTTAGGCTCCTACGTTATTGAACGCACTACGTACAATACGTTATCGAACCTAACTACGGTTTGCTTTAGATATGTTTATTACAATATTTTTCACAAACGAATATCGCTGGTTTTGTGTTTGTAATATTATTTCCAGATTTGACCAAACTTTTGCTATTTTTAGGCTCCTACGTTATTGAACGCACTACGTACAATACGTTATCGAACCTAACTACGGTTTGCTTTAGATATGTTTATTACAATATTTTTCACAAACGAATATCGCTGGTTTTGTGTTTGTAATATTATTTCCAGATTTGACCAAACTTTTGCTATTTTTAGGCTCCTACGTTATTGAACGCACTACGTACAATACGTTATCGAACCTAACTACGGTTTGCTTTAGATATGTTTATTACAATATTTTTCACAAACGAATATCGCTGGTTTTGTGTTTGTAATATTATTTCCAGATTTGACCAAACTTTTGCTATTTTTAGGCTCCTACGTTATTGAACGCACTACGTACAATACGTTATCGAACCTAACTACGGTTTGCTTTAGATATGTTTATTACAATATTTTTCACAAACGAATATCGCTGGTTTTGTGTTTGTAATATTATTTCCAGATTTGACCAAACTTTTGCTATTTTTAGGCTCCTACGTTATTGAACGCACTACGTACAATACGTTATCGAACCTAACTACGGTTTGCTTTAGATATGTTTATTACAATATTTTTCACAAACGAATATCGCTGGTTTTGTGTTTGTAATATTATTTCCAGATTTGACCAAACTTTTGCTATTTTTAGGCTCCTACGTTATTGAACGCACTACGTACAATACGTTATCGAACCTAACTACGGTTTGCTTTAGATATGTTTATTACAATATTTTTCACAAACGAATATCGCTGGTTTTGTGTTTGTAATATTATTTCCAGATTTGACCAAACTTTTGCTATTTTTAGGCTCCTACGTTATTGAACGCACTACGTACAATACGTTATCGAACCTAACTACGGTTTGCTTTAGATATGTTTATTACAATATTTTTCACAAACGAATATCGCTGGTTTTGTGTTTGTAATATTATTTCCAGATTTGACCAAACTTTTGCTATTTTTAGGCTCCTACGTTATTGAACGCACTACGTACAATACGTTATCGAACCTAACTACGGTTTGCTTTAGATATGTTTATTACAATATTTTTCACAAACGAATATCGCTGGTTTTGTGTTTGTAATATTATTTCCAGATTTGACCAAACTTTTGCTATTTTAGGCTCCTACGTTATTGAACGCACTACGTACAATACGTTATCGAACCTAACTACGGTTTGCTTTAGATATGTTTATTACAATATTTTTCACAAACGAATATCGCTGGTTTTGTGTTTGTAATATTATTTCCAGATTTGACCAAACTTTTGCTATTTTTAGGCTCCTACGTTATTGAACGCACTACGTACAATACGTTATCGAACCTAACTACGGTTTGCTTTAGATATGTTTATTACAATATTTTTCACAAACGAATATCGCTGGTTTTGTGTTTGTAATATTATTTCCAGATTTGACCAAACTTTTGCTATTTTTAGGCTCCTACGTTATTGAACGCACTACGTACAATACGTTATCGAACCTAACTACGGTTTGCTTTAGATATGTTTATTACAATATTTTTCACAAACGAATATCGCTGGTTTTGTGTTTGTAATATTATTTCCAGATTTGACCAAACTTTTGCTATTTTTAGGCTCCTACGTTATTGAACGCACTACGTACAATACGTTATCGAACCTAACTACGGTTTGCTTTAGATATGTTTATTACAATATTTTTCACAAACGAATATCGCTGGTTTTGTGTTTGTAATATTATTTCCAGATTTGACCAAACTTTTGCTATTTTTAGGCTCCTACGTTATTGAACGCACTACGTACAATACGTTATCGAACCTAACTACGGTTTGCTTTAGATATGTTTATTACAATATTTTTCACAAACGAATATCGCTGGTTTTGTGTTTGTAATATTATTTCCAGATTTGACCAAACTTTTGCTATTTTTAGGCTCCTACGTTATTGAACGCACTACGTACAATACGTTATCGAACCTAACTACGGTTTGCTTTAGATATGTTTATTACAATATTTTTCACAAACGAATATCGCTGGTTTTGTGTTTGTAATATTATTTCCAGATTTGACCAAACTTTTGCTATTTTTAGGCTCCTACGTTATTGAACGCACTACGTACAATACGTTATCGAACCTAACTACGGTTTGCTTTAGATATGTTTATTACAATATTTTTCACAAACGAATATCGCTGGTTTTGTGTTTGTAATATTATTTCCAGATTTGACCAAACTTTTGCTATTTTTAGGCTCCTACGTTATTGAACGCACTACGTACAATACGTTATCGAACCTAACTACGGTTTGCTTTAGATATGTTTATTACAATATTTTTCACAAACGAATATCGCTGGTTTTGTGTTTGTAATATTATTTCCAGATTTGACCAAACTTTTGCTATTTTTAGGCTCCTACGTTATTGAACGCACTACGTACAATACGTTATCGAACCTAACTACGGTTTGCTTTAGATATGTTTATTACAATATTTTTCACAAACGAATATCGCTGGTTTTGTGTTTGTAATATTATTTCCAGATTTGACCAAACTTTTGCTATTTTTAGGCTCCTACGTTATTGAACGCACTACGTACAATACGTTATCGAACCTAACTACGGTTTGCTTTAGATATGTTTATTACAATATTTTTCACAAACGAATATCGCTGGTTTTGTGTTTGTAATATTATTTCCAGATTTGACCAAACTTTTGCTATTTTTAGGCTCCTACGTTATTGAACGCACTACGTACAATACGTTATCGAACCTAACTACGGTTTGCTTTAGATATGTTTATTACAATATTTTTCACAAACGAATATCGCTGGTTTTGTGTTTGTAATATTATTTCCAGATTTGACCAAACTTTTGCTATTTTTAGGCTCCTACGTTATTGAACGCACTACGTACAATACGTTATCGAACCTAACTACGGTTTGCTTTAGATATGTTTATTACAATATTTTTCACAAACGAATATCGCTGGTTTTGTGTTTGTAATATTATTTCCAGATTTGACCAAACTTTTGCTATTTTTAGGCTCCTACGTTATTGAACGCACTACGTACAATACGTTATCGAACCTAACTACGGTTTGCTTTAGATATGTTTATTACAATATTTTTCACAAACGAATATCGCTGGTTTTGTGTTTGTAATATTATTTCCAGATTTGACCAAACTTTTGCTATTTTTAGGCTCCTACGTTATTGAACGCACTACGTACAATACGTTATCGAACCTAACTACGGTTTGCTTTAGATATGTTTATTACAATATTTTTCACAAACGAATATCGCTGGTTTTGTGTTTGTAATATTATTTCCAGATTTGACCAAACTTTTGCTATTTTTAGGCTCCTACGTTATTGAACGCACTACGTACAATACGTTATCGAACCTAACTACGGTTTGCTTTAGATATGTTTATTACAATATTTTTCACAAACGAATATCGCTGGTTTTGTGTTTGTAATATTATTTCCAGATTTGACCAAACTTTTGCTATTTTTAGGCTCCTACGTTATTGAACGCACTACGTACAATACGTTATCGAACCTAACTACGGTTTGCTTTAGATATGTTTATTACAATATTTTTCACAAACGAATATCGCTGGTTTTGTGTTTGTAATATTATTTCCAGATTTGACCAAACTTTTGCTATTTTTAGGCTCCTACGTTATTGAACGCACTACGTACAATACGTTATCGAACCTAACTACGGTTTGCTTTAGATATGTTTATTACAATATTTTTCACAAACGAATATCGCTGGTTTTGTGTTTGTAATATTATTTCCAGATTTGACCAAACTTTTGCTATTTTTAGGCTCCTACGTTATTGAACGCACTACGTACAATACGTTATCGAACCTAACTACGGTTTGCTTTAGATATGTTTATTACAATATTTTTCACAAACGAATATCGCTGGTTTTGTGTTTGTAATATTATTTCCAGATTTGACCAAACTTTTGCTATTTTTAGGCTCCTACGTTATTGAACGCACTACGTACAATACGTTATCGAACCTAACTACGGTTTGCTTTAGATATGTTTATTACAATATTTTTCACAAACGAATATCGCTGGTTTTGTGTTTGTAATATTATTTCCAGATTTGACCAAACTTTTGCTATTTTTAGGCTCCTACGTTATTGAACGCACTACGTACAATACGTTATCGAACCTAACTACGGTTTGCTTTAGATATGTTTATTACAATATTTTTCACAAACGAATATCGCTGGTTTTGTGTTTGTAATATTATTTCCAGATTTGACCAAACTTTTGCTATTTTTAGGCTCCTACGTTATTGAACGCACTACGTACAATACGTTATCGAACCTAACTACGGTTTGCTTTAGATATGTTTATTACAATATTTTTCACAAACGAATATCGCTGGTTTTGTGTTTGTAATATTATTTCCAGATTTGACCAAACTTTTGCTATTTTTAGGCTCCTACGTTATTGAACGCACTACGTACAATACGTTATCGAACCTAACTACGGTTTGCTTTAGATATGTTTATTACAATATTTTTCACAAACGAATATCGCTGGTTTTGTGTTTGTAATATTATTTCCAGATTTGACCAAACTTTTGCTATTTTTAGGCTCCTACGTTATTGAACGCACTACGTACAATACGTTATCGAACCTAACTACGGTTTGCTTTAGATATGTTTATTACAATATTTTTCACAAACGAATATCGCTGGTTTTGTGTTTGTAATATTATTTCCAGATTTGACCAAACTTTTGCTATTTTTAGGCTCCTACGTTATTGAACGCACTACGTACAATACGTTATCGAACCTAACTACGGTTTGCTTTAGATATGTTTATTACAATATTTTTCACAAACGAATATCGCTGGTTTTGTGTTTGTAATATTATTTCCAGATTTGACCAAACTTTTGCTATTTTTAGGCTCCTACGTTATTGAACGCACTACGTACAATACGTTATCGAACCTAACTACGGTTTGCTTTAGATATGTTTATTACAATATTTTTCACAAACGAATATCGCTGGTTTTGTGTTTGTAATATTATTTCCAGATTTGACCAAACTTTTGCTATTTTTAGGCTCCTACGTTATTGAACGCACTACGTACAATACGTTATAGAACCTAACTACGGATTATCCTTGATATTTGCGCTATTATTATTCCATGAAGAACGATCAAATTGGCCGATCGTCTGTCTCAAATAAAAGTTCTTTGACATTTTTTATTTTCCCTTCATCGGCATCTGTCCTAAAGGGGAAGTGAATATCATCATAAAATGTTCCTTATCATAAATATGATTCATGAATCTAGTAACATTCTGTCTGTCGAATTCGTCAAAATTTGTAATTGAGATGCATTAATGGATATGGTATCCTTGACATTATTCTGAATAGTGAAGTAGATGATAATAATATGAAGAATTGAAAGGGACCTGATTCAACTGAAAATACTTTACTTTACTATCATTCCAGTATTAGATGTTAGTTACTTTTGGAACACTATGTAAAATGCACTGATATACAAAATGGTGTCAAATTATGTGATACTACTTGATCGTTTTCGCCATTGAAGAAAATAGGACTTTATTTTTCTATACAACTGCGAAGTTGAGGGACTCTCTTCCTGGTGAGGTCTTCCATGATGCCTACAACTTCCATACTTTTGAGAAAAATTGTAATGTTCACCTTCTCTCACAACAGTTCACTGATGTTCTACGAACATTATAGGTGTTCCTGCCGTGTGTCAAATTGAAAAGAAATATCGATGCCGTTCTTTCTATGAGTCCATGTTGAAAAATCTCGAAATTCGAACTAAGCAGAATGCTACTGAACTCGAGAAGAAGAGTCAATCTGGAACGATGTGTTCCTTGGACTCTAAAAATTAGGGAACTAATGAGTTTGACTCAACGAAATTCTAATGAATGAAAATATCTAGGCTGGTGCATAGTTTTGTTCTACGCTATTGATCCAGTCAATGATGGTTTTCACATTCATTCTTATAGAACACAGGCATGATTAGGGGATGCACAAAAATGAATTTTTGACCAGGTTCGGGGATGGCCATTTTCCCTAGGTTCAGCTGGGGCCCTCCATCGAGGTGAAGATTGTGAAGTTCAGAATGACATCAAGAATGGATAGGAAACCTTACATTCCATCCAAAACAGTATTGACAAATATTGAAGTCAACGAACAAACATAGGATTTGGTTTTTCACTCACCTCTAGGAGAATATTGACCAAGTTCACAGTTCGGTCACGGTTGGGCCCCTGTTCACCGAAAACATAAATACAAGGATGTAAAGTTGAATAACTGCGAATTGTAAGCTCATTCGTAGATATTTTCCCAAATTATATGGTGAGAACAGTGATGGTTATCAGGAAATTAAAAGAGACCAACAATGTAGCTCAGGTGTTAGCACACATTCTGGTTTTATCTCTACGAAGAAAATCTGCTGAAATATTGATATTACAAGCTGGTGTTTTCCGCTCATAACAACCTTCTCTCCATCTCTACTTCAGGTAGCACACCCTCCTTGCAAATTGATCAGATGTCCATTTCATCGAGCTACCTAGATATTAATTGTAGCATAAAATAATTAGACCACTGATAGCTGTTGAACAAGAACTTGCCTGGCAAGCAACTGTTCCATTGAAATTCAAATAAAAATATGACCTTATAATTATTATAAAGCAGAAGCGGTTGTCAGATTGAGATTCCCTTTATGGAAGAAAATTAGAAGCATTTGGGTCGAACTTGGTGTCACCTCTCGGTGGTATCGCAGGTGTCCTGAGGCTTAAAGTCTATCCCTTCCATCGTTCATTCCCAATTGAATTTGGTATCCTCAAGATAAAATTTCGAGAGAAACAAAAATGATGAGAATTAAAATTTCATTCATTGTGAAATAGAATATACATCTACAAGACACACCATCCAAATTTTTGTATGTTCCAGACATGCTAATTATAATACTTTTCACAAACGAATGCCATTGGTTTCATCTTTGTACGTATTATTTCCAGGTTTGGCCCAACCTTTTACCATATTCAGGTCTAATGGTGATGAAACATAATTTCCATTGCGTTGACTATTGAACTCAATGTTGCAGCTTATACAATTTAAGCAGCTCAAGAAATAATTAAGCTTCCATAAATAGATCTTCGAAGACGGAAATAAATCCAATAGTGTATCATTATTAATAAGAAGATGAAGTTGCAACTACCTTAATTGCTGATATTGAAATAACGAATGTTTCGCAATTATTTGCAAACTGTTACAGCGTGACTGATGTATATAAACACAGTAACTTCAGTAATTAGCTACTTCAACTAGGAACTAACTAAAATGATTAGTAAATATTTGATGCTATTAAGGGTATTATCTCAGATTGATAACTTCATAATTATTAGTTGAGGGAACAAGTTTTGTTAAATTCAAAGTTATCATCCGTTTACATCAATTATGCCTAACGGCTTTTATTATAACTTTTCTTTACATTGATTCCGTTCCGTTGAACATTAACTGATTTATGCGCTTCTACTTTGAAGTGGTTCTAATTACTTTATTACTTCCTATTGAGAAAGATTATAGAAGATGTGCATAGCATAGCAAATTGGATTTCCTACTAATTTGTTTGAATAGTTTTCATAACGGTATCTTTGATTCTATTTAATTCACTTTTTATACGATAATAACATTCTTATCAAAAGTGAAGATAAGGAATCAGATAATGGTTCATAAATGCATCCGTTTCTAGGCAACAAATATAGTATGAACCATAGCAAGTCTTGTTCGATATACAGTATGATATTCTGTGCGAAATTAAACTGTTTATGGTTCCCCTTATGTCATGTAACGAGCAAATTTCGTTGTTTTCGTAGACACAAATATTATTCAGTCAGGCGGTTTTTCAAGTAGTAGCTTTAATAGCGAAAAAGAAGGAGTTACTATACATACAGTAAAGAAGGGGATGAAGAGAAGTAGTAATATCATGTTTGCTGAATATATAGATGTTAATTCACAATGCGATTATGTATGAAAATAACTTAATTTTCAAACGTCAAGAAGAACGCTCAAATTATTTATTTATTCATTTATCAGTAACTAAATCATTGAACAACTAATTCCAAATGATACATACATTTGAACATACAACTGAAGCTCAATTAAGAAAAGGAAACAACATAACGTAATATTGAAATATCAATATTTACTTCGGTCAATGATGAGCAATTACTTGCTAGAAATTAATCTCATCCACAAAGCTAGTAGAGGTCCCTCTACTCGTTCCGCTGATGAGCCCGAAAAGGCTAAGCAGCTCTCTGGAGCTATTTAACGTGGTGTCGCTAATTGATCTGGAGAGTCATATTTTAGTGTGACGCGTAGGGGCGCTTATTCAGGGGTTATCATTATCAAACAATTGCTCTCAGCTTTAACACAACCCTGGATTTTCGGAACGTCTTACAGCTTTCAAAACGATGTTTCTCCTGGCTCGTAAATGTTTCGGCTAGAATAACTGTAATTTTTTCCTCTTATTTCATATTCAGCAAAGATTAGGGTGGCGTTCCCCAGATATTGTGCGCTATTATGATCGAGGAGTACAGGTCCGATTTATAAAAAAATCGGTTCACACAATTCAAGGGCGTACCACTATAAATAAGGAATAGTCACCCTTAACCAGAAAAAAACTTTTCCTTATTCACTTGAATTTCCAATTGAATTACACTTTGATGTTTATTTTGAATAATATGTTTCAAATTGTCCGCTTTATGTGTTTTTTGAACATACAAGATAGATTTCTTGCACTCTCCTGGACGTCTTAGTGATAAACTATAGATGAGTTCGAACTGTGGATACACTTCAAAACTATAAATAAGGAATAATCACCTTCATGTACTTAAAATACAGTTGAAGTACTGAGGAACTTTCGGCTTTCAAGAAGCCTTCTTCAAGGAAAACGTTCACTGATGATGGCTGAGTACTTGGTAGCCAAATCGTCTTCAGTACTCCAACAGTACTTCCAGTGGATAATGGTGATCATTTCCTATTTATATTGTTATAGTATATCCTCAGTGCGAACTCATTCATAGTTTATCCCAAAGACGTGTACGGAGTTCAAGAAACTATAAGAATCTATGTTGGATGTTCAAGCAGCACATGAAGCGGACAATTTAAAAAAGATTATAGAAAATAAACATCAAAGTTTCTTCCAATTGGCAGATATTGCTGTGCGACAAACTATTCAGGGTAATAGAAAAGAGTTTTGTCTGTTATGGAAACTTTAGTAGTTTTTGGTACGAATAAAGAGAAAAACAACGGTATTTAATGACTTACTGAAATTTAGATAGAGGTGGGCGGCCGATTTAATTAACTTTCGTAATGTCCTCCAGGAAAATATAATTGAAGACGTCAAGAAGGGCTATTCCTTCTCGGTTATTGCATACGAATCTTGCAATATTCCTGGTACCGTTATGTTTAGGTATCAGTTTCCTTGGCAAAACGGATACAGAAAAGATATACATTAGCTAGAGAGGAATTTCTGAAATTCATTGCTCTATTGAACATGAATGCAGAAGCTATGTCAAAAACCATCCTCACTTCGTCAATCAATTTCGAGCGTGGTAGGCCAAGCACAATATGGATGACTGTTCAACGATGCTGGAAAATTTTCAGGAATAAAGAGTCGTATACAGAACGAATTTCCTAATGCCAATTTCTTTACTGTATCAACCAAAAACTAAATTCACTCATCAACGACCTAAACTATGTTAGTGAAGTTCGAAAAAGAAATCATAAGCTTTTTTATGGATAGTCCTCTTCGTTAAAAGTGTACGCCAAATATTTCATGGTTTGGTGAAACCGGTTGGGCATCTGAGTATACGAGTTTAGGATTCACCAGAAACTTATCATGGAAGATCCATAATTATCCCATATAGGGGATCCTTTATTACTTTGACAGAAGATGGATTTTCAGATGGAAATAAAAGGAATCTTATGTCGGAAAATATTCGAAATACAACTGACGATTTAGTAAAAAAAAAATTCATTCAAATACATATACTTTCTTGAAAATTTTGATCTGTAGCCATAGCATTGTACAATTTTCAAACTAGTAGTGCAAGAAAAAAAATGTTACTTCAACACCGAAGTGTCAATATCAAACAGATGTTTGATAATGGTACTTCGATGTTGGAACTGTAGTAACGTTTTCATGTTATTATTAGAAATGATAGGAAAATGAATTAATTGTTCTTTAATTTGATCATATTGATAAATTACCTTGAAGCAAAGGCTTTTACCATGGATTTGTTTTATCTTTCAATAGTTGGCGAACAGTAAGAACATGTTTAAAATCAATTATGTCACATGAGTAGCTCTAGAAGAGAATCCAGAAAACTGCAATTCATGTTCAGTCTTTTTTATGATGTTGAGAGTAATGATACTTAATGTAGCAAATTATTTGTTCCTGTTTCCTGTAAGTGTTTCTTTTGTATATGCCTGATTTCAAGTGAATTTAAACATGTTGATTACTCAATTCTCAATTTCATGAGCTTTAAAATAAAATCCATTTTGAGAATCAATGGTTCCAAGCGTTTCTATTACAGACAAATTTTGTCTATCAAATCAAGGAAAAATACCTGCGGGAGCCTATGATAACAATATTGTACAAGGTGCGTATTAGACGGGATAACAAATAACCGCCATGATATATAGTAATGCTGTTTTCGAGCGATTTCCTCAAATACAATGGGATAAAGTAAAAAATATGCGATCTTGAATATAACAGTGCTATAACCAATATTCCTACTCTGTCATTAATAATTTTGTCCGCAAATCGTTAGGAAATCTAGACATTCCAGGTAAAATTTCTTAAAGAAGAAGTCGAGATTTCCTATTTATTTCTATACTGTAAGGAAATGATATTTCCTTACTGTAAGGAAGGAAATGATATCTCCTTACAGTTGTTAGTATTCTACATAAATGATTGAAAACACATTGTTTATAAGGAATTAATTTATATTTTGAAAACATCAATACATTGCAGAATCCATTTTAAAATTAATTTGTTATATTTACAGTTATTTTACATTTAGTACATTTATTGAACATCGGAGGATTATTAGAACTATGAGAAAGATTTTGGACAACATGCGGTGTTATTTTGTTGAATATTTTGTACTGTGAAAATTATAATTGCCACCTCAACCTTATTGTTAAGAGATTCTTCGATATATCCTTCAGCAACATTTGATGACTTCTATCCGCCATACCTCTTTAGACTAGTTATGTCGGCACCAGAGTCAACCAATATTGTTGCAGAAGACCGACGAAAGCAGTGACCAGTATATTCTGTCGTATTTACCAAGTTCAAACGAGTAGCAACTATTTTAGGCATTTTTCTGAATTGATGAGTTCCTACCACTTGTCTACTACCGTTTCCGCTTTAATATTCAAAGAAAAATCGGTCACTGTTCATATTTTCTGATCTTAACGAAACATACTTTCGATAAACATTCGAGTACATCTGATTAATTACAAATGATCTTAGTTTGTTGGTCTTCGAATCAAGTATGCTAATTAAAAGCTTAGATTCTAGGTCTTCTACATCGTGTAGTCATTCGGACTAACTGATTCATTCTACAGGCCCCAGAAATACCAAATATTAAAGCCACCTAAAAAATAAATAAATATGTAACCTAAATAAAATTTAAAACCTTGTAAATTAACTTAATCATTAAATTTTCTTTATTTGAAGCTTCCTGGATAAATTTTTCAATTTCTCCCTTCGTTAAAATCTTAGATTTATTTGCCTATAACATTGAGCTTGCCGTTTCAATAAAGTACAATACAAAGTTTTGAATATGTAGATATATCTACATTGTGTTTAATTGCAAGGGTTGACTTCAACATTGAATAATTGGCCCATAATGTTGAAGATTTCATCTTTAAACAAAGGTCTAGGAAGTATGCCATTTCAACAATTTCTGAGAAAGAACTCGTGTTTTTACTCTTGCGATAGTCCATAAAACGTTTATAGGCATATTCGTACTTTTCTCTTGATTTCTTTATCAATAATTCTAATGAAGCAGTATTCACAGCCTCAACCAGTTCTGGAGGAGTTCCAGAAATGGGAAGTTCATCATCACTCATCATTTTACTTTCGAGAACACCAGCAATTAAATTTATATACGTCAAGTTTGACAATTCAACTTTAATACGTTTCCATGGTAACCCAAGTAATTTTATTACGAATTTCAAAGCATCATTTATTTGTGAATAAAATTATTCGGAATTTTTCCAAAATTAATTAACTATGGAATTTTAAACGATTTGCAGAAAAATAGTATATTTACCCCGTAGGAAAAGCCACATTCCTGAACTCTGTGTTGCTAAGTCTCGTCTTGCGCCTCGACTTAGCAATCATCACAGTCGTCCAGGAATGTTAGGCTTTTCGTACTCGGTAAACAATGTTCTATTACTATAACAGTTTGTAGTAAATTTGAGAAAGAATATTCCTCGAATATATATCAGTTTATTAGATTCTTGACGTTCAGAGCACTGTCGACTTTTTCATTTTCCAATTTAGTTTCATCACTTTTATCCTTCGAGTCGGGACACATAATTAGATTTGTTTTTTCGAACATATCACACACTTGACATGAGCTCTACAATTTTTTATTGTATGATTTCATTCAAAACAAGTGAAACACCCTCTTTTCTTAATGATACATTGTTCCTTTCCATGCAACGAAAATATCTGGGTCTTTATGCAATCCTAATCATTCGGATGCGCTTTCAACCGCAAAAGGACGTTTACATTCACAACTATTCATAATTAAAAGCATTACATATCCCCAAGCCTTTCATTTGTTTATTTGTACGATATTTAAAAATACCTATCTTCTTAAGCCAACTTACTGAAATATCTTTTTCACAAGCCTTCAATGGGAATGCTTCTAGGTAGTCTTAGGGAAAGTGATTCCGTTCAGTATATATTTTAATTTAGGAGAAGATTGCTCACACGCATTTCTCACAAGCTTAATAATGAGACTGGATCTCACCTGGCTTATCCGATTCTACGAATTCTGTATACATTCTCCTGGTGAGGTCATTGATAAATCTGACCACTTGGATCCAAAATCTTCCAACTGTATTTGAGTTCATTTTCTCCTGCTTCTGCATGATATTGCTGAATGTCTGAACATACATGGTCCAAGTTGTTTTCTTCATGTTCAGGTCAGGAAAATTGTCATGACTGTGATCATGAGTGAATTATCTACATTTAGTAGTAATAAATTCATTATTGAACTGACCGGTATCCATACTTGGTGATATATGGTGCAAAAAAAAATTCCGGATTTCAGCGGATATATCCGTTTCGGACATTTCTGGACCGTTCTAGATAATTTTTGGAATGGTATTTGTATGTTTGTGTGCATGCGTCCGTGTGATGTAACCCACTTTGAGGACGAATGTGTCGTTTCTATTGGTCATACGGATTTGAAAATTCCCAGTGGTGGAAATAACAAATGAGACTATGATATTTTATTAAACCATAACGACAACCGTGTTTTTCTAGTTATAAATATATGACCATGTTTTTCAACATAAAAGTTGATTTTTCTCGAAAACGGTCAACTTTAGAGCTTATGACCAGTACCCTTTTTGTGAAGAAGACATTGGCGGTTCAAACGGTTGTCTCAAAACCATACTTTTTCCAGTGGCGTAGAAGTTGGGGAGAAAAACACCAACTACCTCTTCAAAATCTTCACCAATTATGACTAAAAGAAAAATCACACAGAACATAGCTTACTATGAGTAGAAAATGCTCGCGAAAGCTGTTTTCTGTACGATAAACGGTTTCGGAGATATTTGCAAAAAACAAAAACAACAAAACCAGTCCACGGAAGAGTGTTAGGCTGGCATCAAGGAATTTTCATGTACTTGCCATGTCTATTTGGAGGCTGTTGAAAACACCATCCATACCATTCCCAAAAGGTGCATGAATTATTACCTCCAGATTATCTTCGCTGGGGAGTTGTCTGCTAGATGATGACAAGTTTAATGCGGAGATTAACGGTTCCCTGAAGAAGGTTTTGTGGACAGGCGAGGTCTTAGTCACGAAAAGGCCTTCGTTTGATTCTCAAAATATGCACATGTGGACAGATCGAAACCCACATTCATTACTGACTACTCATTATCAGCATAAAGTTGAAATTAATGTATGGGTGGAACTCATCGACCAATATCTACTCCGACCTGTTTTTTTGCCTGCGCAACTCAATGACGAAGAATACCTCAAGTTTTGGATACCCAATTAACAGAGCTGTTAGACTAAGTTCCGCTAAATTCACGACACAACATGTGGAATATGGATATTTCTTAGATATTCAAATGACACATTCACGGGTCGGTGGATAAGTAGGGGAGAAAAGGTTATCATACAATGGCCCCGTAGATCACTCGACCAAAGTCCTATTGACTTACATTTTCGAAACATATCAAAAGTATTGTGTATGGTACGAAAATTAATAATAGCGAGGAGCAGTTACAATGAAGAATACTAAACTCGTTTCTTGAAATTAAAGATTATCTAGAAATGTTAAGTAACTTTCAATTCAAGACCAATTCAAGGCTGCATTTCACATGATAGACACCTGCTTGTGCATTCAGAAGTATACCGGGTGTCTCAGATTTTAATCGGGAAAATTTGATAGACAATAGAAAATTTGATTTTGAGAAAAAAATTCTCAATAACATATATGCACAGACGCTTAGTTTTTGTTGAAATTGATAAAAAAGTTTCGTTTTTTGCGAATATCTCCGGAACCGTCCATCGTTCAGAAAACAGTTTTTGCAAGCATTTTCTACTCACAGTAAACTATGTTCTGTGTGATAAAAAATTTTTTTTACTCATAATTGGTGCAGATTTTGAAGGGGTAGTTGGTGTTCTTCTCCCCAACTTCTACGCCACTCGAAAAAGTACGGTTTTGAGACAACCATTTGAACCGCCAATGTTTTCACACAAAAAGATACTCGTGGTCAAAAGCTTTACAGTTGACCGTTTTTGGGAAAAATCAACTGTTATGTTGAAAAACATGGTCAATTCTTACTAATTAAACAGAATTTATTCAAACGTTAGAACAAGTAACAAAACCAAAAAATTTACCATGTTTTTCAACATAAAAGTTGATTTTTATCGAAAACGGTCGAATTTAGAGCTTATGACCGGGAGTACCTTTTTTGTGTAGAAAACATTGGCGGTTCAAATGATTGTCTCAAAACCGTATTTTTTCCAGTGGCGTAGAAGTTGGGAAGAAAAACACCAACTACCGCTTCAAAATCTTTACCAATTATGACTAAAAAAAAAATTTTCATCACACGGATTATAGCTTACTATGAGAAAGCTGTTTTCTGTACGATGAACAGTTCCGGAGATATTCGCAAAAAACGAAATTTTTTTATCAATTTCATACACTGTATCTCAAAAACTAAGCGTCTGTGCATATATGTTATCAAGAATTTTTTTCTAAAAATCAAATTTTCTATCTTCTGTCAAATTTTCCCGATTGAAATCTGAGACATCCTGTATAGTGAGCATACATATTCATATGGGTGGAAAGTTATCCTAAATGCTGACTGGACAATAATTAAAGAACAATGTATTATTATGAATTACTTTTAAAGGCAGGCCAATAACTCATCTCATTTCCTATGTGGAAGATGTCGATCTGTTCAATTCCAAGTTTTGGCTTCTAGGGAATAAGGAAATAAAGGATGGAAGTTGAAGCTTTTTCAAATCATCACAACACGTTCATCAAAAACACGGTACAAGTTATTACTTCGAACATTGTGGAATATTGTCAACGTACACAAAGTAGGTATAGCTTTATATTAATCAAATTGTAAAATAATAATTAAATTTCTCATAGTGATAATGATTATTCTATCATACGTTATTATGGTATCAAACATATTGAATCCTATCAGGTCGTGGTTGTGAACTGACTTTCGTTTTACTAGCAGTTACCACGAGCATTTGAATTTATTCTCAATGGTAATAGTGACATCTACCAATGAAACTAAAAGGTACCAAAATTTAATGATTGGTATCTTTTCTCCAGCTTCAGAACACTGTTTTTTAGAAACAAAAAAAAATCAAAATAACCAAAATAAAGTAAATTAAAATCGAAAAGAAACCACAAAATCCTCAATCACTAAGAATACATATTTAATCTTGACTTTTAGTATATCCAAGCTGGAAGAAATCAAATTCCCTTGTTGATGTCATAAACTCATATCAACAAAAAAATCAAAAACAATGCTAGACTAAATCTAATTATAATTGGACTTGGATTATCCAATTACTTACTTAAACACCGAGACAATAATTATTACTGCTTCGGAAGTGGGCATAGTTTTGTCACTGTACGATTGTAAATCCCGTACTTTGTTCGTAAGGTTACAACAGGATTATATCATCCTTACCTTTGAAAAACCCTTCAATGATACCAAGGGGCCATTGTAAGTAAGGGATGTACATTATCACTAACAATGATTACTAGTAGCCCCGGTTTAACAGGAAGCACTTTTGTATTCCATTTTTGACGTGATTGTCAGTCAGATATTCTTGAAACGAACGTTTCTAATAGGACTGAACATTTTGATCCAAGAGTTCTTTGCGGGTTAAACGATTAACAGATTTTTCCAGCTCGTTATGGTGTAAGGGTAAGAAAATATGATGTCGTAGGCGCTAAGGGCTGTGCCAGATCTGAACTGAGCCAACACAAGGGTCTCGAGTTTAATAATGCTTCGACTTGTGTTAAGACTGTCGAGAATTCTTCCTAAGGCAATATTTGTACAGCAGTTACTCTACGGCGATGATTTTTAGCCGCTGGAGGTGGATTATATTTCCACTCAATACGTCGCCGAGTTAGTTCACGATTGAACGCAGTTGCATGAGCGGTTGACTGAACAAATTCCTGTATTGAATCTGAAGTATGCTTTGCCCCAACAAAATTTATTCCGCAATTGGAAAATAACACTGAACATGTTATTCTTCTAGCTGGAGAATGTTTGAATGGTGCCAAAAACTTATCGGTAGAAAGGTTCGATGCCAGCTCCAAATAGATGGCTCGAGTTGTCATGCGTAAATACGCCTTTTGACACTGGATGCCTCTATGCCGACTTATGATAAAAAAAATGAGAGGGCCAGCATAGTCCGTACCAGTGTGCAAAAATCCCTCCACTTGGGTAACTCTATGAGTAGGCAGGTCAGCCATAAGGGAAAAATTGGGACGTGGTCTAAATCAAAAACAGTGACTACATTTTTACACACGTTGACGTACAACACTTCTAGCTACTAATATCCAGTACTTTTGACGCAGTAATGAGAGGAGCAACTGTGGCCCTGTATGTGAATTGGTTCGGTGGTAAGTAATCAATTAATACCTTTCTCAAATGATCCTTTTGTGGAGGTAAGACTAGAGTGTTGTTGATCATAAGAGACCATCAGTTGAATTACCGCTAAAGAAATAGATTTTCCTTTTGAAATGGTTGTATTACATTTACCTTCGTGGGAAGATTTGATGGGCTATTTGAGCTTCTTTGACCAAAAGCCATGATGGTCCTGATAGCCATGATGCATGGCAAATGAATGCTTCGAGACAATCCACGAGATGCACAATCAGCTGATTTTTTTTCCCTCGAAATTTATTCAATTAAGAACAAGCATAAACTCAGAAAAGGCATCTTCCTTTTCGAGCGTATAACGCTTACTGTATGTATCCATAACAATTCTTGCTAATTTGGCGAGTAATAATGCAATACATAACTCCAGTATAGGAATGGAGAATTTTTACCGAAGAGACTTTGGATTCAGCACAAACAATACTAACTCTAATCTTACTATCAGTGAAAACCACTCTGGTGTAAAGGACAACTGCATAGGCCCTCTCGGATGAATTCGAAAAGCTCACGAGTATAGCTGACTCTTTGGAAGTGATTCCAAGGTGTCTAGCCATGCTGAAGTTCTCGAGAGTGCCAATGTCGTTCTGGAATTCTTCTTGTATTCTGTTTATAAATGGAGTTGTTGGTTCCTCCGAAGACAATTTCAGAATCAACAATTCCATAACTAATAGCTTAACATGAACTACTATAGGCGTGACTAAACTCAGCGGATCCGAAATGCGAACTACTTTGGAAAGGATTTATCGTTTGGTACAATCAGATTTTCCTAATTTAATGGCAAATGTTAGATTATCTATGGTTGGATTCCACTGTAACCCCAATATCTTGAGAAAATCAAAATTGAATTCTACCACCTGAGTCACTTTTGTGCTCGTTGGAATTTCTTCTGACAATTCGTTTGAATTATTAGGCCATTTTGTCAACTGAAAACCATGGAGATGTCTAATAATTCATAATAAAGTGCCTACGGTAACTCAAGATTGTCTATCCTACATCATCCATGTAGGTGTCGCGTAAGATAACCTTAAAAGCGGAGGAAAAATTTTCATAGGCTAATTGATGTAACATGCGTAATGGGAGATAAGGTAAAGATGTTAGATTAAACGCTACTTCAGTTAGCTCATAAGTTTGTCCCGCGTCTTCTTTCGAAAATCTCCACAATAATCGTAGATACGGCTGATGCTCACTACATAACGTGATCTGCCTGTACATTTGGCGAACTTCAGATGTCATGGCAAATTTGATTGAACGAAAGTTGATGAGCATAGTAAATACGTCAGCTTGTAATTTTCCTCCCGTATGAAGCACATCATTCAGAGAAATATTATGGTCTGTTTTTGCAGACGCATCGAACAAAACTCGCAACGAAGTATTAGCACTTCCTTTGGCAACACCGTGATGAGGAATGTAATAACCAGGTAATGTAAGATTGCAATCTGGTGTTATTGCCATGTGACTTTGATCAACATAATCTTGCATAACAGCGTTATAAACCGATTTATATAAAGGTGACGAAGTGAATCTCTTCTCCAGTATATGAATTACCTAATTTTGGGGGATATTCCTTGAAAGGTAAGAACGCCAAATATCGGCCATCATTTTCCCATTTGACAGTTGATGTGAGTGAATTTTCACACTCTAGTTCGTCTGAACTATGTGGTGAAACACTTGCAACTTTTTCCAGTTCCCAAAAATGTCTTAATAACTTTTCCATCAAGAGTGAAGAATCTGCACAGCAATAAGTCTGAATATTACTAGTTAAGGCTCCCGCTTTAGCTTTTCCAATAGAGATGAAGCTCAGAGTTGAAATGACGACTCGTAGATCTGGTCCGGTGAACTTGATAGAATCTAAAATATGAGGTATTAATTCCGCTCCAATCATACCGTGAATCTCTCCAGGAGAATGAAACGTATCATCAGCTAATTTCAAGTTGCTAAATTGTTTACATACCGCTGAATCGACCATACAAGTGGGTAATTCATCAGTTATTCGATCAATAACCAAGGCCTACATTTCATATTTAGCCGCGGAATTAAATTGAGATATGAATGTGACAAGAATTTGGTCACGAACTTGTTTGCAAGAAGTTCCGATACCTGAAACGGATGTGAAAGATTTATTCATGGGTAACCTTGATTGTTGACAACATTTCTCTGTGATAAAATCACATTGAGTAGCAGAATCTACTTAAAATCTTTATAATAATAAGATTCTTGACCCAGTATGAATTATATATAAAAATTCTCGGGAAATAGGTCACAATAACACTTTGTTTTAACTATTCGTCTTTACGTACGTTTCGATGTTTTTCTGATGATGGTCGTGAGACCGAAACGTACGTAAAGACGAATAGTTAAAACAAAGTGTTATTGTGACCTATTTCCCGAGAATTTTTATATATAATAAAATCTTTATTTATATATTTCACCAATAGGGGTGATAACTTAAACCCACGGTCGTACATACAGGTCTGGATTTCCTATGTGAGAAGTGAGTCCGCTAAGCGTCGACTGTCGCGTAGTACCAAAAGTCGTCACGTAGAGTATTCTCTGACAACTGTCATTCCTGAGTTGTAAACACAAGGAATACCTGCGTTTTTAGAAACAAATTACGAAACTGTGCATTGTGCCGAAATGAAAGACGGGGTACAAAAGTGTAAAGCAAGAAACTTCTGTTTTTAAAGTGCCGAAAGATGCGGAAATGCGAAAAAAGGGGATGCTTGCGATTCCTGATAGAAATCGTTCTAACGAGGTCTTTAATGTGTGCGAGCATGTATAACGAAAAAGGGGAAGTTATAGTATATATTACATTCGAAGTTTTCTTCATCGATGTTGAACAAAGACTTATTGGAAGGTGGTCCTTTCCCGATGTTCCAATAAATTGATCCACATCACTAATATTGCTGCTTTGCTACTTAGTAGTTGGGAGAGCCTGTTATGAACTGCTGTTATGTAACAGAATGGTGTGGATTAAACAATTTTAACAAATTTTGACATCATGTTTCAAACTAAGACAGTCTATATACAAAACCTTTTCAGTAGCAAACTTCAATCTACTTGACGGCGACATTTTGAAAAATTTTGAACATTTATGTAACTTATGTTAATGTTTGACCATCTTTGCACATTAAACGTTCAATAATCCTATTTTTAGAGAATCTACTATCATTTTCATTATTAGCAAGTGAATGTAGAACTTTGGGCTTATTTATGTTAACACCATACATATCTAGGTTTCACCAATATTTCTTCCCGGAATCGCAGGCATCCACTTTTTTCGCATTTCCGCATCTTCCGGCACTTTAAAAACAGAAGTTTTTTGTTTTACACTTTTGTACCCCGTTTTGCATTTAGGCACAATGCACAGTTTCATTTTTGCTGAAAACGCAGGTATTCCTTCTGTTTACAAGTCAACTGACAAATGTCAAAGAATATTCTTCATAGAGATCAAGATGATACTCTTACGTGACGCCCACTGTCGTACATATGACCGTGGTGACGCCTTTTATGTGCCTACGTGACGACTTTTGGTACTACGAGCACTTAGACGCGTAAGCGACTCACTGCTCAGATAGGAAACAGCCTCGAGTTTCCAGACCTGTTTATACGACAGTGGTTGTGACTTAATTGAAAACGAATAATCTGTAAGTGGCTCTATCAGTCAAGTCTTTTATCAAAATTAATGCGTGCTTGTCAGATAGCAATTGCGATAATTATGGTAACAATTATTTGGCCCTGCGAAGGAGATGCAGAGATGCAGAGATAAAAATGTTTTTAAGCTATTGCATATAGCTTTTATCGCTTAACGAAAAAACCTGAGACCTAAACACCTAACATGTGTCAAATTAATTAATTAATTTGAAGTTTCTAAAAGTGAGAAATGTCTATATTTTATACAAATGTTATAACACTCTAGCGCTTTAGACTCCGGGATTTTCACGTGACCTATCGAAATTAGAAGGTTCGAATTGTATAAAAACACAATTGCATGAACGCCAGACGTCCTATGTATACAGCTACGAACGAAATGATTCTGACATATGCCTCTAGGAGTTCGCTACGCGTCAGTTAGAGTTTATACGTTAGACGCGCGTAGCAGAGACCTGAGAGTACCTGTTTCTATTAAGCTATTGCATATATTGCATATATTAAGCTATTGCATATATTGCATATAGCTTTTATCGCGGGCTTTGAGCGCGGCGACCGAATCAAGAAATTCCGTAACGAAAAATAACCTAAGACCTAAGCACCTAATATGTAGTTCGGCCGAGAGTTCGCTTAACGTGTATGTATATGATACGACTGTACGAAGCTCGCACGGATCGAGACGAGTTGCTCTGATATCGGACGAATACGTAAGCAGCTGTTTGTGAGAAAGTATATACTTAGTTTGTGTATACCTAAAGTGTTTTAAATATGAATAAACAAAGTACATTTATTAATGAAGAAAGTGATGAAATAGTGAAAGAAAATGAGTGAGTAGTCTATATACATACATTTTTTCACACACTATAAGTTTTGTCTTAAAATTAGATATGTTATGTCCATGATTAGTAATTAAGCTATTGTATAGCTTTTATCGCGGGCTTTGAGCGCGGCCACCGAATCAAGAAACGTATGTATATGGTACGACTGTACGAAGCTCGCACGGATCGATACGAGCTGCTCCGAAATCGGACGAATACGTAAGCAGCTGTTTGTGAGAAAGTATATAGGTTTATAGGTATCTATCATATCTTTATAATGCCACACTCACCGCATGTGCGCCCCGTAAGTATACATGTAGGTATATATACTGTTGTAGATACTGTTCCAAAAGGTGGGGTAGCTATTTACCAAAATAATAATAATGTTACTAATATTATGACTCCGAATATTGAAATAAATATTGCACACGTTAGCGATGTTAATGTTAGGCACTCATTTGTTGGAGATATTTGTGCGTGCTTATGCAAACTTAGAAATGGCCTACACATAGTCATGGTAGCAATTTACATTTCTCCAAATCCAAAATTGGACGAGGTAGAGCATTTTATTAATCGCACTTTACTGAAGAAGGGTCGAAAATACTTGGTACAAATGGTAATAACTTTCCCCTTATCTTGGCTGGCGATTTCAACATCAACTTCGCTGATAAAAAATCAGAGCAGTTGACAACTTTTCTTTCGGAAAAATTGAATTTGAAAATGAATAATGATGCACAAGAATCCACAACAAAATATGGGACCACCATTGACGCGGTATTTTCCAGATATTTAGAGGATATCAAGTCCCAAACTTATGTTTCTTATTTCAGTTACCATAAACCTATAGTTTCAATGATAAAAATTCCTGAATAACCTACATGTATTGTGAGATAATAAAAATATTTTGAACGATATTATCTTCTCATTTATTCAATAAAAGGAAAAAAAATGTTTTCTTATCAGTCACCACGCTCAAAAAGTGTAACTTGAATTAATATCAAAGAAAGAAAAAATACTGCATAAATAAAAAATAAATAAATAATTATAATTGCATAAGTTGATAAAAAATGCTATGCAATAGCTTTACCGCGGCAGTCCCCGAGTGCCACACGTTTTTATTTTTTTCTGCAAGGAAACGAAACAAGATATCAAAATTTGTGTGGACATATAAGTCTTGATATTCATTGGCCCTACCGAAATATTCCTCAAACCAACGTTTTCAATAATGTAAAACTTCTGGTAATAGATGCAGAAGGAAGAAGGGGTGTCTCATCTCAACCCTTTTCTAGTACTATTATTACAAAAACGTTTGAACTGTGACTTGTTAGGGAATGGTCTGATCAAAAAATTTCATTTGAAACACACCCTAACATGGACAGTAGAATCCCTTATTCATTTCCCGCAACTCTTCCTGGAACATTCTGTATAACTAGTTACTTAGAGATTTCCATATCGATATGTCAGAAACTGTCAAGATCATTTGACTAAGATATTTCAACTTCATCACCCTGTATTTCACTGTTATTATTTGTATCAACAACTATTAGGTTCAATTGCAATGCTTTGAACTAATGAACATACTTACAGCCCTATGACGCATTCGTTATGAAATGACCTGTATATATCCTATAGTTATGCAAAATAAATAGCAAATCCTATTTATTATTGAATTTTGAATAATTCATTAATATAGTTAACATGGAACATATTATTTCCCTGATCTGATATGGAATTAACAACGACCAGTTACGTCACGGACTATAATAGTGGACGTGAATCGAACGTTGCTCAGGGTCCTTGCGACAATTTAGAGATTGTGCGTTCGACAGAGGGCGCCGAGCTTGTTAATTTTGTGATTGGCTAAAGTCGCGTGACTCCGTGTCCAGGAGACCATTAGTGGTCGCGGCATCTAGGATCAAACTAGGATTTACCTTTTGCTTTATTGCCTTTGTACCTTTTCATTCGTGTTCTGGTTATTTGTTTTAATTGGACTTTGTGAACTGTCCCAAATGAGATTTTATTTAACTCTTATGATAGTTATTTTCTTCCTTAATGGCAATTTTATTTCAGACGCAGTTGTAAATTATGAACTGCTTCTATAATAAGGTTTTCTTGATATACAGAGTGCGATAGGTTAATTCCAACTTTAAATGGATATTTCAGGTATACTTTAGATTGTTAAGAATGCAATTAAATTTTAACGACTTTTTTGTCTCACGATTTAACTTTTACCGAATTAACAATTCAATGTTTCTCAATGATGAATATTACTGAGTGCAAAGTCTTGTGAAGGAATAAATTTAGTAGTACTGTATGGAATTGCAGATAATTTGCCACCGTTTCTTTTTTAGGAGAATATTATTCAGAATTTCTGTATACTGATTCATTCATTTTCATTATTTAGGTATATAAATCTCATAAGGAAAAAACTCGAGTTACCGTAACCCTCATCAACCTGTCTTTCAATTCCAGGACATATATTTTGAAGGTGTATTGTGAAGTTATTTACTCTTTATGTTTGAATGACCTGCCTCAGAATGGAAAAGTTATGATCGCTGCCCAACTCCCAAAGCCTTGCTTGGCAATGAGGTACACTCAGTAGCAGGCGAGATACTCTCTCTGAGTAGGCAAGGCATCATCTCCAAAATCTTTAAAGCTCATGGAAATCTGATGAAATTTAGAGATACAGTAGGGAAAAGAGACACTCTCTTCTGTGTGAGATGCAAGGGAGACAAAGTAGAGTAGTCAATGCACTTCCTCTGTGGATGTCATGCGCTCAATCGAACCAGGTTATACTGGCTAGTGGGAGAGATTATTACGGCCGATGGCATAAAGGATCTAAGCATAAAATAAATCTTAGGATTCTGTCGAGCAGCCGGGTATCTAAATAGATCCTAAGAAAGGTATCAGGGGATAGTGTACAAGGGTTTTTGACTAGGTGCCTTGAACTCTTCAATATCCCGCTACACCATCTTGACCAATAACAAATTCTCAAATTATCGCAACCCTCGTCAACCTGCAGTCAGTTTGCTGTACTTTTTAATTCCAGGACACATTCATATTTCGAAGGTGTCAACTTAGTCACTCTTCAGGTTTGAGGATCCATCAAATGTTCACTCTGTATGAGATATTAGCAGATTTGAGCTGCCGTCAAAACATATAGAGAGTGGTAAGGGGGTTACTATTTGGGTAGGCCTAGGCCTAGGTAATGCACAAATATGCTGATTTCACACTAGATTCTACCCTTTTCTAACAGTAATTACTTCAGAATTTGAATCTTGATAGTATGTCCGGAGGCAAAAAATTCCGCATCTGGTGCAATTCCTATGATATATACTTGATGATAGAATATAAGCAGTTTCCCAAGACAGGGGCTGATAAGGAAATTGCTCCGTTAATATTTTTTCAAACTTAGCAGTTATGTTCTGTTATCTAGCTGACATCAATTATTTCTTGATCAAAATATACCCAAATATCTGATTCTTCTACATTTTTCCTTGCCCCTAATCATATCAAATTTTTCAGTCCCTTTCGAACCAAAATAACATACAATGATGAATAGTTGAATACATCAAGAGGACTGCATTGAAACAAAGATTGGATCTCATCAATGATATCACAAGATATGAATTAATCTTGTGCACGACAACGAATTTAACCAAACATTTTTTTTACATGTTATTACTGAGTTCCGTTCGGCAATACAATTGAAACAGAATCATATATCATAGGTAAGCAGCAACCAAGACTGGAATAAGTCACATCAATTTCTAGATAACGGAGAGCTCAAATAATATCCCTGTTGCTGAACTAGAAACAACTGGCATTGACCCGCTGTCGGATATAAATAGTGCCTGTCTTGCATAAGCTGGAAGTTGCTAGTCTCTGTGGTCCCTAAGCTGGAAGTTACCGGCAACAACGCTAATTAAATCTAAGCGTTTCTAATTCCGGATTCAAACGGAAAGTCACATTGAAAAGGATCTACAAAAGTTGTTAGGGAGAATTTGGATAATATTAAGGGAAAGGTACATATTTACATTTGCTATTTCTCTATTGCAAATGAGCCTGAAAATTCGGGATCATTCAAAATGATTGCTCGATGAGCTATACGTAGCTCCTCTTATGATTTTTCGGAACCATTACATTATAATTTGAATACCTTCCAGATGATGTCAGTTATTTATTAGAAGGTGGTCGAGAAAGTTAGTTTGTTTGTAGTTTCCTGTTTATATAGTGAATTGTAGTTCTGAATGATACTTATTGAACGCATTAAATAAACTTTTGTGGCAAAGCTGTGATGTAATCATCGACATACCTTTTGAAGAAAGGTGGTCCAAAATTCAACTTTCTAAAAACTTTTATTTCTAGATCTCCCATGAGTAATTAGGCTATTACTGAACTATGGGTTGTCCTATTGCAATCTAAATACTTGAGAATACCTATAAGTTATATTGGTATTTGAATATAATCAAAATGAAAACATGACCGAATTGTTGACAATAATATGAAGCACTATTGATAAGAAATAATCAGCCTTATCCACTAAAATTATTATTAAAGTTCTGAGAACCTTTCGGCTACCGAGTAGCTATCATCAGAGTAAACTAAATTATAAATCAAAATGTGCCTGTTTAAATACTGTTTGTGGATAATAATGTGAACAATGGAGATAAATCGGAATTTGATGAATTGCTTTTTCGCTTATACATTTCCATCCCTTCTAAATTAACTGAATATTTGTCTGTACTGTGTTTCAGAAGTGATAAACTTCCTTGAGGAATGATGTGACCTGTATTCATAATATGTTCGGCTACCGCTGATTTTTCATCATTATTTTTCTGTATATGAGAAAATGTCACTTAAAAAGAGTTAAAAGTTTCTTTCTTTAAAGAAAAATAATGGGGAAAAAATCAGCGGTAGCCGATTATATTTTCAATACAGGTCACACAATTTCTCAAGAAAGTTTATCACTTTTAAACACAGTGCATAGGAATATCTAGGCAATTTAGAAGGAATGGGAATGTATAAGCGAAAAAGTAATTTATTAAATTCCGATTTATCTCTAGCTGAGGGTAACCCATTGTTTACATTATTATCCCCAAATAATATTTGAACACGCACATTCTGATATAAAATTTAGTTCGCTCTGATGATGGCTACTTGGTGGCCGAAAGGTCCTCAGTACTTAAATAGTATTTTTAGTGGATAAGGGTGATTATTCCTCATCAATAGCAGGCACGTAGTCAGGAAGGGGCAGAAGGGGCAGTTGCACCCCGAAATTTTTTACCTAGCATATTGGAATGTTATGTGTGTGTTGGTATGTTTGTACTGCTGTACCACTTCTTCGAAGAACCAGTGTGAATTCGAGGGATCATACAATCTTTTATTAAAGTCACAAATTCGGAACGTTTTCCTTTAATCAATAATGATGTACATCTTATAATACCTGCCGAACAAATGAGTGACTCAAACCTAACTGCTACCTCTCGCTATTTACAACTATCTTACTAGAGAAACAAGATGTTTAAAATGTGAACGAAGAACTACCGACCGCTGACAAATCAGGGGTTTAAACCCTAATAAAGCTTTGTTCGAAGCAAGGACATCGAAATGATAAAGCAATAAACAATTCAAAAATTCAATTGTGGAAGCCGTTACTTTATGATAGTTTATCGTTTCAACGAAATAATAAATAAAACTACTTTGTTATACTATCACTGATATTTAATATAGTCGTTACTATAGTTTCAACACTAAACGTGTCATCTTCAGACGAAAACGAAGGTACGAATTTAACAAATTTAATATTATATCTACTAATATATATAGGTTAAAGAAGGAATACAAACAAATCTTATGACTATAGAAAATAGTTCTAGGAAAAATCAGGGAGGGGTGTAAGGTGATTAGGTAATTCCGTGAGGATGTTAGTGGTGCGGGTATATTTACTAACGGACTTTAAATACGAAAATCAGGTTATTAATGCATTGAAGAGATTACTGTAGCATAAATCTAGTTGATCGTTTAGGATATTATTATCATACATCTTCATTCCTTTGAAAATGTCCATTGACTCTAATATATTTAGTTTTGAAATTTTATCTTAACTATGTAAAATTTGGACATTATTCAAATCAGTGAAGGTATGGCCTGTTTCTAAAATATGATTTGCAAATGAAGAATAGGTTTTATCATATTTAAAGGAACGGAAATGTTCTTTATATCTAACTGCTATGTTACGGCAAGATCTACCTATGTAAAAACTATCACACTCTGAACAAGTTAGTTTATAAACTGGACCTAATGTTCAACTCTGATTACACCTATGTACATGTACATTTATTATAATATGGGTGTGTTTTCTGCAGCCCTCCCACCCCTTAGAAAAAAAAACTTGCTACGTGCCTGAATAGTGTTATAATATATCCACAGTGTGAACACTTTTATAGTTTATTAATAATATGAAGATCCATTTGAAAAATTCAATATGCAACAAGCAAGATGGGAACACAAGGAAATATCACAATAAATATGACATAAATAATAGGCCTCAAACCAAATTGGTGCGAAAACACAAAAATGCCAGCTGAACCTATTCTGACTATGAGGAGTTCAGAACAAACAATAGACCAGTACCTGTGAGCATGTAACCGCTAGTTCAAAATTCTTCATTTGTCAAATTTCAAGGACATTGAGATATCATTGTCAAGATGGAAAATACATAATCTGATGACTTCCGAGACGGAGAAAATACGCCCTTCTCAGAATCGAGGTTATCTGCTTTTGATATCAATTCAGGTTCGATGATCAACACTTTTGTCATATTAGTAACATCATAAGTGAAACTGGGCAAATGTGTACATTAACATGTTGAAATTGTGTGCATTTATAATATGTATATTTACTTGTACATACGTATACGTATTTCAGAAAATATACAGTAGATGGTGGTGAATAGCCTGCTTTATTGAACTAAATAATCTGGTAATATAATCATCAAATCATAACCAGTCTTGTTATAATTGGGACTATTCATGAAATCAGGGTCTAAAATTACTTTCAAAGGAACATCCTAACATCCTTGATGTTTGATATTAAAGTATAAACTATGAGAAAATTCTGTTTTCGTTCTTATTTCTCCTCGAGGAAACCGTGATATATGTTAATTGATATATAAATACTAAAGATTGATGTTATAATTTAATTTCTCAAATTTGGTAAATAGTAATAAGTCATATAGGCAAACTGAAACTACATTTCGATAACTATGGGAATGATATGCTGAAAGCAAATAAGGAACTACGTAAGTACACATTGAATAATTTTTCCTTCACTTAGTTTTATCTGAGCTAGATTCAAAACATGCGGGAGTGATACCTATAATTTAGTTTACTGTTTTATCTTTAAGTGAAATTTTCAAGATTACCTAATTCTTAATTACACAATAAATACTGAAATTTTGCATCAGATTCAGCTTAAGTTATCTCTAATATTTCATTTACTTCGACATTTTGAATATAGTAAAGTGTAAATAATCAATTGGACAATTCAACATCAAAAAGTACAACTTTGAATGAAGAGAAACATACAATGAGAAAATTCTGTTTTCATTCTTATTTATTCTCGAGAAAACTGTGATATATCTTAATTATTATATAAATACTAAAGACTGATAAGTTATAATTTAATTTTTTTAATTTGGTAAATTGCATTAAGCCATATAAGCAAACTGAAATTACATTTCGATAACTATGGGAATAATATGCTGAAAGCAAATAAGGAATTACGTAAGTACTCATTAAATAATTTCTACTTCGCTTAGTTTTTTCTGAACTAGATTCAAAACATTCGGGATTGATACCTGTATTTTAGTTTATTGTTCAGATTCAGCTCAAGTTTCCTTTAGGATTTCATTTAATTCGAAATAATGAATGTAGTAATGTGTAAATAATGGACTGGATATTTCAACATCAAAACGTACAACTTCAAATGAAGATGAACAATCTTCATAAACGATTAATTCACTTCGAAAGGAGGGTACTCGCACTTGATAACCAGTGAATGCTATTGATAAGACACTATTTTTATTCCGTCGAAGAGAACACATTTTCAAGAGATGTGAGAGAATTGAATGAGCTCCATATTATTTTGATATTTAATAGTTCAGAAAGAATGTGTTCCGAAAATATAACCTAAAATATCGTTCATGTCCGTTTCATTGGAAGGGATAACATTCCTAGACATTCGTTATGCCGAATTAATAATTAATGATGAATACACGCACAGTATCTCATAATAATTATACCGTAATGTGTTATCTCAAGATACCAATTTTATTATTCTCATCTGATGATTACTACGTTGTATCAGGTGAAATGAACATGAAATGGTATACCATCAGCAGTAAATGAGAACTTTTATTAGGTACTATTCTCTCGTTTAATAGTAGAACGCTTTCATTCTCGATAAATATTTGAAGTACGTGACCGATATACATTTTGGTATGCATAAATGCTCCATATAGAAGATACTAGAATAAAATATCCACTTAATTATCAGCATTAAATATGCTTTACAAGATTCTTAGCCTCCAAAGTGGCTCACGGACATTTCAAGAAGCAATACACGTCTATTTAGAAACGCTATGCCACCAATAGTTTGTAGGTACAAATTCAGCTTTGAACCAGTAATCGTGTGTTTGTTTGTGTTTGTGCTCAATTCCATGACTACGATAGCCCAAAATCTAGACTTCTGACTTTCATTGTAGAACACGTGACAAATGATATCGCAAACTAGTATGGTTATAGTATAATTTTTGTCTATATTCAATTTTGTCTATATTTCCTTCATAGAAGGACCAGTTCCCATTTTCAGATTTTCATTGAATTGTTGAGATCTCTAAGAAGAAAACAATAAATTCATTTTTCATCTTTCTATGTGGAAATTATTATGGTTGACAGCTGCTTCAATAGTTCATCCAATGATAACATCATGATTTCATAGGCTCTTCACTTAATCGACCATAGCAAATGAAATAATGATATGTGATAATCCGAAAATTATTATACAAATTCTATATGAAATGATTCACTACAAATCGGAATGAATAAGTGTAATTCATATTCAAATAAGAATTGTATTAGGCAAATGTGCCGAGCCGGAGTCCAATATTCGAACACGGCACCGTCTAGTACATGACAATGAATAGTTTCTTCATCTTGGAAACGGAATTTTGCGAAAAGGCAAAACACTGGTCAATGAACTGGTTGCAACTATGCGATATATGCACAGGCTCTCTCTCTTTCTCTCTCTCTCTCTCTCTCTCTCTCTCTCTCTCTCTCTCTCTCTCTCTCTCTCTGTTTCCTCTGAGTGAAGTCAGTTCCCGCCTCAGGAATAAAAACGACTTTGCCGACCTCCAAAGCCTTGGTATAAAGCCAGAGGCGATACAAAATCGGAACATCCGGAGCACCGTGATGGTGATAAGTTCCAAGGCTTCTTGTGGGAGAGCCGGGAAGATCTCATCCTCGCCCAGTGACGTGTAGGGCGCAAAGCTCGAGATTGCTCAGCGCATTTCATAGCTTAGCTTACCACGTTCGAGGCCATCCTGTAATCGATCGCTCTGACGTTGACACGGAAGTCCTCGAGTGGTGTAACTATGACGTTGTCATCAGACTTGGAGGAATGCACCGACATAAGATGTCGTAGAGTTTCGTCCCGTTCAGTAGAATCACTGATCCTATGCCAATCGAGGAATCCTTGGAGAGAGCCTCGCTGCTGACACAGTAGGTACCCCACGAATCAATCTCTTCTGGAACTTCTCACAGTTTTCTTATAGTTCCTTTGAGGCAACCTGAAAGGTCTCTCGGTCTGAAAGGTCTCTTCGCATTGTTGAAGGATCGAAGAATGAGCTGGAATAACTCCTGTTAATCCTCCAATAGGGGGTATTATTTCCGCCTTTCCTTCGTTTAAGAGGGCAGCATACTTCAAAGGCAGAGGTCAGGGACATACTTATTCCACTCTATTGACGACATCCCGCTGAGTGGAGATGAGGAACTCAAGTACTGGCACGTCTCTCGAATTGACGTTCGAACTTGGTCACATCGTGTAGGGAGAGTTTGCGTCGCATTCCAGAAAGAGTGGAACTCCCTGCCCTTCACAACGTCTAACCAATTTGACCACTTCCGCAGTTGGTGGGTTATTGGAGCCATAGGGAAAGTATGCAGAGCAAACTACCACCGCCGGCGCCGTTCGAACCCCTTCCGCGACGTGCCATATCCTAACCAGAACCCTGTGTGACATGCATCGGGAAAGCATCGACAATCTATGTAAAGTTGCACGCTTTTGGCACCTCATCAGAGGTACAGTGGTGTAGCGTGCTTCCTATTTGGAGTAGGTCTTTTACACGGCCGTGGTTAACCCACGGCTTTTGTATGAAGCCTACATTTATTTTGAACTCAGAAAGTTCTATCATCAGCAGCGCAGTTGAAGACTTGCCGTTGTGAAGTTTACCGTGCAAAAAGTTCATTTTGCCGCCATTTTTGCGTTAATCCCGGCTTGGTACAGAAGGAAAAATGCCCCAAACCTGGGCACGTAGATTAGGAAGAGTCGAGGGGCCGGACGGTCCCATGAAAGACCTTAATAATGTCCTGTAGTTTCAAATGGCCGATTCAATGTTTTCTCTCTTTGCACGTGCATTCATAACGATTGTCAGAACTTACTTTCATAATTATCAAATCTTATGCTATTTTTCTCATTAATTATAAAGATGTAAACGAATTCTTCACTATCATTTTGATAATGATTACATTTGTATCTTATTATGTACATGGCGTCTTTAATTTCATGCCTTACACAACCTCTTTTAATATTAATAATAAACATTTTATTGACCGCTATACAGGGATTTAATTGGTGACTTCTATGATGCGGCCAGAATAAAATAGAATGGTAATCCCGTCCTGCCACTTCCAACCATAAATTTTTTATTTTCAAAACGGAATGTTTCTTGTTAATGCCCGGTCTATATGAAATCATTCCGTTCCAATTGGAATCAGTTATGTATATTATGATTTATTCAACGTGTTACTGATAAATATGATTTATTAGATATTATGTTGTAATATGTCTGTTCTAATGAGAATCATTTTAAACAGCAAATTATGGCGCAACTGGAATATGATATTACTAATGAATTGGTACGTTTATTTATTGAAGGCACATCTATTATTCAAATAACTATTCATTTCCCTGTGAGCCAAAAAAAGAGATGGACTAAAATTGATGGTAGAATTGACACTATTGTAATCATGATAGGCACGCAAGATAACAATATCAATATACCGTTGATGGGAGGAATTTGTACACCATGAAATATTTGGTTCAAGTCAATGTGAACTATACACAATGTTGAAACCAGGTATATACGGGTGAGTTTATTTCCGAATTAACATCGAATAGGGAAAAAGCTTTGATGAATTGATCACGTGACTTCTCTTTTGTTAGCAAACTTGCTTTCGACACTTCTACCTATCAAGTATATATGATTGTGAAAACCAAAATATATCGGAAAATAAAATTAGAAGTGAAAAAAGATATTATTCCGAAGTGTACTGAAAAGAAATAAAAAATAATGATTTCCTACCCCATACACGAATTTAGAATAGAATCTGACCATAATCACAAAACTCGTTTGTCATGTTAGTCTCTATATTGAATTTTCAAATCTAAGGAAGTTTGAGATGAGCTTACACTACGTAAACGCCGAAAATATACGTAATAAACGAATAACCGAATAACACTAGGAACAAAATGGAAGTAAGGGGTCAAATTTGGCCAGTTATTTTCTGATAAAGAACCAGAGTTGTTCAGTTCGAGTGAAGATTATTTTTGATAATAAAAATGACTCACTTAGGAGTCAGTCATTAGTAGAGGTGTTTTAACAAAAATCAATGTTGAATTGGAATCTTTTCCACGAAAGAATGAAAAATAGTACGATTATATTAGAAATTTAGTGAAAGCATTCTATATTTCAATTTATCAGGCACAGCTTCATCTCCATTTCGATATCGACAGTATAGGTACTTGCGAATATATCATCCAAAACGTTAAATGATTATTGAGTTTCAGTTCCGGAAAAATATGAAGCAGGAGAATTAATTTATAGGTTCAATTTGCGTGGAATATGTCGTATATCATTACACTGATTCAGAGATGTATCCTATTGTTTGACCCTTCTGGTGTAATTTCCTGTTGTATACAACCCTTTGATTCTGCATGAAATAATTCTGTACAGTTGTCGGGATTGAAATGCTTCCATATTTTATTCGATATCGCTTATTGAATGGCTTTTGGCAGTTTCAATCTCAATGCTTTTCGAAATCATCGAGCCGCTGTTAGTTTGGAATTAAATTCTGAACTCCTAATACGAGGCGAATAATTTTTCCTACTTTCTATTAGCAGGGTAGTTAATATCCCTCCTGGAGCGCTATATTTCAGAGAGTCAACATGTTCTTCTGTTATTCTCACTTGAATAATTATTATAAAGAAACCTAACATACAATCCAGAAATACCTGAATATTTCTCGAACCGAATCTAATGAACTCTTATTCCCTATCACAGTTTGTCACTCATCATACATTAATTAAGATTAAACCTCCATGATAGAGTCCGCCACAGCCCAGAAAGGCGTTCCCCAGAAGCTGGGAAACATGAGGAAACATTTTTCTTCTTGCGTTTTACAGTGAGAATATAAGTCCCAAGGTTACCATTTTCATGTTGGTTGGGGTATGTAAGAACCCTGAGAATGATCTCACCCTCTGTATCATATCACATCATAATTTTTTAGACTATTGTAATCGATAGATAGATAATTTGATTCAATAGGGACATAGTGATTACAAAATTGAAAAATGATTCGACAAAAATTGTAAAAGACATTCTCATTTCAAGATATTCATATATAATACCACAAGAGCTTCAAAATTATCGGGTATTTCCCGATAGGTTCGTTGCAAATAAATGAAGGAGTCAAGTTTTTCAGGTTAAAAAATCACGAGCGCGAAGCGCGAGTGATTTTTCCTGAAAAACTTGACGACTTTATTTGTTTGCAGGGAACCTTGAGGGAAATGCCAGATAATTTTGAAGCTCGTGTGGTATTCGGAGGATTATTTTTCCGTCCCAAATGAACATTTCCTTTGACTTTTTTATCGATGGTGGACAGAATTCAACCTGTCAGTTTGAAGTGTGGTTAATTTGACTGGCCGTCCCAAATGAACATTTCCTTTGACTTTTTTATCGATGGTGGACAGAATTCAACCTGTCAGTTTGAAGTGTGGTTAATTTGACTGGATCATGTTTTGTTTTTTATATATATCAACTACCAGAGAAAATATTCAAAAAATATTCAGTATAATTCCATGTAGGTTGTACCACGTGACGTCGAATGGTGCAATTCTATTGGTCGATATTTGGGACGGAAAAATAATCACATACATTTTTAATGTCACACAGAAGCTTACAAATTAAGGAATTCAGTTAGTGTCTTTTATCTTAGAACTGGAGAATTGGTCAGACAGAGAAAACATGCATATGATTCATTTGATGATGAATCAGGTTTGGGCCTATTTGCATAATCAAATCAAATTCCCCACTACAGTAGGTATCATCATGTTTTTCTACGGATTAAATAATATTTAGATTGTATTCCACTCTCAGAAATCAATTTCTAAGTAAACATTAGTATGAATCTTGGAACAATTATTCTTATACTAATCAAAAATGTACTCTTGAGGGAGAAGGAGAATCCGAGTCAGTGTTGCAATAATCAGAATAAGACAAAGAGGAAAATATCAATTTAGGTATACCCATGGGATAAAAAAAATAGGAGAAGGGTATTATCAATGAGGAAGTTTGAGTGAGTATCTAATGGAGATCTGCCGTGAAGTCCCCAGAGCTCTGGCACAACAGACCAAAACCTCTTTAATGTAGGCCCCAAGACAATATGACATCAAAGGGATCGGAAAGGCCGATGAACTACCCAGATTAGGTTTACCAGCCTTATATATATACCCAGAACTTGTACTCGGTGGTACAAAATCCACTATCCGAGGATGAATAAGGGATAATAACAACAGTGCTGGAATGGAGCTTCTCGCATGAACCACGGGAGAACAATCAACACAGAACCGTCGTACGAGGGCAAGGTGAAAAGTTCCAGGAAAATGAAACGAGATGTGATTCATTTGGACAAAACTTATTTTATTTCTCCTTGTAGCCCGAAATACTTCATCCAACGTTTTTCAAATTTTTCGATCCTTTCCAGATAATACGATTTCGGCAATCCTCCAAAACAGGCGTTTCTTCCAACGAAGACGTCATCGTTGGACAGAAATCTCTCCTTCGAGTCATTTCTTCAAGTTTGGAAATGGATATAATCACATAGTTGGCCACCTGGAGAATACGGTGGATCACAAACAAATTCGTAGCGCAATTCGTGCAATTTTTTCACTGCGGTTGCGCACCTGTGCTCCGGTGCGTTCTTCTGGTGGAAGAGCAGTTTTTCTTTGTCAAGTGCGGCCATTCTCGCTACAAATCGGCGTCGAATTGATCCGACAGTTCTGCATAATATACGCTGGTGAGCGGTTTGCATTTTTTGAAGTAATCGATATGGACGATACCGTGTGCATCCCAAAAAACTGTCGTCATGACTTTGTTGGCCGATAACCCTGCTTTGGCCTCTTTCGGCTTCGATTCGCCAAGACAAGTCTACTGTTTTGACTGTTATTTAGTCTCTGTTCTGTTGTGATGAATCCATGTTTCGTCCACCTTTACGAAACGGCGCAAAAAGCCTTTTATATCGCACTTGAACATCGCCAAACACTCCTTTGAAGTTGACACGGTCGCGCTTGATGTCAACAGAGAGCAAATGCGTCACTCATTTGCTTTCTCATTTTCTCTTTTCAGTGAGTTTACACCTTGCTCTCGTATAACAGAACTGAACAACTACTCAACATTAGAACGAACGGTAATATGCTTCTCCAATGGTTACATTCTAAGGGAAGATACCTGCACAAAATAGGGCAGTATAATGGAGATCTTTCCTGGCAATAGAACTGAAATTGCCTAAGAATACTGTCAGAATGCGAAGTATCAGATCGTAAAAGACAATCAATATTTGGGCAGCTTCGGCTGTCTCCTAAAAAGTACAACAGCCAACCGGGGTAGAACCTACAGAGGAATAGAGTTACGGTGATACGGAGGTGTTGGGAAGGACCAGCATTCACTGCTGAAAAAACGAAAAAAGTATTAAAGCATAAGCAATTTATGAAATTTTGTTATAGAAATTACGGAATAAGCAACATCAATACCTATTCTAGATATTTCTAGTTGAATATTCATGTAATATGTTCTATATTTCCGTAAGCACAATGCAAAACTTGATATTAGCCTAAATAGCAATATTGAGAAAGTAGGACATGACCTTTTCATTATGATTGACGAGCACTGTCGTTCTATGCATACTATTTGTACCTATTTCACTTCTATTCTATGTTATTAATAAGAATCAAGTTATAGACGAACTGCTGCAGTCGTGTTAGTTGTGAGTTATTTTCCCTGTTCCCATAGTTCAGTAATTCTTCGAACTTGTCTCTACATTCAGTGCAAATTAGAATTTTTGACAAAATCCAGCCCTCTATGGGATCAGACTCAAACTCATATTCATGTCCAAGGCATGGCAACATTTTATTTCGTCAGAATTAGGATTGATTCCGCATGAAAAAAATTGCGATAAGTAACTAGAAGCCTACGTGCAGGCAACGCGTAATAGTCCTCATGAAATATTTTCGTAATATGACAGCTTAGCTGAGATACCTAGACATATATGTTGACCATGGACCTGATGTGAACTGAATGATGATTGCGGAAACTATGTAGAAGTTTTTGGAGGCATTTATTTAGTTTTTCTTTGTCGGCGTTTATAGGGAATATCCAGGTATAAAATGAGGGGCCACGGGAGTCACCGGCAGTCACTTAATACTGTTATACGATGATGTAATTTGTCTCATAATCTCAAAACTAGCTCCGCGATAACCTGAGAGATATTCAAGCAAATTTTCATCTAGTAACTTAACAATAATTTCACTTATTTCTATGAAAATAATCAGCTTTGGCTGAAAGGATGATATCATCAGCTGTTATACCTTAATATGAGCAACATACACGCAGTCTCGAACATTCGCAAATTTGTAGGGAAATTAGTATTAAGAGAAACAAAATATCATTCTTACAGGGTGTTCGGAAATTCAGGAAACCTCCTCGTTCACCCGCCCACAACCTCTCTGATTTTTTCCCTGAGGTAATTTGAAATCGATGGTCTACTCGATTCCAGTTGAAAACGGCAACAAACAAAGTGTAATAGAGCAATGTGAGATAGTTCGAAATGAAGAAGACTTATTTGAACATCCATGAAGAATTATTAATGACGGACATTTCCAGTACATGTTGAATTATTATTTTGGAAGATCTTGGTTTCCGAAGGGATCCCGCGTCGCGATAGCTCGACTCAATGCCGACGTTTCGACAACCATTACAGGTGGCATCTTCAGGGCAGGATTGAGGTTTGAACTGAAAATGGTTTCACTCGTTCCTGTAGCCGTTTTTATTGTTTGTAGGAAAAATCCTTCGCGCTACACAGTTCACTGCCTTTATTTCGGTGATTAAATTCATTTCGGCACCTGACCCTGCCGTTGTGTGACCATGTGCGGAGTGGAGTTTTCGAGGATGGGTTTCCAAATGTTGGGGAGCTGTCACGGTTCAGATTATTTGGATGCTTCAGGATTTCTATAGCTTCAAGGATTTTTCGCAGATAGATGTTCGGGGCTCGGGCTAGGATTTTAGTATTTTCGAAAAGGATTTGATGATTAGTGTCAAACTTGTGTTCCGCAAGTGCGGATATACCGGTATCCCGAAGCCTTGTACAGCGCTCATGTTCTTTCAAACGAGTAGCTACTGTACGACCTGTTTCACCAATGTAGACCTTACCGCAAGAACAGGGCATGCTATAAATACCTTCTGAGGGAAAATGAGGAAGAGGATCTTTGATAGGCTTGTAAAACTGAGATAATTTTGGAAGTGTGGAAAACCGGGTAGAAATCCTATTATGTTTTCAAGGATTTTGGAAATTTGATTTGTTATATTTTCAATATATGAGAGATAGGCAGTGGATAAAACAGGCGGGGGGGGGGGGGGGGTGTGGCTCAGGTCGATTTGAAACTTAAGGCAAAGTGTATTTCTTCATGGCTTTTTGAATGTTGTAATGTAATCTTTCATCTGCCTTGTAATCGAACAATTTCTCCAGTAGAACCAGTTCCAGTTCAAGCCTCAAGCGTGCCCTGAAAATGCCACCTGGAGTGGTTGGCGAAACGGCGGCATTGAGTCGAGCTATTGTGACGCAGATTCCATCTGGAGGACAAGATTTTTCAATATTAGCTATCCGCGGAAGTCTATTATTCAAGATAATTATTATTTGTTAGTTTTTGTGATTCGAAAATTATTCGTTAATTTTTGTTATTTAAAAATTATTTGTTAATTTTTTTCATTCAATAAAAATTATTTGTTAATTTCTGTTATGTGATGATTATTTTATGATCCGTTTGTTGATTAATAAAGCGTCATAGCTCTTCAGTGAAGCATTCCCGAACATAAAATATGTTGATACGGAATTGTAAAATCACCTCCTGAAATTTGTTATGTGAATTTCCAGACACCGTGATGCTTATTTTGCATTGAAAGGGCATTCAATCAGGATGGTATCTGTGATATTCGAAGTACCAATCGAACTTTCGCATCAACATTATGGGTCAATCGTTTGTAGATAATATTTTATAGTACGATTTTCCAAACGATACTCCTGAAAATGGGTTACTACTAGTTTAACTATTACAATATTTATATTTATGGCTGACTGCATTGATTAGTATTGTATGAAAATAATAGGATGACAACAAAACAAAAAGGTTCCGCGTATTTTTTCTAGGATAACATAGGTACATTTTAGACTAACTTCATATACCTTCAAAATTATTTCTAATGATATACTACATCTTAACTTAGAAGTTCTATGTACAGATATCCTTGACATCAAGTAAGCATATTTCACTGTCTCGTTGCTCTGTGACTTATTTCAGTATGACGTTGAATCAGAATATTTTTAATTATATATTATTCTGAGATAAATTTATAATGGCTAAAAAATGCAGTTGTAGTGTAGAAATTATTATGGTCCGTCATGGTGAATCTGAATGGAATTTGCAAAATCTGTTTTGTGGCTGGTATGATGCTGAACTGAGTGATTTAGGTAAAGAGGAAGCCCGAACTGCTGGAGAAGCATTGAAGAAGGGTGGTTACAAATTCGATATTGCTTACTCATCCATACTAAGAAGAGCAAATCACACTCTTGAACTGATACTGGAAGCATCTGAGCAAACTGATGTTCCGGTTGTCAAAACTTGGAGATTAAACGAACGACATTATGGCGCGTTGACAGGACTCAATAAAATTGAAACTGTGGAAAAATATGGAGAAGAGCAGGTAACCATCTGGCGACGAAGCTTTGATACACCTCCTCCACCTATGGAGGTAGATCACCCATATTACGAATCCATTAGTACAAATCCAGCTTTCTTAGAAAATGGACCTACTCTGGACGAGTGGCCTAGCAGTGAATCATTGAAACTAACTATTGAGCGAACATTGCCGTTTTGGAATGAGTTCATTGTACCTAAACTGAAAGCGAAAACTCGCATTCTTATTGTTGCACATGGGAACAGTTTACGGGGAATTGTGAAACATCTAGACAATATCAGTGATGAGGATATTGCTGGAGTTAATCTGCCAACTGGTATTCCGTTTCTATATGGTTTGGATCCAAATATGAAGCCATTGGAGAGCATGAAATATTTGGGCGATCCAGAGGTAGTTCAGGCTGCTATTGAAAAAGTTGCTGGTCAAACAAAAAAGAAATAATGTTATGTATTTTATTTTATTTTACTGAACATATCCTTTTCAAACTTGTACTATTGTGTGAGAAATAAAATTTATTCATGTTATGTGACTCACAAGATTGAACTGAATGATGAAGCTCTAATTCGGAATATAAAATTACGTAATACTGTCAACCATGAAGCACGGACCTGTGATACGACTCCTTCCGTAAATCAACGAGTCGTATCATTAGATTGGTTGTGATCGCGGAGCTATTGTCCGTAGGCTACGCCCGCAGGAACAGCTAATACCCGTAATTAAGTTGTACCTTCACATGCATCTGAGTTTCTGAAGGGCACATTAGAGGAAGAGGTTCGAAAAACTGCGAAATGAACGTTGGACCTAGTCTTGAGTTGGGATGTATGTTCTCTTGTATTCATTAATTTATTATTATTTATTTATTTGAGTTATTTGAGTTTTGCTTACATAACGCTATATCAGAGAGTGTCACTCGGCGACTGCCGACTCGTCAACATGGTTTCGTCAGGGGCAGATCGACTGTGACCAACTTGACTGTTTTTCATCAGTTCGTAGCAGAGTGTCTGGATGTTGGTACTCAGGTTGATGTCGTCTTCACCGATTTTAGCAAAGCTTTCGATCGTTTGAATCATAGCATCCTCCTCTCTAGATTAGCTGATTTTGGTGTGTCGATCCGGCTGGTGGGACTGTTTGAGAGTTACTTGACCGGGCGAAGTCACTATGTGGAGATTCCAGGTTTCAGATCTGATGCTTTCAGCATTCCGAGCGGTGTTCCACAGGGCTCAGTCCTTGGCCCACTGCTATTCAATATCTTCATCAATGATGTTGCCTCCATTTTTACTGTCATGTATCTACTATGCTACACAAGAAGCAAGACTCCTATAATTTATGATTATTGTATTTTTGATTCAGTTCTTCCACGATGTGAAAATATTCGAGATCTGGGTGTCTACTTCACCTCTAGTCTTTCTTTCGACACTCATGTTGATTCAGTTGCGTCCGCAGCATCCAGGCTCATGGGTTTCATTATCAGAAACTCGCGAGATTCCGTCAATATTGAAACACTACTGCTGCTTTACAATTCATTTATAAGATCTCGCCTTGAATACGCTTCAGTCTTGTGGTCTCCTACCCAACAGATTCATAACCACCTGCTAGAGGGTATTCGGCGAAAATTCTTAAAGTATCTCAGCTTTCGCATAGATAACGTTTATCCTCAGAGAGGTTTCCCTCAATCGGAAATACTTGCTCGATTCGGGGTTTCTAGTCTTGTCGGGCGCAAGCGGACTAGCTCGATAGTGTTTCTATTTAAACTCGTTAACAATACCGTTGATTGTCTCGACCTGCTTGAGCAGTTGAATTTCGAAGTGCCTAGATTAGGAGCGCGACATCCGAATACTTTTTATCTGAACACGCCTCGCACACGTATGCTGAATACATCGCCTATCTATGAGATGTGCAACAATTATAAAATGTTTCAAGGTAGTCTAGATACATTCAATACATCCGTTGCACATATAAAAGCTATTACTGGGAACATACCTGATGTAGAGCAATAATTTAAAACATTGTTCAATAATACATCCTGCGTGCTCTTCTTGCAGAACAGCCTCGTATTGATATCAGTATTGATATGAATTATTATTGTTTTTGTTATATTATATTTGTGAATTTCAATCAAATTGTAGCTTTTCCCATCCTCAATTGGCCTGTGGCTGTTGGGAGGTGTAACTAAATAAATGAATAAATAAATAAATAAAATGATTAATACATTTGCCGCACCTAATTTTCTGACGAACTATTGCGTTCAGCCTGATTCAGGCTGGATTTGTTCTATATAGTATATGAATTCATTCAATGTGATCAAAGGCTTATTTCTATAATTAGAATGAACTTTTAAACAACATTTGTGATATCAATGAAGTTAATATAGAGCTAGAAATAAAACGAACATTTCTCAGTGTATAATTGTATTTTCACATAAAAAAGACCCAAACATGATAATTGATATTCACATTTGCTATATTCTTGTATGTTTGTGAAAATTATATTTTGAGTTCAAGAGAACAACTAGTTATGCCCACGGTCGTATACACAGGTCTGGAAACTCGAGGCTGTTTCCTTTTGTGAGAAGTGAGTCCGCTAAGCGTCAACTGTCGCGTAGTACGAAACGGGTGGCGCATAAGTCGAGGGATGTTCAATACTTGAATTTTGGGGCTTGAAATTTGAACGATATGGCGCAATCCTGACAACATACTTCGATCCATGCGCTAGCTGGTGGCCGAGCGAGGAACCACGAGTTTAGCGACATGTAAGAGACTCATGTCAAACAATAGAGTTCCCAGACCTGTGTTCACGACCGTGGTTATGTCTAATTACATGATTAATGAGTCTGATACCTAGTTTAAATAATTGGGAATAGCTTACCAAATATGTAATTTCATAACGGGATAGATGAAATTTGGGTTAAAAAGATTTTCTACTGAAAATAGCGAATGTCACACAGTTCAGTTTACTCTGTGGCATTGAACTATACTCCATTCAATATAGATTTTGGTTCTAGAGTATCATGAAACAAGGTTACAATGGAGTCAATAATTCTGAAAGTTCATGTGACGGCAGCTGTCAGTATAAAACGACGTTATATGATAGTCTTAATGATTTCAAAAGTTGATCAGGTTAATTATACTGACAGCAGGTGTCAGTATAAGACATATAGTTGTAAAATACATATTGTCAACACTAGTCCAGTCAAAAGTGTTGAAAAATAGGAGTTATTGAAAAAAATTTGTAGACAGGATGAAAATGCAATAGTTATATATGTATCAAGGGAATTATAAGGGCCTTAATTACCGATAGCAATTACGGTTGATTATGAGAGTTTCGTTGTTGATAAGCTGTTGCTATGTTACTTGTTTACAAGCAAAGCTTTATTATCAAGCTGTGTTTGCGTTAAAAACGTGTTTTCTACCCCAAATATAATGAAGGATATTTTGAAAAATGCTGAAAAAGCATTTAATATTAGCATTTCTTATTTTATTAGCTGTATCTAAGTCAGTTCAAATATATTTTCTGTTCATACAATCAAAAATTTCACACAAAAGTGTCCGAAAAGAGAGAATTGTTCCTAATAAAAGTGAGAAAATTTGGTGATGGATTGATCACATCTCTCCAAATGTCATATCCGAATGAAAACACGTACAGGATGATACAACCTGAATGTCCCTCTTACAACGTGGTTACTCCTCAATAGCTTGAAAAATTCAAAGAAACATTTGAAATCATTTTCAGTCATCAATAATATGTTATATCAGAATATAGAGGGTGCCCAAAAGTAATTTATTTTTCCAAATGGAACACCTTGTAGTGTACTCGTAATGCGCAATCCTCATTGTTGTTTCTGATTTCAAGTATTAGGTTCAATATATCCATAGTCTTGATGATATTACGAGGAATTTTCGCAGTTATACTTAAACAAACCGAAAAATCAAACTAGGCTTTGAAAACGATGAAACGTCAATCTCCAATTAGACTGATTAGATTTCGTTGCACAATAGCTGTCATCGCAGCAAAAAAATTATCATTAGCTAGAAAAAACGACCTATTATAGTGAAAATGTTAAATAAGATAATACTGATTGCAAGGCAGCAGCTTAACACACAGGAATTTGATCACCCCGAAATTTATGTTGGGATGTGAATAATCACGCAATTTGAACCATATGGACAACACTAAAAGTGACCTAGTATATATGAGATCTTGAATAGACAAATCTACCCCCTCCCCCTCTTCTCACTACATAGTGAATGAAGTTTAGTTTCAAAGTTGAAGCATTCTAAATATATGGACTGGTATAGTTAATAACAGGGTTATATGGAGATTTTTTGAACGTCTACGATATTGTTTGAACAGAATTTTCATCCGTGAATGGGTGGGTAGAAAGGTACTAAAATATGGCCGCCTAGAATTCCCGATCTCACACCACTCGATTCTTGGAGATGAAATGATAAAATCAGCAAGAGAATAGTCTGCAAATATCGATGAATTGAGGGTGAAAATTGTTGGAATTAATAATAAGCTATACAAGCAATATCTTGGTAAATCTACCCCAAAACTTCTATGAGAGAATTATAATATTGTGTCTTGATATTGATTTCTTTCCCGTAGAACAATTGCTATGATCCGTTGTCACTATTCTTCATTAAATCATTAGTTTCAGTTATGAATAATGTATCATTTTCATTTTCGTTGTGTAACGAGTCATCGTTTTCAATGTTTATAATAATTATCACAGTTCAGACTATGACAGATCGCGCATAACTCACTAACAAGGCAGGAAACTTTTACATGACAGACAAACACCTGATTCATTGACAGTCAATAAGGCCCGTGACCAACCACTACATAACATACATATCCCGGTCAATTCAAATAAGCGTTCACGAGATATAAAGTATAATCTTACATTTCCCTACACCTTCAGTTGTTTCTACTCATTTAAAATATGCGTTGAGCCGTAACAAAATATGAATTAAGCTAGTAAAGTATGATGGAGGCTAAACCTATTTTCTCATGGCCTCATTGATGTTTCTAGTCAAATTCATACAATAATACCAATGAAGGCGGATCGATCGTCTGAGCGTCATGAAGGGAATTTTCAACTTATTGTTCCACTGTATCACTATATCTTACCTGAATCAGAGAAGTTGCTTAGGTGGACCATTCAGATAAAAACAATCAAGGATACAATGCGGCTGGGATAGATTCGATTATCGGAACACTAGATCCTCAATGTTAGTCATCAAGAACGTTGTTCTTCCACCTCAACATCCAGAAGACTAGTGCAAATCACCGCTTGCAATAAAAAGCAACATTTCCAAATTAAACAAATTTTTAAAGACCTATATATCGAGAGATTTGAATTCGGCCAGCATAAGATGAATGGTTCAAAATGAAAACGAAACCAAAAAGCGTCAAGAAAAGCGTTATAAATTAGATTTATAACCTATACTACGAGTCTGGTATATAGCAATCGACATCCGAATTTTCCTGCGGAGCATAGATTGAGCTTATTACTCTGGTGTTAAAAGGTTCGGGAGATTCCCCTGAACCAGAAGATAACAAGGAAAAAGTACGATATCTAGTTTTTCCTTTTATACTCAACAATTTATAGTCAATTATCTGTTTTTATTTGACAAATGATTAACAAATGAGCAATATATGAGAAAACTGACTGGAAATTGTTACCCGGGGGGTTTTTGATGTCGCTGATCACGAATAGGATGTTCAAAAACGTTCCTCATGCACATGTGGGCAGTACGGTCTGAATGTTACCTCTTCCCTAGGAACTCAGAAATTTGCTTCCAAATTGAACCAAAATGGTCACTCATGGGTTTCCGAAATCATCGATTACGAATATGATGTGTAAAACTCCTTCCATGCACCTGGTGAGCAGAAAGCTTTGGATGTTACCTCTCTTCGCGGAAATCTTGGAAATTTTCGCAGAAATAGAATGAGAATCATAACTCAGGCGTTTGAGGATAGCTGATTACGAATATCATGTTTAAAAACTTTCTCATGCACCTGGAGGAGGAACCTGGATGTTGCTCCTCCTCCAAAGGATTCCCGGAAATGTATCTTTAAATTGAAGCAAAATCGTTACTTGGGGGTTCTCGAAGTCGCTGATTACGAATATCATAATGTTTAAGAATTCCCTGCGTGCACCTGGAGGTAGTACCTCTCTCCCGAGAAATTCTTAGAAATTCGCTTTTAAATTGTATGAAAATCGCTGCTCGGTGGTTCTTGATGTCACAGATTCCGAACGTCATGTTTAAAAACTTCTTTCATGCACCTGGATGCAGTACGCTCTGGATGTCACCTCACCTCTAGGGTATTCATAGGTATTTGTGATATAGTAACAATTTTTATTTCATAAGAACATATATTTCCAAAAATTCCACAGAGGAGAGCTAAGATTCGGAGTGTACTGCTCCCCAGGTGCATGGGGAAGTTTTTGAATATGATATTCGTAATCAACAGCCTCGAGAACCCCTGCGTAACGATCTTCATTCCATTAGTATGCAAATTCCCAAAAATCCCATGGGGAGAGGTAACATTCAGGGTTTTCCCCAAAGTGCATGAAGGCAGTTTTTAAACATGATATTCGTAATCAGCGACTTCGAGAACTCATGAATAACCATTTTCACTCCATTCTAGTGCAAGTTTCCAAAAATTCCTCAAAGGAGGAGTAACATTCATGGCGTTATGCCCCAGGTGCATGGAGGAAGTTTTTAAACATTCATAATCAGCGACCTCGAAAACTCTGAGTGATCGTTTAACTTTCATTTTGAATGAAATTTCTGAGTTCTTGGAGAAGATGTACCACCCAGGACGTACTATTTCCCAGATGCTTAAAAGACATTTTTGGAACATCATATTTTTTTGAATTAGTTTTCTAAACCATTTGGTCATAGATTGTTAAATAAAAAAGGAAAAACAACACATCAAACTTTTGGTGTTCGGGACTTTTCTGAAAATTTTGACAACGAATTCTACTCAATCTTTGCTCCGCAGCAAAATTCGTTCATTTTTATGAAGTTTGAGCTATTTTTATAGGACTAACGTGAATTATCTCGAAATCAGACCAGTCGACAGATTGAGCATGTATGATGAACATTGTATATTCGTATACGTGGAAAATGTAACGTAATCTGTGATCAGCACTCTAATTAGATTCGCTTTGTCAGTCTGTCACATAAAAAGTGCCTGTAATAACGTTGTTCATATACACCCAGATGATAGACTTTGTTAATATATTCAGGTTAAAAACGCATTCTCAACGTTGACATACACGCGGTTAAAGTACGGTCACAACGGGTTGTCTATTGTCGGTGAAATGTTAACCGAGCTATATATTTGATTGAATTGATGTGATGTGTAGTCTGTAACATCGTAAAGGCTAAACAATAGCGAACTCATCAGTATGCACGTCACAAAGATCCTACAATAATGGTAATGTTAGTTAATACCGACGGGACAAACCGGTCCCTAATCCGCTCGTGGTTCTGATATTAACGCAGTGTAATATTAAACAGCAATATGAGAGAATCAATCGGAGAAGCCCTATAAACTTCCGGTATATAAGGTCCTTCAGCCTACACATGTCTATTACATTATGTATACCTATCTCCGTAAGGGTAGTGTAGACGATGAACAGTAATGCTGAGCTGGATAAATTATCTAAAGGGTATAAGAGCTTTCCTAGTAATTATTTTGTTTGTTGATCAATATTAGGATTCAAATAATGTAACTTGTGGTACAGCAAAAACCACCTTGTAATACTCTCACCCTATAATCGGGTTGTTTATTATTCTAAACTAAACGTCACGTTCAAATTTTACTAGCTTGATTTCATTATGTATATTGTTATGAAATACATTCATTCATAGAAAGTTCCAGAATAATCTGATACACTGTAAATATGGGAATGTTCGAAAACCATTAAGCTCAAAGGCACTAGATATTTCGAGCTTATTCTGAAACCATAGAATCATGTATAACAGTTGGAGGTTCAGATTTAAACAGGAGTGCAGTACAATCAGGATCTAGACCACGTAGATGAAGAATAGAGGACCAGAGAATTCTAAAGCGTGGTTCACGCTTATTTTTGTGCTGTTTTGACTTCGCCCACTTCGAGCGGCGCGGCATAATTTGAAATTATCTATTTAAAAAAACACACATTCATTTACTATTTTTGTTTATTGTCCTGCAAGTATCACCATTTTATTGTTAAACATTCTTACACTATTTTTATCTATGTCATTTTCCGTCTCTTTTCGGGAAAAATGATTTAGACGCATGTTTGTATAAGACTCTAAAATATCCCTAATAATAATAAATTTATGATTTTGGTCATGTTTATTATCATATCTTGAAAAAGTATTAATCGGGATATTTTTTAGAGCTTCATTCACAATAATTGTTTCATATATATTAGCTATCAATAAATTTGGTTGTTTTTCAATACACATTTCTACTATAATAATAAAATTATACAAATTCTCCGAACCTTGCTTCAATAATGAATTATCAATACCAAAATCTCTAATTCTAGTTAAATTAGAAAATGTATTTAGATCGCTACCTTCTAGTAATCTTATACAGATGCTACATTTATTTGCGTAATTATCATTAATATATTTACAACAACGACCAACTGTATGTTTAATTATTTGGTCTTCATATGAATCTATATTACTTAAACTATTTTGACTACAATAATCGTGTTCAAATTTAACATAACTATTCAATAATATTTGATCTTTCACTTTCAGCAAATCTTTTAGTTTGGATAGCGCACACCTTCCCGCATGTGTAATGCCTTACCGCACAAAAAATAAATGGGAACCGTTCAATTCACATCGGGTATATAGGCCTCTGGTACAGTATTCTTCATCTCGGTGATCTAGACACGCGACGTAGAAGTCTGTGGGAGTGGCAGTTTACCGTGAGTGCTAAAAACAAGTGATTTTTTAAGCAATATACAAGTGATGAGTTAAATTGAACCAGAAGGTTGGGTCTGGTCATGTGCGATGCGCGCACGTCGAATGAACGTACAATAATTCAAGAAAATCATTTAGGATCCCCACCAGCACTTCAAGGAAAATGAGTCATTTGAATGCATATCCTGGTTATCACTAGATAAGACTAGATAAGTATAGAACGTAATGTTATGTACTTTTGGTTACATACCATGGATCGAATGATAGCTGGTAGTTATAAATCGCTATGGTGAGTATTTCAACGTAATAAGAGGCTTATGTAAATGATATAGATAACGCTTGTCGCAGATTTTTCAGCGACTTCGTTCACATCAATTTATGTGATCTGAGTTTTACTTGATGATTATTTGTAATATTTTTCTCCACTCTCACAACGAGTATATTGTAATTCACTATCCGTCGATTTATTAGCCAAGGAAATCACGCATTATGTTATAAACGACAATAGAGGGTGCATGACAGTAAGTGGTACCTCAGCCATCAATTGAAATCTATTCCATCAATTCATCTCAAGATCTGCAGGTGCTACAAATCAAATCGAATAATTTTTTGAAAGCAAGTTCAGGTATATTTAACTCCCAATTCAACCGAAAATGACACCATACCACTCTATATTTTTTCCTATTTTGTAATGAGAGATGTATGTCTCGATTCCAAACAGTTTAAGAGATATTGACAAATTTATAATTATGTTGGCCAAATCATCTCATTGCTTCATAACAATCAAAATCGTTCAAGTGAAATTTTGGAATCTGATTCAGAAAATGTCTATTCTATCAATTTTTTCTGAATAGAAGTGCCTGTATATAATGACCTAAAGATTCAGGTCATTATATTCTATGGACCATTATTTGGAAGAAAACAAATAATCTTCTTAGACATATCAATTTGTGATTGTTTAATGTTTATCATTGCTTAAAAGTTAAGTTTACAACATTCCAAGATTTTTGAGGCAGGTAGTAGAGAGTGTAATAGAATAATAAAAAGAACATTATATGAAAAATTTAACGAAATATTATAGTGTATGACCTGAGATGCAAAATATGAATACTACGGTTGCTGTTCTGAATATTTTCGGGGGGATGATAGTGACCAAGAAAATGCGCGTTGCCGGCCGGGGAAATTATCCTCAAGAAGGGCGAGGAGGGAAGCTGCGCGCACAATACTCCCTCAGGGAATATTTCATACCTAGATAACCGTTCATCGTATCAACCGCGATGCCAAATCGTTCATTTTCAATCCTCGACAATGTATGTTATATAATCTTACCAGAAGACTCATTTCAAAATACGCAATATATAAAAACGATATTTTTTTGTACCAGGGCTCACAAAACAGCTGCTGACTCAAGCCAATAGTAGTAATTTTTTTATTTGATAGTGTGGGTATTCTATTAGTTGTATATTCAGTATCGTTAGATGATATTATGTCAAAACTGAATTAGAACCAGGAAAGAAAAAACGTGCTACGATTTAATGAATTCTACTGAAATAAATTCTATGAATTTTCACTCTCCCATACTCCCATACAAAGTATTTCCACGAATTCATAACTTGTTCATCTTATACGTTAATGGAATTCTTTCACTGATTTATTTTCTCAGTTTCTATTCAGCCAACGCTTAGTCAAGTGAAAGATTAGTCAGTGTTCAGTTCTCTTCAAGTTCTCTCTCAGTATAATTGTTCAGGACCAGGTAATGAAGAAGCAAAAGAAAAATGTAATCCTCTGATGATAAGGGAATTGATTTCACGGACAGTGTGTGTGTCTCTTGTGCATCAGATCCAACTAAAAAGGTTCAGTACATTTTATTTTTTGCTGAATCATTTTTCCAATGTATCAACGCGATTGATGTGTTATCCGACCGGTAAGACGAAATCTCCACAAAGATGTTGGAATCAAAATTATGTTCGAAGGAACATATGTGGTCATATCAAGTCATATGACTGAAATTTCTGCTGACCGCTGATTTTCTCATGAGCACTAGAAATGAATTACAGCTTGGCAAATCTATTAGCAAATATCCTACCGTATAGGCGATGAACGACCTCAGTGGGCTGTACATTCGGATGCACTCCAACAATGTTTACGGGCTTCGGCACTCCGAATATTTGCTCATTAGTTGTGTAATTTATTTTTTCCTTCCTTTTGAATACATTGTTGCGAGTATCTGTCATTTTAACATTGTCTTCTGTATTTACCTGCGCTTTCCATTCTTACTAATCTCTTCTAAGCACCACTACCGATGTTTCCGTAATCATTGTGTTGATGATAATATCAACCTTTGGCAATCTTACAACTATTATTTTCCATAATACATAAAATAAAATATTATTATGAAATATCAAAATGTGATGGTTCTTATGATATTGGGTTGCTTTTACAGATGTCATAAATGTGTTTTCTGGTACAACCGTCGGCTTAACGTTGAATCACATGACGTCATAAATCGTTGATCATTGAAAAATAAACGATTTGGACCAAATAACGGATCGATACGATGAGCGTTTCTTTAGACATGAAGAATTTCCTGAGGGTATATATTTCGCGTTCCACTCCTCCCCGTCCCCGTCAAGGAACATTTTCCTGACCGGAAAATGGATTTTCTTAGTAACTATCATCCCCCAGAAGAGAATGAGGAGAGAAGCCGCGGTCCTCATATTTTGCTTACGAAAGTAATCTCACGTCCTACACAAAATTGAACAATGAATTTCAGTAGTCATGGAATTATAAGCCTTCAGAAATCTTGTAAATTTGTGAAAAGAAGAGGAACTGTTTGATATATACATATACATGTGTCATGAAAAAACCACCAGAATGAATCATTCAATCCAAATGTGAGTAAAAATATGAAGTGAGTCATTGAAAAAGTCGAGCATGGTGTCAATTCTGATTGAATCGGATGTGATATATACACGTAAGATTATTGGAAAAATTTTTGACTTAAACTGTAGTCATGTGCAGAGTTAAAAAAGAATCGATAACTACTTACCGTGACGCAATCGTTATATTCATACATGTATTTATTTCCTTCCGTAATATACAAAACTCATTCAACAAGTTGATGAATGATATGATATTGAACACTAGGTAGGAGGGGTAATTTATCAAATTACGAAACTATCATCGAAGAGTCAATTTCATCGCAACATTCGTCTGTGGTCGGACTAAGAACTTCCCTTGTAAAACTTCCTTGTTCCTCAACCCACTCAGCGAAAAACCACTACATCGACACATGTGCTGAATATGGGCAATATTTCAGTATTTGGTCGACACGTTCAGTCAGACCCTCAAAATCTTCCTGCTTTCCCTACTCGAATCTGAATTTTATCTTTTTCAACTTGTACATGAAGATGCTGATGATGAAGCCTCCTAGAGTGAATAATTCCGGAAAAAAAATTGCTGCTCATTTTCTTGATAAATTACGAATAGTGATTTACTTCCATTAAACTTCAGAAACAGCGTTCAGTATTAACTGTAGATTCTAATTTAATTTACTTGTTGTACCAAGCTTTTTCTTATATATTCGACCACGCCTGAGCTTGGTCGGTTTCCGTCAACTAATTGCCCATTATTGCATATTTTATGATCGTTTAATTTATGAACAGTATAATTTATGGACACCGTAACAATGGAATATAGTTGGTATGCTCTTGATCCCGTCAAATGAACAGCAGTTTGTTCTCCAATTTTGTACGAGTAAATATAAAAAAAACATGAATTTGAAATCATAAATATTTTCACAGAACTTTGCTTATGTTGAATTGACCAAGTGGTCTCTATAACGCTCACATGATTCAGATAGATAATTTAGCTTTTCACCGTTAGGTGGCACCATTTGTTTAATAATTAAACTACTAATTATCTGTTTCACCACGCATGATCGGTTTAAACCGACACCATACTCATCATTATATGAACTAGCCCAGGAAATGAAGACCAAAATCTACCCAAATGCGGAAAATTTGAGGTAAAAGACCGATTTTGATCTATGAAGGCTCATTCCATTCGTTTTGGCCTCTAGATCAAAGTCGGCAATAGGTACATAGAGGGGAATGTCTTAGACTATGAATAAACAATAAATATTGGCCAAAAAATCATGTGTTACAACAACATATGAAAAAAAATTGAAAACTCTATTTTCCATCAATTTTTAGCGGCTAAAGTACAAAATTGTTATTTGATCAATAAGCAATGTAAATTTGAGGTTTATAACAATTTGTTAATTATCTATTAGCAAATTGGAAATAGAACTTGTTAATTAACTAAATAGATAACAGCTAATCAAAAAAATTATTAATTAATTACCTGAATAAGAATCTAATCTTGATTATTTCGAAAACTTCCATTTTGTTGTTTATTAACAAATAGATGACCAACAAATTGTTATAAACCCTGAATTTACATTGTTTATTGATCAAATAACTGCAATTTCATACTTTACCCTCTAAAAAATCATGGAAAATAGCGTTTTAAATTTTTTTTATATATTGTTATAACACATCATTTTTTGGCCAATATTTATTGTTTAATAACAATCTGAGACATTTCTCCCTATGTTGCTATCGCAGACTTTGATCTAGAAGTCAAAACGAATCGAATGAGCCCTCATACATCAAAATTGGTCCGTTACCTCAAATTTTCCGCTTAAAAACATTTATTTCCTGGACTAAATCGATGGGTAAGTAACTGATGATTTATGGTCTACAGCCGAGTAGGATTACGATTTACTATAAAACTACGGTGCGGTATTGAGAATTTTTGAGAATTTAAGTATATTTACAGGATTTATGAGGATTCCTAGATTAATGATGATTTATTGATGAGTTTTGATGATTTCCAGAGGATTCAAATCTGCTGTTCTTACTATGCGCGTGAGCGTACGTCTCATACTAGCACAGAAGGAAACACATATTATTTTGGTCTAGATTTCACTTTGATTTTCGGTGTTGTCATGTAAATAGTGAATTTCGATGTATGTTTATTGTCGTTAGGTGTGTATATGCGTTTATTGTTTCAAACAAACGCTTTCTTTGTTCTGCATTTTATAACCTCACTTTTGAAATTCTGGAAACAAAATCTATTCAAAGAGTTAGTTTATTTTTATCTCATGCAATATCAGCATTAAATTCAAATTTTCGAACTCTTATGATATAATTGATAGAGTAGGTAGGTATGTGAATTTCTGGAAACTATTGCCACAGAACACTACCAATTGTGTGCTATTCCTACAAGTGTTATGAAGAAGTCAACCGATCTGAAACAAGTTGAGTCAATATAATTTTTACGCCGCCTTAAAGATATTCGTAAAGTGTGGTAGGTACTATATGAAAGCCATGTTAGTCATATTTGTATTAATTTTCGTGTGAATAATTAAGTTGAATTACGCCCTACTCTATTTCAATAGAAACTATGTGAAGAATTGAAGCATTCAAATTTTTCTAATATAGGGTAAATTAGAAAGGATTTATAGTTTGTACATTAAATGATTTATAATGATTTATAGTGAAATATGAGGATTTATGAACATCAATAAGGATTTATGTTGGATTACAGGGATTTATTGTTGATTTAACAGGATTTACGACAATTTATGAGGATTCATTTGCCAAAAAGGATTTATGGTGTACAAGATTTCGGGCAGACGTTTAACCTTTGATATGAAAGTTATAAAAGTAGCGTTTTGTTGACTTCATACTCGTGTGCTTACTGTTTGGAATTGATGACTGATATTGCTGTGGACTTGGAAAACTACGTTTGAATACAGTGGTAAAGCATGTGTATTGCACATGAATAAAATGTACATTTGTGCATATCCTAGTGCAAGGATAACGCTTTTATAAGGTTGTTAAACATAAGGTGGATTGCTTTTTTTAAAGGTGTGCTCGGAATACACGATTGAAAATTTAAGTGCCATAAAAAGAGAAACTGCCGTCGAACGCTGCTTCCGGGAAGCATAAGGTTGCACGCAATATTGCAGTATCAACCTAAATATATTAAAACGTGAATGTTTTCCTCGCCGCTTTATTAATCTGCCGTAAAACTTGATCAAGCGAATTCTACCTCGACTTTGATATAAATTACTTTCGAGTAAGCCTCGCTGGAAATATGACCCGAGTACATTGTAAATTCGGAACTATTTGAATCGAGCTCAATATTCGATTCGAAACGGGTCCAATCAAATCTGAATTGATTGATTTTTTTGCTGTCCACTGCATTTGGTGAATATGAAAAACGAATAGGAGAACATTTCCAGAACGAGTACTTGTGTAACTTCCTCCTTAGCTTTTCAACGAATCTGTATGAAAATGTATCAGCAATGAATAGACGCAGATCGAGATAAACCAATTCACAGATAAATTATTTTTATGAGACCTAGATTGTTTATTTCGAAATCAAGTTCCAATTCAATCAATGGAAGCTGTCTCTTCTACTTTCTTGTATACTTATCGCTTCAAATCTAGCAGCTTCCTAAGATTCATTTATCAAAACCAAAATTATTGAATATCAGTTCATTTGATGTTATAAATTATGAGCATAAAATGTCAAAATGACGCAGATGTAGTGAAGTATCCAACAGCTCAATTTATTATGAATTACTTTTGATTCCATACGCTTAGCTGTAGTAAATTCATCTTGTTATTATTCGAAATAGGTTATGAGAAGTTTTGTTCGAGTACCTTCTCATGAGGAGGGAACGGATAGCAAACCTGGATATAATTTAATCCTAACCATCTTTCCCATTTCTCTACATTCAACACTAAGCAAAATATTGGAAAAACTCATTAGATCAAAAATACTAAATTTTCTCAAATAATTCGATATGAATTCTGAAAAACAATGTAGGCCCATGAAAGGGAAATCTGCGCAGGATCCAATAGCAGATTTCCATAGATAATGTATATGCTATGAAATCCAAAGATACTGCAATATTCATCTTCGTCAATTTCGCAAAAGTATTTGCTTGGAACATATGGAATTCAGATGAGTACCCTATGAAGATTTCAAAAGTCAATTGGAAGAGCGGCGTCAGTATGTGAGAATTGGAAAAGTATAGATTATATCAAACAGTTATTGGGCCTTGAGGACTACATTTCAGTGTAATCGAAAAAATACTTCTAATATGTAGGATTATACATCTATCATTATAAACAATAAAACAGGTTCGTGGTTTATAAAAGTGATGCTTCTTCAACTATAAACATATAAAAGAAAAAAAACTGCATCAATTTTCAATATTAATCTAAGTTATAGTATCTAACCGTGATCCTAAAGTTATGGCCCTTTCATTTATTATTTTGTGGGCTTCTTGAACATGTTAGATAGAGAAAAGTGTTTGATTTTCATTTATGCATATCATGTCTTTTATACAAATTAATTGATAACTCCTAGTACAGTTTTCACATTTCTGAATCTATAAATTCAAATTTTTTGTACAAGAAAAACATAATCCCGAATTCATTTTTTTCTATAAATAGTGACAGTATATGCTTATCTAATATATTAGTTTTGATACATTTTTGCTTTGGTGGTAACTGAGGTAGGTATACAAAGATGCATCTGCATTGTTTTCACTAAAACACTCAAGAATCTTGAAAACAACGTTTTTTTTTGAGCTGAAATATTATTTTTGCTGACAATGGCTGTGATATTTCTTTTGGTATTTTCTCAATGCTGCCTCAGTTTTGTGATCGAGCTTAATCTCTTTTGATCCTTTCATCTCCTGTCTCTTTCTTTTAAGATCAGTCTTCTTTTTGGTAACTTTTTCGGTTCTCTTTCCCTCTTTCTATTTCCATTTCCTCAAGCTCAGCTTGTTTCTTGAGTTCTTTTCCATTATGAAATGATTCTCAAGATAATGAGAATGATATAATAGAAGTTTTTTCGTCCTTCGCTTGTGAATAATTTCATATGAAGTATTTTTAATAGGATGAATCGTAATAATTTGATAAGGATTCGCTATGGTCATTTCACTAGGATCATCTATGATTATTTCATTGGGATCACTTATGGTAATTTCCTTGGGAATCTCTTCGATGATTTCATTAGAAATGGTAATTTTAACAGGACGATTTGAGGTAATTTAATGCTAGACGCCGTCCTTTCATATGACAATAGGTTCACTCATGATATTCACTTCAGACATATCAACAAGTGTATCTGAAGAGTCCAGATAATTCAAATTATAATTCTCAATATCATACTCAGAACACTTGTTCTGGAAAACTCTCGAAAAATATCATTTTGGTCTCCTACTGCAAATTTCACCAAATTTTTTTGGTATATTTGTGGCTCCCTCGGGCGTTTTGTCAGTGTTTGTGTGTTGAAATTCTTTCCACAATTGGTATGAAATTCCATATTCATTCCTTTCAAATTGTACATTCACGATCGTGAAGGGATTAATGTCCTCAAACTTACTGCAACTTATAAAATTTACATCAGAAGCCTCTTGATTTGCTGTTTTAAGCATTGTTAAACTGGAAATATAGTCAGAACCTGTCGCCTTAGCTGACAGTTATTGAATGGGGTCATGAACTGAATAGAATCATGAAATAAATAGTTTAATTCACAGTTTGATTTTTCACCAAATTTTGCTTTCATTTATTATATTTTATATTTGAATTAAAATTTCAGTTATTGACCTGGGATGCCAATGAGAATGTGATACACAAACTTCATGAAGGCAATGATTAATCCTTATATTTTTTTATCTTAAAAGCTTTGATTGTAACTTTTTTAGTGAAAATCGTATCAAACTAATACTCGAACGTCTATACAATAATATTAATTAACATATGCATATTCTTTTGTATAAATAATGAATTGAAATAGCTCACCACTCAACTTTTTCAACTTTGGGTTGAACTGCTCCAAATTGGCACTACTTGTTCCAGCACGTTCTTCTAGTATCCGCCATTACATAAAAACTATGGGTGCTGTTTTGCTGGTGCTGATGATTTTTATTTTTCTGAAGAACTCTTGACACTGAGCTAAAATCAATCGACTGTTCAGAAGATAGTTGTGCAACACTTATTAAGCTTATTCAAAATATTACAGGCCAATAACTACTGTGGGGGCAACAGCTATACCATTTATCCTACTTAGCAGCATAGACAGTAACCTGACATAGAATATTCATATAATTAGCACTATCAAGAAACTAAAGGAACTCACAATTTCGATATTTCAAAAATGTTTTGGATATAAAATATATGAAAACAATGTATGCTCTAATACAAATTCATCTCCTCTATAGAATCATAGCATGTTGTGATACCACAAATTTCTATTTGAGGCATCTAGTCATTCTATAAATAGATATAGGGAGGGCATACAGATATACCAGTGAGGATTTTTTCAGGGAGGTAGGTGTACTAGATAATAATCAATTATTCTTTTCGGCTCTGGTGATAATGATTTCAAAGTTAAAGTTTGTTCAAAGTTAATTATATTGAACATAATATATTATCCTACTAGATACAGAGAACAATCTCTGAGCGTACATAATGATGAATGAAATAGTACAAATATGCCATTTAAATCTAGCACTAATAATTTATAGTTCACTATCAGAGTATATGATAATTTTCAACTCGGTAACCCTATTGAAGTCAAAATTCAGAAAATGGCTAATTGATAAGCATCGTAACAAATTTTATAATTCCATTAATACAAAAAACTAGAAATATGTTGTCGCTTGGAGGATAGATAACATTGTGCGTGGCACAATTACTCTTCGCAAATGATTTGAATCGGATACTGATTTCTATATAATTGTTCCATATTCTATTAGATCCTCTTCTTGTGAAGATGATGAAATAAATAAGTTTTTCGTTTCAATATCTTTACACAACTAAATAATTTTCAAAACAAAAATGTTTTCAAGATAATGTACAAAAACAGATTTTCAGCTATTGGGTTTCGAACCCTAGTGTACTGAGCGGGAGCCAAGTGAATCCTATCCACTAGATCACAGCGCCTTTTGTTATAAACTTGTTATTATTATGATGTTATTTCTAAGTTTGATTCAATAATTGCTTTGGTTGTTGTATTTTTTGAACGATTTTGTTGAAATTTGAGTAAAAGTAGCACCAACTTAGCTAAAATTCACTGTGAAAGTTTTGAATGGATTCAATGTATACTTTGAGAGTTATGATTTTCTTTTATTTTCAACCTTGCAGAAAAAGGTGCGTTTATTATACGATTTACCTGAAAAATAATGTAGTTCGTCACCAAACAGCAAATGTTTCTGTCAAAATTTGAATATGAGGGAACCTTTCGTTTTTCAGTCATGGTTGTGGTAAAGTTCGTAATGGATATCCAGACAGACAGGCAGACAAACGGAAGTCTTCGAAGCTGCTAAATACTCAATGAAAAATACTATGGGGAAGCATTTTTCTCTAGTACATTTTTTTAACGATTTTAGAAATAGCGAGTAAATTCAAGAATCTCATTCGACTTCCTCGCGTGTAATACTCAGAATTACTTCAATGATTGTTACGATTGGTATGCTTTTATATTTTTTACTTCTTCTTTCATGATTCTTGATTATTTTTTTATTATTCGCTTTGCACTATGGCAAATGAAGATGATGTTATTCCCATTTGTGTATATATTCTGATACGAAAGTGCTGAGACAGTTTGGTTATTTACCTCAATCATGTTATTGTACTCAATTTACAGTTGCATCTCCATTGAATAAATTTCCAGTTGATACAACACGTGGACAACTTCATATTCAAAAGTAGTAGACACGTATTAACAAATATCATTAGTTAACTATTTTCAAGAGAATTCTCACATTATCTACCATATAATTATTATACGACGGAAAGGTTTCTCTGGATCGACATCATAACACAAACAAAATTCTATTTCACCCTCTCGTGCTTATCACCGGAACGATTGAGTTATGATGTAACTGGTCGGCCGTTTTATTGAGTTCAGAATATACCGATTGACAGATTGTTAGAGAAATTTTATCTAACTTCGTCTACCCAGGAGGACCTTTGCCTAATAATAGCTAACATGAGAATTCTGTTGACATTACGCTGGAAAGGTGTCATTATCTGGAGATTAAATGAATAACATTACTTTTTACTTCATTGGGAGATCTATGAATCAATGTGATAGATTGCAAAGATTCCCTCAGTGAGAAATCTACTTCTTGATATATGTCATATAATGTCATATAATGACATACATCAACCAATAACGCCCAACACAACCAAAAGTTCCGAACAATTGTTTTGTCCTTTCGAACTTATCACTAGAAGAATTCTGTTCTGTTGTCCCTGGTCAAATATTCTATCAAGGTATCAATAAATAATAAAGGGGGCCAGGTAGGTCACTGGTAGAAGCATCGATCTTCTAATCACTGTGGCTGCCAGGTTCGAATCTCAGCAAATGCGAATTTTTCTAATAGCCCGGGAAAATGGTGAGGCAAGATACAATGGGCCGTCAAGCCTGAGGGTCATCGAGACTGCCCTGGTTATATAATAATCTTCTCTAATCTGTCAATAGGGATGCATTTTTTGGGAGGAGGTTGAAACCCTTTGTGGGCATCTAATTTGCCTGTAACATCCTATATGGTAGTGTGGGAGTCCCTGAGTATGAATGTTATCACTTCAGATGTACCCACTAAATACTTCACCTCGTGTGGTAGGCTCGATTCTGCAACCAGGGCAGTCTCGATGACACTCAGGCTTGACGGCCCATTGTATCTTGCCTCACCACTTTCCCGGGCTATTAGAAAAATTCCGCATTTGCTGAGATTCGAACCTGGCAGCCACAGTGATTAGAAGATCGATGCTTCTACCAGTGACCTACCTGGCCCCCTTCATTATTTATTGATACCTTGATAGAATGGTTGACCAGGGACAACAGAACCGACTTCTTCCACTGTCCGAGTTCGAGAGGACAAAACAATTGTTCGGAACTTTTGGTTGTGTTGTGCGTTATTGGTTGATGTACAGAAACCGTATCTTTGCGTAAAGCTAGATGTTGTTATAAAATATAAAAGTACCACAGATGCCATTTGGAAATCTGGAGATGTATGCCAAAAGTACCACACGCGAATGAGCCTCAAAACAGCGCTCATCCTGTTTTCACCACTTTGAGCAATTTCCAAAAAAATATCCCAATTCGTAAAACCAATGGTTTACAACGGATATTTCCGCAACAATCCTGAAATATTTTGTAGGCCGATCACAAATTATGTCCCTTAGGTATACCGCGCATAGTATGGAAAGTGACGATATTCATTTTCCACAAGAAAACTCCAATTGAATGATACGCAATACTAGATTTCCTCTTTAATTAGCAAAGTAGAATGCTACAACATATTAACAGCAACAACATATGCGACTTCATCGTCAATATCGTCGAATGTATACCCATAAATTTGTTAATTTGTTATAAACAAATTATATCTGTTATTAAATATACGCATTTGACCAAAATGTCGACCTCATAGTCGTCGGATAATTTTGGCCTCCTGAGTACGATATTATTGCTATTATGGTCTTTAAATGTATACATAAATTTTTGAATTGTTATAAACAAATTATTCATTAACGAATATAGAAAAATGAAATGTGACGTTTTAATTCATTCTTATATGATGTTGATTTTTTTTTTTGACAAAATTGAGGAAATGTATTAAGTCTTAATATAATAAACAAATGGCATGCCACTAATTTTAAACTCTGTATTTTGGTCAAATTCGTATTCTTATTAATAAACAATTGTTTATAACAATTCGAAAATTTATGTATGCATTCATAAACCATAATAGCAATGAGTCAAAACGATGACATGTGTTCTCGTCGAAGCTAGACGTTCGTAGCTGTTGCTCCTATACTTAAGGTGATCCGATTATAATTTCAAAAGTTTTATATAATATGGGTGGTAGTGATCGAAACGTAAGGTCTACCAGTAGAGCACAGGAAGAAGGGGTTGTGGAGCGAGTATTATCTTCGGAGGGACTTCTGGATAAATTGTTCGACAAGTTATGGAAGCAATGCACTACCAAATTGGATGAACAAATCAAGGTTATAAATGAAAAGGTGAACGCATTGGAATCTAAGTTAGAGTCTGCAAATGATTCTTTGGAACAATAATCTAGGAAGAATAACTTGAGAATTTATGGAGTTCCCGCCAAACGTAATGAGGATGTAGAAAAACTGGTAATCAATTTGTGTCAGTCCCAATTAAATGTGAACTTATCACCTAATGATATTGATTATTGTCACCGCTTAGCAAATAAAGAAACACATGAACCACCAATCATTATCAGATTCACTCGATTCCATATCAAGAAAGAAATTTACAATTGCAAAAGTAAACTAAAGGGAACTAAAATACTAATTAGAGAAGATCTTACAATGAGAAGAGTTGGCATTTTGAAAAATTGTATAAAAAAATTCGGTAATCGAAATGTCTGGACCAGTGGTGGAAATATTCTATATAAAGTGGATAATAAAATCAACAAAGTAAAAACAGTATTGGATATCAATAATGTATTATAGTTGAATAAGCAGTGGAGCATTAGCATGAAAACACCTTGTGTGTTATACATTTACTTTCGTTAGCACGCCTTATCTGTTAAACATATTGCATATTTTTCTTTTTCTGGTTTGTTTTGTATTGTTTTTCATTCGTAAAGTACCTAATTTATATTATCTCACTTCACAGGAGTTGATTCCATTTCTGACTGCCCAATAAGTATTAATAATATTATAAACATAATTTTTTTTTAAATTTTGGTTTCTTTCTTCTGTTTCGCTCATTGCACCCAAATAAATTTCGAAAGAAAGATGATATTTGTATTAAACTCTAATTAAATAACATACATATGGGGTGTAAAATTGATTCTTAAATTTATAATACATTAATATGAATACTAAAGAATTTACCATAGCGCATGTGAACATTTGTTCATTAATACCCAAGCTGGCAGAAATTCGAAATCTAATTTATAATGAAAAATATAATATTCTTGCTATAAGTGAAACTTGGCTAACTAGTGATACTACAGATGATATTTTGGCAATTGGCGGATTTCGTTTTGTACATAGAAATAGACAGGAAAGAGGAGGGGGAGTGGCTTTATATATAGACAACAAAATTACCGTTAAAATTGTAGAGACTTGTAATAATATTGAACAACTCTGGGTACATTGTAATATAATGGAATACTCCTTTGTAATCGGTGTCGTATATAAACCTCCCACATATGATTACAAAACATTTTTAGATGAATTTAGCAATTCTATAATGCAGTGTATGCTAATTTCGGATAATATATTTTGCGTGTGGAATTTTAATATTAATTTTCTAGACGAAGATAAACCAGCATTAAAACTATTTAAAAATCTACTTGATATGTACGATTTAAATCAATTAATAGTAGAACCTACAAGAATAACGCAATCTAGTGTTACTCTGATTGATTACATAATAGTCAACAATACATGTGATGTAAATAATTTTGGTAACATAGAGCTTGAATTCACTGATCACTCGCTCGTATATTGTCATATGAACTTCTTATTAAAAAAAGAACGTGAGCGTAAATATATGTTTAGGGATTATAAAAATATTAACCTCAAAAATTTTGAAATTGATTTAAATAATTTGCCTCTAAATAATATTTATGACATAAATAGTATTGATGATGATTTCAATACAAATGTGATAAATTTAATGAATGAGCATGCACCACTTAGAAGCGGGAAAGCAGGTAAACCTGAAACACAATGGATAACTGATGACATAAGAACTATGATAAAACTGAGAAACAGAGCTAAACTAAAATTTAGAAAAACCAAGTTACAAGGACACTGGGACTATTATAAACAGTTACGTAATATAACAGAGGTTGCTATAAAAAATGAAAAGAAAGCCTATTTGCAATTCAAATTCGGTTCCAAAAATACGAAAAATATTTGGCAAGAACTAAAATCTTTGCAACTAGTTCAAAATAAATTTAAAAAACAGCTTCCAGATCATTTAAGTGATGTGAATAAGATAAATAACTATTTTCTAGACAGTATACCCACTGAACATGAAGAATCAAGCAATCTGCTCATGTTCTACAAAAATTATACTCTAAATAATATGCCGACGAGCTTCAAATTTCATCTTGTAACTGAAAAGCTAGTAACAGACATAATCCATAAAATAAAATCAAATGCAACTGGTGTGGATGGTATAAATATTGTTATGCTCAAGTATTGTTGTCCGTATGTTATACCATTCATTACCCATATAATTAACAGCTGCCTAATAATGAATAAAGTACCCTATATGTGGAAAAAAGCTATTGTAATGCCAATACCGAAAACTAAAATACCAAAAGAAATGCAAGATATTAGGCCAATTAGTATTCTTCCTACGTGCTCTAAGTTATTGGAACAAGTTATACATATACTAATCAGTTTACATCTTTCCGCTCATTATATCTTACCAGCAGTTCAATCGAGTTTTAGGCAAAACTACTCATGTACTACTGCTTTACTAAATGTACTGGATGACACACATAGGGCAACAGACGCTGGACAAATTAGCATTTTAGTGCTGTTAGATTTTAGTAAAGCGTTTGATACTATATCGCACAAACTTCTAATTACACTTCTGCTTTACCTCGGATTGAATAATGATTCGGTTTTGTTGCTTAAAGACTATCTTATTGACAGAAGTCAGTGTGTGAAAGTAAATAACTCAGTGTCACATGAACGTACTATTTTATCTGGTGTTCCTCAGGGCTCCATTTTAGGGCCATCATTGTTCACAATGTATACTTCGCTCCTGCCAGATTGCATTAAAAATTACAAATGTCACTTATATGTCGATGATACCCAAGTCTATCATAGCTTTCAACCGAATCAGATCAAGACTGCAGTAGAGCAAATTAATACAGATCTTTTTTCTATCCAACAGTTTGCTAAATCTCATTCATTATATCTAAACTCTAATAAATCCAAGGTTATCATTTTTGGTGAGCCAGCATTGATTAATAATCTAGACAGAAGTGAGATCCTACTTGAAATTAATGATGAAAAAATTCAAATAGTTCAAGATGTAACAAATTTGGGGATGATTGTAGATAACACATTTAGATATAAAGCTCAAGTTAATAAATATATCGAATATGCTATAACTGGATTGAAGTTGTTATATCCACACAGAAATGTTTTACCTATCAATACAAAAAAAATGCTATGCGAAAGTCTGATCTTGTCTCACTTCAATTTTTGTTCACCCGTTTACGCTCCATCCATTGACGCCATCACTATGAATAGCATACAAAAAATTCAAAATTATTGCTTACGTTACATTTATGGTATAAGAAAGTATGATAGAATCTCACATAAATTAATTGATACTAAATGGCTAAATATGAAAAATCGGTTTAAGTTGAATGCCCTCACTCTTTTTCATTTTGTTATCCTATTTCGCAGACCAGCATATTTGTATAATAGAATACGGTTCCGGACGGATGTATATAATTTGAATGTCAGACATAAATTTATAATCACTCCTCCTCTGCATAAGTCTAATAGTTTCAAACGATGTTTTTCATATCAAATATATGAGTTGTATAATGAAGTCCCGAACAATTTAAAACTTAATAAAACATCATCTTTCAGGAAAAAAATGTATAATATACTGTTTCAGAAACAAACAGAAGAGAATCAAGTGAGATAGTTTATTAGGTACATAAGTATGTATTATCTTTAACAAGTAATTTCAAAATATCATAATAACAGAAACTAGTTTAAGTTAGGATGTAGGCATCTAGTTCATATTACCGGAATTTATTATTTTAGGGTTTAAGTGGTAGATCGAGGGGTGGTTCGCTGTCCGCTTGAACTTCGCCCTAAGATTTCCAATTTAGTTGTTCATACTATAGTAATATTTTGTTTATGCAATTTAGGGATTGTAACAACTATTTTGTGGAAATAAAGATATATTATTATTATTAAAAAAAAATCGTACTCAAGAGGCCAAAATTATCCGAGAACAACTATAAGCTCGAAATTTTCAATAAATTTGATTTGTTTATAACAAATTAGGAAATTTGTGGGTATACATTCGACGATATTGACGATAAAATCGAACTCGGAATACCAAAATTATCCGAAAACCCTAAGACCTAAGACCCTAAAGTCGGAGTTTTGATCGAATTCATCCATTTTGCTAATAAATAAGTTGTTTATAACAAAAAATAGTCTTTATCCGAATCGGTTTACGGGTATGGCCTATTTTTATACCTATTTGATTGCATTGAACAGTATTATTTATGTTATCAACAACTGAATCTGGAATGTGACATATGACATTCTGTTCAGTTCTTATCATAAATGTATGTACAATAACAATATCGGTAGTTATAAGATTAAAGACACGATAATTCGGCAATCTGAATGATTATCGAGAATATTTTTGGATGAGTGAATGAGGAAGAATGTATTAGAGGCAATAGTGAAACATAATTTAAGGCATTAAGAGGTCTAACTAGGTCATAGTATAGCATCGATACTATAAATGATGCATACACTGCGTCATCGCTGCAGGTAAATATCATTTATTGCAAAAAAGAACAACAGGTTTCTCTCGTACAGCGTACCGGAATATTGTATGCAATAACCATGAACTTCATGAAATCAGCTTACTTTTTATATTTACAGCGCTAACTAGAGTCGCTGAAAACTGATGAGATCGGTGTTTTTTTCGAATGCCTTCACTTTCCGATATGAATGGATAAAAGCACCATATTCTGATATCTGGGATACATCAAATTGTGGATTTTTGATATCAATAAATTGGATAATAGCGCAAATCGTGGAAATGAATACAATTCTTCAAATTGAAGGTAATAATTTTTCTTACACACAATACTTTACTATTATTCTGATTCATATTGGATAAATCTATTCAGTTATATTCGTTACTACATCTCATTCAGTAACTAGAACTCATATGATTTGAACTACACTATGAAACGATTCTTTTTCCAAATTTTCATAAAAAACTAATAAATGTTGATTATTTCATTTCATAAATTCAATTACATCACATCCCTGATGTCAGTACACATAACTCTTTTAGATCAACATCATTGAACATGATAGTGTGTGCATTTACATTTTCTGTACCTGCTTATTATATCTATGATTCCAACAGTTTTGTACATAGGTTGAATTCCAATTCCCGAAATGTTTGATAATGTTAGATCATTTAATAATGACGAGTGAAATTCACTTTTTTCTCAAACTGGTAATCAGTGATCATGAAGTGCCGCTGGAAACCAGTTGTTCCTTAAACTTCTTCATTGAAACAGAAATCACCTAAGGAAAAGTGCACTTCTCATGATATCTTGGTAAACTCAACAGTTCTGTACCTAGGTTGAATTCTAACTTCAAGATGATAATTTACTAACGAGGAGTGCTCATGAGAATTCAAGAAAAAAATTTAAATTTTACCCAAATTGTGAATCCGCTATGCATTTTTGAGTTCGAGTTTTTCATAATTATTATCCAGTATATTGTCCAATCATTCAGTTACAGCAATTTTTCAAGAAAAAGAGCACTTCCTAATGATATAAGCTTTTCTTCAACTTATCATGATACCATGATGATCTCAACAGTTTTGTATCTGGGTTGAATTCAAATTTTCAAGATGTTTGATAATTTACCTATGACGAATGTTCAAATGAGAATATGGTAGGGTTGGGTTGCAATAATTACCCAAGAATAAGTGCACATTATTAATGTAAGCTCTTCTACAACTTCAGGTGAACTTAACTACGAAATGTTCCGATGGAAAGTAGTTTACAGTACAGCGTACTTCGAACTAATATGGACCGAATGTGCTAAGCATTATCAAATTTTTCGAACCATTAAATTTTTTGGGATTTTTTATGAAATATTGCTGTTGAATATGTACATGTGTAAGATAGAAGAAATAAAACACTAGCATAACAAAACTCAAAAGCAATATATTTTTATGAATTCAAATTGACACTCCGACTACCTCCACTTGATTGATTGCGCGATTGTCGAATTTCGCTTTTTCGATTTGCGTGATTACCGGGTAGTCCAGACAAAAGTTTGAAAAACATCTAGGATTTTAAAGACCGCACGAAAATGCAAAATTCTCCCGGCATAGAGTCCAAGATGGCTCACACATCGTTGATCAGAAAAAAAAAGCGGTGATTATTACCATTAACAAACAATGAAAGACCATTTTTAATTTACAAATGTAATGTCTTCTATAACAGATGGAATATTTCGGGCTCTTTAATCCAAAATTTCTGAAATTTGGTATCAGGTCCGCTGAACACGAATAAGAAGTTGGAAAACGGAAAACCCGGAAAAGTTTGGAAATCTTAGCAACATACAAAATTTTTTCTCGCACTGTGGTATTTGAATAACAAGATATCGTGACGTGTCCAAATATAGGTTTTTTGGTCTTTGATTTTTATTTCATGGTTATAAAATCAAAAGCAACTATACTCCTCCGGAAAACTTTAATACCAATTTTTTTTATCAAAATTAACTTTTTTTTGACGAAAAAAATCTTGAATCTTGAATTTACCACAAACCAGCGAGCTGCTCCTTTTGTTGTGAATTAGGTTTTTAAGTGACTCAGGTGACAATTTATTACCGAATGCACGTATACGTTAATTTAATTTACGTAATCTTATTTTCGGTTTTATGAAATAAAATAGAAAAGAGGACGTGATCTGACAGCCGCATCTCAGATACTATTGCCAGCATACCAGTTCTCATCCCTCCACACTCAAATAGTCCGGGCAAACCGGAAAAAAAAATATATAGTGAGCTAGAATTTCATAATATTTTCTGCATTTTGTTCCTAATATCCCATAGATCATTCATGACTATCAAAACCGCGGGTCGACCTTTCTATCCCCCAAAACGGGGTTTCAACCCCTCAGAGGAGGGTTCTTATAAAAACAATCCAAAAGTTCAGAAAATTATTGAATTAAGAGCCGAAAATGACCCCTAGAATGTTTTTTGGGTCGCTGATCACGATTTCGCAGTTAGTTTCCTCGGGAAACTCCCTCCAGATGGGAAATTTGAAAAATTTATATACAATTTATAATTTTGTTGCAAAAATGACTAGTAGGTTTTTTGGATCTTTGATCACGATTTCGCTGTTATTTTCCCCAATAAACTTTCTCCAGATGGAAAATTCTGGAAATTATTCATAACCGTCTCAGGAAAATCTCAAATTTCCCGAATTTTCCATCTGGAGAGAGTTTTTTGGGAAAAATAACAGCGGAATTATTATCAACGACCCGAAAAACCTACTAGAGGTCATTTTTGCAATAAAAACTTTATTATTCATAACCGTTTCAGGAAAATTTCGAATTTCCAGAATTTTCCATCTGGAGAGAGTTTTTCGGGAAAAATAACAGCGGAATCGTGATCAGCGACCCAAAAAACCTACTAGAGGTCATTTTTGAAACAAAATTATACTTTATCATTTATAACCGTCTCAGGAAAATCTCAAATTTCCAGAATTTTCCATCTGGAGAGAGCTTTTTGGGAAAACTAACAGCGGAATCATCATCAAGATCCCAAAAAACCTACTAGAGGTCATTTTTGCAACAAAATTATACTTTATCATTCATAACCGTCTCAGGAAAATCTCAAATTTCCCGAATTTCGGGGTCATTTTCGGCTATCAATTCATTAATTTTCTGAACTTTTAGATTGTTTTTATAAGAATGCTCCTCTGAGGGGTTGAAACCGTGTTTTGGGAGGGTAGGGTGAACCCCCGCGGTCTTGATAGTCATGAATGATCTATGGGGTATTAGGAACAGAATACAAAAAAAATTTCGAAATTCTAGCTTAAGTACTACATATTTTTTTGTTATGGCCTTTTCCCGGCTTATTGCCTGGACTAAAAGACTGCTGCTGTGTTCTTCGTACGCGTTAACGTGTCCACGTCATGGATATCTTGTGTATCGGATCTCTATGGTACATGTTCGCCGCAACATCATTCAAGTACATATCATCTAAAAGATAATTCAAATTCTTCATAATAGTAATTGTCCAAAATTTTTCGAAATAGAATAACAATTAAAGATTGTCGTGTAAGTGTATCAAATGTCAATTTTTCGGAGTTTGTCAAAGACTGTAGTTGTTTTTGGTTTTTTAATCATAGAATAATACTCTACCAAACCTATAATTTGACACGTTGGACGAGGACCGAGACAGGAGTATGGAGGAAAACAATTTTCCGAAATTGTCTTTCTCTTAGTAAAATTATTATTTTATTAATAGATCTTCTAGATACAAAGGCAAAGTTATAACATAACTATGATACAAATCACTATATCTACCACCTAAGCCTCGCGTCTAAAACTACCTAAATAATGCAAAAAAAGCTCGTTATTAGCTATTTCAAATTGTCTCAGTATCATTTAGATCATAATCTCTCAATCTGTAATTGTAATTAGAATGAATATATTCACCGACTGGCATTATGTTGATGGTTCGTCACAGCTAAGATTCTATATGACAGATCACTGATAATGCCATAATAAGATAGCAGGTACCGTTCACATGACATACAGCTCGTATAATAACAGCTTGTAGATTGATAGCAATACATATTCGTGACAGGCCACCCCATGAAACAGTATCAATTCAAAAAACTTTCAATTTCATGACATAGATTATAATTTGACGTCTTTCTATTTCCTTAGCTGTTTTTAATCATTTCCAATACGTCTTTAAGTTTTGAACTCGGGGAAAGAAATCGCGCTATCGAAGCCGAAGCCACTATCTGATTCCATGGGTGTCACCTGTTTTGCTAGATTTGCAATGTATTAGTTAACTGTGTAAATATAGCTATTGCAATCATAGGTTTAAGCCGCAGAAGTGCCCGAAACCGAAAAATTGCGCCATCAAAGGGTGGGTGGGGGAAGTTAGTATTCTACTGATCTGGTAATTTATTCATCCACATCTTATACTCCAAAAAATACTCTTCTACAAGGAGATCGGGAAATTTTGCAAATTTCTTTGCATAGTGGGAAATTGGTATTCTTTAAACTTTTATATATTTACTTGCTCATTTGAAATATATTATGTGATCCTAAACCGCTTCCATTGCTTTGATATCACATAACTTATACTATATTCTATTCACCATGTGAATCCGTATAATTATCAATGATTTTAGTTGTCTTGATAAAATGATCACAACAAAGATAAAGTGTTGCAGAAAAGTAAAAGACGTACTTATTTCAATACCAAATAGAAAACCACAAATAAGTTACAGACTACATTCTAACTTCCCAATGCTGATGAATAATGAAAACATGCAAATTCATAAATCAAAAAAATGTGTCAGTGCAACATTGTATCAATACGGTTAATCCGTTCTTCCTTTGTTTCTAACGAAATGAATGTGTTCTCTTTATTACCAAGAACATTAAAACGTGCATTTCATTCCATTCGAAACGGTCTTGATGTAGGTACTCGTACCTACATGTTGGGTCATAATGGAAAACACTTGAAATTTGAAAGTATCGGTAATTTCATCGCGTCGTAAGAGTCTAGCGGTACGAATCTCAACATACATGTTTAGGTCACATTAGTGTCACTGACTGCCCCGGTAAAGGTATCATTAAGACGAATGGCGTGTAGTCGAAAATCACGAACATGCTCCACCGGAATATTCAAGTTCCGCTTGAATCTCGCGATCTAAACATCAATAATCGACTCCTTCATACATATTTACTTGCACATGTACCGCTTACGTTTGTATAAATGATTGATGAAATTGTTACATTTTAATCCGGAACTCAGTATCCATTGTATTATTTTCATAACATCATAAATTCAAGTCTCCAAAACTCTATATCCTCGATATATAATAAAGTGATCAATATTTCATCTGCAACTGAAAATACAACAAAAATGATTAAGTAGCCCCATAAAGTAGGTATCTTGGTAACCGTAAGGGTCCACTAAGCCCACATATCTTCATTCTAAGATTTTAATTCCTATATTTGTATTTGTATATTTGAGGTATATAACACTTTTGTCTGGCTCTTGCTGAATATCCCTGCTATTGCCTTACCATAGTTTCTAGCTCCATTAGATTTTGATTATGTCTCAAATTCAAGTCTCCAAAACTCTATATGTTCCTTATACGAAAAGTGTTCAATATATCTGCTGCAATTGAAAGTTCAACAAATGAATACCTAGCCCCATAAAGAACCTTGGTATTAGTAGAGATTCTCTCAGTTCACATATTTCTATTTCCATAACGTTAATGCCCGTATATGGGTAAAGCGCTTGAAGGGTGGTGGCCTGTTTGCTCAGAGGTATAATAACATATCTGGGCGTTTGTGGAATATCCTTGCTCTTGCCTCTCCATAGTTTCTGGCTCCATCAGTATTATTCTGCTTATGTGGTAAATCCAAGTCTCCAAAATTATATTCCTAGCCCCATTAAGGACCTTGGTAATTGCAGAGGTTCATTTAGTAAATAGCGTGTTTGTTCAGAGGTATAATAACACCCTTTCTGAGCTTTTGCTGGATATCCCCGCTCTTGCCTCTCGATAGTTTGTGGCTCCATCAGTTAACCTGATTTCAGATTTGATTGTGGGCTGATTGGCCGCTATTGTTATTTGCAAGAAATTATACTTTGGATTCACAAGGGAAGGTCCCTGCTGAAATAGCGGTCATCGATAACTATATCCCTGAAATTCTCCTTCGTCAGCGCATAATAAGGCGCATTCTGCTTGATTCCAATACAAAAGAGACTATGGTGCCAGACGGAATTTCCCTGTTGTCAACTAGGGTTGTGCTCCAGAATTGATAATAGTTGGTATACATTTTCATACAAATTTTGTGAGTTTTCTCCTAAATGGAAGACAAATTCAAAAAAACAGAAGGACTGCATTCCTTATAATTATAGACCAATTGCATTATCTGTGTGTTTTAAAGTAATAGAGAGAACAATCAACATCACGCTCATTCAATACTTGGAGAGCTCGAAAATCCTGCATGACCGGTAGCATGGCTCTTGTCAGCAGATATCAAAAGGAGACCTTCATGCCAATGTAACACATAAATGGCAAAAGTCTATTGAAAGTAATGGAGCGACGTTAGCCGTAGCATAAGATATTCCCAAAGCATTTTACCGAATCCGGTACTGAACTCTTCTTGGGAAACTTCCATCATATGTTTGGGAACCTCAACGTTAACTATCGAATTTTCTCTCAGATAGATCACTACATGTGGTGATTATCAACTCTGGTTTCCACAGGGATCTGCCTCAGCAATAACATCTGTTTCTGCTCCATATCAACGATACTTTCGGAGTGACCTCTAGTACCTTCCACAGTTTTGCTGATAATGGTACACCATACCGCTTCCCCATCTGAAACTCCTGTACCGTTCAATGAAGCCAGAGAAGGGAGACAGAGATAGTTCGTTGCAATTTATGAAGATCTGGCAACACGTTCGAAATGGAGGTGTGATGATCTATTACAGTTTAATGTAACCAAAACTCAAGCTTGTATTACATCCAGGAAGCTGTACCCAACAATCTCTATCAAAGTGGTGTCAGATAGAACTATTCCTATGAAGTCCTTCATATTATGTAAGTTCGGTATCTTCACCAGAAACACCCTCTAACGGGACGATCGTGTGAGGTCGATTGCGGCAACCACTCCTCGAAAGCCTTACAAGAGCTGTTTTAAATCTCAGCTGTTCCTCATAATCTACAAAGCGCAGGTTTGACCTATAATGGAGCACTGTCATGTTTGAGGTTCAGTTTCTGAACATACGCTGAAGCTCTAAGATTATATTCAGAAGAGAGCTATTCGTCTGATTGGTGATGTCATACTTACGAATTCATTGACCTGTCTAAAACATCGTAGAAAGATTCTAGGTAGGCGAACTAGACGACCTCAATCTAATAACATCTTTAAAGTTAAGCTCGAGATCTGTCAAATTATTCCTAACAGACTTTATTTTGCGAACGGCAAACTTGTGGAACTCTTTTTAGTAACTTTTTTCCAAACGCCTACAACCTTCCAATGCCCATATTCTCTACTAACATTACATTGCTACCGTATCCGATGTTTTTCGAACATTATACATTTCCCTCTGTTATAGTAGAAATATAAAGAAATCTTTGATAAATTGGTCACGTGACGTTTCTCTCTTTTGTTATCAAAATAGCTTTCGGATACTCCTGAGGGTTAAATGTAAATTATTGTACGAACCAAAAATATATAAGATCAGATCTAGAAGCCTCTGATGATAGACATTTAAATATTTATTTAATTTAATGCTACATTGAAATTTTATCCAAATGGTCTACATAATGTATAACACAACTCTATTTCATACTGAACACCTGCTGTTCGGTTGACTTTCGAAACTGTTTACACTGTAATATAACCTTGTTTCATAGTAGCATCTGCTATCAGATGAACTATCTAAATTTGTCACAGAGTAAACGCACTAGATAGACTGTGACTTCACATCGATGACCTCACTTGAATGTAAAATGAAAATTTTGAGCACATGTGTAAGTTAAATATTTATGTGTGGTATATATGTATAACCTGAGAAACACGGTTGTCATTATAGTCAAATGAAATACTATAATTCCGTTTGAAAGACTGAAGATGTATTTCAAAAATACTACTCGCAATGGAGCTACCGCACCCAAGCACAATACACTCAACGATCTTCGCATTATTTCGCGCACTGTTAGATGCGCCAACTATCTCGCCGAATGTAAGAGAAAAAGTGCCTATAATTTCGGCGATTAGTACATGTTTCGGAGCGCCCTCTAGTATCCACGAGCAGTCGTTGAGAAAGGACTAGGTTTGCCAGATGTCTTGACATTCTTACCTTTATGTGCAATGCCGCATTTTGTTTCTATGACGACTGATTTATTCTCATGGATTTGTAGCTTACTATAATAATCTATACATTTTCAAGATGGAGCGCACATAGACAAATGAATACGGCGCTTACGTGAACAGAATACTCATACTCGCGGTTTCAAATTTTGACCAGCTTAGAACAAGCGGCGCGCGCCATTCATCGGTTTATCTTCATTGACTTAGCCCAAAATTGCCGTGAGCATAGTTCGCGTAACTGGACTAGACAATGGCTCAACCCTGCTCTTTACCGGCTATGCGGAAGACGAAGTGAGCGTAGCGAACGAAGTCTTTCCTCTGTTCGGAGCATACAGCACGTTGTAGGTTTCTACACAGAGATTGAACAGCAACTCTGATTCACTGTACTTGTTTGCACTTTCTGCAGCCTGAATTTACTGATTTAGGTAGGTTTCAAGCCTCAATTGGGAAACTTGAAGGTCAAAGGTTGGCCGTGGCCGCAATTCTCCACCGAATTGATCAGCTGTTCGTGTTGTAGATTTCAAGCATTCATAAATATGTATGTTTTCTTGTAGTGGCCAAATGGTGAATGCAATCAACTTGAAAATTTGACGCAACCATGATATGCTCGAAATTCACTGACCAAAATATTGATTGTCGTACCTTCAGCCGTTTCGAGTTATTGAGCATAGCGGCCCACCGAAATACTAGACGCTATTCGCTTTGTTTCGAGCATTGTTCGGTGCGCTACCTATTCGACCCATTTTAGTGAAAGGAATCAAGCCTACTATATAGCGGTTGGACACTCGTATTTGATGTACCTTAGGACTAGACAGACTACGGCTCACGCTCTTGCTCGGCTTATGCGGAAGTATGATACGAACCTTTTGGCACAAGCACTCATTCCTTCTCAATCCTTTGAGCATAATGGGCAGTGTATTGACCGACCTCATGTTATACAATTTTTATATCACAGTTTAGAGTCCCTTCATGTTAGATGACAAAGTTAATTATCTTTAATTTCAATTGATGTTTTCATTCCCTTAATCACAGTTGAAGTATCCCGAGTAAAGTATCACTTTTATCGCTGTTATATAAGTACTGAGGCATTTTTTCACAAATACATGTAATGGTGTTTTGTCAGTTATATTCGATAATTATTGTTGTTGCATTAATATATTATTCAACATTATATTGTAATCCAGAGAGCTATTGCTACATGATGATATAGAGGTAAGCATATTAATCAGGCAATGCTTGAGGTGAGGAGGTTTGAACTAGCCAATTGTAAATGGATTTCATTTTGTGATATCTCAAGTATCGTTGCTTTGAAAAATACTGACAAACCTACTTTTTACTAGGCAAGGTCCTCGAGAATCCTAAGTAATACTTATCTCTGAATTATGATCAGAAACATGTCTCAATTACTTATGACATTATATTATACATCTATGATCATTACAGGAAAACAATTATGAAGAGCAACAAAGCGAGCGAATCAACTCAGATGTTGGCACACTGGTCGGGGTATGAGAGAATAGAGAAGGCGTAGTCCATATACCAGAATAATGAACTCTTTCAGAACTCTCTCCATGAGAAAATGTGAGGGACCCTGTTGTGGAAGACCTATGAATTCATGTAAATGGTTTACTCGATGTAAAATAGCTTACGAACTAAATTATCCGCAATTATTTTCACGCCAACGGCAGGCAAGACATAAATATAAAACGTTCGGCATTCAAGATTTAGTATGTTCAGAACGCAGTGGCTTTTATTTGTTTGAGAGGTATGACGTATCATGCGATAATAACGCATGATAACGTACACATCTCGGAGCTGGTAAATTTTGAAGAACGGAGAAGTGGGTTGTTTCTCGAGTGAGTTCTAGCGTGTATCCTCAATTTATCGAGACATCATCTATACATGGAATACGGGTATAAATATACTCTCAGAATATAATATTTCTTGTATATCTCAAGACCTATAATTTATTTCGGTTGGTAGTCTATTTAATACATGCAATAAATCCACGAGAATCTACTCCACAGATATCTAATATACTCCCAGCCAGGTAACCATATCTGTAAGTGCTCAAATGAGTTCAAAGAGATTCGTAGTCTAGTTCAGTAATATCAAAAACCTATAGTTCCAGACAGCTGTTTCGTTCTTTCTCATAGAGTCCATCAGTGAAATTAGCTAGTCCGCAAAGTTACTGAACGACCTCTCTTGAAGTTAGTCATAACCGAGCAAGAACCTAGTAAAAATACTAAAAGTGTTTCACGCCATCTATGGATAGATACCTCATTAAGAAATCAAACAATGTACCACATTGACTCATAGATTTCTCGAATTGTCGAAGTTTGTAATAACTAGCATTATCCATAACGATGATGAATGGTTCTTCTAACTCCACTAAAAGTTGAAATTCATAGCAATTGGAAATATTTTGATTCATTTCACCTTCTTTCTGTTCCGTTATACCTGTGATTTTATTGTTTGTTGAGACACTCTGTTGTGACTGCAGCAACTGTATTTAAAGTCAGTGATATGAAGGTATGGATTTCCTCTTCAAAGTAATTTGTTGTTATGTATACCATTTTTGAACGACATAAGAATATGAATAACAACTGAAAAGAACTATTTCTGTATTTCCGAAGTTCAATTCTATCGAAATTATGATTTACTACGAATATATGATCTGTCAATTGAATTGAAAATGAATCAACATGTTCACGTTAATAAAATGTAAAAATTACCAGCGGACGAGGTTCAATAGTCTGATTTTACACATACCTATATATTCTTACGAAAATAATTGATTCGTTGAAGTCACCACGATGTAATTCGCAATATTGACTAAGACCTGAAGTGTCCCATGAAAAGTTACATTTAAAATAATTACTCAGTTGGATATCACTACGTTTAATGAACTGATTGACTGCAGCCTCAGAGCTTGCAGTACATTTCACTTATAGTGAGAGAGAATTGAAACTAAAATCAAAAATTTGGGGAATAATAACCTATTATCGATGAAAATCAGGAGCTTATATGAAGAATGTGGTATACCTAGATATCACAGATATGACTTTCGCAGAGAATAATAATGAATCATTCCTCAGCCCAAACCAATAACAGTTTCTGAGATATTACTGCTCAACAGTTAGAAAAAAAAGTACTAAATTAATTATTATGGCTAGTGAAGGCGGTGAACTGAGCGATGATGATAAACCAGTTAAGACAAGAGTGAGAAAAAAGACCAAAAGTACTAGTACTAGTAAAAGTACAAGCAAGACTACTTCAAAGGCTAGTTCAATGAATGATAATGAAACCAACACAACTGAAGTGGCTGCAAATGTCGAGCAAGGTGAAAACTTGTATGCTGATAAGGTAATTCTATCGCCACAAGAAATAAATAATATATTTCAAATAGAATCTTATAATTATTTGAAGCTTTGTGTTGAAGAAATGAAACTAACTAAATTTTCACTCATTGAAAAAGTAACAAAATTAGAAATGAGCTCAGTAACTGAAAAATTAGAAAGAAAAATTCCTAATAACAAATATGTAATCTTTGAAAAATCCTCAGAAGAATCTTAATGATTCTAATATATCGTATGCTGAGATAACAGCATTATACTAGCAGAATAAAATCAAATAAAAGGAATACTTACACATAGATGGCAAAAAGGTCCGCCCAATCAAATGCAATAAATATACAGGATGTCAAATCTGTTAGTGGAAACAATGCTGAGCAACACTGAAAATCGATGAATCGACGAAGAGTTATTAAGTTATATCAAACTATAAAAATTTATCAAAACACTGAACAGTAAATGAAATAATAAAAATTCGATTATTGAAAAATCGATTATCATTGATAACGAATTTGTTGCTGCGCCTTGAATAACTGCATGGTTATATGTAGGAAACTTGAATAAAAGTGTCACAGAGGATGTGCTTACAACATATGTTGAGAAAAATTGCACTGGTGCTACTAACGTTGAAGTTATTTTACTCAAAGAATATAGACGCAAAAAAGCAGAATTGGAGTTGATTTCCGGAATCTCGAGAAACTTATGTTGTGGGTAATTCTGGCCCACCAGAATATTAGTTCGAAGGTTCTTTTTTAGAAATAATGATGGGATGTCGGCTACAGTAAATGATGAACTCAGTCAATATAAATTATCTACAACTGAAAGTAATTAAGGAAATGATGACAAAATTTTTCCAGCGCACAACTCAATAGCATTTTCGAGATCAAATCAATGGAATACTGTCAAAAATGTATTTGGTGATTTGCTTGATGTTGTCTTTTCGGATATTAAGTGTGAGGTTATTACTGCGGTGAATGTTTTGAACAAAATTGATACTAATCATTCGCCTTTGTGAGTACAGTTTTAGGCTTGGAAATTATAACAAACTATATGAATTAATGTGTGTTACGGACTGGAATGCGTTGTGTTTACAATGATGTCAATGAATATGTAGATAGCTTTTATAAGATAATATATTCATTATCTAATAAAAGCATTCCAAAAACTAAAGTAAAAGAAGAGAAATATCCGCTATGTTTTACTCTTGAAATAATTTCTGATCTCAAAGCAGAAGAGCGTAATAGAGAAATATATCGAAAGTCCGGTATTAATCAATGTCGTGTAGACTATATGAATATTGGATATAAACTCAGAAAAATATACGGAAAGTTGCAGAAAATATATAAAAACAATAGAACATGATTTAATTCGAAATCCCACTAAATTTTGGTCTTATTTTTCTACACAAAAAGTTTGCTCACGTATACCCTCATATATTGAATATATTATTGAATATATAGTTCATAGTCGAACATTTGCTGGTCATTTTCCTAATTCATTTAAGAGTGTCGGAAACTCTAGAGACGTTAAAAATAATTATGATCATTTTTACACTAATCCTTACTACTATCATCACGGAAAATGATATTATTATATCTATGAATTCAAGTTCGGTTGGTTTTGATAAAATTTCCGTGTTTTTTATTAAACATTATAGAAAATTATTAATTGAACCTTTAGCTAAATTATTCAATCTATGTATGCAAACGAGCACATTTCCTGATGTTTGGAAATAGTGTAAGACTTTTACTGTACACAAAAATGGTTATCGGTCAGATGTCATCAACCACAGACCTATAAGTATAATATTCAATAAATCTGAAGGTCTTTGAAACTATACTTCGTAATAAAATTTACCACTGTGTGCAACAAAGATGACACCATTACAACATGGATTTATGAGCGGGAGTCTCACTACAAAAAACCTAATACATTTTACTCAGTACGTGTCTGAATCATTGGAAAAGTTTCTTGAGATTCATGTAGTCTATACTGACTCTTCTGAAGCGTTCAATATAGTGGATCATTGCTGATATTAGATAAACTCTTGCAATTTATTGTTTCTAGTGATATCATAGCTTTAATAAGGTCTTATCTATACAGCAGGCAAAATATCTTATCATAATGACTCTAAGTCTGAGTGCTTGGATGCGCCCTCTGGTATTCCTCAGGGACTTCACTTAGGGTCCATCTTATTTGTGATATTCATTAATGATTTCGTAGGTATTGTTGAATATTCCAAAATATTGATATTTGTTGATGATATTAAAATTTTCAAGAGTATTAATGATGGAATTGACTGTTTGAAACTTCAATCAGATGTTAACAAAATCTTCGAATGATCGGAAGGAACTGTTTACATCTCAACATTGAAAAATGTCAGCTTATAATCTACTCAGCTAGTTCAAATGAAGTGACTCTTACATACCAAATTGGGAACATCAAATTAAAAGAGATGTATAGTATGAAATATTGGAGTGTGCTATTTAACAAAAACCTAATTTTGATCTTCATATAAATAAACGCCTCAAAGAATCCTTCAGCCTCATGGGATTTATAATACGTTGCAGTAAATCTTTCACCAATATCAACGCTATTAAAATGCTCTATAAGTCTCTGTAACAACTTGGAATACTGTTCAATGATTTGGAGAGTCCTTAATCCTTAATATGGCAAGTGTATTCGATTATTAGAAGAATGTCAAAATAGATTTTCAAGATACCTACACTATGAGGAGGATGGGGTTTATCCATTTCTAGAATCGAAATAATTCTCAAATAATGTTTCATCACAAGTTATTTAATGACAAAATTGTTGATATGGCATTACTAGCTCAAATTAAATTCAGAATACTTGATACACGTACAAGATATTCCAGTCTCTCTTTAATTGATATTCCACCTAGCAGGACTAACGGACACAGTTACTCGTCATTAATAAAAATGTGTATTTCATGTAACAATCGTAGCATACATTTTGACATTTTTGCTGATACTATTGCTGTATTTAGACTAAAATTGAGTGATTAAGAATCGCTAAGCCCACATTTCTGAATTCCTAGTCCAATTACACCACTTTTGTCCAGTCTATGGTTCAATCGCTTACGTTTATTCATCTTCATAATCCTATGTTAGATTATCTAAGTTATCTTCATAATTCAGAAAATTTGATTCTATATCTCTTAAGTTTCATACACGAAATTGTGGCCAATTAGGCGAAGAAACTTCAAACTTGTTTATATATATATGTGTGATAATCCGATGGACTATTACTTTTGGGTCCTTTGAATAATTCAGTTTAATTCGAACTGAAGTTTCATAAATTATTATATTTTGATAGAACATACGATATGTAAGAAGAACTCTCCTGAGTTAGGAGAAGTTCACGTGGAGTTGAAATGAGCTTAATGTTCTTCCGCCTAGTCAGATTCTCATAGGTCGTTTCTATAACGTATGGGCGGGGTCTGCCCACCGTATCCCTAATTAAACATATTTTCTAAGCTTTGCGCGTGGGGTGGCCTTCGCTTCAATGGTCTCATAGAAACTAATCACTTTGAGGAAAAAAGGAGAGTTATTCATCACCTACTCGTTTGGTAAGTTCAGCCAGTCCCTATGTCTGAAGGGATTAGCCATTGTTAGCATTAATTCAAGTCATATAGATTTTACTTAGATTCCACACTCAAAATAATTAAAATATTTTAAATTTCTTCTTACTGTTGTTGAGATAATGTCTCTATAGAGTAATGAAGTAATTTTTCAGTCAAGTCATGTAGAACCTTAATCCAGATTAATTTGTGTGTCAAAGATCATATTTTTTTGAAATCAATTAATATCCTGTTTGTCAATATTGTAACAAATTACCTTCAAGAAGTTTACAGAGATTAAATTAATTTATCAATTTGTGTTCATATAAGTCCACAAAGAAATTATCTCAATTCAACGTACGTTGAATTTTGCTTGTAGTGTTGTAAAAGGGAGAAACCTGTAGCTGTTAGAACTCAATTAGCAAAATTAAACGTGGTACTTGTTCAACAAGGGTTCTGTTCCCTAAGGGGGAGGCAGTGACAATTCCATAACACCCATAATTTTATTCGACGAAGAGCTCGAGTGTGTAAATTCAGTGTGCTTTAGTTCTACAAGGAATTCGAGAGGGAATTGTGATATCAGACCAACAGAAGTGCATACTGATCACCAAAGAAAAATGTTTTATTGACTTCAACCTCTGCATCGGCGATATAATACAATGTGGTAATTCAACCTACAGATCACGCTCCGCCCGCCTATGTTTATTTTGTTAATATATGTTTTTTCCAGCCATTCAGTCTAGTTACTTAGGGGATAGGACAGAATATCAGGTCGTTAGGCTTACCCCAGATTACCAGAAAGAGGGAAATCCTTCTTCAATTCTGAATATTATCTATTAATCATCGGCTAGTCGAGCGCGAAATCGATTACTGTGCGGAATTTGAGCTGATTTGTTTTCACTGATTTCAACTCTCTTAAGAGAACCTGAGCAGGAACTCGATGACCGGCGGAAGGGGTAGAACTAGCGACATTGATAACGTTCTCTCAGGTTTCTACTCGGGGTGAATCAGACGATTCCAAATTCATATCATTCCCACTTACAGATTTTGTAATATATCAAATTTTGTTAACTTTATCCAATATTTTATTATTCAATCTGAGTAACGACTTCAACTGGTAATTCCTAATCACCTGTCAGCGAATACAGATTTTAGAATGTACGCTTGAATAGATATAAAGATGTAATTGTACGAGGTCCTTGGGAGGGATCAAGGCATCGTAGTCAAAAACAGCTTCTAGGTGAGCTGAATTCCTAGAGGGTACTCGGATCAACTAAGGTCTCTGATACTCGAGCAGGTTCCAACAAAGAATTCTCAATTCATATAACACGTCGATGAGGAATTAACGTATATTATATATATAGAGGTTGGGTTTAGTAAATTCTCTGTAATTGTTTTTTTTTTCGAGGAACTGTGGAGACATTATATAGATAAATGAATAAATAATCGAATACACTGTAAAAAATATTTGGGTAAAATTCCCCTAAGAAATGGTGGCCACTGGGCGGCCACCATTCCACGGAGTAAATTTAACGCGTAAGGGTATTTTGAACCAAAAAGGGAAAATTACTCATCGCTCGGGTAAAAATCCTTGGCGGTGTAAATTTTACAGAGAAAAAAACACGTTGGTATAATTTTACCCCCTAAAATTTACACATTGGTGTAAATTTGTATAGATAAAATTACACTCTAATGTAAATTTGTACAGATAAAATTACACTCTAATGTAAATTTGTACAGATAAAATTACACTCTAATGTAAATTTGTATGAAATAAAATTACACTCTAATGTAAATTTGTATAGATAAAATTATACTCTAATGTAAATTTGTATAGATAAAATTACACTTTGATGTTGATTTGTATAGCTGAAATTACAGTTTGATGTAAATTTGTGTGGATAAAATTACTGTTGTTAATTTTACAGATACATTTACACCAAATTGTAATTTTGTTTGTAAACGAAATACCTAGATGATTTGGCACTGAAATATTTATTGAAAAATAAACTTTACCTACGCACTATTCCAACTTTTGATTAAAATTCTGTTGTATCATCGTCAACCAGGAAGATGAATTAACCAGTTCATGTTAGCCCTTTTTCTAACATTCTATTGTGAACCATTACCTGAATACAATAACCTAAACAAAATGAAACGAGAATTTTTGTTTTACTTATATTCAGGATTACAAAAGTTTATAAAAAATTCTTAAAAAAATTACAAATAACTAATATTGTTACTAACTTATATATAAAAAAACCTCATACTGGGACGGCAACAAAAGTAACAAGACTACCTGAAATTCAAAAATATTTATTATTAGAATAAGGGAGATGAGGAAGAGCAATACACATACATATTAGGGCCAGGGAGATTCAAAAATAGAGAAAATTGGGATTCAAAATACTGGAATGGAAAAAACAGGAAAAAATAGGAAGCGTTTCTATAAAAATAAAATATATAAAATGAACCGTACTGGGCCTAGAACGATGCAAACTAAATTATAATTTGCTACCTACCTTTAATAGAGCATCAATTCTCTATAAGAAAACCACGAATGACAACAATGAGAAAATCATAGATACTGTACATTATTATTAAAAAACAAAGATATGAAACCAACTTACTTGCACCTCAATTCCGATTGAGGAAAGAAAAGTATATTAAAACAAAATAATAGAATTATTGTAAAATACAAATTCATCAGACAAAATTCACCTGAAATTAAAATGTAGTATATTTAAAAGATAAAAACATACAAAATACTCACTTTTCGGGTACAAATAAATCTTACACCTGTCTGTGATAATATTGACAATTATATTGCCTTAATGTAGGAAATCCATGTCTGCATATTTGACAGTAATAACCTATTTTTAATGTAATAAGTTCTGCTCAGGTTATGTGTATCTTGGAAATCTATAGACATAAAAGGCAAAAGGTACAAAAACAGCAAAGAAACCCATCAACCTACCTTTCAAAAGGGGCCCAAGAAAACAAGTATTCCGGTTCTCACAATAACGAAACAATCTACTGTTTAATAAATGTATTTCATTTAAAAGTTTTAAAATGAAAATGATCCTTACTGAATTATAAACAGAAGCTCATATACAACACGACAGTAAGTGCAAACTGCAATGCAATCTGGGAAATTCGACTATGCAAAACGTCTACGATAGCTGTATCTCTTTCGCTCGAGATCATTAGTAGCGTGTAATAGAGAGGGATATCAATATCTTACGTATACGCAACACAGAGAAGACACCATCTGTCGATGTCAGTACCGCAATCAGGTTAGAGCGCAGAACCGATTGAGGGAAATTTGAATTGATATTATTTTGTTAACCGAAGATTCAGAGTTTTCATTCATATCATACTATATTTTTGGTAGTATTTTATATGCATATTAAAGAAATTTTATTAATTCAATACTACAGCTGCTTAGTTTTTCTATTTAATGAATAGACATATAGATAATAGAATAGCGGCTGTGTTGTGTAATAAAGTGTATAACAAAATATTTCTCTTTTATGATTAAATATTCTAACTTCAAAAACATAAGATGTTAACTATCGCTGTATGTTTACTAATTTGCACAAAAAAATACTTTGTAATTTTTAATCATCATGACAATTATTTTTCAAAGTCTGCATGTGTGATCGGATACTTGATTAGCTAATGGAACCCTCTGCCTGTAACATACCAACTCAACCCTAACAATTTTCTTGAAGTCAGCTTCCTATTAGTTGATCAATCATCCATGTAACCGGTTCATAATACGACGTCAAACTGTACGATCATATCACCCATTTGAATAAATTTTCACTATTAGTGGGAAAATTTATCCAAATGAATAAATTTTCCCTATTAGTGGATAAATTTATCCAAATGGTATCAAATTTACCACGATAATGATAAATTTCCAGTCAAATCTAGGGTAAAATTATTCACGCAGAGGTAATTTTCTATTCTGTAACGTAAAAATACACCAGAATCAAATTTACCTGGTAAATGTTCTCCAACTTTTAGGTACTTCAAGCTTTATCTCAAAAATGAGGTAATAATTGCCAGTACATCGTAGTAATTTTACCAATTTACACCATTAAAATTACACCCATTTTTTACAGTGTACCAACGATTCTTTTGTTTGTATGATATTTATTTCCTAACGGGTATACATCTACACTCCTTTTGTCTTCTCGTTATAGACGCATTGCTCCGGAAAATAGCGAAAGATATAAGGTGGGAATGAGAATGTGAGTGAACAGTTGTTGTGAATAAATGATCTTTCGAAATGGAAAATGAAACAGTTTGTGTCTACCTACTATTATCTATCCGATAAAAATATATGCAGATATTCCACTCTGAATGCCGTTGCTTAAACTGTAGGTACATGTTACATGAACATGTTCAATACATAATACATTCACACATTGTACATCACTGTCGGAAAATGTATCTATCGTTGCATATACCTCAAAATGATATGCTTAGATGAATTATTATTTAGCCGAAGTTCAAATCCCATCATAAGAAGATCAGAGTGAATTAATAAGTTTAAACATAAGATTACTGAACTACTATAGAACACAGAATTGAATAAACCTATGGATTTTGAGGGAATGGATTATGAGGGTACTTCCATTCTCCAGGGTACATATAATCGGATAGTTAGAATGGAGTAGGATATATCTAGTAACTAAGAAAGAGTTGAGATGTGTAATTATTATAAAAAGGTCCATAGCATTATTTATTCGTTATATTAGAAGCAATACTGTTGAAATGTCGTTTTCTAAGAAAAATATTCCATAATTCATGGTAACCTGTAATATACAATCGAATTATAGAATATTTAAATTTTGAAACATAGAACTATTCCATTCCATTGCATCATTTTTTCAGAAAGCGACATCGCCGCGCACCTCTTAGGAATGGGGACTTGGTTCTGTACTACGCAATTTGACAGCCTCCGTATTTGTCGTAGCTATTTTGAAGCGGTGTTGCCTTACAAGTGGTAGCAAATTTTCAATCTTAGTTACAGCGTTGCCAAATAAGGAGTAATTATGTCTCGGCAAAAAAGAGCTCCGTTGATTTTCTTTGTCATACTTCATGTAATCATTGCGACATGATATGTTTCGTCTCCTTAGGATAATAGGTCTATGTGTAGTATAGGAATCATCCATTCCTATACGAGATTACCTAAAAACCTTAAGTTATAGAATTCGACCTTATTCTTATTAAGTAATGTTATTAAGCATATATTGATAACTCATAACTGGCCCACTAACAACATGTTGACTATTACACATTGTTTAGCCCAAGATAACCTTGACACACAGAATAGGGTATCTCGAGGTAGTTATTGAGGAATCGATGTATATGCTAAAGACTAGAGTATGTAGAACAATAACATAAACATCACAGTAGATTATAATATATATAGTTATGTAGGATTCATATACATGCAGTTATATCATAATTATTCATATAAGATATTGATGTAAGATTGTACTATTATTATGTAGAGCAAGACTTTAAGTCGTTATGGCGTCAAGCTCTACCATTTAGTAAAGTGACTCTTTTATAAGTGATGTGTTTCCATCCCCTATACCTTCACCAGGACCACGGGTCAGTTAGGGCGAACCGCCCAACATTAAGACCTTTAACATTACATGGCGATCTATGCCAGTTTTTAACATTACATGGCGTACACTATAACACTTTACATAAGAAGCATTCACCCTTATCTAATAGAAATACTGGAAAGTACTTTAAAAGTTTTTTCATGGATAAGAGTGATTTTTTCTTATGTATAGTATGATACATCTGTATAATTCAGATACGAAAGTTCACAATTCTGACAGTTTTGGATGAAAAGTCGATGGGACCCTCTTCAGTGTGAAATAGATCCATGTTTTTGTAAGTTCAATTCGATTGAGCTATGATAATTTGTTATGACTTTTAGATTAGTCCTTAATTTTCAATTGTATGATGATACGTGATTTTATCCATTCGCAATTAACAATATCATGACCAATGTTTCGCTATGCCGTAGCATGGTGAGAATGATTTCTTAATTCATAACTAAATGTTAACTCATCCCGAAGATACTAATATGTTACGAATTATTAGTCAACATATCCTGTAAGATAAATTCTATACTCTTCTGGAAAGGTAATAGTGTATGCCAGAGTGAAGCTGATTCCATAGCGGTAGTGGTCATGTTCCTGAGGTCTGAATCAAATCCAATATGACGCCAGACATAGTTCGCAAGTTTTAAAGGTTACATTTCCTTTCAACAAGGTATTGGAATGTGTATGTTGCGCCAAGGAATGGTGTAAGAACAGTGTAACATTCCGTTAGTTAGGAATAAACGTGTTACTTGTAATGCCAATTCCATATTCTGTGCAAATATGTAAAGTTCATTTTGGACGTTAGCTTGAAATGCCTGTATATTGAAGTCTTGTATACTGTAACTCATGAGAATACTGTAACATTCGATAGTCCAGGCTCTGAACCGGGATTTTAGCTATAATAAAAACAAAATATGTAAGTTCGAATCAAACAATTTTTTTTGCATTAGCTTCAGGAGACTCTCAGGATCATTCATACACCTTGAAACCTTTTGGGAATCACAACCCCACTCATTGGGGGCTAAAATGGCTCGAAATCTCCAATTTTTGAATTGTATTTTCTAAAAAAAAAAGAATTTGGGCATTTCGAGTGCACCTAGAGGGTTTTTTGGGTCGCTGAACACGAACCCGTAGCCAGATTTACTTGCAATCCATCGTAGGGGTGGTCTAATCGACAAAATTGGCCAATTTCGCACACCTAATATGTTATTTTGCAATTTACGTGTTTTAGGCACCAAGAGTTTTTTTTGGGTCGCTGAATACGATTCCGAAGTTAGATTTACTCAGAAGTAATTCCAAAATGCAAAAAAAATTGAAATTCAGAAGCGTGTCAAATTAGCCATTTTTGTCAATTTCCCACCCCTACGATGATATTCGAGTAAATCTGGCTTCGGAATCGTATTTAGCGAGCCAAAAAACCTACTCGATGTATTCGAAATGACTGAAACACATGAATTGCAAAATAACATATTAGGGGTGCAAAATTGGCCAATTTTGTTGATTTTACCACCCCTACGATGTATTGCAAGTAAATCTGACTACGGATTCGTGTTCGACGACCTAAAAAACCTGCTAGGTGCACTCGAAATGCCAAAATACCTTTTTTTTGTAGAAAATACAATTCAAGACTTGGAGATTTCGGGCCATTTTCACCCCAATGGGTGAGGTTGGGGTTCCCAAGAGGTTTTAAGGTGTATGAATGATCCTGAGAACCTCCTGAAGCTAATGTAAAAAAAATTTTATTCGAACTGACATGTTTTTTTTTCCGGTTCATAGCCTAGATTACGACTCAAATTGTTTTTGTACTATTTTCTAGATAACACGTTCCTTCTGATGTATAGTAAATAACCGGAATTGCATGATTTATTTGTTGCTTTTTCACACTTTTTATTTATTAAAAAGTTATGATTAGCAACATTGATAATCACGAGTACACTTCTCTTGAAAGTTATAGTGACGTTCCACGGGTTCCAGAGGCTGCATGACCACCAATTAAAACGATTGAACATAATCGGATTCCGGTGTTTCGCGCCATATTGGACCGTAGGATCATGGCCGCCACCGCAAATGAGATGGCTCCATTTTGTCATACCCTACAGCCAATCACAATTATTAAGATGGAGTGAGCGCTAGCGAAGGGAATATCGCCTCCTTTCAGCTATCATGAAATTTTTTGGATTCTATGTTGCGCTCATACGGTGACTCCAAATTACTCAAAACTTTCACAGAACATAGATATAATGCTTGAAATTTGACTTCAATGTTGTACCTTCAGCCGTTTTCGAGTTATTGAGCAAAGCAGTCTGTCGAAATACTGGACACAATGGAGCGTGATAACAATCTATCGCTTGTAGAGAGAAATAGTGCCTGCCTATAAGCTCGACGATTACGTACTGGAGAGCCCTCTATGATTCATGTGTGGCCACTGAGAGAACTAGGTTTGCCAGATCTCAGGTCTTGATGTTCGATTGCCGCTTCCTTTTTTCAATGCCGACTGATTCATTTTCATGTACTTGTGGCATACTGAAATGGTCTGTCCACTTCCAAGATAGAGCGCACGTACACGAATGCATGCGTTGCTCACGCAAACAGAATGCTCCTATCACGGTTTTATGAGCTAACCAGCTTAGAACTAACATGCAATTTTGTTTGAAGAATAGTCGAGATGTAGACTTACAGTTTCGTGAACTTATCCGTCAGAGAATTCAGAAACTCTCGACGTACCACGTATTCAGACGAAATGGACAATATTAATTTCAGATGATTAATGGAAATGAGAAAGGTAGAATTCAGCAAAACATTTGACATTATGATATATACTTGCAGGTAATGCCACATTGATATCGTACATTGACTGTTATCCCATGAATTACCAATTTTATCTATGTAGATGCGTCTGTTATAGCTGTCTGGCCAGCAGAGCTTGAGATTCAAATTGATGAATGTGTTTATTAGAAGCTATTAGGGAAACGTATAATTCAGATTCAATGTGGTTGATACTAGAAGTTGCGTGATTTCAAATGTGCAGTAGATTGTGGCTGTGTGTTAATATTATCCGGCAACAGTTTGGTATATCACAGCATTCCATATACAGAATGGGCCAATCAAAACGAAACACGGTCGATATCTCATATACCCTTCGTTTGAAAAAAATCGCTCGGACCCGTCGATTTTTATTTCTCACGAGAAAGATTTTGGTCATATCACCAACCTTGTAACTTTCAGCCCCCCATCCCCCTCGCGAGGGTGAGCTTTAACCCCAAAACCTTAAATAGCAGTAGGGGTCGAGTGGTACCTTATTTTATAGGTAATCCAATTCTCTATTCAACGCATCTTAGTTTTACAAATTTGATGCTGCAGTTTTTAAGAAAATAAGGAAAGAACAATGAAAAAAAAAATTATTGCTTGGTGAAAAAATGTTGTGATCCGTTCATTTTTATAGCGAGAAATAGGTTTTTTTTCTCTTATTCTCAACTCTGCCTCTCCACCCTTCCGCAGAGGTAAGCTTCAACCCTCAAAAAGTGATTAAAAGTCAAATGATACCACAATTCAAAGATCATCAAAATGTCTTTTCACGGACTAACAATTTTCAAGAATTAAGTTGGTAGTTGAGTTAGTTGATAACTAAATACTGATGGAACTTTTGTATCGATTTTTGCGTAAATTTTATGTAATAACATTGTTATTGTGGGAAAAATTATTCTTTTTGAGCTTAGCTTTACGGTATGGTTTAGGTTTATAAAAAAAAGATGAGACACAAAATGTAAATTCAGTTATTCATGGTTCATGATAATAAGTGCTGAAAGTGTTGGCTTCCTGCCGAAACAATAATAGAGATTTTGTTCAAAACGATCCTTGACATTATGAAGCATTTCTGGTGTAATGGCCAGACATTCATCAATGATCCGCTGACGTAATTCATTTAATGACTGTGGCTGAGTTTTAGAATCTTACTTTTTAAGTGACCTCATAGAAAAAAATCTAAGGGGGTCAAGTCGGGTGATCTTGCAGTTCACTCTGTTGGTCCTCTTCGGCCGATTCATTTACCATATACGTCCGATTTAAATATTCACGAACAGCAAGGATATACTGAGGAGAAGCACCATCTTGTTGAAATGTCAACTCTTCGGCATTGTTATTATTTTCAAGCGTTGCTGTCAATGCAGGATCGGTAGCGTCTCCTAATAATTGCAGATAATTTTCTCCATTTAGATATCCTGGGAGAAAATAAGGACCAATTGAATAATCACCATAAATTCTAACCCAGACATTTAATTTCTCAGAATGTTGAGTGTGAACCACATGTAATAAATTTGTATTTTCGTTAGATCAATATCGACAATTGTGACGATTAACAGTCCCAGTTAGAAAAACGGACACTCATCGGAAAAACAAATGTTGAACACTAAATTCGGATTATTCATCATTCGTCCAGTCATAATCTCGCAAAATTCCAAACGTCTGTCAAAGTCATCTTTGTTCAAGATGAATTTTGTAGGGGTGAAATTTATGTGTCTTCAAGATTCTGCGAATACTAGTCGAGATATGCCACACACTACGGAGAGTTGCCTGGTGCTTAATGTAGGGTCCATATTGACGAACCCCAAAACAGCAACTTCCACTGCTTCGTTTCCTACTATCTTCCGATTTGGAGCAGTTTGTTACTGATTCTGTCTCCCTAAATTTTGTTACCAGCTCAATTATGTATTTTAGATTAACATGTTTACCTGGATTCATTTCATTGAATACCCGTGCTGCAATATCAGCACATCTATCATTTTCATAATACAGTTCAATCAGTGATACTCTTTCTGCAGTAGAATAAACCATTATAGATCAAAATGAAGTTTAGTCACAGACAAAACTCTGCATGATACTAAATTGAAACGAATTAAATGTAAATACTCAGAACTTCTAAGGAACTGCAAAATTTATAAATTCTTTACAAAAACAGAATTCCACAGCAAATAAAATGAAGTGCTATTTTCTTCGAACGATAAAATTAGAATTTTCATTATCTTCCGTCACTGGTGAATGGATTGAACAATCTAGGAAACATTTCCTTATCAAAATAAATAATGAAGAGAAATTAAAGTTAATAAATCATGTTGGATTTGTTGAAAACAGAATTTAATGACCATGAAAATATGGTATCACACGAATTTTAATATCATTTTAATTTAAGGATTGGAGCTTGACCCCTGCGGGGGGTTGAAGTGACAGAGTTGAAAACTATGCACAAAAGACATTTTTTCATAATAATAATTGAGGAATCGTTTTGATTTCATTGTTGTTCCCTTCAAAAACGGCTCCATAAAATTTGTGAAACTGAGATGCGTTGAACAGAGAATTATATTACCCTTGAAATGAGATACCACTCGATCCCTATTCCTATCAAAGATTTTGGGGTTGAAGCTCACCCCCGTGAGGGGGTGAAAGTGACAAGGTTGGTGATCTATTTCCCTCAAAAAATAAAATCGACGGGTCCCAGCGATTTCTTTTTAAACGAACGGTATATGAGATATCGCCCGTGTTTGGTTTTGATTGGCCCACCCGGTATATTCTCCTATTAATCGAAAGGGTTTTCGTACATATTTTTATCTGGAGAAAGTAGATATTATGTTATGCGAACTGATATTTCCGGTAATGTACGGGCTATAGAATTGGAGAATATTTCTAAATTCAATCTCTTTCTAATCCCACCCCTTGTACTCTACTCAGATATGTCATCTCAACGACCACAACGCCAAAACCTGGCCAATCTCGAGTGGATGTAGGACTACTTAGACCATAATGGACTATTATGGACTAAGCTGTACTATTATCTTCTGTGCTTTCTTAATTGTATATGAAAGAACTTCCGATAGAGCTCGTTAATTTGTTTCAAGATTCTAGCTAAAGCACCGTGATTCTCTTCCGTATTCGATAATGAAACAACAATCGAAACAGGTATAACACTTCACGGTGAACTTGTTTGCAGAGGAGGCAAACAAAAAATTCACAGATTTCGCAAAAGTTGAAATCATTGGAGGATGTTGAAAACAAATAAAATAATGGCAGCTTGGCTTTATGGAATCTTTTGTAGCATCGAATGAAAGGCTATTGCATTTTATCTTGGCAATGTTTTTCCACCCTTCCCAAATGGCACTTAGGTGAGAGGACAACACACTAGCATTGTTCAACTTTTGCTCCCGACGGTGTCTCTATAAACGTCATTTTTCAGAATAAGTAAGTTTCCAAGCTTTCAACAGGTCCAGTCAACATCGTTAACTGTATCCTGACTATTTTAACAATTCCGTTATTTGTGATCAGATACATTCCAACAGTGAGAATTATGGAGCGCAGTCTTTGAGCATTCGCAAGACGACCGATTCGCATTTTATGAGTCAGTAGATGAGAAGCATAGCTCGAATACGTGGTTTCTGACGTCGCTCAGTACTCGACAAGGACTGCTCCCTGTCTCGTATCGCAACCAGAGCTGCCTTGAGCTATAGTTGTCTTGGTAAACTGCACTCTTCGTCACGTAACTCTTTTCAGTCGAGGGTGAACCTGGATTGATCTTCGTCAAATAGGAAGTGTTTTAACAACTTGCGTAATGCTTGGTCTATGCATTGGAAAAGGTATTAGTCAACCAGTTCACGGAATTGGAAAACAAAAATTTAACTCTTTGTGACTATATCCGCTATTGCACACTGAACAATATTTATATTGAAATATTTATTGAACAAAGAAAACAATATAATTTCAAATAATCAACTATATTTCAATCACATTCGCTTCCCTAAGAGCAGTCATGTTCAAGATTCATTATTATTTCCGGAAAATCATAGATATGTTCTAGACTGTGCCATAAAAAATGATGATCTACACTCGACTGAAAGAAAGCACAAACATAAATTCAGAGTGCCATAACTCGGTTGCGTTTAGTTGGATCCCTTCACACCCCGTAAGAAAAATATGTTCCTGGTGTCAGAAAATGTCCCTCTTCGACAGCTCGTAGGCCAAGCCGAAAAAATCATGGACCCAATCAGACAACAGGTCAATAAAATCCGATAATTTTTTTTTTAGTTTCCTGAAAATTTGAGTTTCTACGTTGATTTGGCACAAAGTAATGAGTTTTTACAAAAAAGTTGTATTTGCGCTTTTTTAGCCACAACTTGGCCAACTTGTGTTATTTTCAACGTGAAAAGAACACAATTTCGACGGTTTTTGGCATTTTAGATATGATTTTGCATGAAATACCTTTGTCTAGAATATAAATTTCTCATTCTACCGGGTCGGTTCATTTCATATTCACCGCCCCAGTCACTCCGAATTTTTGCTATTTTGGTGCATTTTCAAGTGGTTCGTTTTTTCACTCGAGTGTAGATTATCATAACTGATGGGCGATTTTCTCTGAAATTATCAATTCAATTGATGCTACGTGATACTAAACTACGTTAAAGGAGCATATGATGCATCACGAACCCAAAAATATGAAGTTATTGAAGTTGAAAGTTGCAATTACAGTTTTTAGGCCTTAAAAAATGGTTCTTTCCGCCAATATATCTGTCGGAAAGTGGATGTGGCGACTGAAATGGATTGAATACTTCATGTTTGAATGTTTTAATGTCTCCCGTGTCAAACATCCCGTTATTGTAGAACAGTGTTATGAAACCTTTCAAAAATTGAATAAAAACTTCGGAAAACACGTTTTGGGCTTCATGCACCTCTAAATATCAACCGATTCATTTCAAATTTGGGGAACCTGAGTGAATTTGAACGGGGAATGATGAACTCAAAGAAGAGCGGAATAAAAAAATAACGATTTTTCTTGGCACAGCCTAATATGTACCTACTTCCCGTTCTTAACATTTTTTGAATAAATCCCCAGTTTGTCTTACTCAATTTTCCCATTTCTGGTGTTGAAGAAAATCAGTGATGTACCTTCACTATGTTTTATATTATGTTTATAATAGAAGGCTTCAGTATAGGCTCATATTAGATCAATGGCACTGAAGTCACAATTCTACAGTGGCAATCGGAAAACCTTAAATCCTTGTCTTCTGAGTACACACATCAAAAAAATGTAGGGGTCAGCGATATTCTTAGGGTTTCGTCACTTGGTAATGGGAAATTCAATACAATTTTTGTTACTCACGTAGAACATAATCTTTCGCCACATAATTTATTTATAATTTCATACAAAGTTTGCAAATCAATTGAAAGCTTTAATCTAAGTGAAGAGAGTGAAAAATTCTAATTCAATGCACTTAGGATTCTGAGCAAAAAAATTGTCACTGGTCAATGTCTAATACAGAGTGTGTCCACCGCGATTGTTCAAAACTGCCCTACATCGATTTGGTAAGCTGAGAATGAAGTTATCGATGCTTTCCTGATCAATCGCATTCCATTCTTCAACCAGAGTATGGAACAATTGATTTCGTGTCTGGAAGAGAATGTTACGCCTTGAAATTCTTCTGCCAAGCAAATCCCACACATGCTCAATCGAATTCAGGTCTGGCGACTGAGCAGGACAATCCAAAACACTTATACCACTCTCATCCAAGTAATCTCTTACGATCGTGGCGGTATAAGGGCGCGCATTGTCATGCATGAAGATGAAGTTTTCACCTACTGCAGCTGCATACGGAATGACAAATTGTCCTAATATCAGGTCCCTATATCTAAGAGCATTTACATACCTCTCCAGCAATACGAGGTCGCTTCTTCCGCCAATGCTGATACCATCCCAAACAATCACCGTTCCGCCTTGGTAGCTGTGAACTTCCTGTGCATTTCTGAGTCTCCAAACATTTCCAGGTTGTCTCCATACATGAGTACGTCTAGTATCTAGACGTAAACCGAATCTCGATTCATGATTAAACAACACAGGAGTCCATTCTTGCACCCCCATTCGATGTAATTTCTAGCCCAGACTATTCGAGCCTCGCGATTTCCTCTGGATAATGGTGGAGCTCTCCATGGACGCCTGGCAAGTGAATTGGACTCGTGTAGTCTATTTCTCACAGTTTGGTCACTTATCGGTATATGGTGAGCGTTTCTGAGTTCCAAACGTAGTTGACCTGCCGTGTGGGTTGGATTTCTGAGAGCTTGAATTCTCAGAAATCTGTCCTGTGCCGCCGTTGTTATTCTGGTTCGGCCAGTATGTTGCTCTCTAACATCACCAGTTTGATTATAACATATCCATAAACGACTTATAGTGGACTGGTTAGTCCCTAATTCATTGGCAACAACCCTGTGCGATATTCCTGCTTGAAGCATTCCAATGGCCCTTAAGTGCACGTCTCTCTGAAGGTGATAACGTTCCATAATTTAGACAAACAACACTACTCAAAATTGTTAATAATTACCATTCGTTGGTCGGATAACATCTGACTTGATCTGATGGATGAAACAAGGAACGACATGAAGAAAATGAATAGTCGTTGGAAAAAAGAGGAACACATGCCATGCCGTTCAAGATGATAAAAAAGTATTGTGTAAATAACAAACAAAGATCTGCAACGCGATAATGCCACGTGGATCTCGGAGAATTAACAAACAATCCCAAAATGTGCTTGACCCTTAGATTCTTTTGATGTGTGTATTTCATCATATTTTCTTGCACATTTTGTTTTGCTGACTGTAGTGTAATCTAAACCGGGGGTCACTCCCACCTGGAGTTAAATCTGAATTTGAAACATTGCACTTTCGCTTATACATTGTCTGTACTAAATCTTCCGTACTCGTTCGGTTGAGATGGTCATAGCCTCAGCAATCTCGAGCACTTTAAACTCGCCGATCGTCTAAAATCATACCAAGAATTTTATGGATGATTTCTGGCGTTGTAATTGCAATTGGACGATCAAAATGTTCGGCGCCCTTTGTGGTCCTACCATAACGAAAATCAGTAAGCCACTTGTGAATCGCTCCAAGCGATGGTGAAGAGTCCTCAGAATGTTTAACAAGCGATGCTTCGGATTGTGTATTGTTTTTTCCACGCAAAAAATAATGTCTAATCAAGACGCAAAACTCACTTGATTCTGTGTTTACGAAAATCTTCAAGGTTGTTTGCTTTCGATGAGTGTTAAATCATAGCTGAATGACATATCAGCCTCAAAATTCTAATGCAAGTTAAATGCCACATACGATTTTCGATTGTGGTGCCATCTGTGGCCAATATCTTCCAAGAGGAAGTGCATGCAATTGAGAGATATGCACAACTCAATCTGGACAGAGGATACTAAAGGGAGGGACATAGCCATCATTTATGATAGTCAAGGATCCCTGAAAGCTCAGAGTTCAAACATTATTAGTCCAAAGATGGTTCTTACTTGCAATTCCAAACAAAACGTCTCAGGATTAGGGTACATAATCATCCTTCAGTGGATATACTGGTGTATATACAGGAATTGAGAGAGATGAACCGACGAACGTTCTTGTAGGAAAAGAGCTGACACGCCCTCAACAGGGCAGGAACCATTGTGTAGTATAGGAACACCAACAATGCAGGAAATTCTGAGAGCAGAAAATGAATAACTCAGTACTAACCACTGCAGTTCTTTTCAGGGTTATAGACACTCCAAGATTCCCAGATCAATTTGGGAAATAGGGACGTATTTGGAAGCATGGAAGAAAGTGAAAATTCGGAATTTTACTTAAATACAGGAGAAATATACTTTTGTACATAAATGCCATAGAGGAAATTACATTATTTAGGTCGGAAAAAATCATACTCTTCGAAAAAGATGTAAAAAAGGTGTATTCTAAATAGTCACAAGTCGGTATTTAATATCCTTTAGGGACGCACAACAAGATCTCTAATAATAATAAATATAATGATATTCATCTAAATAATCCTTATATTCCGTACTTATTCTTATCATTCACCTTCATTGATCTCCTTTTTCACATGAAACAGTACAGAGAGAGGTAAACAAGAGTCATTTAAGGGCGCGGTAGAAATAACACCCCTAATCTAATATACTGTAATTGAATCAATTATCAACAAATTCGGTGATACCAGCCTTCTGAATTTTCTCTCTAAGTGACTCATTTGTCTTGAGATGAGAGAATACAGAGCAAGTGACCATCTCTTTTATACGAACTTGGTTGTATAAGGTTTCGATTATGATCGGTCCACATATGCCGACGTGGAGGTAGGGTTTCGACTATTCTAGAAACTTCAGTTGTTCAATCGTATACTGCTTCATAAGTAGACTACTTGATAGTTCATGAAACAATATTACGATCCATTTCGTTCCTCTACTTCATGTTTAATGACTATGTGGCATCAAAATAAACCAGAATACGTATGTGACTTTGAAATTCAACTAAGTCTGAACTGTAATTTTGGGCAATATTTGGAATTTGGGATGGTTAAATAATTATTAAGCACCAAATATTGATATAAGAAGGAATAACCACCCGTATCCTATGAAAATACTGTTGATATACTGAGAATCTTCCTGATATGAAGGAGCAATCATGAGAGTAAATTGGGTATCGACAGTGTGAACTCTTTTCTCATCTCTATTGCTTACTACCAAAATCAAGTTCAATTGAGTTTTATAATTATTTCACTTAGAGATTGGAAATGTTGTGAACTCGAGTTTACAATGAACTGAGAAGTCCATGCATATTTATGGGATTTTGCTATTGGATTCGTGACTGATACCTTTTTCGATCATAAGAATAATAATTCAATTCGAAGTTCATCAATTGATAACTTTTCCAAATGCTAAAGCAGATCTATTTCGTTTTCAGTTTTGTTGCCTGGTGAATTCGAAATCAAGAGATATTGATGCGAACAATTTGAACGATTCCTTTTTGTAGACGTGTAATGGTTTCGAATTTGCAGTTTCATTTTATATACTTACTGTAGTCAAATTTCAATGAAATATCTGGCTAGATCGTTCAACTCTCGTCACGGAAATTGAACCGAGCTGAAAAATAATGGTGTACTGATTTTGATGTGTGCGTTATAACTATTTACATAAATATCACGCTCACCCCGAGGATCTGATATTTGATGCTAAACATGAACGTTTATATTCCCATCTCATTATCTGAGAGATTTATTTTATAATGATGACACTATTATTCATAGATATAAATTATACAGGGTGTGAGCAGATGTCGGTTTGCTCACTGATGAGTAGCGCCACCACATATTCGAGCGTAGAGGGGACAACCTCGATAAAAAGTCGGGGTTAAATCGGCTCGGTAACTCCACTCAATACCGATGCCGTCCCAATTTTGGGCTAACAACCCAACAGAGGGTAACCTTTTGTTCCTGGCAGCTGAAGATTGGCCTCCCACATCAGCTCCTCTTCGGATGAGGAGCAGGGACAGGCGAGTGGAGTTCAACAGGACAGTCCCGATGTTGACCGGTATGTACATGAACGCTTTGAGTGGACGAATGAACTTCGGGATGACTTGCTGGACTGCTTCGAGTTCAGTGAGCCGGCCCGTAGGGGATACATGTCTCGGCTGCATGCACTTTGGTGCATCATGCATCCTCAATGCCGTGACTCTTCCGCCCAACATTTACTGAAACGTTATGAACGCAGCGCCACGTATCGTCTAATTTGAGAAAATCTAGGATCTATATATAGCTATTCAAACGATAAGTATTCCACCAACTCTCATCACTCTGCAAGAGATGTCATCACTGGGCAATTTTCAATTGTACTCAAATGAATACAGTGTGACAAAATAGGGTTGAACATCTTGATTCATATATAGGATAATTTGAGATACCAGAACATCGAGATTGTCGGACAATTTTATTGCTTCTGGCTCACTCTAACTTACGCGACTCTCCTATAAACCGCTGATATAGAGTCAATCTGCAGAGGACAGACTTATGAGTTGATGCAAGCCAGACGTGTTGTATCTCTTCACTAGATAAAGATGTAAAGCATGATAATGGGTTGTATCTACCGGTACATATGCGATGCACGCATGCCGACTGACACTCATTCCACTTACGGCAGTAACAAGCTATAGAAGCACGGTTATGGATTTATATGTGAATTATTAATATCCCGTAGATCTGTATATAATATTTCGAATGTCTTCAGAACAGGCACAATTTTTAATTAATCTCATATATTTTGGGACATTTCTTAACAGCCAAATGTCAAGATTGATATGGATCATATATATTCTGTCCCTTCTTACTGAAATTCACATTTCATTCTGAGTCATACATTTTCTAATGAACTCTCCTAACTTCATACATATCATTCCTCGCATATCGAATGAGATATCATGAAATAGAATGAACTTGTATGATTTCAATCACATTTCCACACGAACTGTATAATAACATCCATTATAGATAGCCATAGCCTGCTGATACTCATGTCAGAAAATACTGACGCATGTGAAATTTATATTGTCAGTGAATACTGGCGACATCACGTGAGCAACTACTCACCATTTTCATCAATTAAACACAAGTGCGTCGGAATCAATTCATGGTTAAATTATTGAACTGACTCTCTATTTCCCTCATTTTGTATTATATGGAGTTCATGTGGGGGCTCTTAACGGATTGTGCTGAAATGGTTCAGATAGATTATACGTATAGTAGAGTATGTGAAACCAAAAATAAGTGATATCGAAAAATTTTTATGATTTAACGCGACCCCACGGAAAATGTTCGTTCTGGTGTATAAAACAAAAGTATAAAATTTCTACCCCCTAAATTGACCGCAACCCTTTTTTTCCGCCATTTTGTGGTATTTTGGACATTTTTAGGGGAAATTTGTCAAAAAAAAATTTATATCTCCAGTTGTATTGGAAATTAGGAAACAAAACTGGAACCCTTTTATTGTCAATGCTTAAGGAACTGCCAGTTCAAATTTCAAGTTGATCCGACCTCTCCCTTCCTCGCAATATATATATGTATATACATATATGCATGGGAGCTTGCGTGACGGCTAACTCGGACTTCCGATATTCAAGTCAAAATATCAAATTGTTTTTGAGAAATTCAATTTTTTAGCTAATTTCCCAATCAAAATATCTCATGTCCTCTTCATCCGATTGACATTTGCTTAGCGTCAAAATATAGGCATTTGCATATATTTTCACGTAGTAATCATCGTTTTTATATTACATCAGCAATATGATACTGTTTTAGGTGATAAAGGTATATACACTTTTCTTAACATAGAAAAATCATAAAATGTGCCTGTGAATACAAATATGCATGTGTAAATACGTGTTAATGTGTTTGTATGTGTGTATGTAAGTAAGTGTAGGTGTATGTGAGTGTGTGTATGTATATACCTTTATCACCTAAAATAGTATCATATTACTGATGTTATATAAAAACGATGATCACTACGTAAAAATATATGCAAATGTCTATATTTTGACGCTAAGCAAATGTCAATCGGATGAAAAGGACATGAGATATTTCAATTGGGAAATTAGCTAAAAAATTGACTTAAGCTCGAATTTCTCAAAAACAATTCGATATTTTGACTTGAAAATCGGAAGTCGATTTTGAGACTATGAAACCTACCTACACTTCAAATTTCAGTTGAATCGGTTGAAAACTGCCTGAGTTAGCCGCCACGCAAGTTCCCATACATATATGTATATACATATATATATTGCGAGGAAGGGGGAGGTCGGATCAACTTGAAATTTGAACTGGGAGTTCCTTAAACATTGACAATAAAAGGGTTCCAGTTTGGTTTCCTAATTCCCAATACAACTGGAGATATACATTTTTTTTTGACATACTTCCCCTAAAAATGTCCAAAATACCACAAAATGCCGAAAAAAAAATGGGTTGCGGTCAATTTAGGAGGTAGAAATTTTATACTTTTGTCTTATACACCAAAACGAACATTTTCCGTGGGATCGCGTTAGATCATAAAAATTTTTCGATCAAAATGTCTCACATGCTCTACTAGTAAGTTTTTGAGAAATAGTTTAGATTGAATCTTATTATACTATACTTTCGGTCTCAAGACCATAATCAGAAGTCATACTCAGAAACTAATAAGCAAAAGGGCAGAATTTCTTGAGCTAATTGAACAGAGTACTAAGCGTCTTCATTGCATCTATGTCTCAAGAAGGAACAAAATACGAATAATTGAAATTTCAACACATTAATGTGTAAAAATGTCAGATATTCGTCTTTTGTTCATTGTTGCGACGTAGACGTTTCAGTTGAAATAGATCATTCAGTACAATTAGTCCAACAAATTGGGCGCTCTTGCTGATATGGATCAGTTTTCAAAAGTCTTCTAGACATGGTTCTGGAGACTGAAACGTGCGTAAAAATGTAGCAGACATAAGTTTCAATGTCATTTCATTATAACCAGCGATGTTTCACCTTTTGTGTGTCTTATGCAAGGTAGCTATGGAATTTGCTCCCGGGGTCTCGTCTCTTAGAATTCGAGTCCCCTGCGATCCATGTCTACTACATAGCGCTGGTCTCTTCCTAGAATCTTATAACCGTGAGTCCCTTATGTCATCTTGGTGCGAAGTTATCTCTACGAAAAAGTAAGGGTTTCATCTCCCTTCTCGATAAACATGTGTTTGATCTATATTCGATCGGTGGTATATGAGGTGATATATGACGATGAAAGTGATCTCCAGCCTGCTGAGTTTTGGAAGTTTAGTGTCCTCCCACTCAGCAGAGGTTTTGCGTGCTTACCACCCATTTATCGACGTACCTCTCCTATACGAGTGAGCTATGTATGTTACCGGTTTTTTTGCGATGAGAGTCTATACAGAAGCCTCTCCAATCAGTCGGTCTGCCACGTCATTGCTTCTGATGCCGGGATGACCTGGGACAGAGAACCACTACTTTATTGTATTTGTTCATTCCTTCAATACTATTCAAGATTTCATCGCCACCTTTGGTGGACTTGCTATACGAACATATATTCATCTATCGTTCCTGTTTATCTAGCTGTTTCGTAGACCTTAGCTTTACTTAATGGTATTTTCCTCAACAGCAGTGGCGTACTAGCCCGGGTAAAACATGAGGTTGACCTTTTCCGTAAGCTCAAACACCTCGACCTCCGCTACTTCCACCTTCCTGAAGCCATCTGTATACCAGATATCTCCGTTTGGTATCACAGGTGCCGTACCTCAGTCTAGTCCTTCTTATGGGTTATATTACCCGACAAGCAGTCCTGAGCTCGGAGCGTGTTTCAACTTTATTCATAAGACCCCGATCAACTTCCTTCAACTGGGACTTACGGCTATGGATTGTTGTCCATTCTTAGCAGCCTCGACCTTAATGCAAGTAGTCAAGTAGATAAGTAGCATAGATGCTTCGCATAGAAGCATTTCTATGACGATCGAGTGGTTAGACCTGAGCTCTCACTGATATTTTCAACGCAAGCTATGTCATAAGCCTGACCCGTGACTGTCGTAAAAATTAGTTTTGGAAATGTAGAGCAGAGCACCGTCCCGGAATTGAGACCTCACTAGCAACTAAGGGTCCTCTGACGGGTTATGAAAGATCTGGTACTAGGCCTATATATGTAAAAACTCTAGTGAAGCTTAGCCCCTCATCAAAGAGAAATGGTTCGTTGACACCTTGGTTTTCTTGATGAACAGCACGATTTCAGTTTTCTCAGGTTCAATCCACAGCCAGACCTCTATACATCAGGGTTCAACTATCCTGAGAGCTTCTTGGACCGACAATACCATTCCTCGGACCAGAACCAGGTTAACATTGGTATATACAGTGATCTTGACATCCATGTCTTTCAATTCGCTGAGGAGTGCATCTACTATAAGGTACAAATACCCAGACCTTAATATTCTCTCCGCCTTCAGCTGCTCTTCAATGTATCTTAGATACAACTGAGTGGAAAGACGAGTCTTCTCTCTTCGCTGTAAGTCTGCTGTTAAGAAGGTAGTGACCTCCAAGGGCATCTGTCTGAGAAACCGTTACACCAACCTCTACAAATACTTAGCAACCCCGTCCTTTATTCGGTAAGAAGACCCCAACGTCTTCTCTCCAGGGTTGTTCCTCGCAATCACCAGGCTCTGAAGATACTGATAAACGGCTCCAGCATGATCTCCCCCCCTCCCTCATTATACAAGATGATTCAAAGTTGGCACAGTAGGCCTACTACGACGACCAAAGTAAAAGAGCGCCTAAGATCGCGGATATGATAGCATGACATACATTTTCAACTAGAAGTTACGACGCAGTAATCAATAGAAAATCATTAGGAATCTCTAGTTGAAGCATTGTATATCTCCAAAGTAACCAACTGAGCCTAGGGTTTTTCCTCAGTTAGATCACTCTATGTGGTGTTTGATGGAGTATCCTCCCCTACAATGACTATCAAAGTTGGTGCTTGGACATATTCTTGAAGAATACCAGCGTTGATAGTCATTGTAGGGGAGGATACTCAATTTTTTTCAGCTTCATATAAACGATGTGCTGGAAGTGACTACCTGTCCCGTTCATAGCTTCGCAGATGATGGTACAATTCACACCGCTTCCTCATCTGGAGCCCCTACACCCTACAAAGAAGCCAGAACAGCCAGGCAGAGACAGGTTGACGCAGTTAATGAAGATCTGGCAAAGATTTTAGGATGAAGAGCTAATGATGCAGCAACGCAACCTAAACACAAGCTTGTATCTTCTTCAGGAAGGCATATCCCACAATCCCTCATATGATTATGTCAGTCACACTATTCGTAAGTAGTCTTCCATTCTATGCTCGAGATCACCTCCACCAGCATCATCTCATGAGACGATCATTGCGTAAACCACTTTTCAAAAACTTTCCATTTCGTGACAAGAGCTCCTTTACATCTAGGCGGCTCCTTATAATGTATAATGATTCGACCTATCCTGCATTATTGTTCAGATATTTGGAGTTCCCTTCAAACATACGCTGAAGCTCTTGGATTCTATCCAGGAGATAGCTATTCATCTGATTGATGATATCAGACTTACGAGTTCATTGACCTCTCTTGAACAAGGAAGGTGCAAGTGAGTTTTATATGTCAAGACATCGGAAAGAACACTGTACCGTCAAATGGGGTGCCATGGGTTCCATGTGGCGACTCTGATACAGAGTAATATTTCGTTGAATTAATTACAATTTCCCTCAAATTATAATTCGCTCATAGGCGCGCGACCGTCAGTACAGAAAGCGAAGTTCCGCCATTATAGTGTCGTGCTAGTGTACGAGTGAGTAGTTGCTATAATATTTTTGTGAATATTCCATTAGATTACTTCAAACTGATGTTGAATTGTCACTGTAGAAAATTGTAAAGTATTAATATCGGTTATTTACGATGGAGGTTCTACCTAACCTCACGTCATGTGAAATTCGACACAAAATACGTTTGTTTGGAAATTATTATTGGATATATCATGTGGGGTCACTACGATAACACTTTCGGGGTGAGATTGATAGTTATCAAAGTTGCCCTATAACTCATGAACGATAACGTTCCCGCGATTTTCCGTTGTTTGTTTTGGTATAGACCAATTTCATTTTTCAATTTTGATTTCAAGCTTATCTTCATTCACAAAGTGTATAAAATTTGCAATGTATCCATATACGCAAAGTTGGGAGCAGAAGTCTGAAGAACTACATCGATAAAGATGTAGATCAAGCTCTAGAAAAGATAGTTGATACAAACTGGTCCATTAACAAACTATCCAAGGAATTCAAGATTCCTCATGGAACCCTATTTCAGAAATACAAAGTCATTCAAGTGAGATCACATGGAAGGCAACCTGCTTTTACAAAGCAAGAGGAAGATGCAATAATTCGGTGTGTAGTAAGTTGCAGTGACTGGTTTTTCCGCTATGTATAGAAGACCTACGAATGGTTACAAAATCGTTCATAGATAGGCAAGGACGACAGGTTACCCGTTTCAAAAATAATATCCCCGATCAAGACTTTGTTTATTCACTGATTAAAAGACATGAGGCTAGTCTGACACAATGTTTAGCAGCTAATATAAAACGTGCGCGTGCTAGCGTTCTTCTCAAGTAATTCGGCAATATTTTGAAAATTTGCAAATGAGTATTAACAATGTGCCTCTGCCAAATTTTTTTCAATTACAATGGGACAAACATGGCTGACGATCCTGGGAAAAAGAAGTGGATATATCGCATGGGTAAACATACCCGGAAAATGTTATGAAACATTCAAAATCAACCATTTACATAATGTTTTGTGAGTCGGCTTCTGATGTTCCCCTAACACCTTTGTTGTGAGGTCTGTTGTTGTAGCTCTAGACCAAGATACAACAGATCGAATAGTGGTTGGATGAAAGCCAGCTGCTTTACTGTTTGGCTTAGGAGCACCTTTTTACCATACGCTAATAATTTTCCAGGGAAGAAGGTTCGACAACTCATCGTCACGCTTTGCTGATGAGGTTTCATATTTGTGTAACCAAAATAACATCGCTTTTTCGTGTCTCCCTTCAAATTCAACTCACCTGACGCAATCACTCAACGTTAGCTTCTTCAGGGCCTCACAGACTGAATGGAGGTCAGTATTATTGAACAGGAAAATGCAGAATCCTGAACAATATTCTTTAAAAAAGAATTATTCCTCGGGAACTCTTTCACACCGCGCTATTAACCAGAATTTAGAGTCTGCATTTGAATTAACGAGAATTCATCCACTGAACCTTGATAGAATTTTGAATGAACTCACCAACTCTGATGCTAATGGTGATCAATTTGGGGCAGATAGTCATAATAATCACTGAGTCTTAAAATCTTGTGCCTGGTACATTCATAGTAGTGGAAGTGTTTGTCTGAAAACCGATATTGTACCAATTATAGATACGTTGTCAAGTTTGAGAAGGGCAAGTAGACGAGAATAACTACAATGCTTGGGGTTAAAATCATTGGACACCACAAAAATAACTTTCAAAATTCTTCCTAACGAGTCGATCTTGATAAGCTTGAATGACATCACAGCCATTTAAGAAACTCCAGCAGGAACTCCTGGAGGACGCTGAACAAGATATGTATTTTCGAACCAAGTTGATGTTTTTAAACATTAAATCTTGTTTAGTAAGGTTTTTAACTTTTTTGGTGCATTTGAGTGAAGTTTAAAGACTTTTATTTTCACTTGTACCCTAAGAGGAAGCCAAATTTGAGTTCTGTTATTTTCATACGAAATATAGTTTAATTTTGATATCAACCGAAGTTATATTATCACTTTTGCATAGATAGTTTCTCGAAATCTAATTTTTAATACAAATGATATAAGAGATGACTTTTATAATCTATATAAACTTATGAATTATCAAAGGGGTCCCAAACGTACATAATATTGATAAAAAATATATTGAGAGTAAGGAAATATGGATTATAGTGATAACTCTTAGACTTGAAGCATTCGTTATAATGCAAAAATACAATGCTACAATTGATAATAAGGTTATATCATCATTTCGGAGCATCTATACAATCATTTGTATTATTTTTAAACCTCAGATGTCCTCATTTGGCATAGTGCGTGTATACATGGTATTTTTGAACGCGAAACTAAGTGTAGTTTTATTCTAATTCACGAATAGTTGGAAAAAGTAAAAGTTATCAATGTAACCCCATTCGAGGGTAGTACAAGTCTAATTGATCCTTTAAAATTTTACTGTCGTTAGTTTTCATACCACCGTGATCTTATACTAGGGTGTTCAATTTATACCTCTATTCCGATGACGGGAAATTTCTATTTCCTTAAGCTTGGAAAGGTACGTCGTGATTGTAGAATATGATTATAACAATACTACGACTTATTCTAGCAATGTAAATTCACCCTCTGAACAGGTTCATTCATCTAACTACTTCAGGTTTCACTGAAATTATAAATTTAAACCTTAACATTTCGAATATACTTCTCAACTCCCTGCCCTCACCTTAGTCAAGCATGGACAAATAGTTAAAGATCACAAATGTGATTCAAGAATCATAAGAAGATTTTTTGATAACTGAAATTCAGCATAGCGGCCATCGTTGTGAGTTGTTCCTGCAGGCGTATTACACATATGATTCACCATCTGGAGAAATACTGTTTGCTCAAAATATTTTTTCAATTATGTAACCCGTGCAAAGTCTGGTAATCAGCTTGAAACACACATTATATTGCAAATACGAATGAAGTTTCAATACAATAACACAAAGTATAATTTGAAGTCTTTCTACGTCTTTCTATCTTTCTGACCGTCCAAAAAATATTTTCGGTTCCCACTAGTGAGAGAAGTCAGTGATCTGTGGATCACGGTTCATATGATGTGATTATATTGCAATTAATTACTTCAAGTGTTCTTCCAAAAATTGGTAACATTGTCCCCCATTTGTTTGTAATTTTACAACATTTTATAGAGTTGAAGATTCACCAAAATGGTCACCTCAAAATGACCACAACCTCGTGGATCACCAATCCTCTGATTGATTCAAATCGAATAGTATGATACTGACATCTGATAAATTAATGCCATCTTGTCAATGACTGTGGATAATGAAGCCAATAAATCAATTGAAAGAAAAACATATCGATTTAGAAACAAAGACGTAATTGAAAATGTGGAAGATCATGCACTCATATCATTTTAGTTTACCGCTTCCTGAAATTTAATCGTCCCGTGAGATATTCTTATCAGCACTTGGTCTACAAAGATAATTAATAATCTTTGGAGATTAACTGCTACTCCTTGATATTTCTGGCGTGGGATGAATACCTCATTGACAAAAATCCTAGAGATACGTGAGCATCTAACGACATCTACACGAGAGTAAAATAATTCAATGCAATGTGAAACAATGGTCAAATGGATATCTTATGTTCAACTCAAGCAACGGGGAATGTTAGCAGCCTAATGAGCTTGTACATTGTACAAATAACCAAAATAATCAAGGTGGCGCATTCGAGCAACAAAATTAATTTTTGGCGAAAACGGTTCATCAAATTTACGTTTTTCATACACCGTTGTAAAGAGGCTTCCAAGATCTTTCAAATGACGTATCACTCAACCCCTCTCTCCTATTCAATTTTGAGGGGTTGAAGCGCCACCTGTTAAGGGGTTGCTCGTTCAAGCTTCAAATATACTTCAAAAGATGTCCTCCAAACAAAATCATTCGACGTGTTTCGGGAGATTTTTCCACTCACTATGGGATAAGAAATATACGGGGTGGCTCGTCTGAGATGGAACGAACACCTTGTATTGATGTTCCAATCAAAAATAAACTGGTATGTAGAGTAGCACCACGTCTTCTTGTATTGAAGCGTGATTTTGGCGGACAAAAAATTATTCAAACTTACAATAATAACATCTAATCAAAATTTATTTCGCTATAAATCAAATTCTGCTGTGTTGAAATAGCTAGGTTAATAATAATTTTGGTTCTTTAGTTCTGATTTGAGCTTAATTCTTCATCGATAAACTCCTAGTTTGATACTAAGGGTAACAATTCTGAAATCTACTGCACGCATAGCCTTTATATTCCTGCAGGGTATGTAAATAGGCTTTTATTACTTCCATATTACTTTTATATCGATATGATCGTCTGAGTGCGGCGATAGCTACCTCATTAGTACTCTACAAATTACACAGGTTTTGCTTTTGTTCAGCTCGTTCACAAAGTTATAGAAGCCGTCACGAGACCGGTCTTTATTGACATATGAAAACTTTTCTAATTACAAGTTTACGTTTGCATGCATGCTAAGTTCTATTTATTCTGATAAGTCTTTGATAACTTTGAGATATTTTTAAATTATTGTTTACACTGCGAATATTTGAAGAAACTTATGATGATTACTTGCTATTATTATACAGGATTGTTGTCACGATATTACAATTATTCATTGAAAATATCCTAAATATACACATATACATGTTCCTAGAAAACATTAAAGAACTGTTGCCGTGAGCTCTTGAGCATCTCAAAAGCCATAAGCCAAATAATACAAAAGAGCTCTTGTTTATTTCCTTGGGTCAATATTCAGTGAAAATTCTAATTTATGATAATGATGTGAAGAGTGTAGGTATATTTCAGACACGCATATGTATGATTTCATGAAAATACCTTAAACGCAATTTTCTCCCGATCATTGTACTTTCTCATTAGAAAACATCATTATGAACAAACTATTGGACAACATTTTTCACATTCTGTTTCTTTTGAGGAAACAGCCTCAACAGATGTCATATCTTAGATGTTTCATTCATTATCAAATCGTCTGGGTTAGATATATTATTCCTCCTATTCGTTTCATATTCATCTATCCAATGCGCTGGAGTACATACAACTTCATTCTTCATGCCTTTGTCATCATCCTAACCCTAAAACTGTACTTTTTTCAAAGGACCAGTAATTCAAATGCAGCGATCAAATGAGTCAAAAACTGTTTATGAAGTGAGTGAACAACTTGATAGTCGCGAAGAGGATTTCGAGATAATAGTGAAGTTGTGATTTTAAATACTGATCTGTACTGATGAATATTTTAAACACATTTGTAACGGAAGAAACTAATTGTGTGATTTTGTTTATGTGACCAATAACTGAATATTGTTGCTACAAATAAGTTATTGTATTTCATTAAAATATTGCAATATTCTGTAAATTAAAAAACTTAAAGAAAAACTTAAGATTTTTCCGCAGGAAAAAATACTTTCATCAAATGTTAATTAAGAGAAAGTTGAATGATTGTTTTAGAATTCATATTCGAAATTATAGAAGTCAAAGAACCTGAGATATCATTTCCAAGCGAAAATAATCAATATCATACTTTTGCACATTTAATTTATTATTTATTCAATATTCATTGATAAAGAAGTTGATTTTTTTACTTTAGATTCGGAATTAGCGACCCCAGAATGTATTAAGATATCACTTGAAGATAAAATAATGAATATTGAACTGTTTCGAAAGTTTATTACTTATTAATTCAATGTTTATTCATAAAGGATAAGCGAATAATTTTTTTGTCTTCAAATTCGTAATCGGCGTCCCTAAAACCCCCTACGTATTATTTTGGAGCCAAAATGCATAATTTTAAATTTATGCTATTATATTCATTTATAAAGGGAAAGTTAAACAATTTTTTGACTCCAAATTCGTAATCGGTCCCTCGAGGACCCCTCAGATATTATTTTGATTCCAAAATACTTGATTTTGAGTCTAGGCATTAAATGTTCATCAATCATATTCCTTATTGCAAAAGTTCGGAGCTACCTGGTTCTGATTGGTGTCTTTTGATCTGGGTACCAAAAACCCAACAAGAACAAGAACAATTTTCAAATATCTCATGAATTCCAGGTTGAGATCTTGCCTACCTCAAATTGACTGGACAATTACATGTGAATTTTGTAAGGTGCAAAGTTTGCAGTCAAGTAGGAACAAAGTTGAACAGACACTATATGATTATGGTATCAAGTACCATCCGCTAGTTACATCTTTTCATTCATGAGAACAAAAGGAAGGGTACTAGCGTATCACAAAATTAAGGTGATAACTACCCTTATATTTTCGACATTCTGCTGGGACTGCCTCAAATATATCATTACCACGGTCGTACGTACAGGTCTGGGAACTCGAGACTGTTTCCTATGTGAGAAGTGACTCCGCTAAGCGTCAACTGTCGCGTAGTACCAAAAAGGGTGGCGCAGTAGTCGGAGACTGATCTCTGACACTATACGCCGTGTTCTCTGACAACTGTCATTCTTGACTTGTAAACACAAGGAATACCTGCGTTTTTAGAAAAAAATTACGAAACCGTGCATTGTGCGAAATGCAAAACGGGGTACAAAAGTGTAAAGCAAGAAACTTCTGTTTTTCAAGTGCTGAAAGATGCGGAAATGCGAAAAAAGGGGATGCTTGCGATTCCGGATAGAAATCGTTTTAACAAGGTGTTTTATGAAGTTATTTTTGAGGTAAGTAATGCATTTTGACAACTGTTCTATTCCTCCCTCAAATCAGAATAGTAAATATTGCGTTACGAGAAAAATTATTTTACATTAAATGTGCGGTTATTATCTATCAATCTTTGTATAGTGGGGCTCGAAATTTGAACGATATGACGCCTAATCCTGACATCAAACTTCGATCCAAGCGCTAGCTAGTAGCTGAGCGAGGGACTACGAGTTTGGCGACGCGTAAGAGACTCATGTCAAACATACGAGTTCCCAGCCCCGTATGTACGACCGTGATCATTACCTATTAAAATATAGATTTCACGGTTAACGTTCAATTACATATTTCTCAGTGAACCATGAAGCAAATGTCTTGCCCAAACTAAACGTTATATTAATAACTTGAAAAGAGAAGCAATTTATACTGAAGAAGCAGGTTCAAATACGATCACCTCTGTAAATTTGATTTGTCCTCAATTTCAGTATCGATTGATAAAATATGATAATATTATTGTGAATCCATAAATGTGAGTGCTGAATATAGAAACACCTCTTCGACTACGATACAAATCATATTTTGGAACAAATCAAAGCTGAAAGGGAAAATAAATTATTCATTCAGAGGAAGTGTATTTCGAAATATATTCACGGAACGCTAAAATCAGTTGTAATGTTGGAATTATAAGGCATCATATTATTGACATTCGTAAAAGGAATACACGTGCATTCTCAAGGTTTCATATACAAATGTAATATTTTTAGGTGAGAATGCAAGTGTCACTTTTTAGGTTTCTCGGTGTTAACATTGGGGATATCTACTGAATTAGTTCATATTCTTCCATTTGTTGTTCATCATCTTGTGCATGATAAAAAGAATTAATTATATAACTTATCGTGAGAAAATTGATCCAGTATGATAGCTTGGATTAATGAATACCATTAAGTAACAATTAATTATTAATTAAGTAATTAACAAGGAACCTGATTCAGTGAATTATGGAATTAAGTCCCAATACATTCAACATAACATTTTTTTTACAAGATCACAACGTGCCACATCACCAACCAGAACAATATCTCTCTTCTAAATTGTACCTAAGAGCTTCAGCGTATGTACGGGAATAAAACTTCAAACATGTGAAATAGATTGTAATGTATATGCTTCTTTAATACGGTGGTTTTTGGGGCTGCTGAACACGATTCCGGTGCCAGATTCAGACAACGACGTAACTGGGGCTCGGAGCATCCTGGTACTATTGCCGTCTCCAGGGAATTCGTGAAATTACCTTTTAGAATGAGATGAAACTTGTGAGGGAGGTTCTTTTGTGGTTGTGACCATGGACCTAAATGATCACCTGGTGGTCAAGATACCTAGTTCATTTCCATGGATTGTTCTTTAATATGTTCTGAAATGCTACCAAAATTGTCTTTCGGGGTTTTTTTGGGGTCGCTGAACATGATTCCAGTGGAAATGAATTTAAAATACCTTTCTCGTTTCCGACTTCTTTCAATTGACCAATATAATCAGTACGGTTCGAGTTCTGACTCGTTCCACTTGCACGCGAAATTTTGCCAAGTGCGATACCTTAAGAATCAAAATGGGGGCATTGCACGTCTGCAACTTTGCATATTCACGGTACGTGACGTTTCAAATCATACTTTAAGTTGCTGATGATGACAATTCGATGATGGAAAATTGCAATTACTCGGTTTCTATTGAAATGAATAGTTTTTGAGCTTCGCATCAAGTGTCTTGGATTGTCATATTGGGTCATATTCATGAACCTAAAATCTGAATTTGCCGGAAACCACGGCTATTTTGGCGATTCTTTTTACACGAAATGTTGGGATACGGGGATTTCTACGCCTCGAATCGGTAATTTCGATGAGCAAAAATATTATTGAGAAGACTTAGAATATAATTTGAAAAATTTCAAGTTTCAAATGATACAAATTTTGGAAAATATAAAAGGAGACAATTATTCGTTACCTTCGCTTAACTTCAATTATTACATTAGACTTTTGATTAAGGAATTTGAAATAGCGTGAACGTTATAGCGAGAACTGCTATATGAAAATTCTAATTTTCTGATTTTCCCGGAAAATCAGAGAGTTCAAAAAGTTTTATTCCAAAAATGGTACGATAGGAAATTCTTGCCACTAATGAATTCAAATTGAAGAAGTGTTACATAATAAATTGAAGAGAAAATATGTAAAAGTAACATGATAATAAAGATTCTTGACCCAGTATGAATTATATATAAAAATTCTCGGGAAATAGGTCACATTAACACTTTGTTTTAAATTTTCGTCTTTACGTACGTTTCGGTCTCACGACCATCATCAGAAGACTTATTATGTCAAAAAGGGTTTTTTAAAACTAATTATAGAACAAGCGTCCATAACGCACAAATTTCAATCAAAAAAGCCCACCTCGTCGAAACGAACAGAACCACGGATAATCGAAATTGTAGAAATTAATATTAGACGATACAATTTCGATTATTCGTGATTCTGTTCGTTTCGACTACGTGGGCTTTTTTGATTGAAATTTTTGCGATATGGACGCTTGTGCTATAATTAGTTTTAATAAACCCTTTTTGACATAATAAGTCTTCTGATGATGGTCGTGAGACCGAAACGTACGTAAAGACGAAAATTTAAAACAAAGTGTTAATGTGACCTATTTCCCGAGAATTTTTATATATAAAAGTAACATGTATTAAAAACTGATCTAAGCAAAGGTTTTTCTTTAATTAAGAGGTGAAAGTGCTTCCAATCGCCTCTATATTATCGTATATGTGCAGCTTATAGATTTATAGTGTCGCGTGTAATTAAATTTTATATTCTAATTGTAATCAAAATGAAGTCAAATCTGTAAGCCATTGTTTTGTGTTAACTGAGGTATGGCTGAGGGTGATTCAATCAGCTTAATTGATATTTGTAACGGTGTGATTTTTATGAAAATAGTATTATCAAGATAAGTGTTCGAGTTGAACATTGCGGCACACAATAATATTTACACCTCACGCTAACGGCAAATAATGATAACGTATGCGGAACAACTTAGGTCAATTTTATACTCGTGAAGTTTAATATTTCAGTAGTGTAAAACTTTACAGTAGTTTCCACTTTTATTTAATCTTTCACATTATTTTATACATTTTATGATCATTTTAAAACAAATGTACATAATGTACCCATCACAAAACCCAGTTCAAGCCAACCTGATGACTCTTCGGTAACACATGAGATCTAGATTCCTCCATAACAGTTTGGTTCGACTGCTCCGGGTTTAGAACACTGCCTCGGCGGGCTTGTATACGCATCACTTATGATATGCATGATATTGATTCTAAACAGCAATCTATAGGGGTAGTCTAGCGTGAGGTTAGTCTAGTCAATCCGAGAAAATGGTGCAGAATACCAATCGTCGCGATGGATTCGGATTTTGAGGATACTTAGTAAATAGGTTAATATGGTATTACGATTTTTCAGATAGCGGTCTACGCAATATTGACAAAGAGCCTGTGTTTAGGCTCTTGATGAAACTCCTTTCCCTAAACAGCAGTCACAATAGAAGAATGACTGGAATCCTCACAAATCATTGTCATCTTGACAAATAACTTCATATTATGGGCATCGCAGATGTCTCTATATGTAGGACATTCGGAGAACTGGAAGAAACTGATTCTCACATCCAATTGAAGTGTCCAACTTTGACATTCCTCAGGCAACGATACTTCTACGTAGTAGAACTGGTCTCGGAGGAACTTGTGAAATCCTGTATAAGCGTTATTCTTGGTTTCTGGTTAGCCACAAACCTGTTAATATGGAAAATACGCTTCTGGTCAGGTCACTATGAGTTCAATCCAGAAGCCCAAGTGCATATAGGGGTCAAAATCCTGGTACTTGAATGATGATGGTGATGATGAGGTTTATTTGGAGTCCAGGATGATATGTTGGAAGTACGGAACCGCTCTATTTGTTTGATGCCAAGCTAATGGCCAAAAACAGTAAGAAGTGGTGTGGGCTTAGTGAATACTTGATGATGAGATTGAAGTGTATACCTTCACTCAGGGCTCAAGGGTATCACCTTGACCTATTATACGATAGGATACAATACTATAAATGAGAAACAATCATCCTTTTCCTACTGAAATACTGTTAAAGTACCTGCTATACCTCATAGCTACCAAGTAGCCAGAGTGTACTCTGATAGTTCGGATAGTGTTGAATAGATAAGGTTAGTATCAGACTGTCGTACATCCATAGCTCATCTCAATTGCTCATTGATTTCGAAAAGTGTATTGCGCAGATGTTGCCATATATACAATAAATCATTCACTAAAACATCAATCAATCCTATAGCATTGAGATTTTCCAGAATTATATCTTAAGAGACGAAATGTTCCTTCACTCCTATTCATATATAGTTGACAAGATATGCCATTGATTCACATATTGATATTTTATGGTGATCAGTTGATCACAGAAGAACCGCTCTTATTATACTCTTTGCAGACGAAGTGTCAACGAGTATATTGCATTTACTCAAGCTATTTTTAGAATCGTTAAAAGAAGACCTAGAACAAAAATTCGTCCACCATAGTATTTTTCGTAAATTTTTGTACTACTTTTGAGAATCCGTCTGTCTGTTTGTCTGTCTGTCTATCCGGATATCCGTCACGTTATATTTTTCCCCACGATAACTCAAAAACGGGAGGTCCTATCTTATACAAATTTTGACAAGAGAGCGCTTGCTGTTTGGTGACAAATGTGACACAACCTTTCATGGATGGTTGAAAAATTCAATAAATCATAACTCCCAAGGTATAAATTGAATCGATTCAATACTTACACAGTTAAATTGATTTAAAACTGCTCCCACCCAAATTTCAACAATATTGTTCAACAACAACAAAAACACGAACTATTATTAATGTAAACTTGAATTTACGCCGTAGTTCAATGGAATAAATATAACGGCGTTGTGGTGTAGGGCAAAAACAGCTTCCACTCTGTAGACTCGGGTTGGATTCCCAAAACCATTTATTAAAGTTTCTTAAAGACATTATTCATTTGAATATTATTCAGTTGTGTAAAAATAATGAAATAAGTAATTCATTTCTTCATCTTCACATAAATGTGAAGAGTATCTTATACAATATGAAACATCTATATAAAAATCAGTAACCACATCATCAAATGGTTTCTTTATTAATTTGTCATCCAATGATCAATAAATATTATATGGACTTCTACAAACTTCTGGCAGCTCCAATGTTTGCAATAGTGATTTCACTGATTCTTCGTTTTGTGATCTCTGTTAAAAGGATCACTAATCTTCACGTGGGATGAAGACCATTCTCACTCAGTGAGGGATATACGAATTGCATATTATGAGACCATGAAACATTTCGAAAATTCTATGAAATCACATTTTATACATGGAATCAAACGAAACAATAATGTTCTAGATTTGAGAAGCGTGATATTTCTTGAGCCGGAAGCAGTATATTCGGCGAGAGCAACAAAGTATGAGGCAACTTTATTTCGTTTCATGAAACCATGAAATTCAATTCATTTTCAAATACAAAACCACTTATTTTGATTTCTCCATTCTAAAATGTAACTGAAGCATATAAATACTGACCTTAGGTCCCGTTCCATACATCATGGTGAAGTTGCACATACTTATAAAAGAGGCAGTCGATGTCAGTATGTTCATAATGCAATCAATGGAATAATTCGAGAAGAGGAATTGTAATTGAAACATAAGATGAATTAAAATTCCGACGTCTGCTCTTTCTATGATAATATCAGATTTACATTAATTCGTGTCTCGTGTGGAACAACTCTCCAGACTTTGTAGCATACATGTCTGTGTAAAATATCACGGTATGATAACAAATTAATATGAGTAACCGAAATTGAATGTAACATATCCACTGCTATGGAAAGAGAAACTGCTCAAATGTCACAATGACCTTTAGCTGACAATTTTGTCTTTAAACCCTTATGATAAGTTTGTTGAACAAGGAATAAGCATCTTGTTAAAAAAAATATGGTAAAGGCTTAAAAACGAAATTGTTAGCTATGAATTTCTATATTTAAACACTATAACCGCTCATGAGGAGACGACAGGAACAATGGACTACGTTAAACATATGTCTTCAGATCAATATGGAAGAACTGTTACAAGTACAACAATGAAGTGCATGGTAATGAAGTTTCAACGTTCAGGCAGTATTTTAGACCAAAGGAGATAACGATCTGGACAAAAAAGAACAGTACGATATAATGAAAACCAAGAAACTGGACCAAATCATACAATCTTCAAAGAGGAGCCTTATAAGGACTGCAGTCAGGATGAACTGAAGTAAGGTAACAACACGCTGAATTTCAAAAAATATTTCGTATGAAATTGAGACATTTCATAAGTTATACATTGCAGATAAGCAGTTGCGTGACGAATATTGTACCCGTGTTCTAACCACACAATATAATAATGGAGGGTTTCTGTCAAACATATGGTTTTATAACGGGTCACATATCTCATTAGCAGGGGACATCAACAAACAATCCTACAGATTTCTTGGATTTGAAAGACCACACGAAATCCTAGAGGCCACTCTTCACCATGAACGTGAAACTGTTTGGTAAGCAGGTTCTGGACATTGTATTCTGGGTCCTCACTTCCTTGAAAATTAAGAAGCTCTTAATGTAATAGTTAATCAAAAAAGATGTAGGAAATAGATTGAGTTATTCGTCAGATACTTGAAACGCTTCTATAGAGTTAGAAATTTTCCTTATCGGATACAGTGAGTAGTTCCAGCCAAACAGGACAAGTCATACCGCTAATGACACTCTCAATATATTAGAACAATATTTCGATAACAGGATAATTTCCTTAAAATATGACCACATAGTCACGACTCCATATATCCTGATGTTCACATCTGGGTAATAATGTGGAATAGCATTTTCAGAGGAAATGCTCCAGATCCAGAATAAGAACATTTTTTCAATACTTATACCACTCCATTTAGAACCTATTTATCCAATATCAAGCAACGTTAGGAATTACGTTTGCAGGAATAGTCGAGGCAATATAGCATACATCTCGGTTCTTTCTCGAGGAAGATGGATTGAGATGCGGTTTTCGCCATTCCATTCTGTAGGAAAAAGTAGACAAACATTAATCTTTTTTTTTTGGCACTCATTCGAAATTGCATTATTTGTGCATAAAAAAATGCATTTTGTTGAAGCATTTTTTTTGCCTTAGTTCAGATATTTTATCAATTGATGAACATACTCCGAAATTAGTCCAATTTCGGTTCTTGGGTTCGCTGAATAAGAGTATAATGTTTAAAAAAGTCTCTGTACCTGGTGAACAGGACCCCCTGGTACACTACGATAAATCAGAAACATTGCTCCAATTACATGCGAAATGCATCGAAAATGGTTACTCGAGGTTTTTGTGTTCGCTGATCACGAATGTGACATTCAAAAATTATCTACGCGTGCCTGGAGGTCAGGACTTCTTGACATACTGCGTCACCCCTCTGACATTTAGTCTAATTCAATTGTATATAAATAGGTCACATTAACACTTATGCTTTATATTTTCTCGTTTTTACGTACGTTTTGGTCTCACGACCATCATCAGAAGACTTATTATGTCTAAAACTGGATTACTTAAAACTAACTGTATCATACAAAGTGTCCTTTTCGCACCAATCTCAATTAAAATGCCTACGTCACCGAAACGAACAGAAACACGAATAATCGAAATTGTAACACATCAATGTTATAAGTATAATATATCAAGAATCTACTGTTATGCAGTACTCTCAATAAATGCGAGTTCATGTCAACAAAGTCTATGAACGACTAGAAACGAGAACATTAGGTTCAAGTGTCCACTTTCAAACCAGATGTTAGACTTACGAGCTAATAGGAAAAGGTTTATCAGTTATAGGAAATATACTATTGACATTCCACCTATGATATACTTTTAACATTATAAAGACGCATGTAGGAATTTGTAAGAGTTTTATTCAATTGAGTTAGTATAAATCTGACTTAGTGTCTGAATATCTGTCCTATGATTTACAGATTTGGAGTCACGTTTTATGTGAATCATCTCCAGAATAGATCTCTTATAATAATTAGTTTCCTTGGTTAAAATATTACCATTATTGTAATCGGATTGATGGTTATAATCAACGTGGTGTTTAGCAAAGGCGGTGAAATTTTCAAAGTTTTTGTTTCTTTTACTATACTTCTGGCCATACATTATTTTTCGTAAATATTGTTTAGAGATTCCAGTTTATGTCTCATCACAATCTGAACAATTTAATTTGTATACTGTGTGAGTTTGTTTATCACACAGTTAGTAGGCTTATGCGCGACATTTATATAATACTTTTTCAAACATTTCTTAATTTTCTCTGAGTTCTCCGGAATGTATGGTAATATCATGAAATTGTCTGTATTACCTTTTATGTTATTTATATATGAAGATCCATTATAGATTTTGATTATTCTTTCTTTAATGATAGGATTGAAAAATGTTTTTGAGTAGCCATTCATTTCCAGTGTATTAAGAACAATTTTTAAATTTTTGGGACGGTCCTCTGCATGGGACAATCCAACCGCGCGATCTGTAAGGCTGTTTATAACACATTTTTCATAACATGTTGTTGCAACGTTCGTTCACTTTTATTTCACAAGTAAATTGAAGTTTACAGTAGAAATTGTTGAATTTATGGATCACGTACTGGACTTTATCATTGGGAACACACATAAGGCAATCATCTACATATCGTTTGGAAAATACAGATTCCTCTAGGTATTCCTCAACAATGTTAGCAATAGTAGCTGGAATAGGAGATCCCATTGCTGTCCCGAATATTTGTCCAAAATATTGCTTACCGTATTGAAAATGAGTGCATTCTAAGCAAAACTGTGCTGCATTCATGAACTCTGATTGATCTAGAGGTGTGTGGTTTTTAATCTCTGCTCAACGTTTTTGTATGCTACTCAATGCCAGATCGACTGGTATATTTGTAAATGAAGAAACAACATTCAAAGAAATTAGTTGATGATTTGCGGGTGCGGATTGATTTTTTATAAATTCAGTAAAATGCCATGACTCTTTCACATGAAATTAATTTTTTTCTATTACATTATTGATAGATTTAGATAAAAATTGTAGGTGGGCGCACCATACTTACAATGGCTCTCAGATGTATATCGCTATTATGTAATTTCGGAAGCCCGTACATATATGGTGCTAGCCCATTATTGCAAATTTATTTAATTTTGAATTCATTAGGGATTATCTTATTTTTGTGCCCATTATTTATTAATTTGTTCATGTTATTTTGTACTGATAATGTAGGGTCAGATTTAAATTTTTTGTAAGTTGTTTCTCCTTTTAAAAGGTTTGCTATTTTGTTTTCGTAGTCATTTCTATGCATCATGATGGTTTTATCACACTTATTCGCATTCATAACTAATATTTGTGTGATACAATTAGTTTTAAGTAATCCAGTTTTAGACACAATAAGTCTTCTGATGATGGTCGTGAGACCGAAAGAACGAGAAAATATGAAGCATAAGTGTTAATGTGACCTATTCCTCGAGAATTCGTATACTATTCATACCTGGGTCAAGAATCTTTAGTCTAATTTAATGTAGAATGCATCGATAAGAAAATTTTTACTCGGATTTTTTTGAAATCGCTGATCACAAGTATGTTATTTAAAATATTATTCAAACATCGTATCTGTATTCAGCGACACCAAAAACCCCCGAGTAAATTGGACTAATTTTGGAGTATATTATTCCATTGATAAAAGATCTGAGCTAAGGCTCAAAAAATGTTTGAACAAAATGTATTCTTCTGGTGCACGAATGCAATTTTGAATGAGCCGAAAACAAAATTAACATTATTTCTAGTTGTCTTCCGGAATCGAATGCCGAAAACTACATCTCGATCCATCTTGCCCAATAAATAGCCCAGGTTTTGAGAAATTTTGGTACGTATTGCCTCTACTGAGAGATGGTGAGTATGTGGAACATATTATACATCAATAATTAGTATGTAAATGCAAGTCTGGTTTGAGAATAATTTATACGTTTTCGGTATTCTTTATTTATTATATCTTTGGTTTCAAAAAACTATGCAGGTTGACAACAGAGAAACACGTCTGAATACTATGATAGAAACGTAATATCATGATTTAAACTGTTCAGTAGTTTAAAGAAAGTTCCATGAGATACAATTCTTCCACTGACCGAATGCTCCAAGAGCATACCTGGTTCGACTGAATGAGCATACTGTGTTCAATTCAACTTTCAGCACTTAGCGGTGGATGATGATGAGATTATTAAAGGTTTCCATTGCAGGAATGTTCCATAATATCTTCCTCACTGTAATTGAGCTGTATTTTGGAAGCTTCTCAAGCACTTCACCTGACCTCGATTTTAGTCGATAGAGTGATGTTACATCTCAAATAATTTATGTACGACTAGACAGATGAAGCTGACTGTCCATAAGCACGATATTCGACATACGATGGGCCTACTGACGTTTCCTATCGTCCACAGATTTTTTTCAGTGTTCCATACAAACGTGGAGATATTTCTTGTATAGTCCAAATGGAGGATAATCCAATATTTTTATAACAAAAATAACAGTATGCAGTCAGATGAAAATGGATATTTTGAGCAGGAGTACGAAAAAGCACGTGAATAGGAACGGAATAAGGTTAATAAACAACCGATAGTTTCAAACAAATTGATTTATTTGTGGGAAACTGATGATCTCGAGGTGCAGGAACATAAAATATATGAACTACTCATTAACTGTATAGAACCAGCCCTTCTCTTCAGCATTGTCGTCTCTCATTCAACGATTTAAACAATAAGAGACTAATTATGGCTGGAGTTTTATCGATAATTTGGTGTGGTTAGTATGCAAGTATGCCTGTTCAGTGCTCATTTAGTCTTCGGAGGAAAGCAATACGCCTATTGCCTCAACAACCAGAGACTATTCATATTCCTACCATTTAGTTTTATTTTAGAACAACAAGACTTCCCTGTAAAATATCTAATGACAAAATAGTACAATTTGAGAGATACATACGTTCGAGTGAACGGTGAATTTGAAACATACAAAATAAGTGGAATAGCTGCGAAGAAGAAAAATCAGTGTATACTATGAAAATATGTCATTTTAAGGGATACCTCAAGTCATAGAACGTGTGTAGACAAAAAACATTCTAGTATAAATTTTGTGTATTCGATTATTTTTGGACAATTCACAATATCGTAACCACCCCTTTAACATCACCTGATGGGATATATCAAGTTACTAATAGGAAAAATAACAGGATCTTCTTCGAAACAAACAGCAGAAATGGCAATTATTAATGCAATACAAAAAATGCATCAACTGATACCCCGCCGCCTTCATTCCTTCAAGCAATAGAAGTAACTCATCCTATTTGCCGGAGAATCTCTGAATTATTGAGTATTGTGCCCCAAAGACAGGGAACATTGATAGAAATAAAACTTCTGCAGGTAGACTATGAAGGAAGTTAAAAAGTACCTAAATCCTAGATAGGAGAAAATCTTCGAGAATAAGTTGTATTATTTATAAAAATAATTTAATATTGTGAAGATAAGCTACTGCTTTGAATAAACACTTTTTATTTCGATTTCAAAATTCAAAATGAACAAATATTTCAATAATTGCACGTACTTCCATGGAAAAAGACAGGAAAAGACAGGACCTCCTAACATGAAGTACATTTTTCACTCATAATTTTTGCTCCTTTCGTAACTACTAGCTCTATTCTGAGGTATCAAATTATTTCTATTTCCATCTTCATTTCGCCGTTCGCCATTGATAACAGCTCCATTTCCATCCTCTCTAACAACTGCAGCTGAATGGTAGTAACGTTTATTATCGTCGGTGGTTTTGACCCAATTATGCAAACACACAGTGGCTTTCACTACGGCCTCAATACTAGGTAATGATGCTATTATTGGCTTCCTGTGAATACACCAACTGGATGCCAATATATTCCAAATACTTTTCCAATCCTCCTTCTTCCTCTACTCAATCTGAAATTTATTTATTTATTTATTCATAACACTATTCTAAGGAACTTTGCAGTTCAGTAGATATTTTTTCAAATGGCTTTTGTATTTATGGTGGTTTCTTAAAGTTAGCGGAATTATATGTGTTCACACCAGAATGCAGAATAAATTTTCGACCAAATCTCGATTTCATGTGAAAGGTTCCTAGTGAATATATTTGACGTGTATTATGTTCATCAATTGTAAAGACTTCCGTAAAATTTATATTCGAGAATTTGAAGTGATTTGCCAAACAGATATTTTGACTTTATACAAATAATTTATTCAATATCAAGGAATTATTTCATCTACAGTAATTCATCTGAGTAATTTAGAAACACCCTGCTTATTGAATTACCTAATTATGCAAAACTAAATTACAAACCTCCTGTTAAAAATCCTTCCCTTCTGTGGAAGAAACCATCCTGGATGAGGTCGCATCATTGTTGCTAATAATGGAAATGCTTCATCAGCAACTAGGAAGTAGTTTATACTATCTCCATGATCATCTAAAGGTACAGGTGAAGGTATATGCAGATCTCCACTCAATATCACTGAGACGGCCCTTCTCACCAATATGAATCTTACTAAATTGATATCTGCCGTTACGTATTGCTAGTAGAACTATACTGTTTGCATTCATAATAAAAAAAAATCCACATGGAGCCTGAAATGAAAAATGAAATCCATACTTAATAAATATACATATGTATAGGTGAATGAAGATCTTCAGAAGCCATCTTATAGAGTTGAAACTCTACCTTCATACACAAAAAACATACTTGAATTAGCACGTGCTCTCTATTTACTGCACAAATACAATGTGGACGTTGCCACAGCTGATCAAATTCTTGTGCAACTGATAACTATACTACTAAAGGCATGAGACATTGAAACCATACTGACGCCACATGCTAAACAACTGGAATCAAACATTGCCGAAATATATTTTTTCTCAAATACTGTGTGTAGAAGCAATATAAATTGGGAAGAGTGGATACGCTGAAGCGGTCACTCCCAATATCGATTCACCCCCAACACAAGTACCCACCTCAAAGTTAATGCCAGTCTCCCACTTGGTGATATTGGCTCTCTTGTTCAGTAGATCCTCTTCAGTTTTGGCACTGATATATACGATAATTCATCAAAAGTATCATCCGTAAATATTTGAAATATTTTTCTTGGTCTGGTAATCTCATTTCCTGTTTTAAATTATGATAAGACCCTTGTGAACTTTTTCTCTTATAAATATTGTGTTGCGGAAACCGCTTTGGTTTCTTTCTTCTTCTAGGTTTGAGTAGTAGAGCACTCAACAATCACATACTGTTAGCTTTGTTAAACCATTGTTAACAAATGTATTCTTCCATTGTTGAGGTTAAAACTACACGATCACCGTAAAAAATTGAGATTAATTCAAAGAATTCCGACATCGGACAATAAGTTGAAGTTTTCGTATGAAAAAGACACGCCACAATTTATTCAAAATAATCAAGCAATATGAGCACTTTCAAAACATCGTGCAGTCGGGTGTCGTATATATAACAGTAGGCTTAAGTCACTGAGAGCTAGCTTCCTATGCTGGAATATTCTGTAAAATTCAGAGAACGTCGTTATGTTCGAATAGATCAGCCTAGTCATTCTCGTTATAACTTTGAATTACAGTAGAAAACTGTAATAATAAGATAAGATAGAAGATGATTGATTATCTCATCCGGAAGCAACGATACAGATTCGGGTAACGTGGCGAATGTTCGGAAGGCGGTGGATTATGCTATAAACAGGTTGGCTTACCACTAGGCCAGTCAATATAGGTTTCAAAATAACTATTTTATAGTCTACTCTTATGCAAAAAGTGGCGGTGAGAACGATGGGATGTGAAAAAGTTTGTGCTATTGCTTATATCTGCGTTTTAGTTGCAAACTTATTGAAAAATTCGTATAAGCCAAAAACTATTGGATATAATCGTATGAAATTATACATGTTGATGAATATCAGTAAAACACGTAGTTGATACTGATTACGAGTAATTTGTTATTTTCAATAAATTGTTATTATCATGCTATTGGTGTTCTTAATCAAATTCTTTTCTTCGAACGTATCTGCCCAATCCTTTCGTAAAATTCGTCAAGAACTACATTTTGGCCTTAAATTACGCCACATTTTTTTCGTGACGAACATGTTTATATTTTCTAGCGAATAAACAAATTACTTCAATTATGTTTATTAGCGTATATACTTCCGGCTTCAATAAAACTCAATCTTATTGGGCTCTAATTGTTGGTATTAAGTTGAGCTATCGCACCTACGTAGTGTAGGTACCCTTCTTACCTTTGGTTTACTTTCTACAAAAATGTATTCAAAAGTCCCTGGTGAACAAATTGAATACCTCGCCGACCAAACGTCGGATCGAAATGTGGCTTCCGTGATTTTAAAGGTTTCTCTGAAGCGCATACTTTGATCCAAGGTTTATCGCAATTTATAAGTAGTATGTTTCCATATTTGATATCCATTTCTAGTCAAGTAATTACCAAAATTGTTTCATTTGCCCCCTTGTATTTTTATAACGGGTAATTATTCCACAATTCAAGTCGGTCTCCGGTAGATTATTATCCCCATTTAATTTTTCATTTGCATCTTCAAACCTGGATCTTTTAATTTCATGTTTAATATTCCAGTATTTCAGAACTTTAACTCATCGCTCAGAATGGAAGTGAAATATGACATAAGACAGAATTCACAACGAACGATCAATTTCTTCAAGATCGTTTCTTTTTTAACGTAACTTAGTCTTGTCACCTAACCCCTAACCTCTGGTCTTGTAACGCAGTTTCTGACGTCACGTACCAGTAGTAGGTACAGGACGCAGAATGTTCGGAGCTTAGAAGAACTATTAATTCGATATTCGATCTCAATTACAACGACTAGTGATCTTGACATGGCAACAGACAGTCCACTTCTCGTCATGTGTCTCTTCAAAGTGTCGCGAGGCGGTTGAAATAGGATCCTGTAAGTATTAAAAACGAAACAAGTAGCTTGCACATTGCATATATTACATCTTTTATAATCCTCATATTCTTATACTCGCGCGTGATGCCTTAGCAGTATGAAATGTATAAAGTTTCCGAGCGACGAGCCGTTTTTTACGTTTCTTAAATTGTCCATATCTATCGATATAAACAAAAATCTAGTGACATATTTTGAACCTGAGATAGTAGGGCTTTACTCTTGAGAGGAAATCAAAATAGCAGATCAATGGCTACAAAGCCATCCGATACGATATTACGGGTGCAACTTGACGGATCACCATAAACTCAAGCCAAAATATTATTTTGAGAGACCTTCCAAATGACTAAAGCGGTTTCCGAGATAGTTGATTTGTTGAATTTGTTCACTAATGACTTTTTTGATGAACTATTGTAAAAAATAAAAAAAGGAAAAGTGTACCTACATTGTATGGGTGCGATTTCTGAATTCAATACCAACAATATGAGCTCATTTAGATCTATTTCATCGAAACTGAAAGTCTGTATATTCTAATAAACATTTCACCTAATTTTTTTATTCACTCTAAGATATGAATGATTGTGTAGGGAAGAAAATGTAGCGTAATCTATGGCCGAAATTCAGTTCATGACGTGTTTCACGAACCATAGAGGGAGCACATTCGGAGAAGAAAATTTGGCTATTTATTTATTAATAACAATTCATTGAAATGAGCAAATGAGTCTTAATTGGTCTTGAACGACATGCTTTGCCAATATCTATCTCTATCACCAAGCACAATTTGACACGATTACGTCAGATAGTTTCAGTTCTATATGCATTTTTCGATAATTTTTCAACTAAAACGCAGTTACAAACAATAGTCCAAACTTTAAATTAAACATCGTTGCCAGCTCTGCATTTTGCACGAGAATCAATAATGACATCGCTTTAGCCCTCAAGAATAACATTTTCATTCTGTCGATTTTTGACCCTATTTTCATTGGTTTTTCCAGGTGATTGTCTTTACGAAATTAATCACAGAAACTCCAGCAGGAAATGAGATTCAAGGTGCACTTTCCGAATAGCTTGAAATTGTTCCCATATTAACTAGTTTTTGCCATACATCATATTATGATCTTTAATAAAACTCATTCAAGAATCTGCATCTTTTCGCTATACACATTCTCTGTGATGACGGCTGTTTCAGAGTGAGTTTTCTCTTCACAGTACACTCCTGTATGATGTAATTGTTTTCAACACGATTTTTGCTACTGCGTGTCTGTAATTATTTGGAATTCAGTCACATACTGTTTCATTTATTTATTTATTCAGAATATATTACCGTATACAAAAATTGTCCAATTATTAGGAGAGAAAAGAACAGAAAAAAAGTAATACCGTGCAAAAATATACTATATGTATAGTTACATTGTGTGACGAAACTTGAGTAGAAGTTTTGCTCATTTGCATTCGGCCTAATTACAACATGGGGTTTCATCCCACCTTGGATTGAGCGTTTTGAGTTTGTTAAGGCATTTTCATGATGATGCGATTATTGATCTTTTCTCAAGGTTCCCATTCTCAGATTCCTCGCAGCCTGATTGTCTATTGTTGTCATGTCGCTTTGCGCAACGCAGTCTAATGTTATCAGACTTTGCTGCTTGACTCATAGTGTTGTGGATTCCTAATACTGCTTTTGTCCTGCTTGTTGCTAGTATGGAGCATTGTGTCACATTATTAGGAATAGGCTCAGATATTTGGAGTAAATCAGTGGAGACCTGGAGAGACTTCTTCTTTTCTTCATTCATGACTCCCATATCATTTCATACTTGCAGTAATACGTATTCCCTAGACCCTAGATCATCAATAATGAAGGTTCAATATTCTCTAACTTCAGTAAATACATCACATTTTGTTGATTGAGGCGCAATAATCACTGGAAGATAAATCCACACCTAAAGATATGCATATGTTGTAATTGGTAGATTGAGGAGCAATAATCACTGGAAGATAAATTCACACCTGAAGATATGCATATGTTCTGACGAAAAGTTCGATAAAACTATAGGCTTTTGCCAATGTCTCCATATTCAACAGTGAGACTACACTGTAACAAAAGTACACCGAAGTGTCAGAATAATAGGGGTAATAAATGAGTAAACCCTTTTTTCTACTTCCTCACAATTTAAGTATTCATGCCAAAGATGTAACCTAACGCAAACAGTGTTAGAGCTAGCTTAATGTGGACATTAATAATGTGAGGTAATCAATAGCTTATTATATATCAAGGGACTACAGAGTGACTTTTAATTCCGAGAGTGGAGATGTTGCATGAACAAGAAATAGCGCTCACGCTCAGGCAACAACCACCCGAGGGATTAACAGGTACTCCAGTCTCTTAGTATAATGCTTTTTTTTGCATAGCAAGGACTCAAACTCACAGATTCATGAGAAATTATGCGAAAAATTGATTCTTATGAAATTGTGTTCAAAAAATTCTCCGGCGTAAAATATCATTGCTGAATCGTTAAAATTAAGTTGTAGAAAAGTAAATTGAAAAATATAAAAAGTCGACCACCTCAATATTCGAACCTGTGCCCTACTCAGTATCTCACATTACTTCAGGAACATTACTATATAATGTGAATATTAATCAAAAGTTGCTTTTTTGAGCAACAATTCTGTAAGCTGTTTCCAAACATATTTATATACTCTCACGGTATTTTGAGGTGTTAAATTATCGATTTCTTGGTATATTTCAAGGCAACAATCGAAGTGCTCCGAAATATTCAATAATATTTGGCAGAGCTGTTGCCTGACATTTATTGATAAACGTCAACAGAATTGTTACTTTGACAATACTCATTGTTGCAGGAGGCGGAATACAAACACTGTGTTGTATAAGGTCGTCGAGTATAAAATCTTATCAACACATAGTAATCATGTGATATTTGTAATTGCTTTCGGTTAAATTTCTTGAGAGCTGTAGAATCACTGTTACTTATATCATGACGATTATGAACCATGTAACGTAATTGCTGTATCCAATGCTTTGAAATATGTAAAGTATGGAATCAATGAAATTTGATACTCATATTTTAAGTTAAAATCCATGCGATAGCTGAAGGTATGTATATGTCATTATGTGTTATTATGGTAGTACATAGAAAATACTCAATACATCAACCTTGAAGGAGCTATAATATTCGACAATCAATCTTCAGGGAATCATAGTGATAATTATCATGAAAGTTATTTCTGCTGGAAATTCCTTAAACAATATGAACCCTAATCTATTGTATTGTATTGAGTGAAAAAATTAAAAAATAAAATATTCTATTAATTTCCATGGTCATTAATCAGAATTATTGCAATGAAAGATCAGATACTTAAATCATCACAAGCCTTTTACCGACTTCAGAATCGGGCTGGTAGGACGAGAATAAGCTGACCTCTTTGTATATAATCTCGATATTTCAACCCTTCTCGTTCGAAAATAATCCCTTGAGAGGACATCTACACAAATATTTTAATTGGGTATTTTTAAAACGCTTCTCAAGCACTTTGGAAGATCGCGCTATTAGGGAATTTTGTAAAAGCCTGTGATGTTATTTCTCCAACGAAAAACATCTTTATTAGTTCAATTCATTGCAAACAAGCTGAATTGCCTTTATTCCGGTAATAATGACTCAGTCCGTAATGATCTTGTTTATCATGAATAGTTTCCATCTTCTATTCGGTAATGCAAAATTCATTAACGAATTGTATAGAATATTCCTTCTACTTCTGTTTAGATAGAAATGAAACAAATAATTGGTTAGAATTTTCAATTTCCACCTTCACGAGGAGATTTCCACATGTATTCATTCCTGCTTAACAAATTGCACATATTAAAGTTTTCTTTATATCTTCTTCGGTTTCACGCAGCCAGCATCGCTTCTTCCTATAGCACTAGTTGAATTTCTACCGGGATATCAAAAATTATCTTGGTTAAGGGTGGTTGTGGAATCTAAAACGTGTGTCTTACTTTATGTTTGAAACAATTATTTCACACTGACATCATCAATAACCTACAAATTTCATACCTATTTATTTCAGTTGTAAAACAATAATGAACTACAAATTAAAAATTATCTTGGTCAAGGGTGGTTGTGGAATGTAAAACGAAATGTTAACTTTAAACCTTTTACAAGATCGCAATAGCTACAAACGGGGTCGAAAACTGTTTCAAATTGGTTAATTTTCGATAAATCGAATGACGTTCACGTGAGGAGTTAGGAGAGTGCAAATCTTCGGAACATAGAACGCCTTTACGAGGATTCTTTGCATGCGGTTTTCGCTCCATGTCGTTAGTTTATGAACGGGGCCAACTAAATAGCATAGTCTGAGGCCCCAAAATGTAGACTAAATAGGAGAATTCAATTAAAATAGAATCAGGTTCTCTCAGGTCTCAGCTACGCGCGTCTAACGTGCGACATACCAAAGGGAAGTTCCCAGCTCCTAAAATATACCCAAAAGCGGTTAAAAGTTAGCGTCCTATAGCCGAAAACACTGCATCACAACTGGCGCCGGCCGCACGGGGCATAAAACGGCCCCGAATTAATAAGATCGAGGGAAAAAGTATAAACTCTAACTGACGCGTAGCGAGCTCCTCGTGGCATATGTCCTAATGATTACGTTCGTAGCTAATTACGTAGGACGTCTGGCGTTCATGCAATTGTTATTTTATACAATTCGAACCTTCTGATTTCGATAGGTCACGTGAAAATCCCGGAGTCTCAAGCTATGGACTTCTGAGTGTTATCACATTCGTATAAAATTGCGAAATTTCTCACTTTTAGAAAATTCAAATTAATTTGACACAAGTTTTGATAACGTAAAGTAAGACACACGTTTTAGATTCCACAACCACCCTTGACCAAGATAATTTTTGATATCCCGGTATTTCTATTGCCTTTTGATTAGTCGTATTTCATTTGTTACGAATTGATGACACAATCGTGAATTGAGGCAACTTGAGAAACTTGAAAAATGAAGGAAACAATTTGAAACGTATTTCTCAGTTTTTGAGTATATTTGTATTAATAGTAATAATAATAATGACGATATTCATTAGGTGAAAAAATAAATGAGAGGAGAATAGGAAAGGTTACATTTTCAAGTTACGAATAGATAACAATTATTCTATTTTAATATTAGGATATATATTTCTTTTGATCACACGAGAACATCGTGTGAGTCAGCGAGTTATATGTCGTGGTATAACGAAAAGCTTTTTAAAAAAACTTTATTTGAATTAATACAAAATTATTAATGTGTGAAACTAAAACATCTACACAAGGCGAAGTAGAGAAATAGAATGAATTATTATATTAAAGTACATTATGTGTTGGCATATAAAAGTAATGTCAGCAATGATAAAGTCTATCGTATTACGGAGAATCATCACTTGTAGGCGATGTAACACCTCCCATCTTAAGTGGAAAAATTGGGTGCTTCTAATTTTTCAATGTTATCTCGTGTAACGGAATCTCTACTGGAGCAGATTTCTTTGAATTTCTTCTTATCTTGGCTCGATATTTCCAGCATGTGAATGTAATGAATAATATAAGAATAATATACAGTATGATTGTCCAGATACTGGTGGTAGTATGGAATTGTGGAATTTCCATTTCTTTAAGTTTTTGTTTGGTATGTTCCAATTGATTCACTAGTGGTTGTATTTCATCTAGATTGATGGATTCGAGTCGAAGTGGTGGTAATGCTTGATGATCGTGATTTAATTGAAGATCAGGAATTTCGATGTTAGGCAACTCTATTGGTTTTATAATTTTTATAGTATTTTGGTATGTTTTGAAGATTCTCTCTCGTACTAGTAATTGACAGTTTTCTGGTATTTTGATAATATAATTTCCAAGGACGGTCTTCTTGTCTCTGTTGTGGTTACACAAGCTGGCAACTGTAGTTTCGTTTGGAAATACTGCTAACCATTGATTTGTTCCAATTTTTTGTAGTTTTTCCTGATTTATCTCGACCTCATGTTGTTTACAATCGCTATAGTGGTTAGTGAATTGAAGTAGTTGAATTTCACAGGGGCTATGGCTGCTGATTTCGTTGATATTTTGGGCTTCACACAGGAATTCATTAGTGGTAGCTTCAATGCATTTTTCATTAGATAAAGCGTAATATTTCTCATTGATGGATAGGTATTTATGTTGAGGAATTATTACATGATAATTAAGTGAGGATGTTTTTGTAGGAAGTGAGTAGAGGTGGTAATAGTTATACGGAATGTTTTCTACAATTGGTATCTCAATTATAAAGATTATTTGTCTCTCTTGATAGTAACTTTTTACTGTCACAATTTTTTCATACAATTGAATCGTATCAGAACTAACTTCGTAAGGTAATTTAAGCTTTTGTTGTGAATTTGAGATTTCGGTTAATTCGTAAAGTAAGTCTTCCGTTTCCAATATGGAAGGGTGAAATGTTTTAAGTTTTGAAAACGTTACGGCATTCACTATAGTTTCTAATATGTCATTAATAGCATTTATTGCGGATATCATTTGAACAATAAGCATTTGAAATACTAGTGCGTCCTCGAGCTTATCTACTTGTAATTGCATCTGTTCCATACCTGATGTTACGTACTGAAATTGTTGGTCTAATTTAACCTGATTGATAATAATTTTATTTGTAGCCTCTTCAAATTTCTGCATAGCGCTTTGAGCGATACTGATTTGTTCTTCAACTAATGTTTTCATTTTAATTTGGGAATTTGTAAGTTGTTCAATTGCGTTGTCATACCTTCTTGCATCTTCTTGATCTAAATTACCGGTAATTGCTTTGAAAACCGATCCTAAACCGTTTATGAGTCCTCGTTTAATTCTTTTATTATCTGAAGGAATGAGTTGAGTAAGCTTTTTGCTAGTTTCCGTTACTTGATATTCTAATAGGTGCTGATAATTATTTATTTCTTTTCTGTACGTTGGCCCATGTTGTGTTTCATTCATAATATTTTCTACTCTACGAGTTTGTTCATATAGATAATTAAAACTATTCTCTAATGGTTCTAAATCTACTATCTTAATTAAAGTCCAATAATCAATAGTGTTTTGGACATTACCTAATTTTATAGGTAGTAGTCCCGGATTTTCGGTTATTTTGGAGAATTCGATTTCTTGTCCGTAGGTGTGTTCTGTTGTAAGGATGGCGAGCCATCTGGAACAAGAACAGGTCGTTTCAGATTTCTTAAATGTATTTTTCGGGTTTTAGCTTCTTTTGAACAAGTAGCTACATTTTTATCATTTATATTAATCACGTCAAAAGGACCTTCGTACCTTTGAGTAGTTTTACCTCGGCGATCTAATTTAGAATAAACTTGATCTACATTAGTAAACTGCGATTCATTCGTATTAGTATTACGTTTAGTTTGGATTCTAATTTTTTCTTGTTCAATTTCCTCTTTGACTTTGTCATAAGTTAATGCTATCTTTTTTCTGTGGGATTGAATGTACTCCTGTAATAATTTCTTTTGATCGTCTAAGTCATAAATGTCTTTGTTTTGTGCATGTCCGATTGTAAGTTCCATTGGTGTATAACCTGTCGATGAGTGTATCGTATTATTATATGCTATGAGAGCATAACTTATTAGTTGCTTAATAGGATCTTTATTCTTTTCTTGTCGCATTAATCTGATATGTTCAATAATAGTACAATGGAATCTCTCAACTATTCCATTCGAAGGTGGATTTCGAGGGGTAATGAAGTGGATGTTTATTTTATGTAACTCTAGTAATTGTTGAACTGTTTCGAAATTAAACTCAGATCCGTTATCCATTACTATGATTTCAGGTACGCCATAATAGGTAAAGTAAGTAATAAATGAATTAACTGTCTCGATAGAATTTTTTGAAGTTATAGGAATTGCTTGTCCTAGTTTTGAAAATGCATCTACTAAAGTAACATAGTTTTGTCCTTCGATAGTGAATGTATCAGCATGTATAATTTGGAAAGGTTTGTTTGGCGTCTCCGTTAACATTATAGGGATTTTTGGAGGATTCCTGTCATATTTTGCCTTTTGGCATTTTTCGCATTTATTTATAAAGGTGGCTATTTTAATTTTCATATTAGGAAAGTAATATTTGTTCGTAATTTGTTTGAGAGTTTCAGTGATACCTCGGTGATTGGTTTTACCAGTATGATAGTTGCTTATAACATTTGTTATTTCTTCGTCATCTATAAGTGGTATCTTATGCTTCTTACAACTAATAATTTTAGGTGCATTATTATTAAATAATCTTATGTATATAGAACTAAAATCTTCATACATTTTCTCTTGATCAAAATTAAAATAATAAGTTTTATTAGCTGCAGTATAATTTTTTAAGAATTTTATAATTTCGTCCTCATTATTATTCCTTGAAATCTGTATAAAGTATTTATTGTTTTTACCTACTTTGACATGTTTTACGTCTCTAGGATTCATTGAAACTGTTGTTATGAAATATTGGTTTGGTTTTGCTTCAATTGCATCTTCCGAAATTGGGATACCATTTTTTGGTTCGATATTTATATTTGAATGAGAACTATCGGAAATGGTGTCTAACATTGGGATTTCAGATAATGATATAGGTAGACTTGTATCATCAATTACAAAATCGGGTTGTTCTAGAATTCTGTCTAATGTACCGGGTGAAAGTGTTGCTATTTCCGATAATAGATTTTCATCTTCATCGAGATTTGGCATAATTGAGTCTTTGTCATTGTCATTTGGGTTAGATTTAGTCATAGCATTTATTAATATTCGTGAAAGAGAATCAGCGTTTGTGTTATAACGACCCTTCTTATATATTATTTCATAGTTGAATTCTTCTAGTTTTAGTCGCCATCGTACAAGCTTGGAATTGGGCTCTTTCAATTTCATCAGCCACACAAGCGGGCGGTGATCGGTATATACATAGAACTTTCGGCCGAATAGATAGGGACGAAAATATTTCGTTGCCCAAACTATTGCTAGGAGTTCTTTTTCAATAGTTGAATAACGTTGTTCCGTTTCGTTGAGGGTTCTCGATGCATAGCACACAGGTTTATCGCTGCCTATGTTTCCTTGGGAAAGCACAGCACCTAATGCTACATTTGACGCATCCGTCGTAAGAATAAACGGTTGGTCAAAGTTCGGGTATTGCAAAATTGGATAGTTCGTCAAAATTTGTTTACATTTTTCAAATGCATCGATGAACTCTGGAGTCTGCTCGATTTTCGCATTTTTCTTTAGGCATCTTGTCATGGGTTTTGTGAGCTTAGCGAAGTCCTTTATGAACTTTCGGTAGTATCCGACTAAACCAAGAAAGCCTTTAATTTCCTTTGTGGTCTTAGGTAGTGGATATTGTACTACAGCCTTAATTTTGTCTGGATTTGGTTGAACTCCATCCGATGTTATGACGTGTCCAAGATAAGCGACTTCTTTGCTGAGGAACTCGCTTTTATCTAATTGTATCTTTAGATTTGCGTTCCGTAGTCGTTCAAATACTTCTTTCAAACGTGTCAAATGTTCCTGTAACGAAGTTGAGAATATTATTATGTCATCTAAATAGACAAAACACTTCTCATTTTGGATTCCTCTGAGGATGTTATCCATAATGCGTTGAAACGTCGCTGGTGCATTACGTAGCCCAAATGGCATACGTTTGAACTCGTAATGGCCATTTTCCGTGCTAAACGCTGTTTTTTCGATGTCTTCCGGTGCCATTTCTACCTGGTGGTAGCCAGAGGCAAGGTCCAAAGTAGTGAAATACTGACTTTTGCCAAGTTTGTCCAGTATATCTGTGATATTTGGAAGTGGGTATTTATCTTCCACGAGTTTTTCATTAATTTTCCGATAGTCAATGGCCATGCGCCATTTCTTTTTACCGCTGGAGTCTGTCTTCTTTGGCACTATCAATACAGGGCAACTCCATGGCGAACATGAAGGTTGTATGATGTCTTGTTTAAGTAACGTATCGATTTGATTACGTACTTCTGCTTGATGGACGTGAGGTAACCTGTATGATTTTACAAATATGGGGTTTTCGTCAGTTAAGCGTAATTTGTGTTTTACTTTGTTGGTAAAGGATAAAGGTATTTTTTCACAATAGAATATATCTTTATATTCTTCGCAAAGTTCTTGTATTGCTTGTTTTTCCTCGGCATTCATATGATCTAAACGTAAAGAGTTAAGATTTTCGGTTTGAATATTCTCGATTTCCGATGGATATTCAATATCCATTGGTTCTTCAAAATTGTTAGCATATTCCGTATGATTACAAGAAATTTCATTGTATTCGTCAATTTCTAAAGGTTCGCGTATTATTATTTCAACAGGATTATTATTAGAATTTGTTACCGTAGTTGTCGCAAATTTATTATCTATTTTAACTAAAGAGGTAGGTACTTCTACTCCTGGTCGAAATGTAATTTTATTTAATACTCCGTATTTGTTGTTTGTATTGACTGGAATTTTTATGACTCTTTCTGTACGAGGTTCGATAGTTATTTTAAAATTTTGAATAGGAGTATGTTTCAAAGATTTGGTGTTATTTTCGGATTCTGATTCTTTTATAATATGAATTGGAATTTTTGTTCTTTCTGTTATCAACAAATTATTGTCGAAATCGAGTGTTGCTTTTAATTTTTTTAGTAGATCTAATCCAATGAGTCCATGATATTGCGAGTTTACATCAAATACGTAAAACTTGTGTTTTAAATCGCCAGTATTAAATATTTTCGGTAAGGGAATATTTACTGTTGTATCATGACTACTAACTTGATGTACCGACTGTATTTTAAAGAGTTCTTGTCTTTTATAATTACTATAAAATTTTTCTACAACGTTATTATTTATTAGAGACTTCATAGATCCGGTGTCTATCATAAGTTTAAGATTAACATTTGGAATAATTATGAACGGTAAGCGGGGATTATTATCGTTATTTAAATGTATCAAGGTTGATCGGGTAGGTTGAGGTCTAATTGAAAATTTTCCGATTCGACTTCGAAACTATGTTCGTCAGTGTCATAAAATTGAGAATCTTCTGATTGTATTTGAGTTTCTTGCGAATATTCTTCGCAATATGGTGTCATGTATGTCTCGTTTTCGTCTTCAACTTCCTGATGATAAAGTTCTTCCGAAATCCATTTTGTTTGTGGACGTACGGTATTTGTTATATGTGTCATATTACGGGTTGACGTTTGCATAGGAGTTGGTTTATAATTTGGTCTAAAATTATTATTCGATTGGTGAAAGTTTCGAACTGTTCTATTTGGTCCATTATTGAAATTATTTTGTCCTGCGTACATTTTACCTGTGGGGGTTTGAGGGGCTAGTCTGTTAAAATTTTGTTGTTGATTATTTGAGTTAAATCGATTTGTTGGTACGTAATTGAGCGATCGGGATTGTGGCATATTGCTTGCTTGGTTATTAGCAAAATGGGGTACAAAATTATTGAATTGTCTAGGTGGTGCAATTGGTTGTTTTGCTCTATCAAAGTTATTGCAATTTTTATTAAATGGAACATTAGTTGAAGGTTTATAATGTTTGTCTGCATAAGAGAAGTTCTCTTCTTCAATGACCATGCTCATAGCGTGTTCTAAGTTTATGGGTTTTTGTAACCGCACTGCGAGACCTAATTGTCCTGATAATCCATGTAGGAAAGTTTGTAAGGCTAGATTATCGTAAATTTCATTTTTGACATTTCTGATATTTTCATCAGGGATAGTCAAACGCAATTTAGTTTGTAGCAAGCTTCGAACATCTTGCACTCGCATTCCAAATTGATTGGGTTGTTCACGAGGTTCTGGTTTTAAGCACATTAAGTCGCGTACTAAACAGTCCTCATTACGCTGGTCCGCAAAGTATTGCAAAAGTAATTTTTTTATATTTGGCCAGTTTGTTGCGTCTTCACGACTGCCAACTAATATTTTAGCTCTTCCTTCAAGTTTACCTATGATTACCCTAAGTAACCATTCATTACGTGGATTCGCAGCATTATTGCGATCTATAAAGGTTGTTAATAAATTTTCGCATGCAGATATAAATATTGCAAGAGTGGTTTTATCACCATCGTAACTAGGGATAGCATTCAGATGATAATTTTGTAAATCAGCCATTATTAGTGATTGATTGATATTATGAAAATTTCTATTTATTCTGTTAGTTCTGATAGGACTCCTGTCACGAATTGTTTGTGAATTATTTACGTCACAATTAAACTCTTCAGATTCAGAATCTGATAAATTCATGGGATTTATTAATTATAGGATGAATTTGAATGAATGGGATTCAATGAGAAATTTACTCACATTAGTAGAGTTGTTTTCATCTTCTCTTTGCTTTCTTTCTTAACTATAGAAGCTTCGACGATGTGGTTTTTACTTCTACGGCTTCGGCGATGTGGTCCTAGGCCCTGGTGACAATTTTCGTTTGTCCGAACTTGTAAGCAAATTATTGAAATAAACCGATTTCACTGTCGTTTTCGCAAAAGTTCCAGAAATGCACAGAAAAACCGTCTTACAATCCTACCGACTGCGCCAGTTATATGTCGTGGTATAACGAAAAGCTTTTTAAAAAAACTTTATTTGAATTAATACAAAATTATTAATGTGTGAAACTAAAACATCTACACAAGGCGAAGTAGAGAAATAGAATGAATTATTATATTAAAGTACATTATGTGTTGGCATATAAAAGTAATGTCAGCAATGATAAAGTCTATCGTATTACGGAGAATCATCACTTGTAGGCGATGTAATAAGCGGTAGAATGTTGGGGAAGGAGATGGGCATGTGGAAAGACCCCAGTAGACAAAGTGTTCCACAACTCTTCCGTTCAACAGAAAAATGAAGTATGGTAAGAAGTTCGCCAGGTCTTGTCCTTGTCAATGAAGGGGTGACTAGCTTGAGCTCGAATTTCCCACCTATCTAGAATTTCATGTGGTGGAATAACAGACGATATCTGATGAACATCCACCAATGGAATATCAATAGTAGAGGGAGAGGTCGCACCTATTTCTACGATGTTCTAGAGGGGTCAATAATTTCGAGAGTGTGACATCACCAATCAGACGAATAAATCTCTTCTGAATAGAATCTAAAAGCTTCAGCGTATGTTTGGGAGCCGAACTCGAATCGGTGCTTGATGTGAAGCTACTGGGATGAAAAGTAGCTCTTGGCACAGAAAAGAAAATCCAGTTTTTGTTTACGAAATGGAACTCACATGATCATCACATGAGAGGGTGGTATTGGTGTGATTCCAAGCATGGATATGGAAGATTTCATAGGAATAGTTGTACCTGACATCATCATATCAGGAATTGTGGAATCTGCTTTCCTGGAGAAGATGTAAGCTGGGAATTTGGATGCATTGAACTCTACTAGATTATTAGATCCCCATTCCAAAATCTTCGCCAGAGCATCGTTAATTGCGTCAACCTGTCTTTGTCTCCCTCCTCTGGCCTCAATGGATGGTATAGGGGCTCTGAAAGAGAAATCGGTATGAAGTGTACCATCATCTGCTAAGCTGTGAACGGGAAAGATGGTCACATGTTGTGAGCCGTTACTGTGATAATGTATCATATTGATATAATTAATCACTGCGGCTAGCCTCCCAGTACCGGTACAAATCCCGGTAGAAACTGTTGTTACTTGATAATATATGTGAACAAAGGAGAAACATCAATCAATCAATTGCATTTAAAGTAATCTTCTTACCTTATTTTCCCAAAAATATAAAAAAATTGTATAAACTAACCCGTGACAAATTTAACCAGCTTGTGACGACCTGGCTCTTGGAGTTTTCAACCCATTCTATTATTGGAAGCAAAAGTATGTAAGCCAGTTCACCAGTTCGGCTATCAACATTGATACAGGATCTGCGTTGAATTGTATATATGAAATAGAGGTTAGACTATCACGTCTACCTGAATTTATTCGACTACTGGTTTCGGAAACCTAGACACTACCCTAAATAAGGCATCACTTTGTTCTTCATCATTCATATTATAGGAATACTAATGTGACTATAGTATCGACAAAAAACTTTTCATCTACTACTTATATATACCAATATATCGTTCTGATGACACGCTAGTGGTCGACGCTATAGTCACGTGAGAGTTTCTATAATAAAAGTGATAAAGAACATAGTAATAAATAAGTGTTTAATTATATCAAAAAGAAATATATTCAGTTTTATCTCGATTAAGAGTAAGTCGATTATTACCGAGTTATTTTTATATAAGGAACACATTTTCCGGTAGAAGTTTTGAATTGAGTAAAAAATCCTGAATATTAAAAACTAAGTATGACAACAACTGATGGAACCTTTTTATTCCTATTTTGGAAACCTAGGTCCTGATATACTCATCGAAAGTTCTGAACATGCTTTTGTTAAGTTATATGAGATTCAGGAGTTATGATTCTCAACTGTTCACCGAAATGTCAAAATCAAAAACAAACTGTCCGTGATTCCGTTGCATAAACTATGCAAGTCTTCAAGAAATTTTGGGAAACAAGTGTTTGCGATTACTTAGAATGGCATTACTACATTTCATATTTGATTTATTCCGGGAGAACTATATACGGTAACAAACTAAGGACAAAACTTTCTGACAATGAAACAATTGAAAATTTATATAATTTTCAGTTGAGAATCACAAAAGCACAGATTTTTCATACCGTACAAGCAAGGCTTATTACACGACTTTCCGAGGAAGTATAGCACCATGAAAAGATGATAATGAAGGAGAGGAAGTGCAAGATGATCGGAAGCAGTGGCTAAATTAAGTGGAAGTCAATGAGAAAATTATAATATAGTGTTTGAATGATTCTATAGAGGTGCGTTAGACCATAAGATAAAAGAAACATCTAGAAAGTAGACTTCAATCGTTACTGTTAAATCTCACAAATTCGAAAATTAAAATATCCAAGGAGTAAGGAAGTGATTGGAAAAACAGGTTCATGTTTATACCTATGTATCCCCAAATTTAACCTATTTTCTTCAAATTGCCCCCTCTCTTCATATGCTACGAGATATTTCTTGAGATTATTGTCATTATTACTTGAATTTTGTGTATTTTGTTCATATTATATGTTTGATTCTCCGGTACTTTCATTTAGGTTTTTATTCTTGGACCTATAGATTTCAATTTTCTTCGTCCAACTTTCGGCAGTTATAATTCAACATGAACCGAGTTCTCAACATTTCCCATGTTTTCATCAGACACACATTCCTCCATAGCAACTATTTGTACAATTGTCATACTCTCAGAACCATGATCCTTCTCAAGATCAAAGTTTTTCAAATAGTGAATGCGCCGGTATTAGTACTCCCAATCATGTCTGCTAATTCAGACCCAGCACAGGTTGAATTTATTCCACCTGTACTTTTGATGTACCTGTAACAACAACCTTAACCTTTTTCCACACTTCGAATCCACTTTATTGTCTGTAAAATTTGTGTTTAGCCCTCTCACTAGCACCAATTAAATTTATTCATGCTACAATTTTCCTATGTTTAGCTTTTGTTTCATTTTTCCAATCTTCGAATCTATAAATATAAATGAGTGCTAATTCTCATGATAATATTGGACAAGCCCAGTATTGAAAAAAAAGCTACCAATCTAACTCATTGAAAAACATTCTTTTCGCAAACTCAATTTGCAGTCGAATTAAGTTTTGAAGCTGGTTCATTTCATGTAATCTGGGTCCACGGTGGGATCAATAGTTCCACTTCGGAATATATAATCGCATTCTAATGTTTCTGAATATACCAAATATTAGACAGAAGTTGTATCTTGGATTCTTTCCGGACTTACACAAGTCGTACTAAAATAATAAATCAGTTGTTAAGTTATTACATACCTTATATCAGGTGATGGTATGCATACCTTTCCTTTTTGAATCACTATATTGGATGGCAATACTATTTTAGTAATTGCAATAATAAAACAAATTCAAAAATATCTCAAGACATATTGGCAGAACAGCGTATATCTTTTTTTATTGAGACGTGGTGAGCTTAGCGAACGAAGTCGTCTTTTGAATTTGATTATATTGCTCAATTTATGTCCTAGTGTAGCGGCCAATTAGTGGAGTAAATCTGGCAAATGGTTGGCGGAAATTTTACGATGCATAGCGACCCGGTGGAAAAGTTTTTTTAGGGTACCAACAACAACCTCCTGAAATTTTTATTTCTCAAAGTGGGTGCAACCCTTTTTTTTTGGCAAAAAAGTTTTTTTTCACATTTTTAAGGGTAGTTTAGCAACAAAAAATAAATATCTCAGGTTGTATTGAAAATTGAGAAACCAAAGTAGAACCCTTTTATTTTCAATATTCAAGGAACTTCCAGTCCAAATTTCAAGTTGATCCGACCTACCCCCTCCCCGTAATATATATATATAAAAGAAAAAAAATATATATATATATATATATATATATATATATATATATATATATATATATATATATATATATATATATATATATATATATATATATATATATATATATATATATATATATATATATATATAATATATATATATATATATATATATATATATATATATGTAGAACTGGATTCTCGGGTATTGATCCGCGTTGTGTGGTTTCGATCCTCAAAAGGACCAATTTCACGACGTTTCGGCAAAGTCGCATTTGCCATCTTCAGGTGCGACTTTGCCGAAACGTCGTGAAATTGGTCCTTTTGAGGATCGAAACCACACAACGCTGATCAATACCCGAGAATCCAGTTCTACACATTACGTCCGCGAGAACCTAAGAAGAAACATATATATATATATATATATATATATACTCATATATGCAAAGAATCTTGCGTAACGGCTAACTCGGTCATTTTTCAAACCGATTTGGCTGAAATTTGGACTGGAGATAGGTGTTATGGTCTCAAAACTACCCTCTGAATTTCTAGTGAGAATATTGGAAAGTTTTCCAGAAATTCAACTTTAAGTCAATTTTTTAGTTAATTTTCAAATTAAGATATCTCATGTCATTTACATCCGATCGGGATCTGCTTCGCGGAAAATGTAGGTATTTGCATATAGTCTTATGTCCTGGAACTCATTTTCCAATTATTCTTTTTCCTCCCTATATTGGCCATTTTGGTTAATTTGAGATAAATCGAATAATGTTCACGTGAGGAGCGCGTAGCTGGCGAGTTAGAAAAGTGCAAACTGGTTGTACCTAATACGGCTTTACGACGACTTTTCGCTTGCCGTTTTCGCTCTATGTAGTTAGATTAGGTATCGGACAGTGCCCGACGGCCCTTTTTTTTTCGATAAATGTCCACTGAATAGAAAACTTCAATTAAAAAAGAAACAGGTACTCTCAGGTCTCAGCTACGCATGACGTACGAAGGGGAATTTTCTAGCTACTAAAATATACCCGAAGCAGGTGAAAGCTAGCGGCTCACAACCGAAAATACCTTATCACAACTGGCGCCGCCCGCACGGGACACGAAACGGTCCCAACATAACAAGACTGAGGTAAAATGTATAAACTCTAACTGACGAGTAGCGAGTTTCTCGAGGGAAATGTGAAAATGATTACGTTCGTAGCTAACTACATAGGACGTCTAGCGTTCATGCAATTGTGTTTTTATACAACTTGAACCTTTTAATTTCTAATTTCGAAATCCCGGAGCCTAAAGCGCTATCAACTTCTGAGCCTCACAATATTCTTATAAAATTGCGAAATTTTGCACTTTTAGAAACTTCAAATTAATTAATTTGACACAAGTTTTGGGGATATTAATACCGAAAATAAAATGGCCAATATCGGTCGGAAAAAAAATGAATGGAAAATGAGTTCCATGACATGAAACTATATGCAAATACCTACATTTTCCCGCGAAGCAGATCCAGATCGGATATATATGACATGAGATATCTTAATTTGAAAAATAACTTAATGACTTAAAGTTGAATTTCTGGGGAACTTTTCAATATTTTCACTTGAAATTTGAAGGGTAGTTTTGAGAGCGTAGCACCTATCTTCAGCCAAATCGGTTGAAAAATGACCGAGTTAACAGTTACGCAAGATTCCTTGCATATATGAGTATATATATATAGATATATATATATATATATATATATATATATATATATATATATATATATATATATATATATATATATATATATATATATATATATAACTTAAGAGATATAGAATTAAATTTTCTGAATTATGAAGATAACTTAGATAATTTAACATAGGATTATAAAGATGAATAAACGTAAAAGATTGAACTATAGGCGGGATTCGAACCCACATTTCTGGATTTCTAGTCCAGGGTGTTTACCAATTACACCACTTCGGTCCTATTAGATTTCCATATTTTTGTAAATATAAACCTCTGAAAGGATAGTAGATCATTGATGAACACAATGCGATTCGATGCCCTACCATAGATCAACTATTCAAGCATATTCATCTAAAGTTCAGTCGTTTTTTGAAGTAAGGATTGTAGGTTAGTACTGCTATGGTTGGCAGTTACTTGACAGTTCTTATTCAAATGACAGCATCCCTGGTTCTTATATATTTCAATAGAACTGACTGAGAATTGTTCTGGTTAATTATAAACAAGTTTAAAGTTTCTTTGCCTAATTGGCCACTATCGTGTATGTAACTTAAGAGATATAGAATTAAATTTTCTGAATTATGAAGATAACTTAGATAATTTAACATAGGATTATAAAGATGAATAAACGTAAAAGATTGAACTATAGGCGGGATTCGAACCCACATTTCTGGATTTCTAGTCCAGGGTGTTTACCAATTACACCACTTCGGTCCTATTAGATTTCCATATTTTTGTAAATATAAACCTCTGAAAGGATAGTAGATCATTGATGAACACAATGCGATTCGATGCCCTACCATAGATCAACTATTCAAGCATATTCATCTAAAGTTCAGTCGTTTTTTGAAGTAAGGATTGTAGGTTAGTACTGCTATGGTTGGCAGTTACTTGACAGTTCTTATTCAAATGACAGCATCCCTGGTTCTTATATATTTCAATAGAACTGACTGAGAATTGTTCTGGTTAATTATAAACAAGTTTAAAGTTTCTTTGCCTAATTGGCCACTATCGTGTATGTAACTTAAGAGATATAGAATTAAATTTTCTGAATTATGAAGATAACTTAGATAATTTAACATAGGATTATAAAGATGAATAAACGTAAAAGATTGAACTATAGGCGGGATTCGAACCCACATTTCTGGATTTCTAGTCCAGGGTGTTTACCAATTACACCACTTCGGTCCTATTAGATTTCCATATTTTTGTAAATATAAACCTCTGAAAGGATAGTAGATCATTGATGAACACAATGCGATTCGATGCCCTACCATAGATCAACTATTCAAGCATATTCATCTAAAGTTCAGTCGTTTTTTGAAGTAAGGATTGTAGGTTAGTACTGCTATGGTTGGCAGTTACTTGACAGTTCTTATTCAAATGACAGCATCCCTGGTTCTTATATATTTCAATAGAACTGACTGAGAATTGTTCTGGTTAATTATAAACAAGTTTAAAGTTTCTTTGCCTAATTGGCCACTATCGTGTATGTAACTTAAGAGATATAGAATTAAATTTTCTGAATTATGAAGATAACTTAGATAATTTAACATAGGATTATAAAGATGAATAAACGTAAAAGATTGAACTATAGGCGGGATTCGAACCCACATTTCTGGATTTCTAGTCCAGGGTGTTTACCAATTACACCACTTCGGTCCTATTAGATTTCCATATTTTTGTAAATATAAACCTCTGAAAGGATAGTAGATCATTGATGAACACAATGCGATTCGATGCCCTACCATAGATCAACTATTCAAGCATATTCATCTAAAGTTCAGTCGTTTTTTGAAGTAAGGATTGTAGGTTAGTACTGCTATGGTTGGCAGTAAAAAACGACTGAACTTTAGATGAATATGCTTGAATAGTTGATCTATGGTAGGGCATCGAATCGCATTGTGTTCATCAATGATCTACTATCCTTTCAGAGGTTTATATTTACAAAAATATGGAAATCTAATAGGACCGAAGTGGTGTAATTGGTAAACACCCTAGACTAGAAATCCAGAAATGTGGGTTCGAATCCCGCCTATAGTTCAATCTTTTACGTTTATTCATCTTTATAATCCTATGTTAAATTATCTAAGTTATCTTCATAATTCAGAAAATTTAATTCTATATCTCTTAAGTTACATACACGATAGTGGCCAATTAGGCAAAGAAACTTTAAACTTGTTTATAATTAACCAGAACAATTCTCAGTCAGTTCTATTGAAATATATAAGAACCAGGGATGCTGTCATTTGAATAAGAACTGTCAAGTAACTGCCAACCATAGCAGTACTAACCTACAATCCTTACTTCAAAAAACGACTGAACTTTAGATGAATATGCTTGAATAGTTGATCTATGGTAGGGCATCGAATCGCATTGTGTTCATCAATGACCTACTATCCTTTCAGAGGTTTATATTTACAAAAATATGGAAATCTAATAGGACCGAAGTGGTGTAATTGGTAAACACCCTGGACTAGAAATCCAGAAATGTGGGTTCGAATCCCGCCTATAGTTCAATCTTTTACGTTTATTCATCTTTATAATCCTATGTTAAATTATCTAAGTTATCTTCATAATTCAGAAAATTTAATTCTATATCTCTTAAGTTACATACACGATAGTGGCCAATTAGGCAAAGAAACTTTAAACTTGTTTATAATTAACCAGAACAATTCTCAGTCAGTTCTATTGAAATATATAAGAACCAGGGATGCTGTCATTTGAATAAGAACTGTCAAGTAACTGCCAACCATAGCAGTACTAACCTACAATCCTTACTTCAAAAAAACGACTGAACTTTAGATGAATATGCTTGAATAGTTGATCTATGGTAGGGCATCGAATCGCATTGTGTTCATCAATGATCTACTATCCTTTCAGAGGTTTATATTTACAAAAATATGGAAATCTAATAGGACCGAAGTGGTGTAATTGGTAAACACCCTGGACTAGAAATCCAGAAATGTGGGTTCGAATCCCGCCTATAGTTCAATCTTTTACGTTTATTCATCTTTATAATCCTATGTTAAATTATCTAAGTTATCTTCATAATTCAGAAAATTTAATTCTATATCTCTTAAGTTACATACACGATAGTGGCCAATTAGGCAAAGAAACTTTAAACTTGTTTATAATTAACCAGAACAATTCTCAGTCAGTTCTATTGAAATATATAAGAACCAGGGATGCTGTCATTTGAATAAGAACTGTCAAGTAACTGCCAACCATAGCAGTACTAACCTACAATCCTTACTTCAAAAAACGACTGAACTTTAGATGAATATGCTTGAATAGTTGATCTATGGTAGGGCATCGAATCGCATTGTGTTCATCAATGATCTACTATCCTTTCAGAGGTTTATATTTACAAAAATATGGAAATCTAATAGGACCGAAGTGGTGTAATTGGTAAACACCCTGGACTAGAAATCCAGAAATGTGGGTTCGAATCCCGCCTATAGTTCAATCTTTTACGTTTATTCATCTTTATAATCCTATGTTAAATTATCTAAGTTATCTTCATAATTCAGAAAATTTAATTCTATATCTCTTAAGTTACATACACGATAGTGGCCAATTAGGCAAAGAAACTTTAAACTTGTTTATATATATATATATATATATATCTATTGTATTTTTTTTTTGTTGTATTTTCAATACAACCAGAGATATTAGTTTTTTGTTGCTAAACTACCCTCAAAAATGTCAAAAAAAAACTTTTTGACCAAAAAAAAAGGGTTGCACCCACTTTGGGAAATAAAAATTCCAGTAGGTTGTTGTTGGTACCCTAAAAAAACTTTTCCACCGGGTCGCTATGCATCGTTAAATTTTCGCCAACCTTGCTTATTTTCTCGCCAGATTTACTCCACTAAATGGTGAATTCATATATTCGAAATTTTGACACATACTATTATGGTGCTCAAAATTTACTGACAAAAGAAATTTATTGTCAGTGGTCGTGGGTATATACTCCGAACATACTGAACGGAATATGCCTGCGTCTTCTTCATCCTCTTCAAATGTGTTTCTGTCTTGAAGAATTTTTTTTGTACTTTTGGGTACGCCCACATCCTCTAGTTTCAACGGCACTTCTATTTTGCTGCTTCTGCTCCCATCAATAACTGCTTCCTTTGGTTCTCCGCCTGTTGGTAAATTTCGGAACGTCACTTCTCGGAAAATGCCTTATTGCATCTGTTTTATGAAGAATTACTTATTTCGTAACCTTTAATTTAGATGTTGTCATGAATCATTATGTAGATCTACTTGTCTTTGGTGCTTGGTGGTGACAGTTTTTGGATTACAGTTTCATTTTGTTTGTCACCAGTTCCCGCAGTCGGTTTGTGTATGCCAGTTTGTACTGACAGAAGAGCTCATCGGTTGCACTTCCGGGTTCAAAGTCAGCATGAGTGAATATTTCGCGAATATTATTATTATGAGGTGTTTATGTATTTTTATCATATAGTAGTGTGCATAGTTTTGATATTTTTCAGATATCCCATTCATTATTCACTCTGAGTATGATATTACTATGGAGATATTGATTACACATATTAGTACTCTATAACATTCACTATATTCACACCCATACTATTTATTCAGATCAAATAAAATTTATTAATTATTACGAAAAGTTTACTCTCTCAGTAAAGTTTAACGCACTCTTTCGAATGACCATGCGAATGGTCAGCGCCATGCAGGAGATGGCCCTTGGTTATTTAATCCCTCTCCATGAAATTCTTGAACTTCGGAAACGAGGTTTCCATATACTTTATGAATTTCAGCGAGTGGTAAACCGGGACATAATATCACTAACAAAACTGGGATGTCCTTCAGATTTTATGCAGATTACTCAGCATCATTCAATACCTTAAACTAATTTGTGAAGAGTTTATAGACATGCATTTTTTTCACTTTCCACTGTTGAAGCAGGATTGTCTTGCAATTCTAGTAAATAAGTTTAGATCTCTAGGTGTTAACTTTCCCTCCAAAGGAGCACTTTTTCCAGAAACTACGAACTTGATGGTGATTATAATATGTTCAATATATTGTAATTCCGGTAAGTATACTTATTAACATGAAAAACTGATTTCACACATCAATAAGACTTGAGGAGGTTTTCTAGAAATTTGCAATGCGCGTCAAGTTTTTGTTTGAACAAGAATGTAAATACATGTTTATAGAGTGTCGGCAATCTCAAGTGGAAATACAACAGTTAGTTACGCAAGCGCTTCCTTCGTGCATCGTGGTCGTCGCGACGGTATAACTTTCAGTCAGTATGTGACTGCGGGACGTGAGAAAGCGTCGATATGGCTTCTAAAAGTGCGCGCATGTTTCACGTGCTTTATTTCGCGCTAGGTGCTACCTTGAGCGTCGCCGGAGATTATTTGGGTAAGTTGTAATAAATAATATTGTAATTTCTAGTTGACTACCTACGTCTCGAAGATCGATCGCTATATTATAGTTTTAAAATAATACCGTCCTGGAGAAGCAAATTTCTACGGTGTATTGACATTTTAAAATATTGCAATGGTGTAATGTGTTCTAAGTTACAGTATCTTCAGGAGCATATGTAGAAGTTTGTAAAGGTTATCCGTAACACTCTGTTCATGAAAGATTTCACTCCCGAGGTATTTGTTTTTCTCGAGTTTGTAAAACTTATGGAAAATTCGAATTACCGATATTTTCAAAGGAGTCACAAAGGTCTTGTGTTAGATTTCATTCTTCAATATTGATTATTCATAGAAGAACCTAGTTGGGAAGATATAACAAACAATATATTACCTAACCTTTTCTATAGCAAAATAAACTGTATAATTATCCACTACAATAACATTTGAGAACATACAAAAAATTTCCATATTTGCAACAAGTATTCAGCACAAAATGAAACGGGCTTCAAGATTTTACGCTAGATATTCAGGCATTCGTACTCTTCTCAGTTATTGTCACAAAATGGAACACAGACACTCAAGACGTATACAAAATAAGATATTTTGTTGAAATTACCCACAATTTGGCTAATAGCATTGAGCGGTAAACTTTTTGATGACTTCTTACATAGCTCTTTGTAAGATTTCATTTTATTCATAACACTGTTGAATCTCAGCATCTCCACAATCACAAAACAGCATAGCAGCATGTCGGTAACGTTTCAAATTTGAAGAAAATATCCTTGGATTGCGAAGCTGATGAGCCTGGACACAGTCTTCTCTACTAGAGGTCATCACATCAACCATGTGATGCCTATTTCACAGCACTTAAAATTCCCTAGGGCAGTCAGTTGTTAAATATTTTGTATTGATTAAAGTGAAAATGAAGATCTAATTGACTTCGTTAGTACTGCAAACAATTGAAAAAGTATAGTTCAAGAGATTCTGAGCTAAGTTAAAATAGCGTATCGTAAGCTGTTTGTTTACAGTTGTTAGGCAGACATCAGACGCTCATGCTGATTTTATGAGATAGGTGCAGTAGTTGAGGAAAATTTGCCTTATTTATTTTGTATCATATAGAAAAGCAATTATTATGTCAGTAATTTTGGTGAGACTTAATATTCAACTTTCGATTTTCCACAACGACTAGAGCTTCGCACCAAACTATTATTAGAGCAGTTTATCAATATTCTATCGTTTTTGATAAAGACTCATAAATATGTTGTGAACGTTTTCGCGCAGTAACATTATTATAAAGGACAGGATAACAAAACGGATCTGTACTTGGGTATCCTAGGAAACTTCCAACATATGTTCAAGATCGCGTACGTACTATTCTATCAGATACAATTTTGTTGATTATTATTACCACATTTGTTCAAATTAGATCCAACTCTTTACTATGGCTTTTTCGTGAGTACTAACATGATAATGAAAAAAAAGTCACGCTGCAGCTTGTATCAAAATTTATTGTAAAATTTATTCAACTCGTAAAATGCAAATTAAATGTGTAAAATCAATATTATTTATAATAAATCTAGGATAACGAAGTTACAGAACTGAATTCCAAATTCATATGAAGAATTAATATTATATAAAAATGATTTATATTACATGAAATATATCAAATTACAAGTGAGTGAGGATGAAGGAGTATAGTGATGAATTTATTAATATTTAGATATTGTTATATGTTAAAATGTTATATCTATCCATTTTAATCAGTAATTACCTAGTGCTCCAGAGCTTCCTAGTCTCCGGTTACGCGAATGGCATAGGTATTTGTGATCAACGAGCTCCAAAACCCCAGAGTAATCATTTTCGATCCATTCTACATTGAATAAGAATAAATGTCCCAGAGTAGCGCAGTACTCCAGGACGTCCTGACCTGCAGGTGAACGTAGGTACTTTTCAAATGTCATATTCGTGATCAGCTACATTGAAAACCCTCGAGTAATTATATTCGATGCATTTGGCATGTAATTGAAGCAATGTTCCTGAGTAGTCGTAGTGCACCAATATGTCCTGTGCACCAGGTACATTGGAGACTTTTTTAAACATCATATTCGTATCCAGCGACCATAGAAACCCCCGAGTAACAAAATGGGACAAAATTTGGAGTATATTCATCGATTAACAAAACATCTAAGCTCAGGCTTAAAGACTGATTCAAGAAAATGCATTCTTTTGATGTACAAATGCAATTTCGAATGAGCGCCAAAAATAGAACTCAAACATTTTTTCTACTCATCTTTCAGAATCTTACCCGAAAAAAAATCGCGGTTTTTTGCTATATTGCCTCGACTACTATTAAACTTCGGATTACCGTTACAACGGATTTTCTGGCATTAACACCTTTAAAATGTTATATATCCGTGATAACCAATGTATTTTCGTGACCAACAAAAAGTTTTCACAATTTCTCCATAGATTACGTTCAGTAATGAAGTATAAGTATAAATAAAATGGAAACTGTACAGGTGAACGTATTTTTGACCGGTTATTCATTCACCTCACAAATACTAGGAACACTATTCCCACTGTATAGTGATAACTTTCAAATAACTAGTTGTGTCTCAAGCAGTGAGTGTACAGTGTACATAATGCTAGTTCTAGAAGCATACCTAGTTTTCATTTCAGTTGAGATATTTGAACATTTATCCGATTAACATGAATTATTATGCAAATGAAATATGGAGAAAATTACGTCTTTTGAAATCTGAAATCTGTTCATTTGCTCCGAAACTACGGAAATATTGCTTCTATATTTATGTAGATTGATGATAAAAATCACAATCCGCTATATTGACCTCACAATGAAATGAACATATGGTTCAACCCCTGCGACAAACGGAATTTATTTCTTTGTCAATGAATGGCATTTTTATTTTTATTATAGGAAATTCGAATGTTGCGTGTTTTATTAGCCGTCACGTAAAAATAACTTAACTTGGCTGAGATTTCACATGAAATTATAATTAGGTTCTATCCATTCATTGAAAAATTAAATATAAGACATTATTTTTATATGACAAATATAGTAATATGTCAATTGAACGATCGTATATTTGTATAGCGGACCTGACCTATACCCTCTGAATACAAAAGGCCTGGAAACTCGATCATGACGTCACAAGCCGGAGGCTACACTGCAGCTGCTCAACAATTCTGCAATACCAACAGTAAAACAACTATTTTGTTTATTTTTAAGGACATATACAACTCCCTGTTGAATCGGGGTTGCCAGACATAAACTGAGTCCTTTTAATGGATCTGTTCAAAATTTTCCTCACTCTATGTAATTTAATTTAACCTCATCGAAACAGTATTGCTCACTCCGTCTTTCGCATAAGCCTATAAAGAGCGCGAGTGGAAGTCTTCTGCATAATCCAATCAACAACTGACGAACTATGATTAAAACTGTGATGGATATGTATCATTTCCCGGCTGTTTCTGTCGAGTCTATGCAGCTCATCGAGGGTCCATTTCACCACTCCAAAAGTGTGGAGCAGGACTGGAACGGCGAGCATGTTTGTTGCAAACGCTTTGTTCTCACTCAATAGTTCGGAAGATCAAATCTTTCGAACTAGGTTTCTGTACTTGCCGCGGTAGCCACCTTCACTCGGGAAGCGTCATAATTAGGACGCTGTTCAATTCCCAGGTACCGATAGGTCTCTCCAGCATCAAGGTGTTTGAAGATACTTCCGTCGGCAAGCTGCATGTTCTCGTGCACTTCCGAAGGTCGTCCTCTCCTCAAAAGAAACACTGCACACTTGTTCAATCCTAACTACATGCCTTTGGCTCGAATGTATTCCTGAATCACGTTGAGAGCTTGATGGAGGTTTTTCTCCTGAGAGATATACAGTTTCAGATCATCCATGTGAAATAATTGGTTGATCTGATGCCACCGGCGGCTCGGTGATGAGGATACCATACACGATTCCTCCTTGAAGCAATGGAAAAAGGCAGCATTGAGATGTTGAACAAGAAGTGACTCAAGGAATCTCCTTGAAAAACACCCCTCTTGAATGTTACCAATTCTTTCAAGATCCGTCGTGCGCCTGATGTGATGACAAAACGAGTCTTGTAGAGTGGCAACACATGTTTGATGCATCTCACTATTAGGGTTGGTACGCAAGGCATTGGAGCAAGTAGTATAATAATACTCATGTGATGTTGAATCAAATACGTTCCGGTGGTCAATCCAGGCCATGGAAAGATGGCGCTTGTGAAGTATGGAGTCCTGAGTATACATATACCTGACATTGTTAAGAGGAGAAGACTTTTTTATTGTTTTGTCCCTTTAAGTCAGAAATAATACTTCAGAGTTGAGTGGAAGAACGAAAGATGACATGTGATCAGACTGAACTCCGCCCTGACATTCAGTTGAAATAAGTATTGTAAGGATTAAATTGAAGCTATTATTATTATTATTATTATACAGGGAGGGAATATAGTTGATGAAAATTATACTTCAATGTTGAAAAATCTTGGCTTCCAGATGGATCTTCAGCAGGCTTGAGGCTTGAACTGTCTGAAGGTGTCACCTGTAATGGTTGGCGAAACGTCGACATCAAGTCGTGCTATTGTGACGCCAAATCCATCTGGAAGCCACGTTCTTACAAGATTAGCTATCCGCGGAAGTCTACTATTCAAGATTACACTTTAATGTTTCTACAAAGAGTATTTTTGTATGAATACAACTTTGATTTATGTTTTCGTCTGATATTATTTAATGTGGAGTGATATTTATCAAGATTTCTGCCTGATGAAGGATAAGGTACATTCGGCTTTGTTCCGTTTTTGAATTCATGAGTCTTAATTCTGCTCCACGAAATAATGGAGAAATGTAAAATACTTAATTTTGCGAAAGTAATGAATGAAACTTGCAATGCTCTCTAGAATCTTCTTCAGTTATTAGAGCAACTATTTCCATCGTGGATCATACTTGGAATATTCTACCTGGAGATTATTCGACTATGTTCTAACTTAATCATTCATTCATTAAAAACATATAAAGCAGTTTCTGTTAAGCTAATTTGTTGTTCAGCGATTCCTTTCAATTGTGAAATTACTAATTAGCAAAGTCGTATTTGTCATCATCAGATTGGTCTAAATTGCCTGTTATAGATTTCCCGACAGTTCCTAGCTCGTTAATTAGCTTAACATCTTTCTACTCGAGAACTGTTAGCAGAAGTCTGTAGTGATACAATGCTGTTCATATGTGGTATTGTAAAATGTTGCATTCGAGTTATTGTAGTTGCAATTCAGCTTTATAAATTGTATAATCAATAAATTAGATATGACATACATTCGACCAAATGTTTATTTCCTCTTACCCTTTTTTGCGTTAGTGTCCTGGCAATAATTCAATCAGGGCAAAATTTTTCAACGGTTTTATTGATCTTATTATAACTGGTCTCGTAGACTATTTGACCGGCTGCATATGTAGATTGTTAGTTTTGTTTGTTTCTAGCATTACGAATCTTCACTGTGTAGCTGCTTTCCTTTAACTTTGTTATATTTATGTTAACGCTAGTATTTATAGGTCCTCATGTACTAACTGTACAATATTGTTTGCAATAAAATATATCCAATGGGTCTCTCAAATTAGTGGGCCAGAAGGTAAATTCTAGTGGATTTAGATTAGTACTGTAGCTACACTAGTTTCAGATAACAATTCATTCAATCATTGAAAGGAACATACATCGAATGAGATATAGAGGGTGTTTCATTGAGGATGGCCACCTGCCATATTTCGAGAACTACTAGGCGTAGAAATGTAGGAAAAAAATATTCAATATCAAATTGTTTATGATAAAATTGTGGAACATATTTTTGAGTACCGCATTTTTCCGCAAGGGGGCATAATTCGAAATTAAATATTTAAATTCAAAATTTCTCCAAAAATTCTCACAATAAGGTATATTTTTGGTAAAATCATCAGAAAGTCTAGACAATTCTGCATCATTTCTCCAAAATTCTCACATGAAGGTATATTTTTGGTTACATCATCAGAAAGACTAAGCAATCCTGCATCATTTCTCCAAAAATTTCCACATTAAAGTATATATTTGGTAACATTATTAGAAAGACTAGACAATTCTGCATCACTTATATCTGATGCTCATTGGCATACCGACTTTAATAAGAGTGAGGGAAGAAATTGAAAATTTTATTTGAGCGCATGTTTCCACATTTATGAACAATTTATCCTCCATGCAGTAAGATTGAAGATTATCAATATCTCTTTGTAAAAGCAGATATTCGGCATATGATTTGATAGTTTTTTACAATTTCAAGTCATTGGCATAAAGGGGAAGTCATATCAATCTAAACATGCATGGATATCATTTAAAAATAATGAGAATAGTAGTGGTCCTATATGGAAACTTGGGGTATTCCCGAGGTTACCACAAAATAATTTGAAATACAATTATTGATTTTCGCACACTGACACCTATTGGAAGTATATGAATCAATCCATCTGAGTAGATTGCCGTATACAGAGTGGTACAACGAAAAGTATGCACCTAGCTTTTCTCCTTCGTTTAGAATTGAAAGCAAAAATGCTCGGACACGTGGAGTTTGCTTTTGAGGGGGACACATTTTAGACATATTTTTCAACCTGTGCCTTTAACGCCCTAGCGAGGGGGCGTCACAACCCTAAAATTTTAAATGGAAAGTGGGGTCGAGTGATATATCATTTGAACGGGCACAAAATTATCTTTCTAATGATACCCTATTTATTGAAATTTATTCGAACAGTTAATGCGAAAACGGCTTTAAGAACATTTACCCGATAATTTAGATATTAATGAAACATACAAATAAGTTTTGGTTATTAGGAATCAGAATAACTACAATCATTTCTAAATTACTTCATTTTACCGAAAGCAACATTTCAATGTAATTTTTTGTTCATCACAAAAAAAACCCATTTGTCGTTTGCGTTTTTTTGTCGAAAAAAACTGCAAATAAGTGTAGGAAAAGAATTTAGGCAAACTGTTATTTTAGTCCCATCATTGATTCAGTCTGGTCGCTTTTGAAGTTATTTTAATTTCACTGTACAAAATGGTTTATTCCATTCCAGAACGAGTTGAAATTGTTAAACTTTATTTTCAAAATAATAGTTGTGCTAGACTAACTGCTCGCTTGTTTAAGGACAGTCATCCCGATAAAAATGTTAATGATTCGTATGTTGCCAAGTTAGTTAGAAAGTTTGTCGATACCGGATCTGTTTGTAATGTGAAACACCAGCCGCAGAACCCCATCAGAAATGAAGCTGTGGAAGTCGCTGTTTTGGGGCATGTTCAATTGGATCATACTCAAAGTACCCGTCAACTAGCTGAAGCCTCAGGAGTCTCCCGTTCATCCATAATACGGATTTTAAAAGCGTACAAATTTCATCCGTACAAAATTAAATTAGTACAGGAACTAAATGATGATGATCCTGATCGAAGGCTGCAATTTTGTGAACAAATGGGCCAGCGTTTAATTGAAGATCCGCACTTATTGTTTAACATTTGTTTTACCGATGAGTGTACATTTTATTTGAATGAAGCTGTGAATAGGCATAATTGCCGTTACTGGGATGACAATAACCCACATTTATTCCGTGAGGTTCATACCCAATACCCTCAAAAAATAAACGTCTGGTGTGGCATATTAGGAAGTCATATCATAGGACCACTTTTCATTCCTGGAAATTTAACTGGTGAAGTCTACCTAAACATGCTTGACGATGCAATTGATCCTTTCATAACACAGATAATAGAAGACGACCAAAATCATGATGCCGATCGGCTTCATTTCCAGCAAGATGGAGCACCTCCGCACTATGCTGCTCCTGTAAGAGAATTTTTAGATAACCGGTTCCCCGGACAGTGGATTGGAAGGAGAGGCCCAATTGAATGGCCTGCCAGGTCACCTGATTTATCGCCTTTGGACTTTTTTCTATGGGGACACTTGAAAAATAAATGTTTTGCTACGAAGCCCGAGTCCATAGAAGATCTTCGCCAACAGATTACAGCACAATGCAGAAGCATAACACCTGATATGCTACAAAATGTTAGAAATAGATTTGAACAAAATCTGTATTATTGTATGGAAGCAAGTGGGTCACATTTTCAACACTTGTTGAAGTAACGTTTTGATAAATCAATTTAACAGCTTGTTTACTTTTTTTACAAAGCACTGTTACAAGTAACAAACATTGAAACGTAAGTACTACTAATTGTAAATGTTTTGATTCTTAATAACCAAAACTTATTTGTATTTTTCATTAATACCAAAATTATCGGGTTAATATTCTTAAAACCGTTTTCGCATTAACTGTTTTGAGTAAATTTCAACAAATAAAGTATCATTGGAAAGATAATTTTGTGCCCGTTCAAATGATATATCACTCGACCCCACTTTCCATCTAAAATTTCAGGGTTGTGACGCCCCCTCGCTAGGGCGTTAAAGGCACAGGTTGAAAAATATGTCTAAAATGTGTCCCCCTCAAAAGCAAACTCCACGTGTCCGAGCATTTTTGCTTTCAATTCTAAACAAAGGAGAGAAGCTAGGTGCATACTTTTCGTTGGACCACTCTGTATACTGAGCTTCTCAAGCTTAGCAAAAAGTCTTGAGTGATGAACCTTGGCAAATGCTTTCGTGAAATCGATATACACGGCATCCATCTGCTGTCCACCTTCAAAATGCTTATTTAAATTCTGTACAAAAGAGGCTTGTCACAACGGGGAGCTCCTTCAAAAAAAGCAATGCTGAGAATTGATTATAATATTTTTGAGATTAAAGGAAATCTCTGTTTTTATTATCGCTTCAAATAGTTCACCCGGAATAGATGCTGCTTATTTCGTTATTTATTTTTGAGTAGTCGGCATTCCTGGAGTCATATCGATGAATTGTAGAATTCTTTTTCATGATACAACTAGTCAAATTTGAATGAATTTCAAAGATTTTGTGATTTTGTAGATCATCGGGTACGAAGGATGCAATACAGGAGATTACTTCAATGTATCTTTTGAAAGGATAGGCAAGTTATTTTTCAAAAATTTCAAGTGAGATTCGTCATTTAGATGGCGATTATAAATAAATGGTCCGATAATCAGGTATCCTAAAACTCCGCACATCACTTTACACTTTAACTCTTTTGGTGATTCACTTCACGCATATAATTTATTTGTGACCAATAGCGTATATTGTGTAGATTAATTCTGTCGCAGCTAGTGAATGTAGCCTCAGTTCATGAAAGATGAGGAAGGAATTGAGGATTTTCGTTATACATCTCTAAGCCAATAGCAATAGTTGATCCGCCTGTCAAAATCAGTTTCTGATAGTGTCTAGTTTAAAACTACAGCTTAAAATCTCTTAAAATCGGGAACACTGAAGCAACTGTTATTCTCTTATGCTAGTGTGGTGCCTTTGTTCACAATATCTGGCATCATATTCTTGTTCCGCAATAGATGTATTTTGAATACATTCAGAATATACGGCAAGCATTTGTCGATTTGGAGATTTGTCTAGACCTTCGAACTCCCCCGACTTAACGGTACCCGATTTTTTCCTGTGGGGATATTTAAAAGTCAAAGTGTTTCCGAGTCGTCCAGGTACAATCGAGGAACTGAAAGTCAAAGTTCGTGAAGAAGTTGAAGTAATAGACGGAGGTTTGCTATGCCGTGTAATGAACCACTTTTTATCTAATATTGAAAAATGTGTTGAAGTTGGTGGAGGTCATTTCCAAAAGTTAGAATTAAATTTAGCCAAATATTTATAAGTTATCATAAATCCCAAAGAGTTAACTGTAATTAAGTAAAATAAAAAGTTAGTTTTGTTAACTAAAAAAATTTTAATTCAAATATTAAAATGGGTAGTCTATTATGAGGAACCCAGTATTAACATTTTTGTAATCGAATTGATGGTTATAATCAAAAGAATGTTTAGCAAGAGCGGTGGAATTTCTTAAGCTTTTGTTTCTACTACTATACTTATGAACATATATCTTTTTTCGTACATATTGTTCAGAGTTTCCACTATGAATCCCATCGCAATTGAACAATTTGATTTATATTCGGTGTGGGTTTATTTATCTTTAGGTATTAAATGTTGAATAAATATTTACCAATACCGATGATAGGTTTATTTTCTCTAAGGTCTATGGAATGTATGGTGATATAAAATTATCTGTATCACCGTTTGAATTATTTATATATCACGTATCATCATAGATTTTGCTTATTCTTTGCTTAATGATGGGGTTGACAATTCTATGTCACCATTCCATCTCTAGTGTACCTATTTCGAAATCTTTTCTGATTTTTGGAACATTTCTCTGGGTGGAACAATTTAACAGCGCAATCTGCAAGACTGTTCATAACACTTTTTTCATAACTTGTTGGGGCAACTGATTGAAGAGAAGATATCGTTGAGACCAAGTATATTGAAGTTTACAGCGGAAACTGTTGAATTAATTTATCATTGTGAACACACATTTGGTAAACATACATACTGTTTAAAGAATACGGGTTGAAAATCTAATGAACTTATTACAGATTCCTCCAGGCATTCCATAACTAAGTTAGCAATAGTAGTATTTGTCCAAAATATTGCTCACCGTATTGAAAATAATTGCATTCGAAACAAATTCCACTGACTGCATTTATAAATTCAGATTGATCTAGAGGTGTGTGGTTTCCAATCTCTGACCAACGTTTTCTGTTGACACTCAATGCCCTTAACGACTGACATATTTGTAAATAAAGAAACAATGTCCAAGGAGATTAATTGATGACGTATGGGTATGGATTGATTTTCAATAAACTCATTAAAATGCCAAGAGTCCTTCACAATTGATTTTTTCCTATTATAATGTTAATAGATTGTAATCAAAATTTTGATAAATTGTAGAAAGGCTCTCCAATATTACTTACAATGGGTCCTAAAGGTATATCGCTTCTATGCAGTTTCGGGAGCTCATAGATATGAGGTACTTTCCCCTTAACGGCAAGTTGATTTATTTCACAAGTCAATATTGATTACCATTTATTGTCCATTTATTAATTAATTTACTCATGTCATTTTGTACCTTAATAGGTTGCTCTAATGTTTGCCGCTTGCTTCGTCAGTTTTATTTTAAACAGTAATAAATTGAGAAAATTTTGAAACTTATTGCCAGATATATCCATGTTTCATCTCTTTCTTGCTCCATAAATAATGAGTACCTACTGAATTTTTCAATCATTGTTTTGATTATCGAATACTGATAGAGGTCAAAAGTTGTGTATTTGCATGCTAATTATTGGAAATGTAATGAAAAATATCAAACGTTGGATCTTCAGTTAGCGCAAAGGACTTGAAGTTTGGAGGAAAAGAGAGAAAATACCGAATTTCTTATTTACGCTCATAATAATACAGGTAAAGTTTTTTGGCTTCATTTTAGTTGCCTGATGATAGAAATCTTATATTTGAAAACATGCGTTACTAAATTCGCGCAGAAGGCCAAATTGAAGTGTTAAAAATTGTATTGATTTAGCCAATGACGCTAAGTTGAATTCATGCTTCTGATCTTGGCATTGTCTTTCTTGAGGGAGATATTTAGTTCAGTAAATGAAGCCCAAAATCGACCCGACTTCGGCGATTTTTTGCTCATAAACCGATTTTGACGTTTAAGGGCTTGTTTGATTCGTTATGATTCCTAGATCAAAGATGGACACTTTTGATTTCTGACAAATTGTTTATATTGTTAATAAACAATAAATAGTGTTAAATAATGGCTTCATCCAGAACGATCTTTAAAAAATTGAAAACTGCAGTTTTTATTGTTTTTAATCATCTAAATGTTGATTTTCATATGCCTAATCGGTGAACAAAGTGCTCTTAAGATCTAATTTGTTGATAAACTAATTGTTTATTAACAAATGCTCGAGAAAATCAAAGTTACCTGAATGTTCGATATTGGACTCGTTTTCGGATATTTTTTACTCAATAATCGCAATTTTGAATGCGAAATTACAATTAACCATTAATATGATTTATTTATAAACAAATTGTTAATTAACAATTGCTCAAAAAAATAAAAGTTATCGATATTACCTACAGTTGTTTTCGGATATTTTTGAGTCAATAATCATGATTTCGCATGTAAAAATAAAATTTATTGTTAATATCATTTGTTAATTAACAAATGCTTGAAAAAATCAAAATTATCTAAATGTTCGATATTGGACTCGTTTTCGGATATTTTTTACTCAATAATCGCAATTTTGAATGCGAAATTACAATTAACCATGAACATAATTTATTTATTAACAAATTGTTAATTAACAATTGCTCAAAAAAATATAAGTTATTGATATTACAGTTGTTTTCGGATATTTTTGAGTTAATAATTAGATTTTTAATGTGAATCTCCAATTAATTGTTAATATAATTTGTTTATTAATTTATGCTCAACAAAATGAATGTTATCTAAATGCTCGATATTACCGTCGTTTTAGGAAATTTTTGAGTCAAGAATCATGATTTTGAATGTGTAACTTGAATTAATTGTTAATAGAGTTTGTTAATTAATAAATGCTCGAAAAAATGAGTTTCATCTTAATGTTCGATATTACAGTCGTTTTTTTTATATTTTTCAATAAAAAATAATGTTTCTTATTATTGACTCAAAAATATCCGAAAACTACTGTAATATCGATAACTTTTATTTTTTTGAGCAATTGTTAATTAACAATTTGTTAATAAATAAATTATATTAATGGTTAATTGTAATTTCGCATTCAAAATTGCGATTATTGAGTAAAAAATATCCGGAAACGAGTCCAATATCGAACATTTAGGTAACTTTGATTTTCTCGAGCATTTGTTAATAAACAATTAGTTTATCAACAAATTAGATCATTAAGAGCACTTTGTCTACCGATTAGGCATATGAAAATCAACATTTAGATGATTAAAAACAATAAAAACTGCAGTTTTCAATTTTTTAAAGATCGTTCCGGATGAAGCCATTATTTAACACTATTTATTGTTTATTAACAATATAAACAATTTGTCAGGAATCAAAAGTGTCCATCTTCAATCTAGGGATCATAACTAATCAAACAAGCCCTTAAACGTCAAAATCGGTGCATGAGCAAAAAATCGCCGAATCAAATGCTTCATTTACTGGACTAATTGTTCTATGTGCTCTTGTATGTACGCTATCTGCAGACTGTGTGCCAACTTTCACGCATCTTGCCACAGCTTGAGTATAGCATGGCGCATGGATGATTTATAAAATGATAATCAGACAGAGTTTGGTCCTTTAAGATGAAGAAACAGTCTCTGTTGTCAAGCTTTCAAATATTGCTGGTGACGTGAGCATACATTTTGTCCAGTTTATCAACTCAGTGTAGATCGTGGCATGAAAATTTTTCGAGGGAGTTATAAAATTTTGAGCAACCATCCCATTCTGGCTTTGAGTTTTTGCCATTAGTACCCTTCTGAAGCTCAACCCTTGTTGTGCTGCCTCTGATCTACTATCATTGTCAACATGTTTTCTGGGTGACAGGAAAACGCGTTTCTCTGAATCATAGGATCGATGATTTTTAGTGTCGTCTGACAAAAGTCTCGTTGGTTGAAGATATGTTTGTGACTATATTTAATTGAATGATATCTCTTGATGTTAAACCAGTTGATCACAAAGAGAAAGTGAAATTTTTCAATTCAAGTTCCATTTTAGATGTCTTGTGTGGAGTTTTAAATCTTGGTTGAAGTCAGTCTCGAGAAATATAACGATTACAGCTAGCAGATTCGTAAGCAAAACCTTTGTACTCTGCTTCCATTTGTCTACCCAAAAGCTAGCGACACTTTGAAGTAATGAAAGATTTTCATTTCGCTCCAAAATTCTTACGATTGAATTGAGTTTTCAATCTAATAAGAATATGAAGGCATTCGGAACTCTACTTCGCAATTTAGTGTAATTCTACTGGATTAGAACAGGAGGATATTATGCTGTGGGAAAATAATTGATTTGATGAAAAATCAAATTTCCACATTCATTGAAAAATAACAGGAGAGAGGCAGAATCTTTTATGGTATGAAAAACGAGAAACTGTTCGGGATGAGAGCTGAGGAATTATTGATCCCATGAATTCGATGGCAGCTTTCAGCATTCTGATTATACCGAGTGGAATAGGATTATTGTTCTGTCAGTATGCTCTAATTTTTCTTCCCTAGTCAACTTGCTTGAGTCCTGCTTAATTTCCACATTCAAATACTTATGTTGCTTTTGTCCTTTATTCCTTCTGAAATTGAGGACATTGGACATATTTCCTAGGAGGCACTTTCAATTTTTTTCTCAACATCTGGTTTTTCCAGAAATGACATCAACCTTCGGTTTTATATCATTACATTCATCTAAAGCGAATGATGTTACCCCTCAGTTGACATTTCAATAAACAGAACGGCCTTTCCATTTTTAATGATTGATTTCAGCCCAATTTTAACTGCAAACGTCGTATGGTTCGAAATACGTATAAAAAGTCCACCAGAGCTCAAAACTTCATTATTCCAAATTGTACTATAAACGTGGAAACAGTCCAAAAGTGGCAAGGTGGATTGGAGCCATGCAATCTGGGCGTTGTTAAAACCACCGTTACAAGAGCTTGTCCACAAGGAGGGGTATTATCTCTATTCCTGTGGGGTCTCGTTGTAGACGTACGATCGGAGAAGTTGGGTTGTAGGCCTAAGTCTATGCCGATGACTCATTTAGCTCCAAATTTGGGCGGCACTTGTTGTCAACTGACTCAACTATTTTGGATTTCTCCATTTGGAGTCACTTGGAAACCATCATATACGTAACTTCCCGAACGACACGCCAGAACCTACAAATATAACTAAGACAAGCCATCCCGAGTAGTAATACGTCAAGAAGTGGCCAGAGTCAATACAAACACTGCGGAACGAGCTCGAAAATATCTGAATGTTGGTGGTAGACATTTCCATATCATTGGAAAAGCAATATTATATCAAGTAGTAATGGAAGAAGTAATCAAGATCGAGCTCATCCAATACTACTACTACTAGAGAACTACAAAATTGTGAACGAATGGCAATATGGTTTTCTCCAGCAGAGATCAACAAGAGAGATGCTTGCCTACGTAAGACATGTATGGCAGACATTCATTGACATTTATGTCGTATCTTCAGCTATGGCACCAAGGGCTTCTTGGTAAACTTCTTTTATATGGTTTGCTGCCTCAACTTTGTCAATTACTTTTATTACCGCACACACCGCCTTCTCATATCATCCAAAGAAGTCAGAGGAGCAAAAACTAGACAAGTTGTTGCAACGATTGCAAACTTGGCAAGAAACTTGAAACAGAGAGTTAATATTTTTGCCATAGTTCAATGCAATCATAAGGAAAAACTTGAATAAGCTCCTGATAATCTGCAAAGCTCAAAATCTCAGATTCGACCTGCCCTGGAGTACTATTCAAACACTTGTGGTTCAGCTCTCAAACATATTCTGAAGCAATTAGAGTTCTGTTCAGAAGAGAGCTCTTTGTCTGATTAGTGATGTCACACTTACGAATTCATTGATATCTCTAGAACTTCACAGGAAAGTGGATGATCTCTCGTTTGCTATAGATACGTAGGTATATCAGACCAGCTGTTCACCTCTTCATTTTTAAGCTCAAGACCTGCCGCACCGCTCTCTACCAGATTTCATTCTTCCATCCAGGATTCTTTGAACCGTTCGTACATACTGATTATATTTTGTTGCCATTCTTGATATATTTTTGCATTCCTCGTCACACTACCAGTAATCTTCAAATTCTGTTTGAAATTTGACATTTGTTCAGTTTATGGTTTCCAAATGAAATGACAATGGAAGTTTTCTTGAATAAATTGAAGTTGTAGTAATAGCTCCGAGCTTCACTTTTCTCTACTCTGTAATGGGAATACGATAACAAAATCGATACTTTACAATTACCAATGATAGTTTAGCACATGAAAAGGTATATTCTAGTTCCAGAGGAAAATATAGAATTCGTTGAACATTTGATAATTGCATTTAATCCAGGCCGTGCTACAGTTTCATTTTAAACGACAGTACACTTTCGAATCTATTCAGTTTCCTGAAATTCTCATCCACTCTAATCTATTAGACTATGTCGCTGCGAGGAATAAAAATTATTGTTTTTATATCTTCTATTCTATACATTTAGAAACAGTTGAGTGTATCATCTGTAAAGCGGTAGATTTTCACTGAAAAAGTAATCCCCTTAATAGCATGGGATCTGCTCACTGTCTTACATCTATTTTATTTTTCACACTGGACCATACATTATCTAGAAAAACGTTTTCTAAATTGTAATAGATTTTCAAAACATCAAATGCTTGCTCCTGTAACAGATTACATCTCTTTCATTAACTAGCTGAAAATTGACACCTGTAGTAAATTCACCGAGAAAGAAAACTCGAGTGTTATCTTGTTAACCCAAGCAACCTCAAAAGGTCCAATTAGGTGAGGGTAACGGAGCGGTAAAAGCCACGTTAGGGTTATGAATGAGGGATCTCTCGCAAAGCGAGACCGATATCTTATGATACTTGCCTGAACGAAGTGGTGGTATATTGGACGTTTTATGAATATTTAGTATATATGATCCTTGTATCATTTTTCCCGGAGTAAAACCCCAATCAGAATTGCTTCATAGTACTGAATTTATTGCAGAACTTTGTACGAAATATCGATTACATCTACCTAGAAATGGTGATGAATAACGCTACAAATCTGATACGATTTATGTAATAAGTTAAAATCACGAATGATATCCAATCACCCATTCTACAGTCGATGGAATCCTTCATTATAGTTATATCAGTATCGAAATTAATTTCGTATATTCTCCCAGAGAAATGAGAGTTATTAGAATTTTGAACAAGTTACAACGAAAAAATTACATCTTATTCAACAAGAACAATCATAACCTGCGAGTTCATCAGTTGTTCAGGCATATTGAATCTTCGCTCTAGGTAGTTGATGCTAACTAATAACCTAAACAATGAGTAAGCAAGCTACAACCACGGTCGTACATACAGGTCTGAGAACTCGTATGTTTGATATGAGTCTCTCAAGCGTCGCCAAACTCGTAGTCCCTCGCTCAGCCACTAGCTAGCTCTTGGATCGAAGTTTTATGTCAGGATAAGGAGCCATATCGTTCAAATTTCAAGCTCCACAATACAAAGATTGATTGATAATAACCGAACATTTTGAGTAACATAGTTTTTCTCGTAACGCAATATTTACTATTCTGTGAGAGAGGAATAGAACTGTTACTCTTGTCAAAATGTATTACTCACCTTGAAAATAACTCCATGAAAGACCTCGTTAACACGATTTCTTTCCGGAATCGCAAACATTCACTTTTTTCGCATCTCCGCATCTTTCGGCACTTCAGAAACAGAATATTTTTGCATTTCGACACAATGCACGGTTCCGTCATTTTTTTCTAAAAACGCAGGTATTCCTTGTGTTTACAAGTCAAGAATGACAGTTGTCAGAGAACACGACAGAGATAATTTGTCGACTACTGCGCCACCCGTTTTGGTACTACGCGACAGTTGACGCTTAGCGGAGTCACTTCTCACATAGGAAACAGCCTCGAGTTCCCAGACCTGTATGTAGGACCGTGGCTACAACCTATCGGCATTGAACGTTCGTCAATGCGATAATTGAGAGCTGTTCGTTATTGCAGTTCAGCATATTTAATGAGATTGTTACTTTCCAAACTGTGTGAAGATTAACCTTTGTGGAATATAGCATTAGTCATATCACAACAGGTTATTGCGCGCAAAAATAAAATGTGATCTCGACATTTTGGCTACGAGGCTAAGCTATTAGAAGAATACAATTGTGCTCCTGATTTGATTGTTCTGTTCCGAGGACCAAGTAATCAGCTTAATTATTTGCTTTCACCACTAAGATATTGGCAACTTGAAATTATTTATTTATTTCACAAGAACAAACAGGTTACAATCACTTATAACCTAATTACATGTTCTAGAGTTATATAAAACCCGTCCAATAATTAATGAAAACAAACCATATATAGTTTGGGGGAAAAACAAGAAAAAAAGGTGAGAAAAATCAAATACTCGATTGATACAACAAACCTGGAGCTAATCTACAACCCTACTGCTGACCCACAACTACCCCACCACTTTCTCGATCATCGGTACCCACAAGTTCAAACTGATCTGACTGTCACTGACTAGAGCCCTCACCAGCACATACACCCCATCCATCAGAAATCACTCCTACCAACGCGAACCGCCTCCCGTTGAATTGCATTACTCAACTCGAACAAACCTTGTCGAAACTGTCGCACGCTCACATTGAACAATCCACACTCCAGATATGTACAGTGCTTATTACAAATCTTACACATTCTCGTGATGGGAGAATGGCCAAGCGTAGTAGTCAAGAAACGTAACTGTCTGTGACGTATTCTGCTGTTGAAAGTATAGAATTTCAGCGCTGAAAGTAGCTGCGGAGAATCTATCAAGAAACCACACAGCTTGTACAGATAATATATACTAGCCGATTCTCTATAGGATAGCTTGATAAGGTCGAACTCCTGACAAATTGCTGAATATGAACCAAATGGAGTTTATCTTCGATACTTCTTGAAGTACACATATTTAATAGCCAAATTCTGAATCGTTTCAATCGCCTGTGAAGCAATGGATGCCAAACATTAGAGGCATACTCCAGAATGGGTCGCATCAACGAAAAATAGAGATGCCTGAAAGTCACATGTGTTCTAAACTCCCTTCCTATACGCTTGAAGAAACCAAGTGATCTATAAGCTTTCGATGTGATGTACTGAATGTGATCACCAAATCTCAACTGTGTGTCAAAAACCACACCTAGATCCTTCATTGATGTAACTCTTTTCAAATTCGAATTACCAATATGATACGTAAAAAAGATGTTATTCTTACTTCTGGTATATGTCATCACGTTACATTTATCCAAGTTGAGAGTCAATTTATTATCTGTCGACCAGTTATGGATTTTTTTCAGGCCCCCCTGTAGTTGGATGCATTTCGTCAAAGCCGACACCGACTTGAAGACCTTTAAATCGTGCGCATATGTTAGACTACTGGATTCAAATCTTCGAGTCACATCGGCATATGTTAGACTACTGGATTCAAATCTTTGAGTCACATCGTTGATGAATAATATGAAGAAACAGGGCCCAAGGTTTGAGCCTTAGGATTCACCCGAAACTGCTTCGAAGGCAAACGAATCCAACCCAAGATAGTTCACGGAAATGTAGAGCAATTCTATCAAATCCTAGTTGAGCTAATTTGGTCAGCAGCAGATCATGGCTTACCTTGTCGAATGCCTTCGAGAAATCCATGTATATTACATCAACCAAGTGCCCCTGCATCAACTCGCTGTCTAAGGAATGAACCAGGGCTAATAAATTAGTTTCTACTTATCGCTTTCTGAAAAAACCATGTTGTTCTGAGCAAATCAAAGTTTTTACACTAAAATAAACCTTGTCATAAATGATGTGAAACTTTTTTCCCAGTGCACTCAGTATTGTTATTTGTCGGTAGCTTATAATAAATCTTTTATCATTGGATTTATGCAAGAGTATGGTTTTCGATCTCTTAAACTCCGCAGGAAATACCCCAGTTCTGCCAGAGAATGAATAATACGAGCAATGAGTATATTAAGTGTTCAGAGCATGCTTAAATATGTGGGGGAATATTATCCAGACCAGAAGATTTTTTTGGTTTGAGCTTTTTTATAGCGTTCTCTACTTTCGCCATTGTAATTTGTCCAATACTGATACCTGAAAAGTTTCCCTGACCAGATGTCACAAAGTCATCCACATCATATGAAGATACACTGCCATCAATTTCCGACATGAAGTACCTTACAAATCCGTCAGCTATCTCTTCTTTGTTCCTAGTTAATCTATCATCAACCTCGAATGTCGTTTCTGAGGAGGAAATGTCCTTCTTGCCGTTAACAAAGTTCCAAAAGGCATTCAGGTTAGTTGGTATATCATTTCCTATTTGAGTGACATAATCATTGTAAGCAGTTTTGATTCCTTTCTTATAGACTTCCTCAGAGTTACATACTGAGTTGATTGAAACGGAGACCTCTTCTTCCGTTTTCTATGGAACTCCTTCATTCTTAAATCCGATATTATTTTACCTGTGAACCAAGCTGAGAAACGTCTCCTCTTCCAATCCAACACGAGGAACACAAATATCTAAAATATAATACAACTTGTCATAGAAAACTTGTACAGCGTCGTTTACATCACGACAGTGACCTAGCATCTGCCAATCACAATCCCTCAGCATCTCAGTCAGTAAGATAAGATTGGCATTTCTGAAATCGTACCTGCCTAGATTTCTAGTATCCGTAGTATTACAACGATCATCACGCTGGATGCTTCAGATCGACTATCACTAGAGGCTCATCCTCCACACCGACCTCAAGATCTGAGGCACTAAAGATCAAATCAAGTGTTCTACCATCCTCATTCACTCAGCAGTTGAGCGATCTCAGAGAAAAAAGGTCCAAAATATCCTTCACGCACTTGGAATATATTCCAAAGTTGAAGTCGTATTGTATTCCAACTATGCTTGGAATATTGAAGTCACCAGTGATTACCAGCTTATCCTCGATCGTTATGTCATGCGACAGTGTGTCGAGGCAGACGCTAACTCGCGGTATATCTGTGAATTTGAGTTGTGCCCGATATATATCGTGCCAAACACAAGAGATACGTCACCGATCTCAGCCCTTACCGAAATCAACTGTAATTCTGTATGAACAAAAATCAATTTAGAAACATATTTCTGCAAGATCGCTATCAGAACGCCTCCACCTCTTTCTAGTCCTGTCGTTGATTTCTGTCTCTTCTGTTTACCATATACCTATCATTGAACAACTCAGAGTCATACATATCCAGATGAAAAAGAGGTGAAGCGAATTTTGTTGTTTCTATTGGCTGTCACTTATTTGTTCATGACTCGTCGGTAGTGTTATTGATGCTTCCCAGAAAATATAAGTAGATGGAAGAACTGAAGCACGCTAAATCTTTCATATTATTTTTGAGATCATCAAAACCGTTGACACAGCTTTTTCTGCTTATTTATTCCAAAGCAAAATCAACAACGATCATGAAGCAGCTGCTCCATATGCTTTATGGTCACGGCCTCATCTGTTCGATTTTCTCAAAGAAAGAACATCTTAGTTGATCCTTCCTAGAGCGGTTATTCCCCCTTTAAGCAATTGTTCTTCCTTTAACCGGATGTTCCTTTTTGAGAAATGCAAAGAACAGCTGAAGTCGTCATCAGAATACAGATTATCAGGTTCCTGATGTTACGAATTTTGGTGAAGCCTTTTTTGATCCTTCATTCTAGAGAAGGTACAAGTTCAAGCTACACCGCGACCTCACATGCTTTATGGTCTGGGCTTCATCTGTTCTCCAATTTTCTCAAAGAAGGAAGATCTTAGAGCACTAGATCTTTCTTGGAGCAGCTGTTTCCCATTTCAGCAGTTGTTCTTCCTTTTGACCAGATGTTCCATCATCGAGGAAAGCGAAGAACAGATTGAGCCATGATCAGAATATAGATAAGGCCGCTTTTTTATCCTGATATTGATGAATTTTGGCACAGTCTTTTTCATTCTTTATTTTAGAATCTTGGATAACTGCAAGCGTTATTCCTAATGTGGGAAGAAAATATGGTCTAGAAAGGCGAATTCGATATTTTAGTTTTTGTATTATGAGACTTCAAAATTAGTTTTCATTTCATGAAAATATAAACCAGCTCTCTTTAGGGCTACTTAACATTATCCGCAATTTCAATGAGTTATATTTCCAAGAGAACAAACTCATGTAATAATACTATTCAAAATACAATATTCCATATTCAATTTATCGTTATGTGCATCTTGAAAGCATTGATGTCGGAATTACCAACATTCAAAATAATAAAAGACTTCACCTGCACAAGGATATTATGAGTAGTTGAAACGGTCTTTTTCAAAATTTATTCAAACAACATACAAATTACATTACGAATATTTGAAAGAGTGAGGAATTCATAGAGAAGAAATTATAACAATAAGTAACCGTAAATATGCATACGTTCATAATTCATTCAATTTATAGAGTTAACCCTAAAATATTCAACCCAAAACATGTATTTTCCAATATTTCCTGAGTTCCGTAACCGGTTTTATCATATTTAGATGTAACGACATACGTCACAAGATGGAATTTTGTGAAACTCATCAATTTTCAATAGAAGCTCGTATACTATACAATAAATACGTATTCCTTTCCTAACCAGGATTAATGACTAGCCCAAATCTCTTTAATTTTCTTCAAGATGGAGACATGTAACACTTTCATATATTGGGAACAAAATAAGAGTCCCTCCATCACTGGTTGTAATTCATCTTTTCCTCTTCACGTTTATTGCATTTTCCGAATCTTAGCTCCAAATTTGATCTACAAACTTCTTTGGTGATGGCTGCATCGCAAAGGTTAGTGGAAATTCAAGCGGAAAAACGATGATAGTGTAAACAGAATATATTAGATAACATTCTACAGTCGTATCACAAAAATGATCCGGTGTCGATTACGACACTACTTAATGGGATTATGGCGACTCATAACTATAATCTCGCATTAATATGAGATTAAATAAATATACTCTAACAAACTTGAATGGCTACTCCGGCAACACAGTAGTCATTAACTGTAGATCTGAAACAGACAAGAAGGTTTGTGATACTTTGAGGTATCTTTTCGATAACATTCAAAAATTAGTTCTGGTAATTCTGGAAACCTCATGATCCATACGAATAGACATTCATCTAATCAATTGCCACCTTGAATATGGTTTCTGTCTCCACATTCGTAAACGTCAATGATAACAGTCAAACTCAGTGTACCGCAATTATCATATTAAATAGTCGGAACTATTATCATATTTAAAATCTGGACAATAAACTGCTCGAAATGTAAAGCCTATTCGAAAATGTCACGAATTACTTTCTCACTTCCACTGCTGCATAATATGATCAACATCGTCAACTGATAATAAGCGTTTAATGCGCTCGAGAGCAACTTACTGTAGTCCAACTCAGTTGTGAAACTTCACCCTAATTTCTAAGTTCGTGAAGTCATTAAGTTAACAAAAAACCTAATCACATATTTCATAGTTTCTTTCACCCTATTCCTGATATCTCAATTAGTAACAGATTTCCTGGCAAGCAGGCTATGTTCTCGTATTTCTTACTTTATCCTTATGATTGCTATATTGGAATTTGATTTAATCTATAAATAAAAGTTAATTAACAGTAAATATCTCCTTAACAAATGAATTTGGAAGCTGTAGGTACTAGCAAATGGAAGAGTGGCGGTCAACCATGTGAAAATTAAGATTTAAAGCTCTGCATCTCTGTGGATACGTGAAACTTTCGTTTTTTTTCACAGTAAAAAAACTTTTCATCACTGCGAAAAATGTTGCTTGTATTCCGTTAGTGAAATTCGTGTTTCAATGACACATTCTCATATGCCTTTGAAAATACATTCATATCACACACTTAGTACAAAATAACAATTTTAGACCAAACGCTATGAAAAAAGTTGACATTTTTTCATCTCTAGCGATAGTGAACCTATCCTTTTCCTCACCTTGAAAAAAATTAAATGTTGACATTTTTCATCTCTATCGATACTTGAGCCTAATAATTTTTCATGGTTTAAAGAATCTTTTTATCACCATAAGACATAGATTTTTTATAACGTGAGAGCAAAGTGCATCGTTTTCTCCCGTGGAACGTTTCTGAGATCTTTTCGTACGTTTTAGATCAATTTCATAATATTAATACTGTTTTCAAAGTAGATGGGGTGTTACTAAGGTTGCTTCTTGTTTAAAATAAACAAACTCCCAAAATGTATCATGCAAGCTTATAATAAAGATGTTTGAAAGTGAAGATGAAGTCTCCCAAGATATTCTGCAGGAATCAATATAATTTGTTTTTAATTAATTTATTGTAATATTTTCAGTAAAAGTAAAAAAGTACTGAAATAGTGGAGCCGATAAATAAAAGACGACACGTAGCATTACTTTTTCTCTCAAGGGAGGAATAGTACTATCTTGCTACCTAGGGAATAAAATCATACTTTCTATATTTGGAGTGGAAGAAAAGTATTGTTTCACTGCAACAAACCGTTTGTATAGTAACGACACAGCTAGTTAACTTCAACGCTGTGAAATTGTACTCGTGTCTAATTAAAACATCTGAGTGAATTCAACACTCTCATATGCCTTCAAAGAACACTCATTTCAATCATTGAAAACAAAAATAACTATTTTCACGCATTATTTTCATTTATATCTCATTCAGAAATGGTGGAGGTGCCAGATTAAGAAAACTACAATAATTTGGAATTATGATTTGATTAATAGTAATTATAAAATAGGTTATAATTAGATACTTGAATCGAATCGTCACTCACTACATGCTATCCCATTCCAAAAAGTGAAACTCAATTACTTAGTTGAATACCAGTTCATTTATTATACTGTTGATTGGCATTTCCAACATTAAATTTAATTTCCATTATATACAGTTGAACCCGTCAACCTGTGTGAGTGGAATGGAAGGAACCACATTCTCTATAATGACTTGGATATTTCAGATTTTCTGTATTTGTTCATTTTGATTTTAGCGTCATCTATATACTAGCTGTCCATTTGAATTGACTGGGATATCAGTTGTCTGTCATGTAAATGTCTTGTTGATCGGTTTTGTGTTGTCTGTCATACCATAGAGCTGAACAATGGATCTGTTCGTCAACTGAATCGTACGTGATTATATCTGCAGTCAAAACGTCAAAATATCGTTTGAAATAAAATTCTGAAATATTCGTCGAATTCAACATATCTGCCAAGTTTCTAGGCGGGTGAACTCTATAGTTCCGGAAATTTCGTGAGTGAGTCAGTAAATGAGTCAGTCAGTGAATGATATGTCTCTTTCATATATACAGATATTCAAAAATTAAAATACCACTCACTGACGGATCACGTTATTTCCAAAATTATAAAGCCGATCGACTGACTTGTTCCAATCAATATATTGTGACATTTTAGACAGTTTATAAGATCGCGCAACGCTTACATGACAGACAAGTCATAGATTGAAAGCTCAATACAGACTTTTCGTGAAATAACAGATGAGCTCATGACAAGACAACAAATAATGTGTACATGACAGACGGTTCATACATTGATCGACCATCCAATAACATAGAACTCCCTGTTTATGAGGGCAAAGTGGAGAATCCTTGGAAAAGGAAACAAGAAATGATTTATTTGGCCCAAACTTATTTTATCTCTCAACATAATCTCCTTGCAGCTCAATACGATTCGTCCAACGTTTTTCTAATTTTTTGGACACCACGAATCCTACGATTTTGACAACATTCAGAATAGGCGTTCTTTTCAGCGATGACCTCACCGTTGGAGCAAAATCTTTATCCGGCGAGCCATTTCTTCAAGTTTAGAAATGGATAAAAATCGCAGTTGGGCAAATCTAGAGAATATGGTGGATACCGAACTAATTCGTAGTGCTATTCATGCAATTTTGTCATTGCGACTGTGTACCTGTATGGCGGTGCGTTTTCCTGGTGGAAGGGCATCTTTTCCTTCGCCAAATGGGGCCGCTTTCGCTTCAAATCGCAGTCGAATCGATCGAACAGCTCTGCATAATATAAGCCGGTGATGGTTTTGTTCTTTTCTGTGTTCATCCCAAAAAACTGTCGCCATGACTTTGTTGGCTGATAAACCCACTGGAGCCTTTTTCGTCCTTTGACTCGTTAGGACAAGTCATCTGTTTCGACTGTTTTTTTGTCTCTGGTATATTATGATGAGCCCTTGTTTCATCCAGGGTTACGGAATGGCGGAAAAATCCTTCTTATCGGGCTTGAACAACGCCAAACACTCCTTTGTAGTTGTCACACGGTCATTTAGTCTTTTAGATTTAGGAAATTCAGATTATTTTCGTACTGTTCAATTTACACAAGAATACCAAAAAAATTTCTACTTTTCTTAATAGTTGAGTATACTTTATTTATGACTCTAACTTCTACAGCAATCTAATAATTAGTCGCTTTCAAATAATCCTCTTATGAATATAATTATGTAACTTCTCAACCTCTCAATGATGGTAAGGCCTATCTCCATCGAATGTTACGACTGTTAGTACCGAACGGCTGTTTTGTACCCTTGAACTCTTCTGCAAAACAAGTCAGTTCCAATGGTACCTAACGATCAGCCTTACAGGTTATTGATAGTGAAAGATGTTTGAGTAACAAAATATATCTAACGACATTCACCCAACTTGATAGTAAATGAATGTCCCACATTAGAGTTCCTATCCGTATCCGTAAAAATAATATTGAAGTACTGAAAACCTTTTGGCTACCAAGTAGTCATCATCAGCTTACTCTGATGATAGCCACTTGGTAGCCGAAGGATCCTCAGTACTTTGATAGTATTTTCAGTGAATAAATGTGATTATTATCTCATCAATAGTGTTATAATACATCCACATTGTGAACTCTTTTATAGTTTATTAAGTATCGAAAGTCAGAGCTAATTTGCATGTATTTTTTGGAGATAAGTATCTTCGTCGAGGATGACACAATAGCAGAATATAACTTCCATGAATTTGACTATCGTTCAATAATAAATACTGAAACTCGTCAACAATGTGGCACAGGGTTGATCACATTTTTATCCAAAGCAAAGCAAATGGAACATTACCAATTTTGTTATATAGATGCTATAACTAATCATCATACCAAACTTCTACTATTTCCCTTGAACCATCACGAGAATATTGAAATGTCAGATACAAAATACCAAAAAAGTATTGATTATACGTCTTTGAAAAAAGAATTGACCGGATATGACTAGACACTGTAGATAATGATTTGAGTGTTTCTCATTTTTTGTAATTATTGAATACAATCTTCAATGAACATAATGAACATAAAACGAAGTAGATAGCATACGAAAATATCAAAATTTCATAGACTCTAGAAATAGTTGATTCAAAAATCTGAAAAAACAGCCAAATGATCAATTATTGAGAGAACAATATATCTCTATTCGTTTCCTCATATCAAAGATATCGGAAAATCTCGAGGAGAGTGAATCATCTTTATGTGTATTCATAGAACGTTTCAAGGATTTCGTGAAGCACTGAGTTGTTGGAGGCCTTGCAAGAAACGGGTTTCACAGAAAACACATTACAACTTCTGAAAATCTATTTAAATTATGGATAACAGTGAGTAAAAATTGATAGCATCATTAGTGGAAAATGTATTGTAGAGTGCAGGATACCCCAAGGAACAGTTCTTGGCCCAATCTTTCTCACGATCTATATCAAGAGATTAGAGATTCCTCTGAAAAGGCTAAAAGACCGCCAAAATCTTTAATTTTAAGAACTTAACTAATGATTACGATATTTCTGGAATTGCTGTTTGTTCGCCGATGATACTGCCATATTGTATAGTGCTGAGAGTTGAAGCAAACTGAAAATCAAAGCGAAACAATTGATTCGAACAAAAATATGCTATCCACATTATACTTGCCATTCTCGTGCTATGCCAATTCACTACCTCAATATGATACACTAGAAATCGCAAACGATTTAGTTATACAACCAACAGGGAAAATGAAAGATTTGGGAATTTATTATCCCCTCATATTACATATGTTATATTGTGCTGTGGTGGAGAAGCACTACCATATCTAAAAAAACTAGATCTGTTTCGAAGAAACTTTCTGAAAATTGTTTTTGATAAATCAACTAGAAATTCATCAAATTATTCAATGGATCAAATATACTGGACCGAAATTATATCTAAAGTGGTTACTGAACATTACAAACCCAAAAATACCTGAGTTAATTTAATCACACTTACAACATAAGAGATAAAGCAAGTGAACCAGTCTACATAATTCGCTCTACAAAAACTATAGTCCAGACAACCTAAACTCACCTTGCAAATCACCTCTATATAATCACCAGCCGTTGAGAATCAGAAGTGCACCAATCATATTTTATTTTAGAAATTAGATGAAATATCTCATTGCAGAAATGAATAGATTAACCATACATCAATTAATTGATCCCTTGTTCACATAAACTACATTTAAGGCACATTATCAACTACAACACCATATTACTGATCTTCCTATATAAGCTTTATTATATCGACCTTCTGTGTTGTACTGTGCATATCAGTTCCTCGTTTCTCCCCGTTGTGCTAGGTATGTATTAATTAATGTTTTTTCATCAATTCAACGATTTATTCTGAAACATCTTCATTTATTTTTATATTAATCTATATTTTACATTATGCATTCTATGATTTTCAAATTTTACATTGAAAACTCCTTTTATTCATGTTACATTTATAATTGATATTCCATTTCTACCAATTGAATGAAAACTCGCATAATTTCAATGACATGACTATAGAAAAAAATCGAAAGAATAGAAAACATAGAGCACCCACGCTCTGGTACCTTGATGGGTCCGCTAATAGATCATAATTTTTCCGATTTCATTTCCCATATTTCCTCATCATATCAATACGTTTTCATGATTACATGTTTGTATGTGATATAAATAAACCTTATTATCATTATTATTATTATCATCATCTGAAACTCTACATATATGTTGATAATGTGTTGTGTAGCTCAAAGTTTGAAGTAGTGAAGATGTGAATACTTCTCGTATGTCGATTAATATGGAAATAATACATCAAAAAGTTTCCAATTCCTATTCAAAAAAAAACCAAGGTCGATGATATACAAGAATGATCAACCGATGAGATGGACGAAAGAGATAATTTAGAGGAATATTTTCAGATTCGTTGAGCCAACTATGATTTTGCAGCTGATTCTTGGACATCTGGCCAGAGTACAGTCTGAAGAAACTGATGATTTGTGTTACATTTGTTCTGATTCTGGAGGCGTTTTGAGATTAAGACCAACTTCGATAGGTTGATTCGCAACGCATTCTCGATTGACATAATTATTATGCTCGAATTAAGTTCTCAAAACTGTTGCAAATTCGATCCATCCTGAATTTGAACATGACATCTCATTCACATAGAAATGTTTTAGTCACTTCTCATTGGAGACAGGTACAGGTACTGTTGGATGTTTGAGAAATATTATGTTTGATTTTAACAGAAACGTCGTATCATCCAGAAATATCATATTATTAACATATTGACCTTGTGATACCTTACCTCTAATGAACTAATGAGAATTATCAACGCATTGAGGATTCGAACCAATGACTATTGGATCATGGAGCACCGACACTGGGAGATTGGACGTTTGGAATAAGTCATGGATACATTCAACGATAACTAGCCGTGGGGAATAGCTTGTAGCTTGTTTCAGCTCTGAAATTTAGAGTTATATTGAACATTCATGTATGGACGTTTCCACAAAGTTAATAATGTAAAGCCATAGAGGTAAAATGACGAACGTGATCGAAAATATAATGCAGTTTGGAAAAATGGGGATTTTATTGGATATTTGTTTTATGTTTTAATGCATAAGTTGATAGCTCTAGTACGTGAGTCCAAACCCGACGTGAACATTTACAAATTTACTTTCCAGCTAGGGTTAGGGGTCAGCCAGCGGCACGTTCGTACGTACTTTACCGGTAGTGGCTGACGATGTGGGAGATGATTGGATCACTTTTATAGTTACCCAAGGGATAAACAACGCATTTACCAACGAGAAAACACAAGCTTAGCGGGAAATAGGTCGGATGAACAGTCGGATCACCACACAACTGCATGTGCACTCAGCATAGAAATTGCTTGACGATGATGTGAGTCCCCACGATTTTAAAAATTGAATATGCATAAACTTCACGTATCCCAGCGGGGATCGAAATTGTGTATTCAGATCGGTGCTTCAGCTCACTATTTCAATTTGTTCATTGAGTGTAACCTTATACCATCTTTAAATACTGATAAAACTGAAGAGGAAAATAATTGATCATTTGATAACAGAACACGTAATCGTTATTATATAGAATTGACATCTTTATCTTTCCTACTAGTCGAATTAATCTGTTAGAACAGTCTCTATTATCTATAGTTCCTCATAAAAGGGTTCCCTGCATATAATTGAGTGGCATGATATCATCAAACCATTATATCATTGTCATCTTTTTGCAAGGAAGGGTTCCTCAAATTTTAAATATTTCGGCAATAATTCCAAATTTTGAACATTAGATTGGATGCTCAAGCTGCCTAGAATGAAAACTTGATAATAGTATTGAGTGTCTATGATCCGCTGATCACCTCTACGTCAAAAATTCTGAATATTCGTTATTTATCAAATTGACATAATAAAACAAATTAGTTTGTTTTTGATCAAAAACAATACCACAAGTTCTTTACATTTTTTTTCTCATAATTTTTTTGAGATTCGGTTTGTTTGAAATAAAAATGTTGGAGTGATGAGAATGAAAATTCATGCAGTAAAATTTGAAGAACGAGTCGTATTTGGAATTATCATTTTTCGAACCAATTTGTAGAAGAACAATTTGAGATGTTAACCCTAGGTAAATCTAACCCGTTCAACGTAAATAATGTTTTATCGAGGACCAGCCAGTTATATCAGTATAAGACCGAATGATTCGCTAAGATCATGCAATGCTATTGGTTGAAATCTGACTACAGATATAAATGGACACACCATCGACTATAACGTTACGAAATCTGTGGTGCGGCCAACATCCTGATGGTGCGCGAAGTGAAGAGCGAGGTGGAAACACTGTTTGCCACCAGTTTTAACATGCTGTTCGTATTCATACTCTTTGTTCAAAACATTATGAATTCACGAGTCGAAATTCCACGTAGACAACTGTGTCTACTCCAGTTTATACTCATTACACTCAACGGTTGAAATAGACAAAATGTCACATTTTGACATGTGAAAAAGTTTTAAAATTAAACACAACTATGCTGATATTAATTTTATTTGTAACTTCCGTTACTCGAGTTTCATCATTAAGCCATCTCCAAACGGTTTTCTGATACAATTAAAATACATAACTTCAACTATAAATATTTATATATTTTAAAACATTGTCGAGGTCGGTCAATCATAAACTATAGGATTAAATGGTGAATTATTATATTCTCATTCTGATGTTATTCTAATAATTTTGATTATCTTTGTAATAGCAGAGTGTAGAAGCTAAGCAGGATAGTAATTTGGGAATACATACAATAAATATGTTTAAACAATAGGTAATGCATAAGGTATGTGGATCATGCAGAAGTGACGTTTTGTTGTTGTGTTTGTGAATTTCCGAATATTCTAGCAAGTTTCATACCGAGCCTTCATCAGCTATGTGTGAAATATGTAAACTGTCTATTTCAGTCATGTATTTCAATAGTAATTGAATATCGTCTGAGGGTGGTGTATTAACGCTGAAACATCTATTTCAATTTTTCGAACACTAACACTAATCATTAAGTATATTTTATGGTCTCTGGAGTTCAGATCTATCAGTAGGCTCGCTCACAAACTTATAGTTCCAGATAGCTATTTCGCTCTTCTTATAGAGCTAATGAGTAGGACAAGCAAGTTTGCAACGTTACTGAACGATACCTGTTGAAGTTTGTCATCATCGAACATGGTGGAAAGACCAAAATATCTCACGCCATCTATGAATAGATGTCTTACTAAGAAATAAAACAATGTACGACATTGACTAAAAGATTCCTGTAACTATAAGAAAGTTACGGGGAATGTGAATATACTTGTGTGCGCCAGATGGCGACATCAAACCAAACCAATGTGAGAGAATTTTCAAACCAAATTGAAAGGGGTCTTAAAAAAATTGTCCGTGGCAAGCCTAGACATTTCCAAAGTCATTGGATTGTCGAACGAGCAAATAAAAACATCAAAAACCTGCTAACAATTCGGATGCAAGATGATAGTGAACAATGGAGTGATGATCTGCGATTTGTACAACTAATGAAGAACGGAGCGTTCCATTCAGGTATCAAAAGAACACCTCACAAAGCTCGTTTCGGATCTAAAATAAAAGTTGGTCAATCGTCGCCTCTCGATGATACTTACAACCTGGTAAGTGGAGAGGATCTAGAAGATGTGATTAAGTCATGATCAAGTATTTCCATTGCTTCAGAATCACTGATGATATGTCCAGTTCGAACACAAAATCAACCTCTAGAGGCTCAGTGTAAACAAAGCACCACCATCGAAAGTTCTGAGATCCGTAATGAAGCTTCAAATGTTCAAAGTGCGAATTCTGAACACACGACTATTCTAAGTTCCGAGATTCTTGATGAGCCTGCGCATGTTGAAGATCTTCCTTCTGGGGTCAATCGTCAATCGTTATATGATCCGAATTTCGTAGTAGAACGTGAGCAATCATTGAGTTCCTCACCCTTGTTCTGTGTTTGTATCAAGGAGACAACAGGTGCTCATTCGTGTGGAAAATGTAACAAACCTATTTATACTATTTGCGCTGCTCCGGAAAAAGATATGGCAGGTGGCTATGGTTCTAAAGTTGTTTGTCTTTTATGTGCGGAAAACGCCCCAGCTGTAGAGAACTGAAGTTCCAGAGAGGATTCAACTGAACAAGCTTGGATAATGCTCAAAATTTCAGAAAAAAAATTTCCTCCTATGCTATTGTGTACCACTGTAAGAATCCCTGTTCCGGAAGTCGACAGAGGTCGCGGTGATGCTCGCAATATACTAGCCGCAATTCTACAAAAAACAGATGACGTACTTTATCAACTCGGAGCAAAACAGGGTGTTGTGAAGACATTGTACTCAAGGCAGCAGTTCATAGTTTGTCATCAAGAATTACTTAAAAATGAAGATGTCCCTAATCAAGAAACGACACTCAGTACAGTTGCGAATCTGCAATCTACGGGGACAGGTCAGAGATTTGTAAAATGTATGTGCAAAAAACACTCCAATACTAAAAATGTTTGTTCATGTCTTAAAAGTAAAATTTTATGCACTTCAAAATGTCACAATAGTTTCTCATGTAAGAATGAATAAATACCGGGATATCAAAAATTATCTTGGTCAAATGTGGTTGTGGAATCTATAACGTGTTTCTTACTTTACGTTTGAAATCATTATGTTATGATTAATTTGAAGTTTCTAAAAGTGCGAAATTTCGCAATTTTATACGAATATTGTAACACTCAGAAGTCTTTAGCGCTTTAGACTAGCGAGAGTTTCACGTGGCCTATCGAAATTAGAAGGTTCGAGTTATCTGAAAAACATAATTGCATGAACGCCAGATGTCCTATGTAATTAGCTACAAACGAAATCATTTTGACATAAAGCTCGAGGAGCTCGCTGTGCTTAAGTTCGTGTTTATACATTTTACCTCGGTCTTGTTAAGTTGGGGCCGTTTCTTGCCCCGTGCGACCGGCGCCAGTTGTAATAAAGTGTTTTTGCCTATGGGCCGCTAGCTTTTACCCGCTCCGTGTATATTTTAGTCGCAAGAAAATTCCCTTTGGTACGTCGCACGTTAGACGCGCGTAGCTGAAATCTGAGGATAGCTCAAACTGTTTTAATTGAATTTTCCTATTTAATAGACATTTATCGAAAAAAAAAGGGCCGTCGGGCACGGTGCGATACTAAATCTAATCTTTCATAATTTGTAGTTCATTATTGTTTTACAACTGAAATAAATAGGTATGAAATTTGTAGGTTATTGATGATGTCAGTGTGACAGTGACATAATTATTTCAAACGTAAAGTGAGACACACGTTTTAGATTCCACAACCACCCTTGACCAAGATAATTTTTGATATCCCGGTATGTTTTCACTCATTTAATTTTGAGTAGGCAGTAGACCTACTTCTTATTTTCATAGAATTGTTGCATTTCCTGAGTTTTCAATATCTATTATCTGATTACTTAGAAGCAAATCAGATAATGTTACTTCAGGAAGAAGAATTTCAAGTTTCACGTTTAATTTATTGTGTTTTCCCTGAAGTTATAGAAAGGAACTAGGTTCCTTTTTTTAAAGATTTCTTAAATGAATAATTTATTGATTATGAGAAAAAATATCATGAGTAAAAAGTGTTCATGCCTTAAAAGTAAAACCTAAGAATAAATGAATATTTTTGAGTGTAATAATTCTTGTTTCTACTGCAAAAAAGGTATTATATTGAATATCTTGAATAGTAGATATCCGCGGACAGCTAATCTTGAAAAACATCACCCCTATATTCAACAGAAAGAAAATTTTCGTCCCTATTTATGGATCATATCAATCTTGGCGCTTCTTCAAACGACTCGTGAAAAACATTGTAAATATCAAAATAATGAATATAAGAAACTATTGCAGCGGACAATGTTTCATGGTTACGTGTTGTAGTAATAATAACGAATATTGTATATTTGACAGGAATGGTGTAATCAGTTTATCAGTTAACTGAATGTTTATTTGATGAATCAGGGACTTAAGACCTGGAAAAGTACACTGATCGCCTGTTATCAATAGATAACATAGGTGAAATAGGGAAATTGAATAGGTATTCTTGGTGAAATCTGATGCATTGTGGTTTATATTCACATTCTCCCCAGCTTGATGTGGTTTCTCCAGGGATTTAGGTTGTGTACAAAGAAATGATACGTTTTCTCGGTAGAATCGAATTCAAGTTCATTGTTATATGCAACGATAAAAATAAGGGAAGAACAAGCATACTGTGAAATTCATACAATCTTAATTAATTACAGATCAAAGTTATGTAACCTTAAATTAATCCCTGAATGGGAAGTGAAATTCAGGAAGTATTTCTGAAGTTTCAAATTTAACTCAAACTTGAACGTGGATATAGCTGAGATACCTTATATCAAATAATAAAAGCGCAAGACGTCTGCTTCAGAACTAATTAAAAATTCTCAGCCCGATATGGCCGGTGGAAGAATAAATCAACACTAGATACTTCGAGTTGCTTCTGAAAATGTATGCGTCCTCACTAGAAGATTATTCATCCAGTTAATTCTTATTTTGCTAACAGAGTTAGCTTTATTATAATTCAGGTAGGACAAACTATAATTCACCCCTCAGGGAAGAGGATTTCAATTTTTACCTGCATTCAGGAATAATAAAACAATAATATACACGTTGTTGCATATTGTTGTGTGATACAGGGAATCATAAGAACGCTCTAAATTCTCATGAAAATATCATTTGACCGCATGAAAGTAGATTCGATCAATGAACATATGTTTGGCAGGAATAGATTTTGGATGATTTTGAAGTGGAAATTTTGTCCATAGAATGTTTGATAGCAGAGCTGTCAATGATTAAATCAGTAGTCCAGGCAACGAACCGGAAAATAAAAAAAAATATATGTAGTAAGCTATAGTTTCAAATTTTTTTGCATTTTGTTCCTTATACCCCACAAATCATTCATGACTATCGAGACCACGAGGGTCGATCTTTCTACTACCCCAAAACAGGGTTTCGACCCCCCAGAGGGGCATTCTTATGAAAACAATCCAAAATTAATGAATTGAGAGCCGAAAATAACCTCTAGTTTGTTTTGTGAGTCGGTGATCGCGATTCCGCAGTCAGTTTTCTCGGTAAACTCGACAGTCTCGTTAGAATGGTGTGCCAAAACTCTGTCTGACATGAAATGTGTTGGTATTTCACTATGCATTGTTGCAGAACCGTCACCTGAGGGGAATATTCCCAACTGTTTCCTTGTCAACTTTTTGAATCGCGAAAATAATGCGTAGCATTGTCAATTGCATTTCCAGTGAGATACGTGTTCCGGCAGGTGGTGTTGGATCATCAAAGTTCGTCAAACATTTCCGAGAATGTTTTATCACATCTCTTTCGGAGATGGTTGATCAGTGACTTCACGTCTGCCGTTTCTGACTGACGAACTCATGCGAAGAGCGAAACAGTTGTCTGAGACTGTGGGACGTGTTGTCACTGTTCAACCTGATGAAGTGAAACTATGTCTTTCTACTGCTTACAAGAAATGTGTATGTATTTCACTATGCATTCTTGTTATTATGTCTTGGAACAGTTTCCGCTAACTACCTATTCCGTTCTTGATAAAGTATTAAACGATAGAGGTCAATCAGGTATAACTAGATAGCAGCTAATATTAGGAAAATAATTGAATATATAAAGCGAAATTATAAGAATAGAGAGAATTATATGAATTACAAGATCACTTATTTCACCCGAACTACACAGAATTTGTCAACTTACTTAGGAATCGTATCTGTTTTTTAATATGAGTTTTTTTTCCCATTTTTGAATATACGCCGTAACAAAATCACGTGGACGTGTTCAATTTGTAGGGGTGGCCATGGAGTCGTATCATTTCTATTGGATTACAGAATATAACGTATAGTTGTAGGAAAGTCGTAGTGAGCCAATTTGAAAACATATTATTCGATTTAATTTTTTTGACCTATGGTAAAGTAGATACACACATGCCAATATCGACATACCTAAAAGAACAGATATAAGGTGAACAGAAAAAGTATAAAACAGAATTTAAGATACATATACAGCTAATATGGAAACAAACAAAAACTTCTCGAAAATAAGAGAGATTCAGTGTAATGTTTGGAACCACTGTATGAGTTCGGTTGTCAGTCTTAGGAAGTCTTACACTAGAGAATGATATAAGTTCACACGTTCACTCTCTAGGCCACAATCACACCAATGATTCGTTTCAATTTCCCAATTATGTAATATATGACCGCATCTGCCATGACCAATTAGTATTCTGTGAAGAAGTACGCAGCTTTGCGTGGTAGGTCGAATCCATAGTTCCACCCTCTGTGTTCGGTATTTAGTTTGGGTTGCCACTCCTTTGGAGCTCAGTTTCGCCATTCTGCTATCAAAGAATCAGCTGCATCAAAACTGTCTTCTAGAAGCTGTTGAGCAGTTTTTAACTACTCTTGATCTTAAATGTGGTACCGGGGGCATCTCGCTGCGTTCGAACTTGAAGATCATTCCGGCATGTACGAACTCGGCGCGAATCTTGATAGACCGTAGTCATTCTGGTTTCAATTGGAATACTTAGGGCACACGATTTAGGAACCTGAAGCCACTCACCGACCGGGGGAAGAGGAGTAGCTTCGGTTAACTGCCTTTCAGGTTTTCTGGCGCGGCTGCTGCGATGTCGTCGGAGCTCGCAGCAGCCACGACCAGGTTTTAATGTAAAAAAAGTATATGTATATACATATATATCAAAAAAGAAATGCAGATGATGTTGAATATATTAAGGCAGATTTAACATTTACAATGTGAATGCAGGACGAAACACAATATATGGTGCTTCCAAACAATTCAATATACCGTTTGTAACATTTTACAGTCGTTTAAAAGTATAGGGAGAAAAAAGGAAGAAAATAGGGGACTTTGGATTATCGAGGAAGGAAGTACTCCAAGTGGTTGGGCAGCTTGTAACGGTATATAAAATCAGAACAAATTTTAAATAGGAACACCAGGTGAGGGCTGGTTCCTCAACTCCATGCGACGCCATAATATGAGCCTGAAAATTCGAAAAAAAAGTGTGATATGCATTGTTATGTTTGTACTTAAGGTCCTTATAACTTTTGTTTTGACTCAAAAGAACAGATTGTATTTTACTGAATAAAGCTTCTTAATGATGAACAAAGTATAATACTTTTACATTTGGCATATTCCATACAGCAAGTAAGTTATTCAGAGATATGTAAACAGCATTTTCACGTTTTTCAAAAACAAGCTGTGATGTTATCAATCCTAGAATCAATCAGGAACTATGTTTGCATCAGTCAGTAATTTTTGCTTTTTTATTCTATTAAATTTGTAGCTTTCTATCCATTTGTTCGTGAACTATTGAAAAACTATATCACATTTACCCCACTCTACCTTAATAGTTTTTCATATCAGTGATACTATGTATTTCTTACAGACTTCAGTTTCGTTTGGTTTATCGAGTTGTCTCATTTTAATTCAGCTTTAAGTATGCCATGAACTCTGGATCCTAGAAAAAGATAGCTTCTTTGTGTACATAATTTCTTATGCCCAATCGATTACGTGGTGAATACTACAATACGTTAAGAGTACTTATTCAGTTCTTGACATTGATCCTTTTGCATTCAAGATTTCAATGTTTCGGGGAAGGTAAAATATTTAAAATTCATTGATTCCGAGATAATTCTATTCAAATTTCAATTCTATCGATGTTCCTCCTAATGATCTCTCCAATTGATGATGATTCGCAATTTCCGATATGATCATATTCCTGATTGAATGATAGTGGAAAATAGTTTGTGAACAAAAATATTGCTTTCATTCTGTTAATATTAACTTAACCTGTTGACTTCTCACCAGAAATATCAGGGCCAAAATTCATAATTATACAGGCTAACATGCAACTTTTGTAATTTACGGCTTATAGTATCGATTTCTTCAGAGACCTAACTTATACAGAACACTGTTATTGAAATTTCACTGTTCGTATCTCGAATATTTTAATGAATATTGAACCCACTTCAAGTTCAAGTATGCTCCATCATTTGTACTGATAATACAGCGCGTGTTGGTGGTATTAATGTATTAATATCCTTGGATACGAATGATGTCACTGCAAGCATGTTTCCTTCGTGAGAAACAAACGTTAAAACTGCTCAAGGTGAGTTTGGTAGAGAGAAGTTTGGCAGGTCTCGAACTTGACCAGCATGAACTCTTTTGATCCGCCTACCTCGAATTGCTCCGGGTGAAATAACCTACGAGAATTCCGATGATCGCTGACCATGGGAATATGTATAGAAAAGGGAGAGATTGTCCCATCTCTACTATATTCTGAAGAGTTCAATGAATACGTAACCAGCACCATAAAAGCGATTAGCATGAAATGTAGCAGCTTCTGCGTATGTATGAGAGCTGAATCCCAAAGGAGTGTACAGTACTCCAAGACGCCCAACTCTATGTCATTAATTTGCGGCCGAAATGTGGAACATCACATCACTCATTGCTTTGGCGCTTCCAGATTGAGTTTCTACCCGGATTACGTCGCCCAAACAAGAAAGTGTTAATTCTCTTGACAGATCGAATGTGTAGCTATCATTATCAGGGACCTAATGGAACTGCCACTCTGACAACACAAATTGTAAATCGTTATTTCAGTAAAACAGTATGAAATAAAACATCTCACGACAAGGCCGTGAAATACTATCGAAGTACTAGTTGCTCCCTTGTAACGTGAATTACCATTCCAAAATGACTTTGTTGAAACGTTTTTCTGATTTCAACGATCAATTATATTCAAATAAGGTCTTTCCAATCGAAAATAGTTACAAATGCAACATGTAATTTTTGAGACTAATGACCATCCATTAAGAATCTCATATCAACAAAACTGACAGAATTCTCACTCTGGAAAGCCACAAAAATGCTGGAAATATCATAACAACACAATCCTTCCATCAATCATGAGGACAAATTTGGACCAGAAACCACAAAGGAAAAGCTGAGGTCGGCTCCAAACATCTGAAAGAGTTAATACAACCATCACTTCCAGAGCTATCCTCTGAAGTGTGAAACAAGATTTCCGGGTTCCTAGGCGAGTCATTCGAAATAAAGTTGCCTCATTGGAAGCTGAAACCTGAAAATATAAAACAATTTGTGATGAAATATTACGAGACATCTGTGAGGTTACCCAAAATGAAAAGCCAGAAAAAATATCCTCCTAACAGACCAATAAACTTGCTACCAAAGTCTTCGAAAAGCTACATGTCAAGAAATTCAACATGATAATAGAACACTACAAAATGAAAGCATCATCTCGATACACTGAAAGTGAATCCACATATCTGCTAACAGTGGATTAGCACGAAAGTTTTTTTTTATAGTGTTGTAGTGTATCTATGGTGTGAACTCTTCTATAGTTCACTAATGCTAATAAAGAAACCATCAGTTCGAATTTGGTAACAAACACGGAACCATAGAACCAGTACACAGATTAGTAAGCAAAATTAATAATGATACCTGATAAAACTGTTCTTTAATATCCATAGACTCATCGCAAGCTTTTGATAAAGTAATCCATAGCGGTTCGCCAAACTGAGGAAAGTCCTTCCTCATCCCACTATCAACTGTTTAAATCCGATGTGACATACAGAGATTCCCTTGTACGACATGGGACAGAATACACACTCGTACTTCATATATACTTAGCAGGCGTTCCTCAGGACAACCTCCCTGGTTCAGTATACCTCCTGTATAAAGCAAACCTGTCAACAACGGAACCACCACTGTTGTTATTTATGCTGAAGACACAGCTGTCTTGGCATTTCTTAATGATTCAACATCTGCCTCAAAGGAACTGAAACATAGCTTGAATAAATTTCAAGATTTGCTGAAAATATGGAGAATCTAGACCAACGAGATACAGTTCACTCATGTGATATTCACAACGCGCAGCGGAAAGTACCCTCCCATTAGTATCAACAACTTTCAATTACGACTATCAGAAGACGTCAAATACCTAGACATGCATCGGGACCGACATCTTACATGGAAAAAAAAATTATCGAACGCATACAACTTGGTCTGAATGCACTGTCTCAGAGGCCGTAAATTCAATTTACCATTGGATAACAAAGTTATGTCAGACAACGCATCTTAAAACTTGTGTGGACGTACGGCACGCCTCTCCCAGAATTGAGTCTTAAATGCTATCGTCGATGCGCCTTTCGAAGCCTCCAAGGAGTTTATACAACACGACATTTCTATGGAGTTCATCAAAGAAACCATCCACCAGATCAGTGTTCGATATAGTGAACGAGTGTCAGTACACCCTGACATACTTGCCTGCCAGTTGAATGTGCATAGTACTATGGAGTTCACTATAGATGGCAGGGAGATTCCAACCTTATGAATTTTTGGTGAACTCTAAAATTTGAGACATCTTGAAGCTATTTCCCTTGTAATCAACTAAGTGTTTGTCTCCTCTTCAAGAAGACTACAAAATCTAAGAAAAGTCCAATTGAGATTCATCATAGAAGCTTCTCCAGACATGATACTCTATATATATACAGGGTGTCCTCGAACTGCGTGGCTAAAATAAAACCGAAGATTCTTTGATTCGAAAAAAAATTGATGAGCCTTTTTACTTTTGCCTCAAGTGTCTTGTTTAGCCGGTAGAGGGCTTCAAAGTTGCAAAAATAATTTTGTTTTTTCGGTATAACTTGAGAACGTGATGGAGGACTTTTACAATATTTGGCAGGTGAGTTACTGTCAATAATAGCCGTTTTTGAGAGCGGAGCATAGAGCCTTAGAGACCATAGAAATGGCTCAAACTTGAGGATGTAACGGGAAAAGGGTCCAGAACTTTTTTATGGTCAATCTAATTCACTGTATTTTTTTTATGTAGATAGCTTATCTAATTTGAAAACTTTTCTTACTCTTAGAAAATTTTGATAAACTCAACGGATAAGCTTGAAAAAAATAATTTTCGAGTCTCTGCAATTTTGGCTTACTAATTTTACTTGATTAAAATACCTTAGTTGCCTTTGCTTTTCTAATGTCATTTTGGCATTTGGAGAATTTATTCTCAAAACTGTCAGTTTTTACTTTGCTTTCCGTGAAAATTTTATAAAATTATGGCTCAAAAAAACACTGAAATGGTTAATATCTCGGTAAAACACGAATAATAAAAACAATAGAAATGGGGAAACGATGTGATTATTTAGGAAGAGCAAATGCTAAATTAAAAGAAAGAACAGAACTTTTTGGGAAATTGCTAAGGCATCAATTGTTCGAAATGTTGCCCATTTTCCTGAATACACAAATTAATTCGTTTCAAGAAATTGGATTGAACTCTGGCTAGTACTTCAGGATCATTCTTCAATAAAACCGCTTCATGATTAATTAGTTGCAACAATTCCTCTCGTGTGTTTACTGGAGCTGCATAAACTTTCGACTTCAAAGCGCCCCATAGAAAGAAGTCGCAGGGCGTCAAATCAGGGGAGTGGGCCGGCCAGTTCACTGGTGCATCGTGTCCTCTACTTATCCAGCGATCCGGATATTCCGCATTCTAATGTCGCCTCACAGCTAATGTGAAATGAGGAGGTGCACCATCATGGATAAACCAGGTCACGACGAATGTGTAAAGGCAAGTCTTCCAACAGTTCAAGTAGCCCTTGTTCCAAAAAGTTCAAGTAGTTCTCCCCGTTCAATCGATCGGGTATAACGGTAGGGCCAATAATAAAGTTATCCATAATTCCAACTCAAACATTGATTTTAGTTTGATTCTGAAAATATGTAACTTCCGTTTCATGAGGATTTTCATCAGCATAGAATTGTTCATTATGGAGGTTAAAAAGACCACATCTCGTGAAAGTATCTTCGTCCGTGAACAGAATTCTTCTACAAAAATTGGGGTTTGCGTTTTGTCTTTGGACAATAAGCCGACAGAAATCTAGCCGATGACCTGGATCCATGGGCAATAAGTCTTGAACTGTTTTAATATGATAGGGATACAACAGTTCTTCTTTCAGTACATTATGAACTAATGATTTTGAGGCTCCAATACGAAGTCCCAAACGTAGTGTGCTTATCCCAGGTTCAGTTTCAACCGCTTCCAGTATCGCTTCTTCGAGCTCTAACGTCCTTCTTGTCCGTCTGCGTCCAGTTTCTCTGCGATTTGCTTCAAATTTGTCAGTTTGCCGATTTGGAATTCTGCGATGCGGATATCTTTCCCTTCTCCGGCCATTGCAACGACAAAGTCCATAAATCAATAACGTATCAACCATTTCAGTGTTAGTTTGAGTCATAATTTTATAAAATTTTTACGGAAGGCAAAGTAAAAACTGACAGTTTTGAGAATAAATTCTTCAAATGCCAAAATGACATTAGAAAAGCAAAGGCAACTAAGGTATTTTAATCAAGTAAAATTAGTAAGCCAAAATTGCAGAGACTCGAAAATTAGTTTTTTCAAGCTAATCCGTTGATTTTATCAAAATTTTCTAAGAGTAAGAAAAGTTTTCAAAGTAGATAAGCTATCTACATAAGAAATATCGAGTGAATTTCATCGACCACAAAAAAGTTCTGGACACTTTTCCAGTTACATCCTCAAGTTTGAGCCATTTCTATGGTCTCTAAGGCTCTGTGATCCACTCTCAAAAATGGCCATTATTGGCAGTAACTCACCTGCTAAATATTGTAAAAGTTCTTCATCACGTTCTCAAGTTATACCGAAAAAACAAAATTATTTTTGCAATTTTGAAGCCCTCTACCGGGTAAACAAGACACTTGAAGCAAAAGTAAAAATGCTCATCAACTTTTTTTCGAATCAAAGAATCTTTGGTTTTATTTTTGCCACGCAGTTCGAGGACACCCTGTATATTACGAGATTACTGTTCTATGATTACGTCTATATTAAGAACTTTCAGATGAGTTCTTCACTCAGAAAAGGTATCAGAAATGACAAAGGGTATAAGTTGAATGAACCGAAGGACGCCATTACAGGCAAGGGAAATGATACCCTTCTGAGTAATACGATCACGCTTTTTACAGAAGATCTTCAGAATAGAAGCAAAAAAAGAAGTAAATAACGTGTTCCTCTGCTGGAAAATATAAAATCCAAGATCCTCCCAGACAAATTTAAGAAATGGGAAGTATTGGAGTTAATGGGGGACAGCAGTAAAGTTATTGATGGTACGCGTATAGACTCAGCAAAGAAGCGGAGGAAACACTGACTGATTTCCTTACTAGGAGCAGAATACAACAGGACCATACGGCCAGGAAAAATCTGTATATTTCTGAAGAATATGTAGCTTACCGGCCTGCTGTATTTCAATAACGCTGTAGTAACAACACACTTATTGATAACAATCTAAGTGTTTATATATAAACAGAGAATGATTCAAAATAATCGTTTTCTGAATTACTCGTCCTTGGAGAATTCATCAAGACATATAGTATGATAGTATATAACAAGTAGAAATCGCGTAGGAGCTGAAAGGAAGTGATTGCTACAAATAATTTAAATCCAACAACCACTTGAATATTCACACTAATTCAATATACTCACTCTTTGTTATTACCAAATTTTCGTTATTGTTAGCTTTACTTCGAGCATGAGTATAGGTAGTAGTTACATTCACAATGTGAGTATGATTGGCGTCAATGTTTGCCTACGTTCCAGAGGGAAATCGGTTCGGAAATTATCGCGATCCAAAGTTTCTTGCAATAATGAAGCTCGTCTCGTCACAAACTCATGTACGACGGGGCTACTGTTGAGTTATTACTAGAATCAATTCTTTTCAAACTGGAAAAATGCCACGAAGACTAGGATTAAGATATTCAGGTCAGAAAAATAGTAGCTGAGTGGAAGAAATATCTCCCATTTCCTTCTTGTCACATCGACCGTGTGTACGACAGTTGTCACCTTCAGATACTACCATGGTTATGTCATGTGACTGCCTTTCTGTACTTATTTTCATAGTGCAAAATAATTCAGAAATATATTATATTGAGATGCTATTCAACAAACATAGCAGAATTTTCGATTCGATTGCCTTCATTCAATTGACAAATTGCAAATGATGCAGCAAACTCTGGTCAGTGAAAGTGTTGCTCCAAAATTTATCGGACTAGAACCATTGCTTGGCATTCTCTGCCTAATTGGGAAGAATCAGATCTGAGATGTCCAATAAGAACATCTCTCATCAGTAGATCTGATCAAAACAACTAGCTAAATCATCGTCCATATGATAAAATGAACTCGTCAGGTGAACTATGATTAGAAGAGAGCCACAATAGCTCACAAGGTCGTATTTGAGGGATGTTCGGCTCACTTCAAAGAACCTGAACCTATATCGTGAACCTCAATTCGAGCATTGATGAATTCGTAGGTGTTCCGCAAATTTTTGCATCTGGTCTGTTACATTCTCTCTATCACTGATATGTGATGAGGGAAAAAGTACTCAAGCTGTACTTATGTGAATGATGTATGATTTCAAATACACCCTGATGACAGTAGTATGACTGGTGATGTGGGAAAGTATATTCCATATCTCATACTGAAGCTCCGTCCGAACCAAGTTTGTTGTTTGTGTTGCATGTTCTCTTGATGTCTAACGGTATATCTCCTCGTCCATTGACATGTTATGATTATGATAATCATATCATTGGGATCGATATGTACATCATAAGGCAGTCTAGTTAGTGATGATATAAGTTGTGTAAGTCTCTGTACAAATTTTGTTCGTTTCTGCAGAGTGGCTTGAAATACACAATCAAATTAGAGAATTCTCTCAAATGTGAGAACGATGTAAAATTTGTTGAAATGTATCCGATATGCTCAACGAGGAAGAGATGTCATGAAACTTTGAAGCGATAACAGAATGAACTCAGTTATCGAGTTAATAGCTGCGGGATGTTGCAGATGCAGTTATTGTGCTTCGATCGTTAATGAGACTTCCATTTCCAGTTCCTAGTTTACGATGGTATAAAATATTCTCCGTTCACCAGCACTGACGTTAACTGTTGAAAAGCATCTGAGCAATACCAACTTGTGGAAGACAACAATGCTCAGGTGTTCCTCACAATGCACTCCGTACAACAAATAAGCATAAGAAAGGAACCTTTCCTTTTAAAATAATTGGCTATTTACCAGAAGCACAACAGTGGAATTTCCAATTCTACATTCAATTTTGGAGTGATAGGCAAGATGAAATAGTCTCTCAAATTAAATAGAGGTCATTATTGAATTGGCATTACTCATATGTGAGTTTTTATTGTTAATTGAAGATTATAGTTTTTAATTCTCAAAATCCTGCTTGCAGATATTTACTACATATTTCGAGGCCTATGACTTACACCTAATCATCAAGTATTATAAGGGGCTATAAGAAAAGTATGTTCCAGTTTTGATAATAGATTTATCAATATATCAATCAACATGAATATGTTAATAAAATTGCATAACATATTATTTCTCTGATTAAATAGAATAATGGAATATGTTAAGTTGTGAAAATTTTAAAAATGTTATCAAAAGCTATTGGACAATTTAGTTTCGGTAGTTTCAGGAATTATAAATCATAGTACTTACTATTCACATTATAAGAAACAATTGCTAATTACAATTACATCTGTATTAAGATTTACTATTTATGGTTTCATTCTATATGTGTTTCTAGTTCGAAATTCAAGACGCTACAAAAGTAAATTGATACAGTATATCATAGCTTGGGATTCATTGAAAGCCGAGATAAGAAATGAAAAAGTTCATGGAAAAATTTTTCATAAAAACTGTATGTTAATGATAAATACATTAATTAAATTTTGAAAAGAGATTAATTCAAGTTTTATAAGAAATTGTTTAATCGAATGGTAATTATGATAAGTAGAAATCTAGGGAACTTGACAATTGGACAATTTATTACAATAAACATTGTAAGTATTGTTATATGATTGCAGTAAAAATTGGATCAAAATTCAACCAAATTTGTGTATTGAGATTGTTTATATCCGTATTTTTGAATGCTTCTTGTATCTCAAGCAACTCAAGATCATTTACATATAAGACTTTGTTTGCGTTATGTAGTATTTTGAAATTATCCATTTTACCGAAATTTGTGTATTGAAAGTGATTAGATCTGTATTTTTGAATGCTTTTTGTATCTCAAGCAACTCGAAATTATTTATGTAAGAAGCTTTGTTAGCGTAATGTGGTTTTTTGAAATTATCCATTATGTCAGAGTTATGATTGGTTTCAGGAAGTTCATTTGCAAATTGAGAAAAACCAGTTTTCGTGAGACTACGTATGTGTTCCTTTGATATTACTTTGCAGTTCCTATATGTTCTGCCAATGTAAATTGCTGAGCAATAATTACAACCAAGTTGGTATATACCACTTTTTTCCATTTTGTCAATTCTACCTTCATTGCTTATTTACATATTATTGAATAAATTTGATAATTTGTAGGATATTTCAACTCTGGGTTTTAATATATTTGTAATTCTTATATATACTCCCAACCTAAATTAATATCTAAATTATTGTTACTATTTTAAGATTATACAATTCTGAATATCTGTGAATTAGCTTAAAATAGTGTCTAATATATTCAATTAACTATATTCAATCCATTTCAAATTGATAATTACCCATTCATTACACTTTCACACACAACCGATACAATGTTTTCTGCAGTTTTAATTGGATTTTGAGAACACAAGTCGGCTGCAGATGCATTTTAATAATCGGAATCATCCATTCTTTCATGAATTACCTGGAAACACTGATTGACAAAATAATTTTTGATAAAGATAATAAAATATTATCCAAACTTCAAAAAAAATAAGTTTTTATTTTATTTTCAGTCATACAAAGAACCAGAATACCAAGAAAATATAACATATAAATCCTCGAATGATTCAAGGATATGTATACAAGAATATGTATTATAACGCATCTATAAATATTGTGCAATTTTTTTTCTCTTGGGATTTAAAATTTTCGCATAAATTGGGTTGTAGGAATTTTCCTGAACACTCTTGCCATATATGTGAGAGCTTTGAGCGAAGTCTACATTCGTTATCACTATTTCTAGATATAACAAAGGCATTTGACTGTGTTGTCCATGATATACTCTTCAAAAAACTTGAGAAATATAAATTTGATATTGTTAGCGTCAATATTATCAAGTCGTTTTTAACAGATCCCATCAAGCTGTGTGTGTGGATGGCAGATGGTCTGAAAAGAAATTACTTACGTTTGGTGTACCCCAAGGATCCATATTGGAACCTTTATCAGTTTTAATTTTTGTTAATGACTTGCCGGAATACTTGTCATTAACGCACACTGTGCTATTTGCTGATGATGTAACAGCGTAATTCTGGAATGGATCTAGATCATGTGGAGGAACAGAGTAGAATAAGTATGAATAAAGCCGTGGAATGGTTCTCGGGAAATGGTCTTTGTATGAATGAGAACAAATCTGTGAAAATACTCTTTTCCCTGAAAGCAACAAATAGTTACAAAAATTTTAGGTATACATATAGATGATAGACTTACTTGGAATATGCATTCAGATAAGCTTATGACAAAATTGAGTGGAGGTATTTTTGTTTTGAGAACCTTATCTCAGTCGCTATCTCCATGTGTTATAAGGATTGCGTATTTATCTTTGATTGAAATTCAGTCACGCTACGCTATTTTAGTTTGGGGTAATTGTTCTGAAAAAAATGAGATTTTCAGATTACAAAGGAGAGCGATGAAAATTGTTGCGAGTATTGGTTATAGGGACTGCTGTAGAAAAGCATTCAAGGGATTAGGTATATTAACATTCCCAAATCTGTATATATATATGAATGTCTTAAGTATGCACATAGTTGCAGAGATAAGTACTCATTGAGTGAGGATTTTCATGATCACAATTCTCGTAATAAAAGAAATATCCATACAGATTTTCTGAGACTTAAAAAGTCTCAAAATGGGCCAACATTTTTAGCATTTCAATATTTTAATAAATTGCCCGAACCCATTAGAGAATTACCATTGAAAGAATTCAAGAAATCAATTAGAAATATTTTTTTAAATGATATATTTTATTCAAAAGAAGATTTATTTTAAATAAGTTTTTAAATTTAATATTGTGATCTTATTTATATTTCATGATGACGAGTGTGAACATATTATGTATATAACATGAACAAAATCTATCTATCTATTCAAATGAATACTATCCCACCTGGAGTATTCTCTGAAATTTTCGTGAAAATGCAACTTACAAGTTTCTCACAATAAATTTTCAAATAAAATCAGTCAAAAATACGGTCTTATTACTAAACACCGAACAAAGTGCAAAAGTCACGTTATATAAGAAAACTCGTTGCAGATTCAGAAAATTTTCCGAAGAATCAGTCATTTTTTCGAAATTTCCGGTTAGGAAGCGACGGGAAATAAGAATGTGTGAAAATGACGTTTCCATTATCCGTAAAATCTGAAAAACCTGAACGTCTGTTCCCAGGTGTTCTTCGACATATTCAACGCTTAAATTTTGGAAAATAGCATATTTTGTCCACTAGAATTCGTGTACAAAGTTTCAGCAAAATTCGTGATGTCATGGTGAATGACCTGTCTGATCTGGCGTGGAATTACTCAACAACAGTAATCAATTTATCACAATATTTGCCCGTATATAAAACAATCAACAAAAAACAACTTTTGAAAACAAATTTGTTTTCTAAATTTGCAATACAACCCGTTTGTTTAGGCAATACCTTTGATAAAGTTTCCTACTTCGACAAATCCGGGAAATAGAAAATTGATTGTGAGTCGTCTCCACAATGCTATGCGAGTCACACTAGAGGGAACATTTTAACCCGATGTAAAGAAAATTTGACCGATATAGAGAAAAATAATGGTGGAAAATCAGCGTTAGCCGAACATAACCCAAATATAGGTCAAACCATTTCTCAAGAAAGTTTAATACTCGTATAACCAGGTTGTTACCTGAACATTTTTTTTTGATGACTATATTCACAGTTGTAAATCCAGGATCGTAAACCTGTTACAATTTGAGGAGAATAAAATATGTTATCAGATTCGCACCAAACCTTAGAAGACACATTTTACTAACGCAAAAGTTTAATAGACGTAGTGAGTGTTTATCCCACCCATTTCAAATTTAGTATTGCGGCAATGTTACCTTATAAAATATAGGTTTATAATGCCCAATAAAACTGGTCATAAAGCGGGCCTGATAATAAAGCGAGCAATGCTTTCTAATGTGGGGTCATGGTCTCAAACAAGCTACGTTATGTGGATTTTATTAGTCGTGGAATCCTTGTTAAATTTTAGGACAGCAAAACGTTTTACGTTAAGCTCGTTGAAAAGTAGGTTTACTATTATGGCGGAATATAGCCATTCGAACAATGAGTTTATATTCTATTATGATGAAATTGATAACGAATATATGGCACAGCTTCTGTAGGTCAGGAGCCCAGGAATGGAACAATTCGTCGCATTTTAACTGACATACTCTCATCACGTAAGAAGAAAAATTCAATTATTCTGGGAATGTTATGGAATTTTCTCTATTTTCTTTCAAGGAATAAAACTCCGTTTCGTGAAGAATGAAAGGTTGACGAGAAGAATTTTGTTGGAAATTGAAAACATAACAATATACGTATTCCGACTTCGTACCACAGTGATGATATTTCCAATGAATATCAACAAATTATTTTGATAAAATTGTTAATAGTATTAGTTACTCCCGAGTAACGGAAGTTACAAATAAGCGTGATATCAACACAGCAGTGTTTCCTTTTACGATATGAAAAAGTTGTAATTCTCTGACGGGATCAAAGTGGTGCAATAATTGATCAATACACTGGAATAGACATCCAGGAATGTGGGTTCGAATCTCACCCATGATGGTTTAATAATTCACGTTCATTTATCTTGATAATCCTATGATAGTCTAATGAAACTTCATCTTTAATCCTGTATCTTTTAGTGTACTTACACGGAGTTGTGGCCAATTAGACAAAGAAACTTCAAACTTGTTTATACTTACCCAGAACATTTTCCAAAGGTCTATTGAGAAATATAAGAACCAGGATACTATCATTGGATGAGTACTATCAGAGTAATTTGCCAACCATAGCAATACTCATATCTACACTCATAAATTTTGAAGCGATTGAACTTACGATGAATGTGCCTGAATAATAGATTTATGGGGGGTATCTAATTGTGTTATGTTCATTATTGTTCATCAATGATCTGCTATATTATCAGAGGTTTATATACGGAAAAATATTGAATTCTTACGGGATTAAAGTGATGCAAACTGTCAACACACTCAACTGAACATCCAGGAATGTGGGGTCAAATGGCACCTATTGTTCAGTGTTATATCTTCATCAAAAATTGTTACCTTGATCATTATATTGGAAAAGAATATATGACTATTATTGATCAGATGCATCTGCAGCCGATTTGTGTATTAAAATTCGAATAAAACGGCAATGTGTGAGAGTCCAATTATCAAATCAATGTACATGAAATAGATTGAGATTCTGAGATACTATTCTATTGTTTTTACCTATTCTCATATTAGCGAGTTATCAATAATAGTAAGACTATGCATTGAAAGCTTTTTCAACCAGAAAATTTTAAAAGCAGCATACCTCCCAAAAAATCAACCCCTTCTGTATATTCGATTCGTCACAGAGATTTCTAAAAAGTGTATATCAGCCAATCTTCCGATAAATCGATGAAAGATTGAATGGACATAAATATACAAGGAATTCACACCCTGCACTTAATGAACATATGGAACATGAACCATTCTTTTGACTGACAACACACACATTTATAGTATTAAAAAGACTGAAATTTCAAACGTTTGATATCAGAAAGAATCCAAATTAAGAAAAACCGCAGTGTTAACGATAATATTGATTCCAATCTTTCGAAAGCTCACAATAATCTGATTCAAACGTATTCAAAATCGGATATATCGAATAACACTTTATTTTGTCTACAGTGAACCAACAAAAGGGAAGTACAGAATTATTCAGTAATCAACGTACGAACTTCACGGTTCACTATTATTCCTGTAAGAGTACCTCTTTTGGTTTCACGGCTCGAACACCTTTATCATCAATCATATTTACATAAATGTTGGTGTTTTTTTACAACACGAGAGAAAAACCCATACTTTCTGTAGACCAGTGTGTGAGGCAGCGAAGGAGTGTTGGTAGAGGAGCCACGCATTGCAACTTTTCTCCGGAGTTTGTAGGTTATAAGCATCAGGGTAGACCTCACTAGACACAAGTCTATCAGGAAGAAGTTTGGCGGATTTCTAACCCCACAATGAAAGGTATCCTGAGCTCGTCTAGTCTGCAGACCTTGAATCGCTCATGGTGAAATAACAGTCCAGATTCCTGATGAGCACTGACCATGAACATATCTCTAGAAAAGGTAGAGATTGTCCACTTTTCTACGATGTTAGATGTTACCAACCAGGCGAATAGCTCTCCACTGATTAAAATCTAAGAACTTCAGCGTATACTTGAGATCTGAAGTCCAAACTCGTGAACAGTAGTTCAGGACAGACAAAATCTGTAAATATTTTAGATCATGAGGAGCTGCTGAAGTGTAAAGTAGTTCTTGGCAGGGAATAGAGAATCAAACTCTTATTGTTCAAAGAACCCGTATATTCAATATAAACTCACGTTACCTCATAAGATAGGACGCCATCGATCGAATAGTTCCATGTGCTTATAGTGTAATGTTCCCATATGCCTAATATTTTCAACTTTCACCTCATTAATTCACTAGTTCCCATGTCGTAATGGCATTATGACATGATATCCTGAAACTTATACACCTAAATATCAGCAATGTGCTTCGACAATATTTGAGTCTTGAAATAACTCATAACGCTATTTCTACATAAAGCGTCTTGCAATATTGTGAAATGTGAAGTTGACATACATATACGGTTCTCACTGACATTATGCATTATTAATAAGAATCGATGAAGTTTCGGAGAGACCGGAATTCGTGACTGTAACCCAAATAGTCGCTAATATTGAACCTGACGATACCTTAAGTACAAAAAATATTTTTCATGCCATCGGTCACTATCCTATTAGTGTTCAAGACTATTCAATATTGTATTACTGAATTGGAACAGTTCATTTTCCACATAATGTGATTGCCTAGTGCGAGTTCCTAGGACGAATATATAGAGTTGAATTGACAACTTTTCGAGTCAAATTGCCAAATAGATCCCTACCAGCAACTCAGACCTTCAGGGATGAATAGTCATCGAAAATTTTTCTTTATCTCTAATCATAGTGACTGTTTATAAAATGGAGTTTTGTTCCTTCAAACTATTGATCAATCAAAAGCTGTCAGTATAGTTCTATTTCATTTATTTTAAATTTATTATTATGCTGCTTATATTTGTCTGGTCTGTTGACAAAAATTAGACCACAGGCTGCCAACTACATGAACATAACGTCAAAATATCTAGGTAATTCGGAAACAGCAAATACAAGATAGTTTTTTCTTCACATTAAGTGTGTAATGGTCTTAACAATGAATGTTGTATTCGAGACACTGAAAAATCGAAATTCAACGGGAACAAGCTTTGGCAAGACACATTCTAAGACATATTTTACAACCCTTCCGAAACAAGAGCCACAGCTCCCGGAAAGGGTATAATATTGTGTAATAGAATAGATAAGGTCTGGTGCAAAAACTGATTTTACTGAATAAGGGTAGAGCCGCCTGCAAGGATTCGCTTTCTAACATCAGAAAAAAATCCAGGGCAAAACTTTCAAGAATGTGTTTACATGCTCAGGAACTAATGATAACCCTAGTGATATCCTATTGTTATTGGATGAATATTGAGTATTTTACTTTCAGAATGACAGACTGAAAAAATAATTGGAGGCATTTCTGGAACTTTTGGTATCTAGGAACATTCGTATATCGCAATCATGCTTCAAAAAAAGTACAAGCTGTAATGTTTGATGCGAAACTAACTAATGATGAAATATGCCTTTTTCATGTATCCAAAATATTCGATGGAGATCTTCTATTCGAAAAAGGGTGTAAAGCTCAGAGTGAATGAAAATCAGCAAAGGAGTTACAGAGAAACTCGAAATGCCTTGTAGGAATGTGATTATAAGTTTACGATGAAATAGCGACAAAAGTCCTGAACATTTGGAAAGAATGTTATGACTCCAATTGGTACTTCATTATGATAGATGGATTCAAACGACGTGAACGACAAACAAACTCTCAGATGCGAAATACAATGTTGAGGAACGTAATACGAAAAAAACTCAGTAAATTCGACAAGGAAATATTTAACAACATGTAAGTTCGAGAAACTTGAGGTGCAGCTAAAGGAAGATACAAGTGAATTAAATTGAATATCATTCGGAGGAACTGGTTGATGTGGCAGTAACTTCTGAGGGTTTGATACATTCACTGCCGCTGTATTTCCAGAAAATTAACATAATTGTCTTCAAGACATATTTCTAATTGTATAGGTACAGATCTAAATTATCATTTATTTCATGTTAATTTGTCTCTAAGTAGGTGGGCCGATCATATTGTGCAAATATTTAGAGAAAATTATGGATCAATGAAAATAAAATTGATCAAGAATTAGAAACGGCAAATACGTTTGTAACTGATTTTGATGAAGATGCCATAAAAGTAGTACAATTAAAAAGTACGAAGCTTATTATTTATATGTGTTTTATATTTCATTTCGGTAGATACCTCTGTAGCTATTTGGAGAACTTTATTAAGAATTGATGTTTATATATTTTCACTCTCCTCACTAAACCTAGTATTAGGCAAGCATTTTCCATTCATATAATATTTAATATAAGAGTAAGTGTTTTATTCCTTACTATAGCTAGATAGATAGATAGATAGATTCTTTATTAGAACAGCTGAATTACAATATATACTATGATAACATTGTACACAGATATTCAAGTCAAATATAGATCGAAGTATGAAATGCTTTGAATTATCAACTATGATAGTATAAGCAAAAGAAGTGTAAACAAGAAAAATATCATTTAAGACTATTGCAAAAAATAAAAAAGTCATTAAAATAATAACAATTACATTTTAAAAGAATACTTTTAACTTCAGCTCTGAATTGTTTCTTGATCTTTTTAAAAGAATAAGGGAGACTGTTATATAGTTTGCAACCAGTATAATAAAATCCCTTTGCATATAAGGTAGAATGTTGTTTTGGCAATAAAATGTTTGTTCGAGATTTAGTGGGGTAAGTATGAGGCACATTATCGGCAATGAACATATTAAAATCAACAAACACATAACATAAAATAACAAAAATATATACATCATAAAAAATCAGTATTTCTAGTTTGGCGAAGACGTTCTTACAAATATCATATCTTCTTAAACCTGCTATTGTTCTCACTGCCCGTTTTTGAAGTTCAAATACTCTCTCAGATTCAGATCCACGACCCCAGAACATCATTCCATTTCATTATAGGGTAAAACTTTCCGTAATACATAGTTTTAACAATGTGTGGACTACAATGCCTCAATATTAAATAAAGCCCATAACATATGTTAGAGAGTTTAGCACAGACGGAATTTATCTGAGTGTACCATTTAATGTTTGAGTCAAACTCAACACCAAGAATTTTTTTAGATTCACATATATCTATAGTTTCATTTCTCATATCTATGAAGGAATCAATTATAACATTAGATCGCGAGGTCCTGAATACCACGCATGCAGTTTTATCTGTATCCATGGACATGCAGTTTCGAGTTATCCACGCTTCTAGCTTGCCATATATGGAAGATAAGTCATTCGATATGCCAGATACGTCGGCACCTTTGATGGCTGCATTAGAGTCATCAGCATAAGATACAAATAGACTGTTTCCTATTGAAGAAGTGATATAAGATTCGAGATCATTGGAAAAAATAAGAAAAAGTGTTGAGCCCAGGATCGAACCTTGGGGCACACCTAAATTTATAAACCCTTTCTCCGACATTACTTTTCCTCCTTTATCAATAAGCCTAACCTTTTGATTCGGAGCCTCTAAGTAAGAGCGGAACCATGTTCCCGCAACCCCTCTTATACCGTATCTATCTAGCTCAGCCAAGAGGATAGAATGATTTACGCAATCAGAGGCCCTGGATAAGTCAACGAAAAGCCCAATTGCAATCAATCGTTCATCCAAGGCTTCTAATATGAAATAAGTAAAGGTGGCTAAAGCAGTGTCTGTGGATAATCCTTTCCGAAAACGGTGTTGATTTTTAGGAAAAAGATTTCCTTGATTGAAAAAACAAACTACTTTCTCATTCATGAGATGTTCTAAAATCTTAGATAGACTGGAAAGAATGGAAATTGGACGATAATATATATATACGTAGTATGTATTCTCTCAAATATCTATTTTGAGCCTTTCAGAATTCATCTAGACTATATATTTTATTTATCAGTATGCGCGCGCGTCTTCAGCTGTTCCCAATCATTTGCTATATAGTACTCAACTGTTTTCACAGGTATTAGCTCTTCCAGGAAAAAAAAAGCTTTAGTATTATATTACAAACATTTAACTTGTAGAAGTTGCCGAAAGCGGAAAATTCTGCTCACAAAGGAGTGTATATATTAATAAATCATTATGATTCTCATTCCTGCACTATGTTATAGGAAGGTATGAGATTTCTTTGTGTTCTGCTTATTTCTTCATTATTTTATTATACATTTTATTGGATTGTTGAATTCTGATGAGACGTTGAAATGTTCAGGAAGTTATCACTCATAATCTCCCTAGAGCAAGAACTGCTTACGACATTTTTTCGAGGTCCGAATTTTCATGAAAAATTCGCGACGAAGAAAAAGTTTCCAATTTTAATTCAACAATATGATTCGGAAAATGGATTAAAGTTTTCTGTAATACCTTATTAAGACAGCCATGAATTGTTATGAACTTTCTACCAAGGTGAGCTTCGACAAGTTGACAATTACAGAAGCGCGGTGTTTGTAAATTTCATTGAGCCTATTCTTTTGTGAAAACGTCGAGTTTTGGAGAAGAAAGCCGTTAAGTGATAACGAACGAAGTTGATGAATTAACACCTTAAAGTAGAAACAGCAGCAAAACGTATGAATCATTTTCCGGCACCTTGAAATAAATTGAATCCGCAACTGGTTCGATTCCCTCACTAGTATATAGCCCCTCCAGAAGTGAAGCTGTTTTGTTATTCGGAAACGTTCAATGACATAGATTATCAGAATCACTTTTTCGTGATAAGGTGAATCACATTTGGACTGAAACGTAATGAATAATGAATTAAAGTTTGAAAATTTGAAATGTCTAGCTTATTGTAGGTATATACTGTTTGTTACTCTTAACAGTTAACTCTAATATGGAATAATAAAGGAGTTATCTTCAATAAATCCTAAGAGGTAAATTCGAAAGATTACTCTATTTGTTCAATTGTGCAACAACATGTTATATAATAAGGTTGACATAATGAACGAAGTAGTAAGACATGTTTAAGACCGCTGATTCAGCAATGTTACATTATCATGATACATCAGTCTATTGTCCACATTGACCTGAATGTATGACATAGAAGGAAGTATCAAGGATGTGTATCAGTATGTAATCTTTCTAAGAAGAAGTATTTATAGATTATGATAGGGAACTATTAGCTAGTATAGTATATTAGTTGTCAGTCAGCCAAAGGAAAATAGAACTGAAGGTCTATAACTGAAGGTTGTTACTGAGTCTACGTAAGTCTTACGACTATAATCTAAGTACCAGTTATAACATCTGTAAGTGTCATTCAATAACAGTTCTAAACTGTACAATATGTCATACATAGTGTCATTGTTTTTTAGTTCAAGAATGATTGAAGTTAGAGAGCTTACAGCAAAACTTCAATAAACGGAATATCGTAATATGATGACGTGATTCAATGCCTTCAAAAACGCCCATCCATTAAAGATTCCCGGAATTGATGAGCTTCATAAGACCATTAGCAAATAATATTATAGTTGATTCAATCAATATCTCCTTCTCATTATAAAGGTTGGAAAAATATTGTTATCACGATTTTCTTGTGATTAGGACCAAATCCATGAGTTCAAGATTCTCAATAGCTGATGGAAATCAAAGGACTTGGAAGACTGGAAAAGAACAGACGGCGGTCTCAAATTTAATCAGTTACAATAAGATTTATTGATTATAAACAAGGAAACAGGAAGATTACATTGAACCTTTCACGCGACATTACAGAAGGCTAGTAAGTTATAGATCACGCTAGCAAAAATCATCACTGCCAGCCAGTATATACATAAGCGCCGCAAACCAGCGCGCGGTGTTCTGAATCTGCGATGAGACAACAACAATATATTTATAGTCCAGTGAACTCAAAATTACTATAGGACTTAAATTAATCATCATTCTGAAATTTCAAAAGACTAAGTTAGTAATAGTGCAGTTCATTACTTTTTCCTACAACCGTGCGCAATTCCCGGTTTTCCGCACTCATTTTGACTATGAAAGACCAACTTTCCTGCACCACGAGTTTCCCCGCACTCAACGTGTGAAAAACATTTTCTGGTATTTTGGAGGAAATCAAAACTTTAATTGATAAAATAATAATGTGTTAGCTAATTTTGTTTAAAAGAAAGTAATATTAATAATTAATAATATTGAAGTAATATTAACCCGTTGGCTTTTAACATTTATTCTTAGAATATTCTTATAATACATGAAGGTTCCCTTGTCTATAGATACCAGCATAAATAGCTAGAGACACATCATTATATTTCCTTACAGTTATTCTACGTAACCTGGCAACGCAATTAATTGAAAATAGTTATTATCAAAAATTCGTTGCCATGCCAATCAGTTGATGTTATTGACAAAGTGACATCATAATCGTCACTATTCAGAACTCTAAGAATCATTACACTAGGTCCTTTGTAATATCTAAAGGAGGTAATAATGAAACTTATTATAACTTATTTTATTCACTGAAAATACAGTTGAAGTACTGAGAACCTTTCGTCAACCAAGTAGCCCAGAGTAAATAAAATTATAGAGTATAATGTGCATAATTAAATACCATTTGGAATTAGTAGGATATATAAGGGATTACCCTCAGCTAGAGATGAACCTGAAATCACTGAATTACTTTTCCGCTCATACATTTCCATCCCTTCTAAATTACCTAGACATATGTCATTACTGTATTTGAAGAGTGATAAACTGGAGAAATGGTGTTACTATATTCAAAATATGTTCGGCTGATGCTGATTTTTCACCATAATTTTTCTTCATGTGACAAAATGTTATCATTAATTGAACGGCCACCGTAGCTTTGTGTGGAACCCGCGGGCAAAGCTAGTAATCCTATACCGGGTGCTGCAAATTCGCCTCTCATCATTCAGATCTCGGGAAGTATAAGAGATAAGAAGATTGTAGTGAATGAGGCAAAGTTGTGTATCGGTGAACATGATAATATTCAATTCAGCAATTGAAGTGATCTTGGGTACTTCCGGAAAAATGGCGGAAAAACTCGTTATCAACTTTATTTTTTCTCATGGAGGCCATATTGGATTTTTGAAGTTTCAAATAGCCCCTTCCACCAACTTTTTGATTATAGGTACATCAGTTATCCTTGTACTCCAAAAAATCAAAATTATTGAACAAAAACGATAAAAACGGTATCAGGTGAACATGTGTATGTTGACGTATCGTCAACTACTAAGTTCGGTAATTTTGCGGATGGTCTATTACTGCCAGAAGGACATATTCCTATTTTTTTCTTCGATTCCATTTTCGTTCACTATATTAAAATTTAATAAATCATGTTTTGTTTCATTATTCTATTTTGTCTTTATTATTGTTGGAATGATTTGATTTTCAATCAAAATAGGTACACATAGATTTTTTTTTTCAGGAAGGTTTGTAGGTACCGATCTTACTACAGGGTGCAAAATATGTAGCTAATGAAGGGATTACCTGCAGCTGGAGATAAATTTGGATTCATTCAACTGCTTTTTGATTACAAATTTCCATCCCTCCCAAATTGTGTGACCTGTACATAAAACATAATTTGTCGTTATGTGGGAAAAGTGTTCTTCACACAGAGTTAGAATGTTCTTTCTAATTTGACACACATAGCATTTTGAACACATGCGCATCCAATATTGTAAATCCTTGATTTACCGAAGGAGGAAACTTGTGGTGTTGTCTAAAATAATTTTCAGATTATTCTCACATCTATGAACGAGTTCCAAATTCAGAAAACAAATTACGAAATTCATTAATTACTGAAGTGCGATAAGTGAAATTTTTGATCACTCTCAAAACACAACAATGACAAATATTTAGCTAATTTAGAAGTGATGAAAATATAGAAGCGAAAAAGCAAGTTAATTAGTTTGAGATCTATCTCCCGCTGAGGGTATCCTCATGTACCCTATTAATTTCTGATAGTATTTAAATTTTAATTTATAATTTGGAATAATGTGATGATGGCTACTTGGTTGCTGAATGGTCTTCAGTACTTGAGATGTATGATTATAAGAACAGAAAATATATTGGAAATAATTCAGAAACATGTATTGAGAGATGCTAAGTTATTCTCTATGTGATATTGAAATTTAACTCAAATGCCATACCTTACGTTTTGTATTGCCACCTGATATCAGGTTGACTTGCAAAAATATGGACACCTTGTTTTATTCTGAACTTGCTAATAAATTATCAAAGACAAGGTTATGAATTAGAGGGAGCTAATCTATTATAGGAAAACTTATGATCAAATGAATACACGAAGGAATTATATAATTTTTATCAAATGTCCAAATTTTATTGCAATAGTTTTATATGTTGTCTTTCGGAGGGATATTCCAGCAATCTGATGTGCAAATAATTTTCCACTTATTTCCTAAATAATAATTGCAGATATATCGGCATATCATCTACTGAAGAGAACTAAGTTTCCACCACGGCAAAATAAGTTTGTTCACGTAGGAAGAAAAATGGTGAAGCAGGATAACAAATTTCAAGGCTGAATATCAATTGACACTGAGTGAACACACACAAATTCATGGAACGATACTCAGTATTTCGTTGCTGTTCACTCCACCAAATATATATATATGTGTCACTAAGAAATTAAGGACGAATTAGTTTCAATTATTCTGGGAATTGTTATTTTGGAATTAGCAGTAAATCATAAGGATATTCCCGTGCTATTTGAACTACCTGATATTCAGTGTGATAATATTGACTCGACCAACAAAATTTATTCATGAAATGAGACGATCCTTCGAATTGTCGACCTCGTATTGAGTAATCTTGATAAGGGTATTCAGAACAGCTTTTCATTTGTCTTCTGGAAACTCAATATTTATGATGTAACTGATTCCGAGCGAGACAATAATTGCTTTGCGAATCCCGTTAACGTATATTATCACAAGAAAGTTCCAGAAAGAGAATTAGTAAGTTGATAAATATCATGAGAGGAAGAGAGGATTCATTGGTGCTATATATTTGTTGCCAATTTTCAATGTCAGTAATTTGAAAGTAGCAGAGCAAGCTTTCTAGATACCTGGGATTGCGGATGTGATATTTTCCAACATCTGCAGATGCATATTTTCTTAAGATCAACATCTGCAGATGTAGTAAATTGATCTAATATTGGGAAAATTAACGAAGAAGGATATTGGATGAAACAAAACCCCAGGTTTGAATAATAGGTGTTTATTTTTAATTTTCAAACATTTATGATGACATGCTATAATTGCTATGCCAATAGTTAAATTTCAATAGAGGTAGGTTATACTTACGCAATAACATCATAAGTTTTGTAATGATGACGCATGCAATGCGATTCGTCAGGAAACAAATCGCACGACCAATATGCCGCAAAGAAGTTTTTGTAATATAACACAACTTTTGCATTCGCATCTTCTCTACGAATAATGCGGATATGATACGGATACGGATCCAGTGAAAAAATGCGGATATTTCAATAATCATATAAATAAAGCATATGACCACACCGTCTGTTGGACAGTTGTATCAGAAGTATACATTTGGCAACGGAACAATAACTGTGCCGGTTTCTTTTCCTAAATAATATCGAAATAAATGTTTCAGAGATGAATTTATATTATGAAACATAACAAACAATTAATATTGAAACGTATGATTAGCAAATCATAACTACGCATTCCTAACATTTATAAATTATTATGATTCGTGATACATCTTCTGATAATGTTGCTAATAATCAAAAATAATAGTTAAATTATGTAGTAACTCGTAGAGGGCAAGGCGAGAATTCCCAGAAAAATAAAACAGAAGGCGCCACAATAGAAAATTTCATGTGGCATTTGTAATGTACCATCTTAAGCTAGAACCACGGTCGTATATACAGGTCTGAGAACTCTATGTTTGACATGAGTCTCTTACATGTCGCCAAACTCGTAGACCCTTGTTCAGCCAACAGCTGGCGCATGGATCGAAATATGTAGTCAGGATGTCAGGACTAGGCGCTATATCGTTCAAACACGGTCGTATACGTGCCAGAGAACATCCCTCGACTCATGCGCCACCCTTTTCGTACTACGTAACAGATGACGCTTAGCAGACTCACTTCTCACATATGGAACAGCCTCGAGTTTCCAGACCTGTATATACGACCGTGGCTAGAACACATTAAAATTTTCAAACTGATATGTCATTCAGTTCTGTTTTGACACCCATCGAAAGCAAGATTTTTGTGATCAAGAAAAAAAGTGAATTTCGCGTATTGATTGAACTTTATTTCTTGAGTGAAAAAAACATCACTCAAACCAAAGATCGCTTGTTGAACATTGTTGGTTCGATTGGAACGATTCACGAGTGTTTTACTAATTTTCGTTGTGGTAGTATGACCACAAAGGACGCTGAACGTTCTGATAGTCCAATTGAGGTTACAACGTCACAAGACGTCAATAAAATACATGGTATGTTATTAGACGATCGACGAGTTGAAGTGCACGAGATTACTGAGGCAATTGGCATATCAACCGAACGGGTACGGAACATTCTACATAAATGTTCGCATTTGAGAGATGATTGGAAGCGAAAGCAACCGTATTTGACGAAGAAAAAAGTGCATGAATTGCGCTACGTTTTTGGTTCGTCATTCAGCTTATTCTCCAGATTTGGTCCCCTGCGAGTTTAACCTATTCCCAAACTTGAAGATATAGCTCGGCGGAAATAGATTTGGCTCCAACGATGAGTTCATTGTTGAAACAAAAGGCTATTTTGAAGAATTGAAGAAATCGTATTTTTGGAGGCGATCGAGAAATGTTGGACGATCTGTATCGTGCTAGAAGGAGATTATGTTGAGGAATGAAATAGGTCTTGACCAAATAAATCATTTCTTGTTCAATTTTTCAGGCAGTTTTCACCTTGCCTCGTATATATGCGGTAGACATGAACTGCGGCAATATTTATACTATATAAATATCTACCTCATCAGTAAATTGAAATATATGATAATAATCATACTACATCTACAAAATGTCAGTATCAAGCTGCAGCTTCAAATCCAAAATGATGGGTTATTGAAAAATGATTAAATAAATTTCGAATTAAACAAGTTAATAGGAATAAAGTTCCGAAAATTACATGGATTCCATGAAATCCAGTAGCCATGAAAAAAGAAGATCCATAAATTGAATCAGCAATCGTGAAAGGTGATTCCACATATTCAAGACCTTGTAAAAGAGAAAAGTAAATACCTAAAATTACTGTAACTAATAAACTTTGATTAGTTTGTTTTATATTATTTTCTATTAATCTATGATGAGCTCAAGTGACTGTAAGACCTGAAGATAATAAAATTAAAGTATTTAATAAAGGAATTTGAATTGGATTAAAAGGATTAATTCCTTTTGGAGGTCAAATTATCCCTAATTCAATAGTTGGGGATGATCTATTATGAAAAAATCCTCAGAAGAAAGAAATTAAAAAAAAATTCTGATTTAATAAATAAAATTATCCCCCATCGTAAACCTAAAGTTACTACTAATGTATGATTACCTTTATAAGTTCTTTCTCGTGTGATATCTCGTCATCATTGAAATATAATTAAGATTATAATAATTCATCTAAGAAAAAATAAATTTATATTTATTAAATGAAATCATTTAATAATTCCTATTATTAAAATAAAAGCATTAATTGAGCCTAAAATTGGTCAAGGACTGAAATCTACTAAATGAAATGGATGATTTTTATTCGACATTATTTTACTTCTCTAGAATATAAAGTTCTTAAAATTGTAGAAACATAAGATTGAATAATTGCTACTGCTAATTCTAGTCCAAGTAATAAAATTTGAACTAAAATAAGAATTGGGATTGGTCTTAAAGATATTGAAGATCCTGTATGACCTAATAAAGTTAAAAGTGAATGACCAGCAATTATATTAGCTGAAAGTCGAACAGCTAAAGTAGCAGGTCGAATAATATTTCTAATTGTTTCAATACATACAAGGGATCTAGTTCAATTTAAAGATAAAATATTTGTAGAAGGGTCAAAAGATGAAAATAAGTTTATTATCATTGTCAGTTATTTTTTAATATTTTAGAAATTAAATTTGAATTTAAGTTTGGTATTTTTGAATAGTTAAAATAATTAATTGAGTTTAGGATAATAAATAATATTACAAAATGAATAAATAAATTAATTCAATTTATAGGTGCTATTTGAGGAATTAAAAATTATTAAATAATTAATTATCTTAATTTGACAAATTAATGTTATATATATATTGACTAAATTTTTCATTAGAAGTAATTGTTAAATACTATAAAGTGGTTTAAGAGACCAATGCTTACTTTCAGCCATCTGAATTATTATAAATTCAATTAATAAAATATTTTGGTGAAATTCTTTCAATTATAATAGGTATAAATCTATGACTGGTTCCACAAATTTCTGAACATTGTCCAAAAAAAAATCCTGATCGATTTAAAGAAAATCTTATTTGATTTAAACGTCCAGGTGATGCATCAATTTTTACTCCTAAAGAAGGAATAGTTCATGAATGAATTACATCTCTTGAAGATGCAATTAAACGAATTTTAGAGTTAAAAGGTAAAACTATTCGATTATAAACTTCTAATAAACGAGAATTAAAATTTTTTATAGAATTTGTTGGGCTTATGTATGAATCAAATTCAATATTTTTGAAATCTGAGTATTCATGAGATCAATATCATTGATGACCAATAGATTTAATAGAAATTAGTGAATTATTCACTTCATCTGAAATATAAATTAAATGTAAAGAAGGTAAAGCAATAAAAATTAAAATTAAAGCAGGAGTAATCGTTCAAATTAATTCAATTATTTGTCCATCAAGTAATAATTCCAATTTCATGAATTGCGCCAAGAATGTGTATCAGCCACCTGCGATAAAAGTTACTGGGGTCTACTACAGATTCAATACTAATGGTTTTTTTTTTTCATAATTTGTAATATTCTGTTTGATATTCTTCTCAGTACCTATACTTTTAAAAGCGAGTAATTATTTCCAAATTTGTAGGGCCCCCATTTTGTGGGACCCCTGGGCACATGCCAGTGCCCCATACTGAATAGAGCACTGGATGTCGATACGAAATGGAGACTTCTCGAAATTATTTACACAATCTCAATAATCTAATAATTGATGAAGTATCAGCCCTATAAGGTTACAAAGTTAAATCAACAATAAATATTATCATATCGATGCGCCCTGAGGAGTGATTATGCGCACCCAGAAAAGTTTGCCCCGCTAAGCTTTTGAGCAAGTCTATATTAAATCTTTGTAAGAATAGTTGTATGGGGAAGCACGTTCTGAAATGAGGCATTAAAAGGGAATTCTGTAAGCAACCAGGCCATGCTTATGAATATAATCACACGAAAAACAGAATCAAGTCAGAAAAATTTGTTGTAATTGTTACTTTCCGAATATTTCATTTGTAGCTCTTGATTTCATGAAGGTACATCTTGGGGAAATCAACATTTGGCGGATAGGCTAATTAGTTTCATGGTTCAATAAGAATGGAAAATATTGGTGTGTGCAAGCCAACTTGTAATTACATGGTGAATAATAATGTAAAAAGTATATTTTAGGTAGAATGCTCAAATATTAATATTTCTAATAAGGTTAGACAACCTTTTTCTGTTACCTCATAAATAAGGTTCGAAAGTAGATATTTGAGAGTTATATTTTTTGGATTAAGTCGTTTACAGACTATGTTTGACATGTGTTCTTATATTATAAGAATATTGCTAAGCGGTGGATTCTTGATACATTTTATATACTAAAAACATTAATGTGTTGAAATTTCGATTATTCGTGTTTCTGTTCGTTTCTGCGACGTGGGCTTCCTTAATTGAAATTGGTGCGACAAGGACGCTTTGTGTTGATACAATTAGTTTTGAGAAAACCCGTTTTTGACATAATACGTCTTCTGATGATGGTCGTGGGACCGAAACGTATGTAAAGACAAAAATAAAGATCGTATGTGTCAATGTGACTTATTTCCCGAAAAATTATATATAATAGACGTAATTTTTCGTGAAATTTCAAAAGTCCACCACTTTGAGAAGAATTTCAGATGTTAATAAATGAATTTTCTTCCCCATTCTCATTATCCTGTGATAGTGTACGTTATTCAGTTTGCAACTTCTACAGTATCAGGTTTCACCGTCGTAAGGAAAGTACTGAATATACTACTTTCAATGTCGTGCTGGGGAATACCTCACATTCTCCAAATTATATCAAAAACACATCGCAATTACGTGTTAGAAGTGATTTTACTGTTACATATGTTAAGGTATGTTCAAACTAATAATATGTACTGTGCAAGTACATAGTATTGCAAGGAACATAGCGTTCTTTTAAAGATTGTACCTCTATTTACATGAAAGCTTCTGTATAACCAAAACCATTCTTTTTTCACCATAACAATTGATAATTCACGAATTCGTGATAACTTCAGTCTCACATACCAGAGGAACCAAATACTAGCCGAATTCCTAGAAGTGTTCAAAAAGCACTTAACACAAAACAACAAAGCGGAAAATTTGTATTGGTATCAACTCCAGATTCACTCAGATATTCCATTAGTTCAAGAACCATCAAAGAAGAGAATCAACTATGTTCATAAGACTATTACTGAGAAATAATCACCCTTATCCACTAAAAATACTATTAAAGTACTGAGGACCTTTCGGCTACCGAGTAGCCATCATCAGAGTAAAAGGTCCTCAGTACTTTAATAGTAGTTTTAGTGGATAAGGGTGATTATTTCCTATCAATAGTGTTATAATATATCCACAATGTGGACTCTTTTATAGTCTGATATCTTAATGAGTACAAATCCTAGTGGGAAAGTTTTGAGGAAAGTGAGAAATAGATACAGCCATACTCAGCCGTACTCATTATTTCAAATGCAGTGTGTGTGTGTGTGACAAGGATTATAATAGACTGCAGAGCTGCTGTCAATAAAGCACAGTGAATCATAAAAATATATTAACCATATGAAAAAATGCGTAACCAAACAACTCTGTCAAGAAAATATTTTTTCTACCACTAGCTGTGAAGTTGACAATTATTGCGTCTCCTAGCCTGCTGAGAAGTTGAATTTCTCTAGTAGTGGTTAACAATTTTTTCTATTGTTGACCTAGGTTAATAATGAACAAACTCAAATGTTTTGAGAATCCAGGGATAGTTGTTTAATAAAAACTTGTGCAACGTGATTTTGTATACCCAGGAGATTGTCTTTAACGTATTTGCTGCTTGAAATTACCTAACACGGTAAAATTATTTGAATAAAAAAATGCCATTAGTTTAAAATTCCCGCTCAACATGAATGACTGATGACATTTGTGAATCGTGACCGTAACCTACAACGAGTGCCGGACAGAGCCGAGCTTGGTTATGTTACAAAACTATTTAAACAAAATAAGAGTAAGACCACGAGAACACAGAATTACCAGAAGACGACATTGAATAAAACTGATTATTTTTCAAGTGAATAACCTTGCTACAGGCTACAGATAATGGATGGTTTTGTAAATTTTAGGTTAGTATTCGACTAAGTGAAAACAAGATTTCAGTAGTGAAAACGATAGAAAAGGGAAAAAGTTGATCTCAACATAGAATAATGTGCCCATAAAGTAGAGGCCTTTTCATTACTTGCATAATCGTGGAAGTATGCCAGTAGTAAGTAGAAATCATCTCTACGTTTTTGGTACTGCACCAAACCGTCTGTACAGTAACTTTTTCTGCGATTTCTCGCATTTCTGGCGGTTTGCAATTTAAATTTTCCCTCATTTCGGCTCTTCACATGTATACGTAATATATACGTAAATATTTCAACAATATTGTTTTTGAGAAATGTCATTTAATAGAAATGTCAAAATTGATTTCCAGCCTACTTACTTTTTATCAGACAGAAATTACACAAGCATACGTATCAAATTGTTTACTTTATTTAACTTAAAAATATTAAATTCTAGTTGAATGTGCTAGTAGTGGAAAAAATAGTACATACACCACGGTGGTGAAGACATTTATAGACCTCGCACCTTATTCCTCTCGGGGCGAAGCCTTGTTGCTCGGTCGATAATAATAGTCTTCAACACCTTGGTGTATAATATACTATTAGATACCTTCCGATAACGTTGTTAAACAAAATGAAATTCGAATTTCTGCCTTTATTACAGACCATAACATTCCAATGAAGTTGCAGATTATTTTACTGAGCTAATCAAAGATATTTGTTTATTCAAATGGAGCCTACTCAAGTTTCTATATCGTTTTGTTGTCGAACAAAATGCACCGCAAATATAAATGATGTCATAGGGAAAACTAGATTGAAATCTTCAGTAGATGAATCGAGAGATATTTCATATGAAAAATTTAAAATTCATACAATGTAATAGTAAATTTTTTCACGGAAAATGAAATTACTTACATTTTTTTTATAGATGGGGCAAACGAAATGATGGGGCATTCAAGACTATTTTACTCAACGATGTGCCCGATTTGAACACAATAAAATGTATATATCATGCTATTATTTGGCGATAAATTTAGGCTTACATCACAGTGTCGAAAGGAAATCAGAATCTGAATAATTTCAATATCATCCTCAAAAGTTATTGCATGCGGCACAAACCAGGTGGCTTTCGTTAATTCCCGCTGTTACAATTCTTGACCAATATGAAGCTTTACAACATAACTTTACGCCGATCGGGCGTCAGGAGCAGCTGAAATTAACAAAATGTTAGCATATCCGTTGAACAATTTATATTTACAGTTTCGAGAATACATTTTGTCAAGATTCATGAGTTCAACGAATGTCTAACGCATTTAAATTTCTATTGAGTTGTTTGTTAATCAAGAAATAATTAGCTGTCAAATATTCAATATCGTCATCCTGACAATTTCCTGCCAATTTTTAAAATATGTAAAAGCTCTAAGTTAATTATAGAAATGAATACACTTTTGACACAAAGTGGAAAAAATAATTTAAGAATAACGTGTCTTGATTTTTATATCAAAGCAAAGCCAACTCAGATGCAGAATAATAACTTACTATTAAAAATTCATCAAGTATACAAAAAACTTAAAGTATCGGACTTTTGGCTTCAATGTTTTCCAAAATAGTGGATGTCAATTATATTTTGGATAAAGAATTCATACAACTAAGATTTAAAAGAACTGCTTTCCTTTTGATGATGTTCAATTTTGGAAAAGCGTGTATAATACAAAAAAAATTATGACAGTTTGGTTTATTCAGAGCTAGCAAAGTTTATCGATGTATTATTTACTCCACCTCACAGCAGGGCATGTGTGGATAGAATTTTGTCTGTAATAAATTTTACTAAGACTAAATTACGTAACAAATTAGGCTACACAACATTGAGTTGAGTCTTACATACCGGAAGATTAATATCAAAAAACAATAACAATTTCCGTATTACAGAATTTCATTGAAAATATGATAATGATAATATGTATTGATAAGAAGTTTTTTTAATTTGTTGCTTTTATTGATTTTATGATTAGATTATGCACTTAATAAACCTACATTTATTTTTGATAGATTTGATTCAATCAAAAATAGGAGAAAAATTGACTAGGTATGGTAACTTTTAAAGCAACGTCCTGGCGAATCAAAATGTTTTTACACCACTCTCCCACTCTCTCGAGTGGGAATCGCCCCGTTAGGTGATTCCCTACAAAATCTATGACGTACCGCAGAGAGAAACTAGAGTAGAAATACGACTAAAATTAATTCAATGTTGGCTATCATACCAAATTACATATTGTTCAATTCAATCAAAACCAGTATAATACTCCCTTGGGTTCCGTTGACTTGGGTTCCTTATTATTGATATGCAAAGATACTTCCCAGAGTCCAACAAATCAATGAATGAATATTAGATTAACACACCGTTGATATCCAGCTATTTATCGTTTTAAAATATTCATAGTATGAGACGGCGACGGAACGTTTCAATTTAATAGAAACGAAACCTTTAACCATTTTGTCAGAAAATGCAAACTGGAATCGCATATTCGTTTCGCTATAATTTAAAGAAACAAAGTTGAAGAAAAGTAATAAATCTTTTGATATTACTTAGCCATTCCGCGCAATACACACGATATTAAAAATGCAACCAAATTGGAACTAGCGTGACCTCGAGATATAAGAAAATAATCACGAAATGAGAATTTGTTCCCCTTTATACCCTCAAATATCTAGCAAATGCAATAAAACTCAATTTCCAACATGGGTTTCGTTCCTGCATGATTGTATACATGCATGCGGCATTTGTAGCCCTGTTGTTGCCGCAACGGTCCAATGATTTCAATCCGTATTACTTCCGCAAAGTGGAAACATTCTCGGGATTTTATGATTGCGTATACAATATTAGCTATTTGTTATTTTCACAGTCGGTTTAAATCTACAAATGTCAAACGCAATCGACCAGTACCAGATTAGATAATTTCATTGGTTGCGTTCTGGAACAGAAACGTTGATCTATTGCACAGAACAATATGAACTTTCATTCCTCAATGTGACAATCTGAAAAAAAGTTCTTTGATATACGTGTATTCAAATGATGTGTAACGTGTGAATTTTAATTTAACTTGTTGATCCTATAATATTAAAACCATAGGAATTTCAGGAAATACAACCTCAAACTCTGAAGGAATATCGAAGAATAGCTAACCACAGTAAAAACTGAATTATTTGTAAACTGAAATGAACCTCAAAATTTTCAACATGTATTTTTTCATATTTCCCGATAGAATTTTTGAGCTCCCGGGAAAGATTTTTCCATATTCAGAAAATTTTGAAAATCATCAATTTTTAATTGAAGTCCGTATAATAAGCAATTACCAAAACCATATTTCGAAATCTGGAACATGATTGATTGGAACTTTGTTGTTCATTGATGGATTGAATCTTCCAGTTTCCATTTGGTATCGACGTGTTATTCATAGCTCACCAATAATTAGACCATACGATCTATGAATCCTCCGATCGGGGTAATTTCCACATGAATCCACATTTTGACATCTTGGACGCATATTATAGGGAACATCTACTTCAATGGTTGGGAACTCAAAAAAATCTATATGATAACTTGAATCAAATCGACTGGGGTATTGGGAATTGATAAGTGTGTTGAAGAATCGACGCAGATGACGATTAGCATTATCCACTACCTGGAACAGAATGAGCGTGATACTTGATTTATGACGCGCATGTGAGTAAGGTAGAGCAAGGGTAATTGTAACAACTCTTGCATTTGATTTTCCTGTTGAGTCAAAATTACTTTAATATTCTAGATCTTGAGACACAGCATCCGCATTTTTGACTGGAGTTTAACCCGTTCCAAGTTGCGGTTACTCGAAAAGCATGCCATCCCTATACACTTCCACCATGTGCCATCATTTTTTATCGTGTCCGCTTATCAGGCCAACCAGTTAAAATTGAACCGAAAATGGACTGCAAGTTAACCCTCCCAAACCTGGTGGAAAATATTCATTGGTGTTGACAATTGTTAAGAAACGAAAAAAAAAACGAAAACGGGCATTTCGATTTTAAACGCCGCCAGAATCTCAATAATTGACTAATTTATCATAAAATCGGTCATATTATCTATATTATTCATATTTTTTGGGGAGGTAGTCTTAGGGGGTTTAGGGGGGTTGAAATAGGCAAGGAGTGATGGCAATAATTTTAAATCTCCATTTGACCCCCAATAAAGTTATTTTACATGGTGCCATCATGTTACCTTGTAACCCGCAAGTTTTATCCACAAAATGAAAAATTTTTGGTCCAAATAATGACCAATTATTCGAGAATGGACTGATAACTTTTGATGGCATAGGGTATGTTAACAATTGCCAATACCAATGAACATTTTCCACCAGGTTTGGGAGGGTTAACTTGCAGTCCATTTTCGGTCCAATTTTAACTGGTCGGCCTGATAAACGGACACGATAAAAAATGATGGCACATGGTGGAGTTGTATAGGGATGACATGCTTTTCAAGTAACCGCAACTTGGAAAGGGTTAACCTCCAGTCAAAAAAAAAAATGCTGATGCTGTATCTCGAGATCTAGCAGCCGGGGAAAATTCGGTCTGTGAGATGAATTGGTGATTGAACCGTCCTCTTACGATAAACCATAGCGCCATCGGGTTAATGTTCAGACCATCAATATCGATCTAGCTCCTAGACTATATGGAGCTATGTAGAATACAACACCAATAGCGATACAAATTTATCATACTCTCAGTCATAATGTAGAGAATAGTGTGTCTCCTAAGCTCATGACAGAGAATAATAATGGAGATAATAATTGAATAACTCGAAAACTTTATTTCCAGAAAATGTTGACTAAATTTCCTTTCCATTGATGACTTCAAGCAAACAATTGAATTCATAGATGTACTGAAAATTTTTAAATCACCCTGCTTCTTGCTTCTAGCGGTAGCTATGAAGGTTGAACTTAAATTATGATTAACAGTAAAATAACTTCAACTGCACAGTAAAAAATCTAAGCGAAATTTGACACCAAAATAACACCACATGTGGTCCAGATTTATCCACACCAATTTGGTGTAAAATCAACACCATATAAGCAGTGTTCAATTGACATTCAGCGGTGAATATATTTACACCAGTAATTGTTCAAATTTGAAATTCTGAAGTGTTAATTTGACTCCGAGGAGGTGTAAAAACATAACTTTTGCGGTGTATGAAGAGCACCTTATGGTGCATTTTTTTCACCAGATATAATGCGAATTCAACGTTCACGGTGTCGATTTTTAACACCAAACAGAGTACACAACTATTAAAAATGGTAAATCTTACACTATCAATTATTTATATTTTACACCATATGGAGTATGGAACTCATCTTAGATGGTCGATTCAACACTGATGAAAGTTCGAATTTTTGACACCAAATAGAGTGTGCAACTCATCTCTTGTGGTCATTTTAACACCAAAAATTGCTATAAATGTATACACCAAATGGAGTGGCGACATATTATAGTTGCTAAATTGGTACCAATAATATTTGCTTCATTCATTTACTAGTTCAATCATATGTGACAAGAATAAAAAACTAAATGTAAGCTGAAAATAAGTTCATATTTTTGTACCAAAATGATCATTTCAGTTGTGAAACAAATTGATATTGAATTTCACACAAGCAAATTTTTTTTAGCTCAAGTTACGTTATCAAAATAACAAATCAATTATGGTGTAATACAATAACATTTCTCGAGAAAAAAAATTATGAAAGGTTATTAGATTCAGTAAACCACAATTTTTGAGATTGGCGGGACATTTTCTATATTGGAGTAGAGAGGACTAAATATATAGAGACCACAAAAGTATTCAGAATCATATCATTGTCACTCTTGTGTTTCTTCAAAACCTACTTTAGGCTTTTCGCCATTAGATTGCGATAGCAGCTAAGAACTCATGATCTGATTATTTTTGTGGACTTCAAAAATTTGATCAGTTTAAAAATAGCAAAGAATAATGTAACTTATATATAAATATCTTTTATTTTTGAATAGTTACACAAAAAAATGTTAATATAAAATTTTACCTATTTAGAAGCGAAATAATAAGATATCTTATTTAAATTTCAAAATACATTATTGAAACGTAGGAATATTTTAAAACATAAGTGCTATTATTTACAAAAAAAAACAGCCTGTTACATAGGTACAGGAGTTTTAGAAACGGTTAGAGATATAGCATCGGTTAAATGGGTACACAGATACATAATTTAGGCTTCCTAGGCTTTCGAAATACATTCTTGCGTACTTTTCTATCTATTCTTTTATTTTTTAAGATTAGAATCCACAACATCTAGCATTGCTAGATGAACCCACATATTTATACTATTACACCACTTCCAGATGTACATATTTTTCAATAAATCAAAAAGGTTATGAAGGTCTGATTTTCGGAAAATAAATAATTTGTTATATTCATTACTTCTACGAGTTAAAAGATTCAGTTTACCAATGAATTAATTGAATAATTTATGTTCATTCGGTGTCAGTTCTCCACGCATTCAATTATTTTGAATTTAAATCCTTTCTCCGCCTGCTCCAGGAGGTTTGAAAATTCGTCCTCATCAATGATACAGCCAGTCTCACCAGTCCCTTCATATTCGGATACAGCTGTTTCTTCTGATTTGGAGAGGTTCATGGCAAATTTTTCAAGACCTGAAAATGAAGATGACAGTGCCCAATAATATGATAAATATCTCAATAAATGGTTTTGCAAGAAAATTTTTGCTTATAAAAACAAACATGAATGAAATAACTTGGACTGATTTCTCCCCAAGTGAACCGACTTAGGTTATCTTTCAGAAGGTCTCGCCAGTATGCATGTGCTGCAATACCCAAGATTACCGTCCAGTTTCGAACTTCGCTACTGCAATTTGGAGTACCTTAGTCAGACGGCTTATTACCAACGCCAATCGGCATTGCCTCAACAAATGTCAATGTCGATTGGCGTTGGTAACAAGGCCACTTGGGTTCGATTTCTAGTGAGATCTCATTTTATATTTCTCAAACCTTCTTTCATTAAAAATGGTTGATTCAAGACAAGAAGTGAATCTAGGCCGAGTTAGGTTAAGTGTTTCAATAATTGAAAGTTAGGTTATGGTACAGTGACTATAAAAAATATTGGCGACAAACAGTTCAAACTGCAATGTTTCGGCAAATAATTCAGCTCAATTGTTCTGTGCAAAGACAAAACAACCTGAAAAGTTTTGCACCATATACCACTTTCACCACAGTATATTATACTGTGCTTTGACTGTTTACTTTGTTCAATGTATAGTTGTTCTGTATTTAATGTGCACATATTGTTCATGTGCATATTATTTATACGATTTATATTTTCTTCTAGAAAAGTAATGTATGGTGATTAACATTTGATTAATAAATGGAGGATTATTGATTTTGAGGTCTTTGTTTCCCTGTTTAGTATTTATTTACATTTTGTCAAAACTGTCAACACCCATAACCCCATTAGATACAAGAGCCTTTAGTACTGAACAACTGTATTGTCTATGTAGAAAAGACAAATGAGTTGCCTGATTTGCTGGAACATGGTGGAACCAATAAAATCGGACAGTTGTTGTCACCACTGTATTTTATAGTAGTTATATAGAATTAGGCAAAACGGTTTCGTACGTAAAAGCTCGTAGCCACAGCAACACTGAAGTGGACGTCTCATTATCTTTCATCTTCTCAATCATCCTCTCTCAATTTCTAATTTCTTATTCTATTTAGCGCATCAGCAACCACAATTTTTTGGTACCTTTTGTTTTAATAGAACAAGATCCTAACTGCGCATGATCACAAACCAAATTCCCAAGTTGTAACCCAATAGCGAATTCGTGTATGTCGTGTATATAATATGAAAATATACATGCCAAGGACTTCGTTATGACACAATTCAGATGTACATAGATGTGCATATACCTACCTAAGTATAAAAATTATAAATATGAAACTCTTACCTTTCAGAATGAAGTCTTTATATTCCTTATTTTTGTCCAAACACAATCACTTTTGGAGGTTATGGGATTCAACTTTGATTAAAAGCGACATTATTTCACTTCACTCTATCGACTAAGAGCAAGATACTGATAAAGGCACGTAAACAACTAACCTGATCAATATTCGATGTGTCTACTGTGAAAAAGTCAGTACAGATGCAATGAAACATTTTTCAGCAGCAAAATGGCGGGTTTGACTATGTACGACACATGGCCAATGCGGGAGGAACTGACTGAACTGAGCTCGTAAAGTAGTGAGCTGATCGGTCGATAGGTGCTGTTTTAACCATTTGCGAATTCAATACAAATCCATACAGTGTATTATCGAAGTTAAGTTTAGGTAGGTGTTGAAACGGAGTTTTTCTGGTAGAGTAATTTTGACGGGTTCAGCACTTAACACCATATAGTGAAGAATGCTTACACCACAATAGGGTGTGAAAGTTTATACCGATCAAATTTTTTACTGTGTGCAGCCGATTTTCAGTACTAGACCAGAACCACGCTAAGATGGGCAACCCTGTAAAGAGCGATATAATTATATTACTGTAGGCACATTTTGGTTTCTAATTTAGTTCACTCTGTTGATGGCTACTTGGTAACTGAAAGAACCTCCATTTCCTACTTCAACTGTATTCTCATGGGATAAGGGTGATTGTTTCTTATTATGGTGTTATAGTGTATCCACAGTGTAAACTCTTTTATAGTTTATTAAGAAATACAGTATTATGAAATTAGTGTGGCATTAACTCTGCACATTCTGGCTGGTATTGCTGAACAATTAAATATCCAATTTAAACGTGGAGGAGGAACAAGCTGATATTGAATGATATCAATTACGCTTTGAGTACTCTCCCGGTATTGGTACCAGAGTACCCACATCTCGGTTTATGACATCCCAAACTATCTTTCATTTCTCATCTGGAGTCTGTGATAGAGGCTGCTAACAGACTACTTGCTGTCGTGATTTTTCAGACATAGACACGCTCAAATTGTTGTTCATAACATTTGTGCGTTCGCGGCTTGAGTAACCATCTGTGAGATGCCCTGGAATCTGTTCAGCGCCGCTTTTTGAAGTAGCTGTCCTTCAGGACAGACGGTTTTTATCCTATCAGGGGCATTCCTAATTCTTTCCTGTTAGATAGATTCAATATGTCATCCCTTTCTCGCAGAAATAGTTATGTACTCCAGGCCCGTCTATACAAGCTGCTTAATAACCTAATTGACTGCCCCATGCTGCTGGAAAGAGTCAATTTCCTAGTTCCTCGGCTGAACGGTCTGTAAATACTTTCTATCTCCAAACTCCTCGTACTAACTTACTCAAATTATCTCCATTATTTTGCATGTGCCATGACTATCACACTAATGACACTCTTACTGAATATGATATTTTCAATTCTAGCCTTAAACAGATCGCTCGCCTACTGCTATGAAACAATATTCATACTGTTTCAGCTCCTTCTTTCTTTTTTCTCTTTGTTCATCGCTGTGTTAAATATTTTTGTCTATTCTTTCTTTTTCTTTTCGATTTTGTCTCCTCTCGGACTAGATTATAGTTTTATTCAGATTTAGTTTAGATAATAATTGTTAATTTATATATTTTCTTATGCATTGTCATGATTTTTAATTGGGTTTATACCTGTTGATCAGTGTAAGATTAAATAAATATATAAATGATTAAATAAATAAATAATATATGTGTACTAAGACAAGGGAAATCAATCATTAAATCACAACTGAAACTCTCGAATAACCTACTGATTAGAAATTTCAAAAACAAACTTTATAAAAAATGCAAAAAAATGATATGCGATAATGTTGCCGCTTGGAGTTTGGGAGTAAATGTAAATGAGCCGTATTACCACTTTGGCTAGGACTGCTCACGCAGGACCAACCTTTAATTTATTATGATATGACATGAGCGGTTACCGGGCTACCGGGCTTTATTTCATTTTAGGTTACTCGATTGACCAAACAATGTATCCTATTCTCTGTTATCTATCTATGATATAGCATGTTCAAAAACGAATACTGGAAATTGGAAACACGGAGATTTATATTTTATATTGAAATATAGTAATACGATCTTGAAAAGATAGGCTTCGCGCATCGTAATTTATACAAATGGAATAATCAATTGCGTGTTGGAATGGATAAGTTGTAGGTACAATAATGTACGTTTGCATTAAGTCATCATATATTGAACGGTGCTGCACGTATTCACGTGAATGAAGATTTGAATTTTGAGGAAGTTCGATTCCTAAAGGAATTCAATATATTCATGGACTTCATGGGCAATTGCTTGATAATGGCGGTAATTTAGCCCTTTCCTACCATTTCTTTCAGATAATCAAAATACACTTCAGTGCTCCTAATATAGAAAAACACATTTTAAGAGGGCTTCTCTATAAACAAACTAGAAGATTCCTTTGACGAACCATGATTCGAATGAGGTATATTTTCAACTGAATGTGGACAAGGTATATTCTTTGCTTATAACTAAAATTGGAACTCTCATGAATATAATCTTCAAACCAAAGCGAATAAACTTGCATAAAAAATTTGTTCATTGCTGAAGAAATCGTGCAAAATCGAAAGAAACTGTATTTAACCACAAAAGCGACTCCAAATAGTTAAGAAGAAGTGGAACCCTAATATAAGAACTATCAACTATGTAATGAAAATTTTATAAGAAAAAACGCAGATAATGAATCTAGAGCTACCTGGCCAATTATAGACTCACATGATTCAAATACTGAACATCTAGAAACAAACACATCATTGAACAACTTGAAACAATCTTCCAGAACATTTGTTAAAATTTTGGATTCCGTTCACTAATTACAGGAAATTATCAAGACATAAAGCAAAACAGTATTTCCTCATCGCCAATCACGAACTATGAAGTCTACAATACTATCATGTCATCAAGAAATTAAAACTCGGTTAGAGAAGTACCAGTGAAACTCTTGAAAAAAATATCAATTATAATAGCGTCTCCTCTTAAACATATAATCAATATTTGTTTTAGTACCGGTAATTATTCATCATAATCAAGTTGGCTAAAGTAAAAATTATACATAAAAAGAGTGATAAAAGCGTTATCACCAACTATAGGCCAATTGCACATCTATCAAATATTAATAAAATCTTCGAGAAAATATTATATAATAAAATTGTAGACTTCATTGAGGATCATAAGATTCTCTCTGAAAATCAAAATATTTTGAGAAAGGGGCCGTCAACTATCAGATTAGTATACACCTCTTTATGTCAGATTATTGATCTATATTTCTCGATTTATCAAAGCGTTCTATAGCGTTTACTATAACTTCAGTCAGAAAATTGCATACGCAACGGATAAGAGGGATTTGCTTATAATTGATCCAATCATACTTAAAAAATAGGAAACAGTTCGTTTATGATAGTGATATATCCGGAAATACGTTCCGATCAATAACTAGAAACGTTGTCAGAAGCGTCCCCTAGGGATCAATTTTGGAACCCCCTTTATACTTATTATATTCAAATGATCTACCAAGTGCTATCACAGAACCACTTTCACAATTTGCGGACGACGCATCTAGTGTATTGGATGTTGACGAAAAGGAGAATTTGTTGGAAAAAATTCAAACTACGATCCACTCACTGGAACAATGGTTTGGTTCGAATAATTCACAGGTAAATGTGTATAAAACGCAGTTATTGAATTTTCTCATTTAGGACAAACACAACCAAATTATGTATTCCTCACAAGAATGGATTCCTAGAATCACAACCTGTAGTGAAGCTCTTAGGAATTCATATCGATTCAAGATTAGATTGACATAATCACTCAGATGATTTTACAAAAAATTTAGCTTCACGTTATTTGGTAAAAAATGAGAAGACAGCTTTCATTACCTAATTTGCGTACATTGAATTTCGTCTGAAATACGCCAAAATTGTTTTGGGAAATTCGTCAGAAATCAAACGAATATTTAGACTTCAGAAGAAATGCTTACGAAAAATACTTCCGCTATCAAAAGCTGACAGTTGCAATCAATTTTTCACTGATAAAAAATACGATCACTATTACCGGTTTCTATATTCATGAATTCATTATATTTATCAAAAAAAGTCTCAAGCTCTTCGAATCTTTCAGTATAGAGCATTCGTATGATACAATAAATAAGAACAACAAGCCTAAGAAAAATATCTCATACAACATACTGAACTTTTATAATAAAATGCCTAGTTCCATCAAGGAGGAAAGTCTGAACAAAACTGAATTATCTCTGAGTAACTGTTTAACATAAAAAGCATATTATAATTTGAAAGAGTTTCTGAATGACAGTAATTTCCCATATGATTTACTTCATAACAAAATTTTTATTTCTAGTCTTTAATGTTACTGTTACAGGAATTTGGAAATCTCATAGCACCTATACATATCGAACTATAATAAGTCCATTCCTATATAAATTAAATGGATTACTATGAGATGAATTTAGGGTATTTACACAGTGTATGTTTATAACAAGTTCTATGTACCACTTGTATACCCTTGGAATGAATACATTCTATTCTATTCTATTCTATGCTATTCTATTCATTGAACGTATCACTATATAACGTTTAATAATTTTTTTAGGATCCTCAAAGGGTATTAAATTTGTGAATTTGTAACTGTTTGCTGTTTTCATCGTCTGTTTGATCCAATTATATGAGAGAAACCAAATTCAACCAACTACATCCCAATAGAATATTCACATATATCTGTAACAATACTTGTAAATCTCTTAATTGCTCCGCTAGTATGCATCATATTTCTCTACGTTAATGAGCCTGCAGAATGGGTTCACATACATACATGAAAAAGTCAAATGAAACGCTGATGTATAGAAATTGAAAACAACGAACTAGAGTTGTATGTTCGAATAAGTCTTTGAATGTGTTTTGTTCGGAAAACTCGTTGCAAGCGAACATTCTGCATTAATTTTGAAACGCATTGAGCCACAAGTTTACTGCTTCCTGATGTGGAATAATGCATCAATTTTACGATATTATTTCCATTAATTCCGTTGTGGTATGAAGAGAAAGTACTATCACTAAGACTTCAGATATTTACGATCCTTTTCAACTTATCTCCTCGTAAACAGCCTGCTATAAATTTTGGTAATCCGAATTTTTTATACATTGCAAAACCACCCACCAAGACGAGGATCCTTTTCCTATTTGGAATATTTCCGCCCTAAGCTCAAGAAAGGGCGAAAAGTACTAGGTACCTACCGAATTATCATTCTCAACACACGGTATTCGTATCAACGATATGCGATAAATTTTCATCGCAACATTTTATGTCTTTTGCCGAATATCTTTGTCAACATACTTGACTTTTTGTTGTTGGATATGACTTATTTGGCAACATTTACGTACAAATATAAAACTCGTATACAGACAAAGCTGTTTCTTCTATTTTTCGTAAACTCTGTAAGTATGTGTTTTGTGCATTCACTTGTCTATGTGCAAATATATTCTTAGCATCTAGTACCACTTTCTGTGTTTTGAGAGTTATTGCTCCATGGAACAGTTTTTTGTAGTGAGAAGCTTGTTAATTTTGAGTGAGTTTGAAGGAAAAAAGAGGTTCATTCATAGTAGCAATGTTGTAATAATAATATATTTGACAACATGAGAAAAAACATTTTTTGTTGAAATTAAATTTCGCCTTATTGTCTCAGATAAGCATTTTTGTTTCGATTTCATAGATGGTGGAGACACTCATTTGGCCAAAACGCAAGAAAAGAGTATCATCAAATATTTTCGTCACATCGCAATAAAAGTTTTGAACAGCTTTGACGGCATAAGCAACAAGTAGGGGCAATCTCACATATCATTTGTAGCTTTACCTAAGTTTTTTTTTTCTTTGCATTGATTCAAAGCAGATTTAGTACATAATGAAATGAGTCGGGAGCAGATTCGGTTGGTCAGGTGTTGCAACAATCCCCCAGGTTAAACAGAATGAATTATTATTTTTTTTGAGTGCATGAGGTAGCACAATGGCCTTATTAACGCGGATTGACACATTTTTGAGCAAATTGAACGAGTCATATGAAAATGGAAATACTTTTCAGGCTAGCAGGTATTATAGATCATGGTCGAAATTGTATTAAGTTCAGAGATCAATCTAAATTATCATTGGGATTACAGTGGTATTGAGCAAATTATTGTTGTTATTCAAAAACAAATATTTCAGGCTAGTGCAAAGGTGATATTACTACTATTATCAACTTCGGAACATCTACCCCACGGAATTACCAGATTTCACAAGAATCAACACTTCTTCTAAAAAGTTATCATTATCATCAGTTTCCTTACTATTTGTGGTGAATAGTTTGAGGGAAGTATTAATTGTATAGGCGACACAAAAAAAAATTCCGGATTTTCGCGGAAATATTCGATTTGAGCATTTCTATCCGAGCTATTTTTGACATGGTGTCTGTGTGTATGTATGTACGTGCGTGCGTACATACTTGCATAGCTCACTGTGGAGACGATTGTTCTGCTCCTATTGGTCGTATATTTGAAAATTTTCGGATCAATCCAAGTGGTGAATATAGGAACGATGTGCTTGCACCGTTTCGAGTGATATTTTTGCAAACCATCTCGAATTTTGCAAATAGAATTATGGTATTTTATTGAATTGTAACGGCAACCGAGTTTTCCTGATTATAAATATGTATGATACTATATACCGGGTGTTTCAAATACGACTTTTATCATTGGAAACTTTGAAACTATAAAAGATACGGAGATGGTTAAATTGGGGTAAAGTTGAGTATCGATGAGAATTCAACTGATATGCAGAATATCATCAGTTTCACCGATTAGCAACTTGGCTCTATTTAACAATCACGAGATTCCCATGTTGAGAGTCAAATTTGAAATATCAGTTACCTATGTAACCTGCAGAAGTCTCCAAAATTCTCATTTTACTCTATCGACGTGACGTCACAATCTGGTTCTTGTTTCTCTTCTGTGGTACATTTTGATAGTTCATGTGACAGCAAGAGTCAGTATAAAACAAGGTCATATTATAATTGCGAAAGTCTACTTGATAGCAGTTGTCAGTATGGGAAATAGAGTTGTGCAATACATTATATAGAGCAAATTTCAATGTAACATAGAGTATTATTTAACGTTTTTCATTAGCGGTCTCTAAACCATTTTCAATACTGTTCCTACAATCATTTATATCTGATCCGCAGAAGTGTACGAAAGATGTTTTGCTAACAAAAATGACGGAAGTCACGTGATCTATTGATTTTAATGATATTCGGTGATACGATATCGTATCCCCAATTATCATCAATATCAAGAAATCATTGCACTTCTAGAAGCGTTGATCGAATGTATATTAAAATAACTTCCGATTTCGTGCTGAATAAAGCGTAGTGGCCATAAAATTGGAAATATTAAATAGTGAATATTGGAACACCGATGGCCCTAAAAGAGGCAATGAATTGGAGGCTCGATCGAATCATCGGGACACTCCTGGCACTGTTGGAATTGTGCGTGTTGTGGATGTGACAACATGAACGGTATTTTTAAACGTGCTGTTAGGAGTGTTTGCGTGTTTTCCTTCAATGTTCAGAATCATAGAAAATTATTTTTTGGTTAATATTTTGTTTTATCAAAACCCTACACGTTTTCGAGATGGAGTGTATGTTTGTGTATTCATTTGTCTACATTATTGTGCTGTATGGAGCAGTTTTTGTGATGAAAAGCTTGTTGATTATTATGAGTACCTAGTCTAGAAAAAACGACTCCTTAACATAGTAACTATTATAGATAATAATGAAGGTACTTGACAAGAAGGAGATTCTAGTTTTTGTAGAACTGATGGAAAGTTTGAAAATCTTTCCTATTTTTCACCGTAGAAAATAGTTATCCTTGATATAAGTGCTTCAAGTAACATTTTATTTTGTGAGAAGGGAAGTTTGGTACACGACGCCAAAGGCCTCCAGCACATACCTATATCAAACACTACTTTTCCTACAAACACCATTAAACGCATTCCTTAGGTTAATTTATGAAACATCATTTCGTGAAGTTTATTGTTGGTGATGAAGTCCGATCGTTTGTTGACAAATAACTTCAAATTTCATGACATGGAAATTGATCATGAATATTAATTTCTCCCGGCGGAAATCGAAGAAGCTGCTAATTAAGTCATTTTCGAGATGATGCCTAATACTTGAGTTGAAGCAATAGACCAAGATTTCGTACAATCTTTTCCTGAGATGGTTTGATCTGGAAAATGTTAGTGACAAGTTAACTAAGCAAGTGCTTTTGACACACTTCCGATAAGAGTTCAAAATATGAATATTGTCAACGCTTTGGTCGACTCACTCCATGTTGAAGGCGATGATGAATATAAAGAATCAAGACGTAAGCAAATATTACAAACCTGCTTTTTTGGTGCGAAAAGGCAAAGGATGTTGACCAAAAAAGTCGTGAGTATCAACTAGAGAATTAATATACGAATTTCTCGTGAAAGCGCATTTCGGAGCATATCTCATGCAGAAGGCTGCCGTAGTTATCGATGAATTTGGAGCCTGTCGTCTCAAAGGAAAGTGCAACTTGACATTCAATATTGTTGTAGATTTGGGAACTCCACTAGTTGTGCGTATACCAGACACAAAAATATCATAAGAATTATACAGCCCTTCGTCCAGTGAACACTGATCATTAAAATTCTCATGAAATGCTTCGAGAATAAATATACCACGACTGGTTGAATCAACACATTTGATGAGATGTATGCCAATTTAGCTGACTTTCTAAATTTTCCTGATTCTGATCTCTTTATTGAACGTTCTGATGATCTTCGGCTAGCTTGTTGGTAGATTTTAGTGCTAATCTCACTACAATTAAGAGAACCGATGTAGGAAGCCCAGTACAGTAGGTTATATAGAAGACTCGTTACGAAACAAGAAGAGCATCACATGGCAAAATTAGTCAAAAACTTCAAGAAAATATCACAGAATTACTACAGCTACTAATGAGATTGGCCATGGAATTAATCATTCTAATTTTAGTATATATGTACATTTAACTATGTAGATATTCTTTGATTTGAAATATTTCAATTTTTCCAACTTTCGCATCAGGTTATTCATTTTTAGCACTAGTGTTAAAAGTAGGTTACTTTCAACACCAGTGCCGCCTTATAATTTTATTTTAAACACCGACAGCATGCTTTAAAAATTATACTTTCACTGACGTTTGTAGAATTGTTCTTCCACCGTGTAAGATAATGTTTGTCACTGCAACCAACCGCTTCTATATTAACGACATAACGAGGTGACTTGTATAGAGAGTATTTATTTAAATAAAAGAATTTTAGTCAATTGGTTCAGTTACAGTTCTACGAAAAATGTCGTTTGTATATAGCATGTTAAATTCGTGTCTTGGTGAAACATTCGTGTGAATCATTCCACCCACTGAATATGAGAATAACTATTTCGGTAAAATTCAGTATCATTAAAAAATAACAATGAATTGCGCTCAAGTAAAATCCAATGATTAACGTACAAACTCAGAAAATGAACTACTACTGTTTCACATTATTCCTAATTGGAAGTTTGACAGAAAATATTGATAGTGATTATAGCCAATTCGCACGTATATTCGTGAACATTCTTCAAATTTAATGAAGCTCAGTGGTTCGTTAATAATTTATTATAGTGAATTTAATGGAAACTTTAAACCTCTAGGTCGATCTGTTGGCACGTATTGGACATTCTGGTTCAAATAAATACTTCAATATTAGTCCAATACTCTGCGTGTTTATTGCATATTTGATATAATTGGCGTTAATGCGCTCTTGGAATAGATTGACATAAGAATGAAGTACATTGATGGTATCAATGAATGGAGCGGACTCGTATTGGAATTGAAAACATTGAAAATGTACATTCGATTAAATTGCCGACAGAGATTTGTCCGACGCCACTTTGCAAACTGCGATGTATATTTCCACATCACTATTAGTTACTATTGAAATGTATTCGCTCTCTCGCATGGAGTGAAATACTTCTGTTATACGAAAGTCTTTTGTCTCCATATGCGAATTTTCATGGAACTGTTGTACAATAGATACATTTCTCTCACATATGAGGTTTATATCTATAGCTGTGTCGTAAAATCGCAAATGCTTAATGCCATACAGAAATTCCTCAGCGGTTCGAGTAAGTTGACAAATACAAAAACCCTAAACTGATGTTGACCACATAATTTCTCCCTCATCATATATTCAATTGAAATTCATCATGATGGCTTTGCTTTCAGCCTTATTTCCATTCCACATCGGAAATTATTCCTGATGTTCATTAGAACATTGATTATATTTATTGTCACGAAATCTTTTATCTTGTTGGTTTTCGCTACACGAATTTTAAACAATGTTACTTTTTTAGCAGGCTGATCCAAAGAATAAAGTCGCCGGTTGTGAAATATTGGAGCTAATATGTAATACCAAGATTCTGGATGATCTATAATAGCCATCTGTTTTTTAAAAGCATCCATTATATACTATTCACTTTGTCTTCGATCTAAATACTAACTGAAACATATATTTATGATAGTTCTATTTTTGAAGGTAGGAACTTGAATGTTTCGTTGTTACTGCATTTCAAATCAAAATAGGGTAAGATATTCGTATATATATATATATATATATATGGTCTTGTAATGAATGTACGCATTTAACTTATATTGAATATTCAATCCAAAAGATATTCCAAGCTTTGTTACGAATGTTTGAATTCATATGATAATGTGGAATACTGAAGGGGACTCGAATGTGGATGACTTCACATTGGCGGTATTATTCTACATGAGAATTCATTTTCAAAATATATATTGTGAGGCACTTTTTTATTTTGGGGAAACGCCTCTGAGGAACGTTAAAGAACACAAATGGGAAGAAGAAAATATGAGAAATGTGGTGGATGCAGTGCGAAACAAAAGAATGGAATTTCTAGCTGTTCCTAAACGTTACAATGCATCGCGTTCTACTCCATTTGGATATTGCAAATAGGACAACCGAGACTGGCAAGCATACAATTGCGATTTCTGTCAATAGATTTATAAATATTACAATCATGTTTCATTTTCTATTCTATCCATGTTTCAGAATACCGTATTAATTTTTAGATCCATGTTTTTGAATATCTATCTATTGTTTTATTTCTAATATCTACCTATATTTTGGTTTTGTGTAACAATTATAAAATAAATAAACTCTTTTTTTTTCGAAGAATCTTGGCTTCCGGATGGATTCCGCGTCACAATAGCTCGACTTGATGCCGACGTTTCGCCAACCATTACAGGTGTAATGTGACGCGGAATCCATCCGGCAGCCAAAATTTTTCAAGATTAGTTATCAGCGGAAGTCTACTATTCAAGATCTTTTTTTTTCGTTAGTCTTCATTTGTCATTGCTAAAGACAAATAATATCCTCTGTTCTACAATGAAATATCCTATTTCACATTGGGATATAGTGGTATTCCACATTACCCTAACATTTTTTGACTTTCGTAAGACTCATACTCTGAGCAATTATTCACTTTGAAATTGTTTGCTCCATTCAATTATTTCGGAATATGCGCCCTCACGTTAACAACCACTTAGCCTATCCACACCAAGAATTTGGAAATCAATATTGCCAATTTCATATTTTGCTACAATTAAAACAAAAGCATATTACACAATAAGCCAGCGACTTCAAAACTGGATTATTCTTCCAGCGGCGAAAGGATAGGAAAGGAGGTAGACATTGGAATTTTTCTTCATAATTTGGAGGTTATAGGCATCATGAAAGACCACACTCGGCATAGAGTTCCACAACGTTGCTATTTGATAGAAGAAGTAAGTAAAACGGTGACCAGTCTAAGCTCTGAGTCTAAGCTTCTAGTCCGCCTACTGGAAATCGATCGTGATTCAATAACTTAGGAGATTTTCGATGAGCAGCAACAATAGGAACCTATAGATATAGAGAAGGGAGAGATTATTCACGTTTCCATGATATTCCAGAGACGTCAATGATTTCGTAAGTGTAACATCACTTATCAGATAACAGCTCTCTTCTGACTATAATCTATGTGCTCCAGCGTATCTTTGGGAGGTGAACTCCAAAACTTTTTGATCCAGATGAACCATTCATTGATTCCATATCCCCGTCCATTGGAGCGTGTAGTTTCCTCAGATCAGAAGGTGGTACAATTGGACCTCTTGCTTGTTAATCCTCACATAGTATAGTTCCATTCTCAATAAGTGTAATTCCGTTAGAATACTAGAAAATGTAGGTAAATGATTTCTCATTTACATGTTTGTTCTCTTTCAGGAACTCTATTGTGGAGGGGCCATAATATATCCCATGTTCTTCACCCATGACATATATTCTGAAACTGGAATATTGCTCCAAATGTAGATACTATTCTGTAATTCGACAATATGGTCGCGAAATTATTGATACTTTCCGGAACGATATGAAATCATCGAAGCCAGCAATGTCATATCCATATTGCAAAAAAAGTCATCAGCCATGCTCCCGACAACTTGAATTCAGAATTGAACTCTTCTCATCTGCCTGATTATCCGATATGTTCTCCCAATATATCATACTTTGAAGAAAAAAATTCTAATGGGTCACGAATGTCGTATCATAGTGTCTACCTCCCTCACATCCAACAACAACAATATATTTTCAGTCGGTTCCAAACATTCACTTAATTTTTCAACTTACACAAATTCGTTAAAGATTTGTTATCCTGTAAATTGTTACGTTTCACCTTGCTTCAAATCGGGTAGTTTCAATTGTTTGATATATGTATGTGATGGAAGGTTAATAACAAATCTAAGTTTCCGATCTTGGCAGACCTCCGGACTATTGTGAAATACTTGAGAAACCGTTAATTTTGTTCTCAAATCTCATATTTCGCTAAAAGTGACTCAGTAGTCTCATAAAGTAGACTGAAATTCCAACAAAACGAGACCAAATTGATTTCTGAGATACAGCTGTTCAATGTTTCGAAAAGTTTATAAAATAAGCATATTATAGAGTTTTTTTCCTAGTTTTCACCGATTTTGACAACGAAGAATCCATTTTTTGGCAAAAGTAACTATACAAGTTTCTGGAGTGGACTAAATTTTCAACGAATTAAGACCAAATTAGTCTAAGTAGACCATATATACTTTCCTCCACTTCTGTAAGCCTAGATGAGTTCCAGGTGTAGACTACATCATGTAGACTACATCATGTAGTTGTAGATGGTGAACATCTTCTTCAAAAAATCGTGTGACCGTGGAATTCCACCTTCGAGATTGGAGTCCCCATATATATCCAATATTTGAGAACTCAGTATGGCTCAAATGTGGCCGTAGATATCGATTCTGCTTAACAAAAACGTTACGAGAGGAATATGAGTACTTTTTGGAGGATAAAAATTGACGGAAACTGAACTTGTATGACTCTGCAGTTTTTCAATCGTTTCCCTATGATTCGGAGGACTGCCGATTTCGGAAACTTGAACTTTTATAAGCCATCTATCACATACAACATACAGAAAATTAAAAATTTTCCTATGTGATGCTAGATAACTCACATTTCTAACAATGATTTTACTGTACTGTTAATACCATCACATAGGGTAGATACAGTTTCGTATGGTCACATTACTCGATGCAGAAATAAATCTCAAGGAACTTTTTACCTGAATATATACAGCTTCTCCCTCTTCTGATTTTCAGGAATATACACTTTTATTCATTATACCTGATCTAAAATTTACCTAGAATATAAGAATGAATTCACAAATAACCTACTAACATAGAATTAACGGGGGATTCGAAATTCGTCACAGTACGTAGCTAAACATAAAATTCGTGCACGATGTTCGTCATATGGCATTCTGTCGTCCGATTTTAGGGCTACGAAATTCCTCACAAAGATAACTATTGATTTTAAATTCTGAAATACTGTGATATTTTGTCATCGTAGGCATTCAAGTAATATTTCTACATTTACAAAAACACTAAATTAGTATAACATACTCGTAAAAAAATGTGTAACATTTGATCAAGAATATAATGTACTTATAATGAATAAATTTTACATAACACTCGGAAGGAAAACACTGACAATTTATACATAATAAAACTACATATTCCATGAATTATGTCCAAATGTATTTGAAACAACTTCAATAAAATGGAGGGTAGTTATCTTTTGTTGTTCCAAATCTAACAATAATTTTTGCGAATAATCTTGTGTCCGAATTGTGGCTGAGATTTTGAATTCACAAGGAGTAGCTACACTATTACATTTTGTGTACACTTATATTTGAAATTTTTACAAAATATCCATGGAATAAGAAATATTCTGTGAACTACAATAAAAAGAGTTATTCAAATGAGAGTGAAAGGACTTGCAAGTGTTCCTGCTTTCATTGAGATTTGAAGAAGCTTGAGCCCCAATGTGAATTGGAAAAGTTGTTTTGTCGGATATAAAATATTTCACCAAATAGTCAGCAAAAACTATTAACTTATCGTCACTTGGTTTTATCACAAGTAAAAAACAAATCGCTTACTAAATTTAGATTTAAAAATACCATACCTAAACAATAACGAAGCCACTTTCCAGTCCCACAAGTTTTTGTTTTAATATTCAGCACTTAACCTCATCTTTTGTATTTTACGCCACCAAAACTGAGTAGGATTGAAGCGGCAACCAATAATTATAACGTTATCCCACACCTTACGAACTGCATTATGAATGGCAATCTCAAAATCAAACACTACTTCCTCAGGAATAAAACCTGAGTTGTTAAGAGAACAAATAAGTTTAATTTTTTCCAAACAGAGCCTATAGGTTTCTTCTGATTTGTTTCCCAGTCAACTAAACAATAGCCATATATAGTGTCCATTTATGTAACCATGTATGGTTAATAGTTGTTTGAACATTTTTGTGCAGTATTGGAATGTGTGTAAAACTCGACTTATATAAAAATTTAAAATTTGTTTGGGAGCTGAAAATTACAATTACATTTCAGAAATCATTATCTGGAACAAAATATTTCTCTCTTGACGTTTCGTGCGAATGTTCTTGCAGATAACGGTATACTTCATTGGCAGAGCGAGGCAAAGTGGGCAATGTTTTACGACGTCTATTGTACTCATTCTCTTTGAAGAATTTCAAGTCCCGGGAAGTCAATGTTTCTGAAGAAAAATCTGAAGAAACACCCTTTCAAGCTAATTCTTCATGCAATATTTCAGTTGGTCTCTTTGTATGTTTTTTTCCGCTTTTCACCTTGATTCATCTCCGAACAGTTTCATTAGTTGAAGATCGATGATAAGAAAACTATTACTTGTTAGCACGTACAACCTGAAAAATAAAACGATTATAAGTTAAGAAACTAGCCCATATCTAGCCTTAGTGAGCAATAAATATTCAATTAGTCGTAATGATCAACATCCGCACATCCTTTCTGTTCTTACCTAAGAACGACGAACCTCAGGCACCCTTAAAATTTACCCAAGATTTTGAACGGTCCCCGTAATTAAATTGTAACGTCCGAATTATACACTTGTGGTTAATATATTATGTGTTATGTGTTCAGTTTATGACCTTCCATATAAAAATGGATTTACTAGTCACTTACGAACTTGCTTCTTTTGGACATCATTGCTTTATTTGTATGACCATTGGGAAAAAGTGTATATTCGAATTTTTTATGACAGGTCGAATGTATATAACTCAATTCAGGGAAAACTAGATTACGAACGAAACTGTAATAATACGGCCCGCAATCATTATGGTACAAATCAATACATTGGTCGGTAAAGTAGCTACTCGAGACCTAAATGTAGGATACTAAATAATGAATTTGGGAGTATCATCAGGTGCTGAAATGATAGAGAATCATCTCAACAATCACAATTATGTCAATCAATCTAAGGTTAGAAAATATTATTGTTAGACGAAATCTTCAAAATGACCATTTTTTCTTCCAATACACTTCATACACAAAGTTAAATGAGTTCTATGATTAACAGTATTCACCTAAAATAGTTGCAACAGCTATCTGAGTGAGTAAGTTATGCTCAGAGCTTTTAGTGCTTGAACGATGGTTTCAATCTTTATTATTCAACTCATGCTCGAAAGTTTGTGTGTTTATTATAATCACCGGAACTAAAAAGTTCTCAGCATTTCAGGAGCTTCGGGTAATAACATATAACCTTATATGTATAATTAATGCTAGCTAGGATTAAAATGCCTATATTCATCATGTGTAACGAGCTAACTAACTACACAAAAAAGTTACTTCGTATTATCTCCTCAAACAAACAGGTAGGTACTATTTGTTTCCATTTTAAAGTTGGGTATGAGTCAAACTTTATGTTGGCTCTATGTGTATATTTCAGAATGAAAAGGAAGTTTATAGTCAACGATTATGGATGATACTTCTAGATACTAGAATAAGGGGAGTGAGCATATCCAATGTTAATTATTTATGATACCTATAGTTTGCGAGACCTTTCGCATTTTATTTGTTTCTTCAATAATCACGAACAGCCGTTGTGAAACTTTATCTTGATGTAAAAAGTTTATTGCAGCGAAGCATTATGCATCAAGGTCCTATTATGGGGTTCATATTAAAAAAGCGGTTCAAATATTGTTGAAAATACCTTATACTATTATTATGTTATTGAAGAAAAAACTATTTCATCTTTCCATGACTGTATAAGTATGGAGGAATGGAGCAGGAAAGTCATATTTGCGACAAAAAATATGTTTGTCTCCAGAGTAAAAGTTATTTCTCTAAACGTGTTAGGAACATTCTTTTGGTATATTTACAAAAAAATATTTCGAACGAAATAAAAATAATTAGGTTCCAGCCGAACCTATTTGAAACATGAAATTCTATGAATATTTGAATGAATGGCGTACTTTTTTCCGATTGGCAATGTCTTATGTACGTCTGTCGAGGTGTTCGTGATCAAGGAATTAAATATCAGACTTTTTGAGGTGTCCTGAAACGAACAGCGATTGAATCAACACTATGCGAATGGTGTGATCTTTCAGCTCACATTTTTGTTTGCACTATTGTGAGGAAAATTGTATGAATCTTTTGCGACTTATTCAAAAATTCGATGACAGGAAAAATATTACAGGTGTACAAGGTGCAGTACGAAGACTGGCTCCACAATTCTGTAATCTTCCGATGAGTTCCCAAGATGTTGTGATTTGCGAAATGTTATTCAAACATCCATTTATTGAAACATAAGACACAAATTGGGCGAAAAGATTACATACCTCCTATACTTTCTTGTGAATAAATATTGGAGACTTTATTCCAAGTAGTACGTGTGTTCTCAACCCCTGCGAGGTTGAACGCCAACTTTTCTTTTTGAGTGGAGGAGAGGAAATCTTGCATAGACGCCTCGTGTGCCGATGCACCCGGGTGTGCCGGATCCCTACCGACTAAAACCCCTGCTCTGTGAGATTGATTCTCCATCCTAAGGGAGCCCAACAGTACTGCGGTCATTATAGTCCTATTGTGCCCTTACTTGTTTCTACCTCCTCATCAGTTCGGTGTATTCTATGAATTTCAGTAGCCTGATATAGGGGATATTTCTGATTTCCTCGGGTGTAGTCTTATCGTCTCCGAGGTACGTCCGACGACCAACCGTGTATGCCGTGCACTGACACAGCACATGCATAATAGGTGTCTCATCTTCCACGCCGCAACTCCTGCAAGTGGGCTGACCTACCACTTACATATGTAGAGTTGTTTGTTGCATGGGGCGTGTCCGGTCGGGAATGCAACAAGATTCCGTATGTCTTGTCTGCTGAACGTCAGCAGATTTTTCACTCGGTGCTGCTGGAGATCTCCCATCAGTCGCTTGGAGTGCGACACACGAGGCAGTTCTCTCCAGTAGGCACGGTGCTCTATCTCGAGCCATTTTTGAATTACAGATTCCGCTGTGGCATGAGAAATGCCACAGGTTGGCTCTGGTCCAATCAATCGTTTTTCCGCCCCCGCTTTAGCGAGTGCGACGGCATCTTCTACCCCTTCTCGTTTGGTTTCTTTGGACTCTCACACGAGTGTTACTCTATTGGGGTTCCTTACTAGTGCCGTTAGTTCTTTGACGCAATCAAGTACACATTGTGAGGTGATTGTGTATCACTCCAGTGCTTTAAGCACTGTCAGGTTGCTCACTATGATTGTGATTTGTCTATTCGCATAGACTCTCTTCCTCATAGTTTGAGCACATGTTGTAATTGCCACTATTTTTGCTTGGAACTATGTCGCGAAAGCCCATAGGTTCGGAGAAATTCTTTCGACATCTTCAATTGTTCAACTAGTTACTGCTGTCTTGGTCAGAAACACTCGTATTTATTTTGACACTCCAATTGAGATCTTCACGAAGTGTTACATTAATACTTAAAATATGTACTTTGCTCCGTTGAGCTTGAAACATTGTAGGACTCAACCTGTTGACTCGAATATTAGTAAAATCCTGAATTCTAAGTAGAGAAAGGAGAGGGTGTAGTTCACAAGTGAATAATTGCAAAAGTGAGCCTGACAGCAGATCTCAGTATGAAACATAGATTTATGAAATACGTTATGTAGGTACACCATTTGGGAAGAATAATAATATAACATAGTGTATAATCCACCGACTTTTCTGTTCCTACAATCATTTACATTCAACCGGCGCCGTATTGTCCGAATCGCGATTTTGCAAACAAAATTGAAGGAAGTGACATGATCAATTATTGATCACAGCTTTTTTCTTGTTTGGACCGGATCTTTGTTCCTCTGTTTTCTATTCAAATCTGCATGATCTTGATGAAATTCTGGACACTTGACGTTTAGAGACAGAGAGGTCCTTGCCTACATGAAATTCATAATAACTGCCTCATACTCTTCCTGCAGCAGAAAAGCCCCCTTCTGAATGAGATTTCACGAAATTTTGCACACAACATTTATAACATGAGGAATGCCACTGCCTATATGAGAACCACTTTATTATTATCTCTTATCTTTAAAGACAGATAAATAGAAAGATACTTTATTTATGTTAATATACATACGTCAGTGCTATAAAATCAAATTCAGTTCCTAATCTACAAAAATTTCCAAAACTATGAAACGCATTTTCACTCGATAGAGAAACAACTGCTCTCTGGAACTGAATTATCTTAAGCTTTTGCATATCTTCCGCAAGGCTATTGTAAAATTGTATGTCATAATAGCTGGTAGGATCGCCAATACTTTGTAGTCTAATAAATAGTAATACTATGTTATTTCGCTTCTACGTTTATTACGTGCGTGTGAATTCATCTTAGGAATGTAGGAGATTGCATTTTCTCTATGTATAGCCTTGATTTGAATATATTTGAACAAGATACTGTTAAAATTCTTAAGTTCCGCACTGTTCTTAGCAATCATCCTTCCAGATTTTCCCCGTTGTTCAAAGCTTCTTTGGTGCTACCTGCATGTACCCACAGTATGATAATGTATTCTGGAATGAGCCATAATACTCGGTTTTCGAAAGTATTGTAGGAGCAATGATTTCCAGAAGTGGCATAAAATAATAACTTGGATAATTTGTTGCAGAACAATCTAGTATTTGCTCCCCACGTTTGGTCTCCATCCAACATAAGGTCTAGAAATTAGATGGGTTTGTTTTCAATGGGAATTGTTTCATCTCATTCAAGAATAGTCTGTGGATGTTGATTCATTTTGAATGTTGTCTTACTGTGCTGGAGAATTTATTGAACAATGTCTCCTGAGACCAATTCATGTAATAAGATCTCACATCATCAGCAAATTGAATCAATGTTTCATCTGCACAGTTTGAATGATCGTTCATATAAAAAATGAAATTGATCCGAGAACAGACCCCTGTACTACTCTTTCCTTCCAGATAAGACTTCATCAACAAACATATTCCAATTTTATGATTAAAGTAGTGTGTGATACAAAATTGAATTCATCTGTTTTATCGTAGAAATTGGCTAAGCACACACATACCACTCTTGTAGAAATTCTTCACACTATACCTTCAAAATGGAGGGAAATCCACTGTCTATATGAGATTCCCAACAACTACCCCATACGTCCTTTGTAGCAGATAAGTGCTGATCTTAATGACATTCTGCACATGACAAACAAGAGGAAAGTCAGTGTCTATATGAGATTTTGAAAAAAACTTCCACAACCTTCTTTCTCACTTCTTAAAGCAGTCAAGTACTATCATTGATAGAAGTTTGCATACTTGAATTTCCAAACCAGGAAAAACACTGTCTACATGAGATTTGAAAATAACTACCTTAATCTACTTTATTGAAGCTTACAAATGAAACTCAAAACATTTGTGTAATCCTATGTTGAAATGCTTTCATTGTTAAGGTAATGAATTTCAAATCTATAATGCCCTAGGGTAACATAAATATTGATGAAGCCCTATGGCACTATTCCAATTTTTTTTTATCTCAAAATAGGACGGTGATTATTAGAAAATAAGAGACTCTCGGGACAACTTATTATCTGATTGCTATTTCACATTTAGTTGATAACCGTGAAGTGGAAGTAATTTACGGTTAGAGTACTCGCATACTTTTAGTTATTTCTTGGCTTCAGTATGACATGATTAAATAATACTTCAACCATTAGAGAATTTCAGCGAAATTCAGATATTTCAATAAACCACTTGCTTCACTATTAGTAACTGAATCCATTCAATCTTCTTCGATAATTTTGTCTAAACATCCTTTTAAAGAATCCTGGTCTTCAAGTAATGTGTTCACAGTTCGACTTTGGAAATCCAGCCTGTAGGAATAGCAAACAAGAATTACCGTTCGTTTTGACGATTGCGGAAGAAAGCTTGAAAATGACTGCAAAATTGCAAAGAAAACATTTCTTATTGCACTGTGCCGCCCGTTCAATAATTAAATTGAATTGGTGTGTATAACGGTCAATATCATGTGAATGTGGAAATGTTCTTTTGATAATGGCTTGGACATTATCCGTCTCAACACTCATCACCGACGCCTCATCGTAACTTTGAGCGATTTGTTTAGTGCTATCATACGCAGAAGGAAAAGTTAAAATAATTTGCAATCTATTCAGCAATGTTTATGCAAATACATCAGTATTATGTCCACCCGTCTTGAAAATGAACCAAAAGCGTCCAAAATTTTGTCCATTAAACTCGTATCGAATAATATTCATTTGCGGATGATAAGAGATGTGTGTAGTTCCATCGGTCTCCCAAGGAATTAAATTTGCAGATTTAATCTTTTTTATTATTTCCTGCTTGTAAATTTGCAACATTGCATCTAGAAATTCATTCTGGATAGTTTTTGAGACGCCTTTGAACAACTTGTGTATCCGAACTTCATTTAATTAAGTTGCAAAGTTGATTAAGCCTACATATAAATTAGGTTTCCTGACGTCAATGTCTCATCATGGCTTCGTAACGTCAATTCAAACGCTACAAAAAATTGTATACACATAATTAATCGGCCCAAAATATGACTGTCTAACGGTTCACGTATGTCCACTCTGCATAGAACACTAAAATCGATGCATGCATTCATATGGGAAACGGAGTATTCGTGTTTATTTGCCCTCTCTGCGATGTGTTTCAAATCATTCAACCCTTGTTTGTTCCACGCACTAACCTATTTCTTAAAAATTAAGCACATAAAACGAAATAGCTCATTAGTTACTGGAAATCCACACATTCACTCATATTTTTCATAGATATTCATGTTGAATACTCTATTGCAAGTTCGGGTTTTACTTGTGGAAGTGTAGTTTATTTGAAGATCAGGAATAGGCCTTCCTTTCTCTATAATTAAAAGTTTTTCCTCAAATGACAGCTGATTTTTTGAAAGATTTTGCACGTCTTGGAATTGAATTCACACACTGTACCTACACTATGAAGACATCACGTTCACTGGAGAGACGCTCCTTTGTGTGCCCCAAACTGACGGTATGAGCGCGAATGGCAAAGATAACAGTAGTCAGTTCAATCATACTTGAAATAGGTGAACTTCAGAATGTTCCCCGGAAAATAGTTTTGAGCGTTAGCATTGCATGCGCCTGACGTGCGAAATAAAATAATACACTGAATAACATGAGCATTTCTTGCTGTGTTCATTTTGGTAGTTGGGTGGATACGTGCCCTTGTGACTTTTAGTACCAGCCGCCACTTAAGATGTATATTCTGAACTTTCTGAGACGCAAATTTAATCCGGAAAGCATTCAGCAAATTGCAGGTTATGTGGAAAAGGTGACTATGATAAGATAAGAGTTTCTTCACTGAGATAAGAATTTTAATTTTTCTACATCACCGTATTCACCAGATCGTCACCTTGTTGGGTTACAATACTGTAATTCTGTTTTTTCTCATGAACGCTTCTTGGAGTATCTCTCGATCTCATAATCACTTGATGTGTCATGTACCTAATATCTCGTGATTACCGCTTTGATGATGATTGTAAATCTGGATTCTTACACTTTTTCTATTCCATGATAACATTTCTCGAAAAATATGATTAGAATAATCCAGCTGGAAGAGGTTTTCTATAGTAACCGTAAAGACGCATCTAGTAAATTCAAGATTCAACAGCTCATTGAAACGTGAATGTTAGATATTATGTACAAAGGATACGGAAATGAACAAAACAACGAATCCCGATCATTTGTAGGAAACAAACAAAGCTGTGGAATGTTATCCGCGCGTCGAATGTTTCCGAGCAACGGAGAGAGACAGCTACTAATAGCTCCATTTCCATTCAATATTTCATCATTCACTGTATCTTACGTTGATCTATCGTTATTCAGTCGCTCAAATATTTATTGTATGAGAAATATATTCTCAAAACGGAAGAAACATTTCAATATTGCTGAAGCAGACGTGTTCTGGAAAGAATTGACAATTCCTGATAATTAATTCATGTCTTTGTATATTGATAAAACGTGGAGTGTATTAGAGAGAAAAATTCAATACTTATGTCGTCGGTATTGCAAATCTCACATTATTCCTTATGATTTACTATGAATATATTTTTTCTCAATTCCATAGAGACAACTATGTAGTTACTTAAAAAGCGGCTGCCATCGTTTAATCTACCTAGCCAGGTGTAATTATAAAACCTGATGAGTAGCCACTGAATCTTTGTGAATGGGAAGGATGATATAGATCATAAGAGAATTTGATCATCTTATTCAAATGATAAAGTCAAAAAAATAGTCGATTGGTTAAAAGACATATGATTTCCAAATTGATATAAGCGATTCACTTCGCGGTTCAGTTAAGTGAAATTCACGACGTTCGACAATTTGATAGTTAAACATAGTTCGCGGATATGAGGTGGAGCTCTTAGGCGACAAAGAAAGAGCCCGCAAAGATGTGGCTTTATAGCATGCATGTGGAGTGCTCTACCTACAAAGTTGATACCTCTAGACACAGATTAAGTTTCCATTTCTAGCTTTGTCAAGACTTGTATGAGATATCAAACTGCTTCGCTGGCTACGCTTGCTGTGCTTCAATAATCAACCTCCATTTTACTAGACTTTCCATGACGAAAAATATGTTATTTAATGGTTATAATGAGTGAATTGTTAATTTGGCATGACCATAATAATAGTCCTGATCCAGACTCATAATCAACCCGTGAGGTGGAGGGGTGCTCTCATTAAGGTAATGTGAAATAATAGAGACTCATAATAATTTGCTATAGTTGTGTTTCGACTGTCACTTTATTTGTTATCACACGTATGAGCATTGATCAGAAATGCAACTACGTCTCATGAAAAAATCGGAACTGTATCTCAAAAATTATTCGAAAAGCGAAATGCCAGAGTTGGATGTGACATAACGCATTGCTGACATCACGCTCCATAGTCTCAGACAGCTGTTTCGCTCTTCTCGTGGGTTCGTCAGTGAGACGAGACAGACGTGAAGTCACTGATCAACCATCTCCGAAAGTGATAAAATGAAGCACCTCAAAGTGTTTGACCGACCTAGAAGTTCCAACTACATCTGTCGGAAAGCAGGTGTTACATACAATTCACAATGCAATTTGGTATGAAATATAACAACATAACAACACGATTATAAGCTAACACTTCCCGCACTGAAGATGCGCACAAGTCCAACATTGTTTTACCTCTAGGAACAAATATTCCCTGGTTCACAAATAATTCGTTTAATATTGGTTCACCACTGGATTCTAACTATGAGCCAATTTAATGTTTCAGAACACCCCTATGCAAGCTACACAGCTCCGAGTTTCTTTCTTTTACGATACCACAAGAAAAATCTAACTGAGGTTGCATTTTTCTGGAGTCAATTGAATTTGAAGAATTTCTTCATTGACATTTATGAACACAACTTATATGAACAGAACTTGATTTAGTCTCATTCCATTCTTTTGAACTTAATCTGCTACAATACTGACAACACGTAGATTAAAGTTTTATTAGACTTGACCGGGAAATTACTTACTTAGCTTTATAGAGATATCACCTCAACAAAAAAGGAAAACAAATTTAAAATATTGTTATTACTTTGGTAATATATGACTTGAAGTAATGCAAACAGGGAGAAAAACAAGCTGAACAGGAAGATTACCTCACCATACGAGTACGTGGTGAAGAACTTTCCTTTTTTCTAAAGATCATTATGTTTCATGAAATTATTGAAGCAGGGGCAGCTCACGCGTAAGGCTTAGAAAATATGTTCAATTTAGAACACCGGGGGCAGACTCCGCTCATACTACATTAAAGCGACCTAATAGGAATAAAACTAGGCGCAACAACGATCCGTGAAGGTTATTTTCAACATGGTTTCATCCTGACTCAGGGAAAAAGTTCCACTTGGTAACTTTGCTAAGCATACTTCCTGCCCGAAGTAGTAAGTGCTCAGGATACGACATATCCGGTTACATGACACGTTGCTTAACTGACATCTCGTATGTTCTAATAAAATATAGTAACTTATAAGACTTTATTCCGAATTAAATTGGATTATTTCTATGCACTGGAAAGTAGTGATTTTTCGGATTATTACAGAGCGTCACAGGGCAGTAATCACGGGGGCATAGTAGGCCCTCAATCCCACGGCTCGACTCTTCAATACTGCGTAGTTGAACTCCAAATTGTTAAATTCTTCCCGGACAGTTTTCTACATACACAAGGACAATGTGAAATGTCCCTGAAAAATGAAACAGTTGGAACACAATCGGAAATCTCATGTGACATTTGTGATGTACCATCTCTAACTAGAACGCATTAAAAGTTTCAGACTGATATGTCATTCAGTTCTGTTTTGACACCCATCGAAAGCAATCAACCTTGAAGATTTTTGTAAACATGGAAAAAAGTGAATTTCGCGTCTTGATTAAACATTATTTCTTGCGTGGAAAAAACATGACGCAAACCGAAGCATCGCTTGTTGAACGTTATGGGGACTATTCATCATCGATTGGAACCATTCACGAGTGGTTCACTGATTTCAGTTGTGATAGTATGACTGTGAAAGACGCTGAATGTTCTGGTCGTCCAATTGAGGTTACAGCGCCAGAAATCGTCAATAAAACCCATGTTATGGCGAGTTAAAGTACACGAGATTGCCTAGGCTATGCGCATCTCAACCGAACGAGTACGGAACATTTTGCATATATTTTTGAATATGAGAAAACTATCTGATAGATGGGTGCCGCATTTGCTCTCTGTAGACAATAAGCGCGACCGTGTGGCAACTTCAAAGGAGTGTTTGGCGATGTTCAAGCGCGATAAGAAGGACTTTTAGCGCCGTTTTGTAACCCCTATGAATGAACTGAATACCTCCTCCAGTGTTCCATGTCGTACAAAATTTAAAGGAGGACGACATTTCAGAATAAATGTGTTCTACATAATTTGGCATTCTTTAGTGCAAGAACAGAGAAAAAGAATGGCGTGCTTAAAGAAGAATTCGAACATTGAAGGAATATTATGCTAGAATACTACGAATTGTGAAACTTTAACCAAACAAGCTTAAGCACGTTTCATTTGTTAGATCTATTTACGGTAAACTATGCAAGGAAGGTTGGAGGATCTTTCGCTGTTGCACAATCAAAGTCATTACTTAGAATATCTTACGTGGCATAGATACAAGCAATTTTGCAACAAAAAGGCTAAGAAAAAATTTGGAAACATTTAGTTTTTCGTATAGTTTATTTTAACAAGAATTCAAAATAATATCTTTCACAGTATTAACAGTATATTTTCTACCTACTATAATATTTTGGCAATGAAAATTTCCTATTATAAATAAATATATCAGATTTTTTTCTTGACTGCAAAAATTGAAAAGTTTATAGCCTCTCAGGGCACGGAGACTACTTAATCCGGCCCTGATATTGGTACAGAAAAAATCAGTTCTTTATTCATTACCTTATACATTATTATACATCATAGTTTGTTGTTTTTATACCTTTATGAACAGATGAATAAACTATTAATTTTTCTCAGCAATATTGTCAACATTTTAATTTAGCACTGATGAATATTGCTGTTCCGTCTCCTCTTTGTGAATAAAGTTTGAGTGGGGTTCCTATGTTTTATTTCGTTTCATAACGGCTCAATCTTTTGTCGTTTAAAAGGTTCTTAGGTACGAATACACTGAAATGCTAAAACCTTTTAGTCGAGATTATAATCAAAGTTTATACTAATGCGGACGAATTTCATTACTTTTGTTTGCAGAAAAGTCAAATAGGTTTCATTCCGCTCAAGAATAAATTGAAAATAAATGAAACAACAAATAAAATTTAATTTCTCAGAAGGAGCTTGGAGGGAAGTTTGCGTTTCTAATTTATGGAAAAATGTTCCGATTGAAATGGAAGCAGAGAATGAAAAGTAATATAAAATTCTTTTTCGGATGATATCGAAGACGCTGCAACAAAGCTGTAAAAGGGAATACAGACATCAAGTAGCCGAATGTAGAAGCAAACAGGTGTCATAAAGCAAATACGTGCAAACCCAACACTTTACAACCCATCAGTAGCGCGTCTCGGATAATATTATTATTTCGAAGTGATAAAATGGTTATACTGGGGATATGTTCATTTCTTTTCATTTATAATCCGAGATAAGGTAACGTCGAATATTATAGAGTGCCAGACGTAAAGCAGATGTGTGTGTGTGTGTGTTTCAGTGCGTGCATGCGTGCGTGCGTACCATCTGGATAAAATTTCAATGTAAAATTATAGCATAATCTAACGTTTTTTGTTAGCGACTTCTAAATCATTATCAATTATTTTCTGTTTGTTCAATCATTCTCATTCGACCAGCAATTTCTTAAAGCTATTTTGCTAACAAAAGTGAGGAAAGAATTGTAGCTTTTTCTAATTGTTAATCGATGTTAGAGTTTTATATATGTATACGACGATAACGAAACACAAAGGAATATTGAATGTTCAAGAAAATACAGATTTGATTACATGAATTGATGAGTGTGTTAATACTTACATTTGAAACTCCTCAAGCGAAAATGTCAACATTTGCGTTCGATACATATTTGTTCAAAGGAACATTCATTGGTCAGGAGCATCCTTATTCTCCACGTTCCAGGCAGATTTCATTCAGGTTCAGCACTTCACATTCTGGAGATGCTTCAGAATCATTTCATTATTCAAGACAACATTCAAACAGAGGAACAAGGTACATAACCATTGCTTGAAATAATATGCTAATCAAAGACTCATTTCTGGAATCACCATTAGTTGATGGGTTGATGGACCAGTAGCACTAACTTTGGTCAGGAAATTTCATATATAATTATTCTAAGTTTGCTATTATTATGCAAATCGGCCTTCTACGAACGATGATGATATCATTTTTGGGCCAAACATTGTGCTCCAACCCATGACCTCAGTTTTTGTATTAAAAAAAACGCATTATAAGGTCCCAAACCGACGTCGCTGAAGATTCAAATTTCTGGTGGTTGTAGACAACACTAAAACACCTAATCGTTCATGAACAAAAATCCTCCATCCCCTCCAGTCAAGTGGTATAAGCAAGAAAATTTTCTTACGGGGAAAATTATAGAACAAAATTACTCTCACAGCATGTCAAGAGCTGCATTTTAGTTCTAGAATATACCCAAATTTTTTAAATTTGAATCTTCAGTAGGTGATACTCGAATCGCACTTACATTTTTTGACTTCAATCTCTCAGGTTTGTCTGAACAACTTCTTATTGTGCTCATTCATTATAGGTTAGGCTCGAAATTTCTTTTCTCTAAAGTCGAATCGAATCGGGGCTTAGACCATTCAAATAAATTTATTTTTCCCATTAATTTAATCATGAGCAGATCTTCTTACGATATGTAAATTCGGAGAGGCAAATTTATTCTGCTTTGGACTCTACATTGGGCCCCTTTTATTCTTTGGACCCAAAACTTGATTTATGGAAGGGAAAATACACTCATAAGAAGTGGGTGTTTTTCCGATTTGGCCAAGACATCCACCACAATTTGTGGAGAAATATTATAAAAAGAGTGAGCTGAACTTGCATATTAATCAAACAAAGTTGAATAACTCCGTTGTTTTTACTTTTATCGCAAAACTTGTGAGAACAAAACGTATCTGAAATATGTTTCTGAGTAGGTGGTTTTCTTTTGCGAACGATTACGTACTCTGGTACTGTCTATCACCACCAAGAATTTGAAGTCGATATCTTCAAGAGCGACGATTTCGGACCCCATATTTTAATTTTTTACACAAAAAGTGAGGCTATTGCATGAAGCACAGGGCATCGTTTTTAGACGGTCGATGTGCTTAATAGGTAATAGCTACCTTAGGGAAATTATGTATGAAATTTTCAAAATCGTCGGTTTTGTAAACGGTGCTACTGGACTTAACGTTCAGACGATAGCGAACATATGGGTCTGGTGCAGTAATTATCATCACACTGCAGGTTTATGAGTAAACTAAATCCAATGCCTGTATCTGATAGATATACTGTTTACTCCGTATACAGTGACAGATTATATATTGACAATTAAAGAAATAGGTGGGGTTTACTTCATGAGAGAACTTGAAGAACAAAACAAGTTTGTTGATTTAGTTATAAGAGTTGTGGAATAACACATTAGGTTTAAAAATATTATGTAGAGCAGAATGAAACAGATTAGGCATGAGGCTTGGTAATTTTCACCAACAATAATGATTTTACATCAGAAATGAAATAGTTATTGATCCTCCCTTATGGCTCCAAAATTTACTGAATCTCCATTTCTGGTAAATTAGATTGCTGTTCCATACCAACCGAACTGGTTATTTTTTACCCTCCGAGGTAAAAATTATTAAGTTCAGTAATTACACTGAATAAATCCTACCAGATCCTCCTATCTGGTAACAGAATTATTATCTGCACAGTGCATTACCGCACACTGACACCTGGTTGTAGTTAATCGAACAAACATGTAGTATAGATCGTGACAATGATAAAGGTACTTGCAACTTCGCTCTGTCTCTAGAAATAAATGTTTCGTTGTCATGATAGATTAAATCAACAGTTTCATGCTGTGTTTAAATTTAACATGGGCGTTAACTTACTGACAACCTTGAAATTCGGATATAGTTTCACTCGGGGCCGCATAAAGCTCAGATTCAGGTGTATCAAGACTTTGACCAATACTTGTTTGGAGTATTACTACTTCATATGTTGAAGTACCTACTCGGAAGCTCTGCAGCAGTTCAGGGATTTTATAAATATATTTCAATGGAAATTTCCTTTTGTTTTGAATAAAGTTCTCTATATAGCTCTCAACAAGCGATGTCAACTTCCATCCACCATGTCTTTTTATTTTGGTCATAATTGTCATAGGCTACGCTAGTATTGTGGTAGAATCAACGAAAGAAATGGCTCGTATAGTTCTCCAGATTTGAGAAACTATAGTATACAGCTATATCTGATGGCATGTTGCCGAAATTTATAAAGGAATATAAACGACGAATTCAATTGAAGACCTATAGGTATTAGGTTCATACACGCATCAGATGACCCTAAGAAATTCAAGTAATTTATCTATAATCCTAAATTCGCTAATAAACGAACTTATACTTTAAGAGTGCTTATTGATAAAATTGATATTTTCGCCATACGAAACCACTACTTGGTCATACAATCACAAATCTACACTTTCTATTTTACAATACAAAGCAGAAGGAGACATTTGGGAGCTATGTAGATGTATAAACATAGAGATCATTATTTGATGAGTTTCGATTCACCTCCGATTGAAAACAATCCATTCTCACAAGTACTTCAATAAACCTTCAGGACAACTTTAGCAACACTTATTTATACGGAATTAATCGTTATCTAGTAAGGATTATTGAGTACCTGGAATACTTTATTTCCGGACAAGGAGTACATGAAATACTTTCGTAAACTAGAAGCAGAATAATAGTCGATCTATCATTGGTTGTAATTCACCCTCTCCAAAATTAACCATTCAAGTAGGTATGAGACGTCTCACTAATCTTTTTTTCGAGTTTAGTTAACATTTGGGTGAGAAAAGGGTGAAACAAATTACATTGAATTATTTTTGTTGGAAGCTCTCGATGACCTATTGGTTGCTTCATTAGAAATAGGTTTTGGTTGTGGATGATGCGACGAGATTTTCCCTCGTCATGAACGACGATGAAATTTACTATGCCTGACATGATGATGAAATTTTCAGCCTCGTAGTTAGTAGGAGAAATGTGTAACTTTTCGTCCTCCTGGTGCTGAGAATTGCAATTGAGAATGTATCTTCCTCAATTTTGGTCAACGTTGGCGTGTAGAATATTTGGAATCAAAAGAACCAGTGTATACGAATGATTATTTAAGTACCATGGTTGTCGTTGTGTCTGGTGATAATTTGGTACCAAAACGTGCAGATGGAAATCGAGAGAGATCACAACTTTAATCAAAACATTTAGATGTCATATAAAATAATCTCTCTTAGTAAGTGTTCGAATAATATATCGTCTACTTTGGCTACCGTTGCAATGGAAGTTGGTTAAGTGCCAAGCATTTCGTCGGAAAAATTCACCATCATCGATATTCATAATTGTACCCATGATAATAATTGTGATATGTCCAGCATATTATACAATGATTGCATTCCTCGAATATGAGAATTGTTCAACGTTTATAGATTTTTTAATTTAGTTTGCATCTTGTAAAGACAGATTTTCAGAATTGATGGACTGGTTCAATAAATTGATGTTTACAATTGAGTAACAAATAAAAACGTAGTACGGAAGTATCTTTTCTTTTTGTTTGTACTTTCGATCAACATCACTGAGACGACACACATTATCAGAACATCGATCAGTCTGTCTCTCCTTACTCATGTTTAGTACTCCTCATGAGATAATCGGGTTTCACTACAGTTCCCTTGGCACATACATATGTTATGTGATCCTGTTGGATTACCGCAGTGTATGGGGAGAATAATGAAACGAATAAGCTCAAATCCAAACGAGGTACACAGCTTGCCTGCATTGTTACGTGGATTCGTTTTTCTTTCCAACAAAATGAATTTTTAAGTGAGACTCCATTTCACGTCGATTGGAAACATAATAGTGATTTCATTTACAGTTGCCTCGCTGAATGGTTGCCCAAACGCCTTCAGTAAATGAACGTGGAAGTGAATCGAAAGTTTGGTCAAATTAACATAGTACATTCAATATTTCCCACCTACACGGAGCACAGCGATAGATCTTCGCATTCCACATTGTCAAAATAACCTCAATCTTTTCTTTTCAAACCTGTGTTGAAGAAGTCACATTTTAAAATTCGTTCTCGATAAAGTTTTATTAACAATGTAGTTCTTAAAATAAGGGTGTATGTCTTGTTCGTTCCGTGTAAAATTATAAGTTTAATATACAAATTTGAATGATTGTTGGAGACAAATTCGATTATAGTGGAGTCAATCTGCGGGTTCGATATCTCTATAACAATTAAAGATATTAGTTTGTCTTCTATCTCAGGAAATGTGAGACAAGAATATAGATAAAAGTATATATATTTTCAGAGGGAGGGTTTTGTTATTCGCATCATTACAAACATTTTCCGCTAGGTCGCTAGTTGCATTCAAAAATTTTACAATCTATCCCTAAATTGTCGTAGATTGACTCCACTATCATCTCTAAGAATATTATGTTTCTAAGATAAAATATAATTACATAGCTCACTATAAAACATAAACGAAACGATTAAGATCAAAGATAAATCAAACGTTATACATTATAACAGATAAAATAACAATCCTGTGAGTTACATCGCAGTACTACGTCACAGTAATTGATATAACGTCTACCAAGAAACTATATAATAAGCGCCTTCGAACATACCAGGATCTTTCAATCCACCAGAGTTGCTTTCACGGGGTTGAATTTTCTTGAAAACAACTTTAAACTTTGTTGCTGATTGAAGGGCGAAAGATCGAAGGTAGAGATTGAAAAGCAAAAAGGATATGAAAAATCTATCTGATTACTGAGTGAAAGATTACTTGTGCCTAATAAAGCAATGGATTTCTGAGTATTCTAAGTTATTCACCTTCATTTATCAAATGGAAGATATTAAAATCTGGAAAAAATTAGTGACGCGGCAAATATTTATCATATCCATAACTTCTAATAATTCACCCACATAGGGAAGAAATACCACTTTTACCTATATAAAAGGTTTAACGATATCCACCATTTATCTTCTAAACTCTACACTTCACTCCTTTTTCGACATATCTTTGTTATTCTTCAAGTGTTAACCTAATTTGGTATTACTTCTGGAAAAAGTATTTCAATTCATACTCCTTAATTCACGTTTTCTATCATTCGAGATTTGTATAATGCTTCCATAATTTACTAATTGTTTGTGATACAAAGCATTATTATATTTCTCCTTTTCTAACATAATTATCTTATCAGATTGTGGTCGAAATTCTCGTTAATTGACATCTGTCTCATAACATTCACTTCCTTTTAGAAATTATGGGCTGACATTGGAATTGACAAGTTTGTGGACTGAAAGATAAGCTGCTACTTTGAGACGAATTGGATGAACAATTATTCATGGTGATATTGGTATGGGAAGGCTATCGCAAAATTGAAAGTCCAGGTGTATTATTCATCTGACTGTCTATGAGTTAACACACCAATACATGTCCAAAGTATATGATCCGATAGCGAAGTTTGCTACTATGGACAATTTTATGGATGATCTCGATATGGTTTCCACATACTTCTCAAATTCTATGACTAAGTGATGAGCTCATGATAAAATTTTCCGATGTGTTGAACATTCTACTGAAAGCAAAATAATGTCTACTCAAACATACCATCAATGCTTCTATACTTTCACTTACATGGAATGGAGAAAATGGTGCTACTCTTTTCAAGTCCTTGTTGAATTATATTCACAGCTTCTGAAGGTGAAATGATGCGATACAGGTTTACTAAGTCAAATAAAATTGATTATCTTCGTTCAAAATTAGTACGATATCCTTAATTTTTCCCATTACTTCTAATGAATTTTTGATACCAAAATTTGATTCCAATTGCAAATATCCATTTATTATTTCATGAAAAATGTTGGCTTCCGGATGGATTCCTCGTCACAATAGCCCGACTCGATGCCGACGTTTCCTCAACTATTAAGGGGGGCATCTTCAAGGCAGGCTTGAGGCTTGAACTGAAACAGTTCAAGTTCAAGTCATAGTCTCATTCCAAGTTTAGTCAATTAAAATTGCGAGCGGAAACTGTTATTAAGATTATTCCAGCAATTATTAGACAAAGTAACGTGGTATAACATTACATTACTCGACATATTCTCATTTGAAGATAATCAATTTAATATTTCACTAGTTTATACTTGCGTTACTACAATGAACGTGTGGCTTATAAAACTTATATTTCAGAATGATTTGGTTTCATCAATCTGGAACGAGATTACCGTTCTTAAGAAAACCTTTTCCGACTATGAACTATTATTCGTGTTATATTGAACTGAAACGTAATTAATCGATGGCCGACTCGAATACGAATCCTTCGGCGGCGAACAGAAGCTTTGTATGGTTGTTGAAGAGTTGAGATTCGTTTCTTTATCTAGAAACTTTATAAAACGTTGCCAAACAAATGTTACAAGACGAAGGCTTTGAGCAATTGAATATTCCCTGGAAATATTATATTAATCCCAAAGCGTATTTTGTATTTCCTTCGCGATAAAAAAGGAATTTTGTATCAGTCGAGTCTTCACTCGCATATGTCGAAATTAATATTTCATTCTTTGCTCAAATGCTTGGATATTTCATTTATATATCTTGGCAAAAAATATGTTCTTGTAATTTGTTCAACTACCGTGACTGAATCTCACGGAATGTTATATCACAATAGAATCCACAAACGTGACCGAAAAATTCAATGGTTGTCGAATAATTTGGAAAATAATTGTTAGAATTCGACTCCTATAGTCCGTACTGAGCAGAAAAGTACACGAATAACTTCAAATTCTCCTCAAATTGTCTTCATATGTTTGTATTCATATTCTCAAACCATGTATATATGTATGTTAAATTTTTTTGGTATTTTGGTTCTTTAACATGAATAAAAATTAAATGAGATTTGTCTTTTTGAAGTTTCGATATTGTGTTTATATCTGTATCAGAAATTGTTATGTTAATTAGCGTTTGCATGTAATTTAGAAGAGAAAATTGATTGGTGAAATTTGTCTGCAACAGACTTGTGTTTTGAAATCCAATAAAACTGTAGAAGACATTGGATCAGTTGTGTGTATAGGAGTATTGCAATGTAATCAAAAGAAACAATTGGATTAATGATTAAATTGATTTTAACCTTTCATAACTTTATAATAATCTGATTATAAATTAACCAAATTCAGGTATTGCGAATTAACACTTCCTATTGTTAGTTTAACTCAACCTGAACAGATAACGTATTATCTGACATTGTCACAATTATGACAGTGACACTTTCGAAATAAAATTCCATGGGGCTATCTTGAACTGGATTAGATATTAGTAATAGAAATGAAGTGTAAATCATAAAATAATCACAGCTATTCACAATTGTAAGTCACAGTTTCTTGGGTGTTTAATTTATCCAATTTAACTGGATTTTGAAACACTAGTCAGCTGCAGACTCATTCCATTAATCAAAGTCATCACTTCTTTTCTAAATTACATGGAAATACTAATAAACATAACCATTTTTGAGAAAGATATAAATTTAATGAGGAAACGTGGACTCACACATAAGTGAGGAGTTACTCACTGCAGTGTATGTCCATTTACTATTATTCTCAAAAATACAAAGCAAAGCAATTATTGAGTAGAATAATATTTATTTTAACACAAAACAAGGAATTTATATAATAGAAATGAATGATTATTCTAGTACAAACTAAATTCATATTTCTGTTTGAACAATAATAACAAAATCATTGCCTAAAAGTTTTCGATGATACATTCCAAAAATTGCAAGTCAATGAAGGCAGAAAAATGATTCGCTAATGACGTTATATGAACGATTTCGTAGCTGGAGAGGGCTTAACTGCAGGGTCTGGAATACTCGCTGAAAATGATTTGGACGAATTCTACATGAGGCTACTTTTCAGGAAAGACACATCGTGTGAGTAATCTCCACTAAACTTTACTTTGTACTTAACAGCATTGAAGTCATTTTTGTAATCGAAATCTGGACTATTTTCGAACTAACATAACGAACATTGGGTTCATGTAGTTTGATAGAATTGTGAACACACAGGTGGGACCAAGTATTTGAAACTTCTGTATTAAGCTATTTTTAGTGGTATGACTGTTTAAAAAATAAAGTGAAGCTGCTGAGGTGTAAGAGTTTTCATTATGTAGCACACATGAATCTTATCACAAAATTAGTCTGCCTTTCTACCAAAAATGTATCTAGAGTAAAAAGCACAGTGATTGGCCCTCTAAGAATTCCAGGTTCGAATTATTTTTATACCTTAAATCCTTATCAATTCCCTGTTCTTGCGGAAAACTCTACATTGGTGAAACAGGTCGTACAGTAGCTACTCGTGTGAAAGAACATGAGCGCTGTCCAAGGCTTCGTGACACCAGTAGATCTGCACTTGTGGAACACAAGTTTGACACTAATCATGAAATCCTTTTTTACTAAAATCCTAGTCCGAACCCCAAACTTCTATCAGCGAAAAATACTTGAAGCTATGGAAAACCTAAAACATCCGAATAATCTGAACCATGACTCAGGATGTTACCTTCCCAACATTTGGAAACACGTCCTCGAAAATTCCACTTCGCACAAGATCACACGATGGCAAGGTCAAGTGCCGGAACGAGGTTAATCACCGGAATAAAGGCAGTGAACTGTGTAGCGTGAAGGATTTTCCTACAATAAATACGGCTACAGAAACCAGTAGAACCAGTTTGAGTTCAAGCCTCAAGCCTGCCACCTGTAATGGTTGGCGAAACGTCGGCATCAAGTAGAGCTATTGTGACGCGGAATCCATCCGAAAGCCAAGATTTTTCAAAATACCCATGTACCTAATATCTGAAAAAGTTCGAAAGTTCAAATGTTGTCGTGAAAACACATACGACGAATATAATAGTGATTGGCCATGGCCAACAACCAACAACTGTCTTTTGTGTTTTTGTATGAATAATAGACATGAATTTTCAATTTTCGATACAGATGCCACTATACATAATTATTCTAACGATCATAGAACAGATAATAATTCACAATAACTACGACCACAATCGGATGAATAGTATGTTCAAAAAGAGGGAATATAATATTGCTATCGAAGAGACGTTCCTCATAAATCTCAATGAATTGGAAAATTGTAGGAGCATTACATACTTTGGTTAGACCGTGAATGATATACAACTTGAATCAATTAATATGATTTCGAATACTTCTCCAAAAAGTATTAGGTCAAGATTTGGAAAATTACAAAGATAAGTCAGAAAAAGGAGTGGAATATGGAGTCTGGAAGTTGAGTGATTGAGGTTTTTGTCCGAGCAATAATGTAGGTCAAAGTGGTAAGTATTTCTTTAGTAGAGCACGTGAACATTTCAGAAGCTATAAGAATAACAAACTACAGGCCACCATTTGATCATAATTTTGAAATTTTACATGTGGTGAATAAAGGGAGTCTATTGGATAACTCAAGATACTTGAAATAAATTAATGCAAGCACAGTGATCTTTCAGTCAATACCCATGTAGATTTCCCATATTCTCCACTTGTTAATCTCATCCCATTGAAATAACCTGTCGCAAATTAATTATTAGATTATAATTTTCTTAGTGTGAACAACCTGTATTCTTGTAATCCGTGAAGTAGCAGTATACAATTCGCCTCTTGATCATTTTCTTTTTACGTTCATACAGGTGCATTTATCAGCCTAACTACAGTTGTTCACCTGAAGAAGCCACGGTGTGGCGAAACGTGTGTTCATTTTTACAAAGAAAGTATGTTTTGGAATTTCCCTGCAGTGTATCATTCAGCGTATTGTTCATTTGTAAACAACATCATATAAGAAAAATATCATTAAAAATTAGTTTCAGTGAACAAAAATCTCTTGGAAAAGATCACAGAAAATAAAAGAGACCCATTCCAAACCTAATTGTTTCTCAATAAATGAATCAATGCAGATGGAAATTATCCTGAACCGGAAGTAGAGATAACAAGAAGATATGCAATTATAGACCGATCTTCCTATTCACGATATTTGTAAATGTTAAAGGGGAATTATTGCCTTTCGAAAAGAATTATTATTTTTGTTCGATCATGTTTCAGTTTGATCATGTCTCAGAAACAACTACTTGTAAGACAATTTGCAAGGTCATTTGCATTGAACTTTCTCAGCTACATAAACATGTCTTTCTAATCCAGATTGATCAGTAATGTCACAAATTTATAGTTCCAGACAGCCGTTTCTCTCTTCTCATAGAGTACACCCATGAAACAACCAAATTTGCAACATTCCTTAACCATCTCTGTTGAAGCTTATCAAGAATATTTCCTTCTAACTTTCAGTCGGTCTTCGTTAAACGAATTAGTGAATTCAATAACGTTATGTATTTTTATTTGGCGCTACAGAAGTAAGTAAGCTCTTTATAGTCCGGGAGCCAGTAGCAGATTGAGGTCGATCATTTCATCTCGACCGATAATTTGTCGAATGATTCAGGTAGTTGTGTCATGAAGCCTCGTGCACGTCAGCTGCGGCACCAGCGGTGGGTGGGCCAACGGCAGCCATGAAATCACGTTAAAAAAAAAACAATTTTTTTTATTTCATCCCGATTGAAAATTTGTCACATGATAGTTTACATAAATCTTTGAATAAAGAAAATCGTCAGCTGTGTATATGTCGGTGGAAAAACCGTCAGCTGACGCAGTGAAATTTGTGGCGCGATATGTAGGTGTCTATTAAAACACATCAGCTGACGAATTTTCCCCCGGCATACACTCAACTGATTTATTTGTTTACTTCAGGTACTATGTCGACTATTATCTGACAATATTTCAATCGGGATGAAATAACTTAACAAAAGTTATTTGGCACGTTGATAATATGCGTAAGTTGGATAAGCAGTTTAATTTACGTTTTTAAAAAATTTTCTAAATGATTTCAATTTATTAAGGAAGAAATAAAACTAGAAAAAAGTATTGATTAATATAAAATATATATCGATCAATTTGTATGCATTAAATATTGTTTATTTAAAAAAAAACAGCTATGTTATTCTTTTTCATCTTCACTTTGACTTCTGCTACTTTCATCATCCTCGAATTCGCTTTCAGAGTCACTGTCACATTCCGCCCTTATATTTTCATCATTATCATCTATAACAAAATAAAAAAATACATCAAGTTTATATAGGTATACAACATAATCTTATAATATTATTAAAATGAAAAAAAAATTCTACCTTCTTCGGGTTAAATCGTAATTTCGGTGATGGTCGTTGGTAACTGGCTCCCAGAAAACAAAGAAAAGCCGTACTTGTTTTCAATCTCTACCCAGCCATAATTTGTTGGAGGCTCAGCAATAGGAACTTGTAGGTGTGCGTGCGCCCAAATTTGTGCTACATAACATGCTCTCAAAAAATGTTGATGTTGAATGTTGATGTTCCGCTTTGCATGGTGGTAAGGCCGAACCATCAATAGTTTTCTTGGGCAAACGGAAAACGTCGTCATTATCGAGGTATTTGTACACTTTTTGGAATGTTGATAATCTTGCCTCGTCAATGCTTTTCAGTGATTTGAACCCATACATGTTACAAATAAACTGCTCTATCTTGGCGAAAATATCTTCTCTATTGTCCGATAACGTTGACATCTGAATAAAGCTGTCTGTAAAATCAGTAGATGTACGCATGATGGTGAACGGGCGCTTTTGCCTTTTCTAAAAAAGTCCGGATTGAAATCGCAACCTGTGAGCGCATGAAAGCTTTATTCAGATGTCAACGTTATCGGACAATAGAGAAGATATTTTCGCCAAGATAGAGCAGTTTATCTGTAACATGTATGGGTTCAAATCACTGAAAAGCATTGACGAGGCAAGATTAGCAACATTTCAAAAAATGTACAAACACCTCGATAATGACGACGTTTTCCGTTTGCCCAAGAAAACTATTGATGGTTCGGCCTTACCACCATGCAAAGCGGAACATCAACATTCAACATCAACATTTTTTGAGAGCATGTTATGTATTACAAGTTTGGGCGCACGCAAACCTACAAGTTCCTATTGCTGAGCCTCCAACAAATTATGGCTGGGTAGAGATTGAAAACAAGTACGGCTTTTCTTGGTTTTCTGGGAGCCAGTTACCAACGACCATCACCGAAATTACGATTTAGGTAGAATTTTTTTTTTATTTTAATAATATTATAAGATTATGTTGTATACCTATATAAACTTGATGTATTTTTTTATTTTGTTATAGATGATAATGATGACAATCTAAGGGCGGAGTGTAACAGTGACTCTGAAAGCGTATTCAGGGATGATCAAAGTAGCAGAAGTCAAAGTGAAGATGAAAAAGAATAACATAGCTGTTTTTTTTAAATAAACAATATTTAATGCATAAAAAATTGATCGATATATATTTTATATCAATCAATACTTTTTTCTAGTTTTATTTCTTCCTTAATAAATTGAAATCATTTAGAATATTTATTAAAAACGTAAATTAAACTTCTTATCCAACTTACGCATATTATCAACGTGTCAAATAACTTTATTTCATCCCGATTGAAATGTTGTTTGATAATAGTCGACATAGTACCTGAAGTAAACAAATAAATCAGCTGACTGTATGCCGGGGGAAAATTCGTCAGCTGATGTGTTTTAATAGACGAGCGGAGCTCACACCTATATATCGCGCCACGCATTTCACTGCGTCAGTTGACGGTTTTTCCACCGACATATACATAGCTGACGATTTTTTTTATTCAAAGAATTATGTAAACTATCATCTGACAAATTTTCAATCGGGATGAAATGAAAAAATTTGTTTTTTTTTTTCATGTTTGTATTAGCAGCTGACGTATAATCCACCGCGTAACAGCCAGCTGACGTTTTTTTTTCACTTCAGTATTATAATAACTATTGACTCACGAATTTTCAACCGGGATGAAATAAAAAAATTTGTTTTTTTTAACGTGATTTCGTGGCTGCCGTTGGTCCACACACCGCTGGTGCCGCAGCTGACGTGCACGAGGCTTCATGACACAACTACCTGAATCATTCGACAAATTATCGGTCGAGATGAAATTGGTCGCACAAATCTGTTACTAGCTCCCGGACTATTATTTCATATGTCGAACAAAATCTATCAATATCATCAAAACACAAGTATGCAGCAGAAACGAAAATATACATCCTCATGATCAAAGGTATGAACATAATCTTCCTTGTATGGCTCCAAAAATTGGTTCTCCTTGAATATCTGCTGAAATATTATATTCATCCTACTAAAATAGTGTTATTGAGATTATCGAAAGAAGATTATCGTGCACTGATCTGAAGATTTTGTAATCGGGTATTTTGAGTGTTTGTTTCCATGAATAATAATGCTCAAAATGTTTTCTCAACAAGGATGAACCTTCTGTCTTTCCATCATTTAATACCAAAATATGTTTTAAGGTACTATTGAATTTGGATTCGGGGCAAGGAGATCCAGTAAGCTGATACTCTATTTTCTCCACACATTCGGTGAACACTACACCAGTTTGTGCATTACATTTAAAATTATAAATAATTTGATATAATGAGTGAAGAACTCCTAAATTTAATTTGTAACACAGTTTAGTGAATCAAAAGGATGGTTGTATTCAAAACTATTGAAAACATGCTCAACCTGAGAACCATGATTGACCTTGAGCCATAACGGCATTTCTGCACAATACCTCTTGAACCATGTCATTATAATGGTATTGCCGATATAAATTCATATACATTAGTATGGTTTGAAGATGATAGTGTTTCTATAATATAAGTAGTGATAAAAACAAAGTAATAAGTAATTTGTCATATCGATTATATTTCCATTATCGGGATACCTAGTTGATATATATTTTTTACTTCCAATAAAGAACTTATATTAGTGTCTGCAATATATTTTCCTCGACAAACGTAAATTTCGAGTCACACCAATTAAGTTCATCCGATTAGAATACATCAGGTTCTACGTACTTGTAAATTCAGAATGCATTGAGCTGTATGTGATTGTTCTAAAAAAATATGTATTCCTCCCTGAAACGTTATTATTGGTGTTTCATAATTCTAATGAAACATATTGTTTTCGGATATATCATTTCCTCTTCATTGCTTTGTAATATTCACGAGAATGAACAGAAAACGAAAATGTGTAACTTATCTCTTTCTACGTCGATCATAATTTATACTTGAAGTACAATGTTGAATCGGATATGTAATTAATCAATTTACTTATTAATATTGCTGATACAACGGAGTGGATGAATACGATATACAGGCAGCCATATTTAGTAGCGTAAACTGAATCTACCAATTACACAACACAGAATATCGACTATTCATAATGAACTCACAATCCTAAGGAAAATATAACGTTACTCGAATATATAATACTAAAATGCCAGTTAATTTATAAAGCCAATATTCCAGGAAAATATACAATCGGGTTTCTAGTGATTTTGTTCTAGCTTTGCAGTAATAATCGAGACCGTACAAGACTGGAGAGAAATTATGTTCTAATATTACTCGGGGATGAGCTAATGATGTTACAAAACATAACTAGATCCAACGTTGTTCATTTATCCTGCATTTGGTCACCTCGTAGATGTCTATTGGGGAGGAGTGGTGTTATTGATACTGGTCTCGGAATAATCCTGCGACTGAATATCTAAATGTTAAGGTTAATAGGAGAAGTTAGTTAATTCGCGGAATTAGCCGGCTAAAATGCGAATTAACCACATGCCGAAGATAAAACCCGAACGTGTCTTGGTTTCGCGTATTATCCAGCATGAACCGGTTAAAACGCGAATTATCCAAGAGGAACCATGTAGAACGTTTATTGTTTCAGTGTTGCATCATATCTTAGCATGGTTGCTGATTTCAAAAACTTTAAAACGCGTTTTAATGCACAATTTTTGGAAATTGCAGTTAGAATCATTGCCAATACTAGTTTCTTGTATAGTGATGAATATAAGGAAACAGTTGAATGTGTTAAGCAGGCAAAATATACAACCTCCAAAACTTCAAAACAATATTGGCGTATAAAACGTTACAATGTATGTTTCAGAGACGGCGTTGAAAAATTAATCACCCCGATAAAACCAGATGAACCAGACTTTAAATATTATGTGGCAAATGAGGATAAAATGAAAAATACAAACAAGATACGCAAGAAAGTGTATCCATTTATTTTAGCTCATGCACATCATGCCTAATGAAACAAGAATCTATGAAAACGGGATTGGTTGTAAAACCCATTATACATCGGACAGCCGGTGTCAAGTGGATCTCATTGGCATGAAGTCGAATCCTGATGGGCCTTATAAATTCACAATAGTCTATCAGAACTATTTAACTAAATTTGTACGATTGAGACCATCAAAATAAAAAAGAGCTAATGGAATGGTCATAATAATACTAAATATATTTTGTATATTCGGACACCAATGATCCTTCATTCTGACAATGGACGTAAATTTTGTAATCGTGTAGTAGAGCAGTTGAAAAGTAATAATAATAATAATAATAAGGCAGCTTTATTCAAAAAATCCACAATGGGCAACGAACATGTCAAGTAGAATATAAAATCTGAAATATAGGTACATTATAAAAGAATAATTAGCTATAGAAACATATAAGTTAAAGATATAAGCTAAACATACGAGTTCTATTATTAACAATAAATACAATAAGCAGCAATTTAAAAAGAAAGATATAAAGTATTTGAAACACTGTGTTGAAAAAATCATCAATATCAACTATAATTAATCAAACAAGTTTTTAAGTTTAATTTGAATTTTCCATCAGAAGGAGAATCTTTAATGTACTTTGGAAGATGGTTGTTGATTTTTATTATTGTACTTTTTTTTTGAGGCCTGGACTTAAGCTAGTTACCGGAAAACTTCGCCCTAGCAAATCACAAGGAAGTATAGGAAGATATAATCAAGATGTAGAAAAAATGCTTGCTATATGGTTGAAAAATAATAATACAAATAATTGGTCGGATGCTCTCAAATTTGTTCAAATGATGGAGAATCGTACATACCGTGATGACACAAAGCGTTCACCATTAAGAGCAATGTTTGGTATAGATTTAAAATTGGTTCATTAGGTTATTGAATGAATTAATACCGAAGGAGAGCTGTTGGATAGAGTGAAAGAAGCATGGAAAAAACTTTGGATGAAAATAACGTAGAACTAAATAAAACTATATCCCATATTGAGGAAATGGGCATTAATGAGAAGAATGAAGGAATATGAGTAAACAAAAATACAGATTCAGAAGTTGCCTTCCAAATAATGAATGAAGAAGTTGATATGGTATAGGAGAAAAACGGAGAAAAAATATATAGTGAAAGGATTGAGACAGATATTCCGAAGAGATTCATCCTAAATTAGATAACTCACTATATTCTATTTTCTCATGTCATAATAATGTTTAGCAAATATAAACATGCAACCATATTTGTTATTCTGTTGAAAAGCATATCAAATGATGAGTCGACATGATTCCAACCGTGAGTGCATGACATGAGTGTCGATGTCGGAACGTAGGTCAACCTTCGCCGAATAATGGCATGAGCTATTTTCAGAAGAACAAGGCTTCTTCGTTGAGAATAGATATTTGAGTATATCAGACGATAGTAAGAGCAGTTCAGTAAGTTCAGCTAGATGAGTTAGTTCTTAGTCAGTCCAAGTTAGTATTAGAAAGTAAAATGTAGTGAACATTAAAACCATACATCACATTTCGTACCCAGTGTTGTGATTCCAATCATCTGCTCTTATGTGGTAGTTCCATATGAAACTTCTACCATGACTCAGCACTGAACCTGTCAACTAAGAAGATATGGCATTCCTTGTTAAGATATTATAGGGCGACACTACCAACTTTTCTACGAAGCATATCAGTTATTATATGAGCAAATAAAAAATATACACTTAGAAATAATTGAAGTATCAAATTGGACAGTATCAGTTGAAGTGACCAAAATACTTTCTTTTAAGTAATAAAAGTTCACGAAGATGAGGACATGCAGGATATCGATGGTAGTTTTGGAAAAAATGATGAAGTAGGAGGAAAAGAAAATAACTCAAACGATGTGTCAAATTTTGCCTGTCTTTGTTAGATTTTAGGAATTGAAAGTCGTGATATTTGTGTGAAGCAGTTCAGTATTTTGGAAAATAGAGCACAAGCTAAAAAATGTTTAGAAAAATAATCTGAAAAAATGAAGCTGACATCAAATGAGAAATTCTCATCTTGTTACGTAAGGGATACTGTCAAAGTACCTATTCCAGATTTAGATAGAGAACGGTGTGACTTCAATAATGCATTGATGACGGTTGTAATGACAATATAATATTATGAATTAGCTAACGAGAACGACAGTATTGATGAAAAGTATTCTGGAAATAAATTTACTGTCTGCAAAAAAAATTTAATTTTATTATAATTGTAACGGCAAATGTTTCGCAAAAAAATATAAACGTAAGTCAATAAGTAATATGTAGTAAAATAGTGAAACTTTTGAATGTCATTGAAGTACTTGAAGGTAACGGCTCTAGGCTCTATATTGATTAGTTGGCTACGTTCCAATTTCCTTCCTTATTTATAAATTGATCGGAGTCTTGTGGTAACCATTGTCCAACGCAATTTGCTAAAGTTTCTCAACTTCGTTGTTATGATTTTGCTAGCTCAAAGGGACGTTCAATGATCTATGAACTAGATATTAAACAGAGCTATTTTATATCTGAATGGTTTAGCTGAATCCACCGGGGTATATTTGGTTGAATGGGTTTTCTGTATATGTCGAAATTCAAGTGTTTACCATCTTTTGTAATGTCAATATCGAGAAAAGGAAGCTGATTGTCTGTTCCTATCTCGACAGTGATTGTCAGTGAATCAAATTGGCTATTAAACGTGTTCAAAAAGTCTTATAAATCAAGATATTCACTTGTAATCGCGAAATTCTCGTCAACATATAAATACCAAGCTTTTGGAAACTGATTCATTTTGGTTTCAAGGAGGTTTCAATTTCGCTTAGAAAAATATTGTCCAAAAAAGGAGACAGTGGATTGCCCATTGCACATCCGCTTGTTCGTTTATAGTAATTTTTGTTAAAAGTGAAATAATTTTGATCCATACGAAATCGAATCTCTTCGTTGAAAAAGGTCTTAACAATTACGAAAAATCTTTAAGCTGATATTCATGTTGATGAAAAATTTCGGCTTCCGGATGGATTCCGCGTCACAATAGCTCGACTGAGGCTTGAACTGAAACTGCTTCTACTGGCTTCTGTAGACGTGTTTATTGTAGGAAAAATCCTTCACGCTACACAGTCTCAGTGCAAGCATCAAGCCTGCCCTGAAGATGTCACCTGTAAACGTCGGCATCAAGTCGAGCTATTGTGGCGCGGAATCCTTTCAGAAGCCACGATTTTTCAAGATTAGCTATCTGCGGAAGTCTACTATTCAAGATAATTATGTTGATGTAGCATGCTTTAAGCCATTTGTTCTAGGAAAAAAAAACGTTATTTCAACTTCTCCCAACTTCCAGCTAAAAAACTATTAGCACATTTGAGGAATTTGCTACAAATTTTTTGTTAGTTGCCATTACCATAAGTGACTAGAATAGTTACTTTTCTCGAACACGCTTCAAGAAACTATGTATTCTATGATTAAAGATTAGATTGGAACATATATCATTCTAATAGACTCTGTCGAAAATGTATATTCTAGCACTGCTTCCAACCAATCAGGAACGGTTCAGCTGCTTTCTAGAAATAATAAATCATCTTGGTCCATGCCTTGTTAGCATGAACAGCGTCCATTTGGCCACCTTTGTTCCGGTTGCTATGGTTCCATATGGATTCACTCGCCTCGAGGTCTATTCATCCGTTCCAGGTGATCCATTGAGTGATACATTGCAGTGTTTTCTAAGATTATTAGACAGTTTGCGTTATTTGCGGAACAGTAATTTCAACAAAACTATCAATAATAATGAATGAAAGCTTGTTAGAGAATGTATAGTCTAATAAACGTTTGAAATTGCATATTCCACGCTCTTGTGCAATATTTTTGCACGCGTAGAATATGAGCCAATCCAACTTGTTTTAGATTATACTATCAACTGAGTATGGGAAATATTTTCTTATCGTACTAGGGCAAGGTGAAAAGTCCCTGAAATGAAACAGATGGCGCCACAATCAAACATCTCATGTGACATTTGTGATGTAACATCTTTAACTAGAACGCACTGAAATGTTTACACTGATACATATCAGGTAACCATTCGGTTCTGTTTTGACATCAATCGAATTAATCTTGAACATTTTTGTAAACATGGAAAAAAGTTAATTTCGCAACTTGATCAGACATTATTCCTTACCTGAACTCCTCACCATAGATTGGTACGATTCACAAGTGCTTCGTTGTGTTAGTATGATCACAAAGGACGCCAAACGTTCTGGTCGGCGAGTTCAAGTGCACGAGATTGCTGAGGCTATGGGCATTTCAACCGAATGGGAACGGAACATTTTGGACGTGACATTTTTGAATATGAGAAAGCTATCTGCCAGATAACTTTTATCTATTCCCAAACTTGAAGAAATGGCTCGGCGGAAAGAGATTTGGCTCCAAAGATGAGGTTATCGCTGAAATAAACGCCTATTCTGAAGGATTGCCGAAAGCGTATTAATTGGAAGGGATCGAAAAATTTGAAAAACGTTGGGCGGAGTGTATTGGGCTACGAGGAGATTACGTTGAGAAATAAAATAAGATATTACCAAATTAATAATTTCTTGTTCAATTCTTCAGGTACTTCTCACCTTTTCCTCGTACGTACCTGATTTACTACATTCTTATAGAGATGAGGGAACTTTTTAATACTCTTCTCCAAATTTGAACATAAACAGTTAAAGATTAGATGCAATTTCTGAAGTTTTTCCCATTTTCGGCTGGCAAGTGGGCCGTATTCGTTGCTACTTCGCAAATACAAATTTCACCCCTCTGGTATTCTACGGCTTCACGTTTGTTCCCAGCAGAACCGTGCCATTCAGTAGGTATTATGATGTACCACCAATAAAAGATATCCAGTGTACTAGAGCTATTTCAGTGACCAATTATGGCTGGCTGACGCAGCGTAAGAACAAGAATTACTATTAGATATTATTATCACACTCATAAAATTTGCGAAGGGTCCGTATCGAAATAGTAAAACAAGTACAATTATAACATGCTCCAAAACATATTCGTCAGCCATATACGTAAAATAATAATATACCATAACCAAAATATTGTTGAATACACGTTCATTAAACTTTAATGCTCATTGGCGTGTTACTTGGAAACGTTCACCTCCTATTCCAGGTAAATCCGCTTGTCCCGGCTTTTCGAAACAAGCTTCGAGCAACACAACATAACAGATAATCCTAGTATACTTCAGATCAGGCCAGGACGTGAAGTAACAAACATCTAATTCATCAGAACAAATACTCATCACAATTAGACACAGTCGGAAAAGTTACTACTCAAATAGTATTTACATTAGGTAACTTGTTAATTACTTCAAAATACTGGAATACATCTAGAGATGGCAATAAATGAGAAATAATCTATTAATCGATCATTTAATAATAGAACCGTAGTAATCGTTGACTGATTGAATCATCTCAAAATAATCTATTGAACAATAATTCAATTAATTCAACATTTGAGTACATAATTTGAATTCATTCGTGTGGTTACGTACTACATAATCCTAATCACTCATTCGAACAAGATTTCTGACTTTCTGATGATAATCAAATTGAAACATACAAGGATGATGTTTGATTCATTCCAAATGACCAATGACGAAATCCGTACAAACAACAAACTAGTTATTTTAGTGATAGGGTGGGTCTGACTTGTCACTTGTTCCAAAGATATCAAATAATCGATGTGAAATATATGTTACTGTAAAAGTTCGAAATGTGGTGAACCTCGGAAAACTAACCCGCCAAATATTCGAATCTGCGTTATAGATTCAACCGGCTATATCCTCGCCGGTATTTTACAGTCTTATACCGAAGCGAAAATCGCAGTCCAGACAGAACACTGAACGGTATTTTCCATTCAATATGCTATCGATTAATTAGTGAGTAATCATTTAATTATCAATTAATGGAAGTAGAACGTATATGATTAATTATTTAATCTGAATGAAATAATCGATTATTCCAGCGGTTCGATTAATCGATGCCATCTCTAAACATTTCCTTTCATCTCGACTTCACCGATGTGCATTTGAATCGCTTTACCAAACATAAACATGTAGAAAACGTATCCTAAACGACATGAGCACTATTAAATGAATTACAGTCAATCAAGGCGTTGATGATCGCGAACAAATGATACATCCTTAAGAAATCGTAAAAAAAAATCAAAATCACATAATCTCAATAACTTCTATTCCGTGAAAAGGAATCATACGAAAATCTAATGCAATGATGAAAAACATCATACGTAACGAGATTTCGATTACATAGATAAAACAACCATAGCAGATGATATATTTTCCAACTCATATATTCAGAAGTTCTATTCGCCAAAGATGTTCCGAACCAGAACATCAATTATTTCTTATATAAGTAATCTTGAATGTCTTACAAGATGTCGAGATTTGTAACGTATTTCTATTATTTTTATTGAAGTGTAATAACATCCACCCTAATACTCTTTGAACCTGCAAAAAATAGATCCCTATTACCGCACAAAACGAGCATTCGATATTTAATTTGATAAGATAGAAAACTAAAATCATTAATCACACTCATGGACTTTGTGAAAAAGTAAGAAGTAATCTACCTTCTCAGAATTCCATGGCTCGACAAATTATTCCATTCTATCCATACCAAATAGTGTAACCACTTCTACATGCAATATTCCTGTTCCAAAGGAAATTGAATTAAAGATGCAAATTGTGAACATCATTTCAGTACATAACTTTTATATCCTTCATCTCTATAGTGTAAAGTGTAGAGGAAGTACTGAAATCACCCTAAAAAGTCTTTTCCGAATTTCGGCTGTAATATCTGTTTTGAACCTTTCTGAATTCATCTAGACTATATTGGGGATGATGGTAGTATTTGTGTATAATGTCCATGCGTAAACCACCGTGGAAAGGATTGCGTTATTCCTAATATCTCATGAGTATTTGTAATTTTGGAAATCGCTTCAAAGTTGTGGAAATAGGAACTGTGTTATTCTTGGGCGCCATGAGGTACTTTTGGCATCCATCTTATGTTTTTAAAATGGAATCTATATATTTTTTATATCATTATGAATACATTGTTTTCCTGAATATAAATATACAGTGTTATGATTTACTTCACACTAACACCATTTTCTAACCTATATGAAGCACTTCTCAGTCCGCCGTGACAAACCATATCTCACAAATCAGTCATACAATCTCAAAATCGGATCATTCTATCTCAAAATATAGCGACAAACTTTTCGTAGCTACTTTGTAGGCTCTAGAAATGTATAAACGTTGAGATAATTCACAAAATTTTGATTATTCGATCATCGAAACCGATCCATTATTACACAGTAAGAACTTTATAGTGACATTTTCATTCTAGCTGACACTAAGAAAATTCTTTATATGTTCAATGTTTTCAGTAAAAGTTATCCACTCTACAACTTCTCTCTAACGTTACTGTTAAATAGTCGACTTATTCAGAGTCTCTTTTACACCATGCAGATATAATATAGTGTTAATAACAAACCAAGTCAGTGTACAAATATACTCTGAGAAACTATAAAATTTGTAAATAAACCATTGTGAGTGTATTAGAAGTATTATTTTAGTGTCATAATACACAAACTGAAGTAAACAAAATACTGTTTCACTGTATTTCAACTCTAATTCTGCTCCACCTAGTTTCGGATTTACACTATTTTTAGTGTATGTTAACTAGCGACTCTAGTTCTGCACTACCTATTATTGGGTTCACACTGACTGAAGTGAATAAACACTGTTTGAGTTTATATCAACTCTAATCCTGCACTAACTAGTGTTGGATTAACCTTAACATAGATCAACAAAACTACTTAGAGTTTGAAGAATGAATTTCAAATATGAATGAATCTAGTCATAAAAGGTACAACTGCTTGTTCAACGATCTGTAATCTGAATACTATTGAGTACATCATGAATAAAGAGTAGATCAGGTTTGCCTTCTTACAAGTTGTCAACACATTCAAATTTTAATGTATTCTGCTCTGTCTCAAGCAAACGCAGATAATTCATTGGTACAATACATTGAATGATGATTTATTTAAATTTTATGAACACTTCCCCAGTATTTTATTTCAAATACACACAAATGATTATACAAAGTTTATATGTTATTTGGAAGTTTGTGCTTGTAATTGATTGATTTTCATACACATGACGGAAATTCCAAGCGGCAAAGTTATCGCTGGTTAATTTGTAAGATTTTCATATATGTTTGGGAATACCTACCATATCCGTTGATCATTTGAAGAACAGTTTTTTATTAATTGATTTTCTATGCCCTTATGTACATGCAGGAAACTCCAAGCGTAAACGTTATCGCAGGATAGTTTGTTGAATATTTATATGTTTTTGGGAATACAAGGTTTATAAGTTACTTGTTGACTATTACATACTGGCCATTTATTAATACTTAGTGTATTTTTGCAGCTCTATTATCAACTAATCAATACTGACATTTGACAAATTTTTACTGTCTATTATATTGACAATAATGGAAATAGAAATACCGGATAGTTATTTCACTACTCCTATTCAAACTTATCAAATTTTATAAATGTTTTTTCTAATATTTTACTGACTGTCTGTCACATTATAATGTACCTTCAGTTTTCATCAAATAACTTGGCACCTGTATGAAATAATATCGGCACATTATAAATTGTGTATCTTCTTCTAATACTCATGATTTAGATAAAGAAACATTGTTACGTATAATTTCTAAGCAAACCACATACGTCAATGGCATTGTAATGATCTAGAAAGAGACAAAACATCCCCGTCCTGTCATATTTGAATCACGTTATTTTTGTCAAGTTTCAGGCCTGTAATGTCCTGCTGCAATTGTATTCAAATGCCGTTTCTATCAGATTTCTTCATTCACAGGGAACCTAACACAATTTCTGCTGCACGTCCGTTAAAAGTTTAATCCGTTATAATACACGACAATACATTAAAAGTATTGAAACTAATATTCACTTTAAAAAGATAATCCGAGTAAACAATGTAAACTAACGAATGTTATAGGTTATAACAGCTGCAAATATTTATATATAAACATGATAAGCTCGGAATGACGAACACTATAAGAAACTTGAAAATGCTAACCGACTAGGTACGAATACAACCCATAAAGTTGATTCTGCAGCATGTCGCTTACGGAAATTTCTGTACCAACCTAACAATATAACAAGTGTAAATCAAGAACTTTCCATGAACAGATAAGCCCATTGATGACGTACGGGCCAAGTTATTTGACGAGAACTGTACATAATGAATTGAATACTGTTTAGTTTATTACGACCTATAAATTATCAGAACACCTAAAGGCCCAGTACACTTGTCATACGACAAGTTCCACAACCCGGGTAGATTCGACTGTCGGCGACGAAACAATTGGAATCTATCCGGGTTTCAGAACTTGTCGTACGACGTATGGGTTGTTTTCGAACAGACAAATAAACATACATATTATTCTTTTGTTAGAGCTATTATACAAATATGACTTTTTGACCGACACTTCTCCCACTGTTAATTGAATTTCTAGGTGAACATTAATAATTATGTAGGTTAAGCATGAATTTGATGATTGATGATGGTGTATAGCGATTTATGAGAATGTATGTAAGTCGGTCAGGATCCATTGGGATTCATTTATTATTGACTTAACAGTATTCATGGGGATTCATAAGGGCTTATATGAATTCATTTGCCTGAAATAATTTATGATGAACAACATTCCGGTCAGATATTTACTCCTTGTCCGAGCCCCAAACATCTATCGAAGAAAAACTCTTGAAGCAAAAGAAATCCTGAAGCACCTGAACGGTGACGGATATTATCAACTGAAAGGACAAGTACCAGAGTAGACAACCACCGGAACGAAGATAGTGAACTATGTAGAGTGACATTTCACACAATAACCACCGCTACAGGAAACCAGCTCAAAATGTCACCTGTGATGGTTGGCGGAACATCAAATCGTAATACTTGGATGTAGAATTCATCTAGAAACCAAAAAATTTGAGTTAATCATTGTTCTCAAATTTATATTTTCATTGACTATGTAGGTACGTAACTTACAACAAACAAGGGCTAGGAGGAAACCATATAAAAGCATGATGAAATAGGCTGCTAGAGTCGAAAACTATGTAGGTACTGCTCGTTAGTGTAACAAAAACAGCGATATGAAGATTTTGTAGAGTGAGCTCAAAACGCGGAATAACTGTAGTATATTATAATAGGTATACTGGTTTAACGAAATGTTCCCGGTCGATTTATCAATGTTCAAAGTTCATCTTAATATGAGTACTTCAATGGAACATTGTCGATCTTTATTGTGTTCTACTTCTTATAGTTGCGAGCCTTAATTGATGGCTTGTGTTGAAATATCGATTTAGTATATCTACATTCACTCTGCTGCTAATAAGAATTCAATTCTTCATCAGATATTACTCACAAGTCAGACAAAGCAACACGCAATATCATTCAATTTGATCAAATTCGAACTGAATCGAGACACCTCATAAATATGTTGAAAAGAAAATGTTGAATCGTAGTTATTGTCATTTAACATAATTATCTATTCACGTCGATAGCATAGAAACGTATTCTACCCATTTTGATAAAATCTATCATTATTCATTGTTAGTTAATATGTATATGATTTGTCGGGTTATTGGAAACAATCAAATTTCAATTGATGGATGTTTGAGTGCATAATGTATTAAAATCTATGAAAAATACGTTACAGGGAACAACCACAGAATGCCATCTTCAGAATATGTTATTGTTGATTTGATATGAAATGTTGGCCAGTTTAGATATTTCTAGGTTTCAATATTGAATTACCTTATCTGAAAAAATTCAGGATTGGTCAAATGATAATTCGGGAGACTATTAATATCAAGTGACTCACCAGTCACAGGATAATAAAATTTGAGATTATCGTGTTTGTTCTCAAAATTGACTGATCCGTAAATATTACTAACTTCCCCTTCCTGCTTTTGTTAGCACAATTTTTTACCACCGCAGGCTGAGTGTATGATTGTGATTGTAATATACAGGATGAGTCAGTTTTTTGTAGACAAACTCAAACAGAAGATAGAACAGATGTTTTTAAGAAGAAGAGTTCCTATAAACACATGTCCTAGAAAGCTTCGTTTTCGAGAAACAGGGCGTTGAAATTGAAAAAAAAATTAGTCTATCGTACGGGAAACAGCTTTTGTGAGCATTCTCTACTCATAGTAAGCTATGTTCTGTGCAATAAAAAAAAATTTCAGTCATTATTGGTGAAGATTTTGAAGAGGTAGTGGGTGTTTTTCTCCCAAACTTCTACGTCACTGGGAAGAGTACGGTTTTGAGACTTCCCATTTGAACCGCCAATGTTTTCTACACAAAAAAGGTGCTTCTGGTCATAAGCTCTAAAGTTGACCGCTTTCGAGAAAAATTAATTTTTATGTTGAAAAATATGGTCCATTCTTTGAAATAAAATTTATTTTTTACTAATTAAACTAAATTTATTTAAACGTCAGAAGAAGCAATGAAACCAAAAAATTGACCATGGTTTTCAACATAAAAGTTGATTTTTCTCGAAAACCGTCATTTTTAGAGTTTATGACCAGTCATACCTTCTTTGAGTAGAAAACATTGACGGTTAAATAGGCTTTTCAAAACCGTACTTTCAACAGTGGCGTAAAAGTTGGGGAAAAAACACGCACTACCCCTTAAAAATCTTCAACAATTATGACTACAAAAAAAATTGTTATAGCACAAAACATAGCTTACTATGAGTGGAAAATGCTTACAAAAGTTTTTTCTGTACGACGAAAGGTTCCGGACATATTCGCAAAAAATGTAAATTTTTTTTAAATTTCAACACCCTGTATTTTGGAAACCAAGCCTTCTACGACATATGTTTAGAGGAACTTTTCTTCTTAAAAACATTTGTTTCATCTCCTAATGCAGTTTGTCTACAAAAAACTTACTCACGCTTTATATGAACTAGTAGTTGTCTGCGAGCTTCGCCACGGAAATAGCTAACACCCATTTGACTAGTTAACTAATGCATTGAAAATGATCAGAATCAACTAAGGGTATGGTTAGACATCTAATTGTACTCTATGTCAGTACATTTGTCACGAAAATCATTTGAATTGACAGGGATTATCAATAAACAGATTGGCAGTGGCGGCTAGTACTAAAGGGCACAAGGGCACGTGCCCACCCAACCACCAACGTGACCATCCAACCACCAGATAAACAGGAAGTAATTCGCATGTAATTATGTGAATTATTCCATTCCGCATATCAGGTGACAGGCGCATGCAGTTCTAACATTCAAAACTGTGTCCAGCGGAACGTTCTATAGTGTACCTATTTCAAGTATAATTTGGCTGACTACGCTTATCTTCACCATACCGTCGGTTTAGGACACAAATCAATGTGCCTCTAATAAACGTATTACGTTCATAGTGTACAGTGTGTGAATTCAATTCGAAGACGTGAAGTGATGATGGATGTTAATTGTGTGCAAAATCTTTTAAAAAACCCACTATCGTTTCCAGTAACAAATAAACTATTCTGTTTTATGTGCTTCATTTTTAAGAAAGAGGTTAGTGCGTGAAATAAACAATGGTTGAATGATTCAAAACACTTAGCAGAGAGGGCAAAGAAACACGGAAATTCCGTTTTTCACATGAACGTATACATGGATTTTAGTGTCCTAGGCAAAATAAACATACGTGAACAGTTATACAGTGCATATTTGCGATATTGAATCAAGTACAACGGAGTTGTTGGGAAAAATCGTAATATTTTGCGGCGGTTAATTATGTGTATGAGATTTTGCAAATGCATTTCAATTGAAGTTACGAGACCAAGATGACATATTGACCGCGGAAAATCCAGGAATTTATGCAGATGAATTAGAAGCTGTGCTTGCAATACATTTGAAAGGTTCGGGTTGACAAGTGTTCAAATGCGTCTCTAAAACTATTCAGAACGAATAGCTAGATGCAATGCTACAAATTTACGAGCAGGAAATATCAAAAGGAACTAAATCTGCAAACTGTATCGCTTTGGAGACCGATGAAACTACAGACTCCTCTAATCATCAGCAAATGGTTGTTATTATTCGATACGTGTTTAATAGGCAAATTTTTGGACGATGGAGCGTCAGTCATTAGTGGTAAGACAAATGGTGTCCAAGTCATTATCAAAAGAACATTTCCACATGCAAATTATATTCACTGTTACGCGCTTCAGTATGATTCGATTATTCAACGAGAGGCACATTGCAATGAGAGAGGAAGAATTTTCTTTGCAAATTTGCAGTAGTTTTCAAGCTCTTATTTTTTCTCGATCGCCAAAACGAACGGTAATTCTTGAAATAGTCAAACGTAGATTACCACACGCTGTTCCTACACGCTGCATTTTCGAAAGTCGAACTTTTAACACATTATTCAACACCAGGATTATTTCGAAGAATGCTCAGACCAAATTATTGACGAAGATGGTATGGATTCAGGTGGTATTAGTGAAGCAAGTGGTTTATCGAAACATCTAAATTGCTCGGAATTTCTCTACTGGTTGCAAATATTGCATTTCAATATGTCACATGTTCAAATATTAATAAATCAGACTTCAATGCGCGGGATTAACAGTGCTCAACTGCAAGAGGCAATCAAACTATTCCAACAGCAAATTATTCCAATTGGAAATTCCACTGACAATGACAATCAAGAACGCAATACTAAAGGACCTGCTAGGAAAAGACAGAAGATGACAGCTGGAGATAACAGAGCTGCTATTGCAAAGGTAGTATGTGACACTATTTTAAGCTGAATTAGCGATTTTTTCTTATGATCTCAATGATAGCTTAGATGAATTCAGGACGGTTGAAACCAGAATTTTCTTTTAGCCGATCATAATACTTCTCCTATACATACTCGTACTTACGTATAGTGAGAGAAGTAGAGGGAACATGTACTAAAGGAAAAGTTGGGTTGAAGGATATATTTCCTTCACAACATTCAAATTCAAGTTCTAGATTCCAGTATCTTTGTAACTAGTTTTGACGCAGAAATAATTCTAGTACGATTTTCCTCTATAGTATCCATTAGAGAACGTCTATACAAATAAGTGTGGGAGAAATTGGAATTCGGGTGAAAATCCAACCGTAAGTACTGAAGGAATCGGAAGAAAATGTGCTGGGTTCCCAATAAGAAGGGACATAGACGCTTGAATTTTTAATTGAACTGGAAATATACACGTAATTAATGATGATTCTTGACTGAGTCTGGTATGAATTGCTTATTATTCTCGTCTTTACGTACGTTTCAGTCTCACGACGCACTAATTTCAATTAAAATGCCCACGTCGCCGAAACGAACAGTAACACGAACAATCAAAATTACACATACATTCACATAATGTGGTTATAAATATACGTTCGTATGGATATACAAGGTCAATATTACTATTATTGAAGCGACAGTTAAATTAATAATGCAATGCCCCGTATTCTTTCAGTATATGAATATAAGTGATCGAATAGTCACCCGCATGAAGTATTCGAAACATGTATCTGTTCTCTTTCCAAACTAGAAGTACCAGCTTTTTCAAACGTGATTTCGAATAAACCCTTGTATCGAAAAAAATATAAGTGAATCAGAAATTTAAGTGCATCAACTATTTGAATCATGTGTAGCTGAGCTTTTGAGCCAGAGTGAATGAAAAGAGATTGTTATAAAGTGACGTTAACTCCTTCGTATAACATTCGGAGAAGAATCAATTTCCATGATGAAGCGTTTATCCGACTGCAATCGATGCAAGTGACTATTCCAAATTCTTCCATAGCCAAATTTCAAACATGTTTGGGTACGATGTTTTGACCTACTAAGATCACCTGCTCAGTATGTTGTAACATGGTACTCTCTCTTGATTAAATTCTATAAAACTTTACTTAAGGAATTTACATTATTCCTATTCATCAATATTTATTTATCTATCTGCAGTGTGGCCATTTAATTTAGAGAACCATGACACGTTGGAGTTTTATTCAATCATTAATTAGCCAGAATAAACGTGAAAAATATCATTGACACTTACCCTTTTAATTTCACTAGACACTTATGATTTTAACACACAGGAAGGTAAGTAGGAAGGGTAAAACGCTAAATATCAATCAGATAAACTCGTACTCAACAACAACAATAAAATTTAATAATAAAAAAATAACAATTAAATGATAAAGATAATAATAAAAGAATGAATGAAAATTAAAGATAACAAAAATGAATATTATGATTAACTTTATTACTACTAAGAATAAAAACTAAGATCAAAATCTATACTCAAATAAAATACCTAGATAATCAAAATCAACTAAAAGAGAAATAAAACTAAGATTAATGAATTGATATTCAACCAGGATGAACCTAGGGGATCGAAAATGGATGAAATGATTTGAAAGTATTCTTGAACTTAACTATAATAAATACTGAGAAAAACATCTTTAATCAAAAATCTAAAACAACTCTGATTTAGCGAAATCCACCCTTCTTACCAAAAACACTCTGGAGAAACTATCAAGTTAAATTAATTGAAATTAAGTGTCACGTGATGTCTCAAGAGACTAATTCAAGCTAGAAAATATAACTGAAGGTTTTAGGCATTATCCCTAGTATTTATAATGCGTCCTTTTCCTCAAGAACCAATCTACAATTCGGAAACGGATCCCTGAATTGTTTAACCAATAAGCAATAAGATTTCTCTCTTGAGGTCTTTGGTACAGAATGTGGGGATTTCTAAATCTATCTGTCCTTTACTAAATATCCCTAACTGATTTGAATGTACATAAAACATCTCCAGATGGAAAACATCAATATCTATCTTGTAGCAAACCATTAGTTTCTCGTCGTATATCGGGTATTGGTTCGACAGGTCTATTATATCCTTTATTACTAACTTGTGTGGACTTTTACAACCTTCTTGACCTAGCTATGGTATCATACCACCCTCGTTGAAATGAGTGTGAATTGTCTTATATTTATTTTAGAAATTCCTTAACTTCCTCAAGCTACATTCAATATTGAACATCTGCAACCCCTGGATGTTCTTTACTGTTAGATATTTTAATTTTACATGAAATTTCGATTTACTAAGAATGACTTTGTTTTTTTTAAATATTGAAAATAACCTGTACTAAACCCTTGTTACATTACCCCCTTGTTAAAAAGAATCATATGGGTCAGGACGGAAACAAATGATTCGCAAAAAGAAAAAAAAAACATACACATATACCTATACAAAAAAACACATATACCTGAATAAAAAAAAACAAATAAACAACAACAATAACAAAACACAAATTACAAATTTCGTTGTCTTCATCATCTTCTCCATGGAATGTGGATCTGTTCATACATTGCTTGTAGATGGAGCTGTGGTACCTGGTCCTCTTCTTCTTCTTCTTCCATTTTGTTCTCTTCTGATATTTCAAATTGGATTTTTAATAAAGATAGTGTAAGTATATGCTACTGCTTGGCATTGATTGTTCCTCAAATATTTGTTCGTTTTGGATGTTCCTGAGCCTCTTCCTCATTGGGAAAAAAAAAATTCGTGGCCGCCCCAGATATATAGCTTCTGGTGCACCATACTGTATAATTGCATCCATGAATAGGCAAAATTGTTTCCCGTTCTGCTTAGGAAACTCCAAACTTCTTCTGTGACTGATTTGATACGTTTTGAATTGATATTAACTAAATTTTCCGATACTCCTTTCCTTTTCCATCCAGGAAACGCGCGTTTGAATGATTTCATGTCCTCTTTCGTAAAACTGATGTTTCTGTCCTTGATATTTGCGTCCAATAGACTCGCGTTTTCCGATTGCTTGATTCCCGGCTTCTTTGATCCATTCTGTGCTGATGAAGTGGGTTGACTCGACGATGACTAGGCAGGTGATCGTTGCTTCCGACGTGGATCTCTTCTGAAGTACCTAGATGGTCTTGGAGCTAGTCTCTGGATAAGTCCTGGGATCCAACCAAGGTTCCATTCGGCCAGGTATTCCTGTGAACTCCGTTGTTGGTCCTTGCCATCCTAGTTACAGCTCGCCATATTGGAATTACTAGAACATAAAGAAAACATCACGTGTATTAAAATTAAATTAAACCGAATAATTGTTAGGTTTCCTGTTTAAATTTTGACCTGAATCCGATACTGTCCACACTTCGCGTATGAGATCCTCTGACTCCTTCGACTCTATTGAAACTTCTTCTTAAATCGCGTACTATTTCAGCTTCTGATGTCACTCGTTAACGCAATACTAAAACAAACTATCTCCTATTCTTATCAGCTCTTAGCTAATATATAGAAGATTAATTAAAATTTAAAAATTAACAAAATTTGAAATCAGTTTTGAACAATCGTCGATTTTCTTCATGATTATGATGAACATATCCTCTTTGTCCTCTGGTTTATTCCATTCTTGTTTCGCATTCTATGTATATTGTGTATTGTATTACCTCCATCTGGTTAACTCTTCATAATTTTTTTATCTACCTGGAATTTAATGGTACTGTGATGCGATGGTGCGATCCCTGAAGTTACTATAATTCTCAACTCAACTCTACTGATTTTTCTTTTTTTTTCCTGTAATTCTGTGTATAATTTAAATTTTTCTAACTACACTTTCCAACATACTCAATGTGTACTTTAGTTCAACAAATTCTTCAATTCTTTTATTAGGGCTGCATTTTTCACTTTAATACTTTTCAGAGACCTTACCTTTGTGCGCTAAACTTCATTCAACCATTATATTTCTAAAACTCTATAAGGACCTTTCTACTTTTAAACTAATTTCTTTACTTAACCTTGGTTTATTAACTTGATCTAATAAGAAAACTTTATCACCTACATTTAATTCGTTGGTTTTTGTATTTTTATCAAATTGATTATGTATTCTTTCTGATTATTTTCATACGCTGGATGAATTCTGACAAATAATTCTATTCCACGTCGTATTTAACTTTTATAGGCTTAAATAATTCATCGAAAACTACACCAAAAATAAAAATTACTTGTTTTATAGCATCTGATTTTTAAAATGAAATTTTGATATATTCGTTCTTATATTGAAAATTTTTTTTTAAATTAAACTTCTTCACCATATGGGTTCTGAATTTAGATCGGACTCATTTCCTATAGTTCTGAACGTTTTAATGCGAGATAGAGCGTCTACATTATGAATTTCAATTTTGAAAGTATATTCAGATAAAGCTAATGACCATCTCATTAATCTTTTCTTTGCATCCTTCATTTTCATTAACGATTTTAATGGTTGCAATACTACATAAGCCAGGAAGTCTGTACCTGTTAAATAACACCTATATTGTTTAACTAGCCAAATTAATGCTGAATATTCCCGCTCTATTGTCGTATAATTTTGTTCTGCTTTTGATAGTTTTCTGCTTGAGAAGGCTATTGAATGTAATTGATTGTTATATACTTGACTTAACATTGTACCTGAAGTAAAAGAAGAAGCGTCTGTAGTAAATATAAACTGTTTCTCAAAATTTGGATATTTTAATATTTGAAGAAGTGCATAGACAATTTCTGAAACATTCGAAAGATTTTTTCGACAAAACAAATTTTGTATTTTCCTTTGTTAATGCTGTTAAAGGTACTGAACAATTTGCAAAATGTTTAATAAATCTCCTATAATGACCTATTAATCTTAGAAAAGCTCTGATATCTTTTACTGTTTTCGAAATTGGATAATCTTTAATAATTTTGATGTCTTTTGGATCTGGTTTTATGCCGTCTTTTGAAACTAATTGACCTGAATGTTTTACTTCAGTCTGCGAAAATTTACATTTCTCCAAGTTCAATGTTAAATTTGCACTCCTCAATTTTTTGAAAACTTCTTCAATTATGTTGAAGAATTATGTTATATGTTCAGTTATAAAATTTTTTTAAAAAATAATTATGTCGTCAAGATATACTAAACACTGTCAAACTAGATTGTACTCTGTACATCAGACGTTGCTATGTTGATGGTGTATTAACTAGCCCTAAAGACATTCTATTACATTCATAATGTCCCCAAGGAATAGAGAAACCTGTTTTTCTGAATCCTTTGGTTCAACTTCTACTTGTCAATAGCCTTTAGTCAAGTCAAATACACTAACTAGTTCTGCCCCTCCTAATGAATCTATTGTATCATTTATATGAGGAATAGGGAAATAGTCTCGGTTCGTTATCGCATTTAAACCTCTAAAGTCAACACAGAATCTATATTTAATTTTATTATTTTCGTTAAGCTTTTTAACTAATACCACAGGTAATTTCAAGGTGAAATGGAAGGTTTTATTATGTCCTCTTTTAACATGTCTTCTATTTGTTATTTCATTACTTCGCGCTAAGAAAATGGTACTCTATACGGTGCTTTACTTACTGGCATACTATTCCAGCTTCTATCCTACGTGTCACAAAAAACTGAGTTGCTTTAAGAGAAACTGACCCTGCTCTTACTAAATCCGAATATTTATCTAATTACTTTCTTAAGAACATATTTTCAGTTCTATACAAACTTTTACATGCACAAGCTTTAGATTTTCGCGAATCTCTTGCCTATCACTCCCTTCCTTACTATTACTATTTATGGGAGGCAGACGAATTAATTTCGCTTTCTTCGATAACACGTGTTAGATTAAAAATTGGAGTATGTTTAGGAATGGTCTGAGGTATTGTAGTCATGTTTAAAATTCTTACAATTACATGTCGATCTTTTACTTCTTCTTGAATATCTATTACCGATTTTGCAATAATTACTCCAGAATGTGATTCACTATATACAGGTTCGCAATAGACAAGACCGGTTGGAATTCCTTTAACCAGTATGCTATAATCGTACTCTTGGAGAGGTGGTATTTCCAAATCTACGTTCATATTGATCTGGTAAGATTGTTTACAATTTTTACCAAGAGAGCTATTTGAACCAGCAAGATGCTCCTGTTTTACAGTCAATAGGATCGGGATTGTTATGTTGGAATCTTGATCGCAATTGTCAGGATCATTGGGGCTATTTGATTACTTATTTGAATAGTTGGCTCTGTCACCACTATTCTTTCTATTGATTAACACGTCAGAAACATTGCGAGAGTCTATAAAGGTAGGTGGTTGCGATTCACGTTCCCTAAGATCAGATTCCCAATCTGCATCCGTATACATGGATTTACAGCTTAGAATTGTCCGTTCAACTCTACAATGTTCTGTACAGAAACTGTTTTTGTTTCTGTGTTACCTCTGAAAGTTGCTTCCTGCATGGGACAACAGAATCTTACGAGCTCGAATGTATTGGAATCAAAATTTAAACTAACTTAAAATAATTAAGAAAATCTGCTCCTATCAAACTGTCGCAGTTAAATTGCAACTTTTTACCGCAAGCTATAAAATTGTAAGTTACTTGATAAACTTTTTCATTTTCTTATCATATAAATACAAATCTAATTTTACTATGCCTTTGTTATGTAATTTATTTTCTGATATATCTACTAATATTTTATTTGAATTATCTGAAATTGTAATATTTAATTTCTTTGAAGTTTGAATTTAACCAGGGAAGCTGCCATCCTGTATCAATTATCTAAAAATGTTTTAAATTTTTAATAAAAAAAAAAAAGGTTACATATTTAAAATTTAATTTTGCATAATGATTTTTGTCATTTCATTTTGTAGGACAAGGCTTCGACATAGTTTTTGAATGTTGGCATTTTTATTTACCAAAATTAATTACGATACTTGAATGTTCATATTTATATCAATAATAAGATTCTTGACCCAGTATGAATTATATATAAAAATTCTCGGGAAATAGGTCACAATAACACTTTGTTTTAACTATTCGTCTTTACGTACGTTTCGGTCTCACGACCATCATCAGAAGACTCACTATGTCTAAAAAGGGGGTTTATTAAAACTAATTATAGCACAAGCGTCCAAATCGCACAATTAAACTTCAATTAAAAGAGCCCACGCCGTCGAAACGAACAGAACCACGAATAATCGAATTGTATCGTCAGAATTAATGTATAAAAAATTATTTTTTTGTAGTAAGAATCCGCTATTCAGTAATATTATTAAAATATATGAGTGCATATTGATTGGTATTCTCACAACAAATGAGAAGAACGAAGTTATTTGTCAAGTATCTACTTTCGAAACCAGATGTGTAGGATTTATGACAAGGCCCTTAAGAACGGTTTCAGGCCTGTACTGGGAAATAACAATTACGAATTCTTCCTAAAAACATTTTCTACACTTATAAAGACGTATGTAAGAATTTGCAAGAGATTATTTAATCAAATTAGTATAAATATGACTTAGATTTTGTGTGTCTACCCTATGATTTACAGATTTGGGGTCCCGTTTTATGTGAATCATCTCCAGGATAGATCTTTTATAATAATTAGTTTCCTTAGTTAAGATGTTAACATTTTTGTAATCAAATTGATGGTTATAATCAAAGCAATGCTTAGCAAGGGCGGTGGAATTTTCTAAGTTGTTATTTCTTGTGCTATATTTATGGCCGTACATTCTTTTTTGTAAATATTGTTTAGAGATTCCAGTATAGGTTCCATCACAATCTAAACAATTCAATTTATACACTGTGTGGGTTTGTTTATATTTGGGTATTAACGGTTTTAGATTTGAGAAATATTTCCCAACACAGTTAGTAGGTTTATGCGCAACATTTATATCATACTTTTTCAAACATTTTTTGATTTTCTCTGAGGTCTCCGGAATGTAAGGTAGAGTTATAAAATTGTCTGTATTACCTTTTATGTTATTTTTATTAGACGAAAAAATAACATAAAAGGTAATACAGACAATTTTATAACTCTACCTTACATTCCGGAGACCTCAGAGAAAATCAAAAAATGTTTGAAAAAGTATGATATAAATGTTGCGCATAAACCTACTAACTGTGTTGGGAAATATTTCTCAAATCTAAAACCGTTAATACCCAAAGATAAACAAACCCACACAGTGTATAAATTGAATTGTTTAGATTGTGATGGAACCTATACTGGAATCTCTAAACAATATTTACAAAAAAGAATGTACGGCCATAAATATAGCACAAGAAATAACAACTTAGAAAATTCCACCGCCCTTGCTAAGCATTGCTTTGATTATAACCATCAATTTGATTACAAAAATGTTAACATCTTAACTAAGGAAACTAATTATTATAAAAGATCTATCCTGGAGATGATTCACATAAAACGGGACCCCAAATCTGTAAATCATAGGGTAGACACACAAAATCTAAGTCATATTTATACTAATTTGATTAAATAATCTCTTGCAAATTCTTACATACGTCTTTATAAGTGTAGAAAATGTTTTTAGGAAGAATTCGTAATTGTTATTTCCCAGTACAGGCCTGAAACCGTTCTTAAGGGCCTTGTCATAAATCCTACACATCTGGTTTCGAAAGTAGATACTTGACAAATAACTTCGTTCTTCTCATTTGTTGTGAGAATACCAATCAATATGCACTCATATATTTTAATAATATTACTGAATAGCGGATTCTTACTACAAAAAAATAATTTTTTATACATTAATTCTGACGATACAATTCGATTATTCGTGGTTCTGTTCGTTTCGACGGCGTGGGCTCTTTTAATTGAAGTTTAATTGTGCGATTTGGACGCTTGTGCTATAATTAGTTTTAATAAACCCCCTTTTTAGACATAGTGAGTCTTCTGATGATGGTCGTGAGACCGAAACGTACGTAAAGACGAATAGTTAAAACAAAGTGTTATTGTGACCTATTTCCCGAGAATTTTTATATCATATTTATATCAATATATATTATCGAAAACGATTGAATTGTTCATACTATTAATTAAAAATAATAATAAAATCTTTTATAATGTATACTTAAAAAAACTATTATTATCTTTTTTAAAACAAATACACTTTTTGCTCTAGATAACTTAGCACGAGGCGTACACTCAAGTGATGATTCTACAATCAATACTTCTACTCCTTGATGTAACTTAACAATAAAATCTCTTAAGTCTTTATACAACTCGCGTAATTGACACTTACTTATTTTCAATATTGTCGCTTACTCGACTTCGGTTAACGCCCTTTTCTACTACGGTTCACTGACCTATTTTTATACACACAGAAGATTTATGACAGGCACTTAAATTCTTTCCTTTTCGGATAATACAAACGAAGAGATACGCACCACAGGGTTTTATTTACTATTCTATATTGCCACTTTACCTAATAAAATCGTTTATAAAATTACTTCTTCACTTATAAATTCCCTAAAAATAAGATACGTTAGCACAGTTTCTTACCATTATTAATTGATAACGAAATGATACCCTTTAATACTTAAATAAAAGGTATTCTCAATTCACGATTCTTATTAAAGAACCGGAGCTATATTTTCAGACTTAATATCGTATCAATTCTATCTTTCGGTTTAAATGTTTGGCTTATAGAAATAATTGAAGTAATTAAAATAACTAAATTACGCAGAGTAATTTCGATTGTCTATAATGAAAATGTACATGAGGATGTACATTGATACTACAATCTTATTAAACATAATCTTTTTATGTATGATAGCAATTTGACAAAATTGAGTTTAAATTATTGCATTCAGATTCCTAATTAATTAATTATATTCTAGTCAGACTATTAAATTTTTACTTTACATAACGATTAAAAACAATATAGTATCTTTCTCAAAGCATCCTATATCAACAGTTATTATCGAATAATATATTATTTACGTTCAACTTAGCTTTACTATGATACTTCATAAAATACTCTGTAAAAATTTACAAATCATTGTTTACACGTAATACCTCTGGACTCTTATTATATTTAATATTGATTTCAATTATTTTAAAACATACTTGTCATTTATGACATCTTTATCATAATAACGTTAAGGAACAAGAAAAACGGCTATAGAAATCTAGTTGTAACAATTATAAAATAAACATCTTTTGTAATATATACAAAACTCGAAAACCTTTAATATTATATTTATATATGTTTTTAACTATGAACTTTATTCCATTGTAAACAGAAATATCAATTATGGTAATGATTGATTATCATCAAATCACACAAGAAAGATTGGAATTATCCACTGAAGCTAATTGTGATATGGATATTAATTATGAATTCTGAATTTGTAAGAAGACTGCGCCATTTATAACATGAATATCAATTTTGAATAAAATTGTAAATTCGATTACATTTTTAAGACATTTGTAAAATGGATAATATTAATTAAGTTCGTTTATCTACTGCTGTCAATTGTAAACATGATAATGAATTTAGTTCGACTACCGAGAGTATAAAAATTCTAACATAATTATATATAAATTCGCCTACCGAGTGTATAACCAATTGTAAACATAGAATTATATGTTTCAAGTTCGCCTACCGAGTGTTGCCAATTGTAGCATTATATGTATAAATTCGCCTACCGACTGCTGCCAATTGTAGCATTATATGTATAAATTCGCCTACCGACTGCTGCCAATTGTAGCATTATATGTATAAATTCGCCTACCGACTGCTGCCAATTGTAACATGGTACTCTCTCTTGATTAAATTCTATAAAACTTTACTTAAGGAATTTACATTATTCCTATTCATCAATATTTATTTATCTATCTGCAGTGTGGCCATTTAATTTAGAGAACCATGACACGTTGGAGTTTTATTCAATCATTAATTAGCCAGAATAAACGTGAAAAATATCATTGACACTTACCCTTTTAATTTCACTAGACACTTATGATTTTAACACACAGGAAGGTAAGTAGGAAGGGTAAAACGCTAAATATCAATCAGATAAACTCGTACTCAACAACAACAATAAAATTTAATAATAAAAAAATAACAATTAAATGATAAAGATAATAATAAAAGAATGAATGAAAATTAAAGATAACAAAAATGAATATTATGATTAACTTTATTACTACTAAGAATAAAAACTAAGATCAAAATCTATACTCAAATAAAATACCTAGATAATCAAAATCAACTAAAAGAGAAATAAAACTAAGATTAATGAATTGATATTCAACCAGGATGAACCTAGGGGATCGAAAATGGATGAAATGATTTGAAAGTATTCTTGAACTTAACTTCAATAAATACTGAGAAAAACATCTTTAATCAAAAATCTAAAACAACTCTGATTTAGCGAAATCCACCCTTCTTACCAAAAACACTCTGGAGAAACTATCAAGTTAAATTAATTGAAATTAAGTGTCACGTGATGTCTCAAGAGACTAATTCAAGCTAGAAAATATAACTGAAGGTTTTAGGCATTATCCCTAGTATTTATAATGCGTCCTTTTCCTCAAGAACCAATCTACAATTCGGAAACGGATCCCTGAATTGTTTAACCAATAAGCAATAAGATTTCTCTCTTGAGGTCTTTGGTACAGAATGTGGGGATTTCTAAATCTATCTGTCCTTTACTAAATATCCCTAACTGATTTGAATGTACATAAAACATCTCCAGATGGAAAACATCAATATCTATCTTGTAGCAAACCATTAGTTTCTCGTCGTATATCGGGTATTGGTTCGACAGGTCTATTATATCCTTTATTACTAACTTGTGTGGACTTTTACAACCTTCTTGACCTAGCTATGGTATCATACCACCCTCGTTGAAATGAGTGTGAATTGTCTTATATTTATTTTAGAAATTCCTTATCTTCCTCAAGCTACATTCAATATTGAACATCTGCAACCCCTGGATGTTCTTTACTGTTAGATATTTTAATTTTACATGAAATTTCGATTTACTAAGAATGACTAAATATTGAAAATAACCTGTACTAAACCCTTGTTACAATGTTGATGTAATTGGTAGTAGATCAATTCCAAGATATGAAAAATTGTATTATGTAAATAGATCGGCAATTAATTCTGAACACAACCTACGAGGCAATATTTTTGGAATTTATTTGTTTTAAATAGTGATTTTTAACCAACTTCTCACATTCGAATATTTAATTTGTTGCAGAAGTTTTTCAAATAGTGTCTTGGGTATGAATCTGTTTCGAGATAATTACCAAATAACCTGCCTGAGTTTCTTTTGAATAGATAGATAGATAGATAATTTTATTGAACTAATGTTACATTTCAGGGTAAATGCTATATTTTAATATAAATACATTGCACCTAACTTCTGGAAAAGTTGTAGTGTGCCTGATTGGTATATTTGAGGTCAGAGTTCCATTAGCGTAACAAACTATGAAGAGTTTACACTGTGGATACACTATAACACTATAAATAATGAATAATCACCTTTATCCACCAAAAATAGTGTTGAAGTAGATACTGGGACCTTACTGCTACCAAGCAGGCATGATTATAGTAATCTGAATTAGAAATCAAAATGTGTCTCTTTAAATACTATTTGGGGCTAGTAATGCTAACAAAGGGTTACCCTCAGCTGGAGATAAATGGGAATTTGATAAATAGTTTGTTCGTTTATACATTTCCATCCCTTGTAAATCATCCAGATAAGTGAAACTTTCGAATTTTATTGAACTATTTGGAAGTAATAGTTCTAATTTGGTTAGTTGGTTGCGTTTAAATTTCCTTTTTTGTTTGAAAATTGAATCATTGATCAAAGATTTGTTTCGTTACCATTACCCAACGCTATGTTACCACAAATCTGTGATCCATGATTTCAATTTCTAAGCAAAAAAGGAAATTGGAACGCAGCCAACTAGCCAAATAACATACCTTCAAGTAGTTCAATAAAATTCGAATTTCCCTTCCCATCCTTTAGTAATTAATAAATTGCATGATTTATTTCCTAAATTTGCAATACAACCATTTTCATAGATTGAGAATAGGCTAAAGAACCATCCAGGCAACACCTGTGATAAGGTTTCCGACTTCGACAAATCAAAATTGGCTGTTCAAAATGTGGGACAAACTAGAACGAACATCTTAACTCTGTATAGAGAACATTCTACTTATATGAAAAAACATGATGAAGAAAAATCTGTAGTAGATGAACATATTTTGAATACAGGTCACACCTTTTCTCAAGAAAGTTTATCACCTTCGAACCACAGTACGGAGAAATATCTAAGCAATTTAGAAGAGATGGAAATGTATAAACGAAAAAGCAATTTGTCAAATTCCGATTTATCTCCAGGTAAGGGTAACCCCATGTTCGCATTATTATTTCCAAATAGTATTTGAAAAGGCACATTCTGATTTATAATTTAGTTTACTCTGATGATGGCTACTTGATAGCCGAAAGGTATTTTTAGTGAATATCGTTGATTATTTTTCATTTATAGTGCTTCATTATTTTATATTTCATTCTGGAATTTGTAATGGATCACGTCTATCCAGAGAGGATATCTTCGCCAAAATAAAACGTGGTTCACACCTTTGGGGTGATAATTTCAATGGATTCTCGGGAAATTATCTATAATTTTCAATATGTCGGATTTAGTTTATTTTGAATTTCCTAAGCGCCAACGTCAACGCGTTATCTACTGCAGTAGTCCGGCTTCTAGTATTCCTAAAAAGAGTTGCATTACGAAATTTGATGTCTTAATTCGTCCAGAATTACGTCACACAATGATTAATTCCTCTGGGTAATGGTCGACTCATTGCAGGTTGCGATAAAAAAGCGTAATTATTTCTCAAAGACTGGTCTGCATTCCTGGTGATGGAACATGGTACCTACTTCGAATTGTTGGATGAAAAATATCATTACATTTTACACAGAATACAACATGTTTGGGATGTGTTTGCGCCTAAGGTAGATCAATGGATCTGTAATCTGTAACATATTTACCCTCATAATGGGTTCAGCAGGTGAAATTAGAGGATCCTAAACTTTTCTAACCCTCACCAATCATTATCCACACACTATAAGAATTCAAAGAACAGTTCCATAACATGGTGGATGCGCCGGGCATATATTTTTGAAAATGACCTTTACAAACTACTTAATCATTGATATCAAACTTATATTCAATCAAGACTACTTGATCTTAGGAACATTTAAAAAAGATTCATACATATGGATGCTTTGATAATGGGAAGAATAATAGATTATTCTAAAAATCATTGCAATATAGCTAGCTCTGATCTGAATATCAGAATCACAAGTTGAATTGAACGATACGGCTCACAGGCTATCATGACCAAATCTCAGGGAAGTTGTCACGAAGTTCGAATATACTCAAACATCTAGTCGGAGTGAGGGTCAATCTAAGTTGATGAAGCACTATTAGATACAATAGTAAGTTATTCAAATGTAAGTGATATGGCCTTTAGATTTTATCACATTATTTGTGGTTCAATGCAATTCGACAGTCTAGCTTGAAGAATATCATGTTCACTTGATTGATTCAGTATGCAATTGACTTTCCCAGTTCAGAAATACTATAACTGTTAACTAGGAATTCTTGCATTATTGCCACATGGATATGAGGGAAACATCTCCAATGATTCTAGTCCGTATGTACATCTATTATTGATACCAATAAGATTTTTATATACCACATCCTAATTACTGAAGAAGAAAAATGATATCTTCAGATGTTGGATTTGAAATAGTGTTATCATTTCACACATAATGCTATAAACAATATTCTCATAGAGTCATAAGGCACTGTGATGCAGAAAAGTAGGTTTATTCAAACCAACCTGACACCAGAAGTAATCAGATGGCGAACATTATGTTGTTGCTTGATGCACCCCCCTATTGCACCACATGTATTCCATATCGCTTATCGAATCAATTGTAAGGCTACATTGCTCACCCTAGCAGATTTTGAGTTTGTCATGAATGTAGTGACTTTACGTAATTGTTTTTTGTTCGAATACTCATTTGTTTGACCAAACTAGTACTGATAGTAGGATAGAAGAAGTCTAATAACAACAATTCGAGTGAGACCCTAATTAGAATCATCATCTGCTTGTCTTTGTTTGCACTTAGTTACATTCGGTTTTGAACGACCTATAGGGTAAATGAGAGGATACACAGTTGGCATCTAGTCTATCGAGATCTGCGCCGAGTTTTCACAGACTGAAAAGATCTTCAAACTCTAACGCAGCGAAGACCGAACTGGGTATGGCGTGCGGAGCTCGTATTGGAGATATTGATATTTCGTCCATTTCTCATGCCGACAGCATGCACTTGCTGTCAGCATGTCCGGGAAAGACGGCCTCGGCGTACACCCGTTGCCAAAATGTGGCCCTACGGGTGTTGTATTACTATCTGAGGCACTCTTACGGAATAGACCTGAAGCAGGTGCAACCTTACATGCCAGGAGTCGGAAACGAAAAAATCCAGATCTATTGAAATTACCCATTTTACGAACGTCATAAACACCGTGTTGATAAACATGAATAAGAACTATGTATGTCATCAAATTCTCCGCTCCGGCAGAGAAGAACATAGTCTTATAGGAAGAGGAAAAGTGAACAAAGTATAAGGATCTCCTGTCCGCACGCTATACCCAGGCCACAAGGTCGTATTAGTGGTTCTGATCGGTGTTTTTGGCGGAATGCGATCTTCGCTGCATTCGAACTTGAAATCACTATATTCGAATTGATATGTATTGTAAAGATACATCTAAAAATGATAAATATTGAAATTGTGCACAGACCGTTCACGAAGGTCCCACCAGAATTTCCGACGTGAAGCGCTTTCTCGCTGTAGTAAATTTAATAGCTAACTTTGTACGTATCAGTCACAGATGTCAAGAAACTAATACGTGTTCGTACAGCCAAGACAAACAAAAATGTGTGATGACAGCTTTCTTGGGGAATATGACCATCTACGAGGATAGTCGAGGTCGTCATTACGCTGATATCGTGTTCTATTGATAACCGTACGTATCTGGATGCAAATATCATGGAGAACCTAATTTTATCTTGAGAGATTCTCAATGATCGCTCTCAGTCGAACTATGCATGATCTCCATTGAACAAAGAAATCTCTAGAATAGTGAGAAAAATTTGAGTTATTGAATGATCTACAAACTATAATAACTAGCACAAATCCACAAAACTAGTTATACAATCTCTCCAAGGCTATAGTCCCAGTGGCCACCAAACACTTTCACACGTGTGGGCGTTCAGGGACTAAAGGTAAGGGAAAGAGAGGACAACTCTCTAAGGTATCGCCGCCACATCAGTCTTTACGCCACTGAAAGACAGACGGTGAATCACCGTGTCACGATAGCTCCAAGGTCAGCAAAAGCAGACTTTGGTACTATGAGAGAGGGGATGGCTGTTCAAGACGCAGTAACTGCACTTGAATCGAATATGATACGAAATACTGTAGAGTCGGTCATATAAAAACATATTTTAATTGGTTTGGAATAGAATCTAACTTCAATACCCCACATCAGAGGTGAAATGAAGATCTCACGTGCATGTTAGAATTGGTGGCAAAGAAACATTTTTTTTTCATTCAACCACCCACCTACCGCAATGGTCTATTGTGTAAAGTGTGAAACGTGTGCCCAATTACTTACTGTTTAGACTCTAAAATTTGACGAATCAAGTGAATATAGCTGGAAATGTCAACAATAACAGACAGTGGCGAGAGGCTGATTGTGTTCACGTTTGCAAGGCAGCCGCAGCAGTGATCGTGATCGATCTACATATCAGATTTGGAGTAATCCGAAGTGACATACTTGGTAACATCGTATTTTCGAAAAATGAAAATGTTACCATCAGAATCGGCTGATGTCCCACATTTGCGATGTCTCATGTTTTTGTCCACAACAGATTTCCACTAATTCAAAGATCAGCGATTACCTTACAGCAGTGAGTACCAAGAAATCTCCCATATGGAGATTCATCCAAGATTTTTTGGGAAAAACTACAACGACTACGCTGTAGAAATTCAATATGGACGGAAAAGATGACTCCTTATATATAGGAAATGTGGTTGAAGCTATGTGGAATGCAAGTTAATTAAAGTAAAATAAAACAGTGTTTTCTGCCTCATCACAAACTCTTCCAGTGACATAAGATCTGCAGGAGACGCTAGAGGTGCTCTCTGCCGAATATTGCAGTTGAATCATGTTAAACAGAATTTACTCCTGGAGAGTCTCCGAAGATACTTAGAGTATACGGTGAGGAAACACCCGAGGGGTTTCAAACATTTTTTTTCACGTTGTCATTTAGACTAGCCTTCGTTGTTGTTCAGCGATAGCAAGAATTGTATACAATCCAATAATTTCAGAAATTTGTCATGGAGGGACAAGACTTAAGCGACTCTTTCCAGTCAGATATGTTAAATTTACCATTTTTCGTATATATATAAAAATTTTCATAAAGTTTGACAGTTCATTTCAGAGTATACAAAAGATTATTTCAAAGAAAGACACCTAATCTCGTTTCGAAAAAAGTGTAAATTAGATAAAAAAATTTGCCAGCCGAAAGAAATGAAATTTCGAAATGGAAAAATTGAATTGCAGCAAATATGGCTCGACAACAATAAATTGAAGCTCATAAGTCTCTCCCATAGAGTGAATGAAAGCAGGATCTGAGAGAATCATTTAACTAAAAACACAGGTCTCGAAATGTTTACTCTTCAAAACCATACTTGCAATCGATAAAATATTTAATCCTGTAGAGTCTTGGTCGATACATGGAACGAGGATGTAGCCAATCAGAGATCAAGTAGCTCTTCCAATGCCTATGTTTTTGATAGTCAGAATTTCTATGATACATTGATAATTTATGAAAATTGCTTGTACTTTCTGAATATGCCCAATATATGAAATTCATTGATAATTGTCCTGGTTCAAAATTTTCGCCTAATTTTCATTCGATTATTTATGAGCAAGAGCAACAATGAAACAATGGAAATGTATTGTGAAATTGACAGATGAGTGAAATTTTCATTTTAAATATATTTCATGTTCCTAAAGGATGTTAGCTGTTTCTGTGGGTGATGTTCGATCTTGATTATATTCTGAATATTTCACCTTAAAAACAAGAATGAGGAAACTTTTGCGCCGTGACTATATGGGTCCTATACACATATGCTTTTATTTCACTTGCTGCAGGGTTCGAATTTCTTGTTTTGAGATTCGTCACGTCATCGATGTGACGTCACAGTCTATTTTACGTGTTCACTGTGTACCAAATTTTAGTAGTTCAAGGGACTGCAGTGTGAAACATAGTGTTGTAAAATACATTATGTGGATTATCAGGATAAAATTTTAATGAAGCATAGAGCGTAAATCCACGTCTTTCAATAGATGTTTGTATATCATCAACAATAACGTGTTAAATGTTCCTAGAATCACACATTTATCCTGCAGAGGTGTCTGAAAGCGAGAAATTGTGCCAACCAAAGTGATCAAATCATCAAAGCTTTCTTATACTAACGACTTATTATTTTTTCCTATCAGGTGAACTGTGAGTAATTCAATATAACTATGTGACACAATTCAATGACATGAGTGCGACGTCATTCGAATCCCAAAAAAAATAATTTCTCACACTTCTGCGTGTTAAATATATGCTTATGATTTTATGACCAGTAAAATAGTATTGTCATAATGATTGAATGAATTAGTTCGACATTAGTTCAATTTGAAGATGAATGTCAAGAGGGTTAACGCGAATCAAAACAATAAAGTTCGTATTTTCATCACTTCAAAACGATCTGCACAATTTCGAATCCGAACGACCACCGACCATTAAGGAGGGCGAAATCGCCTCTATACTGTGGTACTTCATCTCAAAAATCGTCCAGATGAGTTCACGAAGCGTCAAAATAAAAGTCCGGAGAATTATCTCAGACCGATTACAAAACATTCCTCGTACTACATGTAGGGAGAGGACTGAAAATGCACTTCCGGACGGAGGATCAAATAATATAACCAACATTTTGTCATTCAACATGATTTTGAATACAAGAACTTCGAATGGAGTATTATCACAATAAATACGAACAGAAATAGCTAATTAGAATAGTTCTAACTCTATTGAGTCATCACGAGTTGCTCTTGTAGGATAGTACAATTATTAGTTGACATAACTGAATCCTCGAATATATTGGATACATTGAGCAAACTAGAATAAATCGACACAAAATGAATATCCATTCAGAATTAACTCACATATTATGCTCCCTATTACCAATATGGTGTATTTTGATACTATATCTGCGATATTGCATAATTACATTTAAATTAATGTATAATATTATTATCTGTTCAAATGGGAACTAGGGCTACAAATATTCGAATGAATTCTATTGAATCCTTATGCTCTGTGGGATTCATCACTATCAGTCTTTTGCTTTACGAACACAGGTCTCGGGAGATTATCTAATTGATTGAATACACCGTAGTCTCCAAGAAACTCGGAAATCCTGCGTTTCCGTTCTCTCTTGCTTATATTAAATAACAAGCCACTATTGGGGACAGGGAGACTTAGCCTGGACAAACATTTATCAATCAGTTCCATTTATGTTTCTACTGATACCTAATTGATTGAGAATGATATATAACCTTCTTTAACTATACCCTACAGAATACAATAAGGAATAAACGTCTTATATAATTATGTTTAAGTTAGTAATTTCTTACTCGTTGTTACCTATTTTTCCATTATTTGAATGAATCCATATACGAGGCCAAGGTGAAAAGTCCCTGAAAAATTACATGATTTACCTGGCTTATTCCTCAAAATAATCTCCATTTGGCTCGATACAGTTTGCCCAACGTTTTTCCAATTTTTCGATCACTTCCAAATAATAAGAATCCGGCCATTTTTCAAAATAGGGGTTTGTTTTAGAGATGACCTCATCGTTGGAGCCAAATCTCTTTCCGCCGAACCATTTCTTCATGTTTGGGGATAGATAAAAATCGCGGCGGGCCAAATCTGAAGATTATGGTGAATGACGAATTAATTCGTAGAGCAATCCATGCAATTTTGCCATTGCGAGTACGTTCGTGTTTGCCGGTGCCTTGCATGGTGGAAGGGCACCTTTTTCTAGGCCTAATACGACCGCCTTTGTTCCAAATCCGCGTCGAATCGATCCGACAGCTCAGCATAATATACGCTGGTGATCGTTTGGCCCTTTTCAAGGTAATCGATATGGACGATACCGTGTGCATCCCTAAAAACTTTCGCCATGACTTTGTGGGCCGATAAACCACTTAAGGCTTTTTTCGATTTCGATTCACCAGGACGAGTTCACTGTTTCGCCTGTTCTTTAGTGTTGTGATGGATCCATGTTTCGTTCACCATTACGAAACAGTGCAAAATGTCCTTATCGCACTTGAACATTGCCAAACACTCCTTTGAATTAGTTACACGGTCGCGCTTTTTGTAGAAAGAGAGCAAATGCGGCACCCATCTGGCAGATAACTTCCTCATTTTCAAAAATGTATGCAAAATGTTCCGCACCCGTTTGATTGGGATGCCCATAGCCTCAGCAATCTTGTTCACTGTAACTGGCCGATCGTCAAATATCATAACATGGATTCTATCGACGATTTCTGACTTTGTTACCTCAATTGAACACCAACAACGTTCGACGTCCTTTGTGGTCATGCTACCACCAAAAAGATTTGTAAACCGATCGATATTGAAGAGTCCCCATAATGTTTTTTTCACGCAAGAAATAATGTTTAATCGTTCTATGTTTATGAAAATCTTCAAGGCTGCGTGCTTTTTATGGGTGTCACAACAGAACTGGATGACATATCAGTCTGAAAGTTTTAATGGGTTCTAGTTGAAGATGGTACATCTCAAATGTCATTTCGATTGTGGCGCCATCTGTTTCATTTTTCAGGAACTTCTCAACTCTCCCTCGTAACTGCAATATGATACCCAAAAGTAGACAGAATTCAATTTACACTTGAATCAAGTAGTCTCGCTAAGATGTGTCGCGATGCAGAGGACTATAGCATTCCTCTCAAACCTAAACATACGCAATGCAGATGTAAACTATGATTATAGAAGAATTCATGATACTCAAATTCTTTTTCTGTTATAAGTGAACATTGAAGCTTTCCAGAGTGGAGGTTTAAAATCACATACCCTCCAATGAATAGGAATTGTTAAAAGTGATAAAAACTAGAAATGTGTTGCCGCTTGGAGAATGGATGAATACTGTGAGTGGAAAAATTACTCTTCGCATATCAGTAGACTTGGTTACTGATTTTCATTTTTCCGCATTCTATAAGATACTCGCACTTGTGTATATACAGGATGTTCAGTTTTTTCGTTCATAATTTCGGCAAACGATAGAACTTCTGAGAATAATAGGAGTCTTTCATATAAAATTTTTCTCTAAATCACTCTGTTTTCGAGATACAGCGTGTTGAAATTGAAAAAAAAATTTTGTTTTTTGCGAAAATCTCCGGAAATGTTCATTGCACAGAGAACAGCTTCTGTAAGAAATCTCTACTCATAGTAAGCCATGTTTTGAGCTATAACAATTTTTTTTTCATTCATAATTGGTGAAGATTTTGAAGGGGCAGTGGTTGTTTTTCTCCCCAACTTCTAAGCCCCTCGAAAAAGTACGGTTTTGAGATTCCCATTTGAACCGCCAATGTCTTCTACACAAAAAAGATACTTGTTTATAAGCTCTAAAGTCGACCGTTTTTGAGAAAAGTTAACTTTTATGTTGAAAAACATAGTCAATTTTTTGGTTTTTTACTTGTTTAAAGAAATTTCGTTTAATTGGTGAAAAATAAATTTTATTCCGAAAAATTGACAATGTTTTTCGACATAAAAGTTATTTTTCTCGAAAACGGTCAAGTTTGGAGATTATGACCAGGAGTACCTTTTTTCTGTAGAAGACATTGGCGGTTCAAATCATCTCAAAACCGTACTTTTCTCAGTGGCGTAGAAGTTGGGGAGAAAAACAACCACTACCCCTTCAAAATCTTCACCAATTATGAATAAAAGAAAAATTTCATCCCACAAAACATAGCTTACTATGACTAGAGATTGTTTTCTGTACGATGAATGGTTCAGGAGATATTCGCAAACAACTGAATTTTTTTATCAATTTCAACACCCTGCATTTCGAAAAGACCCCTATTATTTTTAGAAGTTCTATCGTTTGCGAGGTTATGAACGAAGATACTGAAACACCCTGTATAATGAATGGAATAAATTATTAATTTCATTATCTTCACACAAAATAATATAATTCAAATATTCAAATTAATAGGAAGAAGTTTTGAAGAAAATCTGCATAAGCAAATTTTCCCTTTCTAGGGATCGAACCCATCTACTCAGCTGGAGCCAGCTGTCGTAGCCCCTATACCACAACGCCGTTAAATTCAATCTGTTCAAGTTCGTGTGTGTTCACCTCAATATGTGTTCTTGGATATGATAGGACCCCTTGTTTTTGAGTTATCGTGGGGCAAACGATTTTATAGAAATAGCTTGAGTAAATGCAATATACTCTTCGACACTTCGTCTGCGAAGAGTATAATGATGGTTTAGCGCCAGTTCTGGGAATGTGGTGTTTTTAGAGACGGGTTATAAATACACTATTTAATGAATTATGTTCGAGTATCAAGACGACATAACAAAAGAGTCAAATTTTATCCAACTACAGGACTCATCTTTTATGTACTGAACAATAAACAAATTCATAAAGTGATTCCATAATTCTATACAAATTGCATTATAATATACGAGAGCCAATTACTGAACTTCAATGAAATAGATGATAGGATTGTTAGTTTTCCGAATCAGTGAACAGATATTATTTCAACATGAGTTTCGAAAACTGTATTAATTTCATTTTCTACGGAATATTGTAATGAATTTCAATCAAACTTCAGAAACAAAACAAATTGAAATTGTCCATGATGTAGATTGAAGAGACGATGCTCATGAAATCTTATTTCTTCCCGTATTCAATAAATTTGCTAGCGGGATAATTGATTCACACACCAACAGTGGTAGTTAGCTGGTAGTGCTCAAAGTAAATTGTGAAGACTATACAATTTACTGTAACTCTTTCAAGTCGCTCTTCAATCAGAAGAGTGATGAAACTATGCTAACCTGATTCCTTATGGGGTAAAAATTCGGTTCAATTTATTCTTGCTGATCAAACATCAATTGTTACGTTTATCGAAAAATAATGAAATTGTAATAATATTAGGGAATAAAGAATTTTGTAAAATTCATTAGACATAAACATGACATATTTGTAATACTAGAGGTAGTTTCTAATTCAAAATTGCTCATTATTTAAATTGACAGGTTTCACCCCTAGAATGGTGTTATCCGGTGAACATCTACCCCCGTCCCCCTCAACTACTCCACTATGAAATTTTGCATAATTTTTGAACGTAATATGAAAAAATGAGATTCAACAACTAATTGTTTTCTGAATGTTCTTATTTTGTTATTTCTGAATATTTCAAACAGTACGGCGGCTCCAATGAGTGTCAAAGCTGTACGATTTGGGAGTATATTGAAATGTACAATTGGGGTTTTATCTTCCAATCAAATTCAATTTATGAAAAGAATGAAAATGTTCTAATGAAATATACTTTCTATTCTGTTGGGCAATTCTTAAGCATGTGAATTTGAACTTCAATCAGAGGAGTACAACCTGCTTTGATTGTAAGATAGTATATACGGTTTTATGAAGAGTGAGGATCTTGATATCACGAGTCCAATACGTAATCTGGAAAGAATGTCTGACTCATAGCATCTAGCTCTTTTCATATGTTGAGTTATTTTGTGTCAAAGTGTATCATTTCGAATTCAGATACCGTGAAATTATCGTACCTGCGCCATCTAAGCCTGGCCCAAATTTGAATAATAATAACAATAATAATAATGAAAAATATGGATTGAATAGATGGCCTGATTATTAAAGAAGCGCTCAACTGAGTGCTGATTTTAATATGTGTTGCTTGTCTGCTGTAGAGAGAACAATTCCAATCTACCTAATCTCTAGACCGATTTGTGTTTCTGGTCGAAGGTTTTTCAATAACGACCTACTTTTTACTGAATTATATTGGATATATCACTTTTTTATTATGAATAAAATTTTGCTGGCTTTGACAATACAATCCCACCTTGATTATCAACTGTTTTTGAGTTATTGCAATTAGAAAATATACTCGTATAGTGTTTGCTGGGTCACACTTTATTTTTTTATATGTATTTATTATTTTCTAAACTGCCTTATCGAAGTTAATGATTTTCGATTTTTGACAACTTCCTAATGTTTCAACGTTATGAAACAGCGAAAGAAAATTGAAAAAAGAGAGATGTCATGGATGTGGCAAATTCAACCTCACAAACTTTATTTTTCTAATTGCAACTCATATGTTTCTCCCAACAGATCATCATTCAGCCAGAATAATAAAACGCTCTTTGAGAAAATGACATAGATCCGGCAAAACCTACATATTATGTACCGGCGTTTTCAAATTAGTACCTTCAGAGGACCCAAAAGGGAGAATCTACTGGAGATAATCTATGGATCGAACAGACCAATTCCATGGTCCTAAGCGCCGCAACCAGCGATCCTCAAAGTAACGGCTAAGGAACAGTGTTATTATCACATCGGTGCGATGAGCACGAGCAACATTCAATTGCAAGCACATATGCTGTCTTGCAATTATAAGTGGCGCGATATCCAGATGTTGTATTATCTTTTCAATGCTAAGCTTATAATTTAGCAAAGATTCTTCTCTGGAAAAGATAATGTATTTAAGGCAAGAACAGCAACTACCGGAGTACACATAGCTGCTGTTTTAGGAAGAGTGTATGTGAATCCTCATTATGTCCAATAGAGGCATAGAAAACCAAAGTGACATCTTTCGATCTTCTATATAACGAATTTATATTGGAATCTCTAAAATTTCAAGTATATTTTACACAAATACTTGTGATCTGGTGAAAATCCTCTGTGGCTAAGGTGAGCGAATTTTGAGGATTGATGTGTGGTGTGTGATCTGAAAATAATCTCAATTCTGATAAATATCTAGAATTACTTGTTGTAGAGCTGCCTGTTTATCTTGAAATAAGATGGGGCGCACGCTCACAATGCCTTAATCGTGACTGATTATTTGAATAAAACTTTCCCTGGGTGATGATTAGGTACAAATGGGCTATGAGATGGACTGCAAGATCTCACAACTTGAAGTAGAAGATTAAAAAAAAGGATCGTGAATTAATGGAGAGCGTTCCTTGGAGTTCTTTGGAAGATCGAGTACATTCAACACTACTTTATGATGTGGAAGGTTCAAAACCCAAGATTGGAAATGATCTTGAACATCTAATGTAATATATTGAAAATATTGAACATATTTTCAAGTTTAAATTATTGTAACCATTGTCTGGATATGATATAAAGTACAATTGAGTTAACATAATGATATGGAATTCTGACTTTCAATATGTCTATGAATGAATAATTTCCATATACTCAGAACCACGGAAAATGTGGTATCTGAAAAAAGTTACAGTCACCAGATTATATGGTTAAATGATGGCATGGTGACTTTGTAGATTTTGGGTAGCATTTGGTACATTTTGGGTTCCTAATTCCTATCCTTTGATCGCTTGAGATACTAGACTGGAACAGGTGCACTGAGATTTCGAAAAATATTCACCTTCCAAGAACAAACCCAGAATGTTATGGTTATCTTGAAAATATAACACTTCCGAAAATTTGCAGTCTTCAACATATCCAAGTGATTGCTTTCTGGTCAAGGCAGTTAATTTCCATAATTTTGTGGTGAATAAGGAAGCCATATCATCTAGAGGGATTTCTTCTGAATCAGAAATGCATAGGCACTGGAAAAAAATAACAACTCAGCTGTATACCTAGAATGGAGTAGACAGAACATCAAAACACCTGGCACATAACACTTAAATCGATATGAATCCAATGCCATATTCATCTGAATCAGTACTGAATAAATTACCTATGTGTACCTAAAAAATGAATGAATGAAACGATTACTATTCATTGAGAACTGTTGTTCCTCAATAATAAGGATTCTAGCACTTATAAGATTATTGTAGAACATCTGTATTAAATATAGAATACATATTTTAATTACAGATGAATATCAAGCATTCAAGAAAATTAATCCTTAATGAAAACTTACACGAACCAAAACTTGATTAGAGTTACCTATATTAGTTCATCTGCACCGGAACATTAATTATAAGGTTAATTACATTTCCCTTCATAACAGTGTAGAAGATTACAGTTCAACCAGATTCCCCTTTAATCGTGATATATTCCAGCATAAGCCTATCGACTCTGCTTCCGTATATATTAGTTGAACTTATCGACTTGGTTAAAATAATCTCTTCGTTACTTTAAACTTTACTAAACGAGGTGTTCTTGATAACTTGAAGAATAGAAAATGTCTGGGTTGGTTTCCACATATGAGGGAAATAAATTTAAGCTATATAATAAATGGATGTACGCAAGTCCTGCAGTCGCTGCGCTATAACCAGGACTGCAAGGAGAGGGCGCCACAGTTGCCAAAAATGTCATTTTCTCCGTTTTTCATGCGAAATATTTTTTTTGCGTTACAGTGGGAATACAAAAGTTGTAGAACTGGAAAAAACCTACCTAATGTATATCCATTCTTTCCTTCGATTCAACTTTGCGGAGATATAGCGCATTCGTTTTATAGTCTGTACTATTTTGGTAATACCCACCGAAATGCAAGGTAATGGGAATTCACATACATTAGAATGAAAAAAGTATTATTTCTGCAGTTTATCAAATGAAATTGTAGAGTTTTCTGACTCATAATGGCAACTCTATTTTCCGCGTAAAAACAACGAAAGTCACTGACTTGCTTGGTTTTAGCTAAGAATACTGGTCGCACTATATTCTGTTAGAGAACATCATGTGAGACAACAGTGTTTTTTTGAAGCTTTGGAGGTTACAGACATAGGGAAATACCTCACTAGGCGGAGAGTTCCAATACTTCGCCGTTCGATACAAAAATTAAGTCTTGAAAGAAGAAATTCGGCAGGTCTTGAGCTTCAAAATGGAGGGGTGACTAGCTTTAGCTGATCTAGTCTGCCCATCAGGAACAACATGGTGCAACAATAGACGAGATTTCTGAACACCAACCATGGAAATATCTATAGAAAAGAGAGAGATTTTCCACCTTTCTATGATGTCCTACAGAGGTCACTGGATTTGTAATTGTGACATCATCAATCAGACTTTCTTCTGGATATAGTCCAGGAGCTACACCGTATGTTTGTGTACCGAACTCCATACATGTAAACAGTCTACCAGAATAGGTCAAATATGTGCTTTGTAGATTATGAGGATCTGCTGGGATGTAAAATAGCTCTTGGCAAAGAATAGAAAACCAAGTTTTTGTATAGCGGTTTTCTTAATGGACCTCATATGTTCATTCCAAGAGAGGACGCTGTTGGTGGTGATCCCGAGCATTAGGGATTATGGGATACGTCTTCCTAGAGAAGATGCTTGCTTAAGTTTTGGTTACATCAAACTCCACTAGATTATCAGAGTACTAATGCGAGTTAAGTGATTTTTTCACATAATGTATAGTTATCCCAGGCAAACCTTTCCATGAAAAAAACCGATTCCCATATTTCCTGACTTGAGAGGTTTTTGGAATAAATTCAATCGATAATGGTATTTCAATAAATCTAAAAAGTGAACAAAAGATGCAAAAGTGGTTTAATACAAATATAATTAAATAATACATTCTATAACATAATATTCATTAAAGCCTTCCTGGAAGGGAGGTATCGAAAGAAATTCAAATTTTGTGTGTTCATTTCACCCTCGTTTTGGGAAGAAGACTGAAACTGAGTATGAAGTAATTTTCGATTTTTCCCTGTCCAAAAATGACTGATGTGCCAGAAGGTTAGTATCTTCCTCAATGATGTTGATTCGCTGATGGGCTCGCACCAATTTAAGTTAGTAAGGACCCTGCATCTCAATTCTTACTAAAACTTATATTATATCATTTCGCTGCTAGAAACCAGTTTGTGTGTCTCCACCTGTCAAGGAGCAAACCTCTCTTCCCGTCTCTTACGCTCGTACTTTTGTTTTGAGAAACAGCGTCATAGTTGAGAATGAGGCTCCGGATGTTATTGAGTAGCTTGCCACAAATCTTACGCACACTCTCATCACAGTCAACATTACAATTATACGACAGCGAGCGAAATTCAAAGGGTGAAATGAATCAAGATTTAGGTAAAGTTAGAGTGTAGTGGAAAATTCACGTTTTTAACAGTCTATACATTCACATCATTATGTTACTGCATTCAATATTTCATTGTATTTGAATTTACTCATTATTGAATCTTATACATTATTTGTTTCAGCAGAACATCAATTATTAGTATTAAGTAAGTTATTGATTAAATAAATAAAATAATAATAATAATATAGTTTATTGGTTATCAGAAAGAAACTTAGATAGAATACAATATGTAATATGTACTTAATAAATCACGATTACTCACAAGAGTATAGAATTATACTGCCAGCCATCATAGGTTGAATGACTATCTGCAAAAATATGGGATTTTCATATTTTATGGAACCAAAATAAACATAAATTTCTACTCCTGATTTTCTTATGTCAATAGTAATATATAAATAAAGTGTAAAATAGTTTTTGAAGTAGCTACATATTTATACTCCAATCTTAGACAGTATCTACTCAATACTACAATGAAACAATGTATGAGCGCAGATACTGCATTTTAACTACAACTCCGCGTAATTTCAGTTTAAGTTCTTTCTTGTGCATACGACTTAACCTAAAATATATATTAGTTGTGTTTTTTAACCAATAATTATGTTCTTCAATCTTAACTAAGTGGTAATCAGCTTGTAATATAACAGCCGTTGTAAGCAAATACTTGCGATGGTTACTAATTTTGATGTTAACGTTCATATCAACAATAGCGATGTCATATTTAGTTTCATTCTAATAATAATGATATAATTATAATGAACGGAAATACTGAATGATTATAACTTCTTATTAGATGAAGATTTAAAACTTTTATGGAGTAATTTTACCCTTTATTTCCAAGATGATCATGGAAGTGATAGTGAAGAAGACAGCCTGGAATGGTATTGTTTAATATGTTGCGACTCATACTCTAATTCACAACCAGGTGAACAATGGATTGAATGCGTCATGTGTAAGAATTGGGCTCATTTAAAATGCCTGAAATCTAAAGATGTTCACTTCTATGTTTGTCCGAATTGTAATTCTGACGACGAATCCTCTGAATAATTATTTTTCAAGCTCTGCGAGACTGAAATAAAACTATAACTTAAGTAAACCTTTAATTAGATTATTTGATCTCAATTAAGTGAATGCTATGAGACTGAATAAAAAAAATTTAGTTCGAAATGTTCAAATTTGTTGATTTTTCTTTTTGTTTTAATTAAAATAGATAGTTTTGTTTTTTTTACAAAAGCATTTGTCAAATTTGATTAATATTATAGATGTTTATTAGTCATAAGCCCTAATTAATAGGTTGTATTACATTATTAGTAATAATGCTTGCTACTATTTTGTTTATAGTTTTGTTTTCATAAAAACCTGTTTGTTGAATATATTTCAAAAACATTAAAATTTTGTACTTTACTTTATTCATATTGTAAATGAAACTTTCATAAATATTCAGTAAATGTGCCTTATTTATTTTATACATACCTTTCCAACTGATATTACCTTATTAATGATTGGAGTTGACAGCGGAACATCTTACCTCAACTGAGGAACAACCACCCCCTTTGTGGGGCGAGTTGTTCCTTGTCGACTTGCTACAGAAAAAATATCCTGACCCAAAATGTATTATTATTTCAATGAATTTGACTATAAAATTTGAAACTAGGGTAAAATCTGCATATATTTACACAGGAATTATGGATTATAAATTTTTCTATTACATTCATATTGCGTCCTACCGAAAAATCGGAACTTCGAACCCCGGCCTCCCCTACCTTCGATAAGATAGCAGTATCCAATTTTTCATATTCAGTGTAATATCCTCTATCAATATTTCTGCGATATATGGGTGTTCCGCAATTTTCCAAGACTTATCACACATTTACTGCCTGTAGCTGGATAACTATAGTCGAAGTAATGTTGTCAATCAGAACTAAATAATATCAAAGGTACCAGCCCAAATAATATAAGATAAGTTTGAAGAACGGAGTTATGCTATATGAACAGGATATTTTCGAGGAGAATCGGTAGTTCTTTAGAATACTTTGTTGATAAGAAACCAGTGATTTCTGAAACTGCACCGCAACATCATTCATACAGAATATCTATGGTCATATTCTGCTCCAAAATTGTGAAGAAATCAGTTCATTGGCTAAGCATTATCCTGTCGAGTCCATCTACGAATTTTCTGTTTTATTCGGTGAATAGTCATGTAAAATCCAGGAAATGTATGGTTCGACTTCTGAGTAATCGATAAAAGTAAAAATATGAGACCGGATTGAATGCAATTACATTTTCAGGTACTTCCCATATTATAAAGGGATAAAAACCATTCCAATGAGACAATGCGGATAATTTCAGTTGAATTCATTTCATCAAAAATTATTGAGGAATTTTCAATGGAAATAGGTAGTAAGCACGCAAATATAGACTAATAATTCCACAGAATAATTTATCACGATATATAATTTCCCCATTATCATTTACATTTGTATTAGAGACAGATACCATAACTACCAGTTCAATACATAGTGAATGCAAATTCAGAATATTTCGATTAAGTTCGGACAAAGGGAGCAATCGAACTAGTTATATGTAAAGTTTACTAATAAATACAATTTACCAGCAGTGAATAAGACGGTCTTTGTGGAGGGTGGTATTTCTACAGAATCATAAATAACAACGATTACACAATTGTCATGACTCCGCCATAAACTTACTATTGGCAGTAGTGAATCCATGAATTAGTGACTACAACGTGAACTACTAACGACATCCCTCAACACTCACCGATAGGTCTCTGATAGGATTCCATAATGTATCAGAAATTATTGATACATTATTCATAATTTGCATATTAAATGACATTCGATTCTGAACGGGTCATTCAAGTGCAACAGATCATTGAAAAAACCCGTATGTTCAATACAATAAATCCAAAGTGACCGCTATACATTTTTTCTATCATGTCTATAGTATACATCCTCCTGGAGTCAATAACAAACGGTCATACGAGTATGACAGAAGTATGATACTCTTCAACTCTGGTACTATCTGTTACCTACTTTTTCCGGATTCTCTCAGTTCCTTTTTTAGATGTTAGCCTCCTATGGAAACAATATTTTGCCAGAGGGATGAACAATTTCTCATTTCGAATGTATCGCTAATGATTTCACTATATCATTAACGTTATGAATGGTGAGGTAAGGACAAGAAGCAAGATATCACTTGAATTATAGAATTGTTTCAAACTTGAGTAAGTTCATGAATAACGAATTTCCGATTACAATCTAAAACATGATTAAACATTATTAGATCCTTTTTTGCCGTCACAACAAGAATCCCTTGTTAGTTACCATCAATAAAATTCCCATGTTAGCCATAATGCAAAAGTGTGGTTTTTCTTGTTAGAACATAATCAAAAGTTACGGACAGCTATTTGAACGTTACGCTCCTTCCGGCTCTTCTACTCCTTCAACAAGACGAACCGCGCAGGAAGACAGGCTACGGGCCTTCGCTATTACGTATGGTATCGAGCAGTTGATCAATACTCCCACATGAATCCCTGATATCAACCGTCATGTCATTACGCTTGATCCCTCCCTAGCAAGCCGTATCCCCATGAAGTAAAAGACCATGCTTCATCGGGAAACTGACCACATACTCATCTCCACGACCAGTCCTTATATTACTCTCTATATCCAACACCTCGACGCCCAATTTGGCATGACAACTCAGTCAACTGGAATGGTCTTCGTATGTTCCTTGCTGAGATTCTTTGGAGAAGAGTATGTTTTTATCCGTAGACCCTCAGTAAAGGAGAGATTTCAGGGATCGGTATACTGGGAATGGAAAATAACATACCCTATACCAGCAAATCACCGTCTAAACCTTGATTCCATTGAATCTGTTCTTGAGCGGTCGATTGAAATCAAACAGTATACCAAGCAGTAGAAGCTCGAAAGGGGCCTATAACGTCAAGGTAGTATGTAAGCTTATCACTTTCACTTTCTAGAGTTATTTGTAGAGATACAAGGAAACGATGGCACTTTTTATTCTCTAAAAATTGATATCAAAATTTTGTTATACTACAAATTGTTCTCATTTGTTCATCTTCTACCTTCATTTCTAAACACGGTCTTGTATTTTTTCTTGTCGAATTTGATAAAAGTAATTATCCTGCTCACAATTATTGTGTTACAAGGTGTTGGGCCTTTTATCAATCAAATTCTTTTGTTTTAAGTGAAGTCCGGGTTCTTGATTGAAAGAGGAAAAAGTGCCACCGAAAAATTGCACACGGTTTTTATATCTTCTCTACAACAAAAATTGAAATCTTCAGCTTATCAATTCATTTGATTACGAAATATGTTCTCTATTCAACCTACCCTCTAACTCATAGTTACCAGGATCCCAATACACAAAGCCAGAACATTAGACACCCGGTATACGGCATATATTCATTGTAAAATATGAAAAGTATCTAGCTGCATAATGATATCTCCAAAGCATTTGACCAAGCCTGACATCAAGGCTTCCTTGGAAAACTTCCCTCCCCCCAATTTTGTCGTTCACTATCAAGTTTTCTCCTAGATAAATAACATATGATGGTTAACGGATCTTTCGGAATACAATGGCCATCAACCCTGGTGCTCCACAGGAAGCTGTATTTGCTTCAACTTCATATCTGCTTCTTATCAACAATATGTTGGAAGCTACCTGGTGTCCCCTTCACACTCCATACCACTTTCTCATGACCCTCTCATGGAACGATCAGTTGAGGTCCATAACGAAAACTGTTCTACAGAAACTTCGTTCTCTGTTCCTCATCAACACCTTCTTTATGCCTAAGCAGCACCTCAACATCAAAAAAGCTTATATTCGAAGTGTCCTGGAGTACGGCTGAAACGTTTGAAATTCAGTTTTCAAACACATGGTATATATCTTATATTCTATTCGAAAGAAAGCTATTCGCTTATGTGGTTACGTTACACCAATATATTGACATTTCTAGAACATCCTAGAAAAGTGGACCATCTCTACGTTTTCTATAAATGATATGTTTGGGATCGGTGCTTATCGGAAATCTCATATGTTATTACAATACGGGCGATTCCATGTAATCACACTTTACGAGCTCACTCTGGTGACCCTCTTGATGTCACGCTCAAAACATACGGAACTCTTTGCATTAGCCTCCATTTCTTCATCGAACGGCGAAGTTGTGGAGCTCTCCGCCTAGTGAGGTTCTTCTTGATGCCTATAGCCTCGAAGCGTTCAAGGACAACTCCAATACAAACCTCCTGTCTCAACAATCCACCGCTGACTCGCACGATGTTCTACGAACCAACGAACCTTATGGGTTTTTCCCCTGTTCAGTGAAACTATAACAAAAAATGAGTAAGTTATGATATCACGGTTAGCTGTGACCCTCGGAAGACACCCAGCTATATTGTGCGAGCTGAGAACACAGCAGTTGCCATCGTTGCTCGCTGATGCCGGTTCGAGGGTGAACCCTGAAAAGACTGAAGTGGTTCTTTTTACGAGGAAAAGGAAACTGGAACCCCTACCAGACATTCGTCTGTTTGGAGAGTCCCTGCACATAAAAGGCTCAGTGGAGTACCTGTGAGTTATCCTTGATGCTAAATTGAGCTGGAAAATGCACCTGGAAATCCGGGTAAGTAAGGCCGTTGCATCCTTATAGGCATGCAGGAGACCATTCGCAAACACATGGGGTCTACGGTCGCAGGTTCTGCACTGGATCTACACGGCCATGATCCGCCCAATCATAACCTACGCAGCCGTTGTTTGGTGGCCGGCGACAGGAACGGTTCTGTCCGTCAGGTGATGGACATGGCTCAACGACATGTCCGCGTGGAAACAACGGGGGCTATGAGGTTCGCCTATTTACAACTGCACATCAGAACAGTTCCCGCGGGTACGGCGTATCGGCTGGCTAGTCAGGGCCAGTGAGTGGGTGCGTCTATGACTCGTATGCATGCCATAATTTGGGATTGAGCAGCCGAGAACTGCCCGATCCTCCGACTGATGCAGAATGCGATAGCGTCTGCTGTTAGATTCCAAACACCAGTACTCGTGTACATACAGTAGGCAGATTTCAGTTCCCCTAAGTGGCTACGCAACCGTTTTCCAGGCTTTAGTCTGTGCAATACAGACAAGTGCACTGAAAAACCTCAGATTAAACTACCAAGGTAGGCGGATTCACATCTGCAGTGACAGCCGAGCGGCCCTGGGCGCACTTCGTGCACACAGAGTGACTTTTGGATTGTCTTGGAGTACAACGAAACTCTGGTTGAATTAGTCAGGAGGAACAAACTTCAGCTAGTGTGAGTCCATCCTGGCGTGAAAGGAAACGAAGTGGCCGATGAATTGGCCAAATGTGGTTCCTTGAGCGACTCTGACCACTATTCCACTATCAGAATTTCATTGAACGCCGTTCTCCACGCCTTCAAGGAGCTACTGGATAGACAGTGGCTCTCGGTCTGGTGTGGTTTTATTCCCATGAGGCAAGCCGAGCATCACGTTAGGGAGTTCTCGCCTGAACTCTCTAAAATCCTACGCTCTATGAGCAGGGAAGGCCTAAGATTAGTCACAGGACTCCCCACAGGGCACTGTCATCTTGATCAACATCTACACACAATAGGCATTGTTGAAGACCCAACTTGTACTAGATGTGTAGAGGCGGAAGGAACTGCTTCTCACATCCTAGCAGAATGTCGAGCGCTAGCTTCTCTCAGGCTACAACACCTCGGCAGCACACATATCCTGCTTGAAGCCATAAGAGACATCAGTCCATGCAAAAGCTGAGCCTTCGGCACTGCCTTAGGCCTGCTTGGCTGATTCTTGTATCAAAGGGCTCACAATGGATCTTATCAAGCGTTCTAAGTGGTCCGGAATTGTGCGCCCCCGCTTTGGTTGATTGATTGATTGATTGATATAACGGTTCTATTGACTCGTTCACAGTATACCGATTGACAAATTGTTAGAGACCAAGATCTACCTAGTGATAGATGTCTCACTAAGAAAAACGTTCCTATGTAATACATTGATTCATATTATATCTCGTACTCCAATAACGTAGCAGAAAACATGTGTTATTCGACTGAAACAAAATAGTATCAACTAAAATCTCTTGTTGGCTAGATATTAATCAACAGAAAATACTCGTATACAGATGACAACTTTTGGTTTCTCTAACAGTCAATCTGTTTATTTAAGCCTCCATATAAAGGTCGACCAGTGACATCATGTACCTCATCGTATCCAAAGAGTTCCATATATAGAGTAGACAATTAGTGTGTTAGGCACAGGAAAGCGCTGGTAAATAGTCGGACATTCTGTCCTTCTCGCACATGTAGTGCGCTCTCACTCGCACCGTCTCCCCTTCTACACCGAGACTCAACACCATTCATCGTATGATTCGATTACATAAATCACAATATTTACGTGCGAGTGAAAGCGCAGTACATGTGTGCGGGAAGGGCAGAATGTCCGTTAACATACCAGTGAAAGGCTTAGTAGTCTACTCTATATATAGAACTCTTTGATCGTACATCTGATTAGCCCGAAAAGGTGAAACAGCTGTCCGTAACTTTTGTCACTGTTCAATTTAGACAAAAATCTTCAACTCTTCATTCGAATATTGTTTCTCAGATGTACAGGGTGTTTCAAATTCCAATCACATCACTGTTATCTCGAAAACTATGAGAGATACGGAGATGGTTGAATCGGGTCATATTGCTTCTTGAAAATTGGAAAATATCAAAATAATTCCAAAGATATTCGAGAATAATCGAAATATTGCAAAATTTTTAATTTTTTCCTGACTTTATTTGGAATGATATCTCAAGAGGCATTACACTTCATTGTTGCCACTTTTCCTTTCTACGAGATGACTTTGCCAAATATGAAATCCGACCTTTCGTGTTCTGGAAATAATCAATGACATTTTTTAAATACCTGAATACCTTTGCCAAAGAAAATAATGCAGCGACGAAACATGTGGGCTGCTAGCTGATTTCCCTTGATTTCTAATCCACTGCCTAGGAGAAAGTTCATTAAGAAAACGTGTTGAACTTTTCCATTATGGGATGGTGCGCCGTCCTGTTACAATCTCAAAACCCCTAAGAACATCAATAGGCTCATATTCAAGAACGTTCCAATATATACTGGTGAATTAATTCAAAATATAGTTAAGAATTCAAATTACCCTCTTGAATGAGAGTCTCCTAAATTCGATTCATGTGAATTCCAACCCAAACATTGAAAGCGTTATGACCCTGTCTTCTGGCTTCGCAGTTTGTCAAGAGATTAATAATGTTCAAATATTCCGATCAAAGAGCCCGTTTTTTGAGAAGTTGCATTCATCAGTCCAAATCATTTTGTTCAAAAATTCTTGATCCTGTTGAAATTCGTCATTCAGCCAATTGAAAAGCTGTAGTCCTCTATCGCTGTCTCCTTACCCAAGTTCTTGACTGATGTATAGTTTATAAGGGCGATAGTGGTTTTTCTTCACAGACTATGAGTACGCGTTGGCTGGAAAATTCAATTGGAAAATTGCCTGGTTGAAGCTTGCGTATTTTCGGTAATCTGTAATCAAAACTCTGTGAAAATTGTTATGAAAATGAAATCGTAACTTACCGCATTGATAACACCTCAATCAGTCGACTACCATATAAATTTCGAGGCTTACCAAAACTCCTATAGAGGTAAGGATTTCTATCCAGCATACATAAATAGCTACGAGGGCAAGGTGAGAAGTCCCTGAAAAACTAAACAGATGGCGCCACAATCGAAAATCTCATTGAACATTTCTGATGTACCATCTTTAACTAGGACGCATTTAAACTTTCAGACTGATATGCGATTCAGTTCTGTTTTGACATACATCGACAGCAAGCAGCCTTGAAGATTTTTGTAAGCATGGAAAAAAGTGAATTTCGCGTCTTGGATAAACATCATCTCTTGCGTGGAAAAAACAATACCCAAATCGAAGCATCGCTTGTTAAACATTATGGGGACTTTATATCATCGATTGGAACGATTCGCAAGTGGTTTACTGATTTTCGTTGTGGTAGTATGACCACTTTGAACGCCGAACGTTCTGGTCGTACAATTGAGGTCACAACGCCAGAAATCGTAGATAAAATTCATTGTATGATATTGGACGATCGGCGTGTTAAACTGCTAGAGATTGTTGAGGCTATGAGCATCTCAACCGAATGGGTATGGAACATTTGGCATACATTTTTGAAAATGAGAAAGCTATCTGCCAGATAGGTGCCACATTTTTCTTTGTTGACAACAAGCGACAATTTCAAAGCGGCCGCATTTGGCAAAGAAAATAATGCCTTCCCTCAGTACTATACGCACCGGCGGCGCGGCGTACAGATCCGCGGTCGCAATGACAATTTTGCATGAATTGCGCTACGAATTGGATCGTCTTCCATCATATTCTGCAGATTTCGCCCCTGCGATTTTTGGCAATTCACAAACCTGGAAAAATGGCTCGGCGGGATGAAATTTGGCTCCAACGATGAGGTCATCGCTGAAATAAACGCCAATTAAGAAGGATTGCCGAAATCGTATTATTTGGAATGAATGGAAAAAATTGAAAAACGTTGGACGGAGTGTATTGGGCTACAAGGAGATTATGTTGAGAAATAAAATTAGTTTGATCAAATAAATCATTTCTTGTTTCATTTTCAGGGACTTTTCACCTTGTCGTCGTATAATGTGGTTGGTCTGGTTAATGGACAAGATATTGTTCAAACTATAGATGCAAATCTCTAAGGCAGAGAATAGATAATTCATGTTTACTTTGATACAATATTACAAAAGGCAAACTGCAAACTATCATTATTATTGTTTTTGACAGGCGTCCAGCGGTCCAACGATTGTTGTTGAATTCAAATCCACCTTTATTTTTAATGATGCACCGGTCGGGTTGTGACGGGGAATTTTGAACTTCATTCTTAGTCCTTTGCATTAATTCGTATTATTTTCAGATCGTGTTTCATGAATTGAAGTATAATTATTACTACGACATAATTCACTGTCAATGAATTGTGTAGCTAAGTAGAGCTGAGTAATCATAGCTGTTTAAACTTAATATATTATCATATTTCTATAAAATATAGATAATTTGAATGAGAGTATGACAATAATTGATTTCTTTGATTATTAATAGTGGCAAAACAATTTATAAATTTTTGTTAAAACCAGAACACTATGATTTTCTTTAATGTCAAGTTTTGACGTCAAAACATTAAAAAATTTGAATATGTTACACGTCAGTTTTCTTAGAATACGAAGAGATTCTATTAAAAAAATTGAAATTCCAGGTCCGTATTTGAAAAAAAGTTAATGATGATTTCCAAAAAAAGGAACGTCGGATTTTTTATTTGGCAACGTCATCTTGTTGAGGGTAAAAAGTGTCATTGATTTGAGATATCGTCAGCAAAAAATAAAGAAGGTCTTGCAATATTTTGGCTATTCAAATTCTCAAGTGGCATTATATTGAGCATTAAAATTCGCAACTTTGCACTGATCTAACTATCCTCGTATCTGTTATAGTTTACGTGATCCCAGTGATGTGGCTCGAATTTTAACAATGTACAACTATGTAGAACGGAAGAATCTATGAATTTCGAATATATAGCTGAATGAGAATGAAAATTAATCACAAGCACGGAATGCGATTCATGAGCCTATTATATTCTCTTCTGATAAAGTAATTTTTGTAATTATGATCTTTATAGCGTTTACTGCAGCAGAAAAATAATTCCAACCTATAATGAATTACTATGAAATTCTGGTTCATTTCCCTTGCGCTATAATTTAATGGACTGCGTTAATGAGTTGCCAGGAGCAGTTCTGTGAAACCCAGATTAGCGCGTGAACAAAGCTTTGCAGGACTTCCGGTCCAGAGGTCATAAGCAAATACTGTACATTACACCCGACTAGAACTGATTTTGTATATAAATGCACCTCGGTTGCGAAGAATGTGAAATAAATATCCTTCCGTTAGTCAGTATTTCCTGGAGTTATTGTTCGAGTCCGCTTTTATAACATTTGAATTTCAAAAAGCTGTGATCAATTGAACTCGTGACTTCCTTCTCTTATTTAGCGAAATAGTTTTCGGACACTCCCGCCGGTCAAATGTAAATGATTGTAGGAACTGGAAATATATTGGAAAGAAATAATTTATAAAATTTTAATGAAATACGTTATACTATATTCTATGTTACACTGAAATTCCATCCAAATGGTCAACATAATGTATACCTACCGTATATGTTGTACACTTGCTGTCAGGATGACTTTCGAAACTATTCACAATATAATATAACTTCGTCTTATACTGATACTAACTGTTACATGAATAATGAAAATAAAATGTACCACAGGACCAAGACATAAAGTAGATCGTGACTTCACATCTATGACACCATTTGAATCTTGAAATGAGAATTTCTTTCAGTTCCTGGTATTTTGATCTAGCTCATTTTTTCGCGACAAAATCGTCCATTTTGAAAAATCTGTATTTTACAGATTTCAGACGAAATACCTTCGTAATCAATCTGAATTGATTCGGAAGATTTTATTATTCTGCACCTAATATTCAAAATTCCAGCATTTTGGTCCAAAGACCATTTTGAAAATTTTGGAACATCGAGAAAATCCAATTTTTTGAGGTTAGAAATTTTTAACGAAATTCAAATTCTATTAGAAATTTTCAGAACGAGTATTTTAAGTCCAAGCAGACCGATTTGGGCCGAGTAGAAATGAAGCTATCTAAATAAATGTGTTTGAGCGTCTAGAGGGCCCAATTTTGGGCCTACCGACAAATTCTTGGAGCAAATTGTAGAGAAATACATCGGCATTACGGTTTGGAATAACGTACGGAGATTTGTTCACAATTCCGAATTATAACGAATTTCATCATTGAAAACTAGCGCGGAATTTCACTGTGCGGCCATGAGCGAGGGTCGGTACAATAGATTCCGCCTGCGGAATTATACTTTTTAAATGTCTTAAACTGCACCTGAATGCTTATAATCATTTTGTGTGAATGTGTGAGTGACATGATGTCATTTTAGGGTGTTACATATCAAAATCATCATCATCTAATAGACTGATTTCTGGCTCGGGGCAATTAGAACATTCTTCACGTTCACAATGCCTACATATGAGTTACAGGGTAATCCTAATTTTTGCACGAACATTTACCAGTACAATTTTTTTTACAATCACAAGGGATTATTTTGATCAACTCATCGGGACGTGCATTTTTACTGGTTGTATAGGAGTCCACTCGGACTATTTTTCCAACCTCATTTCTTCGGATCAATGGTTTCATTACCGATTCAGACCTGAACTTGGTAATACACCTAAAAATATCATCATTGTATTTTCATATTGCGGCTAGATGAAATTCCGCGCTAGTTTTTTATGATGAAATTCGTTATAACTTGTGGACGAATCTCTTCACGCTGTTTCAAACCCAAATAGCCGATGTATTTCTCTGTAATTTGCTCCATGGCTTTGTTGATAGGCCCAAAATTGGTCTCTCTTGAGGCCCAAACACATTTATTAACATAGCTCCATTTCTACTCGACTCAAATCGATCTGCTTAGACTTAAAATACTCGTTATGGAAATTTCTAATAGAACGTAGAATTCGGATTTGGTGAAAATTTTCTAACCTCAAAATTCAAAATTCAATTTCAAAATGGCGCCAAAGTGATGTCTTTGAACCAAAATGCTTGAATTTTGGATATTAGGTGCAGAGTAATAAAGTGTTTCGAATCAATTTAGGTTTAGATCGATAACGTAGGTATTTCGTCTGAGATTCTTAGAATACGGTTTTTTCAAAATGGCAGATTGTGGCGCAAAAAATTAAGAAGGTCAAAATACCAGAAACCAGAAGAAGAGAAATAAATCTGGCTTAATCACAAGAATATATTCTTTTGGCTTGATGTTGCTTAAACGCACCTGCACACTCAAAACTGAAGAAAATATCATCATCAACAAACATGTTGTGGCGACCTGTATGAGGCCTGGAAATTGAGATATGATCTGAGTATATAGATAAAGATTTGATGGAAGATAATGAACAACGCCCTTACTGAGATAGCATAGAAGATATATACGAAACAGCTAAGTTGTGGTAAAATTTTCCTGCAGTTGAAAGCGAGATGAAGAAACGAAAGGAATCGATTCTATAGTATATCAGAAGTGTAGTATTGATGATTCAACCGTTTACCAGGTCAATTTTCAACAATTATTATTGTTAGAAAAATAATAAGTCATTTAAAATTTCCCAGTCCTAAATTAAGATTTTTATAGAAACCTTCTATATTTTCTACAATTAAATCATTGATTTCAAAATCAACTTTTTGGCATATATGAGTTAGATATTGGATAATCTTTAACATACGATAGGCATATCTATTGAACTAATTCACATAAAAATAAATTATACATAAACTCTCGGGAAATAGGTCACACAACACATATGCTTATTATTTTCGTCTTTACCCACTTTTCGGTCTCACGACCATCATTAGCAGATCTATCAGACCATCATTAGCAGATCTATCAATGTCTAAAACGGGATTTCTAAAACTAATTGTAACGAGCACAAAGCGTCCTTATCGCACTGATTTCAATTAAAAATGCTCACTTTGCCGAAACGAACAGAAACAAGAGTAATCAAAATTATAGCACATTAATGTTTTAAGTATATGTATCAAGAATCCACTGTTTAGCAATTTTCTTATAATATTCGAAGTCGTTTCAAAGCACTGTTTGGAATACGATTGAAACTAAAAAATATAACGCTCAAGTATTCACTTTCGAACCAGATGTTCAAGATTTATGAGGTAATAGAAAAAGGTTGTCAGACCTTATTAGAAATATTGCTATTTGAGCATTCTACCTAAAATATACTTTCAACATTATAAAGACGCATGTAGGAATTTGCAAGGGTTTTAATTAATTAAATTAGTATAAATCTAAATGATTGAACGTGAGATTTATGATTTCCAGACTTGGAGTCACATTTTCATTCATAACATATCTTTTATAATAATTGGTTTCTTTAGTTGAAATATTAACTTTTGGTAATCAAATTGATGGTTATAATCAAAACAATGTTTATCAAGAGCGGTGGAATAGAGTTTCCTGTAAAGTCCCATCGCAATCTAAACAATTTATTTTGTAAACTGTGTGGGTTTGTTTATGTTTAGGTATTAAAGGTTTTAGATTTGAAAAATATTTCCCAGCACAGTTAGTAGGTTTATGCGCTACATTTATATCATACTTTTTTAAACATTTCTCAATTTTCTCAGAGGTCTCTGGAATGTATTGTAATGTTATAAAATTATCTGTATTACCATTTATGCTATTTATATATGACGTTCCATTATAGATTTTGTTTATTCTTTCTTTAATGATAAGGTTGAAAAATGTTTTTGGGTAGCCATTCAATTCCAGTGTATTACAAACAATTATCAACGGTCCTCTGGGTACTAAAGAAACCAATTATTATAAAAGATTTACTCTGGAGATGATTCTCATAAAACGTGACTCCAAGTCTGTAAATCATAAATCTCACGTTCAATCATTAGGTCAGATTTATACTAATTTAATTATCTTACCATCAAAAAAAGATAGGAAAAATCAAAAACTCTTTGACATATACTTGTTCGCGCCTTTTCATGGTACGATACTGTTTCCCTACCCCCGAATGTGCCAGGCGTCCTTATCGCACCAACTTTGATTTAAAATGTTCACGTAGCAGGAACAGAACACTAGTAATCGATATTGTAACACTTTAATGTATCAAGAATCCATTCCTCAACAATTCTCTTACAATATTCGGAGTCATTTCAAGCATTGTTTGAATTCAACTGAAACTGAAAAATTTTACAAGTATCTACTTTCGAACCAGGTGTTCGACATTTATGAAGTAATAGTGAAAGGTTGTCAGACCTTATTAGAAATATTGCAATTCGAGCTTTTCAGCTAAAATATACTCTTGACATTATTAAAACTCATGTAGGAATTTGTAAGGGTTTTAATTAATTGAATTAGTATAAATCTGACTTGACGATTGAACATTTGCTCTATGATTCACAGAGTTGGGATTATGTTTGATGTGAATCATCTCCAGAATAGATCGATATTTTTTTAATCTGATGAATTAATTCGACTACAAAAATATCAATATTATATCACCACAGAATTAATTATTTCAGACATGAGTTGCTACTAACATCGAACTTCGAGAGATACAGGTGATCCATTTTCACTACCAGAATACACTTTTGAAAGCATTCACAGATTAAAACGTGAGACAGCACATCAATTGATATTACAGGTTGCTCCACATTTGCAAGATCCAGAAGAGAAAGACTAGCTATCCCAAAGTTCCTCAAAATATTAATTACCCTACATTCCTTTGCTCAAGGTAGCTATCAAAAGAGTTGTGGACAGGGTTGTAAAGCTCCAATGTGTCAACCATCAGAAAGAAAATGCTCGAGGGAAGTATCAGACGCAATTATTATGACTTTGCATCAATAAAAAAATATCAGAAATTGAGGTCTCTCAACAAACCTCATGAATTTCTCGGAACTATCGGCGCAATCCACTGCACTCACGTCGCTTACGTTGCGCCACCAACTCTAGATTCAGAAGCACCAGGAGCTTTATATTACAACCGAAAAGTATTTTACAGTGTGAATGCCCAGATTATTGTAATTGCTGATCTGAAAACATTGGTTATAAATGTTAGGTTTCCTTGATCGGTTCATGATTCAGGCATATGACGAACTAGTCAAGGAATTTGGAAAACGTTGATCGATCTTCGTGGCTGCTAAGAGACCTGGTTAATGATACCAGTAACAGAGCTAGCCTAAGAAGAAAATGAGAGAGCATACAACAGAGCTCATATTCAGTTAAGAGACGTCATAGAACGATTAAATGATGTTCTGAAATCACCGCTCAGATGCACTTCATTATAAGCCAATTACAGCTGGCAAAATAATAAAAGCTTGCACAAGTTTATCCTCTTGAGAGGTGATGATATTGATCTAGATGACATTGCACTTATCGATGCATAAGCTCGGGGCCTATAGGACCCTTTGATGGGGTTCATTACTCCAATCAATCTGCAACTATTGATAACATATACCTCAAGTTTCAAAGAATTTACCCCGGAAAAATTACACTGGTGTACTTGAATTTTTAATATTTTCCAATAAATTCCTCATAATAAAACAATAATTTTGTTTCATTTCAATTAATTGTAAAAATTATGATTATTCTTTTCAAAAACGAAATGAAACTCATCGTCATGAAAACCATGTTATTCTTATTTTAATTGAATATCGATGAATAAGATGAAAGAGATATCTTAATCCAATTGAATTTCAAATTGAATTTGTAAACGTATTCATAGGGTACTAATAACTAAATAGGGTTGAGAGTTATTATGCAAAGAACAACAAAGAGGTTATGGTTACTAGATACAGAACACTGACAGAACTATCTTTAAATCTTTCAATAACTTAAACCTATAGAACATTTTAAAAAATGTTTCCAAAATACTTTTCTTTAACTAGTAATTATCAACTTTCCTGAAATCCCTAAGTCAAATCCACTATTGGTAGCTGTTACTCGTGAAGTTGCTTTGTCAATATTGGTTACGAATTGAATATTGAAAAGTATTAGCCAATCTGTACAATCATGACCACCGCGATACCAATACATTCCAATATTGATAATTTTGATTGAGTATTAAACAATATTGACAAATTGGTCTGATTGTCTGCAACACCGCCCGTATAAAGGACTTAACACCCGAAGGGACAGTTTGACAGTTAGCAGATAACAATCTGGAAAGAAAGGAAATTTATGTTCAATAGATCAACTATTCACCTACATTTATCTTGAGTTCAATATATTCGAATGATGATTATACAAGAATTACTATGTATTCTATTCACAAAAATACTTTAGTGCTAACCTTAGTGGCGTAATTGGTAATATTGTGAATCTCACATCTGAGAGAGTGAGTTAGCAAACAAATTTTAGTTCAATTTTACGCTTATCTTAATAACTATGTAAGATATTCAATGTTATTCATATGATTTCGAGAATTCGATCCAATGATCTAATATTCTTATCAATCGCAACCTCGTTTATACCTATCCAAAGAATTGCTCATTGAATTGAAATAAGGAATCTACATAAACTAATATTAAATATTGAATGGGAGATTGATGCAACTGCCCTTCTTTAATCCCTGAACAAAGGAAATTGTTCATGTTTGATGTCATCCAATTAATACAGTAGGCTCATATTATTATTTCATTCGAAACTTAGTATAATTTCATCACTAACAGCAGATTGTTTTCAGAAAATCCGAAATTCACAGCGCCAATAACCAATGTGACGATACCAGTAGGACGTGAAGCTATTCTAACTTGCCTTGTGGAAGATTTAGGTCAATATAAGGTAAGTACTATTATTATTATTATTATTATTATTATTTATTCAAGCATATACATCTTCGTCCAAGAGCTTAGGTAATTACAATCAACGCCTTGCGTTTGGAGCTGCGAATTATTAAGTTTTATTTTTGTATAGTCGTGAACTCTTCACAAAACAGTCACGTTTTGTATTCGATTAATCTATGTTGGGGTCTCTATTTGCCAGTTTATCCCGGAATCATTATACGTCTATTAGTGTTGTTCGATATAGAGGTACAATTTCTTTCTATTTCCGGGCAAATCACCATCTTCTGGTGAACGATGGTTCAATAAAATATGTTTAAGTGTCGTCGCTTCAAAACCAACAGCATACCGTCGTTGGCGCGGTAACCCATGTATTGAGACAGGACACGATATGTTGGAATCAGAAATATATGCAATATCACATGTCTCAACCACAGTTATGCAGATGATGATATATTTCATACAGCTTCCTCATCTAGAGCCTCTATACCATCCAATGAAGCCAAGAGAGCAAGACAGATTTCAAGCTTGCCTCTCCTCCTGGAAGACTGATCCCACAATCCATAATATGATGATGTCAAATATATCTATTTCAATAAAATCTTCCATAACAATGTTCGGGATCACCAACAACAACACCCTATCATGAGACGATCATGTGAGACGATTCACAAAAATTGGTGTTCTATTCAGTTTCAAAGGCTACTGTACATCCCAGCTGCTCCTCATAACCTACCAAGCATAGATTCGACATGTCCTGCAGTACTGTTAACATATTTGGAGTTCGGCTCCTAAGCATACTCTGAAGCACTTGCCATACTTACGAGTTCATTGACCTCTCTAGAACATTCTGATCTACTTATTGACATATAACAATACTAACATTGTCTAGAGTTTTTAAATTTTTCTTCCAATTTAATAATATTATAATTTGAACGTTCGATTCATTTCTGCCATAATTTTCTTTTCTGATATGTAGTTTTCAATAGGTTGAAACGTTCAATAATTCAAAAGTACTAAATTTTCAATTTTATAACTGATTATTGCCAAATTGCAAATTTACTAATCCAAAAATATTGGAGAGACGACTTATCTCATAATTTCGCAAGTATACATACACATTCATATTCCTTTCGGCCATTTTGGAAATTCATTTTAGGAAAATCGTTTATGTATATAAACACAGAATGATTTGAAACAAGAGAAAAAGAAAGTCTAGCTTTGAAAACATTACAAGTTATTAGAGGTTGAACAAAACTAGCAAAAATATGAATTGAGGTTATGTAAAGATTAATTTCATAGAAATAAGAATTTATAGAGTGCAAGGCGAGTTACAAAAACATTCCGTAAAGATGTATTACAATTAACTGAGGCACCTAATTATCTGTTATAGGAAAGTATATGATTACCCCATGAACAAATTATTTTAACACCCGATTTTCCTATACCTATTTACAGTGTAATCTTGCTTAATTAAAAAGAAAAAGCTTACTCATATGTACGGTAAAAACGTTTGAAAAAAATTTTGATGTGCATACAGCTTTTCAATTCATCCATTTAAAAAGCATTTTGCTATAGAGTGGACGTTTTCCACATAATAATGCACCAAATCCAGTTATTAGAAGCAATTAGTGATAGGATAACCTCCAAAAGTTGTTCAAACTAATTTTACCAAAACTTTTCATTGCCATTTTCGTTTAATGATCTGTTTTATGAAAAAATTCCCGAATGACATCCTTTGGATTTTTAGCGAGAAAGAAAGCAAAATACATTTCATATTCTTCTTTTTCTATTGTAAAAGCTGTATGCCATCTTAATTTGTTTTCCAAATAAATTATAAGTAACTCAAACAAAATTATTTTCTTGTATATGCCTATCCAAATTCATTAAGCGAAATCTTATTTTTCTATAAAAACTCAATAATAGTATATCAAAAACCTATATTTGAGTTCAGGTTTCAATAAATTACTAAAACAAATGGTTTTCACAACTTGTAACTAGAACCCACAGATGTTTTTCCTTTTCTATAGATATTTCCAAGGTTGGTGTCCATCAGAAATCTTGTCTGTTATTCCATCACGAGAAATTCCAGATAGGCGGACTAGACGAGCTCTTGCTAGTCACCCCTTCTGTGTCAAGCTCAAAACCTGCCGAACTTCTCCATACCAGACTTCATTTTTATATCGAACAGCGGAATTATGGAACCCTCTACCTAGTGTGATCTTTCCCTATGCCTATAACCCCCAAACCTTCAAGATAAATACGAATGCCTATCTCCTTTCCCTACATTCCACTGCTGGCTCACTCACACCATGTTTTCCGAACATTATAGGTTCATAGGTTCCCCTCTACTAAAGCCAAAGTATAAAAAAAAAAGCGCTTATGTTCTTTCACACTGGTGATGGCCAATATTAATTCCCTTACTACATTAATAGTATTTTTAGTCGATAATTTCGATTATTTCGTTGTTAGTTGTCATGATGTATCCACAGTTGTGAACTCTTTTTGGTGTATCCTGTATTCATCTTGATCAACTCCAAATTATTTGAGTAGCATTATAGTGATTTCTTGAATCAGTTGATTTATTGACTTCTTCTGCATAATCTAGTGAAATATATTCGTTTGAGAATAATGTTATCTTTCCTAAAATATGCAATAAACATGTAATTGGAGGAATCACCTAACTAGACGCTTCATTTCGGTCTGTGAGTTACAATTTGTAACATGACGTAATACATAATTAGCATGTTCTGGATCTTGAAAATGACAAGGAACTCGCGAAATTTGTCTTCTCACGTTTCAAGGTTTTCGAACGCAGTAGCTGTTAATTTCGTTGTATTGAAATCATAACAAATGTTGGTAGAATCCTTAGAGCCAATGAATAATCCTCATTAACGTGTCAGTCGCAGTTAGTAATGCGGCTACAATAAGAGTTAGCAACAACTCAAGGCACGTAGGGGAACGATCAGGCAACAAACATTTCAATAATTAGAGTGAACAGGTAACAGACATAACATCATTCATCAACTATTGATCAGCAACTTAATTGGTTCTTCACAAAGTTTTTCGAGCAAATCAAATTCTTTCTTTCACAGGATGGAATTCATTATGCATGTACTACTGAGAACAAATCGCAATGAATTATCGACTGTAATGAGTTGAATGTCAGATAAATTCAGTTTGAAATTGAATTATTTCTTCATTATACTTGTTAATTCTGTAACTAGTATTCAAAATTTCACGGCAGTGTCAGAATTGTAGAGGTGACATGAAACATTCCATTTTGCATCGGATAATTCGTTTCGAGGAGATAGTTATTTTCTCTTCACATATAAATAAAATGAAATAAAAGATTTTTTTGTCTAATTTCTTCAAGAGATTCTATTTTCAATTAACACGACCGGTTTCAATTTTTACATCATTATCAAGTAGATATATCGGGCCTGGTGGCTCAGTGGTATAAGGCATCAATCTTATAATCACTGTGGCTGCTGGTTGCGGGTTCGAACCCTGCGACTGCGGAATTTTTCCGATGGCCCGTAGAAGAGTGTGTATATATATATTTGAACTACGTGGCAAATGACCATGTCAATGCCAAACCATGTGTTTGTATATATATATATATATATAATTATTTTAATAACATAATTTCTTCACTTGAAACTGAAATTGCTAAAAAACCTACTCAAATAGCAAATGAGATAAGATCAAAATGTATAAACACAATAACTAATTTCAAACAAACAGTTAAAAATAATAAATTTAATAATAAAAATAACAAATCAATCAAAAATTTCAAAGAAACCAAACAATTCATCAAATCTAACCCACAAATTACTATCTTAAAAGCAGATAAAGGTAATAAAACTGTTATCATGGACACAAATGAATATGAGGATAAAATGTCTACAATGTTGAATGATCCTGAAGTATATAAGAAACTAAATAACAACCCAACTAATATTTACCAAACTAAAAATAATAACTTAGTAAAAAAATGGTTTGAAAAGAAATATATTTCAAAATACATTCATAGACAATTAACGATACATAATGCTCATCCTCCAAAAATATATGGTTTACCCAAAATTCATAAACCTAATATACCGATGCGACCTGTAGTATGCAGCATTCAATCACCTTTTTATGAAATGGCTAAATACTTATCCAACATACTAAAAAACATAGCTTACAAAAATGAATTTTACATCAAAGATTCTTGGGATTTCAAGGAATTCATTAACGAAATTACAATACCTAAAAACTATATCTTAGTATCACTAGATGTCACATCTTTATATACAAATATCCCTTTAGAATTAGCTAAACAAATAATTCAAAATAAATGGGATGAAATAAAACTATATACAAATTTACCTATGAATGAGTTCTTAACAGCTATAGAATATACATTCACCGCTAATTTTTTACAATATAAAGATGATTGTTATAAACAATTAGATGGTTGTGCAATGGGCTCTCCAATATCAAGTATCATAGCCCAAATAGTAATGGAATTCCTTGAAGAAAAAGTAGTATCTCAACTAAATTATAATATAGCCTTCTTCAAAAGATATGTTGATGATTGTATTGCTGCAATCCCTGAAAACAAATGTAATGAATTTTTGAATTCTTTCAATTCCTTTCACCATAAGTTACAATTTACGATTGAATTAGAAAATCATAACGAAATAAATTTTTTAGATTTAACTTTAGTAAGAAAATCAAATGATAACAAAATTCTAACAAAATGGTATACCAAACCTACTTGGTCAGGAAGGTATACTAATTTCAATTCTAATATACCTAAAAAATATAAGAAAAATGTTATTATAAATCTAATAGATAGAGCTATTCGACTAAGTTCTCCTGAACTGAGAACTATATCTATTACAAAAACAAAAGAAACTTTAATAAGAAATGGTTATCCCATTGATTTAGTAAATTCGATAACTAAAGACAAAATTCATAAATTTTATAACTCATTTGGTGGAATCAATACCAATAATGAGAAAACTAATGATAGGCATTACATATCACTACCATATATCGGTGGACTTTCAGAGAAAATTTGTAATATAGTGAAACCTTATGACCTACATATATGTCATAAGAGTTATTTAAATCAGAAAAGTCTCTTTACAAAATTAAAAAGCAGCGTACCTTTCAAAAAAATAACCCATACTGTTTATTCCATCCCTTGCAAAGATTGCGAAAAGGTATATATTGGCCAATCTTCACAATACCTCGAAAAAAGATTAAATGGCCACAAATATACCAAAAATTCATCAACTGCGCTCAATAAACATGTGAAAGACACTAACCATACTTTCGACTACAACAATACAAAAATTTTAAATATTGAAACAAACGACAACAAACGTTTGATATTAGAATCTATTCAAATTAAAAAGAACAATTGTGTAAATGACAAAATAGATTCCAATCTTTCGAAACTGTACAATAATCTAATTCAAACTTAACAAAATTTTATTAATTTGAAGTGCCACTTTCCATTGTCTATTTAAAATTCAACCTAAAAAAGATAAAGTATTATTTAACTATGACACTATAGAATAACAATTTTGAGGTTAAATTCCATAGAATTATCTTAAACTTGAATAGTTATGATAGAAATACTCATCATAGAGTAACTAATTCATACAATAATTCATAGATATTTATAATTGTACAATATTGGAATGTCTTGTATTTAATCAAATTCAATCTATTTCAAATTGTAGTTAGCCATACATTACTCTTTCACACACAACCGATCCAATGTTTTCTGCAGTTTTAATTGGATCTTAAAACACAAGTCGGCTGCAGACGCATTTCATTAATCGAAATCATCTATTCTTTTCTAAATTACATGGAAACACTAATTTCAATCAACAATTTTGATAAAGGCAATAAACGTTGTCGAAACGTCAAAACAGAATTTTTATTTCATTATCAGTATATATACGAACCAATATACCAAGAAAACATACAAATATATATATATATATATATATATGTATCAACAAAAGAATATATATATATATATATATATATATATATTCTTTTGTTGATATTCTTGAACCATTTGTAATATTTGTATGTTTTCTTGGTATATTGGTTCGTATATATACTGATAATGAAATAAAAATTCTGTGTTTCCATGTAATTTAGAAAAGAATAGATGATTTCGATTAATGAAATGCGTCTGCAGCCGACTTGTGTTTTAAGATCCAATTAAAACTGCAGAAAACATTGGATCGGTTGTGTGTGAAAGAGTAATGTATGGCTAACTACAATTTAAAATAGATTGAATTTGATTAAATACAAGACATTCCAAGATTGTACAATTATAAATATCTATGGATTATTGTATTAATTAGTTATTCTATGATAAGCATTTCAGATCAATTCAAGTTTAAGATAATTCTATGAAATTTAACCTCAAAATTGTTACTCTATAGTGTCATAGTTAAATAATACTTCATCTTTTTTAGGTTGAATTTTAAATAGAAAGTGGCACTTCAAATTAATAAAATTTTGTTAAGTTTGAATTAGATTATTGTACAGTTTCGAAAGATTGGAATCTATTTTGTCATTTACACAATTGTTCTTTTTAATTTGAATAGATTCTAATATCAAACGTTTGTTGTCGTTTGTTTCAATATTTAAAATTTTTGTATTGTTGTAGTCGAAAGTATGGTTAGTGTCTTTCACATGTTTATTGAGCGCAGTTGATGAATTTTTGGTATATTTGTGAAAGACACTAACCATACTTTCGACTACAACAATACAAAAATTTTAAATATTGAAACAAACGACAACAAACGTTTGATATTAGAATCTATTCAAATTAAAAAGAACAATTGTGTAAATGAGAAAATAGATTCCAATCTTTCGAAACTGTACAATAATCTAATTCAAACTTAACAAAATTTTATTAATTTGAAGTGCCACTTTCTATTTAAAATTCAACCTAAAAAAGATGAAGTATTATTTAACTATGACACTATAGAGTAACAATTTTGAGGTTAAATTCCATAGAATTATCTTAAACTTGAATAGATCTGAAATGCTTATCATTGAATAACTAATTAATACAATAATTCATAGATATTCATAATTGTACAATCTTGGAATGTCTTGTATTTAATCAAATTCAATCTATTTTAAATTGTAGTTAGCCATACATTACTCTTTCACACACAACCGATCCAATGTTTTCTGCAGTTTTAATTGGATCTTAAAACACAAGTCGGCTGCAGACGCATTTCATTAATCGAAATCATCTATTCTTTTCTAAATTACATGGAAACACTAATTCAATTAACAATTTTGATAAAGGCAATAAACATTGTCGAAACGTCAAACAGAATTTTTATTTCATTATCAGTATATATACGAACCAATATACCAAGAAAACATACAAATATATATATATATATATATATATATATATATATATATATATATATATATATATATATATATATATATATATATATATATAACTTAAGAGATATAGAATTAAATTTTCTGAATTATGAAGATAACTTAGATAATTCAACATAGGATTATAAAGATGAATAAACGTAAAAGATTGAACCATAGGCGGGATTCGAACCCACATTTCTGGATTTCTAGTCCAGGGTGTTTACCAATTACACCACTTCGGTCCTCTTAGATTTTTATTATTTTGTAAATATAAACCTCTGAAAGGATAGTAGATCATTGATGAACACAATGCGATTCGATGCCCTACCATAGATCAACTATTCACGCACATTCATCTGAAGTTCAGTCGTTTTTTGAAGTAAGGATTGTAGGTTAGTACTGCTATGGTTGGCAGTTACTTGACAGTTCTTATTCAAATGACAGCATCCCGGTTCTTATATATTTCAATAGAACTGACTGAGAATTGTTCTGGTTAATTATAAACAAGTTTAAAGTTTCTTTGCCTAATTGGCCACTATCGTGTATGTAACTTAAGAGATATATAATTAAATTTTCTGAATTATGAAGATAACTTAGATAATTTAACATAGGATTATAAAGATGAATAAACGTAAAAGATTGAGCCATAGGCGGGATTCGAACCCACATTTCTGGATTTCTAGTCCAGGGTGTTTACCAATTACACCACTTCGGTCCTGTTAGATTTTTATATTTTTGTAAATATAAACCTCTGAAAGGATAGTAGATCATTGATGAACACAATGCGATTCGATGCCCTACCATAGATCAACTATTCACGCACATTCATCTGAAGTTCAGTCGTTTTTTGAAGTAAGGATTGTAGGTTAGTACTGCTATGGTTGGCAGTTACTTGACAGTTCTTATTCAAATGACAGCATCCCGGTTCTTATATATTTCAATAGAACTGACTGAGAATTGTTCTGGTTAATTATAAACAAGTTTAAAGTTTCTTTGCCTAATCGGCCACTATCGTGTATGTAACTGAAGAGATATAGAATTAAATTTTCTGAATTATGAAGATAACTTAGATAATTTAACATAGGATTATAAAGATGAATAAACGTAAAAGATTGAACCATAGGCGGGATATATATATATATATATATATATATATATATATATATATATATATATATATATATATATATATATATATATATATATATATATATATATATATATATATATATATATATGTATGTTTCTTCTTAGGTACTCGCGGACGTAATGTGTAGAACTGGATTCTCGGGTATTGATCCGCGTTGAGTGGTTTCGGTCCTCAAAAGGACCAATTTCACGACGTTTCGGCAAAGTCGCATTTGCCATCTCCAGGTGATTCGACCGTAGAGTCTGGAAAATCTAGGCGAACTGACGCTTACTTGGAGGGACAGGTATTCATATCCTCCGTTATGCTTGACCTTTGAACTTTCGAACTATTTCACGCTTGGTTGATTTCTACGTGTTTGGCTCCGAGTGACACGTCAGTTCGCCTAGATTTTCCAGACTCTACGGTCGAATCACCTGAAGATGGCAAATGCGACTTTGCCGAAACGTCGTGAAATTGGTCCTTTTGAGGATTTCTTTTCTGGTGCTTCTGTTATGAAACATAATAACTGCGGAATTTGTGTTTTCTTCTTTACGATTAATAATTTGATTATTGAAGTGAATAGGAATATTCTTATTTGAAGATATCTGTCCCTTCCTAATAATTATAGACCCATCATAATATTTATTATCTGTGATCTCTTAAGTGATGAAGCAATCAACATCGAGCTCATCAAATATCTACAGAGCTACAAAATCGTGAATGACCGGCAAAATGACTTTCGTCAGCAGAGATTAACAGGAAAACTGCTTGCCTACGTAATACATGTATGGCGAAAATCTACTGTAGAACATGGGAAATCTGTAGCTGTATTATGAGATATCTCCAAAGCCTTCTCGGGAAACTTCCGTCTTATGTATTGCCGCCTCAATTTTGTCGCTTACTGTCAAACTTCGTCCCAGATAGATCCTTCCATGTAGTAGTTAACGGCGTGGCCTCCGATACAATGGCTATGGAACATAATAACTGCGAAGTTTTTATGTTGTTCTTCACAATTAATAATTTGATTAATGAAGTGAATTGGAATATTGCTATTTGGAACTATCTGTTTGATTGTACTGATTTCTGATACAGGGAGAAAAAAGGCTCGGTAGATCAAAGACTTACAAGATGCTAATTTATCACTAATGTGACTGGAAGATTTCATAGAATATAAATATTGTATGGGAGTTTATTATTTTGTTAAGAAATTGTCAAGTCCAGAAAGTTCATGGGACTGTTGTTCTCGATTTCAGCAGTGGATTTTATATTGTTGTGGTGGTTATCTAGGAAGTACCTATGAAAATTGATCTATTCATCTATCAGGTATGTTTTTGTGTTACAGAACCGTTCATAATAGGTTTTCCAGATTATTCATAAAAATATCTGCTAATAGCGGGCTAAGTTGTGACCCCATAGGGATGATTGCTTATAATACTTTGATTCATATTGAAAATAATTTTGAGATAAGCAAATTTGATTTGGAAATTTGGCTGACTTCCCTGAGCGTTTACATAAAATACTACAGGTCTAGCGGATTTTTCTTCCTTATAAAGTTTGATTAGCCTGTACTTTTCTTGCGGTTCTACGTTCATTGGAATCATTTTTTTTCCATAATGTATTTGCCAGGTAGTCTGTACCTGTTCTTGTGTTCCTTTTATTAAAGATTTTGTGAGGTATGTAGGGATCTCAACGATATCCGGCTTTCTCAGAGTATCTTAAATTTTAGCGTGATATTCTTCTGTGCCCAGACTATACTATGACGTTTATCTGCTTTTGTCAATATCAGGTTCTTTTCTGCTATTATCGTTGAAATAGTTTTTATCAATTTTATATGATTCAAGCTATTGAATTTTATGTCTGATTTTTTAAAGATTTCTGTAATTTTGTGTCTGTAAAGCATGGGACATCAATGATATTCGTATATGGTGGCTATTTAGTTCTGATTGAACTCGAATTAATTCTTTATTTTCTTTAATTTTATTATTAGGTGGTGTGAACTTGAGTCTTTTGTTTAATACATTTGTTTGTTCTTCATTAAACTGAAGTGTTGATAGATTGACAAATCGAGGATGAAAGTTAATATTTGATGTTATAGTATCTTTGGATATTTATTTTTTCTGATTCCCTTGCTTATTCATTTCCAAGATGGAAGCTTTTCATGTAGATTCATATATTTCTTCTCGGATAGTTTGCTCACTTGCATTTTTATCTTATGTTCCAGACAATCCAAGAATGTTAAATATCCTGAATTCATTTGAGATGAAATTCAATGTTGTCCCGTACCCTGTAAAACTTTTTGATTTTTTCCTTTAGCCAAAGAAGTTCCATTTTTGGTTTGATTTTGAGAGTGGTTTCATTGGAAACATCACACTTCACTTGAATAAAGCTGGGGTTCTCTTTACGTTTTAAGCATTCTTTGTTAAATCACAAATTCGACAATATGTTGCTCTATTTCACCTGAATTATATAGTAGTCTCACCAAAGTGGCTCAACAGGCACTTCTAATCAGAGATAGTGATGAACTATTTACTTTATGGAAATCCGTTTCAAAAAAATGAAATTAAACAATTTCTTGTCTAATTCACAAGAGATTTCATTTTTCGATACACGACTCGTTTCAATTATTATGTCATTATCCAGGGAATATGGAAGCAACAGATAGATTCAGTTATACATAAAGTTCACAGATTGAGTAGCTTCCTGCTTACCCAATCCCGAGCTAGCTTGATTCTAATTTCATACGTTAAATCTTAATATGGAATGCTCAATTTCCGAACTTGACAAACTTATTCTGCACATTTTCAAAACGTTTTTCATGACAGTCATATTGTGCAATTGAGCTCGCATAAACTAAGAACTTAACAGTTATAAATTTTATAGCTCCAATATCACAAACTCTAGCACAGTTTCTTCTCAAAAACAATCAATTTTCTGAAAGATTTAACAGTAATGTTATTTGTTTGTTTCTTAGAACTAAGATGAATATAATAAGTACATCATTCATAGTTGCAACCAATTCTTGAATGTAACAATGTTGTATATTCTATTCATTTATCACAGATTCATGTAGTTTATAAACGCATCACTTCACATTGTGGAAAGTTAAACTCAAAATAATTATCACTGCACACTTTAACTAAATTGATGAGATCATATCGAATAATAATACAATCTTGTATACATTTCACAACCGTTGTTTCAAGTCATCTGCATACAACAAACATTTTCAAAATTTGAGAACAGATACACCATCATTCATGAATAAGAGAACGATGAGTGAGACAAGATGTGAGCCCTGAAATACCCCAGACAAAACAATTATTTCATGCGACATTATTCCGTACAATTTCACATAACATAACAACGATCTTCATAGTATGACTTCATCCAACCAAGGTGATTGCCAATCACTCCAGTTGCTTTTAGTTTCCTTACAAATAGAAGATGGGAGACTCTATCAAACGCCTGTGTAGATAATATCCACTTGTGCTTCAGACCCTGAACTAGTGAAAGGCAAATTTTGATAAGCACCCAAACATGTTTCTGTTGAGCGTCCTTGTTATTTTTAAGCTATGCGATGCTTGTACTTCGAAAATATTCCATGAGTTATTATCGCTTCGAATAATTTTGCCATAACAGAAATCTAGGAAACACCTCTATATATTGTCATCTCATTCTTTGATCCCGATTCATGAATCGGATATAGTGTGGAATGCTGACATCATGATGGGAATTTAGATTTATCAAAAGGTTCATGGGATATAAGATACATGGCGACATACGTCAGATTATTCGAAGAATAAAAAAGATATGTCCTCCGAATCAGAATTTTTTGAACAATTTGGAAATTTAATTTTATGCACAATCTTCTTCTGGTAATGAGCAAGACTGGTCTTGGTCTTGAATTCTTGGTCTTGGTCTTGCATAAAAAGCAAGACGAAGACCAAGACCGTATTATGACATGAATACCAAGACTCTTAATGCGAGAACAAGACTATATTTTGCAAGAGCAAGACTTCTGCAAATGTCTTGCGAGACTCTTGCAAATCCTGCCCTGTAGACGTAAATATTAACAAAGGCTAAATAGCTGTGTTGGCTTTCTGTTTAATGAGCATAATAAATTTAAATTTAATAGTTTCCAAAATCTACGACATTATTTAGAATAAACACACCACAATTGAAAAAATGTTGACACCTCATATCTAGGAAGCAATAATCTATTTGAAACATATGTTTATCATTCAACAACACATTCAATTATTTTATTATAAATAATTAATCAAGGAACTATCTCTATACTTGTGTCGAAAAGTAGTCATCTCATAGCTGAACATACCGGCGTCCTCACCGGCCATCGTCACTGGGATTCCATTTTATCCCAATTGCGATACAGGAAATAAGACTATTTAACAACTTATAGAAGAGTGTGCCAAGAGGTGTCGCAGTCGCGCCAAGATACTTTTGGGTGCAGCTATATTGTGTTTGTTTGATCGTTGTGAGAAAGCAAGACTTGCAAGACTTCCGATGCAAGGCCAATACCAATAACAAGACCTAACATACAACCTCAAGATCAATACCAAGACCTAACATACAAGTTCAAGACCAAGAAACATATTAGTTTGCAACATCAAGACCAAGACTATTTGTAAGAACAAGACAACGTTGCAAAATTATCATCGTCATGCGACACCTGAGTAACATGATCCAAAGTAATCGGCAAAAAAGTTAACTATGTGAGTGGAACATTCGTTCCGTACGCCATTGAAAAACATGACTTCAGGAATACACATATCCTTTTTGAGATAGGACTCATATGATGAAAAGTGCTCCCAGTTTCTTGATATCATTATTTCAGTATTCGATACAAATACGAGGTAGCACCAACAAATCAGAAAATTTGAATCATTTCTAAGCAATCCTACATTGCGAGAATAAATTTTCCCGAATAATTTCAGAAGGGACGAATCCATTAGCAGCTGCATAGTATTCTGTGATAATATCAATTAGCATAATGAGTTCCAAACCAGAAATATAAAGGTAACAAATCCGCGACACCGATCAAATTTTTCTATCTGCGAATTCATTGAAGCCAAACTCACTTTGTTCTACTCGAGATTTACCGGATTACATTTGCTATTAGTTTCAAGATCAAGTTAATCTGAATGGAGCTGTCCGTTACTTTCTGATATTCTATTTTTACATATAAAAACAAGAAATTTTACTTTGTTAAATATCACTCTATTTGAAAGAAACTTGATTGCAATTTGGAACTTTACCGTTCATAAACAAAACATTGTAAGTCTTGGTAATAGACTGTAAAGTTCAAAATTGAAATAAACTTTCTTTTAAATAATATTCAGCTAAATAAAATTTCTTGTTTTATCACCATTTAAGTAAATGTGAAAGTTTCGGAACGGGAAAACTGTCAACTTTTTTTCGTGCGACCCATACAACCCATCGGAAACTGTCAGCTAGACTCCAAATTAATTGATTATTGTCAGTTAGAACAAAAAAAATCACATTCTGTAAATGGAAAAAAAATTATATCCAAAAAAAAATTCAATAACTCATGGACTGTACTATTCATGTTTTAAAACACATAGGCGTCAAACAAACGTGGAATGTTAAATGTATTTCAGAATCATCTTTGTAACAATGAAATACAATTTTGACAATTATTGGTGCATCGAACCCAATGAAAAATGTGTGTATCTATCGGCTGCAACGAAAACGAAACAAATTGTGGTCAAAAGTAAAGCAGCATTATGTGAAAATCATTTCCAATCGAATTACATTTGTCGCTCGAATCATTCGATCGGTTTTTAGTCCATTTGAATTGGAAACGTTCATATCTAATCATACAAATACGTTTATTGCTTGAATGAAATAACTATAAAAAGTTTGCCTTTCACTTATTTAATGAATAAATGTAACTATAGTTTCGTAAACACCGTAGCTTCTTCAAGCAAATATTACAAAGTACTAACCACGGTCGTACATACAGGTCTGGCAACTAGGGGCTGTTTCCTATGTGAGAAGTGGGACCGCTAAGCGTCGACTGTCGCGTAGTATCAAAAGACGTCACGGGTGGCGAGGGATGTTCTCTGGCACGTATACGACCGTGTTCTCTGACAACTATCAGTTGACTTGTAAACACAAGGAATACCTGCGTTTTTAGAAACAAATTACGAAACCGGGCATTGTGTCGAAATGTAAAACGGGGTACAAAAGTGTAAAGCAAGAAACTTCTGTTTTTAAAGTGCCGAAAGATGGGGAAATACGAGAAAAGTGGATGCTTCCGATTCCGGATAGAAATCGTTTTAACGAGATCTCTTGTGTGCGTCATGTATAACGAAAAAGAGGAAGATATTTTTAAGGTGAGTGATACATTTTGACAAGAGTAACAGTTCTATTCCGCTCTCAAATCAGAATACTTAGTAACACTGCTTGCGATTCCGGAAAGAAATCGTTTTACCGATCCAAGCGCTAGCTAGTGGCTGAGCGAGGGACTACGAGTTTAGCAACGCGTAAGAGACCCATGTCAAACATACGAGTCCCCAGACCTGTATGTACGACCATGGAACTAACTTAATGCAAAAGAGCTAACCTAACTTATAACTTTGATGATGATCTTATTGGAATTTTACCTGTTTAGGTTCAATCCATCGATGAGCTAGACGATGAACTGACAGCAAAGGAAAATCTTATTATACATATTGAACAAGGGAGAATTATTAATTATTTGTTGATCGTTCAATCGGATATCGGAGTACTATTATTTGGTAATTTCTAGGAATAGCTGTATATTTAATTCATCTCTTTCATTCTGAATGTATGAAATCCTAAAATAATCAAAGTTATAGTCTTCCATTATTAAGTGTTCTGCAAAAGTTGAATCACATTTATTATTAACTCCCATTGATCCTCCTTTTGAAGTTCCTTCCTGTTGAACCGAAGCACATCTTGGGGCAAGACCCATATGTCAGCTTGTAAACACCACATTCATCTGCATCGTCTTAGAGAGAAGGAAAAGTATCATTGAATTAAGTTTCCGGAGCTTAAAATATCGAAACAAATTCAAGAAAATCAGATATATTGGGTGTTGAAGATCTTGTTACCATTTTGCGAATTCGAGCCCATTTTTTAATCCATATGTCTATACTGTATATCTTACAAAGTTATTCATGACACGTGTGCTGATTGTGAGAAAAAGGTAAAGGGCGATTCACAAGTTATGAGTTCAGGAAGGAATGTGCAAAATTGATAAAACATCCTACAATTTGGTTTTTTACCTATTTTTGAAATTCCAGATTTGTCTAAAATTCATGATAGGTATTGCCCAAAAGGGTTTTAGCTCGTTCTTGCATCTATGAAAGGGTTCTATTGCAAATTTAGAAATAACAACATTTATTAATTAGTGGATGATAAGTGAAACTTTCAAATTTCATTGTACTATTTGATAGTAATGACTCTACTTTGAATTGATTGCGTTCCATTTTCTCTTTCTGGTTGAAAAGTATTTTATTGATCATGGATTTGTCGTTGCTATTTTCCTTCGCCATTTGCTGTAGTTGTTATACTTTTTCTGGCTCAAAGATACGGTCAATAATCTACGAATAAGATTATAGAATGTAGCTATTTTATAATTAATGAACGTTAAACTATCGAAACACTCATATCAAAAGTTCATTCCTAGTAATATCATGAAAACCTAAATATCAATAGAAACTATATATTATTAGGGTAGTTTCCAGGAATTTATGTTTCATTCAAAGCTATTTCAGTTCACTCCTAACAATATTCTCTCATCATTAGTTCTACAAAAACTTTGCACCTACCTATATGGAACATATACCTAGTAATTTCATTGTTGAACACTCTGGGAATATGAATTTTGTGATCAAAACAAATACAAAGTGCCGAATCCTAATGACTCATTACAATTTTCACGTCAGTCTGTCACTCTCGTTCGCGGAGCCTCACGTCAGTTGAGGGTGTGTCGTAGAACAAACATTTCAAAATACTTTATCCATTCACGCACCTCGTATTGATGACGAACGGAACATTTATTATTTATTTATTAGGGTAAGAATTGGAAATGACAAAAAACTGACGGGTCTTTCATTGTGAATCCATTTCGACTTTTAATAAATGGAATAGATATTATTGACGGAAAGGTGAAGAACATGTTCCATAATGATTCATTATATTAAACTCATAAGACTTGAAATTTGGAATATTCAATATACATGACGTCGTCGAATGAATAAACAAGACATGACATAAACCTTTTTGAAATTTACATCTCAAATTTAAATTTGGAAACACGATCACACGAAATCACTATATTGAACCAGAATTAAAACAAAACAATTCCAAGGCGTAGATGTGATGACTAATGTTGTAATGAATATCTAATGTCTGCTTTGAAGTACACAATCTGTCAAAGGTTCGTATTGATATTCGAGATATATACTCAGAGCCCTTTTCTATTCGAAGTCTTATCTATATAAGATTTTGTAACACCTACAGCGAAAAACCATTCGTAAATTGCAGAAATTTGTTCATGACTCATGACTCAATAACAACATTTCAGTTTCCTGGTGTACTTGAAGAAAGGTCTATTAGTTGTTTTTCTTCTTGCAAATAGGTCAGTGAGATTCATTACTCAATTCCATTCTCATTCAATTTAATATCATTTTCTGCGAAAAGTTTTCTGAATGATCCTCCACCGTCTTTTGCAACACCTTTCAATGATAATCTTCCGCAGGGTAACTTAATAAATTCACACATTATGAGAATATCCGCAGTACTCACTCCATAGCTGGAGGTATTTCCTCACAAAAAGCTTCGACCATATCACTTAAATCGAATGTATTATGTGTATTACTCCCTTGAAATTGATGATCGAGTTTTGGGAATATATCTACTAAGTATCAAAGCATCATTGGAAATACTTTGTTCCGGATGTTTCTAACCCTTCTTGCTCAAAAATCGAATTGGTGTTCAAACGTCTTCAGATGATGGTCGTGAGACCGAAACTTACGAGAAGACGAAACAATATGCCAAAGATATGTGTTCATGTGACCTGTATTTATTCATGGTTATTTGTTCCTGCTTTGAAAAGCTTTTTCTAAAAGTGAGTAGAAAAATCCCAAAATTTCGAGTAATTGGATCTGTATTGAATGTTGTTTACCATGAAATTAAAAGTGCTTATCTTCTTCTGAAGATGATGTACTTATGGGAGTATTACACAGGATAAATATGGAAAATCTAATATTATAGCAGATAATCATCCTGCTTGAGTTAACAATACAAGTGTAATAATATCAGTTAAGACTGAATGAATTTGAATATACTTTTGGATAACAGCGCAGACACTCAATTCATCGGAATATTCCTTGTTTGAAGTTAAAAGACTACTTGGAATTGATTCATTAGCATTGACTCATTCCAAAATAATTCTGAAGGGAGTCATATCAGTTCGATCTCTTCAAGAATGGCTACGTATTGATCATAACAATATTCGTCCTCCAGGGGTGTTCAAAGATAGAAAAAATTGTGGAATCTAGTGCATTGTCATGCACTGATCTTCTCTGCAGTGAAAAGTATTTTGGCTGTGGCCAAACAAATCTGTTTTCAGTAAATAAAAATTTCGAGAGATTTGTTATTACGTATCAATCAAAGGGGATTTCCTGTGCCAGGGCAATTAGATTATACATATTATTTTTCTAATATATTCTATTATGTACATGATAATGTATAATATTGAAGTTTTACCCACAGCTTAGCGACCTATATACTTAGGTGTATTTGGACTGTGTGAAGACTATTTTCACCTAGCGCACGCGTGAGAGGAGGTGGTTTTGGAGTAATAGATATATACATATCTATTTTCCCATTTTTTCATGATTTTTGGCATTTTTAGCAAAATCTATGCATTTGACAAAAAATTACCTCTATAAAAAGTTGTAGAGCGGAAAATTTCCGATCGATTTAGGTATTTTAGTATTTCCTATAATTTTAAGTATATATACAATTAATATTGGCTATTGGGATTTTCTGCTAGTAAGCGCATTTCCCGCTAGAGAGTGTTGAAGAAATTTCGCAAAGTGTCACCTTCTGCTGATTGGATTTTCAGCAAAAATATGTATTAGGATTCAAATTTACTTCATAAATTAAAATAATGAATAAATTACATAAGCACCACAAATATTCATATATAGACATACTCATCAATATTTTTATTGAATTCGTATATACAAAAGTTGGAGAATATTTTCATAGTCATATACTCAATATCATTACGTGAATTAATTTTATACTAATAATACTAATAATAATAATATATTCACCCCTGCATCAGTACATTATAAAAGAAGATCGTACATGCCTTTATAAAAAATATAAGGAGAATGCGACCCAGTTTGAAAAAAAATGGAAAACAAATTATTCTGAATGTAAAATCCATGTTGGTACAGAATTTTACGTGCTCTGGCGGGAAATGCACGCATTACTGAAAAGTCGAAAGATCTATATCGATCGAAATTTTCCGTTCTACAATTTTGGACTCTTTTAATTTTTCCATAAAATGCATGTTTTTGCTAGAAATTCAAAAAATCAGGAGAAGGTGACAATTTGCGAATTTCTTCAACCCTCTCTAGCGGTGAATGCGCTCACTACCGGAAAATCCAAATAGCCAATAATAATTGGAAATTTATTGCTCTACGACTTTGATCTCTTGTGATTATTCAATTCTCACAGATATCTTAATGAACGGACGGACGACAAAGTGTAAATGTACACAATGAGAGCTTCAGACTCTACCAACAAGTTCAAGTATGGTATTGAAAAATTCCATAGCCCTGACACTATCTAAATATTTCATTCAGATATATATTACACTATTTTTAATGCCTCCTCTCTATGATCTCTATTCCACAATGCTAGAGAGAAGTTCCCATTATTTTTAGGAAAGCTAACGCAATTTTATGAGCTAAAACGACGTACTCGAAATCTGAAGCACTAACCTCACTCAACCTAACCTACTAAAAGTATCTCTAGACAAATTTGTAGAGAATTTCATTGTCTCTTGTTCTACCCATGCCCTTATACCTTCCGACAAAATCACAAGAAACTTTTTTTACCTTAAATTCAAAATTTTTTTGGGTTTCACCCACATTTTTTCCGGCCTATACATGTTGTCAAGGAGTAATATGCTGAATTTCATGATGTTGTAAGTCATTCTTCACTTTTGGCTCAAATTGGTCTACGGTTACAGGACCATTCATAGAGACAGTTCTCAATTAGTACGTCAGTTTAAAACCTGATTCCTAACGAGAATTCGGTTGAATAATTTCACGGGTATTAAATAGACAACAGTCAAATCATTCAATGTTTATTGATTGGCATCTTATAATTAGATTTCCAAGAAGTTTTCCAAGGAAGCCTGGCTTTGCGATGAATGAGATTAATTATAAATGCACTACTTCGCATAATGCTACGTACAATAACTAGTTTTTAGAGTTCATCTATTATTAACCGGTGAAAGTCATATATAATTCAGGAGATAAATCTTTGGGCTCTGAGCTGTATTATTTGGAGGCAGATTCATTAATTATAAGGCGATTAAACAAAATTCTCATGACTTGATTAACTATTTTGCATCTGCCTAATTTTTGTTTTAACTTTATAGAGTGCAGATATCATGAATCATCATGTTAAGCTCTGCAATAGGTTTAAAACTGATACTGAATTCCATTTTCCCAATTCCATCGCCAAATATAATTATTATACTCGTAAGATTTTCCAGAAACGACTCCATACTATGTTTTGTCTGTAAAAGCGTCCACCATTGTCATCGACATAATCAGTATTTCTGAGGACCTCTTCATTTTCTCACGATAAATAGCTTTTGCTGGAAACATTGCATATGTATACAAGGTGTTCCATCTCAGACGAGCCACCCCGTATATTTCTTATCCCATAGTGAGTGCAAAAATTTCCCGAAACACGTCGAATGATTTTGTTTGGGGAGATCTTTTGACGTATATTTGAGGCTTGAACGAGCAACCCCCTAATAGGGGGCGCTTCAACCCCTCAAAATTGAATAGGGGAGGGGGGTTGTGTGATACGTCATTTGGAAGGTCTTGGAAGCCTCTTTACAACGGTGTATGAAAAACGTAAATTTGATGAACCGTTTTCGCCGAAAATTAATTTTGTTGCTCGAATACGCTACCTTGAATATTTTGGTTATTTGTAGAATGTACAAGCTCATTTTTTTAAGCCTTTTTTACAAACTTAAACAATCTTCAAAAAATCTCATTCGTAAAATAATTGAATTGTGTTGTCATGCTTACAATGAAAAAAATTAAATCTGCGTGTTTAAATCAAATGTTCAAATTGTCCTCCATTGACTTCTGTTGAGTTACTACTTTGCAGATTTGTTTAAAATTTCAAAAAATATGGTGTACACATTGCAAGAACGGTTTGAGTTGGTTTATTACCAAAATCGAAATCATGCCCGAGCGACTGCAAGGATATTTAACGAAAACCATCCTAAACGTAGCGTTCGCCGTAAGTACGTAATGGAATTGATTTCAAAATTTGTGGAGACGGGTTCAGTAATGGATAATAAAAGGGCACCCATTGGAATTGTTAATGATGAAGGAGCAGCTGTGGCGGTATTGGGACATGTCCAACTTATGCCAAACACGCAATCTGTACGACAACTTTCTGCAGCTTCCGTTATTAGCCAATCTAACGTTTTCAGAATTTTACATAAACACAAGTTCCATCCGTACAAAATTAAATTAATTCAGGAATTAAATGATGATGATTGAGATCGAAGGCAATAGTTTTACGAAATTATGGTCGAGCGTATCAACAATAACCCAAATTTCTTGTACAACGTTTGCTTTTCTGACGAATGCACTTTTTTACATAATGGAGAGGTTAACCGGCATAACTGTAGAATTTGGACTGATACAAATCCTCATTTATTTCGAGAAGCTCACACTCAACCTCGAAAAAAGCTAAGCGTTTGGGTAGGAATTTTGGGAGACCACCTAATTGGATCTCTGTTTATTCCTGGTAATTTGAATGATGAAATTTATCTTGAAATGTTGGAAAATGCGATTGATCCGTTAATAACTGAACAATTAGAAAACGATCCTCTACTACTTGAACAACAATTGCATTTCCAACAAGACGGAGCTCCTCCTCAATACGCCGCACCAGTTCGCCAATACCTCAATTTGCAATACCCCGGTCGTTGGATTGGGAGAAGAGGTCCTATGGAGGGGCCTGCCCGATCTCCTCACCTGAACCCTCTGGACTTCTTCTTGTGGGGACATCTTAAGTCCAAGATGTTTGTGACTCAGCGTGAAAATTTGGACGAACTACGCCAACGAATTGTAAATGAGTGTCGTCAAATAACTCCAATTATGCTGAACCATGTTAGAGACGGTTTTCAGTCAAGATTGTATTATTATATGGAAGACAATGGAGGACAATTTGAACATTTGATTTAAACACGCAGATTTAATTTTTTTCATTGTAAGCATGACAACACAATTCAATTTTTTTACGAATGTGATTTTTTGAAGATTGTCTAAGTTTATAAGAAAGGCTCAATAAAAATTACCTTGTACATTGTACAAATAACCAAAATATTCAAGGTGGCGCATTCGAGCAACAAAGTTAATTTTTGGCGAGGACGTTTCATCAAATATACGTTTTTCATACACCGTTGTAAAGAGGCTTTCAAGACCTTTCAAATGACGTATCACTCAACCCCTCTCCCCCATTCAATTTTGAGGGGTTGAAGCGCCCCCTATTAGGGGGTTGCTCGTTCAAACCTCAAATATACGTCAAAAGATGTCCCCCAAACAAAATCATTCGATGTGTTTCGGGAGATTTTTCTACTCACTATGGGATAAGAAATATACGGGGTGGCCCGTCTGAGATGGAACACCCGTATACATCCATGCTAGATAGTAAAAATTATTAAGCGTTCACAAATTTATGAATTAGTTTATTACCCGTTTCGAAAATTTGAGTATGTAACGGAACAATTGTAAGCAATAACACACTGCAGTTCTGAAACTCAAAATTTGTGTTTTATTTCATTATTCTACATATTTGAAAAAACAGTTCAAATCAAGTAAAAGCCTAGTACATAAGGATTTTTGTTTTGAGTATCGATTTTCTCAATGATTCGTTATCAACCAAATTGTCACAATGGAACTAATTCTACCTACACATTTTCTGGTTATGTAGTTGTATAAAACAATTGATGAAGTAATATACGCATATTTAGTCGTTCTATATCGAGTTCATGCTTTTTCAAGAAACAATCTTACTATTTTAGTGGGAAGAAATCTGATTCTTAGAACTGAAATAATGCAGGTAACACTAATATCATCGCGACAGAGATGATTCATGTTTTAAGAAATAGGTGAATTGAAAAAATATTGTTTCAACCATTTGATTGGTTCAGTCTCATTACATTAGCTAATACGATAAAACGCATGTCACAACTGAAAATTTCATCTTTGAGGATACGAAATTCCGAAACATGTATTTATATTATTTTGAACAATATTTATAACAGAATCAGACATTCCTCAAGCATCTGATGATATTTTATAGCTATTTATTGAAAATTCCTAACGGATTCGCAAATTTTCTTCTTAAATTTTATTTTATATCCATTGAGTAATGGGATATATGATATAACTACATTTCTTTTTCAAAATACATTATGATATGATCAAAATGACAAATTAATTAACATTAATTTATCAGCAATGGGAAGTGAATTATCTGCTCGTGGTATCTTATTTCTTATTCAGGTCAACCGAAATATCCACTTACGTCACAATCGTGGGTGACCAATTGAGTGTATAAGCCATGCTCGCTCTGCTCTGCTCGGTTTTATCTGACATGAAGCGGACTTTCAGTAGAGATCTGGAACAATATGTGTGTAACAATGGTATGTATCACATCAAAAACTCTAGACGGTAGGAGGTTGCTCTAAGCACTTTTATATTCTGCGATATTGATTATTGATTGACCGGCTTGAAGGAAATTGTTTCGCAAAAACAATTATTCCAGTTATGTCGTTCATTGTAATAATGATACAATTATTTTCGGTAGGTAAATTCAAACACCTAAACACCTACTTCTACAATCTCAGAACTATGGAATGCTTCCTCAAATACAAGAGTGTCCTTTTGAATTTTCATTTATATAGAATTTCTGAAGAATGTTATCAAATCTTGAATGATTTATTGTATATTGTGTGGCTTGACCATATTATAGTTCACTATAACGTCTTCTTCAAACATTGTTCTGTTTATTACTTGACCATATTATAGTTCACTAATGTCAAAACGTTCTGTTTATTACTTGACCATATTATAGTTCACTAATGTCAAAACGTTCTGTTTATTACTGTTCCGAGTTATTTAGAAAAATCATTTTGGATAATTGTTGAGGTCTTATGAAGAATATTAAGTTTTTCATCAAGTTGATCTGGAGGTCCTTGAACTATATTGGATTTTTATCCGCGCCAATAAAACACCTAATACCCATCATGTTAATCTACTTTTTATATAGATAGAGCTACTCAGTTCGAAAGCACTGTGGATTCGATAATATTTCAATCAATATGTTAAAATTGATTATTGTTTATTGGTGTTTCCATTTATTTTGGGATATAATGGATGACTATGAAAGATCAAATCGGTCTGCAGACGACTTGTGTTTTGAAATTCAATTAAAAGTGCAGCAAACCTTGAATTGGTTGTGTGTGGAAGCCTATTATGAGAAAACGTTGAGGTTTCAGGAAGTAAACATGGTTGATTATTGAATCGATGTTCAAATTTGTCCTTTATGTGAATTGAATACCTGATCGTATCATCATATTCCTTACAATACTATTGTTTCAATATTTTCTATGAAATGAATACCTAATTCACTATTATGTTATCATATTTCTAGATAGCCAATACAACTTTGAAGGTTCATGTTAGACAATACCACGGTCGTACATACAGATCTGGGAACTCGTATGTTTGACATGGGTCTCTTAGTCCAGGCTATGAATCGGAAAATAAAAAAAAAAACATGTGAGTTCGAATCAAAAAAAATTTTTTGCATTAGCTTCAGGAGGTTCTCAGGATCATTCATACACCTTGAAACCTCTTGGAAACACCAACCCCATCCATTGGGGGCGAAAATGGCCCGAAATCTCCAAGTCTTGAATTGTATTTGCTACAAAAAATAGTATTTTGGCGTTTCGAGTGCACCTAGACGGTTTTTTGAGTCGCAGAACACGAATCCGTAGTCAGATTTACTTACAATCTATCAGAGGGGTGGTAAAATCAACGAAATTGGTCAATTTTGCACCCCTATATGTTATTTTGCAATTTACGTGTTTTAGGCATTTTGAATGCACCAAGAAGGTTTTTTGAGTCGCTGAATACGATTCCGAAGCCAGATTTACTCGAATATCATTGTAGGGGTGGGAAATTGACAAAAATGGCTTATTTGACACGCTTCTAAATTTTTATTATTTTTGCATTTTAAAATTACTTCGGAGTAAATCTGGCTTCGGAATCGTATTCAGCGACCCAAAAAACCTTCTTGGTGCATTCGAAATGTCAAAAACACGTACATTGCAAAATAACATATAAGGGTGCAAAATTGGCCAATTTTGTCGATTTTACCACCCCTACGATGAATTGCAAGTAAATGTGGCTGCGGATTCGTGATCAGCGACCCAAAAAACCTTCCTGGTGCTTTCGAAATGCCTAAAACACGTAAATTGCAAAATAACATATTAGGGGTGCGAAATTGGCCAATTTTTTCGATTTTGCCACCCCTACGATGGATTGCAAGTAAATGTGGCTACGGATTCATGATCAGCGACCAAAAAAAAAACTCCTTGATGCATTCGAAATGCCTAAAAATTGCAAAATAACATATTAGGGGTGCGAAATTGGCCAATTCAGTCGATTTGTCCACCCCTATGATAGATTGCATGTGAATTTGACTACGGATTGATGTTCAAAGACCAAAAACCACTAGGTGCACTCGAAATGCCAAAATACCTTTTTTGTAGAAAATACAATTCAAGAGATTTCGGGCCATTATCGTCCCCAATGGGTGAGGTAGGGGTTCCCAAGAGGTTTTAAGGTGTATGAATGATCCTGAGAACCTCCTGAAGCTAATGCAAAAAAAAATTTTGATTCGGACTTACATGTTTTTTTTTTAATTATAGCTAAAATCTCGGTTTACGCCAAACTCGTAGTCCCTCGCTCAGCCACTAGCTAGCGCTTGGATCGAAGTGGTAAAACGTTTTTCTTTTCGGAATCACAAGCAGTGTTACTAAGTATCCTGATTTGAGGGAGGAATAGAACTGTTACTCTTGTCAAAATGTATTACTCACCTTAAGAATAACTACCCCTTTTTCGCACACATAAAAGACCTCGTTAGAACGATTCCTTTCCGGAATCGCAAGCATCCACTTTTTTCGCATTTCCGCATCTTTCGGCACTTTAAAAACAGAAGTTTCTTGCTTTATACTTTTGTACCCCGTTTTGCATTTTGGCACGGTTTGTTTCTAAAAACGCAGGTATTCCTTGTGTTTACAAGTCAAGAATGACAGAGAACACTCTTCGACTACTGCGCCACTCTTTTTGGTACTACGCGACAGTTGACGCTTAGCGGAGTCACTTCTTTCATTCCCAGACCTGTATGTACGACCGTGGACAAAACCTATCAGATCGTTTCTTCCAAGGTTGGATTGATTTGTAAGGAAAGAATTGACAACAGAAAGTTATCCTTCAGAATATCTGGATTTGGTCGTTTGATTCTTTATTGAAATAGATTATTATACAGAGTAGAAAGATTGGAATCAATCATCAATAATGCAATTTCTTACAAAATTTTTGATACTCTATTATATTAACCGTTCATCTTTATTCTTTCAATGTAAATTTTTTTATTGATGGAGACAAAACAATGGTATCTGTATTTCAAGTTTAACAAGTGCATAGGATGAATTGTTTCTTATGTATGTGTTCATTTATTCTGCTATCAATGTAGTGTGCGGATTGGTCGATGTGTTATTATTCTAAATATTTACACAAGGTTCAGGACTTGTACTATAGAGAGTATTGCTCTAGTAGGCTGTGAATTGCCTGATCTGAGAGTATTCACATTGGTCTCCTCTTAACGCTCGACTTCACTGGAATGGTATTACAATATGATATGAAAAGTGTCAAAGAAAACCTTTAATACACGTTTCTATCACAGTACAAATAAGGTATAAAGTTAAAAATGTTTTTTTTGCCTATCATAGTATTTCTTAAAAATCCACTGGAGCCTATGCCATTGCCAAAATGTTTGCCTAAAAAATACAAGCAAGCATTCTCTGTCTATCCTCAATTTTCAAAATTCATTAAAAATGTCCATATGCTACAAAAAGGGTTGTCTCAGATTCATTGCTCTGTCCACCACTCATGTTTGGTTTAGTGACATCCTTCCGGCTATGATGCCGTCAAAACTCGAAATGGGGAAAAGTTTATATTCATATAGCTCACACTTTATGAAAGGCATTATCATTTATAAATCGCCCTCTTATATGGTTTTGGGCGTAGATTCACGTGAAGTAATGCGGTTATTGAGAGATTCATAAGAACCTTCACTTTTTCACCATTTTTGGAGCAGAGAAGCTCCTAGAGGTTGATGCCTACCGATATATGGGGCTGTCAGTCATGAAAACTTTAAGTGACTATGTTAGCTGTCAAATACAATGAAATATATAGAATCCCCTCTGCGAAATTAAGTTTCGAAAAATAGTTCTTTAGCAATGCCTACGTCGTATAAGAAATATACCTGTCAAATGTCAAGTTGGTCGGCCTTATAGTTTCGGAGATTTTGTGAGTGAGTTAGTCATTGAATAAGTGGTATTTTTCTTTTATATTACACATGTCAGTAAAACACGCAGAAGGAGGCATAGGTAATGCTGCCACGATGTCATTCCAAGGCTTCAAGATTTAATGCATATTTCCTAAAAGCTTGGAAGACCACAAATTATATTGTATTTCATGAAAAATTCCATTAAATAGACAGGGATATCTATGTTATGGAATGGTCTGTCACGGAAATAGTGTGAGTATCAATATATCAGTTGTCTGTCATCTAAACGTTACATTTCTTCTTGAGGGGTTTTCTGTAATAGACAGCCTGAATTGTGATAATGATAAATTAATCTATGGTACTGTGTCATCTAAATTGTACATGATCTCATTTTTGGTCAAAAACGTCAAAATATATCGAATTCATTTCACACCGTTCCTGATTGAGCGAGTAATTATGTCGTATAAGGGAGCTATCTGCAAAGTTTTGGGTCCCCGTTATGGTTTAGAAGATTCCGTAATATGTGAGTGAGTGAGCCAGTTAAGTAGGTGAGTGGTTATTCATTTATAGGTAGCTGTGACAATGACCAATCTAAAAATTAAATCTTGACGTTATAGTGACTGTGTATTTCACTTTGCCACTAATTTCAAGGTAATTCAATTCATTGAGTTGATAAATACTTGCATGTTCTACAAAGTAGGTTGTCGGAAACTATCTATTTCATACCGTATGTGACACTCGTATGAAACACCCTATTTTCCGCACTAGTTTCACATATATACTATTATACTAAATCTTCATTAGGTAGATACTGGTTTATATTGTAGTCGAAGAGTCACTAAGTAAATGAATTTCTTCTCTGATTATGGAAGGTAAATTATTGTTACATTAGAATTAAATTGGTCATACATTATTTTCTAAATTACATGGAAACACTAATAAACACAACAAACGTTCGAAGTTCTATTTTGATTCTACTAAAACTACGTGATCTTAATTCTAAGGCTAAATACGAAATGAATCTATACCAATGGTTCAGAAAATTATTCACGAAAAATTTTCATATTTACATATATTATTTATGTACGTATCGATCAAACCGTGGATCATTTGAATTTTTGATCCAAATTAACAGGAGGAGTCAAAGTAAAATTTCACTAATCAGTTTTCAGAATTTCAGCACATATTTCCTTGGTTTAGAAATCTGGAAAGCAGAGTAACAGTTTCCCAAGTAATATAATATTAAAGATGTTCAGATTTGTCTTAATCCACATTTCCTATTCAAGCTTTTCATGTTCATTAATAATAATTAAACCTTCCCGAACAACTCTACCGTCGTATAAGAAATATACTGTCAAATGTCAAGTCGGTCGGCCTTATAGTTTCGAAGATTTTGTGACGAGTGAGTTAGTAACTGAATCAGTGGTATTTTTCTTTCATATCACACATGTTGTCAGTAAAACACGCAGAAGGAGGAATTTTATTAAAATAGACAGGGATATCTATTTTATGGAATGGTCTGTCACGGACATAGTGTGAGTAACAATGTATCAGTTGTCTGTCATCCAAACGTTACATTTCTTATTGAGGGGTTATGTGTTTTCTGTAATAGACAGTCTGAATTGTGATGATGATAAATTAATCTATGGTACAGTGTCATCTAAATTGTACATGATCTCATTTGTGGTCAAAAACGTCAAAATATATCGAATTCATTCCACACCCTTCCTGATTGAGCGAGTAATTATGTCGTATAAGGGAGCTATCTGCAAAGTTTTGGGTCCCCGTTATAGTTTAGAAGATTCCGTAATATGTGAGTGAGTGAGCCAGTTAAGTAGGTGAGTGGTTATTCATTTATAGGTAGCTGTGACAATGACCAATCTAAAAATTAAATCTTGACGTTATAGTGACTGTGTATTTCACTTTGCCACTAATTTCAGGGTAATTCAATTCATTGAGTTGATAAATACTTGCATGTTCTACAAAGTAGGTTGTCGGAAACTATCTATTTCATACCGTATGTGACACTCGTATGGAACACCCTATTTTCCGCACTAGTTTCACATATATACTATTATACTAAATCTTCATTAGGTAGATACTGGTTTATATTGTAGTCGAAGAGTCACTAAGTAAATGAATTTCATCTCTGATTATGGGAGGTAAATTATTGTTACATTAGAATTGAATTGGTCATATATTATTTTCTAAATTACATGGAAACACTAATAAACACAACAAACGTTCGAAGTTCTATTTTGATTCTAGTAAAAATACGTGATCTCAATTCTAAGGATAAATACGAAATGAATCTTTACCAATGGTTCAAAAAATTATTCACGAAAAATTTTCATATTTACGTATATTATTAATGTATGTATCGATCAAACCGTGGATCATTTGAATTTTCGATCCAAATAAACAGGAGGAGTCAAAGTAAAATTTCACTAATCAGTTTTCAGAATTTCAGCACATATTTCCTTGGTTTAGAAATCTGGAAAGCAGCGTAACAGTTTTCCAAGTAATATGATATTGAAGATGTTCATATTCGTCTTAATCCACATTTCCTATTCAAGTTTTTCATTTTCATTAATAATTAGACCTTCCTGAACAACTATCCATAAATAGATGTAATGTTTCAATCTCTTTTGTTATACTCTTCGGAGACTTATTATTCTAAGAATCGAAATGGCAATCGAAAGTTCAATTGTATTTATTTGAATGTTATATAAAATATTCACCTGTGAATGCTTTGATATGCAGGAAAAATGGTGCTCAGATAATTACGTATCTGTATCATATAAGGTCAAGTTCCTAAAACGCTAACCGTCCCCCCCCCCCAAATAACGATTATTTAGTAAATTCAGCGACATCCGTGTTTCAAAGAGACACATTCATGAGGTATAGGCCACATCACAGTTATCAGAGTTCGATAGGGGCTGACAGTTGACAGAAGATCATTCGGCGATTCCCCTTTTTTAATTTCAAGCAACATTGAGTCAGAAATGAACGGCTAAAACTCATTCAGTCTAGTCTTGAGCTTGTGCCCAAAGAACAGTTTGACGGTAGGTTCACTTGACGAATTTGGTTCAAAAAGCAGCATCATGGGGGAGAAAGCAGAAAACAAAATCCGGCCAAAAGTATATCGATGAGGAATATATCGAGTCAACAAATGGTCGTAAAATTATCTTCATTTCACCTGTTCCGACGGATACATGCTTCCCAAACAATCCCTCCTAGGCTTCTTTATATCCACCATCAATTCTTAGATATGGCCTTGAAAAGTGCACCAACTGCCTAATCAGGCCATATGTCAGATTTGTATAGGACAATAAAATGTTAACCAATTTCGATTCACTGAGGATGGGAAAAAATTGCCATCATTATAATATTGTCTAAACCTATCCACAATGAAATAGGAAGGAGTATTGAAAATTACGAATTTAATGGAGATCTGAATCAATAACGTAGCCTTATTTGGATCAGGTATCTCATACTGGTTTCGATAAGGAGTTAGGGGAGAACATACACGTCGATAATGTTCTTGCGATTGATTTCATGAAAGTAAAGCAGTCGTCAAACGTATAGTTACGCTGACTTTATGACTTATATAAGAAAACATTTGTCATTAATAACTAAGATGAAAGTGACATTCATCATCAATTCTTAGATGTGGCCTAAAAAGGCGCATCGTTTGCCGAATAAGGCAATATTTCAGATTTGTATCGAACAATAAATTGTTGACCAACTTCGATTCACTGGGTATGAAAAAAATGCCGTCAATATAATGTCATAAACCTATTCACAATGAAATAAGAAGGATTATTGAAAATTACGAATTTAAAGGAGATCTGAATCTATAACGTAGCCTTATTTGGATCAGGTACCTCATACTGGATGCGGAGTCATGGAAAAATATACACGTCAATAATGTTCTTGCGATCGATTTCATAAAAGTAAAATTGTCGTCAAATTTATAGTTACGCTGACTTTATGATATATAAATGAACACTTGCCATAAATAACTAAGATGTATGTAACTGTATTCTTCTAGGATACGCTGATAAATTATGAAAATACTAGGGGTTATAAATTGTGGAAAATTGTCACATGGCTAGGTGTTGCTGCATATTTGATGATACAAGATATTTTATAACGTACTTTATTTTAAGTTCTATATTTTGTCACTCTGGAGCTATATATGTTGGTCCCATTAAATCAATTTGTCCAATGTCGTGTTTCCTTTCTTCTGGTACGTTCATAGAGTTGAGGGAGGAGATACATCCGTTGCAACCTAAATTCAGGTGGATAATTCAATTTTAAAAATTTCATCCTCTTGGAAGAAGCTCCATACTTGAAGGGAATATTATATTTTCCCCAGAAGTCATACCAGTTCTTGAAAATTGTAAATACATTATAGTTCGCAAGGATATCGTTGTAGTTTTATTCCGGATTATTATTTCCAAGGATGGAAAAATTGTATTCAAGAATCCTGTTCCCCATCAGTCATTCCAAATTTTATTCCCTTCAGTTTTGAACGCAGATTCGTTGTTAGCCTGAAAACATATAATCGAGGATTCACAAATGATAAAATATATCAGTATAGAGCTGATAATAAGCGTAGGTACACTTCATAATAACCGTTTAATATATTTAATTGAGCTGCTTTTAACTCTCAAATATCATGCTAGGTAATGAAAATGCAAATTTCCGTTGCTGATTCTATTGAAGTTCTACGATCCTATACTTGCAGAATATTCACTAGGGTATTACGATGCTATTGCAGCTTAGAGGAACCTGGACGCCATCTGGTGGTTGTATTCTGTTCCTCGTCGATTCTTCGGAATGTAAGATATGTTTCGTCAATGCGTGGCATCATGGATAACATTCTCAGTGAGGTATCTGCTTCCGGGCCGATGATGTTGGAACTTTGTCTATTGATTCTTACACGGAATACGTTTGTATTCACTTCAGATTATTCCATTTAAATTCATTTTGCGGAGGTAAATAAAATTCTTTATAGGGAGGTCATGAGCCTTTGAGTCTGTGAGTAACCTTTCCAGGCATACTCACCAAAAACTTCACCCCCTTTGTAGACTTGTCTGGCTATTGCCTCCGGGGACACTTAGGGATGTTGGCCCATTGTATTTCACCTTTGTTTTGTTTCTCAAAGGTTTCCACTCGAATATTCTTGTACCTTGTACGAGTTTGTACAAGTCCTTTACTGGGTGGAAACTGTATGATTCTGGTTCGCCATTAGGCTTTCCAAAAATTGATTACCCTTTGAGTGTCTTACATTTACACAGTATGTGTGTCACTGTTTCTATATATTTACCATAAAGTCTACATGTCAGGTCGCCATTGTACAGTTCCATTTTATTTAGGTGCTAATAGCTCTGTCGTTCTTCTATCACACGAGGCTTTGATGTCTTTCTTCCCATGTTTGATTCCTGTGACTTCTTACCAATATTCTTTGTGGTCTTCCATGACCTTCTACAGACCTTCATGCTGTACGTTTTGGTACGCCGTGGTTTTTTCTGGATCTGGAGCGTTCTCCGACCCTCCTCTCGCAAGTTCGTCAGCTTTTTCATTGCCTGTCGTTCCCTGATGTCCCGGCACCCAGATCAGCATAACGTAGTTTCGGTCTGCCAGTATTTCAAGTTCGTCTTTGCATATCCAGATGAGACGGGATGTCACTTTTCGACTTATCATTGTCTTAAGTGCAACCTGACTGTCTGTCAGTATGTGGATCTGCTCATTTTCGATGACCCTCCGATTGTTTTACTCCACGCATTGGAGGACAGAGGTCTCTTACCCAATGAAAAGCTGAATCAAAACTTCAGGTTTCTTGAGTATACTCCTGCACCTGCACCTTTTTCAGTCTAAGACCCGTCTGTATACCAGATATATCCTTGTAGATCGTCGCTCAGGTTAGTATGTTGCCATTCAGTCTTTTCGGGTATTGATACCCTGAATGTGTTGCTGGAAGAGTAACGCTTAGGAATGTGATCTGTTCTCACGCCTTACACATCTCTGGTCACGATTCTCACAATGCTCATGTGTCCTGGCCCAATGTGGACCTTCTCCAGTATTCTGAAGGCACCAAGCCTTGCTCCTCATTGGATCATCAATTGGAGAGGAGGCAATCCCAGTAGTGTCTCCATAGCTAGAGGGAGCTTTGATTTCATTGCCCCTGTGATCCCAAGACATGCAAGTCTCTGGACCTTTATTAGTCTTGTCGTGATCCCTCTTTGTTGTGTTTTAGACCACCATACCGAAAAGGCGTATGTTATTGCGGATTTAACCACCATATTGAACAACCCAGTGGAGCATGTTCGGTCGTAGTCCCATTTCTTCCCGAAGGAGCGTCTGGGTTCCTTACTCATTATATGAAATTATACAAATTATTTGTAATTCTAAATATAAATTACAAGTAGATAATTTTAGTGTTTACCGAATGTTCGAAGAAAAAAGTAAAAGCATATAATTATTTAAAATAAGAAAAGAGGTATTTGGATATTCAGCTTCTTCGAAAGATACTCTGCGAAATTTATATCTTCACACTTTGACGACGACATTGAATATTGAAATGAATATTTTGGACACTTCCGCGGGTTGAGTGTATGAGTGTGATATTATATTTCTTAAAACAAACACAGACACGCAAACAGACACACACACAGACACACACATAGACACAGACACAGACGAACACAGAAACTTGTGAAGATCATCCCAGTTGTCTAAAGTATTACAAGAAAACACGGGTTTAATTTATTTTCTACAAAAATTCCCAGATTTGACACTATCTTTTTTTTGTTGTACACTAACGCAGAACTACTATTACCTGTAAAAATTATATAAATGAACTATGTTATTTTTTTGTTATTTTTTGATAAGTTTATGGGTGCATAGAAGACACGTATTCAGTGAAAAAATTTTATTCCAGGTAAATTAATACGTCACAACAAAAATAAACACAACTTCGTATTTTATATAAACAAAATTATAACAGTCTATTTCAATATAAAACAAATTTGAAAAACAAATATAACAAGAGATTTATTTTCAGGAAACTGATTATAATTATACTTTCTTTACCTGTAACAAGAGAAAATATTATTCAAGTCTCATGCAAAAAGGACAGTTATGTTTTTGCCCTAATATGAGAATAGTGCTGCAACACGAATTGATTTATGGTGCGAAGCTCTCTTGACAAATTTGGAATGGCAAATCTTATGTTCAAAAGCTCATTCCTAAGACTCATCCCTAGCTCTTTGATGAAATTCAAGCGATTTTTCTAAATTCCGTGATTAGCAGCGTGGAAAATAATATGTCCATTATAGCGTACCAAATTGCCAAAGGCCATCGACGACATCTTTGATTTGAACAAAAAAGGCACATTTTAGGTTGAGGGCATCAACGCCTCCTTTCGTCCCATTATACAAAATTATTCTCAAGTTTTTCACCCTCCTGATTTATTGAGTTTGACAACATGATCACACTTTGATTTTTCAGGGAAATATGATACGATTGTGTTGTCGCGAGTGAAACCAAATAGTCATTTATCAACTTCGTAATCTTTATTTCAGTGGAATTTAGGAGGAATTTTCTTCTTATTTTCACCCATGGTACCCACATACCTGAGTCGAAGTTTTTTAGTTCACCAGCTCTGATGAGATGATCCAGGTTATCATCAGTGACATTCTGGTTACTATTAGCAATAGATTCCAATAAAATAAATACTTATCTGGTAGGTATGGATAGCTTCCGAGGATTCGATTCATTGGTTTCAACCGTATACACGAAAGCATTCACCGAAAGTGTGTCTTGGAATCACATATACCCTTGATCTTGACGCCTTACTTGAGCTGGTTTGGCTTTCAATACATTCTACCATCTGCACTAAACTCAACCAGCATCTCATTAATTGTGATATCTGCGGAACAAGTGTGTTTTTCTATTATACTGTTGGCTATGAAAACATCAAACAAATTAGGATACTGCTGCAAGTCTATCATCAAAGATCATCTGCTCTCTTATTGCATGATAGTCTCATCTAATTGCCCTAAGAAGAAATAAGAAGGGTTCCTTTGACATTTTGGGAAAATTGACATGCCTAGTCAGCTTGTAGAAAATTTTCACTCTACATGCTCAAGTTAGATTTGAATGAACCAGAAAGCTATACTAGACGCAAAAATGCCTTTATTTCAGCTTCGTCTAGATGATCGACAAATGTGCATTTATGTTCAGAATTCGCATTTAGGAATTTAATGAGCATATCAGGATTTGAATGAGCTAGATGATTTTGATTGTAAGGCCAGTTCAAAAAGACCTGGAAGTTTCAAGACTATATTGTGCCCTCGGATTTTTTGAATGTCAAAGGATTTTCAGGCCACTTATATCTGTTGCGTCCGTAATAATAATTCGTAGAAGTTTAATTATCAGATGTTGAGCCAATTTCGTCGTTTGTTAAGTCATTTTCTTCATTAAGATGAATTTCTGAGACTGTGTCATGTTCCGAGTATTCAGTTTAATTTTTTGTATCTGTGTAGACCAGGAAAATGAGGAAATAATAATGGAAGTTTTTTCGTGGTCAGGTTTTCTTGTAAAAATGGGTAGTGTCTGATGAATTTTCTAACTTTCCTGTACTAGTGTCACTGTTAATATCACTATTAGTATCAACATTCTCGGGTGTGCCTTTTATGGAGTCTAGGTCTAGCACAGACCATGTGGACTATAGAGAGACATGCACACTGTTCGATGTGACTGTGGTACCGCCAATTTTCAGAACGTATTCAGTCATTTTGGTGTAATAACTTAAATGACAATAATGCAACCACTATCACGGGGTTAAATCCGACCCCAAAACAAAGCTATGTCATTTCGTCGGAATCTATACTGCTGAAAGCCATGCTAAACTACATGGCACGTCATAAGTCAAACCGTATACAGTACTAGGAATCTACAAAAGCTTAAGTGCTGGGATCGGATTTGGCCCCACGATAGTAGTTCAGGGTTAAGAATCGTTGCAGAATTGACCCATTTTCTTCACACGGTCAAATCTGAGCTTAGACTAATGTCGTGAGAAATAGTTTGCATTATGTCAGAAACATATAGCTAGGAGTACAGCACATTCAACCAAAATGTCCATATTGTTCATATGTCACACAGAGAAAGGTCTATGAATACGCCAACGTTTACACCTCCTTCGGAGGCTTCTCATGAACTGAATCGTTGAACGAAGGACCGTATAGATGCCGCGCCCCATATTTAAGGTCAAATTAGGTACAATAAACTATGTAAAAAAAATTACTACTACGAAGTAAGTTTCAACAGATATTATACTGACTGTTATTATATTCTACTCAGTTTATTCAACTGTGAAAATGAATATCTCTAGAGCGAGAACCATATCATGAATATATTTTCTTTTCACCTAGGTGGCATGGCTCCGAGTGGACACACAAACAATTTTAACGATCCATAGTCACGTCATCACGAAGAATCACAGGATTGGAGTTACGCATAGTGAACACAAGACGTGGTTTCTGCATATAAAGGAAGTCCGAGAATCAGACCGAGGATGGTATATGTGTCAGATAAATACGGATCCCATGAAAAGCCAAGTTGGATATTTAGATATAGTGGGTAAGTAATCTAGCCTCCGGATACTGCTCCGTTCTGTATTTTATACATTTGGGAATCTGAAATAACAAAGCTTTTATGTAGGTATGACCCATTCAAAAAACATAATAGCTGTGGTTATTAACTCAGTGTATTCATAACTAGATAACATTCAATGAACATTACATTTCATACAAAATTGCTTGAGCAGGTGGCTTTATATTTATTGATTAGATAATGGATCTCATAGTGTTTTTAGAATTCCTTGAGAATGAAAATTTTATAAGAATTGGAATATCAGACTAGTCTCAAACCTTTGCAAGATGGGCGCGAGCTTATTAATATTATTATTTACTATTCAAGTGCGTTATTCACGCATTTCAAATATTGCAGGTTGAAGTAGATTTGTCAGTTTTCAAGCAGGCACATTTCTATATACAACAGGATGCATGACGTAAATGCATGGTCTGGCAGATGCGCCCAGCTCAGATCTTCTTTATATTTGTTTGTTTATTTGGCATCGTAACGATAAGCCGAGATTTCTTCATCAAGCTAGCAATATACCAGTATAATGTATAGTCATTACATTACTGAAACCACGAATGTGCAGATTTGACATTTTCCCCTATGTACAGTGATAATCGTGTTAACTAAGGAAGTTGTCAACACACACAACACACAATAACACATGTGTTATTCTGAGCTGAACCTCTGTACGCACCGTGCCGATTCCTATTTCGATTATGTGGCTGTGGCCATCAATCATGAATAAGCCACAATGGTGCCACATTTGCAGTTTTCCCGCTGCTACAAATTATAAATAAAGAATGTGTTTCCGGAAGTAATAATTTTTCACATTGGTAATATTGTTTACGTGTTATCAGATGAGTTCTCCAGCCCATAATATTGGACTTAGTAGGAATTTGAGTATAAAAGAAAAAACGATATAAGGAAACATCTCCTTTTACCAGCGCTTTGCGTTGACAAAGCCAAGCAGAAATGTATTAGACTAATGAATAATAATGAGCACTGATGACGAACTACAATTCTCAAGAATCACATAGGAAAAAAATTTAAAAAAACGCACTTCTCGAAATATGCCACATTCGCGGAAAACTCTCAAGTTGTTTCTATTTTACCGTTGATTTTATACGAAGATCTAATTATGCTGAGATTTGTATGGCCACGTTTAACATAACGGATGCCTCAATATGCAATTCTTCAGAAAAGAGTTCTGTTAGTAGTTTCTTGGAGAATAAGCTTGCAAAACACACACAATCAAACAAAATATCCTACTAAACTGAAGCGATGATACGAGAACACTTCTTCCTTATTCATGAGTTAAGTTGCACTATTGCCTCACTTCTAATATCAAAAGGTAATATATACGAATACATAATCTTGGTTTTTCCACACCCGAAAAGGACAGATGTAAAGAAGGTTTTGAGAGGTGTATAGGTCGGTTGGTCGAATTTTCTATTCGCAAAAGCGGCTTACAATCTGATATTTTATAATTTGAGGAAGCAGAATGCTATCTTTGGGATGTAACTGAGGTCAAACGAGAAACGAGCGTATGAAATAACATCTGTCGCTATGACGTCAGATGAATTCTGTTCGCTCTCATGTTTAAATGACTAGTATATGTACACACTCATGAAGTTTAGGCACCATTGGTAATGGTATATGTGTGAAAAAACGTGTCTTACAAATTGTTTGATCTAAACGCTTTTTCAAGCAGTTCAATCAATTTTCGAATTCCCTAGAAGTGTATTTGGTGGCTACATAATTCTATTACATGACTGAGTTTTCTGCAGATCTTGCTTTGGAGTAGCATGTTACAAACAAATAGTTTAATTAAATAATGCTCTTGCTACCGAACTACATATCACTGAAGCAAAGAAAAAAAATTTCAAAAAAAGAGTATAGATTTAATAATTTCTGAAGTGTAACATGAATCTTTGAGGAATCTTTAAGAACAAGCCGTGACATCCAACCTATCCCGAAACCTATCTAGACGATACACTGAACTGACAGCGACGAAGATTTGCATTCCCGTTTGGACCTGTTTTGCTTAGTTTAAGAAGTTGAAATCTCAAAAATTTTCTCAGCTAGAGTTTGATTGTCACTCCAAATATGTCACTTCCCTGAAACTACTTTTAATTTCGATGAATTGCAGACTTATCAAAAATTTGCGATTAAAAAACCATTTTTGCAACAGAATATCTGTTTTTCCATTCTACCGAAATATACTTTTTCATTTATTCTGAAGATCCAAAAAAGCATGAATGTGTTTTTTTATATTAATCACCACGAAATCAAGTATTTATTCTGGTAATACTTTCTTCATCACGAAAAGCAAATAATTGCATAGTAAAGATTTCAGTTTAAGGAACATACGTAAATAGTTAGAATACTGTTTTATCAGAATAATAAATTTGCCCACTCATGGGTTTGGTATTGTACCGACGATATATTACGGTGTATTCTTAATTCGTTTATCATCGCATATACTATTATGCATAAGCGCATCTTATATTGAAGAATTCATCAAATATGTAGTAATTTATCAAATGATCGGCCATTATGCATAATCTCTAGTGATTGTTAGTAAATTTGATAAATGTGCCAAGTCTGCATCAGTGAGCTTGATTTCACATTTGGGGGAACGGATTTTGCCGTGAATTTGACTACAAGGAGATCGACAACTGGATATTTGAATATAATTGCTGGAGCTCTCATGTACTGGTCATCGCATCTTCAGAAATGTGTTCCACCATCAACAACTGGATCTGAATATATTGCAGATTCAGGTGTAGCACAAGATATTAGTTGCTTTTACAAGAGTTTGGTATCGACATTTCCGAGCCTAGGAAGCTTCACATGGATAACCAGAGTTCCATTCGGTTAGTCATAATTCGGTAAACGTAACAAGTACATCGACGTGCGGTACCATAATGGAGCTGATCGTTTCCTCATTCTGGGTAATGTTACTTTGGGAGACCAAATTGCTCATTGTTTGACAAAGGACCTACCGATGAAGAAATTCTTCAAGAATTGGGATTATCTCAATTTCCTTCATACTGAGCTTTGATAACTGGTTTTAATTATAATAATATCATTGTGTTGAATGCATGTTTTTATATAGGAAACAATTGATGTTATGATAATCAAGTGATAATCAAGTGTTATGAGTTTACATTTGACTCCTTTCTTTTATTCACTGCTGATCAACAAAAGTTGCTATGCTTGTTCCGAAATATTATGAAAAAATTGCATTCATCTCAAACATTGAGAAATTCCAACAGTGTCATGAATAATGTTATTCTAATTGCACGAATCGGTTTTGATATAAATGAGGAAATACCCGGAAGCCTGAAAGTAATCAATTTGATGATTTCATATAAATTAGAAATACAAATCATATATTTACACATTTATTTCCTCGAAGAACTCCTTCTTTATTGATACATTCCATAGTATGTATTGAAACAATTAGAAATATCATTCGACCAGGAACTTAGCTGTTCGACTTTCAGCTAATATAATTGCAGGTCATTTATTTTCAAATTTAATAGGTAATACAGCATCATCAATATCTTTAAGATTAATTCCAATTCTTATTCTATTTGTAAGTTCATTGTTAAGATACAGATTAGCAGCAGCAATTATTCAAACTTATTTTTTTACAATTTCAATAACTTTATATACTAGAGAAGTGAAATGATGTCAAATAAAAATCGTCCATTTCATTGAGTAGATTTTAGTTCTTGACCAATTCTAGTTTCACTTAATGCTTTTATTTTAATACTAGGAATAATCAAATGATTTCATCTAATAAATACAAATTCATTCTTTCTTAGATGAATTAAAATAATTTTAATTATATTTCAAAGATGACGAGATATTACACGAGAAGTAATTTACCAAGGTGACCATTTATATTAGTAGTAACTTTAGGTATACGATGAGGAGGAATTTTATTCATTACTTTCAGAATTTTTTTTCTTTCTTCTGTTGATTTCTTCATAACAGACTATGTCCAACTATTGAATTAGGTATAATTTGACATTATAAAGGGATTAATTCCTTTAATCCTATTCAAATACCTCCATTATATTATATACTTAGATTTTACTATATTCAGGCCTTACCGTTACTAGAGCTCATCATAGTTTAATAGAAATTAATATAAAAACTAATCAAAGATTATTAATTACAGTAATTTTAGATATCTATATTTCTATTTTATAAGGACTTTAATATATTCAATCACCTTTTTCAAATGCCAATTCAATTTATGGATCTTCTTTTTTCATAGCTACTGGATTTCATGGAATTTGTAACGTGTAAATTCCACCTAACGACTTAGAAACGGCCGCTGTAGGGCAATCGGTTAACTCCTGTGACGTCAGCTGAGAGTCATGATCTGTAGATTCTAAAAGACATGGAATGTACCGATATTCTATGGGTCTTGGTTGCTCGGTGTCAGTGACCGCTTCACTTCGAGGGTGTTCTGTGAGACACCGGAAAAGGAAAAGAAAGACACTTCTGTTCTGTTCGTACGAGTGAGAAGTCAATTCTAGGTTATTCAACAGGGAGGCGATACTAAGCGTGGGCTTGGAACCAATTTATGGGAATATTCTTCTGTTGAATACAAAAACATCAGTTATCGATTTGGATTGGAATCATTGTGATTAATAGGATAATTGATATACCTTACGGGATTTGAACCTAGTTTCGACGAATCTGTTTGGGGAACGATAGAAAAGTTGTCTTTTGGAAGTAAAAAACCCTATCGTGTTAGAGGTAAATATCTCTGTAATTCCATTTGATCTATTCACTAAATTCAGGAATTAATTGCCTTCGTATGTGGTATCTGACAGAACATAACCTAGTTCTAATTGTTAACCATTGATGTGTATTTTGTTCATGTCTGTCTGCTGACGACAATAGAACGATAGAGTTTGAACATTTCTTGGTTTCACGGTTTTTTTTTCTTCCTACTTCCACTTTTAATGCAAGTTCTACTTGTAGTTTTTTAATTAGGTCTATGTCGTGAGAAATTCAACAAGAAGTGTGTTGAGGGTTGGCTTGAATCTACTGTGGAAGATGCCTAGGAGTCACTAGCCTATTTGTGAAGTACAATCGTGGAAACGATATGGTAATTGTAGCAGGGACTCCTTCATTGAAGCAGAATAATTAAACATCATCAAGCAAGTGCGACATCCAGCTCTCAAGTCAAGGTTATCGATTTTGATTTTATGTAACCTTTGTTGATCATTGAATATCGTATATGGCGTGAATTCAACTGTTCAATGTGTATTGATTTAAAAGTAATTTACTTCATCCATATTTGCTATTAATTCACTTCATACCTCATTATTATGAGTGTTGTCTCAAATTATTTCAATATTATTATCTCAAGTAAATTTCAATCTTTCTGGGTACAGGTCTTTCATTTTCTTTCTTTCAGGGTAATTCAACCTGGGGACTTGAGTATTTGCATCCCCTAGTTATATACAAAAATCTTTGGTTGATTAAAATACTCTGGCGCCCCAATTTTAACATCTAAAATATAACCTACGACCATCTCCATTGTAGCTGTCGGCAACCAAGCGATAAAATAGAATTTTAGTTCATCCTTCAGTAAGAGTAATTGCCCAACGTTTTGGGTTGGTTACAAATTGACATCCCAACGTTTTGTGCGGTTACAAATTCATGTAATAATTGGAACTTTATTCCTATTAACTTGCTTAATTCGAAATTCATTTAACCATTTTTTAATTATTTTCAATTATAATCATTTTGGTTTTGAAGCTGCAGATAGATACTGACATTTTGTAGATGACGTAGGATTATTTTTATCCAATTTCAATTTACTTATGAGGTACATACTCATATAGTTAAAATAATATAGGTAATTTCCAATCAAAAGATCTTTTGAAAAGTATAATATCACGAATGTATTGAACTGAATGTGGTAACTCGCCAGCCGAAATAGTTTTAGAGCATTCTATTCAAAATTGTTGCACATCTTGCCATAACAATAAATCTTAATGTTATATGAGCCCACTTCAGCATTGCGAAGTTGTACAGAATCCAACCATTGTAGAACTTAAGTAAAGTGAGAGAAGATCCAAGGCAAATTGTATACAAATCCTTGTAAGAGCTAGGTCGGTTTGTTGCTAGAGGGCTCCCGAGACACGTAATGAATAGTAAGTGTGTAAGGTCTCGGAAAACGTATTGTTTCACTTTGCTTTTCTTGCCGCTATCAAGAACAGAGCCGGTGCTGTTCAAAGCAGTAAACTCTTACGATGATGACCAGCCGGAAGAATTAAATATATAATCACATTCCCAATACGATTTTAAATTCGAACTGCAATCAAATTGCGAAGCACATTGCTGAACTTTGCCTTCTTTTACTTGTTTGTTGTATCAATGAAACAATGAATTTATCATTTTGGTTTGCGGATATTCTTCTCACGTCATTATGGCACAATTATAAGCTGATCTCGTGCAAATTGAAATAGGGAACTTAGAGACAGTTCCAGGATAAGAGGTCTGTGAAACATCGGTGCATAAAATCCCCATAATGACGTACAATCCATTCAGAAATGTATAAAGAATTGCTGCCCGCGGAATCCTTCAATCTATATTATGGATATATAAGTTATGTATCGATAAATTCTATGTCATAGCAAAAAATAGTGCCATGAAATAAGAGCTCAAATCAAATCAATAAATAGTGATGAAATGAATACAAAACGTTGGAGTAAGCTGATTAAACAATTCTGTATCTCATTCTCTAACAACAGCCGCTACAAGATTTCAACAAATAAAAATGAAACGTGTGGCACTCGGGGACTGCCGCGGTAAAGCTATTGCATAGCACTACGCCACTGGAAAAAGTTGGGCAGAAAAACATCCACTACCCTTTCAAAATCTTCACGAATTATGAGTAAAAAAGAGTATCATCTTGATCTCTATGAAGAGTATTCTGTGACAAGTGCATAGATAACTCTACTACCGGTAGTAGAGTTATCTATGGTGACAAGTGTCAGTGGACTTGTAAACACAATTTTATACGAAAGTTTCAACGTTCAGATCTCGATAGCGCTTCCGGCTCCGGGATTTTCACGTGGCCTATCGAAATTAGAAGGTTCGAATTGTATAAAAACACAATTGCATGAACGCCAGACGACTTACGTAATTAGCTACGAACGTAATCATTTTCACATATCCTCGAGGAGCTCGCTGCGCGTAAGTTAGAGTTTATACATTTTACCTCTATTTTGTTAATTTGGGGCCGTTTCGAACCCCGTGCCGCCGGCGCCAGCTGTAATAAAGTATTTTGGGCTATGGGTCGCTAGCTTTTACCCGCTTTCGGTATATTTAAGTAGCTTGGAAATTCCCTTTCGTACATCGCACGTCAGTTGCTAGTAGGTGACAGCTGAGAATATTTCAAACTGTTTTAATTAAATTTTCCTATTCAATCGACATTTTGGGGCCCGAGACTATGCTATTTAGTTGGCCCCGTTCATGAGCTAATGACATGGAGCGAAAACCGCATGCGAAAAGTCCTCGTTAAGACGTACAGTAAATTTGCACTTTTCTAACTCGCGAGATACGCGCTTCTCACGTGAACGTCATTCGATTTATCGAAAATTAACCAATTCAAAACAGTTTTCGACCCAGTTTCGGGGTATCACGACCTTTTAGAAGGTTCAAAGTTAACATTTCGACAATTTTAAGCTCGGCCGAGCTACATGGTAGGCGGAGTGGTGGGTGTCAGGATATTTTGTTACGGTATTTGTTTTTTGTTTTTTCAGATTTTCGTTACGGTATATGTCTTTTGTTTTTTTTTTTCTTGATTCGGTCGCCGCGCTCAAAGCCCGTGATAAAAGCTATATGCAATAGCTTAAAAAAAACTGTTTTTAATTTCAAGAAGTAATTTAATCAAACTTGATATGCGTATTTGATATTAGTTGGTAGGGAAGTAAATGTTACTAGCCTAAGCAACTTAAAGTGATGGAAGTACGGGTATCATCAATCATTATTTATCAAAAATACATACATCTCCATTTTTCTTGTTGCAAATAATATGTAATCATATATGTTATCTTCATTTTTTATATTCCAAAGCATTAAGCGGCAAATGTGTCTTATTTGACCAAGTTCAATTTCACCATACTCATTACACACTTCCAATGATAACAAAATAATAATTTCTTAATGAAATTTTGCATCTATGGTGTAACACAATAACAGTTCAAAGTAACCATCTCCACTCGAAATACATTCTTCAGATCTTAAAATACGAATACGCGTAAAAATGCCAGAAGTAGCTTTTATCGCATCAAAAGTTGCTATAATTCGTTGACGTAAGTGCTCATCACATTAGATGTAAGCTTTTTGAATAAAGATCTTGGGATGTCCTCAAACAAAAAATCAATAGTATCCATATCTGATGTTCTCAGTGGCCAGGTTTACCTTCAATTTGGAGAATCACAAGCAGTCAAACTGAAATATGGGGGAGCCTCATGATGCATAAACCACATTCTTCCTCTAATAGCATAGGGAACATTTACAAGTAGTTCAGGCAATAAAACGTTTTCAAGGGAAAGTCTATAGGAGGCACCGGTTAAAGTTCTTGATCAAAAGTAAGGCTCAACAGGAAAATCTCGAATCATAATTTTCAATACATTAAAAAAAAATGAAAGTTAAATCGAGATTCCTTTATGGCATGAAGGTTTTCATCAGACCAAACCTGATTATTGTGGAATTTCATAATAGCATCTCTGGAAGAATAATTAGCTCCGTCGGTAAACATTCTGTTAAATCTCTTGCAAAATCCAGTGGCGAAATTTCAACCGAGCAGGATATAATCTGCTTGAACACTTTGAATGTGGTACGGGTATAGCTGGTGATGTTTCAGGATAGTCAAAACTAATTCATAATTCACATTAAGATTCCCTACAATTTTCCTAGTACTAGTATTCGAATCTTCTTCGTTTCTTCAAAAAGCAAATCTCTGAAAAAACACTTCTCCGAGAACAGTCCTTCGAAAATCTATTCTTCGAAGAACAGTTCTGACATTGGAGTGGAGCATTTCAATTCCATTGATCTATGACTATTGCTGGACAAGACTGAACAATCTTACTCGAGAGTTATACAACAGATAATGGAAAGATGTCCGAATGCCAGACCCTCCAGCATGATGATTGACTTTGAAAGAGCAGCTTTCAAACCATCGACTACAAACCTTCGGAAAGTCGAGTTTGTGGATTTTTTATGAGTGTTTCTATTGAAAACTACAGCAAGAGGGCCTTAAGAAAAAGTATGACACAGATGCATACTTTGCTCTAAAAATGAGATTGTTCAACGCTTTAGCCTTTGTGCCATTACAATATCTAGAAGAAGCATTTCAGTTGCTGGTGGACAGTGACACTTTGCCTGTGGAGGCCCGGAATGTCATTGACTATTCCGCAGATAACTGGATAGGACGACCCACGAGACAGCAACGCCGGCGAGATCCACTATTTCCACACATGTGGAATTGCTATGATACAGTTCTCAGTGGATTGGGTATAACAAATGATGCTGTGGACGGTTGGACTACAAGTTTCGATGCCCAATTATCTGCCAGTCACCCCAAACTTTGAAAGTTCATTGAGGCAATTAAAAGAGAACAAGGACTAAATGAAGTGAAAATAGAACAATACCATAATATATTGGCGAACCATCAGTATGCTCAAAAAGAAAATACCGAGATACTGAGGAAAGAGTTCGACAATTAGCTGAACATTTGGGCCCCATTAATATACTAGAATATGTTGGAGGTATTGCACACAACATCATTATAAATATTAAGTTATAGTCATTTCTCTTGTGTTGTGTCAGCCACTCATATTTTATATTCGTATCCTACCTAACCTGTTGTGATTCAACATTATTCATAGGATTATTTTATCTTCGAAGAACTTCCTTTCGAAAAATAGTTTTTTGAAGAAAGGATAATTCGAAGAAACAGTTTTCGAAGAACTGTTTTCCGAAGAAATGATTTTTTGAAGAACTGCTCCCGAAGAATTGGTTCCGAAGGATTGTCTTCGTAGAATTTGCCGGACACCAATATTTAAGCATCGTGAAATTGCACTTTGTCAAATAAATCAATTTATCTTAGATCGGTTTGCAATACGAAAACATTAAGGTAATACAAGACTGCATGTACCTCTCACATAGGTGGGATGAAATGAGGCCCATACTACTTTAGTTAATAATGAGATACCTACCTATGTCTTATGAGCCGGACAAGAAGGAAACATACTGGTATAATGTACCAAAATTTTGTACTAAAAGTTTCAGCTGTCTCCTAGTATTTATCACTTGGTATACGAACAAGCTTTTGAACAAGCTAATTTCCGATTCGAGAATTTGTTACAGAGTACATGGATAGTGTCACATCATATCTGGCGAACATTCGTAATCATTGGAAGTATATGATTCTAAATGGAAAATCAACAAACGACTACTGCAGTTGACATATTTGTGAAATTTCCAAGTCTAGCAGTATGCGACAATTCATGAAGATCGTATTCAAACTAATAGGATACAAACAATCGTAATGTACGTTACAAGAACAGAAAATAACATATTATTAAAGAACAAGTTCAGATGTAAGGGAGAGGTAATGAAGGAATCGAGTCTGGAATTTCGAAACGGGTACTCTATTAATATTTTATGGCCATGTGTTGTGAAACGTTGCATCTTGCATCTTACACAGAATATACAATAATAGACAGCGTATATAATAAATCCAAGAAAATCACGTGTTCGGTGAATCCCCGTTTCCTCCATGTCACATCATTTGGAAACTATTCAGCCAGTATGTGAGTTGCGTCAGAATGAAAAAATATCACGTAGGTGAGACGTAATCAACGTTTTGATTTGTTCATGCAGTTGAAGAAACAGAACTCGAATTTTTATTTGAACTTGCAACATCTAATTTTGGCAATTAATGTCAACAAATAGATTTTGCTATAATTATTTCCATAAATTCAAAGCTCTAAACGTAATTCAAAATACTGAAGTAAGAAAGTTAATAATTGCGAAATGTGGTGAGTTGATAGACTAAATTATTGAAATCCTAGCAACTGTAAACAATGAGAATGAATTGTGGAAATATGTACACGTACACCCTGCGAACTTACCGAATTATTACCAGTTTAGTTCCGAATTTGGCAAAATATTGATCAGTGAAAAATCGACTAGTCCTGAAAATACAGAATGTATGCCGCAACATCTTATTCATAAGAATTGAATAATGGTGCAGCATTTGGGAAAATCTGATAATGCTGTTGATAGTTATGATGATTGTGAAGCATCATTCTAATTATTTCCCTCATGACAAGCTGCATGTTTCCGATAAGTGGAAATGTTTGTGTTGATAATCGAAAACAAGGAGAGACTATTAAGTAAGATTGGTACCACCCCTATCATATTGGTAATATATACTCCTAGCGCGGCGATCGAATTAACAGTTGATATACCGAATTCAATGGTCAACTTACATCAGCGGTTCTGGCCGACTTGTTTAGATACAGGCAACGTATTCTGCTTCCCGATAGCAACGCCGGCGAGATCCACTATTTCCACACATGTGGAATTGCTATGATACAGTTCTCAGTGGATTGGGTATAACAAATGATGCTGTGGAAGGTTGGACTACAAGTTTCGATGCCCAATTATCTGCCAGTCACCCCAAACTTTGAAAGTTCATTGAGGCAATCAAAAGAGAACAAGGACTAAATAAAGTGAAAATAGAACAATACCATAATATATTGGCGAACCATCAGTATGCTCAAAAAGAAAATACCGAGATACTGAGGGAAGAGTTCGACAATTAGCTGAACATTTGGGCCCCATTAATATACTAGAATATGTTAAAGGTATTGCACACAACATCATTATAATCATTAAGTTATAGTTATTTCTCATGTGTTGTGTCAGCCATTCATATTTTATATTCGTATCCTACCTAACCTGTTGTGATTTAACATTATTCATAGAAGAATTTTATCTTCGAAGAACTTTCTTTCGAAAAATAGTTTTTTGAAGAAAGGATAATTCGAAGGAACTGTTTTCGAAGAACTGTTTTCCGAAGAAATGATTTTTCGAAGAACTGCTCCCGAAGAATTGGTTCCGAAGGAACCAATTCTTAGAATTTGCCGGAATTTGCCGGACACCAATATTTGAGCATCGTGAAATTGCACTTTGTCAAATAAATCAATTTATCTTAGATCGGTTTGCAATACGAAAAAATTAAGGTAATACAAGACTGCATGTACCTCTCACATAGGTGGGATGAAATGAGGCCCATACTACTTTAGTTAATAATGAGATACCTACCTATGTCTTATGAGCTGGACAAGAAGGAAACATACTGGTATAATGTACCAAAATTTTGTACTAAAAGTTTCAGCTGTCTCCTAGTATTTATCACTTGGTATACGAACAAGCTTTTGAACAAGCTAATTTCCGATTCTAGAATTTGTTTCAGAGTACATGGATAGTGTCACATCATATCTGGCGAACATTCGTAATCATTGGAAGTATATGATTCTATATGGAAAATCAACAAACGACTACTGCAGTTGACATATTTGTGAAATTTCCAAGTCTAGCATTCCATATCAACGAAATTACATTTCGTAGTTTTGATAAAACGTCGTAGAAACCATCATGCATGTTACGAGTTTGATGTAATAGCTTAAACTGGGTAGATTTCACTCGGAAGTTCTGAACGCATATTATCTGAAGAATGGCGAATCAACAATGGCGAATCAACACGTGAATGATTTTGAGCAGTCATGATGAAAATGTATAGATTTTCATCATACGAGTTGATATACCCAGTATTTTCTCAAGTTGGTGATATGTGTGACATTCACACACGAACAGCTAATAAAGACGGCCACGACATGCCCATTGGGGCCAATAAAGATTGGTGAGAGTCCTCCAACTATTCTTTTGAATGTGAAAAACCATGAACGTTTGAGAATTCTTGAATCGCGATCATCCCGTTTTTAAACTTCAACAATTTATTGCTCGTTCATCGCTAAGGTGCTTATCTACTTCAAGGGATGAGGAATGAAGATAGCTTTCCGAAATTACATATCGGCTGTGACTTTCTTCTTGTTTTAAATGTGAAAAAAAATTATTTCGATCGGCACTTATCTGCTTCAAAGGGGTGGTAGTAGAGGAAGACTGTATAGTTTTTTCGAAACATCATGTAGACAGCTACATCACTGTTGTTTTGAAAATAAAGAATGGAGAGTTTCATCGAGATCGTTATTCATCTGCTCTAGGTGTGAAGAAGAGGGATGATTTCAGGAGTGAGACAGTGACCTTCCTCTTGTCTTAAAGGTGAAGTTTGCAAATTTTTATCGAGGTTGGTACTCATATGCTCTGAAAAGTTGAGAGGGAGATGGGGTGTTTTCTCGAAATCACATCATGTAGGCAGTAACATTCCTATTGTTTTGCTGGTTTTGTGCGGAATATTTCATAAGGATCGGTACTTATCTGCTATAAGAGGTGGAAAAGAAGGATGGGGTAGTTTTTCTAAAATGTCATGGAAATGGTGAATCTCCTCTCACTTTGGTGATCAAGTATGCGACAATTCATGAAGATCGTATTCAAACTAATAGGATACAAACAATCGTAATGTACGTTACAAGAACAGAAAATAACATATTATTAAAGAACAAGTTCAGATGTAAGGAAGAGGTAACGAAGGAATCGAGTCTGGAATGTCGAAACGGGTACCTACTCTATTAATATTTTATGGCCATGTGTTGTGAAACGTTGCATCTTGCATCTTACACAGAATATACAATAATACACAGAGTATATAATAAATCCAAGAAAATCACGTGTTCGGTGAATCCCCGTTTCGACCATGTCACATTATTTGGAAACTATTTAGCCAGTATGTGAGTTGCGTCAGAATGAAAAATATTACCTAGGTGAGACGTAATCAACGTTTTGATTCATTCATGCAGTTGAAGAAACCGAACTCGAATTTTTATTCGAACTTGCAACATCTAATTCTGGAAATTAATGTCAACTAATAGATTTTGCTATAATTATTTCCATAAATTCAAAGCTCTAAACGTAATCCAGAACACTGAAGTAAGAAAGTGAATAATTGCGAAATGTGGAGAGTTGATAGACTAAATTATTGAAATGCTAGCAACTGTAAACTATGAGAATGAATTGTGAAAATATGTACACCCTGAGAACCTACCAAATTATTTACAGTATAGTTCCGAATTTGGTAAAATATTGATCAGTGAAAAATCGACTAGTCCTAAGAATACGGAAAGTATGCCGCAACATCTGATTCATAAGAATTAAATAATGGTGCAGCATTTGGGAAAATCTGATGATGCTGTTGATAGTTATGATGATTGTGGAGCAACATTCTAATTATTTCACTCATGACAACCTGCATGTTTTCGATTAGTGGAAATGTTTGTGTTGATAATCGAAAACAAGGAGAGACTATTAAGCTAGATTGGTACCACCCCCATCATATTGTTATTATATGCTCCTAGCGCGGCGATCGAATTAACAGTTGTTATACCGAAATCAATGGTCAACTTACATCAGCGGTTCTGGACGACTTGGTCAGACACCGGTAACGTATTCTGCTTCCCGATAGTGGCGTAGGCTCGAAACGGCTAGCGATATGTTCATCGCAGCTTAGTTTATTAAACTTTTGATGGGTAACTTTTTCCAATTTTTACATATATTTAGTAATACTGGGTTAATAGGTTATTGAAAGTATTGAAAGTTTGTTGTAATTGATTAATGTTCCTCCTATATATTAGTACATGGATGGGGGTACCAATTTTGACTCTCTTGGAAACACCCATGCTATCGATTTTGCATTTCGCAATTTGCATTTGATTAGATATTAGATATAATGTTGAGTTTTTGTTTTTGTATTGCGCTGCCTCATTGGTAGTTTCATTACAGAATGACTTATCAGCAACAGGTTGTCATAATATGTTAAATGACACAACACCGAAATTCAGGTAACCAAGAAACCGGTAATCATCAGAGTGGTTTCGATTTTGTACATGAAATGATATAACCAATCATATTATTGATGATTATCGAAAATACCTTCTCTTTTTCGAAACAAATTTTGTTCATTTACGTAACCATACTGGAGTGCGTTCGTGTGGTTTCCAAGCAACATAATTCGTTTCTCAAAATCGAAGTAACTCGTATTTCGATAATCAACGATACAGTTGTTGTGAAACATATGGAAAGTTTACAACACTCAATTCCGGGAACATTAGAATAATAATTGGAAGGACGACTGTATTTTCCACTTCATTAATTATTGACATTTATCAAAGCTATTTAAAATCAACTTTGTGTGAATATAGACCTCAGAACGTAAATATTTGTGAATGGAATTGAGATGAAGTTTTAGTTCATATAAGAAAATTAACGAATATTCCCAGTTGCAAAATTTGTTGTATAAGTTCTGATAACGTTGTGCTAGTTTAGGAATAGATTCAGTTCAAAGTGTATGAGACACGGTTTAGAACGTTTTACCAAAGCGTTAAAGCTTAGTGAAGCTAAAGATGAATTCGTATATCTCAAGGAATTTTGTTTCATTATCGATCTAATATGGTCAGTTATTCATGATCAAAAATTTCACGTTATTGCCTCCCAAGAGAAACCTGAGTGGAATCGCCCATAGTGGACTAACGGACAATATCACCAACCATGGAAATATCTGTATGAAAAGGATGAAGCACCCATCTTCCTATAACGTTCTAGCATAGTCGATAAATTCAAAAGTGTGGCATCTTCAACCTGACGAATACCTTTGTTGTGAATTGCTAAGAGCTTCATGGTATGTTTGGAAGCTGAACTTGTGGACAGTACTCCAGACAAGTTGAATATGTGCTTTGTAGATTACGGGGAGCTACTGTCAAGTACAGTCCCCCTGGGCACAGAATACAAAATCAAGTATCTGTGAAGCAGTTTGTTCTACCGGAATATCGAAAATTATCTATCAAGGGTGGTTGTGGAATCTGAAACGTGTGTCTTACTTTACGTTATAAAAACTTGTGTCAAATTAATTAATTTGGAGTTTCTAAGAGTGAGAAATTTCGCAATTTTATACGAATGTTATAACACTCTGAAGTCTCTAGCGCTTTAGACTCCGGGATTTTCACGTGGCCTATCGAAAATAGAAGGTTCGAATTGAATAAAAACACAATTGCATGAACGCCAGACGTCCTATGTAATTAGCTAGGAACGTAATCATTTTGACATATGCCTCGAGGAGCTCGCTACGTGTCAGTTAGAGTTTATACTTTTTACCTCGATCTTGTTAATTCGGGGCCGTTTTATGCTCCGTGTGGCCGGCGCCAGTTGTAATAAAGTGTTTTCGGCTATAGGGCGCTAGCTTTTAACCGCTTTTGGGTATATTTTAGTAGCTAGAAAATTCCCTTTGGTAGGTCGCACGTTAGACGTGCGTAGCTGAGACCTGAGAGTACCTGTTTCTATTTTGACTAAATTTTCCTATTTATTCGACATTTTGGTGCCCGAGACTATGCTATTTAGTTGGTTCCGTTCATAAACTAACGACATGGAGCGAAAACCTCATGCGAGAAGTCTTCGTAAAGACGTTATATCTTCCGAAGATATTTTTCTAACTCGCAAGCTACGCGCTCCTGACGTGAACGTCATTCGATTTATCGAAAATTAACCAATTTAAAACAGTTTTCGACCCCGTTTGTGGCTATTGCGACCTTGTAAAAGGTTCAAAGCTAACATTTCGTTTTACATTCCACAACCACCCTTGACCAAGATAATGTTTAATTCGTAGTTCATTATTGTTTTACAACTGAAATAAATAGGTATGGAATTTGTAGGTTATTGATAATGTCAGTGTGACAGTGACATAATTATTTCAAACGTGAAGTAAGACACACGTTTTAGATTCCACAACCACCCTTGACCAAGATAATTTTTGATATCCCGGTATATTGGTGTTTCGTGTTCGATATGGATCATGAGATGATAACCGACTCCTTTAAATCAGAATATTATCGTGTCTATCAGACTACACTCTAGTAGGTACCATATGCTATCTCCGGAATATGCAAGAAGCAAAATATCGGATGATCCTTCGAGTTGAGGAAAATAGCACATACCAAATCCAATTTCTTGACCGGGAATTTGATATGCCTATACTATTTCACCATATTTATAATTGGAGAGTTTTACATCATTGTTCGAATAGAAAGTACTAAAACGATCCTGACGACAAGAAAGATTACTTGAACATCATACTCCAAACAAATGAATATGAACTGAATAATATACGGAACTAATTTAGCTAGAAGTGTAGGACATTTAATTTCCTCTCATAAGTGATGAAGGTGAATCAATAAATGCGCGAGTAGTGACTTTTGGCCATATAAGCTGATAAAACGAAACACATATTCTTGGATCATGGGAAGTAACGCAGAAAATTCACAAGGGATGATAATAACTTCTTACTTTTATGGATCTATAGGAGCTGCATATTATTGCATATCATTCATCCCCTTCCCATTAACCAATGCTGAAAAATTGAATTTTGTACAGTTTCAATCATTTGAGATTACTCCAGAGGGCGTGAGAGGAGAGTTAAATAAAACTTGCATTTAAGTAACTTTATACGTCGCCCTGTACGAGAATTGATGAGTTGAAAATGAATAATCCTGATTGGATTCTACCTGAATATATACCGTAGGAAAGTACAATACAATAATTTGCATTTTCCTTATGGGGTTGTATTCTTATCGATTCATATTTAGGGCAATTCTAAATTAAAGGAGTCGGCCAAGGGTGGGGGGGAGGTGGTCTGCGGATTTTGGCGGGACAATTTTTTTCCGTTTCAACATCGTATTTGAACACGTTTACCAGCATTTAGAGATTGAAATACCCTCCAAGAAGTTTTCTATGATTTTTTCAATTTTTTGTTTTTTTTTTTCAACGAAAATGTCAAACAACTGTTTTTGACCCCAGAAATCGACATTTTATAGTAAACAAACGTCCAAGAAGTCATTTCCGATCAAAAATTGGCCGCTGAATCCAAAAATGGTGTCAGTATCCTTCCATAATCCATAATTTTCTATCCATTGGCCGATTTTCGGCCGAATACCTTTTTTTTACGGCGTCATATCGGTGTGAGCAGCCATTTAAAAAAAATTTTTTTCAGCGAATTCTGCGTTTTTTTACCTCACTTTACGATCAAATAAGAATTATTCTGACTAAATGGGTTTTAGAGGTCGAAAAATTGAAAAAACTAAAAAAAACGACAAAATATCGATATTACTGTACAAAAATCTGTCGTCAGGTTGCTGACAAGTCCTTTTTTTGGGACATATAACCTCGGAATCGGAATCGGATCCAGCAGGAAATTTTACGATGAGAAAACAGTTTACGAACGTCATCCAACAGTTTGTACACTCCAGTATACCATTAATTTTCCTCCAAAAACCAAGGAAACGTAGTTTTCTTCCATTTTTTGACCTTTTTCGACTTCAAAGTTGCAGAATTCAGAATCGTAAGTAGAATATTTGGATTCCTTGGACATTTTTCGATGGAGAACATGTTATTACATTATTTTTTTAAATATTTTGGTACTTTGGAAAAGCAGTTTGAAAAAAAGCTTTTTCGTAGCTGCAAATCTAGAGACTTCGTTTTTTTGTAATGTTTGAAGTTTGTTTCTTAAAACTTCAAATCGACTAAAATCGTGATCAAATGACATTCTGATTCTGACAATTTTTCAATCCCACATAATGAACCAGAGCCACAAAATTCAACAAAGCGCCAAAAATAGGAAACAAAACAACGAAACCGAATGTATATTAGTGTAATTTAGTAATTTTGTGGCTCTGGGTCATCATGTGGGATTGAAAAATTCTCAGAATTAGAAAGCTTGGGAAATTTTACATCAAAATCAGTTATTTTGATCACGATTTTAGTCGATTTAAAGTTTTAAGAAACAAACTTCAAACATTACAAAAAAACGAAGTCTCTAGATATGTAGCTACGAAAAACCTTTTTTTTAAACTGCTTTTCCAAAGCACCAACACATTTGAAAAAATAATGTTAATGCATGTTTTCAATCGAAAATTGTCCAAGTAATACAAATATCCTACTCACAATTCTAAATTCTGCAACTTTGAGGTCGAAAAAGGTCAAAAACTGGAAGAAAACTACGTTTACTTGGTTTTTGGCGGAAAATTAATGGTATACTGGAGTGTAAAAACTAGTGGATGAAGTTAGGGAACTGTTTTCTTATCGTAAAATTTTTCGCTGAATCTGATTCCGGAGTCATATGTCCCAAGAAAAGACTTGTCAGCGACCTGACGACAGATTTTTGTACAGTAATATCGGTTTTTTGTCGTTTTTTTCAGTTTTTTCAATTTTTCGACCTCTGAAACCTATTTAGTCAGAAGAATTCTTATTTGATCGTAAAGCTGAGGTAAAAACAAGCAGATTTCGCTGAAAAAAAAATTTTTTTAAATAGCTGCTCACACCGATATGACGCCGTCAAAAAAAAGGTATTTTGCCGAGAATCAGCCAATGGTTGAAAAATGATGGGTTATTTAAGGAAGCTGACACCATTTTCGAATTCAGAGGCCAATTTCCGATCGGAAATGACTTCTTGGACGTTTATTTATAATAAAATAGCGATTTCTGGGGTTAAAAACAGTTTTTTGACATTTTCGTTAGAAAACAACCCACAAAATTGGAAAAATTCATAAAAAACATTTAAAAAGGTATTTTGATCTCTAAATGCCGGTAAACAATTTCAAATACGATGTAGAAACGGAAAAAAAATTGCCCCGGCAAGTTCTGCAGACCCCCCTCCTGCCGTCTCCTTTAATTCAGTATTGCCCATTAACAACAATAGACAAGAAGTAGAACACAGTAAGTTGAATCAGTGGCAAACGATCCTATCAAGTATCATCTATTGATTCTGTATTCTTATTATACTCTTCGCAGATGAAGCCCGAAGAGTATATTGCATTTACTCAAAATATTTCTGAAATCGTTAAGAAAAGTCCTATAGCAAAAGTTCCTGCACCATGGTATTTCACATCGAATTTTACTTTGAAAAAATTCGTATGTCTGCCTGTCTAATTCCTTTCTGGATGTTGACACGATAGCTCGAATACGAAATGTCCTATCATATAAAAATTTTGAATACAAATTGTTTGCTGTTCGGGGACGAACCCTATGTTTTAGAGAAACCTTTTCTGAAGAGTTGAAAATTTAAAAAAATCATAACTCTCAAAGCAAACATTGAATCAATCAAAAACTTTTACAATAAACTTACATTATTTTCAGTTGCTTCCACAAAAATTTCAAACAAAATCTATCAACAAAACCAAATATCTTAGTAATCTCATATTTATACCGTACCCGGTACAGTTTATATTATAACGGCGCTATGGTGGAAACGCTAGAAAATCTGATTCTCACTCAGTGGACTCGAGTTCTATCCCCAGAAGCGGAAAATTGGTTTTTGTATTTTCTTGGTAACATTATTGATTTGAATATTATTTAGTTGTGTAAAGATGATGAAATGAATAGTTTTAATTGGAAGAAAGAAGGATTAAATGATGTGAAACAAGTATAATATACAGATCGGTGATCAAATCAAATAATTTGCGAAGTGTAACCGCTCACTATACAGGGTGTCTCAGGTTTTAGTAGCAGAACTTCAACAGTCGATAGAAAATTTTATTTTGTGAGAGAAAGTTCTCATTAACATATATGAACAGACGCTTAGTTTCTGAGATACGGGGTGGGGTGTTGAAATTGAAAAAAACAAAATCGTTTTTTGCGAATATCTCTGGAACTGTTCATCGTACGAAAAACAACTTTTGGAAGCATTTTCTACCCATAGTAGGCTATGTTAGTAGATGAACACCGCGCGTTCTGCCTCAGGATATCCGGTCTCCACTTCCGGTCTAGCTGTCGATGTGCATCCGGTGCATGAGCTCGTCCTTATCAGTTTTGAAAGGATGTAGGTGATAAGGATTTTATTTTATTTGTAAAGAGTATACAGGGTGTGTTCAAAAAGTGTTTCACATGTACAGAGTCACGTGACTAACACATGGCAGCATGGCGGCCCTGAAGTCCAACTGTCATGGCGACCATAAGGTCCAGCTGTCATGGCGACCATAAGAACCAGCTGTCATGGCGACCATAAGAACCAGCTGTCATGGCGACCATAAGAACCAGCTGTCATGGCGTCCATAAGGACCAGCTGTCATGGCGACCATAAGGACCAGCTGTCATGGCGACCATAAGGACCAGCTGTCATGGCGGGCATAAGGACCAGCTGTCATGACGACCATAAGGACCAGCTGTCATGGCGACCATAAGGACCAGCTGTCATGGCGGGCATAAGGACCAGCTGTCATGGCGACCATAAGGACCAGCTGTCATGGCAATCATAAGGTACAGGCTGCTTCGTGTAGGTGTCACCACCAAGTGTCAGCTGTCATGGTGACCATAAGGTCCAGCTGTCATGGCGACCATAAGGTCCAGCTGTCATGGCGAGCATGAGGTACAGCTGTCATGGCTACCATAAGGTCCAGCTGTCATGGCGACCATAAGGTACAGCTGTCATGGCGGACCCAAGGTACAGACTGCTTCGTGGAGGGGGCTCCGCCACCTCTAGGAAGCAATCTGTACCTTTGGTCCAAAGGTACAGGCTGCTTCATGGAGATGTCACCACCACGTGACAGCTGTCATCGAAGGTACAGAATGCTTCGTGGAGATGTCGCCACCACGTGACAGCTGTCATGGCGACCCTTGGGTACAGGCTGCTTCATGGAGATGTCGTCACCACATGACAGCTGTCATGGCGGACCAAAGGTACAGGTTGCTTCGTGTAGGTGTCACCACCACGTGACAGCTGTCATGGTGAGCTAAAGGTACAGGCTGCTTCATGGAGATGTCGCCACCACATGACAGCTGTCATGGCGAACCAAAGGTACAGGTTGCTTCGTGTAGGTGTCACCACCACGTGACAGCTGTCATGGTGAGCTAAAGGTACAGGCTGCTTCGTGTAGGTGTCACGTGACAGATGTCATGGCGGACCGAAGGTACAGGCTGCTTCGTGTAGGTGTCACCACCACGTGACAAAGACTGCTTTGTGGAGGTGTCGCCACCAGTTCGACTCGTCCGACTCATGCGACTCGTACGATTTTGAAATCACATGATCTGTCACGCGGTGAGATATGGTGTCTGTCACAAGGTGTCATGGTGGCTATCACGTACCATAGAGCTGAAGGTTACAGAGCTAACCCAACTCAAAACCATAGAGCATCATGGTGGTTGAAAGAGTTGTCATGATGTCTGTCACGTGAGGTCTTCATCGAGGTGTCATGTCGCGTCTTGGAGGGTGTGACGTGGTGGATCCATGAAGCATCTGTCACGCGAACTGTCAAGACGGATCTATGAATGTCAACCATAGCTTTATAGGTATCAAATGAAAAGTCTTGATATGCAGAATGTTAATTTTATTGAATTGAAGATCCTACGATCATAGTTTACCAACGGTGATGACGTCACGGGAGGCATTCATTGTTCCAATCCGGCGACCATAGTTTACGAACGATGATGACGTCACTGCTTCGAACCGATGACAGTAACTGATTCAATCCGGCGACCATAGTTCACGAACGATGATGACGTCACTGCTTCAAGCCAATGACAGTAACTGATTCAACCCGGCGACCATAGTTTACGAACGATGATGACGTCATCATCGTTCACGAACTATGATGGTCAGATGAGGAATGAAATGTGAGTAATAATAATGATACTCTATGTGTAAATGTGAATAGTTGGAGGTTATGATAAAGATATCCAGTAAGTTTGTAAATGTGTCATTATGCATATATCTTTTGAAGAATACACACGTATACTTAGAAAATTTGTGGAGAAAGTTCATGAACTAAGAAGAGACTTGAATTTTTACGAAGATAAAATAAAAGTTATAAGACTGTTGAATACATTTACAAGTGAAAAAAGTGAAGATAATGATGGGAGTGGGGATGTTAAAAACAAATTTCGTCATTCTAACCACAATTCTGAATGGTATTCTATACGCGAACGTTCCCCAACACGTTGAGCGCATTTATATTTGTCTGAAGGATGTTGCAACCGATGGTGGTGGGGGGTGTAACCGTACCGAATGGATTCCGATGAATTTTAGAAAAATCAACGATAATCAATTAGAGGTATTCGCATTCAACATTCCTCAAGATAATCGTACCACCATACATTATAAACTTAAACTTTTATTCTTTGATCGGAGTGAGGGAGATATGGCTGAATGGCAATTGCTCCAACAATCATCATGTTTACCACATGTCATACAAAAGACAATATCAACACCATCCACACGTACATCATCCTCACTAGACGAAGAAATTTCTAAAATTTTCGCAATTTTGTATGCAATTTTATCTTCTTTATCAGTACTAATGTTGAAAATGTTTGTTAAATATGTAAAGAAGGCTATTTACCATGTAAATAAATGATTGTATGAAGATATAAGTGTTTTAATAAAACAAAAGGAATGATAATTATAATAATATATTGACATTATCATTTGCTAGTTCATAAGCTTTATTTTTGTGATTGATAACACATTATATCAATGACTCGATGTTGATATCACTAATCAATTGTTCACCCCCCTCTTCTTCTGCGGCATGAATAATATTTCCTCTTGCATACCATTTCAAATCGCGGCGGAAATTCTGTTTCACTTCGTTACCAATATCGATAGCATGAGATATGTTAGACCATTTACGTATTAATCGCATTCCTCGATTTTGTAATTTTCTGTCGGCATCACGCCAACCATCCTCCTGTGGACGCATTAGGTACCATTCTGGTCTCATATCATTCGATGTTCGATATAATCCTAAATAATATATATTATATAAATTTTATTATAAAAAACAAAGTAATTACCTAAATTTCGTCTCTTTCCGAAATTTATAGGAGGTGGAACAATATTTGGTGCAATGTTATTCCGTAAGGTGATAACATTCATTTGAATTTGTTGAGATAAGCGTTGAGATCGTTCTTTCGCAAGACATTCACGTTCCTCAGCTCTTTGACGTTCTTGTTGTTCATAGAATTTCTCGTACTCACAATATTTCATCATAATAAATTTCATTAACGAAAACAGTTCACGTAACTCGATGACTTTAGGAGTTCGCATTTGCATCAATAATGATTCGAAATCAATAGCATCTAGAACATAATATTTCTTTCGTGCATCAGTCTTATCACAAATTTCTAAATGGTGTATATGCGGGTTTTTCCTCAACAATCTTGTTATAACACCCTTTTTAGCATGATATTTTTTGCCGCGATAACCTAACCAATCCAATAGATCTTCATTCATCAGAACGCGTTGGTTTAGTTGAATATTCCAAAATAAATAGTTTCTTTTATCGTTTCTTATATCGATCCCAAATTTTAGACACACTTCATTAACTGTTAACTTAATAAAATTGTTGGTGGACCATGTAGCCACATTTGAATCACGAACGCACGCTGCTAAGTTCATTTTTATAACTGAACATTTTCTGAAATGATTCTCTCTTACATACGTGAGAACGTGAACGTGAATAGTGAGGGTGGGGGGTAACTCTCCGTTTCGATGTCATTGCAAACGTTGATAACTGACTGATAACGTCACTAGTTGTTTCAATTTGTTTCATTTCCAGCAACCGACTACCATAGTTTACAAACTATGATCGTCGGATGTTTACATCACCACCTACCGTTTGAGAAATAAAATATCAAATATAATAATAATAATAACATTTTTTGGGAAAGATACATTTTGATAGTACATCATTTAGAACTGAAATTATAACATTATGATTCATCACCTGGTTCTTCACACCAAATTCCGAACTGATCCTGTAATCGGAGAATACTCCATTATACGATCGTTAATGATGATGCAATAAGCCCTGGTGTTTTTGGGGAAATTCAGGAAACTTTCCATCTCTAGTTTGACGTCAACTGTTGATGACTTTATAGCATCGTTTTGTTTTGAACAGTCAATCACAAAAATTGCTCTATTCTTGAATGCTATATAATCTAACATGGGTTCGCTTACTATTTTATTTGAAAATGATTTCTGGAAATCATAGTACATCTGGTATGCTTCCACGTATTGCTGGTCGGTGAAATTCAATTTCATTGCTTCATATGGATAACACTCTGAATTCAAGTATAATTTTACATTTAGCAAGTTTATATTATCGAAATATGCACTGTGCTTAACAGGATTATTTTTTCGATCAGTTTGGAAAGCTAGAATCACATATCTAGGACGTTCCAAATTCATTGATGTTTTAACAGCCCAAATGTCACGAGTGCTCTCCTTCATCAACGGATTTTCATGCAGATCCCAACTACGGAATGGAATCAAAATAGGCTTCTCAGCACTCAAATTCCCCAACATTTGAAATTTAACTTGATCACTTGGAAACACATGTCGCACTTTTAATGCTATCGTCTTTACATTTATTTTAGCCGTTTTCGTGCCTGTGCTATTAGTATAGCAATCGTTATCGGTTCGAGACCTTATCAAGCGCAGCTTATGTTTTCCACTCAAAACTTTGTTATAGTCAATGAATAGGCCTAGTAGAAAATTCAACGGTATCCATAAATTGATTTTATTATTGTAGACTGAACTCAATACATCCTTAAATGACCATCCAGAAATAGCTAGGGGTATAGATTCATGTTTGGCATATGTTAGATAAGCTCTGATGGTGCTGACATTACCAGGATCACGTACTTTGTCTATATCTCTTTTCCATTCAATTCATAACTGATATATTCGAAGAGAAACGCTCCGAAATTATTCGTTAGTTTACATTCACCATCACCACTTGCTTCTGGCTGGAATTCTGCCTCAATGAATAAAGCAGACGAGGCCAAATCTACCAACACATCTTGTTGATTGATTAATATCTCAATTTCATCGCTGTTGCCAAAAGATGTTGTGTGGGGATAGTAGGTATGAGTTTCTTCTCGGATGATGTCTTCTTTGAAGTTTGGCTCGTTGAATATTTGAAGTTTTTCCGACATTGTAACCAAGGGACTTCAAAAAATTGATATTTTCCAATGATAGTGATGCAGAAGCAACCTTCTCCCTCGAGCTCGTTGTAGATAATGACTGATGACCACTATGGAGATGTCTTTTATTGCTGAAATCCAAACCCATGTTCTCAAGTGATGGCTACTGCAACCTTCTCAGTTGAATTCCTTTCATATAATGAGTGGTGGTGAGTATTGGATTATTATTTATTGTTGTGAGGTATAATCCCTAACGATCTTTTTCAATTCCAATCGTATAATAATTTCTTCTCCACGAAAATTTACCGGTTCCCAATTCTGATCTAAAATATTCAGCGTGATGTTATCGAAGGACGTCTTGCTGATGACCGGTAGATAAATAAGATTCTTCGGCTCTATATCAATGGAAAACCCAGGTGGTACAAGAGGTGAGAACTCATATATCGTATGAGCTATCTTATTGTTATAATATGCTCCTGCGGTTAAGTTACACTCAACACGTATTGTTTGAACTTTGATTATGTTTATAGGTCGATCAGATACGTGTAGTTCGCGAGATGTCAATTTCTTTTTGCTGAATCCCAACAGTTCGCTTATACTATCTTTAGGAATAAAATTCACTTCAAAATCACTCTTCAGCTCTGTGTGTAGAGTGTTGTTGTTAGATTTTATTGATAATTTCCGGTCACGTTCTTCTTGCTTCACTCCTATCCCACAAACTGCACTTTGTATGAAATCCTCGATGTCTGTCAACTCGTAGGACCCCGTAGGTATAGTTACTACTTCTTCCTCACCCTTCACATTTTTATAATAAAATTTATTAAAACCTTCTTCAATGTTCGGAATGCTATTGTACGTATGCAAGCCAACAAGTGCGATAGAATAATATGAATGAGGATCTAGTTCTATAGGTGGGTGGAAATCTACAGATAAGCGGGAGCTCTTACCCGTGATAGTGAACGTCTGAGACATGATTGATGCAAACTTTACCAACAATCTATTTATATACTAATAAATGCAGGGTTAGTCGAGCACAACTGAAGAGTTAGAGAGGAGATCTAAACATAACTGACCACAAATATAAGTGTTATATTGTTGAAAATTATCGTGATTGAATAATATCTTACACTTTTTGAAATAATCCACTAGTTCGCGAGGGGGGCGTAAATTGCCGAAACTATCATAATATAAAACTGTATCACCGACTTTATTAAACCCAACCCAGTGAGTGCCTCCATTGTCCGAGCTATCTAAATTAACTATTCCACGCTCGTTTTTCCATGGTCCGTTGGATGGCAGTTCATCACGCATAAATACTCCTCTAAAATGGGGAATTTTCAGAGCTTTTGCTAGTTTTCGTAGATCGAGATCGGTCAGAGGTCTTCTGGGTAGGCTTACTGACAGTTTTTTGGATGTTTATTTAAATATAGACCAAGACCTTTGCGACACTTTTTCAAATATAGACCAGATCCTTGTTTCCCCAAAGCTATAGCTTCCATTGTTTTATTATGTCTTTCCGTTTCCTCCAAGGTTTTCCGAGCTGCTTTGCTGTCGTTGACGGCCTTAGCGATGCCTGCACCACCCCCCGCCAATGCTCCAGCAGCTGATAAGCCGGCAAACAGAGGTATTAAAAATGGTAGAAATCCTCCAGTCTTTGGAATAGGAATTACTCTTGGTAACCGAACATTTTTCCGACCACCTGCTTTTTTGAATTGTTTTCGTGCAACTTCCAACGCTGTTTGGGATGTTTTCTTCAGATTGGATGAGTCAAACTTATTCTTCATAACTTTTCTCACCCCATCGACAATTGCACTTCCGAACCCAACCTTCTTTCTCATACCCATTCCCAATTTCCTCTTTGCCTTCATAACTTTATTTACACCGAAAGCGGCAATCCTTTCTCCAAATTTTGTGTCTTTAGATTTGACACGTTGCCAAGCAGCGTTCTCTAATATTTTATCCGCCTCGTGACGTCCTTCCAAACTAGCGTTTCGCAGATATGAAATATCGTGTTGGCGGCAAGCTTTATCAAGTGGATTGATACCTGAATCTCCTCTTCTCAACCGTTCTTCTAATTTTGTACCGGGACCACAGAATTGATAACCAGGAATGTGAAGTTCAAACGGGAGCTTGTTTATAAGCGTATTGAGAACATCTCCTCCTACGTACGCTTCCATACAGACTGATGAAAATTCAAGATTGCACCGTTATTTAAAGAGGGGAGGGAGAAAGACCAAAGATCTCAAAATAATATTTTTTATTAATTTCAAAATTTTCTCAATACAAAAGACTTAAGTATAATCTTAACAATATATGTTTCAAATATTATAATCTTCACTCTTGATTCACCCTCATATTCACGGAATTTTGTTCTATTATAATAACCATACCCTCGAGTCAATAATATTCCAGCTATTTGTTTGTTCCTAATAATCTCCAAATGGTTAATGATGGATTCATTGTATAATAACCATACCCTCGAGTCAATAATATTCCAGCTAATTGTTTGTTCCTAATAATCTCCAAATGGTCAATGATGGATTCATTGAACGAGATCCGAATTATTGATCCAACTGTTGTGATTATTATCTAGACCCAACCATTTCACATACTGTTGACCCCTCCTCTTTCGTAATATTTTTTCGACTAAATACACATCGGGTTGTTTTGTTTTCTGTAATTCTTCCTCGTAGAAACAGCCGCTGATTGGTGCGTTGGTCATATCTTCTAGTAGATATGTGACCGGGTTGGTAATTTTTACTTTGATGATTTTAAATAATTCCGTACTCCAATTGGGTGTAAATCCCTTCTCAAAAATATGTTTAGCCTTACTTATTCGTACCACATCTCCAACGTTGTATTTGTGAGGCAGAGCTAACTTGATGTGTGAGTAGGATCGCTTCAATATCTCGCTCTCAATATGTTTCGTCACTTTTATTGGAGCCATATTTATAGTACTATGTTTACGTTTATTATATTTTTCTGTGGTTCCTTCAAGTATATCAAGCCATTTGTATTTCCCGCTAAGACTGAAATGTTTGTAGAGCGATTCCTTTAACGTTCGAATGACACGTTCAGCAATGGCTGCTTTTTTCACACCATACGTATTATAATGATTGATATTATGTTTCTTCATTAGATCGTTAAAGTGTTTATTGAAGAATTCTTTTCCCTGATCGCTTTGCAGATTCCTAGGCTTACGATGTCCTTCTAGCAATATAGAACTGACCGCTTTCCGAACTTCTTCGGCTGATTTCGTTTTCAGCGGGCGTGTCCATAGAAATTTCGAGAAACAATCGATCATAATCAAAATGTATTTGAATCCTCTATTTTCACGAGCGTAATTACCCATTTCTGCCAGATCCATTTGCCACAAATCATCCAAACCTTTTATGATCGTTCTGCGTCGTTTGAAATTCTTCCTACTCGGCTTATGAAGCTCATGCACAACTTGTTCTCTACTCATCTTATCAATGTGGAAATCTAGTGTAGAATTAATTTTTTGGGTATATTCACAGGATTTGGAGATATACGTTTCACAGAGCCCTGCTTTGTTGTTGTGGATGATGAGGGTCTCTTCTTAGAAGGTTCCACAGATGTCATCCGTCGTTCTAACGCCTCCACTTTACTAGTAATGTCATTTAGACGCATGTTCACACTGTTAAATGTGTTATTGATCTCTTTCAATTCATTTCTGTTTTCCCTCACACTATCACTGATTGTTTTATACTCTGATTTTATATAGATCCCCATTCCATTATATTTATTCTGAATGTCCATCAGATGTTTATCAATGTTGAGAATAACCTTGTCATTCGTTAAGTTATGTTCATCCAGATCCTTGTTGATATCTTTGATCAAATTATCAACCCTAACATTGAAGGTATCTTTAAGACTGGTTTCCGTTTTCAGATTCAGTTTGTGTGTTAATTTATCAACATATACTTTATTTGCAACATCTCCATCATCATTCGGTGATTTTACGTTGCACAATCTACGATTTTCCATATCATAACTTCCATCGCTCGTTAGGAATAATCCTTGTCCGTGAACTTGTTTGAAATTATTATTAAATACATTTGTATCATATATCCACATGGAAGAGGAGGCTCTGCCAAACTTATCCATTGAAACCATCTTTATAACTGTGATGAATTTGTCTTACACCTGGTTTTTGTTCAATTACCCCTGCCTCTATCAATTCTTCTATTATAGAGATTATCTCATTGTGATGATTATGGTTACCTGCATGCGAGGATGCAACAAGAAGTCTCAGTGTATCCACAATTTCGTTAACGTCATCCCAATAAACATATTCGATAGGTTTCTCGTTATATTCAAGCATATCATTTTTGATATATGCACTTCCAGTGTATGTTTTGGCTCTGGGTTTTTCATGGAATTATTCAAAGGTTTCAGTACATTTTTGTATTTTACAATGTTTCTTATTCGATCAGCTGGATCGTTATTACGTCTATGGGCACTAGTTATTTCCATCATTTGACTGTAATTTTTCCCATCTTCTACAGTGTAAGTATCAGGTAGAACATCTCTGTAAAATATCAAATTATACAGTCCTGTGGTACCCTTGAACGGAGTACCCTTGATAATTATATTACTCTCACTATCAATTTCTATAGGTTGATTACCCATGAACCATTTGTCTAAAGTTGAATTATATTGCAATCCCATTCTATCATCGTATTTCTTGACATCATCATCCAATAGGAATCCTTCCAAGTAATAACGTGCTAATGTGGGGTATTGTTGCAGAAACTCCTCTGTAGCCTCTGCATTATCTTTCTTATGTTTTCTGAATTCTTCACGAATCTGATCGATAGTAGGTTCGGGTGTAAACACATCCTCCTCAGTATCTTGGGGGTTATATACGAACTCTTCCCCTTCAGTTACAATATTTGGGATTGGTATGTTCTCCATTTGTGTTGCTGTAGAAACAATACTTTTAGGTTTAACCAACGAATTTTGTTTGATTATTTCAGCATTTTTCGCAATTTCCTCCAGAGGTTCAGATACATTCCTGAACATATTATCTAGAATCTCATCATTTTCAGCTTTACCCAATTTCACAGCCATATATTTTTTCCTCACAACGTTTGCTAACTCCCAAATTTTTTTCTTCAATTGTTGTTTTTCTTTAAGCATCTTACTCACACCCACGTCCATGCTGAGCGGGTTGTCTATTTCAAATGAGAGTATATATACATGTTAGATGAATATATTACTATCAAAACCTTTGCGATAAAGTCCTTTGTTCATATCACAGTCTTTGTTTATCATAAGGAATCCATATTTATCTTTCCAACATACGCTACATATCTCTTTGAATTTTTCGAGTGACATGTCGGTACTTACATGATCGGTGAATATATGTTTCAAATTGAGCTCATCCTGTTTGAAAATAATCAAGCAATTGGCATTGTCGCGCAATCCATGTTTTGGACATTTAGCAAAAGACTGGCAAAGATAGAGACTATCAATTGAGTTGTGTCTCCCTCTTGAAAAATAAGCACGAATTTTCTCCTGTTTCTCAAACATCACGTCATCGAATATTATGATTGAATTAGGCCTCGCTTCTGTGGGGTCTATGACCTCATCACTTTCGGTACAAGGAAAATATCCAAGCCCCTCAATTTTCTTCAATGTCTCTTTTAGTAACTGGTATTTTGGTTGGTGTAAAGACTTTGAATATATGTACACGTTTTCAAATTTCAGACCGTTTGCATCTAACAATAGAGATAACATCACATTTGTTTTCCCACAATTACTTGGACCACAGATTATTGTTCGTAGAGTATTAGACAGCAAAGAGCTGTGACGTTGTGGTTGTTCAACATTCTCATTGCTTGACCCTAAGTTCATAATACTCAACGAGTCTTTCTGCTTAACAATCTTCAGCATGCCTGAAGGCGAATCGAAATCATACTGGAACATATGTTAATAAGCATTTGTTTATATACTAGATGATGATGTTATATTGTATATGTCTGATCACGCGGTTAGGTGCTTCTACACTTCTGTCAAAATCAGGTATCAAATACATGTTAAATAGGTATGAATGCTGGAACACGTGTCTGAATGTTGAAACACGTGTCTGAATGTTGAAACACGTGTCTGAAACACGTGTCTGAATGCCGAAACACGTGTCTGAATGTTGAAACACGTGTCTGAATGTTGAAACACGTGTCTGAAACACGTGTCTGAATGCTGAAACACGTGTCTGAATGTTGAAACACGTGTCTAAAACACGTGTCTGAATGCTGAAACACGTGTCTGAATGTTGAAACACGTGTCTGAATGTTGAAACACTTGTCTGAATGTTAAAGCATGTGTTGAATCATGCGAAAAAAACATGTGCATGAATGTAATACAATCATTATGATTATTCACATTTTATTCCTCATTAGCCCATCATAGTTCGTGAACGATGATGACGTCATCATCGTTCGTAAACTATGGTCGCCGGGTTGAATCAGTTACTGTCATTGGCTTGAAGCAGTGACGTCATCATCGTTCGTGAACTATGGTCGCCGGATTGAATCAGTTACTGTCATCGGTTCGAAGCAGTGACGTCATCATCGTTCGTAAGCTATGGTCGCCGGATTGGAACAATGAATGCCTCCCGTGACGTCATCACCGTTGGTAAACTATGATCGTAGGATCTTCAATTCAATAAAATTAACATTCTGCATATCAAGACTTTTCATTTGATACCTATAAAGCTATGGTTGACATTCATAGATCCGTCTTGACAGTTCGCGTGACAGATGCTTCATGGATCCACCACGTCACACCCTCCAAGACGCGACATGACACCTCGATGAAGACCTCACGTGACAGACATCATGACAACTCTTTCAACCACCATGATGCTCTATGGTTTTGAGTTGGGTTAGCTCTGTAACCTTCAGCTCTATGGTACGTGATAGCCACCATGACACCTTGTGACAGACACCATATCTCACCGCGTGACAGATCATATGATTTCAAAATCGTACGTGTCGCATGAGTCGGACGAGTCGAACTGGTGGCGACACCTCCACAAAGCAGTCTTTGTCACGTGGTGGTGACACCTACACGAAGCAGCCTGTACCTTCGGTCCGCCATGACATCTGTCACGTGACACCTACACGAAGCAGCCTGTACCTTTAGCTCACCATGACAGCTGTCACGTGGTGGTGACACCTACACGAAGCAACCTGTACCTTTGGTTCGCCATGACAGCTGTCATGTGGTGGCGACATCTCCATGAAGCAGCCTGAACCTTTAGCTCACCATGACAGCTGTCACGTGGTGGTGACACCTACACGAAGCAACCTGTACCTTTGGTCCGCCATGACAGCTGTCATGTGGTGACGACATCTCCATGAAGCAGCCTGTACCCAAGGGTCGCCATGATAGCTGTCACGTGGTGGCGACATCTCCACGAAGCATTCTGTACCTTCGATGACAGCTGTCACGTGGTGGTGACATCTCCATGAAGCAGCCTGTACCTTTGGACCAAAGGTACAGATTGCTTCCTAGAGGTGGCGGAGCCCCCTCCACGAAGCAGTCTGTACCTTGGGTCCGCCATGACAGCTGTACCTTATGGTCGCCATGACAGCTGGACCTTATGGTAGCCATGACAGCTGTACCTCATGCTCGTCATGACAGCTGGACCTTATGGTCACCATGACAGCTGTCACTTGGTGGTGACACCTACACGAAGCAGCCTGTACCTTATGATTGCCATGACAGCTGGTCCTTATGGTCGCCATGACAGCTGGTCCTTATGCCCGCCATGACAGCTGGTCCTTATGGTCGCCATGACAGCTGGTCCTTATGATCGTCATGACAGCTGGTCCTTATGCCCGCCATGACAGCTGGTCCTTATGGTCGCCATGACAGCTGGTCCTTATGGTCGCCATGACAGCTGGTCCTTATGGACGCCATGACAGCTGGTTCTTATGGTCGCCATGACAGCTGGTTCTTATGGTCGCCATGACAGCTGGTTCTTATGGTCGCCATGACAGCTGGACCTTATGGTCGCCATGACAGTTGGACCTTAGGGCCGCCATGCTGCCATGTGTTAGTCACGTGACTCTGTACATGTGAAACACTTTTTGAACACACCCTATATACTCTTTACAAATAAAATAAAATCCTTATCACCTACATCCTTTCAAAACTGATAAGGACGAGCTCATGCACCGGATGCACATCGACAGCTAGACCGGAAGTGGAGACCGGATATCCTGAGGCAGAACGCGCGGTGTTCATCTACTTATATTCTGTGCGATAAAATTTTTGTTTCTCTTAGTTGGTGAAGATTTTGAATGTGTAGTGGATGTTTCTCTCCCCAACTTCTACGCCACTGGAAAAAGTACGGTTTTGAGATAACCATTTGAACCGCCAATGTTTTCTACACGAAAGAGGTATTTAGTCATGTAGTCATGGGCTCTAAGGTTGACTGTTTTCGAGAAAAATCAACTTTTATGTTGAAAAACATGGTCAATTACTACTCGTAATTAAACAAAATTTATTCGAACGTTAGAACAAGTAACAAAACCAAAAGATTGGCCATGTTTTTCAACATAAAAGTTGATTTTTCTCGAAAACGATCAATTTTAGAGCTTATGACCAGTACTTTTTTTGTGTAGAAAACATTGGCGGTTCAAATGGTTGTCTGAAAATTGTACTTTTTCCAGTGGCATAGAAGTTGGGGAGAAAAACACCCACTACACCTTCAAAATCTTCACCAATTATGACAAAAAAAAATTTTTCACCGCACAGAATATAGCTTACTATGAGTAGAAAATCATCACAGAAGCTGTTTCCTGTACAATAAACGGTTCCAGAGATATTCGCAAAACACGATTTTTTATTTCAATTTCAACACCCTGTATCTCAAAAACTAATTGTCTGTGCATATATGTTAATGGGAACTTTTTTCTCAAAATCAAATTTTCTATCGACTGTCGAAGTTCTGCTACTAAAACCTGGGACACCCTGCATATCCATTCTCCAAGCGACAACACGTTTCTAGTTTCAATAATGTGACACCGAAAGCAATATCATCCACATGCTGTTCCCGATACTCAAACACAAACATTCTCGGAACATCTATAATATTCATAGTGTACTTTTGGGAATCCAATTGTTTAATGTCGGTGCGAGAACTTAAGATATTTTCACATCATCATTAATTCAATAACTCATTCAGTAACATGAGGGTAACATGTGTGAGGAATGAACAAATATTAGTGTTAACTTCAATGTTAAACATATATGAGAATCGATACCAGCTAGTATATAATGGAGCATTTAGAGCTCACGATATTCATGAGCATAAACATTTTCTCCTGAATACAATGCAGTAATGACTAGCAATATTCAGAAGTATTCTAGTGAACTATAGAGTCTCGTTTTATTTCTAATTAATTCTTGATTATCATTGCATAGAACCCTTCCTACATTGTTACATCAGTGAACCGAAATTACACTAATTACATTTGGTGCCACAGTCTTATAAGATTAAATTAAACAGAGCTAAGCGTTATGATATAAATCAATTAGGATGTTGGTTATAATACGGCATTACAACGTTAGGACCTTGTCAAAGTTGTAGCTGCAAGATGCCCTGTTGAAACGTTCCCCTGATTCAGTGTTATGTAATTTGATGGCTGCTTTACATACATTTGCATGTTATTGAATGGAGAGATGAAGGTTGTTACCAGACCCACTACTACTAACCGCGACTGGTGCGACATCTATTAGAGAACTAATTTATTAGGACGCGAAAGTGGTTTCGCCTGAAGCCAGAAGATTATCCCTGTTATCGGCATCTATTACATACACTTTCCAGACCCAGAAATAATTGATCACTGTTCAAATCACGAAAGAATACTCATGACTCATGATGTAAATTATGATGGAAGGATATTCAATTGCCTTGTGTCATTCATCATCCAAAACAGCATAAGTAAATATCTGGTCGAAATTCCTTTCGGAAACCATAACAATTTTTCAGGGTATCACAACGTAATAAAACGTACCGGTGTGAACTTGGCAGCCAAATTCAAGTAGCCAAATCACCGGAAACAGCCGGACGACCATAGGCCTCGAAACTTAATAATGAGAATAATTGATACCATGAGAGTGTATTGTTTGAAGTTTTCCTCTACTCTTAGACAGTTTGAAATCATTATTTTATACCAAAGGGAGTTAAACAACATATTTATATGAATATCTACTAAAATAATCAATGATAGTCTATCTATAAATAGGAAAACTATGTATAGAAGGAAAGTCATGCTGAAGGGAACGAGAAGCAGCTTGGTATTGATACAGAAAATTGTTAACTATATGGCGAAACTTCGTACGAAAGGAAAATCTCTTCGATGCCATCGAAGGGTTATCACTGCTACCCTTTTTATTATGAATGTTGATTTCATGCTGAAGAGATCGAGAAGCCAGCTTGGTATTAATACAGAAAATTGATAATTATCTGGCAAAACTTCGTAAGAAAGTAAAATCTCTTCGGTGCCTTCGAAGGGTTAGTATTACTACCCTTATTATTATAAAAATTGATTTTATGCTGAAGGAAACGAGGAGCCAGCTTGGTATTGATATAGAAAATTGATAACTATATGGCAAAATTCCTTACGAAAGGAAAATTTCTTCGGTGCCGTCGAAGGGTTAGTATTACTACCCCTATTATTATAAAAATTGATTTCATGCTGAAGGAAACGAAGAAGAATCTCATTAAATTTGAGAATCTCAAAATTGACCTTCACCACACTAGGGAATGAGAGTAATAATAAGCTTCTTCCTCCGTTGATAAGCTCTATTAAATTCCTCTCTCATTCGGCAATGGCAAGGTAGTATACATGGAACACCTGAGAATGTGATGAGTAATGTTCATGTCAAAATAAGAAGAAATTCTTCAGGTCTAAGATAATGGGTAATGGCAATGTGGTATACATGGAACACCTGGGAATGTAAAGAGTAATGTTCATGTCAAAATAAGAAGGAATTGTTCAGGTCTCGATGTTTTGAATGGATTTTCTTCAGAATAACGTTCGAATTATTGTATGAATATTTCACGATATTATGTTATGCTCCTCATATACATATGAATGGAAGACTGATTTGATGAAGGTTTCAAATGCGAGTTTGAATCTACTACAGTGAAAGGTAGGTTTGAGACGTCACACTAACGGAGTCAGTTCCCACTGTAACAATACCCGACTACCGCTTTCAGGTTTCCAATCTGTATATTATACCATACTGGAATGTATTGGAATGTGGGCTCTCCAAATTTAATGTAGGCAGTTCAATTTATCTATTTTTTCAAACGTCTACGAGAGCAGCGCCAAAAATTCCAAGGTATCCCATCAAAATGATGATAACACACAAGTTGAAGTCTTATTATCCTTGGAAAAACAAAAGTTGATTTCACACCAATTAGTTTTCTTATAACTATCACTCACGATGTCAGAAATGGAGTATCGAACACTATGACAATTTTTACTCCATAAACTCTTTCTACTCAAATCATCAAAGATCATCTAGATGGGGTGTACCACCGTCTTACTAGATTGTGAAGGATTGATCAAAATGCTTACAGAACAGGTGAAAGTGTCGTATTGAATGTGTTTAAGGTTTCTTCGCCTTATTGGCCAAAATTTCATGTAAGTACATTAAGAGAAATAGAACTAAATTTTCTGTATTATGAAGATAACTTAGATAATTCAACATATGATTATAAAGATGAAAAAAACTTAAAAGATTGAACCATAGGCTGAATTCGAACCCTCCAGACATCCAGGAATGTGGGTTCGACTCTCACCTATGGTTCAACCTTTTAAGTTTATTCATCTTCATAATCCAATGTAAAATTATCTGAGTTACCTTCATAATTCAGAAAATTTAATTACATACTTAGGTTTTTCATATTCTGTTTTCGATGTGTCTTACAGCCCTTGCAATAAATGTTAGAGAACCGAGTAAAATATGTCAAGAATTGAATATATCTCTATACCGAATTTGATATCATATAATCATATTATGCCACATTATTCTCTAGAATATTTAACAGCTCGTGGAGTAATGTTCTGGAAGCAAGTTATCGGTCAAATATGATATAACGTTTTCAACAAATTTCAAAGCTACCTACTATAACTTTACGAAATATACATGAGCGTACTTACCTCAGATCAAATGTTTCTCATATCAAATATAACTTCAAGGATTGGAATAACCTTTGATGCTCAAATAATGTGACAGTTTTGGTCGTAATTATAGTTAAAGTATATAGTATCATTGATATTATGTTTCAAGCAAATCGTATATTAGACAGTCTCAGGATGCATCTAATGATCAGTACTCCATCCAAAACAAAACCGTATACGGGACTGGTGCCACAAATTCTCGGCCTGCCTCACAATAAAAATTTTCAACGTAATCACCCCCAACATCAATGCACTACTCACTTTGCTCCGGCAACAATTCAACATCTTCATCATCACTGAAGTGGCGTGCTCGAAGTTCTTTTTTCATATTCCCAAACTGGTGATAGTCACCGGGGGCCATATCTGGATTATATGGTGAGGTTGTCGATTTGTTCAAAACAAAAGTCTCAGATTGCAGAACAAACGTACGCTTTAGCTCAGCTTTACACTACGTATCTCCCGAATATCTTGTCGCAAAATGTGCAATAGTGCAGCAGGTCCCGGAAGTAAGCTAGTCATATGTAACCACGCATTATGGGATCCCACCCATAATTTCGAGCGTTTTTCGAGCTGTGCAACAGTAATTTTGAGCTATTCCCAACTTAAAGAAAAGCCAAGAAATCAAAATTATCAATTTGACTAGGTAAATGTGCAAAAGTTAGCACAGCAAGCCTAAAATTACACATCCTAGAATTTCGAGAGTAGGCTCAACATGTCGAGCTTTTCACGAGCTAAAAGAGAGTGATTGGGAGATTGCCCGGAACCACGTGGCTTTCCGGAAATATGAAAAAAGTTATTTCCGGTCTGAAGTTAGCACAGCAAAACTAGAAGAACGTAACTTAGAATTTCGAGACAGGTCTCTAAATTTCAAGCTTTTTACGAGCTGCTTCGTGATAATTTCGAGATTGCTCAGAAGCACGTAGTTTTCCAGAAATAAGGAAAAAATCGTTTCCGGTCTGAAGTAAGCACATCAAAACTAGAAGTACGTGACTTAGAATTTCGAGACTGGGCTCAAAATTTCGAGATTTCACGAACTGCTTGGTGGTAATTTCAAGATTACTCAGAATCACGTAATTTTCCGGAAATAGAGAAGAAACAATTTCCGGTCTGAATTTAGCACAGTAACAGAGACTGGTGGCAAAATTTTGAGCTCTTTACGAGCTTACATGTTCTTTCAAAGATCAATGAAAATTTTAAAATCTACCGGAAGTTGGGGAAATATCTATTTCCGGTTTGATGATAAAATATAAAAACTGGTAGTATGGGACTTGGAATATCGAGAATGGACTCAAAATGTCGAGCTTTTTACGAGCCGCTTCGTGGTAATTTCGAGAATGCTCAGTAGCACGTAGTTTTTCCGGAAATCAGGAAAAAAGGTCTAAAGTAAGCACAACAACAATAGATGTATATGATTCAGCATTCCGAGACTAGTGTCAAAAATTCGAGCTCTTTACGAGCTGGTGCATAGTAATTTCGAGATTGCTTAGAAGCACGTAGTTTTCAGGTTATTATGAAGAAACGATTTCCGAAATTTAGCACATCATTAATAGATGTATATGACTTAGAATTTCGCTTTTTACGAGGTAAAACCATTTCTGTCTTTTTAGGTGTAACATGGCTGTAACAGTTAACTTCAGCAGGAACGTTTGTTCTGATGTGTCAAAAATACACAACGATTTACGGTGTTTTCTTAGAAGGTGACACATTATAAATAATATAAACAAAAGCTGAAATTGGATGTTCCAAGTCTTCTGATGATGGTCGTGAGACCGAAACGTACGTAAAGACGAAAATTTATAACAAAGTGTTAATGTAACCTATTTCCTGAGAATTTTCATTTATAATTCATACTGGGTCAAGAATCTTTATTGGTATGGAGTTAGTACAACAAACCTGGAAGTGCATGACAAAGTCATTTTAAGGTATTCAAAGAACATCGATATTGTTTCTAACATCACGATTTCTTTTTTATTGCAGTTGAACCATTTCTAATACCTTTTTTATGTAATGGAAATTGAATTGACCCGTAATATTCATAAAGTAATGAATATAAAGTAGAATTTTCGAACAAGTATTTGAAGGTTCAAATGACTCTAGACAAGTTATTCTGATACACATTATTGCTTATCTTTAATCACCTGTTTTAGAAAAAAAAAATATTCAACTATCATATATGTATATTAATATATTTGTTATTCTTAATTTATATCATATTCCTGTATACATAAAAATAATATTTTATATGAAAATATCTTTAAAAAAATAATATATTCAAAATTAAAATTCATTCATCTATTTTATAATAAATTAGTAGTTCTGGAATGAACTTGGTACATTTTTTTAATTTCTCAAAACTTAGAGGACCTTTTGCTGCTGATCTTGTTAGGACCTCTGATGAAGGTCCCGTCATATCTGCGGCATATTGCTTGATAGTGCCCTAGCGCAGTAAATTCAGAATATTCATTTCTTGAAGTCCTGCTTACCTGGGATTTGATCTCAACTGCTCCAAGGATTTTACTTCATCGGGTAACCTTAAAGTAATATCTTCAGGAATAGTCTGAGCTTCTACTTTTGTATTGTCACCATGTTCCATCGTGTCACATGTGTCAATAAATAAAATTTATTATCTACATTTCTTAAATTTTGAAAAAATTACTGATTCTGTTTTAAGAAAATAAATCTCATCATATTTTCAACAATGAATTATTTTTTTGCTGTAAGAAGGTTATCTTCTATCAAGATCTTTGAAATCAGAAGTATCAAGAATAAATAAGTCGAAATTACTATGCACCAGCTCGTAAAGATCTCGAATTTTTAACACCAGTCTCGAAAATGTAAGGCACGTATCACGTTTTGCTGTGCTAACTTCAGACAGGAGAACCGTTTTTCTCTTGTTTCTGGAAAACCACGTGGTTCTAAGCAATCTGAAAATCATCACGAACCAGCTCGTAAAAAGCTCGAAATTTCAACACCAGCCTCGAAATGCTAAGTCATATACATGTATTGTTCCTGTGCTAACTTTGGACCGAGAATAGTTTTTTCATGATTTCCGGAAAAAATACGTGCCACTGAGCAATCTCGAAATTACCAAGAAGCGGATCGTGGAAAGTTCGAGCCCAGTCTCGGTATTCCAAGTCCCATAATACCAGTTTTTATATTTCATCATGAAACCAGAAATCGATATTTTCCCAACTTTCGGTAAATTCTACGATTTTCAGCGATCTTTGAAGGAATATGTTATAGCTCGTAAAGAGCTCGAATTTTTGAGCCCAGTCTCGATATTCCGAATCGTGTAATTCTAGTTTTGTTGTGCCAACTTCAGACAGGAAATCATTTTTCCCTTATTTCCGGAAACTACGTGCTTCTGAGCAATATCGAAATTACCACAAACCAGCTCGTAAAAAGCTCAAAATTTAGAGACCTGTCTCGAAATTCTAAGTTACGTTCTTCTAGTTCTGCTGTGCTAACTTCATACCGGAAATTATTTTTTTTTCATATTTCCGGAAAACCACGTGGTTCCGGGCAATTTCCCAATCACTCTTTTTTAGCCCGTAAAAAGCTCGAAATTGTGAGCCTACTCTCGAAAATCTAGGATGTGTAATTTTAGGCTTGCTGTGCTAACTTTTGCACATTTACCTAGTCAAATTGATAATTTTGAATCCTCGTTTTTTTTTTAAGTATGGGAATAGCTCGAAATTACTGTTGAACAGCTCGAAAAACGCTCGGAATTATGGGTGGTGTCCGATAATGCGTGGTTATATATGACTAAGCTTACTTCTGGGACCTCAGCATACTATGCCCTATCAATTGTAGTATTGTAACCTATAAGAAGAAAGCCTCTCAGTCCCTAGAGATCGTAACAACCATATTTTTCATTCACTGGCAACCCTTTTACTTTCTTTGTGATTCTTCTGTCTTCCACATCTATCAAACCGACTCCACATGTTCTGAAAGCGTTTTGATCAATCCTTCAGCATGTAGTAGGACGGTGGTATACCCCATCTAGCTGATCTTTGATGAATTGAGGAGGAAGAGATCATCCTTCTATCCTACTCCTTGAAGCAGATGGTACAAATCTTCATAACATTTTGTAAGATTGACTTTCGAAACATGTGATTTTAAAGACAACTCTCTTTCCTGCTTCTTGAGCAGACAAGTACCTTATCCGGATGAGATTTTGCACACTCAACCTTCATAACAAGGTTAAAGTCACTTTCTACATGAGATATCGGAAGAATGATTCCAGCTCCTCTCACTAGCCTTAAATGAGATAAGTGTCGATCTTGATAACATTGTGCACCCTCAACTTGTGGCACAAATGGAAAGTCAAGGGTTCCTTCGTTAGTTTGCGAGGAACTCAACGTCTCAACCAAGAATAGGTTCGTTCGCTTGTTTATGGCAAACTTGAACATAGGAAACAGATGGTTCGTGTCACAGTACAAAATATGTTGTATGGCTCAACAGTTACTACATGTTACCTATAGTAGAACAATATAAGCTCTGTCAACATGATAACTGTCATATCTATGAACTGTATCTTAAACCTAGACTAGACTTCTATTACGACTCCTACTTCTACCTAATACTATCTGATCATTAACTATTTATATCCTGCATCAAAATCAACCCATACCACCTTTTAGGCAGGTTATCCTAGATATAGATCACAACAAGGGTTTCTCAAGTGTATGACAATGATCTATCATATGTGTAATATAACAATCATTGACATGAATGACCAACCTTGTTTGCATCAGTTATTTACATGATTTACATCAACATAGGAAAGAAAAAGGTGACCAGAGTCAAGTTCAATCAAAACATCAACATTCACATCCTCTGCTATAAAGATTCAATAATGAAAATAAGGTGTGTAATTATGTGATTAATTGTTATATGATTTAGGTAAACCAAGTATATGAATATAATTCCAATACCACAGTCTGTATATTTAATTTATTTTACAGTCACTGTCTATTTCGGAATATTTTATCAATAGAATGATGTAGATTCAAATAGTTAAAAGAACATTATATTATGATCTTTCAAACCTAAACATTTGGGACCTTCGCACCGCTTGTTTTATCTGTTTTTAATCATCTACACTAAATTTTCTGGTCATACTCACCCTACTAGTGAGAAAACTTAGTGATTCATGAATCACACTTTATATAAAATACCAGTATAATCAGCTATGAATATATGTATATATACATATCATATCATACATATATATATAATTTATTATATTAAATTTTCTGAATTATGAAGATAACTTAGATAATTTAACATAGGATAATAAAGATGAATAAACGTAAAAGATTGAACCATAGGCGGGATTCGAACTCACATTACTGGATTCCTAGTCCATGGTGTTCACAAATTACACCACTTTGGTCTCGTTAGATTTTTATATTTTTGTGAAGGATAGTAGATCATTGATGAACACAATGCGATTCGATGCCCTACCATAGATCAACTATTCACGCACATTCAATTCATCTAAAGTTCAGTCGTTTTGAAGTGAGGATTGTAGATTGAAGTATTGCTTTGGTTGGCAATTACTTAACAGTTCTTATTCAATGACAGCATCCCGGTTCTTATATATTTCAATAGAACTGACTAAGGAATTATTCTGGTTAAGTATAAACAAGTTTAAAGTTTCTTTGCCTAATTGGCCTTAATTTCGTGTATGTAACTTACGAGGTGTAGAATTATATATTCTGAATTATGAAGATAACTCAGATAATCTAACATAGGATTGAAACAAATGAATAATGTTTGAAATAATAATGGGCAGATGTTTATAATGATGCATTAAATAAAACTTAAGAAACGTAGGTTATCCTGAGCTTTGCAACCAAAGTTTGTGAATTTAGCCCCAAATTCCGCTATGTCCTTGAATGAAACCAATTTTGTGTCAAAATTTGAGCTCACAAATTTTGATAGAAGACTATTAGTATATGAATAAATCAAACAGGGAGGTGAAAATACGACAGTAGTCTCTAATAGTTTTTCACGTCTACTATAAATTTTTATAAATGTGAATGAATAATGATATTCATATATAAGGTACAGAAATAACCCTATTGACCTTTCAATTATGTTTTTATTGCAGTTTCTCCGGATATACTTGACTATCCTACAAGCACTGATATGGTTGCGAGAGAAGGATCAAGCGTCAATCTGAGATGCGTAGCGAAAGGATCACCGGAGCCCTCGATTACATGGAGGCGGGAAACCGGTGAAACAATCAAATTATCTACCGGAGAAGAAGGTATTTTTTGTAGGCATTTTCTTTATACACATCGTGAAACATGTATTAAACGCGTGAGTTTCTATGGTGAATCCATTGTGGAAATAAGAACCCAATGCGGAAATAATATTCCTGAAATTTAATAAAATTTTCATAAAAGACAAATACCAACCTTTATGAAATACATATAAGATCACATCCATGACATTCTCTTACGAACACAAAGGGATGATACATTCGTGAGTTGAACAATTTCCTGTCAACGTAAATGTATTATGTTTTTACTCACTATACGCAGTATGAGGGAAGTATTGTTGTCGGCCTAAGAAGTTTTTTCGAGATACACACCACATACAAAGCAGTCACTCACTGAGGCTAACTTAATGACTTGTTAAGACCTTGACTTATTTGACGCTTTGTATTAGACATCTATCAATACCTCTTTTCACGGGGAAAGCCTTGTAATCATAAGATGGTCTAAACATTGTGTAGACGATGCGAAGGTTGACCCGGTCGGTAGACCGACATTGAGATAATTCAACCTTGCTGGCCTAATCGTTCCTTACATTATTATGCATAATAACCGTAAGCTATTCACCTTAGTTTACAAGACTACAACATCGGATATTATTAAGGAAAATAGAGTGAACCTTAATTTACCTGATCTAGGAATTATGGAAGATAACTCCTTCATCGTTCCATTACAGCAGTCTATTTTGTGACAAATTTTGATAGGTCATGGAACAGCAGGTGAGTATAAAACAAGGTTATATTGTGGTGAGAATAATTTCGAAATATAAAAGTGCTGAAACTTTTGAGCAAAATTGAAAGAGATATACGACGGGAATTTAACTAAATATGGATATACTCCTGGGGAAAAATCCAACGAAATCATTACGGCCATTTTTGAACTTATTTCTTTTTCTATTTTATCTGAAATTGTAATAATAATGAAGATTCTTGACCCAATATGAATTATATATAAAAATTCGGGAAATAGGTCACATTGACACTCTGTTTTAAATTTTCGTCTTTACGTACGTTTCGGACTTCGGACGTTGGCATTCAAATGAAATTTGTGCGATAATAAGGACGCTTTGTGTTATTACAATTAGTTCTAAGTAATCAGGTTATTGAAGTAATACGTCTTCTGATGATGGTCGTAAGACCGAAACGTACCTAAAGACGAAAATTTGAAACAGAGTACTAATGTGACCTATTTCCCGAGAATTTTTATATATAATGAAAATGTAATGTGTAATGTAAATGAATTTGATTAATCTTCTTTACTTTTCCCATAGTAGGCCATGGCCGCCAACTTTGGATCATTCTGTACACACAATGTCAATTTTCAAAAATTATTTGTTCAAGCAATACAACTAAGGTTTACAACAACATTTATTAGATACATTCAGTGATAGTTAGCAAAGTAAACATTAATTTTATTGTTATAATGGAATATTACATATTAACGAACAATTTAATTCAATATGATTCGAATTTTCCGAATGTTACTTTTCTTTAGAATCATTAGATTATGAACCTACGCAGAAGTAAACCGCGAATACATGAGGAAGGTACTGATTATTAATTTTCGATCACATGCATCAAATTTCATTGACTCAAGAATCAGCATTTTGTTATGTTATATCATTCTAAATTTTAAAATTTCATCTAAAAAACGATGAAGATGAAAAATGTTCAGTTCAATGGAACTTTATTTACTAATAACAAATGAATAAACATATGTCTTATTTATTATGAAATTTGTATAATTTACAAAAAATTTTCAATAAAGCTATTTATAAGTAAAATAAGATGCACTTTTAAAATTTCTTCAAAAATGCGCCCTCAATTCTTCGAATGAATCGTAATATAATGAGTTTCATCTTCATTGAACAGCTTCCCTGATAAGATTGGTCTATGATAAATAATTAGGGATCACTACTACCTACCGAATGTGGAGAAATCTTGGAGATTTTTGGGTAAATGGTGCAGTACCTCTATTTTCGTGCACGTAACTTGAGTATTTGATATGAGATCAGAAACTATGGTACCTACTTCAACTGTTTTCCTTTTGAGTCGGAAACCCGAGGATCTGATCATGAGATAATGTTTATAATAACAATCGGGAGGAAAGTGTCTAATTCATCTTAGTGGTTATGCATATTATGAGCAAATAGTGGATGATGATAAATTCTGTCTCTATTGTTGATGGTTTGATCATTGCAATTCGCCGGAAATCCGGTCTTCAGGTCCATTGTCAATATGCCAAGAAATCTGTTGATGCCTTGGTGCAAGTTGTTGATCCGCAGTAGCAGGCAGTAATGAAATTGGTTGTGCTGATTGAGTTCTCGAGTCGACGCGTATTTTTAATGTGATCTTAAATTATTCTTCCACAAATTTGAGAGCGCCGTAAGTATAAATTTATATATCTATGGTTTCGGCGTTTACGTAGTGTAAATTCATAATACTTCAGAAGTTGGAGAATAAAACTCAAATTTTACACAAAACTTTTAACATTTAATTTAAAAATGCTGACAAATTGTTTCACCACACTGTGGCATTATCAAAGCGAGGAGTTATCAACTAAAGCTAAATCTAAAAATATGACCTTAAATATCAGGGATCAGAATGTGGTGCAAATTGAGGGATGGGGGTGGATAATGGTGGGAGTGTGTTTACAAAATTGTTAACAAGCGGTGAATTATATGTGTCGATTTGATCATTTAATATTACATTATTATTGTTTTTTGCGTGTTTCAAAATTTCTATGGATTCTAATATATTAAGTTTATGTCCTTTTTCCTGAATATGTAGAATATCAGGATTAAGGGTGAAATTGTGGTTATGTTCTAACAGGTGATTTGCGTAATTAGAGTCTTCTTTTTTGAGCCTGTAACTTCTCAAATGTTCATTGAACCTTACGCTGAAACTGCGTCCAGTTTGTCCTATGTACAAAGCACTACAGTCATCACATCTCAGTCTGTAAACTCCAGATTTCTTTAAGTTATCTTTTTTAGATTTCGAGTTATTAATATACGAGCATAGGTTATTTGTTGTTTTAAAGGCGACGTTTTTATTCTGTTTTTTAAGGAATTGAGATATTTTTAGTGAATGTTTACCTAAATATGTTAGACATGTGAAATTTGATTTTGTATTATTATTAATTTGCGGATAAATTATGCTTAAGGCTTTTTTATTGAGTTTATTTTGGAGTATTTTATTGATTATCTTGACATTATAACCGTTATTTTTGGCAATATCTACGATTCTGTTTAATTCTAAATGGAAATTATCTTTACTTAATGGGACATTAATTAATCTATGTATCATACAATTATATGCTGCTAGCTTATGTGATTGTGGATGTAAAGAAGTGTTGTGTATTGTGGTATCTGTGTGGGTGGGCTTGTGATAAATAGCGAAAGAAAAGTAATTATTTGTGTGTGAAATTGTCAGATCTAAAAAGTTTAAGGACTTGTTGTTTTCCATCTCTAATGTGAATTCTATATTTGGGTGTAAGTTGTTGATATAGGTGAGAAAAGAATTTATTTGACGGTTACTGCCTGTATAGCAAGCGATTACGTCGTCAACATAGCGATACCAATATACAAACATGTGCTGAAAATTGGAATTTAAAATCTTAGTTTCCAAGTAATTCATAAATATTTCTGCTAGCAACGGAGATAATGGCGAACCCATGGGGAGTCCGGTGTTCTGTTTGTAATATTTATCGTTAATTGTGAAATAATTTTGGTCTATGCAAAGTGAGATTAAACTTAATATTTCCTGTGTTATTGCCGGTAAAGTATTATTGCGGATTAAAAGATCTTCAATTAGAGTGATGGTCAATTGTGTGGGAATACTTGGAAAAAGGTTCTTGACATCAAAAGATACAAGTTTGATATTTGTCTTTAGTTCTACATCTTTTATTTTTTCTATTAACTGGAAAGAGTTTTTTATACTGTATTTAGGTTTAAAGTTTGTATATGTTGATATTATGTTGACTAACTTTTTCGCTATTTTTTGACAGGGTGCATTGATATATGAACAGACGGGTCTTATGGGAGTATCGTCTTTGTGAATTTTTAATAAACCATAAAGAGAAGGTGGTTGAGGATTCATGTTCATTAAACGAGGCTTTTCATATTCAGTCAAAATATATTGGATATTTTTGAGAGAATTTTTAATATTTGCCTGGAATTTCATTGTAGGGTCTGATTTTAGTTCTATAAATTTTGTTGGATCTAAAAATTGATCAATTTTTTCTAAATATGTAGGTTTATCTATTGCAATTATTGTATTACCTTTGTCGGCTTTAGTGAACACGATATTATTTTTAATTGTCTTTTCATTAAGTATTTTAGCAATTTTAATTTCTGGATTTACGAATTTGCTAGAAGTTAATTTAGTAGAATTTATCAATATATCGCTTGCATTATATTTAATTTTTGTTTCTGACTGTTTGAGTGCAACTTCGGTTTCAACAGTAAGGTTTTCAAAGTGTTTGTTATTGGGTTTAAATGGGATATTATATTTAAAGCCTTTGTTAAGTAAATTGATTTCTGACACACTGAAAGTTACTTCTGATAAGTTTACAAATCTACTGTGATAATTGAATTTTTGCTCATCTGCTAGAGAAGTGTTCGGTTTTTTATTATTATTTGTTAAATTAGCTTCTTTGTTAGTTTTGTTTTGGATTAAACTGTTTAACTTTTTCTTCTGTTTCAAGAATTTATTATGTACTATTGATGAGATTTTTTCGCGAATATTATTATCAAGTATATCAAATTCTATATTATGGAGCTTAAAGGTGAGTTGTGAATGTAGTACCTTTACATAGTGGTGGAGAACATTTCTTTTCCGGTAGAAGTCCTTGAGTTGTTCGTTTAACCAAATCGATTCAGCTTTCTCGAGTGCTATTCTTGCAGGGCGGCTATTGTTTCTTGATTTGAGATGTATATAGTTGGGAGTGAGATTTCTCTTCTTGCACACACTGTTGAACCAAATATTCTGTGAAATAATCTTCAGACGTAGCTGTAGCTTATAATACCATTTTGCCTGGGTACCGGTGTCGGATTTGATAAATATATCTATGGTTTCGGCGTTTACGTAGTGTAAATTCATAATACTTCAGAAGTTGGAGAATAAAACTCAAATTTTACACAAAACTTTTAACATTTAATTTAAAAATGCTGACAAATTGTTTCACCACACTGTGGCATTATCAAAGCGAGGAGTTATCAACTAAAGCTAAATCCACCCCCATCCCTCAATTTGCACCACATTCTGATCCCTGATATTTAAGGTCATATTTTTAGATTTAGCTTTAGTTGATAACTCCTCGCTTTGATAATGCCACAGTGTGGTGAAACAATTTGTCAGCATTTTTAAATTAAATGTTAAAAGTTTTGTGTAAAATTTGAGTTTTATTCTCCAACTTCTGAAGTATTATGAATTTACACTACGTAAACGCCGAAACCATAGATATATTTATCAAATCCGACACCGGTACCCAGGCAAAATGGTATTATAAGCTACAGCTACGTCTGAAGATTATTTCACAGAATATTTGGTTCAACAGTGTGTGCAAGAAGAGAAATCTCACTCCCAACTATATACATCTCAAATCAAGAAACAATAGCCGCCCTGCAAGAATAGCACTCGAGAAAGCTGAATCGATTTGGTTAAACGAACAACTCAAGGACTTCTACCGGAAAAGAAATGTTCTCCACCACTATGTAAAGGTACTACATTCACAACTCACCTTTAAGCTCCATAATATAGAATTTGATATACTTGATAATAATATTCGCGAAAAAATCTCATCAATAGTACATAATAAATTCTTGAAACAGAAGAAAAAGTTAAACAGTTTAATCCAAAACAAAACTAACAAAGAAGCTAATTTAACAAATAATAATAAAAAACCGAACACTTCTCTAGCAGATGAGCAAAAATTCAATTATCACAGTAGATTTGTAAACTTATCAGAAGTAACTTTCAGTGTGTCAGAAATCAATTTACTTAACAAAGGCTTTAAATATAATATCCCATTTAAACCCAATAACAAACACTTTGAAAACCTTACTGTTGAAACCGAAGTTGCACTCAAACAGTCAGAAACAAAAATTAAATATAATGCAAGCGATATATTGATAAATTCTACTAAATTAACTTCTAGCAAATTCGTAAATCCAGAAATTAAAATTGCTAAAATACTTAATGAAAAGACAATTAAAAATAATATCGTGTTCACTAAAGCCGACAAAGGTAATACAATAATTGCAATAGATAAACCTACATATTTAGAAAAAATTGATCAATTTTTAGATCCAACAAAATTTATAGAACTAAAATCAGACCCTACAATGAAATTCCAGGCAAATATTAAAAATTCTCTCAAAAATATCCAATATATTTTGACTGAATATGAAAAGCCTCGTTTAATGAACATGAATCCTCAACCACCTTCTCTTTATGGTTTATTAAAAATTCACAAAGACGATACTCCCATAAGACCCGTCTGTTCATATATCAATGCACCCTGTCAAAAAATAGCGAAAAAGTTAGTCAACATAATATCAACATATACAAACTTTAAACCTAAATACAGTATAAAAAACTCTTTCCAGTTAATAGAAAAAATAAAAGATGTAGAACTAAAGACAAATATCAAACTTGTATCTTTTGATGTCAAGAACCTTTTTCCAAGTATTCCCACACAATTGACCATCACTCTAATTGAAGATCTTTTAATCCGCAATAATACTTTACCGGCAATAACACAGGAAATATTAAGTTTAATCTCACTTTGCATAGACCAAAATTATTTCACAATTAACGATAAATATTACAAACAGAACACCGGACTCCCCATGGGTTCGCCATTATCTCCGTTGCTAGCAGAAATATTTATGAATTACTTGGAAACTAAGATTTTAAATTCCAATTTTCAGCACATGTTTGTATATTGGTATCGCTATGTTGACGACGTAATCGCTTGCTATACAGGCAGTAACCGTCAAATAAATTCTTTTCTCACCTATATCAACAACTTACACCCAAATATAGAATTCACATTAGAGATGGAAAACAACAAGTCCTTAAACTTTTTAGATCTGACAATTTCACACACAAATAATTACTTTTCTTTCGCTATTTATCACAAGCCCACCCACACAGATACCACAATACACAACACTTCTTTACATCCACAATCACATAAGCTAGCAGCATATAATTGTATGATACATAGATTAATTAATGTCCCATTAAGTAAAGATAATTTCCATTTAGAATTCAACAGAATCGTAGATATTGCCAAAAATAACGGTTATAATGTCAAGATAATCAATAAAATACTCCAAAATAAACTCAATAAAAAAGCCTTAAGCATAATTTATCCGCAAATTAATAATAATACAAAATCAAATTTCACATGTCTAACATATTTAGGTAAACATTCACTAAAAATATCTCAATTCCTTAAAAAACAGAATAAAAACGTCGCCTTTAAAACAACAAATAACCTATGCTCGTATATTAATAACTCGAAATCTAAAAAAGATAACTTAAAGAAATCTGGAGTTTACAGACTGAGATGTGATGACTGTAGTGCTTTGTACATAGGACAAACTGGACGCAGTTTCAGCGTAAGGTTCAATGAACATTTGAGAAGTTACAGGCTCAAAAAAAAAAAAAAAAAAAAAAAAAAAAAGAAGACTCTAATTACGCAAATCACCTGTTAGAACATAACCACAATTTCACCCTTAATCCTGATATTCTACATATTCAGGAAAAAGGACATAAACTTAATATATTAGAATCCATAGAAATTTTGAAACACGCAAAAAACAATAATAATGTAATATTAAATGATCAAATCGACACATATAATTCACCGCTTGTTAACAATTTTGTAAACACACTCCCACCATTATCCACCCCCATCCCTCAATTTGCACCACATTCTGATCCCTGATATTTAAGGTCATATTTTTAGATTTAGCTTTAGTTGATAACTCCTCGCTTTGATAATGCCACAGTGTGGTGAAACAATTTGTCAGCATTTTTAAATTAAATGTTAAAAGTTTTGTGTAAAATTTGAGTTTTATTCTCCAACTTCTGAAGTATAAATTTATATAATATTGGATGCTGAATTTGGAATCTGTACAAAACCTGTTTTTCCAGAGATGAGTTCGTGCTCTATAGTTTTCGATAACAATTTTTCACGAGGTATTCTGTAAAACGTCTTCAACTTGTTAAAAAAATTCCGGAACATGTTGACGGAAATAGAGGAAAATAGTTCACCTATTCAGAAGATAGTCCTACAATTCCAATTAAATAAGATATTCACCAATACAAACGTTGCTGGCACATGATCTCATAACATGCACAAAGATATTACATGAATGCATAATCCTCTTAATTTGTTGGCCGTAGAATATACTTGAATGTATTCAGTCGTATATTTGAAATGGTATTACTTTGACTTCACTTTATACCTAAATGTACTTCCCCATTTGCTAATTACTAATTCGTTATTCTTGAAACTATCCTTTGAACGTTGCTACTGTTAGGAAAGATATCATTTTAAAAAGCAGTAGTAGATGAATACTCCGTTCTAGTTCACATTAGTACAATGTTGAAGTTCCACCAGTATGCTAAAACCTCAATTCATGGTACCTACTCTCACCTGAACAGGAATTAGATTTTGAAAGATATTTCAATGATTCACATCTCATTTGAAGTGAGATCATCACAACAATTTCTTGTTTCCATGATAAATATCTGACAATATGAAGTCCCCCTTCAAGAAATTTGATATCTCTCGATTTCCCTCAGCGATAACGTATTCTACAAAAATTACATCCATATCCAGTTGACTCATCACAGCAGTTCCCATAGAATCTTGAAACACTTTCAATGACTTAGTATCAATATTTCATCTCATAGCTGTTAAGATATGGTGTTGTATCCAATTATAAGCTTGTCACAATGAAGAATAGACAAATCAAGAAAAGATCCAAAATAGTTAATTCCAACGTCAACGTTACTATTCCAATGACTTGTGATCAATCAATTACTGACTTTCCTCACTTTTGTGAGAAAAATAGGATTTGGACACTTCTGCGGGCCGAATGTATAATTGTAAGAACAGAAAAAATATTGAAACAGATTCAGGAACCATTATTGTATGACGTAAAGGTATACTCCATGTTTATTAATTTGAAAATTCATTCAAATAGTCGACATAATGTATTTAACTACTCTATGTTTTATACTAGCAACTGCTGTCACATGCACTAGATAGTGCATTTGGGCTAGATCAATTCAGAAATGCTGAAAACGAATATATCCGTGAAGATTCGGAAAAATGGTGACGCACTATTACAATATTTCCCTCACACTATACCGGGTGTCCCAGTATACCTGTTCCAATGGATTATCTCAGCCATTTCGAGAGATAAAAATTTGAAAATTCCATGATCTCCAAATCGTTCATGGAACCTTCAACTGAATGAAACAAAAATTGAAAGTCACTTCCGGTTTGACTGGAAGTAACTCTGACTTTTTTATTTCAGATAGCACTCTGTATATTTTTTGCAATTTTTGATTCCTACTCAAAATTATCTTTCCAACGATGTATCACACTTTGTATTTTACATCTGATTTGATGGAGAAAACGACAATTGAAATTTCAAATTGAAAGAATTGCAGTAGGTTACGATATGTTGTGTAATCTTGATTTTTTCTTCAATAATAATTGATAATTCATGAACAATTTTGCGTTCGAGATGATAAAGAGAACGTCAAATTTCAAATTATTAGAATTTTAGTAGAACTGGAAGAATTGATAATTCTTAAATGAAAACCTTAGTGTGCCCTGAAAACATTTGAATACATTTGTTTGTAACTTTGATAGTGATACATCGTTGGAAAGATAATTTTGAGTAGAAATCAAAAATTGCAAAAAATATACAGGGTGCTATTTGAAATGAAAAAGTCGGAGTCACTTCCGGTCAAACCGGAAGTGACTTTAATTTTTTGTTTTTCTCAGTTAAAGGTTCCTTGAACATATTGGAGATCATAAAATTTTCAAATTTTTATCTTTTGAAATGACTGAGATAATCCATTGGAACATGTATACTGGGACACCCGGTATACTATGTATAGTGACGGAAGTGAATACATTTTACGACAGTGTAGTATTTTCACACCAGTCAAGTAGATGACTATTCTCCTTTAAAGCTGTGTTAGAACATGTTCTCCCGAATATCTAATTTTACCTTTTTGGCTTTCACGTGTAAATTCACTCGAATCGAATAACAAAATATGACACAAATCTACACTTTAATAATAAAATATTAATTAACAACTATTGTTCCGCCATACAACGGCATCCTCCGGATGAGTTATCAATGGAATATAACCAAAAAGTAATTCCTTAAATGCTACGGGTTTGAGTTGTTAACTAGGGGTGGAATCGACATGGTAGAGTCAAAACCGTATCTAATACAAGCTGGGGAGTAAAAAATAAAACATCGCATATCTCTTCAACCGCAATCCCATGTCATATGAAACACTGTCGTACAAAAGCATGAGAGGTCTATCGTAGTATCCTTCTAAATTTATATTGATATGTTTCAATATAAGTATACATCCCATTTGGTTAACCTATCTGACTTGATATGTTTTTATATAATTTTGAAAACTTAGGTGTTAGGGAAATTAATTTTAGTATTTTCACTCGGATGGAAGGAAAGAAGGAGGGAAGTTATGATGATAAGGGTTAATTAATGAGCCTTCTCACTTCGAAATATTTCTCGTTGTCATAAACATTCTTCAATTAAGCATATTTTATTATTTTGGGCAAATCATTGAAACCAGGATAAACAGAATTATGATCTGGTTTTCTCAAATTTACCCAATTTTCGAAGATATGAAACAAAATCGATAAGAAATTTTCTTTTGGAATTTGAAGGATTAGGAACGAAACAACAATTATTTTGTGCGCCTTCTAGTCCCTCAAATATCGTACGAATGAACACGGCACTGTTATTATCCGTTATTCCACAAAGAATTTCTAAACTGCTTCTTTGTGCCACATAAATCACATATTTTATTATAGGGACCATTTCATTTCCATTTACCTTGGAATCTGGTAATAAAAATTTTACAAAATTTCCTATAAGAAGTCATGGAAGCCAGAACCCTCCTTACAAATTCTGAAATTAGGTTATTAGATGCGGCCCAACTATACGTCTTGTGCGAATATCTAATATTGAATTAATATAAAATATATCTCATCAATGGAAGAGCGCTACAACCTTTCCATTAATTGATAGTGGGGAAAATATGTTGGATACGTACCATCTGTTCTTTTTCATCTTAAATTAGAGTGAAATCAACCTAGATGAAAAGTTCCGAAAATAGATCTTATTAGGCAATAAAAAGAAATTCCTATCCATAAATAACTGGTGATTGAATATTTATCATAAACGCAGTGATAATTATAGATGCAGAATATTTCCCCCTTGACGTAGTGATTTCTATTATTTGAACGATAATGAAATCAAGTATCTTTATCGCGTTTTCCAAATATTCTGAACCGTGTCTTAGACAATTTTGAATTGAATCCATTTCTGAACTAACGTAACCGTATTTGAACCCGTCTAACAAATTTTTCAACGGAGGCAATCTGTTAATTTTCGTATCGAAATTCAAATTTCATTTCAATTCTTCAAAACTTAGCTGTATGCTATTTGGTACAATTCAGTTTTGAGGTCATCATCAGCACAAATTCGATTTTCAATATAGTGATCACTGTCAATATTTAAAGGAAAAACTTCATTTCAATTATTCCTATAATACGGGAATCACGTGTTCTTAACAAATAATGCTTCACTAAATCATCATGGAATTTTCCACAATAGATTCATTTTTTAAAATAAGATTCTGTCCTGTTCGAAATGATCACTATACATACTTCATAAGAATGAGTCCGTGCTTTCTATGAATTAATTTTTTTATTCCAATTCATCGTGCTTGAGAAACGCGAAGTACTCTTTGGTTCCCCTTTCTCTAAACTTTATATATAATTAGATTCACATTCTGGAACCCAACATCTAGGTATAATTGACTGATTATAATACAACCTCGCATACGAAAACAGAACAATTTACATCACAGTACACTAATCTTATACAAATTCACACGGTAGTGATATCAGACTTTCACTCAAAATTTAAATTACTCAAAACTGATGTCCCTTTAGAAATATTGTTCCGAATGGGAAAATGAACATTGGAGATAAGAACAATGCTTTATGTCACCATGCTAGAAATATAATGAACCGGACTACACAGTGTTGCCAGTTTAAACTTTGTTCCTCACTACTATCAGAGTTGGCTGTGGTAGAGGCCATGATTGGAATGACGTTATAGAGAGTATTATGTTGACACATTTATAGATTATGGGTGAATGTTTTAACATCTATCCGATCAATTAAAACAAAGTATTCTTTTTAATATATTTCCAAATTTCTACTCAATATAATGAGATGAAATGAAACACTCTTACTTGGTTCTTCATTACGTATAATATGAATAATATATATTATATATAATAATATAGGATTTACAAGTTCTGGTACTACCTCACCAATTTCGCTATACAAACTGTATAGTACAGAATACAGAGAGGTTAAATATTCATAGGTAAAACATAATTTCGAAGATAGTGTACAAACAACAAAACGGTTGGGTTAATTCTATAATACATTCAGCTACAGTGCACCATTCAGCATGTTATAACCACCTGACCAAGAACATGCAGGTGATAAAGTATATATCAGTCACTCTGCTTGATGTAGAATCATAGAAGTATTGAAATGAATAATCACTTTACAGTTCAAGATGAATATAAAATTTGCAATATACACATTGATAATAAGACAAACTTATGCAAATTCAGATATTTTGCAGAGCCACTCTTTCTTGTCTATAGTTTAGATTCAAATAACTTCAACCTGGCAGGAATTCATGTTAATAAGAATTATCTGTAAGAACTTTTCAGGTCATTTTCATTGATATATCTCAGCTGATTACAAATATAATAAAAGAATATTATCTTAGAAATTTGATCCACATTGCGTAACATATTTGAGCTATTTCAACTCAAAATTAGTAACAATTTGATAATTGATCATACATACAAGAAATTTCAATACCAGAAAATTTTATTCTGACAAACTACCAAATTCTGTGATTTTGTAGTATTTTCCAAATATCTTCTAGAGGTAATGAATTCACATTCTTTATATTCTGAGAGAAGTGAATTGAAACAGATATAGCTTGTTCCTTTCGTTTTGTTTCAGCTACATTTGTTCCATTTCATTTCGTTCATTGCTGCTTGCAATCCAATATAGTTATAATTGTTGCAACTCGTTGGGTAAACCCAGATTATGGAAAAATACTAATCTGGTCATAGTATGGAAATATTGAAAACGTGGCTAATATAAACATGATCTTCGTTGAACATTTTATTATGGGACTTATGGCACCCTTGCTTTACCTTTGGTTCACACTTTGTTGATTCCACCTTGGAGAATTTTCGGATTTTACAACACCATAATAATTCTCAGAATTGAAATGAACCTTTCTGAAGTAGAGTTTCACATGAGTGTCAGAAATCCGATAATAACATTCTTAACAAACAGGTATTATTTTCCAATAATCTGGAATTACCCAAATAGTTGACATGGCTGATACAGATTTTTCCAGTCTCATTATAATGGATAAATTCCAAAGAACTCTTACCCTAAATAAATACAGTTTCGTCCGCTTCTGATGCTCGAAAATATACACTTTCGTCCGTCTTAACAGTTCTAAAATTCACCTAGCATATAAACACAAATAAATTCTCAATTTGATTTACATTACAAATAAGATACTAATCCAGAATTGCCATTTGGAGATAATATAATGTGTTCAGGTAACGTTATTGTAGATAATATCATAATGTTAATGTTATTGCAATCATAACAAAATTAAAATAAACCACAAACCCGGAATAATTGACGGTTGTAGATGATATAATCTGCTCTAATTTTCATTCGCGTTGGTCAATTCCATCATTTATTTCTTTACATCATTGATACGTATATAGAGTGGTCCAACGAAAAGTATGCACCTAGCTTTTCTCCTTTGTTTAGAATTGAAAGCAAAAATGCTCGGACACGTGGAGATTGCTTTTGAAGGGGACACATTTTAGACATATTTTTCAACCTGTGCCTTTAACGCCCTAGCGAGGGGGCGTCACAACCCTAAAATTTTAAATGGAAAGTGGGGTCGAGTGATATATCATTTGAACGGGCACAAAATTATCTTTCTAATGATACTTTATTTGTTGAAATTTACTCAAAACTGTTAATGCGAAAACGGCTTTAAGAACATTAACCCGATAATTTTGGTATTAATGAAAAATACAAATAAGTTTTGGTTATTAAGAATCAAAACATTTACAATTAGTAGTACTTACGTTTCAATGTTTGTTACTTGTAACAGTGCTTTGTAAAAAAAGTAAACAAGCTGTTAAATTGATTTATTAAAACGTTACTTCAACAAGTGTTGAAAATGTGACCCACTCGCTTCCATACAATAATACAGATTTTGTTCAAATCTATTTCTAACATTTTGTAGCATATCAGGTGTTATGCTTCTGCATTGTGCTGTAATCCGTTGGCGAAGATCTTCTATGGACTCGGGCTTCGTAGCAAAACATTTATTTTTCAAGTGTCCCCATAGAAAAAAGTCCAAAGGCGATAAATCAGGTGACCTGGCAGGCCATTCAATTGGGCCTCTCCTTCCAATCCACTGTCCGGGGAACCGGTTATCTAAAAATTCTCTTACAGGAGCAGCGTAGTGCGGAGGTGCTCCATCTTGCTGGAAATGAAGCCGATCGGCATCATGATTTTGGTCGTCTTCTATTATCTGTGTTATGAAAGGATCAATTGCATCGTCAAGCATGTTTAGGTAGACTTCACAAGTTTCCAGGAATGAAAAGTGGTCCTATGATATGACTTCCTAATATGCCACACCAGACGTTTTTTTTGGGAGGGCATTGGGTATGAACCTCACGGAATAAATGTGGGTTACTGTCATCCCAGTAACGGCAATTATGCCTATTCACAGCTCCATTCAAATAAAATGTACACTCATCGGTAAAACAAATGTTAAACAATAAGTGCGGATCTTCAATTAAACGCTGGCTCATTTGTTCACAAAATTGCAGCCTTCGATCAGGATCATCCTCATTTAGTTCCTGTACTAATTTAATTTTGTACGGATGAAATTTGTACGCTTTTAAAATACGTATTATGGATGAACGGGAGACTCCTGAGGCTTCAGCTAGTTGACGGGTACTTTGAGTATGATCCAATTAAACATGCCCCAAAACAGCGACTTCCACAGCTTCATTTCTGATGGGGTTCTGCGGCTGGTGTTTCACATTACAAACAGATCCGGTATCGACAAACTCTCTAACTAACTTGGCAACATACGAATCATTAACATTTTTATTCTTAAACAAGCGAGCAGTTAGTCTAGCACAACTATTATTTTGAAAATAAAGTTTAACAATTTCAACTCGTTCTGGAATGGAATAAACCATTTTGTACAGTGAAATTAAAATAACTTCAAAAGCGACCAGACTGAATTAATGATGGGATTAAAATAACAGTTTGCCTAAATTCTTTTCCTACACTTATTTGCAGTTTTTTTCGACAAAAAAACGCAAACGATAAATGGTTTTTTTTTGTGATGAACAAAAAATTACATTGAAATGTTGCTTCCGGTAAAATGAAGTAATTTAGAAATGATTGTAGTTATTCTGATTCCTAATAACCAAAACTTATTTGTATGTTTCATTAATATCTAAATTATCGGGTAAATGTTCTTAAAGCCGTTTTCGCATTAACTGTTCGAATAAATTTCAATAAATAGGGTATCATTAGAAAGATAATTTTGTGCCCGTTCAAATGATATATCACTCGACCCCACTTTCCATTTAAAATTTTAGGGTTGTGACGCCCCCTCGCTAGGGCGTTAAAGGCACAGGTTGAAAAATATGTCTAAAATGTGTCCCCCTCAAAAGCAAACTCCACGTGTCCGAGCATTTTTGCTTTCAATTCTAAACAAAGGAGAAAAGCTAGGTGCATACTTTTCGTTGTACCACTCTGTATTGATCATTGCCTGTATGAATCTTGGTAGTGGTGTATTATCAATATTTCATTGATCGGATGAAAATATATAATCTTATTCAGAGCCAAAGATAGCCTACTGGTTTTGTGAACTATCTTCAATCGTTTCAGCGATGAATATGTAAGCTCTTCCCGTTTTCTGTTCCATATAGTTTGTATGGCTTGGAAATAGTGCGGTAGCACCAAAACAAGTAACGTATTTGTTAAGCCTTCTGGTTATATTATATTTGGTGTTTATCTAAATGAAAAATTCCGGAAGAATCAAATTGTGTTTATTTGTGAAACAAGTATAAGTAGTCTATCTCACTTATATTCATCATGAAATAATATTCTGTACATACACAAGTTAGTTGTTCGAGGCACATACTTAAACTTGTCACATCTTTGACGTCAAAATTGTGTTGATCTGTTTGTTCTCCTGTTGCGATACAACGTCCTCCCATATTCGTAACAGATTGAGGATTATTCAATCCAATCTTGCCTTGTGCGAATTTCAATAGGTAGAACAAAACAAATTTTTCATCAATATCAATTGATAATCCTTGAACTAATGATTCATGCATGATAAAATCAAAGTATTTTCTTCATCTGGATGAATAATTAATGGCTTCCACTATGGATTTCATCACATATACAATTTGTGACCCTTTGGTTGTACAGAGTGGTCCAAATTGGACACTTTTGATAGGAAACACCAATTTCTAGAGAAGATAGAGAAAAACTAGCCTACATGTTACGAGGTCGATTTTTGAGAGAAAATGAATGACGAAAATCGCACTTTGATATTTTGACTTGTTCAAAAGATATAAGGTGTTTTTCAATTTTGTGCATTTCTGACCCACCCCGTAACTTGTTTATTTATGAATATTTCTGATTTCTGTGAAAACATTTCGTAGACACTTTTTTGAAAGGAATCTAATGGTGTTCCTTGTTTTTTATTGCAAAATATGGTTTTGAAGTTATGACATAAACTTGTATTTTTTCTTATGGACCATTCTGTATATTTTTACATATTCGTGTTCGAAATAAAATTCTCTTTTCAAATATATATAATAGTTGCTACTTCTCTCTCAAAACATTTATTTTGTGGCTGTTTTCGACTTATTTTAGATGAATAATCAAAATCTGGGTTGTCATGCCTGAATACGAAACAAAATAGTTCTACATAACTGCTGTTGAAAACAATAATTAGTGCCTATTTTATGATAACTCATTAATTTAATCAAAAAACAGAATAACAAGAACAAAAATATTACATTTTTAAACTACATATTTACAACATGTGTTCAAATTGAGCACCATTTAAATCGAAACATAATTGACTCCGCTTCCTAACATTATTGACAGCATTAATTAATTCTACCGCAGGTATTGAACGAAAGGCATGGGAATCAGGTTGCCGTTTATATGTGAGGTCCTTTATTCTTCCCCATAGGTAAAAATCTGAAGGCGTAAGATCGGGGGATCTTGCCGCCCAATGAACAGGACCCCGGTTGCCAAGCCAATTATTGTCCCCAAATATTTCGTTCAAATACGTCGTTATAATGTGTGCGTTATGACACGGTGCCCCGTCTTGTTGGAAGTATACGTGTCCAATTTGTTGTAATGGCAAATCATCCATTATAGGTTCGACAAATTCCCGCAATATTTCCACATATCGGGCTGCTGTACGGTTACCCTCATAGATATGGGGAGTTTTTGTCATAACTTCAAAACCATATTTTTCAATAAAAAACAAGGAACACCATTAGATTCCTTTCAAAAAAGTGTCTCAAGAATGTTTTCACAGAAATCAGAAATATTCATAAGTAAATAAGTTACGGGGGTGGGTCAGAAATGCACAAAATTGAAAAACACCTTGTATCTTTTGAACAAGTCAAGATATCAAAGTGCGGTTTTCGGCATTCATTTTTTCTCAAAAATCGACCTTGTAACATGTAGGCTAGTTTATCTCTATCTTCTCTAGAAATTGGTGTTTCCTATCAAAAGTGTCCAATTTGGACCACTCTGTACAGTAAAACATCTGGGCTGTATGTAAAATTATGATGTTTCAACAGATGTTACAGCGTGATATCCGAATCTTCTTTCTGCATGCTGTATATTGTTCTCGTCATTATATATCACACCGATTCAGTTCACAAAACATGGTAACATTGAGGGAATATCATTCTTTGACGTTTCAAATGACTGAATTATCTTTTGTCCAACTGAAAAACACGTGGATATTTTCACAATCGATTCAGATAGATTCACTCTTTAATTAAAGTAATCACTCGAGATTAAAGCGAAAACACGGGATAAGCTTCCTCATCTGGATAATGAGACGCTTCTGTTTCAGTTGCAAGCGTCGACGGACCCGTGTTGAATATAACTCGGGTGAGTAGGCAGCAAATGGGGCCGTACTTGTGCATCGCATCGAATGGAGTTCCTCCTTCCGTTAGTAAACGCATCATGCTCATTGTTCATTGTAAGTGTAGCAAGAATAACCTACCTATGAATTTTCAATTATGTGGGTCTGTTTCAGTTCCGCCAATGATTTTTATACAAAATCAACTGGTTGGTGCTTATGAAGGACAAATGGTAACTCTTGAATGTCATTCAGAAGCGTTTCCAAAGTCTATCAACTACTGGACTACTGAACAGGGAGAAATTGTTCCACAAAGTAAGTGTTAATGATTATATTACTAAATTTCCATTGTCATTTCATAACTTAATCTCAATTATTATTAAACAAAATACGTTTTGTGAGTCATTTAGAAAAATGTTAGAAGTTTGTTTTTGTATGACGTGCATTTTTGCATTTCCACAGAGGAAACTGCATCTCTTTGAATACACTTCCAGAAGCTGGAATACAGTACCAAAAAAAATGCCCAGATTTAGCCGAAAGAGCCCATAATTTCCTACTTGGGGGGTTTTTGGGGTCGCTGATCACGATTCCGATGCCAGATTCGAGCTACGTCGCACCTGGGGCCCTAGGTATTCTGGTACCCAAGTCGTCTCCAGGGGATTCATCAACATATCTCCTGCAATAGAGTGAAAGTTCTCCTGAGGTTTCCGGTCATGACCATGACTCTCAATAGTCACCTTCTCAGTTGTCAGAATACACTGATTACTGAGGTCTTCTCCATGGACTACTCCTTTAATATGCTCAAAAACGCAAAAAAAAAATCGTCTCTCGGGGTTTTGGGTATGGCTTACCATGATTCCGGAGTCGGAATCAATCGGCGATGCATCTGGTAAGCATATCTGTGACGTTGGCAACTGAGAAGTAAAAAAATATCTTCTCAACTTTAAGGGAAGTTGCTTCAGTTTTTCATCTACACAAATAATAAACCTTCGATATTTTTGATTCAATGAAAACAAAGTTAAAAATTTTAATAATTTATTTTTTCACGAGACAATCGACAACTAGAGAAGATAAAACAAAAGGTAATCAGGGTATTCTGACCACCAGTTGACTGAGTGTCATGTCTATTGCAGAATATATTTTGATGAATCCCCTGGAGGCGACTTGGGTACCAGGATGCACTATGACCCAGGTTCAACGTGGTTCGAATCTGGCACCGGAATCGTGATCAGCGATCCCTAAAACCCCCTTGTAAGAAATTCTGGGCTATTTCGGTTATATCAAGACATTTTTTCTTAGATTATATTTCAGCCCCTGAAAATGCATTGAAAGAGATGCATTTTATTCTATAGAAATGCAAAAAGGCACGTCATACAATAACAAACTGGTAACATTTTTTCTAGATGACTTCCTGAATCGATTGAAAAAAAACGTCAAAATCGGTCCAGTCCATTTTGTTCAACCTTTTGGTTTCTTTTTGTGCTTCATTTCCTCAACTGTATGAATACAGTAGAAACTCGAAACCTTCTGTCCCTTCTAGACATAAAAAAGAACCTCAATTTGAATAAAACAGCAAAAGGAAACTAATACCAATTTATATACACTGTCATTCAAAGTAACGGATTCATCCACTTACTATATTATTAGGCATTATTGGAGGAAACCATGAAACAGGTCGATTATTGTTTCCAACACATCTCTTCTGATATTCGTTTCGATGCTGACTTCACGACCGTTACGGCTATCACAAGAACGATATTTTTTTTAATTGAAACATACCTGCAAATTTTCCGAATTTAGGAATCTACAAAGTTGATTTCAAAAACCAATCCCACTTGTAATCCAACATTGAGAATTTGGCAATTATAGACACTTGGAACGACGTTGTATTACTTAGATTCATCATTCCTGCATTGACATATTTTTTCTTCTTTCAAAAATCTAGGATGTGATTATTTTCCTTTTTGAAACAACACTCTTCGAAATGATAATTATTTCACACTCCCTTGCGCCTTCGAGTAAAAACCACCCTAAGTTGTATGAGAGGTCAACTGATACCTCATTTTGTAACCAAGAGTGATAGTTTTCCAAAAATGGTTCATAATACATACTCCATGAATTGAAAAGTTGAGAGGATGTTCCAAGAATCATCGATGACGTCATAGTCGCAACGACCTTGAATTATGAATAGAAACGATCATCAGAAAACGTGTAAAGTTCGAAAGAAAACTCGATCCGTTTCATTGTTTATTTCAAAAATAGCTTATAACGTGGAAAATTAATATACGAGGACATGGTGAAAAGTCCCTGAAAGAAATGGTTTATTAGGTCAAAATTTATTCTATTTCCCAACATAATATCATTGTAGCCCGATACACTTCATCCAATGTTTTTTATAATTTTTCGATCTCTTCCAAATAATTCAATTTCGGCAATCCTCCGAAATAGGCGTTAGTTTCAGCGATGACCTCATCGTTGGAGCCAAATCTCTTTCCGCCGAGCCATTTCTTCAAATTTGGGATTACATAACAATCGTAGGGGTCAAATACGGTGGATGATGAACCAATTCGTGGAGCAATTCATAAAATGTTGCCATTGCCACACCCGTCCTGGTGTAGAGAACTTTTTTCTTTGCCAAATGTGACTGCTGTCGCTTCAAATCAGTCTCGAATCGATTTAACAGTTCTGCATGATATACGATGATGATCGTTTTGCCCTTTTCATGGTAATTGGTATAATCAAAACCGTGTGCATTCCAAAAAACTGTCTTCATTACTTTGTTGGCCGATAAACCTACTCCGACCTTCTTCGGCTTCGATTCGCCAGGGCTAGTTCATTGTTTCTATTGTTCTCCGGTCTCTGGTATGTTTTGATGGATCTATGTTTCCTCCACGGTTACGAAACGGTGCAGAAAGTCCTTCTTATCGCACTTGAACATCGCCAAACCCTACTTTGATGTTGGTCAAACGGTCGCCATATCTGTCTGTTTCACTTTCCTCACCATATGTAGTACCCCCTGGCAAACACTGGAAGTATAACATCAAGATCTTCAAGGTGAATGAACATCAGAGAAAGGTGATGAAATCTTTGGATTAGGCTTAGAGAACACAAGTAGTCACTGATTAAGAAATCTATAAAGCAGCCAAAAGAGACTACAAAAATGCACTGAGAACGTCAAAAACAGAAACTTGGCGACTCATCAGGGCTATCAAAGAATGCAGAGACGGCTCAACTAGCCAAGACAATCAACGTTCAACTCATCTGGATCCAAGGACACGATGGATTTGAAGGTACTGAAATAGTCGACACCCTTCTGGGCAGGGGTCATCAGGTGCCATTGTTGAGCCCGAGCGAATAGTCGCTTTATCAAACTCCCTTGAGAGTCTCGCTCTTCGAAAACAACTGAAGAAACAGTGGTCTGACTTGAGACGGAACGCACCTGGCATGTGGAAGGCCAAGCTGTCTATCAAATTATGTGTCTAGGCTCTCGAAGAAACTACTTTCTTTCAACATAAGGGGTGTTAGGGAGATACTGGAGTTTTCACTACCCACTGTCGTCTTAACAGACTCCTACATATTCTCCCACTGTTTAGTCCAGCACCAAATCCTTCCTTAAATCTGAAACTAACTGTCTATCAGTTCCTTCCGCCAGGTTTACCCATGAAGTTAGTGTTGAGTACTTTGGAGTGATGGGGTGCGCTAGTTTTATTTGAAGAATGTTACATCACACAATTGAAATTCATATGTCAAGGATCAATATAATAATTTCAACAAAAATTGACAATGTTTAATAAGATTACTTTTATGGTTCAAGAATTTCAACATAGCTTTACTGATCTATAATAGATCAGAGTCATTTGATGGCAAAATGGCCTCTTATAATAGCATTCCCAATCAATTAATTATATTTCTGAATTTAAAATTTGAGCAGAATAATAAGAAAACCTGACAATCTCACTCACGTAAGGTATTGGTAATGATAATACATAAATAAAACAGATGACGATAATCGGATGTATCACTTTTCCTCCAGAAGGGATGAATAACATTTGAAAATACAGAAGTAGCTGAAATCATCAAGTTGACGTGCATTATTCGGACTCCTTTCATTTCCAGTTTATTTTCCGCCCAGCCTTGATAAATTATGTAGTAACCATACTACTTGTGATGTTTCTTATTCGTTGAGGATGTTTCAACAATAGATTTCTTCAATTATAACAATATACTGAAATGTTCCTGGTGTATCGGATGAGGCTATTCTTTTCATGGGGAGAGGGTATGTTTAATCATGATATTTCTTCCACAGACACTAAAAATTGTAAAATTTCTGAAATGACAGCTAATTGATGGGAAATACTTCTTATAATATGTGTGTGAGTGTGTGGGTGTGTATGTGTGAGTGCGAATGTGTATGGGTGAGTATGAGTGTGAGTGTTAGGGTAAGTGTGAGTATTAGTGGATCACTTTATAGTGGTAGGAATATGAACTATATTGTTTTGTCCGCGGTAACCACGTTCTGAGTGGTATTTTTTCTAATGAAATTCAAGTATTTTATTGTACCATAATGACAACCGTGTTTTTTTGTTATAAATACATATCTCACGTATTTAAACTGAAGAAATTTCAGATATGTCCATTTTAAAATTCCAATGACGTCATCGGTGAGACGTCACCATCTCGATTCTGTCATACATTTTATTAGTTCATGGGACAGCAAGTATAAAATAAGGTTATATTATAAAATTCAACCTGACAGCAGGTGTCAATATGAAATATAAGGCTGTACAATGCATTATGTGGACCAGTTGGATGAGATTTCAATGTAACATAGAGTATTATTTAACGTTTATCATTAGCGGTTTCTAAATCATTTCCAAAATTGGATTTCTATATTTTCTGTCTCTACAGCCACAGGCTCGCAGGAGTGTGCGAAAGCTAATTTGCTAACAAAATTGAGAGAAATTACGCGATCAATTGACTACTGCTTTTTTAATAATACGTTCAACAACCGCCATTTTTTCAAGAACAGTTCAGAAGCCTCATTCTTATTTATTCCTAATAACTCATTTTTATTCATTTCCAATAACTCTTCGGCTAATATATGATTGGCATTACTTCACAAATTCAATAATTCTCATTAATAATTTTGCATGATAAGGCTATTCATTGAATTGACCTTACAATTGACATTTTTCATCTAATTTTGATAGTAAATGAAAACAATTCACAACAGCAATGCAAAACTCCCTCAAAGATAAATTCGATTGGGCAGCGATGACATTTTGTTACGAAAAGTTATATTAGAGTGAGTCCATTATTTGACGAACCATTTCCACGGAAATTTGCTTTCTACAGGCATTCTAATATTCTTGAAGTTCAATGAATTACTGCGATTACTAGTATGATGAATTGATTTTGCAATTAGGTACTCAGCACTTGAAAGGCATTTTGAGATAAAATGATACAAAATAGGAATAAGAAAATCCTCTTACCTAGATCGTCGTGATAAACACGTAATAACAATCTTTGGCACCTCCTGAACGGATTTGGTCAATCTTGGGAATCACACTACCTGATAACTGAATACAAAAACGCTATTATAAACTACCACAATAGCAAACTCCACTCTCGTACTATAATTATACGAATATATTCATCTACTAATTGACAAAATGGATTCAGGTACATCTCTCAGGAAAACTATGATATTTCACACGATGCATAAGCACACCTAGTTGCGCCCATATTTTGGTTCATCTCGCTAGACAGAACTGGATAGGAAGTATGGTCTCTTGTTTGGGATCCACTTGAAGGAACTTAACAATTCCATGAGGAAATGAATATTCTAAATATATCCAGTATACAGTTGAATCATGTTGAATATTACATAATCGCAGCTGAAGCAAAAAATATTGAATAAATACAATAGCAGGAACAATAATAATAGAATGACAACTTTTAATTTTAAGATTGAACTGGTCCTTTACTTGTTGAAAGTCTATCATATTACAGATGAAGAGTAGTCTGTATAATACACTGTCAAAAAATTCCAAAATAAGCATTTATGATCAGAATAAAATAGAACATGGCAGGTTTCGCCACAAAGAGGTTTCTTCAGGTGTACAATGGTAAGCTACATTTCATTTTGGAATTTTTTTTGTCTATTATTCAGTGCGGTATTCATTCGTAAGTAGAATAAATACAACATTCGATGTACCTACGAAGTTTCACTGATACTTTATTATTTCTCTAATTATTGTATGACTTTCTACTGCCTGATGAGTTTGAATACTGATTCTGAACTTCTCTATTTATTACAGATGGAAAATTCGAACCCTCTTATACAACGAATGGTTATAAAATACATATGAAATTAACGATACGATCAGTTCTAAATTCCGACTATGGAAACTACAAGTGCGTGTCGAAAAACTCTCTAGGGGATACAGACGGAACTATCCAAGTTTTTGGTAAGTTAATTCAAATGAATACGAGCACCGAATCATTTCCAAATGCCTCGAAATGCTAGAACTAGCTAACTTATTCTCGAATTGCCTTCCTCGAATATTTTATCTTTGATCGACGAGGCATGCAATCAGCTCTCATGCTCCAGAACGTTTCTAGGCTGAATTCACTTAGGTTTATTAAATACTTGTCTCAATTGCTAATTACGTTCTATCATTTTGCTGCAAAGAAATCATGATCGATGATTTATCTCACTCATATTCTTAGTTTCCAACAAAATATCAAAGTGCCGAAGGAATAGAGGTAGAAACTCTAAATCATAGGAAATGTTAAGTAGAAAAGAAGAGCACCTTGGTTTGAGCTCTCCAAGTTACATTATGGAAATAATCTATCGTAGGTTTCAAGCATACAGTTATTGCTATACATATCACCAGACTGGCCGCTGCAATATCAAAACCTATCAAATGATAAAACAGTTATTTGCCCTCTAAAAAGTAGATGTGTTAGGTTCAAAGACCGGAACGCTCAATATCAGGTTTATCCTGAATGCACAATTCGTGTAGTGGCCCTTCTTAAAATACCCTCAACGTGTTCTATAAAACTCAAAAGGGACAAAAAGCATGGTTTTGGTAATCATCTTTTCTAAATTTTAATCCAGGATGCATTGTGGTAAAGAGCAAAGTCCATAATACTTTACTACGAAAGCTGTCGAATCTAAATTTATTTTTGTTCCTTTTATTTAATGGAATAACAGCCAACAAGTATGAACGTAGAAGGTTGAAGAACACAATGCGAAGTAGTCTTGTTATATCTGATTGAAAATGGTATTTACTGCCCACTCATTATTCATCAGGAATTAATAAGAGTGGAAGTATTCATTTTGAAATGTAGTTTGAGTATAGTTGTTTCATGTGATCCTTCATATGGCATCAGGCATCAATCCTCATTTGAGTAAGTAGTTTCGGCAAACGAACCGTTCTAAAGCTCTATGACATGTATAATTTGACATTCACTTTTTATTCCATCTAGTTTAGTCTAGTTTATTTTTATTCATACAGGAGATCCATGACATGATATAGGATATGACAGGAATAAAAGAACATTAATTTTCTAATATCACAACACTAAGTAATTGTAGAATAGAGAACAATCAGACTATTTCAACAATTCAAATTATAAACAATATTTTAAACAAAATTTAAATATTCATCTACAGAAGTAAAAACATTTCTCTATCAAAAAATTTCTTAGATTTTAAATAGAATCAAATTTTTTCATTGATTGTGGTAATATAGGATGTGATATGGATTCGTTAATTGTAACCTATGAATACCATGTTGTGAATTCTCTCCATGTCTATTATTACAAAATGATAAAAAATTCTGCTGTTTAAATTTGTCTATATTTTTGAATACAAAAATGAGTATATCGAAGATATGCAGACAGGGCATCATTAAAATCTTGTGGTTCTGAAAAATTTGTTTACATGTTTCTCTATATTTTAGTCCAAACATATATTGAATTACCCTCTTCTGCAGAATATAGACACGATACACAGTACTTGAGCTGACCCAAACAAGTAAACCATATTTTATAATAATTATAATACATTCGGTAATTTGAGAAATTAACATCTTAATCCCATTTATGCTTGCAATTTCTGATAAACGTTTTAATGTGAGACACATACTCTAAAAATTTTTACATACAGAGCCTACTTGGGATTTTCTTGATAAAGAATGATCCAATTTTACACCTAATAGTTTAAACTCTGTAACTTGCTCGATACTTTTACTATGAAATTCCACAAGTGAATTACCTAGTTAAAATAAGATGAAACATCGTGGAATATGTTGAAACATTGAAACCACCTTGCAAAAAATTTGGTGGAATCTTTCTCTTTAATTATTGTTTGCTATGGTCGGGGTATTGCAGAACTAAGTTTGCTATCTACTGCGACCTGGGAAGAAATTCATTTGTATCAAAAACCACGGAACTGTTTCGTCCAGTTTATCGAAAACGTATCCTAAATGACAAATCCTAACTAAGATACATTCATCAAAATAAAGTGCGCAACATATTAAAATACTACAAAATGCATTTTTGTTACAAGAAATGTTACAGGTACTATCATCGACATATACATATGGACTGCGCGTGGCAATGATAAGCGCGGGTAGTGCCGGCGTGAGAGAGGGGAAAACGAAGAGGACTAATACTGTCTCTATCTACTTTATCTATCGCGTTTCTATTGGCCGCTGCATTGCCATGGAAATGCAACATGACTAGCTAGTATGTTTACGTCCCGAGCCGATAGATAAAGACAGTATTAGTCCTCTTCGTTTTCCCCTCTCTCACGCCGGCACTACCCGCGCTTATCATTGCCACGCGCAGTCCATATGTATATGTCGATGGGTACTATACATTACTTTGAAAACCATCGATAATTTCTGAACAAGCATTTGTCAACTCATTTACCGCGTGTTTATGTAGCCCATTATATATTTTCAAAATTAAGAATAATCATCTGGATCCATACATGTCTAGGTTGACCTATCTATGTGTTGCTCGGGGGCGTGCCTGGAATGTTTGTCAGAATTTTCTAACTCAATATCAGACCTATTACAAGCGACAGCATCTTTTTCTTAATGATTAATAGCTATTAATTCTAATTCCTCTGAATCAATATGTTTCTGACAGTTCAGAATGGATTTGCCATTCCAAGATGAAAACTTCAAAATTTTTGATACGATAACACTCGCTGCTGTTTCCTGAGGAAAATTTTAGGGCAACGAAAGTAATGAAGGCTGTCTGATTTAAATGTTGGAACAACATTTCTGAGGTTTTATGCAAGTGTTGCACACAGAAAAAGTCGCAGATATCCTCATTGTCAACAGAGCATTGTTATTTCTTTTAATATTGTTGTTGTAGTCGTCAATACCATATCTAGCTCTTCCTTCTATTGATTCATTCCACTAGAATTGGTATTGAAAATTGGTGTCCAACATGAAGAGGATGGTCTATAATACTGATACATGTGAGCAAGGGTCAATACAAAATAACAGGGACGAAATGGGTAGACAGATGTTTTCCTAGAAATTTTCGATGATTCCAAGCGGAAATACTGGCTATAAAGCCCTATGCCCAAACAGCGCTTAAATTTTTTGAATATTACCAATTCCATCAACATACTTTATGATCCATTGTTCGAATTTCTCTGTTCATGTTCGAAATATTCAATGAGATGGATTTAAACATTACATTTGGTATGGTAGTGATTAGACGCTTTCAAATAATGCTTTTAGATAATATAATAATACGAAGTTCCAATCTGCTTTTATAATAGGATTGAATGAACAGTACAATTTGGAATTGCAGCCAACTGTATAATATACGTAGTAATATTGTAATTGTGTGTTATTTGTGAAGTATAAATTATAGTAAAATAACTGCTCCATTAATTTAATAATACCTAGTCATTGAATTCAAAAACCAATATCAATCTCCGTTCTATTATAGCATGATATTGTAGGTATTGTATTATGTAATGGCTTGTTTTGATCATAATCTTGATAAGTTTTATCATCTTTATTCTTATTGCTGTTATAATAAACTCAGGAACATCCATGAAATAACAGTGAACTAAGAAATATAAGAACCTAATCTGGGAAAAATAATCACTACCCATAAACTGGTATCGATTGAAAAGACCAAGTAATGTGTATCTTTGAAAAAATCAAGAGCTCCTGCCTATTACTACATATTATATAGTAGACAATTGTGGGTACATCCTATGAATGGAAAACGAACTGCTGAAAAATCTCTTCAATATTTTCCTCACGAAATAAGAGTAGATGAAAGAAAATTCAAGAATTTCACACGAATGAGCTCTGCTTCTTTTGATTATATATTGGAACTAATATCTGATAGCATTGAACAAAAAGACAAATTGGAGACCAAGTGTAGTACCAGAAGAGAGGTTATCAATTACACTCAGGTGTGTTTCTATTTAAATAAAATATATCACGTTATTTTAATGATTTTCAAAAGTATGATTAGTATTAAACTCATCATTCTAGTATGTTATGAAGTTGGTAAAGTCTCTACTTTTTGGAGTTCTGTAATGTTCTTCTTCTTCGATATCCATGAATTTTAGTTAGTGATAACATAACTTCTGTCTTGAATTGCTGACGTCTTTTGCGTGATAATTTTTGCGTGTTGGAGATTACTCTTTTGAAGAAAAAATCACTTCTATATTCCTTCCTTGTTCTGTACTGTCTTGAATTTCAAAAAAGCAACCATTGATCCAGATGCTAAATCCGCTGCACTTTCTTAGATGTTTCTTTCAACTTCTTAGGTGAATTTAGATCGGGCGTGATGGAAGACGTATGTGTGACGATGGGAAGTTGAGTATTATTAGTGTCTTCAAAATCATCAATACTTTGACTGATTGACATCGTTATTAGTATTCTCTTCGTTGAGACTTAATGATTCATTATAATTACTTCTCATCGTTTTGACCAATGAAATCTTATAAAAATGACATGCATCGAACCTCGCAACAGGTGAGTGATAACAGTCATTTCATTATTATATTCGAGTTGGGGTTACGACTATAGCTAAATAGGGATGGAGACATGCAGCTGAACGATAGTTTTAGCTGCATGTTATTCAGTTTCAAACAAATTTGGGTAACTCTGGAACTTTCCTAATTGCGGTGCCTGATAAATGCTGATAGTTCCGCATATCATAATTATAAAAGTTTCAACTTCATTATTCTTCAAACAGGTGTAGATACTGATGTGAGGCTCATAGCGGTTGATGATGGGGATTTTGGTCTCAATAGTGGGGCTTTCAATGAATCATTTCTTGGGAATGAGTTGTGCATCTCAAAACCTCGGAAATTATCTCAAAGTAGTAATAAATCATTTCCTTTTGTTATAATCGGAGACAAAGCATATCCACTTTCAAAAAAATTAATGAGAGCCTTCAGTAGGAACAATTTAAAGCGTGAGAAACAAATATAGAATTATCGTCACTCACGAGCTTGTCGAATAATTGGATGTGCCTAGGGATTGTTGAAAAAGAAGTTTCGTATATTTGAAACTACTGTGATACTTTATCCAGAAAATTCAGAATTTGTAACATCAGCTTGTTGTGTACTTCATAAAATTCTTCGAGAAAGGAAGGATAGTATGAGCGATATTCATGAAGAATTGTTATTGCTTGAAGAACTAGAAACACGTCTTTAGAACAGCCTGTTTGGCAAAGAGCATCAAACGCCGCACTGGCAACACGTAATTCATTTGCACAATACTTTAATTCGCCGGATGGATCTGTACCATGGTGAAACAGATTCGCTTTCATAGATTAATGCAATAAGTAATTTCATAATAACACCTGCATGGCATTCCTATATATTTAATAATAAATTGTAAAGTTGAACTTATTGATTAGTAGTATCAATATTCTTTTTTTATCGCCTGATTCCTTCATTCATGTTCACTGAACTTTCCTCCCAAAGCTTGTCTAACAAATCCTTGTGATGATGATCTTTTAATTGGTTGTATAAAGGTGGCCTGACCTCAATCAAGACAATTAGTTTTTCGGCGTCCACTTCCATTATAATTTGTAATTAATTATTAATTAATAATTTTGAAATAGGGATTATTTACCACTATCACGCAGTTGTTTGGGTATACGAACGAGACGTAGTGCTGCGCACATACAATAAACAATAAAATTCAGCGTTGAACGTCGAAACACCTGTGATTAAAGACACGCGATTTTTCAGTGTGCGGCGGTCCATTTATTTGTACATCTACATCAAACTCTTTTAATCAAGAAGTTTTTGACTAAAACAGTTTTGATCTCTGTGTGTGTCTGCCCTTATGATGTTCGTAACATAGAGTACCAGATTGTATTTGGCTTGTACTTTATTTATCAAGCAAGCAAAAATGTTGTTAATTCAGTGGGTTGGAATGTTTTTCTTCTTTTTCCTTTCTTTTTCATTTTTAATTCGTCTATGAATAAGTATCATCCTTTTTATTATATACTGAGAACTTATTTATATACCTAGGTATACATTTATTTATCTCATGTTAGTACTGCTAGTGATATGGCTATTTGAGCGGTCAAGTTTGAATAGCTATTGCAGCTAGACTTCGCCGTTCTCATAAGTCTAATTATTTCATCGTCTCTATCATTCTCATGTAATTTATTATCATTATCATTACCCAATTCTTCTATATGGGCCAATGAAACCACTTCAGAAAAGCTTATTTGCATTAGTATTTTCTTTCCATGTCAGAAAATTATCATAATTTATAATCATACTTATGTTTCCGTCTTTTCAACGTCTTGTTTGCTGAATCGCGAACTTCTAGGAAAGTGGATTCTAGCATTATACCATCGAATGAAAATTCCATGGTTTTCTTAGAGCCAACAATACTTTGTATAACTTATAAGTATTAGGTGCTTAAAAAATTGAATTAACTTAAAATTAGTAGCACCCGTGAAATATAATGGCACTGAAGTAATGAACTTATTTGTAGATTTGTCATTGTCCCAGCTGCCAATGATTGAGTAAAAATTAGAGTAAAGTCACGAGAAAGATCTTGGTTTAACCTCGCGACACCGAGTCATCGAAATAAAAGACATAAAACCTGCGCGCATGGGCTCCTAGCGAATTAACTGTTGATATATCGAGTTCAATATTCGAGGGGGTTCTGCGTTCTGACCAAGGTGGTTGAGTTGCTGGATCTGCATTTCATTTCACGAGTTAGCTCTTTAAATTTTTAACCGGTCAGTTTTTTTAATTTTTATAAATTTTTGGTGACTACGTTAGTACGTTATTAGGAAGTTTGTTGTAACTGATTGATGTTTCTTCGTTAAATTATATTGAAGACTGACATTGCCAAACGCGCAAGCTTTTATTGTGTGTTGTCGCGGTGTGGCAAGGGTGTCCCTAGATCCTTGTATAGGTAGTTACATATATTAATAGATGATTGAAGATAATGTGTGAAATATTATGAAATATTCCGGACTAGTGCGGAATAAATAATTGTCTGCGCTAGTTCACAGTGCTAAATGACACGTTACACAGAAAAAAAATCTTTATACCATAATTTATATTATGAATATAGTAATCCTCATTTTCATAGAAGATGTTAACATCCTGAAATAATGTCAGAAGTTAGATGGATAGATTCGTATAAAATCCGAGTGAGCTGGTTTTGTGGCGACGCTCAAGACTGACGAACGTCTTTCAGCGTGAAGGCTTTTGAAGGTAAAGTACGTATAATCGGTTTAATCTCCTGAAATTACATTTCCGCCTCAATCAGCACATGATCCGATGTATTGTTCATTTATAAGGACACTCAACAAGACTTAGTAAAGGAAACGTAAATAGTAACACCGTATTCAGCAAACAAGAATTTATTAATCATAAATAAAGTTCGCATCAAATCAGAAACACAGAATATGAGTAGATTCCTATATTCGAATGATTCATGAGAGTAGTAGACTTGATCGAATAATAGCTGTAAGAGTTCACAACAGTGGATACATTCAGGTAACATTAATACCTTTGAAATAATCACCCTCACTCACTGAAAGTACTGTTAGAATACTGAGGTCCTTTCAGTAATCAAGTCTTCAGAGAAAACTGAAAGAAAAAACAAAATGTGTGTTTAAGTACTTTCTGGAATTAGTGATGCAGATAACGAATTCATTAAATTGCTTTTGACTGTTACCTGTATTTAAAATATGATCTGACTAATTCATCTTCATAGGGGTAAAATGTTATTCATACATAGTTAGAATATTCCTTTTAGTTTGACCCACATATCATTTAGAACATGATTCACAATCAATTTTGTAAATTCCAGATTGATCGAACTTAGAAACTTCATGAAACGTATTGCCTAAAACGGATTCTTATTTTGTCCTAGCATCTATAAACATAACTCTTTCGCTTTTATAGTGAAGATTTTGATCTGCATAGTTTATGGTTAAGGTTAGTAGCCAAATTCACTGTAAAATTGAATATAGAAGAAATAACCAGCTCCAACTTATTAACATTTTTGGAGATGGTCAACATTTGGAATTTGACATGTACTGCAAACCAACACAAAAAAATTATAGAGATGAGCGGGGCATAGTGGGCTAGTTAGAGCTGCAACCAATGACCTCAGAACACCGGCGCAAGGCTCGACTTGCAGCTACAGTCGCTATTCATGTGAAGTGAACGTGGTATATCGCCATCATTCTTTAATCCAATCCGAAATATAGGGAAAACGCAGTTTTCTTCTAAATTCAGTGGAACTTAGCTTTCAAACCACGGTTAAAGTATTTCTGCCAATATTTTTCTAACGGATATAGGTGTATCTTGGTCCTGTATTCACATCAATATCATGGTCGAATGCTTGCAAAGGTAAGAGTTACAGCCATGTTTGTTCAACTACGTCATTGTTGGTAACGCGAGGTACACTACTGGCACAAGCTTTCCATAATGCTCTGACACCATTGAAGATGCTGAACGTATATATTGTGGATATCTATGGTCTCAGTGCAATGAAGGATGAATTAGATGCAGACATTGTAGTTGGTGAGCACATTGCTCCTGCTCTGGCAAAGATGAGGATGGTGAAGCTACGCATATTTATGCTATGTGTACTCAAGCTTATACAATCATTTTAATATAGGTACTCATGCACCTATTGCTCAAGCCGATTTGAAAAAAATATTTTCTAAATGATGTGTATGATTTTCTCAGCAAATAACCTATACCCTTCATTGACCCATGGGGTACTTCACTCTACCCCATATGTCATAACGAGGTGATCGACTTTTCCCGGAAATGCTTTTTAGCGACAGAGAAAATATCGATGCAAATGATAGACAGCATGCCAGATAAGCAATTCAAGCTGATAAGGCAGTGTTTAAACCATATTATAACGTTAACTGATACACCTTAGTACCCCACTATGCCTCGGTTTCCCCTAATGGAAAAGATCAAGCAAATAGTTTAACGGACAATGATTATGACAAATATGTGATCAATGAGTAAATTATCAAATTCGAAAATGGAACGCGAACAATCAACCAAATTGAATCCAATTCCAATGAAATTCAAAAGTTTCATTCATCGTTCTTCAATAATTAATAAATTCTATAGTCAGTTTTCTGAATTTGCTGCAATAAAGCTCGATTAAACATGCAAGATCATGCTAAAAAAACGTTTAGTCAATACCTTTTAAAACGTTTTTAACTTCGACAAATCTGAAATTTACAAAATTGATTGTGACATGATGTTCAAAATATTATGTGAGTCACACTAAAAGGACTATATTCTGTTTCGGTATGAAGAGCTTTTTGCCATATTTAAAACACATTTATCAAAAAAATTTATCACTTGTAAACTTTTTACGGGCAAATATCTATGTAATTTGCAAGGAATGATAATGTATAAGCGAAAAAGTAAATTAGAGACTTGATCTTCAGCTGTGGGCAATTTCTTATTTACATTGCTAATTCCGAATAGTTTTCTAATTCACTTTGCTCTGGTGATGGCCACTTGGTGCTGAAAGGTCCTTCAACAGTATTTTCAGTGGATAATTTCTAGCCTATTATTGATTGAATAATATAAATAGTGTATGAAGTTCATTCTCTTGAGGTAAATCCACAAGATTCAATAATTGATAACAATATCTTACAAAATTATTCACACAATTACTGTCTTGCACAATTACTATTTTCAGTTGAACATCGTAATAATTGAGACTTTTGTGAAGATGTTTTTAATCACATTGCACGATTGAATATTGAGAATCTTGACTCAAATATTCGAATATGATTCAGCTAGTAATCTATGTTATCGTGAGGAAATGAACTTCTAATAGTCTAAATAAAAATACATGCACATTCATAAGCAGAGAGTGTATGTTAGGCCCGTATGTATGAAGGCAATGTAGCTGGTTCGAATACCCCTTATAGCTCAAGCGTGTTCCCGGAGATTAATACCGTACATCGTTCTTCATACGAAACCTCGATTTGTATATAACACATCTACACGACCATTTTCTGAAACATCGCAGAATGTTCTCGTGCAAGCAATTGTACCCAACGTATGATGCTATTTTACATGACAATTCATCCGTAATGTGGATGTATGAAATGAAAATCTGGCTGAAACAAATTCCAAGTGGAAAAATTAACAATACTCTGGAGGCTCTTGATATCTGTGGAATGGATACTTTCAAAACTCTTACACAATATTGAAAGTAAATGCCGTATAACCTGCGATTACAAATTCAAACGAGCGTTCTATTTCTAACCTTGCAATGTCACAAAACCTACTTAAGCTCGACGATGAAATACAAGTGTATTGTGAAAGTAGTTTCAAGTTTCACACCGACAATTTGTTCGATTTAGCGCCTCTTCACTATAGAAAGTCCAATTAATTTGAGATCATTTGGGAAAAAACATTCAATCTCAGCTAATGTTTGCACCGATATTCAAAAATGCACAATATTCAAAATACAATACAAGTAAAACATGTCAGGCAAATCTAGATGGAAGTAACCTCAAAAACAGGAACAGTTCAAATGAATGTGCACTTTGTGGAAATTATGGTCTACATCAAATTGACCTGCTCCAACGTTTCAAAAATTTCGTAATAATGACTCACATAATGACCGAGATATCGCACTTGTAGAACTATTGTCCTATTTGAACGTTGATTGAACTCTTTCAATCAACGATTTGAATCAATTCATGAAAGCTTCGCTTGCTGCACTTGGATGAGAGATTATCCATCTTTGGTGCACAAGCATGATTATACTGTTTCAATACATATCTATTTTGAAAATAAATTCAGTTTTGAATCATAGGTACTACATACATATTATTTATAAGTTTTAAGAAACCAAGAAATGGTGATAAATATTACCTTAATATCTCATTGAACATAATATTGTTATCTTGCCATAGCTATGTGTATGTAAAATCAGTATATATTCGAAAACTATCATTCTGTATCTTATTCATCGTTTTATCCCAACACATTCTCCAGATGATATGAATTAAATAGGAACTCATACATTGCGGCATATTTTGTAACTACATGTTCACATGTATGTGTCCACATGTCCATATGTATACATACTTATAGTCCGGTCAAATTAGACCATTTCTTTTGCCAACCCAGGAAATTTTCCGGACTCAACCAAATTAGATGCGGTTTCTGCAAACTGTTCAGGAGGCCAGATAGATCATTTGAACAATATAACATATTGCCGATAGGACGTTCTCTAGCTTTGGGAGCATAAATTGGCAAATTTTCATGTCCAATTTTTGGTAAAATTCGGGAAATCCTTAAATAGTTCGCAAAGTGGCCAAAAAATCCCACTTGGGAGTTTTCGAAGTCGCTGATCAAGATTCCTACTTCAGATTTTACATTTGACTATTTCCTGGAGGGTAATTGCCCGGAATCTTGATCAGCGATCTCGAAAACCCCCGACTGGGATTTTCTGGTCACTTTGCGAACTATTTGTCGATTTGCCCCATTTTTGGGGCAATAATTGGCCAATTAGGTACTCCTCAGGAAATATTCAAATGTAAAATCTGAAGTCGGTATCTTGATCAGCGACTTCGAGAACCCCCGAGTGGGATTTTTTGGCCACTCTGCAAACTTTTTGTCGATTTGACCCATTTTTGAAGCAATAATTGGCCAATTACTCCTCAGGAAGCGGTCAAATGTAAAATCTGACATCGGAATCTCGATCAGCGACCTCGAAAACCCCCGAGTGAGATTTTTTGGCTTCTTTGCGAACTATTTGTCAATTTTCCCCATTTTTGGGGCAATAATTGGTCAATTACTCTCCAGAAAAAAGTAAAATGTTAAATCTGAAGTCGGAATCTTGATCAGCGACCTCGTAAACCCCCGAGTGGGATTTTTTGGCCACTTTGCGAACTATTTGTCGATTTGCCCCATTTTTGGGGCAATAATAGGCCAATTACTCCCCAGGAAGTGGTCAAATGTAAAATTTGACGTCAGCGACCTCGAAAAACCCCCGAATGAGAATTTTTGCTCACTTTGCGAGCTATTTAAGGATTTCTCGAATTCTACCAAAAATTGAACATGAAAATTGGCCAATTTATGCTCCCAGAGCTAGGGAACGTCCTAGCGGCAATATGTTATATTGTTCAAATGATCTATTTGGCCTCCTGAACGGTTTGCAAAAACCGCATCTCATTTGGTTGAGTCCGGAAAATTTCCTGGGATAATTGGCTAATTTGACCGGACTATTAATATTTATACGTTTTAAGATACTAAGAAAGGTAATAAATACTACCTTAATATCACATTGAACTTAATATTGTTATCTTGCCGCCAAGAGGAACGACTGTCGGTTGTGTTCGGGACGAGTGCTCCATATACCGATTCGACGCTAGTTCATCTTAATCGTGGTATGAGTTATCATTCTATGAAAATTTAGTGCCTTGTTCTGGATTCATTCGAACTTTTGCATTAGTGCCGGTACATGTGCATTTTCGTTCATGTTGTATATGTAGTATAATTTTCAATTCGTTTCTTGTTGACTGGAGGCTTAATATTGTTTTTTCAGTGTTCATAGATTGAATGTGTAAAATTTTTGAAATATTTCAACTAAATATACATCTCTATATTGTATCAGCTTCGAACTGTCGAGATGTATGATAAAGTCAATAAGTTATGCTGTGCACTAATTTCTTTCATTTTGAAATGAGTGCCATTCGTTTGCTCACAATAATCTCTTACGCATATCGAGTTATAATATATCTACATATTCGAGTGGTCTTGGATCCAGTCCTTTGTTCGCTTTCGAACATTGGAGTATTGACATTCATTCTCATAATATCTTGAGTACCTAATGTAGGTTCTGGATATCAATAATATAATAAGCAGTATTTTGTGTTCTAATGATGATACCAATCTGCAATTTTATATGGTACTTCCGGTGATACTGTAAGTGGACACCAACCTCGGTATTTCCAACCGAAAATTATATCACATTGCGTTTTCAGATTTCTCACGGTATTATGAAATTATCTTCGTCAGCCTTTCCTAAACCTGAGTACAGCCGTCTACGAAATATTCAGAATTTCTTCAAAATTTTTGAGTTTGCACCTTCCCCTTGGGAATGAATAAATCTCTATGATATTTCTAAATTGTTGAAAGATGGTTCTGTCTTTTGGGTTGTTTACTATTTATCATCAAAAATTATCCAAATTTGGAAATAAGTTTGGAAATGTTCAAGTACCCATAACTCATTTTTCCTAAATGAAACGGCATTTTTTTCATCCACATAATGAAGGAGAATTGAAATCCGCATTGATCAAGTTTCCTCAAATCTATATCTAATATTTTTCAGGTAATGATGACGTTTTGTTGGCATTGAGGGAAGTACATTTTCAGATTTAAATAATTTAGATTGTCCTTATTTTGTAACTTCTTCTCAAACTACAATAATTCAACAAGAAGAGGTTTGAACATCATGATATTTCTCATTTCCATGGTGAATTATACGAAATGAACTTCCCTCATTATCAACAAAATGTTATCGTTACTTGGAAACTATCAAACGTACGTATAATAGGGAACATCGACACATATTGATGTGAAATTCAAACCTCCTTCATTAATGAAAGAAAAAAAAATTGGCCTTTTATTTGGAAAGAATGAGTAATGGGTAACTGAACTTCCCCTAGCGTTTTTCTATATCTGTGGGATTTTTTTCATTGTTTTGCCCAATGATAAATGAGCCAACAGAAAGATCAATCGTCTCCCCTGATACTCATGATTATTTTGTAGTAAAAAATAACACAGGTAATGATTTTCAATGGGGGAGGTAAGAACTTAAAAACTTACAAAATAGTCTAAATAATTGAAAACGGGCCGGCCAAACTTAGGTATAAGTAAGGCTGATGGAAATCATCCTAAAAACTTTCCGCTCAAAATAACCAAGTTGATGCCCACTTCCATCATAATCATTTTGATAATATTTCCATTTCTGGTGTGCGTTTTAGCCATAACATCCTGTGTAATAATAACGATGATCATAATAATAACAATACTATTGATAATAATGATGAATATATCGTGTAGCTGCAATGAAGGCATTCCCAGAGAAACCGGGTTTCGTATTTTTCGAAAACTCAATTACCACAATTTCAAATTAAGTAATTGATCATTCGTAAGATTGATGTTCCTAACATTCAGCAGTAAGTTCCCCCGAGAGACAAAGGTTATAAAACATCACTAATGGCTACTATTGAGGTGACTCTAGTTGGATTTCTCAGTATCAAATCGTTCCTGATCTGATCTACCCGCATAGGTAAGAATATAGACAAATCTTTGATATTTTCTTTCCATTACATACTCTTTGCTTAATCTATTTGATTACATTTCCTAGGAATCAACTCCTTCAATTTCAGACACATATATTATTATATGGGTCTTAATGAACTGAACAGTATTTAATTTATTATGTACATCGTATTATTTCAAACAGTCAAAAACTATTGTATTATTCATAAAATATGATAAATTAAAACGAGATTTTGGAGCAGTAAAATAACTATTTGGTCAGTGTTCCTATTTGCACTATTGTGAATAAAATGAGCGGTGAAAATTAATGAAGTGTCTGTATTGATTAGCTGGTAATGAATCTGCAAATCTATACTAAGAATTTACAAATGCCAGTATGCAAAAGTCGCTGTTAAATTTACCCAAAAAAAATAATCTACTAGCCTTGTATTCTCAACAATATATAAAAATTTAACGAACTAAGATGTTATAATTTTGCCGTTTGGGCTTCGAACCTAAGTTATTGGAAGAAAATGTATATTGAGCTGGGGTTTTACTCGTCGTTCAGTAACAATATTGTACTCTGTTTATTAACTAGTACTGGGCGATTAATAATTTGATTGAAACTCTATTACTTTACGGCTGGATTATTGATAATTGTAATAGCTGATTATTAATTTCATCTACCATTCCATGTTTTAACTGACTCTTTTTTATCTTATTGTGACTGTCTATTATTTCCACCCACCATTCATGAATCTTATTAACCGTTCATTATTTTCACAGATCATTTACTATCATACTAACCATTTGAAATGAAATTCGTATATTATGCTCATATTCAGAATATGTGTTAGTTATGGAGAAAGAGAAGAGTAGTTATGGTCTAATTTCAACCATATTAGATTTTTGGGCAGCACAACATTTTCCGGATTAGCTAGTATCTAATAAGAATGTAGTACATTTTCATTTCCGGTAGGAAAATAATATTGACTTATATACTAGCGCTACTAAGCTATGCTTATGTAAGATCAGTATATTTTCGAAAACTATCATTCTGTATCTTCTTCATCGTTTTATCCCAACACTTCCCCCAGATGATATGAATTAAATCGGAACTCATACATTGCGGCATATTTTGTAACTACATGTTCACTTGTATAGATACTAACGTCCGAGCGAAAAGGTTACAGGAATATTTCTCTGTTTATTTTGAAGTACCGTTAAGAAAATTTGTCCCTAACGGTATAACAACGTGATATATGACATATAGATACATATAGTGGAGTGAATCTGGCGAGAAAAAAGACAAGGTTGGCGAAAATTTTACGATGCTTAGCGACCCAGTGGAAAGTGTTTATTAGGGTATCAATAACAACCTCCTGAAATTTCTATTTCAGTGAGTGCAACCCCTTTTTGGCCAATTTTTTGACATTTTTAAGGTTAGTTTTCCAAAAAAAAATTGACATCTCTGGTTGTATTGAAAATTCAGGAACCAAAGTAGAGTCATTTTATTTTCAATGTCCAAGAAACTCCCAGTCCAAATTATTGAGTGTTTGTGTCCTTGCATGATAGTTTCGAATTATCTATGTATCAGTTTCGATGTAGTAATATGAATAGAAGTGAACATCTTGTACCATGAGAGAAATAGTCTATCCAAATTCAGCGTCTAGTTGTGTTTGGGTCTTTGCATACAGTTTTGAATGTTCCATGTTTAAGTATCGGTTCCATCACCAATCCGTCCGTTCGGCTTATACATCCATGAGTATGAGATTAATTATTGTACTGTAGATGAAAACTTCTTAGCGATATTAGTGAGCATCTAGTTGTGTTTTTTTCCGCATTTCATTCTAAATCAACCATGTGTGAGTATAGATTTCATCGCCAAGCCGCCCGTTTTGCTAATACAACCATGAGTCAGTATGAGTGCACTTCCTTCATGTACCATAGAAGAAAACTCCTATGTAATATTGGGTTTTGGTCTTTGCATGTACGTTCGAATCATCCAAATATAAGTATCGATTCCATTAACAAACCTCCAATTTTGCTAATAGAATCATAAGTGAAAGTGAACTTCTTGTACGATAGATGTGAGTAGTTGAGTTTAATTCTATGCATATTGTATCGAATCATCAATTCATACGTACCTATCGATTTTATTACTAATCCGCCCGTTTGCCTAATTACAATCCTGTAGTAGTAGTAAAAGTGAACTTTTTTACCATAGTAGCAAGCTTATATGTTAGGTATATTGAATGTCTAGTTTTGTTTGTATTGATACATCGGATGTTTTAAGACAGCGTTAGTTTTGAATTTCGGGGAATTTTCTCTCAATCAGAGCTGGACTAAAAATTTCGTATATGTCAAATAGATATATCCGACTGTTGAGAAATCAATCGAGACATTCGATCGAATTAGCTGGCTTATGAACGAGAAATCTCAGGTCGCTGTGTTCCTTAGTCACTGGAAGTGTTGCTGAGAATCCAGGCACATTTATTCGCAGCGACTGGTCATCACGATAACCAGTTTGCAGTGAATTTAGGAGGAGGATCTCAATCTGCATTCCTATAAAGTTCAATCAACTCAGTGATTTGAGCTATATGCTGAAAGCCAACGCCGTACGTCTGTCAACTGGATATTGGGAAACATGAATGGATGCGACGGATTTAGGTTGCAGAGGAACCACATGAGAAATCAATGCATCCATAGTGAGTCATGGTTTGGTAACGTTTTGTGCTGGTGGAGTGGCTACGCCGTACTCCTTCAAGGACATCGCTGGCAATGCAGTGACATTGAAGTGTGAACGAAAAGGATAACGAAGTTCTTGTGATCTGCATTGAGCGATATAGATGTGGCTTCAGCAGGCCTGGACAACCTGTAACACTGATGCTCGAATAACAATGCAATTATTGAAGGAAGGAGAGATTCCTTATCCGGACCATCTCACCCACTAGCGGAAATAATTTGTTGCCGGTATCTTACGATTTCACACAGTGCGACTTCTTCCTGTGGAGATTTTTGCTGAAAGAAGCAATTGAAGGTGTCTTCAGCGAAATTAAACAGCAAATGTGCGGAATATAGCAGAAGAGTCGAGCGGGCATTTTTTAATGTTCTATCCCACACAAAATCGTCATATGTGCGCTTATGCTTCATATTTGCAAATTTTTCAATTTTCGAGTAAATAATGTTTTCTATCGAAAAACTAGATCTTGCGGTCATTTTGGAGCACTCATTTGTTTTGAATTATTCATGTATGAACAACGGTTTCATTACAAAGCCATTCGTTTGGCTAATACAGTCATGAGTGACCTACTCTTACGAGGTTTAATGCAATTCATACCAGCTGTTTTTCAATTATAGGTCTCATGTGTGGAATTTTTAACGTGTACTCTTCTATGGTCTCAGAATAACTTTCTTCGTTATTGTGCATAATTCAGTTAAACAGAGAACCGGAAACGATAATTTCATGGAGCTGAGTGGATGTTATTTCTATGATTAACAACAATATTACGGGAACCAATGAAGTACCGTCTGATAATTTATTAGATAGTGGTACTATTTCTAGGTAATATTATACCTCATGATATTTGAGAGTACATCTTCTTATGGAACGTTAAACAAATAAGGAGTACATACTTGTCGAAGCGGCAGTATAAGAAGTATGGTCGAGTTCACAGGGATTATTTAAAATATGCGAGTACTTCAACTATTCATTTTTTTAATAGCAAATATGATGTCCTTTTGATTTTCATAAGCTCAGATCTGCCTCATTGATATGGAACTGGTCTGTAAGGAAGATTTAATCTTAATTTCCGTTGAACTTTTTTCATCAACAATAATGATTGAAGAGAACATATAAACTTTTCTAATTATCAGTTTGTTCGTTACATGGAGCGAATCTATTTCAATGTCTGTATCATGAGGTCATGTTTTTCCACTACCTGCGCTAGATAAAGCAGATGTGAGCTTATAGGGCATTTATAAACCATTGAACGGTAGGCTCCCAATAATTAATGTGAAAAATAGGATATAATAATCTAATACTGACATTGTTAATTATGCAAATAGATTCCCAGGAATATAACATCGTCATTGAATGCTTTTATCTAGCTGGAAGAGTTCACAACTGCGGATATGGTGTAGCTCGAAAAAGAATGAAATAATCACTAAATTCACTAAAGATACTATCAAAGTACTGAGGACCCTCCAGGTTTCAAGTAGCCATCATTAGAGAAAACTGAATCAGAAAACAAAATGTACCTGTTTGAATACTATTTGATAAGCAATATAATATGAATATTCGGCACAGCAATGGGATCTCCTTATTCAGCTAGTACTGCTAAACTAATTATGGAATGCTTAGAGGAATCTGTGATAATTGGATTTTCAACCCTTGTTCTTTAAACGGTATGTAGATGATTTCCAAATGTGTGTTTCCAATGAAGAAATTCAGTACGTGATTAATAAATTCAACAATTTCCACTGTAAACTTCAATTTACTTGTGGAATAGAAGTGAACAAATACATAATTTTCCTAGATATGGATATTAGGCCTGATTCAGATGGAAAAATGAATAATTCGTTCACTAAAGAAGTTTGGTTTCAACGATATCTCCACATTAATTCAGTTGCACCTACAAGTTATGAGAAAAGTTTATAAGCAGCTTCACAGATCTTGCTATTAAATTGTCCCAACCAAAGGACCGTCCCAAAAATTCAAAAACTATTCGTGACTGTCAATGACTGACCAAAAACATTTTTCATTAAAGAAGGAATAAACAAAATCTATAATGGAACGTCATATATAAATAACATAAACAGTAATACAGATAATTTTATAACATTATCATACATTCCGGAGATCTCAAGGAAAATTAAGAAATGTTCAAAATGGTATGATATGAATGTTGCGCATAAACCTACTAGCTGTGTTGGTATATATTTTTCAAATCTAAAACCTTTACTACCTAAAGATGAACAAACTCACACTGTGTACAAACTGAATTATTTAGATTGCGATGAGACAGGAATCTCTAAACAATATTTGCAAAAAAGAATGTATGGCAATAGGTGTAGTGAAACAACTTAGAAACTTCCACCGCCCTTGCTAAACAATGTTTTGCTTATAACCATCAATTCGATTATAAAAATGTCAATATTTTTACTCAATGGAAGATATATTCTGTAGAGGATTCACATAAGACGTGACTCCAAGTCTGTAAATCATAGAGCAGATGTTCAATCATTAAGTCAGATTTACACTAATTTTATTAAGTAAAACCAATTTTCTTACGTGCGTCTTTATAATGTTAAAGTATATTTCAGGTATCTGGTTCGGAAGTGGATACTTGAGCGTTACATTTTTTGGTTTCAGTCGTATTCAAACATTGCTTAAAATGATTTAGAATTTTCCAAGAAAATTGCTAAGCAGTGGATTCTTGAAACATATTCATATACTTAAAACAGTAATGTGTTACAATTTTGTGCTGATACAATTAGTTCCAATAAATTTTGATGAATTTTTCGCAATCCCATCTCCATTCCTCTAAATCCCTGAATTACCTAGATATTTGTCCGTTCTGTCTTTTGAAAGTGATGAAGTGACCTGTATTCAAAATGTGTTCTGATTATTCTGATTTTTCACTATTATTCTTCTTCATATGGGCAGAATAATCTTTGTAAAGAGTAAAAATGTTCCATCCAGTTTAACCCGCAAAGCATTTCGAACGCGACTCTCAATCTAATTTGTAAATTCCAGGTTTGTCGGAATCGGTAACTTTATCAAAGGTATTACCTGAACGGTTCTTTAGCTTGCTCTTGCATCTATAAATGAGTTATTCCGCAAATTGAGAAAACAAGTTATGGAATTCATTGATTACTTAAGGATGATAAGTGAAACTTTTGAATGTCATTGAATTACTTGAAAGTAATAGGTACTTCTAATTAGGTCAGTTGATTGCATTTCATTTTCCGTTGTTAGTTAGAGATTAACTTATCTATCGAAGATTAGGCCCAACCATTGTTCATCGCTATATTTGCTGAAGTGCTTCAACATCGTGGTTTTCTGGTGCGAAGGAACGTTTAATAATCTATGAAAAAAATTATTCTAATTAATAGGTGTACATGAGTCCGCTGGAATATAACTTCTTGTTTGAGTAGGTTCACGGTTTGGAATCCAACATATGCAGAAAACAAAAACAATAAAAGATTTTGGCTCAATCAAAATAACTTCGTCACACCTGGACGCAAACTTCAAGGCAATTTTGGTTTTAATGTATCATTTTTGATTCAGGGTGGAATATTGATACAATATTCTCACGGAAACATTAACGTTGACAGATACATTGAAATTTTGTACACGTGTATACCACGGTTGCTTGACAATATCCCTCTTTCGCAGTTAAGGAATATTCACTTCCAACAGGAAACCAGTGAATGGGTAACAGCGAACCAGTTAGATGACCGACCTTTCTGTATTGGATTCCTTTAATTTATTGTTAGTACCTAGTGTTCCAAATTCTATGTGGCTCAAACTAGGAGGAACATCATAGCTCGTTTCAAGGAACATTCTGTCCATATAAAGAAGAATAATAGTGAAACATTAGCATGGCAGAACATATTCCAAATACTGGTCACACCATTTCCCAAGAAAGCATCTCATCTTCACAACACAGTACGGAAAAATATCTAGGTTATTTTGAGAGGATGAGAATGTATCAACGAAAAACAATTTAATAAATACAGATTTATCTCCAGATGGTTTGCATTATCAACTCTAAATAAGTACGTTTTGCTTTCTCTTTTAGCTCATTGATTTGTTGACAGATGGCTGCTTGGTCCTTATCACTTAGTATTTTTAGTTTATAAGTGGTTATTTCGAACTTATTAGTGTTGTTGGTTCAGGTTTATTCCAACTTTCACAAGTCCAAGGTGGAAAGTCTCTGAAAAATAAAACAGATGGCGCCACAATCGGAAATCTCATGGGACATTTGTGATGCACCATCTTTAGCTAGAACGCATTAAGATTTTCAGACTGATATGTCATTCAATTCATCGAAAGCAAGCAACCTTGAAGATTTTTGTAAGCATGAAAAAAGGTGGATTTCGCGTCTTCATTAAATATTATTTCTTGCATGGAAAAAACATTACGCAAACCAAAGCATCGCTCGTTAAACATTATGGGGACTCCTTACCATTGATTGGAACGATTTACAAATGGTTTACTGATTTTCGTTGTGGTAGTATGACCACAAAAGACGTCGAAAGCTCTGGTCGTCCAATTAAGGTTACAACGTCAGAAATTGTTGATAAAATCAACGGTATGATATTGTACGATCGGCGAGTTGAAGTACACGAGATTGCTGAGGCTATCGGCGTCACAACCTAATGGGACATTTCACATACGTTTCTGAATATGAGAAAGGTATCTGCCAGAAGAGAGAAGGAGTGTTTGGCGATGTTCAAGCGCGATAAGGGAAACTTTAAGCACCGTTTCGGAAACGTGGACAAAACATGGATCCGTCACAACACACCAGAGATCAAAGAACAGTCGCAACAGTGGTCTTGTCCCGGCGAATCGAAGCCGAAAAAGGCCAAAGTGAGCTTAGGGATGCCCACGGTACCGTCCATATTGAGTACGTTGAAAAGGATAACATGATCACTGGCGTACATTATGCAGAGCTGTTATATCTACTCGACGCCGATTTGAAGCGGATGCAGCTTAATTTGGCAATGAAAAAAGTGCTCTTCCACCTGGACAATGTACCGGCGCACACGTCCGCAGTCGCAATGGCAAAAACACATGAATTGCACTACGAAGTGGTTCGTCATTCACCATATTCTCGAGATTTTACCCCCTGCGAGTGTAGCAGTTCTGGGCTGTGAAGATTCGAAAAGCCGAGACGAGCAATGGTGGAACAAGAAAGTCCGACTGATGTGTCCAACCTGTATGGCCAGATTTCTCCTTACCACGCCCAGGGCTCGAATCCTTTTCGCGCAGTGTTGATTAATGGTCTGCAAAACTGTACGTTCTAGTGTGTGATGGTGATGTCGTAGCTTAGCGACTATAATCCTAATTTTTGGAGTGCCCTGCCACTAGAAAAAAATCCATGACACACTGGATTCGAGACGCTTGCTGCTTGTTCATTACATTGGTGGAACACAAAACTCAAACCGATCTCAGATAAGATATGAGATTTTGAACCCACAAAACACCTCCGCAATATTCTTATGTCAAGGGTCTTGTCAGTAGCACATTTTTCATCTTTGGATTTCTCAGTTCTAGAATATTTCAGTTATATTGTCCAGCTCTCTTAAAAAAACAAAATTATTGGTAAAAGTGGTAAAATATCAAATTTCACTAAAACGATCATCGGTGGTGTATTTTTGTAAGTATTTACATTAGACATAATAGTATTCTTCCTTATTAGAAACACTAGATACTTATTGTTTATAATTATAACTGATAATTCAAAAGCCTGTGGAGTAATTTTCATTGTATTGCCGTGGTATGTTACTATTACTGACTTAGGAGAAAACCCAAAATGCGGAAAATATTAGATAGTGTAGTTGGTATCGCTAATTTTGCTTGAAAATATCCTATATGCTTGTATTGACACATAGGAAGTTCTGTGACAACTTGAGTTTCAGTCTGACTTCACAGATTGACCTTCATATTCTCTGAATTATGATAATTTAAACCAAACTACGAAGTGGAACTTACAATATACTCAATGAAAACTAATATATTTGGTACAGTGATGTTGGATGACGCTCATGATTTAATAGATGTTCCAAAAACTGCTAATAGGACACCAGTCATGATTTCAACACGGCGATGTCAGCTATTGATGAGCTATTTATGAAACGAGAAAATATGTTCTTAATTATACGTACCTAAGGCGCAAGAATGTTAAGCTGGCATCATATTATAACATTTATTAGATATCTCACAGCAGGGAACAATGTCTACTGGTAAAAAATGGTAATTTGCAAAGATACAGCCTGGCATTTATAGCTTTGAAGCTTTTCAAAAGGCTTAGTTGTGAAACTGTCGAATATATACTCATTTGAGCTTGCAATGTTTTCGGTTCCAATAGAAGAATGTAGATTAATCTGACATCATCTTAATTGCAACAACGATAAGTTACAAAAAAAAATGAATGTCACATATTCTACTAATTCACATATTTCTTTCCAGCAATACCAAGGCCGTCAAGGCTTTCAAACGGAATGCTTAAAAAAGGTGAGTTGCCATAGAATATATTTCATAACTGTTTCGGTTTGTTGCGAGAGTTTACGATTCCGTGATTACTAGTTATTAATCAGACCATTCCGACAATTTATCCTCAGCTTTGTATCCAGTCATGGCAAGTAATTATAAGAAATATTAATTATTTGTGAAGGAATGTTCAACATAACACTGAGCGTGTTAACAATCGTAGTAGTTTGAATTGATGAATATTTCCAAATCTCTCATGAATCATTGTAGCAATCCCACCAGGAGAACTACTCATTCTTCGGCGGAATTCCCATTGATGGAGCGGGGAAATTAATAACCCCAATCTCACGATCATTTAAGTTGAAATCATCCTGCGCAAGATATTATTCGTTGGATGGTAGCGTATGGGTAGAATGAGTATAATCCACTATCCCAATACTATATTTAGGGTACTAAAAAAAATCATCTTCTTTCATTATTGAGTCCTGATAATGAAAGTAGCTTTCATTCTAGCTCAATAAGTTATAATATTGCGGAGTCTCGTGAAGAAACGTTTCCTTCGATTCCCGTTTGAAGGTAGTCCCGAACCTAAAAATTCCAAATGGGGTGAAAGGGATTCGATATGTCTATAGATTGATTGATCATAATCAGAGTTCAGAATGTCTATGCTATGATGTGACAGACAACACATAACCGATCGACAAGACAGTAACGTTCACATATTAGATAATGTGCGTGATGACCATTCCATATCATATATATAAGTGGCGTAGCCGACGCTTTGTTCTAAAGGTATTACCTGCGCAGCCCGCGGAGAACAGCTAGTAACCTATGAGTAGCATATGTCTTCATGTATGCATCAAAATTTTTCCATTCTCGACGAAAACTTCTATGAACAAACAAGCGGATGTGCAATGAACAATATACTCTCTCCTTTTTTGATATATATTTCCCTGCGTGAACTCGAAACCTCCTCAGGAGCAAATTTCAATCAGTTTGGTGCATATGTGTTGATGATATTTGCTTTTTATTCCTTATATTAACATTACCTAATTATATAAAAAATTCTCGGGAATTAGGTCACATTAACACTCTGTTATAAATGTTCGTCTTTACGTACGTTTCGGTCTCACGACCATCATCAGAAGACTTATTTTGTTAAAAAGGGGTTAACTAAAACTAATTAGCACAAGCGTCCATATCGCACAATCTTCAATCAAAAAGCTCACGCCGTCGAAACGAACAGAACCACGAATAATCGAAAATTGTATCGTTAATATTAAAGTATAGATTTTTTTGTAACAAGAAACCACTGTTAAGTAATATTCTCATAATGTACAAACGCATATTGCTATGGTCTCAAAGCAACTGAAGTTCTAAGCTATTTGTTTGTAATAACATGACCCAGATGTAGATTTATGACGTACTTGAAAAGGTTTTAGACCTGCATTGGAATTTAGTTTACTTTAAGCGTTCTTCCTAAAATATACTTTTAACATTATAAAGACGTATGTAGGAATTTGCAAGAGTTTTAATTAATCAAGTTAGTATAAATCTGACTCAATCCTTGAATATCATTCCTATGATTTACAGAATTTGAATCCCTTTTTATGTGAATCATCTCCAGGATAGATCTTTTATAATAATTGGTTTCTTTAGTTAAAATATTAACATTTTTGTAATCAAATTGATGGTTATAATCAAAACAGTGCTTAGCAAGGGCGGTGGAATTTTCTAATTTATTATTTCTTGTGCTATACTTATGGCCGTACATTCTTTTTTGTAAATATTGTTTAGAGATTCCAGTATAAGTTCCATCACAATCTAAACAATTCAATTTATATACTGTGTGGGTTTGTTTATCTTTAGGTATCACTCTAAACAATATTTACACTATCACTCTTCTTAACCACCAGGAGGTCGTTATGTAAGGTCTGGTTTTCTGCAGGCTGTTTACCCTTTCATGCAAACTTGGTGTGTTTCATTCCAGCTGGAAGACAGTTAGAGTGCAACCAATTCCAAAGATAAGAAAGAAGACCCATCCTAATAATTAAAGTTGACCCATTGCACTATTATCTGTGATCTCTAAAGTGATGGAGAAAGCAATCAACATCGAGCTTATCAAATACCTAGAGAGCTACAAAATCGTGAATGACTGGCAATATGGCTTTCGTCAGCAGAGATCAACAGGAGACCTGCTTGCCTACGTAACACATGTATGGCAGACATCTATTGAAAAACATGGGGAATATCTAGCTGTATCATTGAATATCTCCAAACTATTAGACCGAGTCTGACACGAAAGCCCTCTTGGAAAACTTCCGTTATATGGTTTGTCGACTCAACTTTGTCGCTTTCTATCTAGTTTCCTCTCTGATAGATCAATTCATGTGGTGGTTGATGGAGTATCTTCCGATACAATGGTTATCAACGCGGGTGCTCCATAGGGAGATCTTTTGTCACTAACTTTGTTTCTGTTCCATATAAAGGATCTGCTGGAAGTGACCACCTGTTCCGTCCATAGCTTTCCAGATGTTGGTAAGCCTCATACCGCTTTCTCATCTAGAGCCCATATATCGTCCAATGGAAGACAGGGACAGGTTGACGCAATTAACGGAGATCTGGCGAAGATTTTGAAATGGGATTCTGGAATCTAGTAGAACTTAATGCAACCAAAACTAAAGATTGCGTCTTTTCCAGGAAGGCGGATCCGATAATCCCTAATATGATGATGTCATGTATATCTGTTCCTATGAAGTCTCGGGATCACTACAAACAGCACCCTCTCATGAGACGATCATTTGTGGTCCATTGCGAAAACTACTTCCTATTCAGTGCCAAGAGCTACTCCACATCCCAGCAGCTCCTCATAATTCACAAAGCACAGATTCGCGTGTCCTGGAGTATTTTTCACATGACATGTTTGGAGTGCCGCTCTCAAACATACGCTGAAACTTTCAGATTATATCCACAAGAGTGCAATTCGTTTGATTGATGATGTCTCACTCACGAGTTCATTGACCTCTCTAGAACATTGTAGAAAGGTGTGAGATATCTCTATTCTGTATAGATATTTCCATCATGGTCGGTGGTCATCGGAAATTTTGTCTCTTATTTCACCAGGAGAGATTACAGATAGGCGGACTAGACGAGTTCAAACTAGTCATTCCTTCACTGTCAAGCTCGAGATCTGCAGAACTTCTTCCTACCAGACTTAAATTTTGTATCGAACAGCGGATTTGTGGAACTCTTTACCTGGTGTGATCTTTCCCTATGTCCATAACCTCCATACCATCAAGAGAAATACGAATGCCTATCTCCTTAACACTTCATCGCTGGCTCACACGATGTTCTCCGAACATTATAGGTTTCCCTCTCGTGTAGTCAAAGTATTAAATAATGTAAGGTCGATATGTTATGTTAGTCCACATACTCAGTCCACAACAATACAATATATATTTGAGCAAATAGAAATGATAGATTACAATTATAATAGTGAGAAATTTTAAGCAATTAAAAATACTTAAAGCATCTTGATACCTATTTATGTTGAACTACGAATATTCACTGAACGATAATTGAAAACATGATTTACCTAAATGAAAGAATAAATAGATTAGATAGTTTCTAACTCGACTTGATTTTTCAAACTAATGTGGAAATGAATTAATCAAGGAATTCCAACTATAAGAATTTATATTCACTTCAACAAAACTTTAACTTGAATTAGAACTTTAGTACTCCTTTATACCTTTAACCATCACTAGATATATATTTAAACTTTCTTAGTGTTACTTACCCATAATAAGTCACTTGTGAAATCATCAAAAGCAAGGAACGATCAAAGATTCTGAAATATAATTGATCTATTACCACTTTGGCTTGGGTTTCATAACCTTTTCTTAATCTCCCTTTCAACCAGCAACTTAGGGAGACTTACTTTACGTTGCAATTGAAATTCCTTGTTAAATCAGTTTGTCATTAATAGTCTTATTAAATTGCTATTCGAATTAGCTATGAACCGAAAACAAATTATAATCTGATAACGTGCTTACGTAACTTCACAAGAAGGGAAATGGGGAAAAATCTTTTGGTTCAAATCATAACAAGCGACTGTAAGACTTGCCGATCCATAATTGACCCAGAGAACATAAATCACATTTGTCGCTCATTCGTTTTCTTGAACCTTTAGTTTTTGTTAAACCATACATTTATAAGTTTCTATCAGGGTAGTGGAAACCAATCCCGTACCTTGTTAATACCCGGTTAAACTGAAAATAACATTATGTCTATTCTTCTGAGAATTTACTTTGAGCCTTTGTCAGAAGGAAATGTAGAGAGCAAATATCCTATCATAATTTCTTAACGGATGTTCCAACTGTTCACTAAACCTTAAGAACTTTTGAAAATGAAACCTATCCTATCGCTCATGAAACATATGCGGGTTTGTCGCGTTTGGTATTATCATCATCGTGAATTTTCCGTTTCCGTTGGCCCAAATGTATTTTTACGTCACATCATTTTCTCGAAAACAGCTTTGACTGGAAATTTGGGATTTGACACTTTTCAAGACAATACTAAGGATAAGCCGACGGATATTTGTTTTTGACAATCCGATTTTCCGTTCTAATGTCAAATGTGCGATTTTTTGGAATGTTCTTTGATCCACGATAACTTTCGAAAAAAATTTATTAATTTATTTGAAATTTTCTGAACCGTTATGAACTTGACGAGAATCGGAGAATAGCAAATATCCCTTTTGAGCGTGTATATTTTAGAAACTGGGGTCACTTTGGTTCGTCCGATCTCCAAAAAAGTAGTAAAGACCGAAAAAAATGAGAAGACGGTTCGATGGGGGAATATAGAGGAGGAAAACTCTATATATGCCCCCCTGTTTCGGAAATATCGGGTAAATGAACTTTTGAGGGAAATTGTAAAGACATCTATCAGTACGTCAAAAAAAGGGAAGGCTTTCATCTATTTTCTCGGAAAATATTTATGTATATTCATTATCGCCTTCATAAAAAAATCGAATCAATATCTTTAATTTGAATTCAGGCAATTTCCTAATAGATTTAACTCGAAAATAATGAATCCATTCGAATCAAAACAGATCAACTCCTGTGTCGAGGAAAATTTTTCAGAACCACTGCCCATAAACCATAAAGCCTTTAACAACAGTTCTCTTCTTTTCTACTTGTACCGTCGATAATCCCCATGAATATATTACCATCCTCATATTACAATAATCTAATGGAGATTGGTGTCTTCAATATTCAAGAGTGTCCCAGTATTCCAGAAAAGGAACGTCATCTTGTGCAAATAAGGTATACCAGAATCCGGTTTTAGTGAACTCCCCGCTTGGATCCAAATTAGATAGATTCCGGAAGTTTTGATGAAGAGTGGATATTAATAAGTAATTGTGGACTAATCCAACTGTCCTGCACGGAATAATAGACGGAATCAAACAACTGAACAAACGATGTTGGTTTACTCTCCTTGATTAAATAATGTACTAATGGTGTTGCTTAAACTTAAATAGAATACACGTATAATATACAAAACACCTGAAGGAACGACATTGTCTGTCGTTCACATGGCGATTTTCAAGGATCATCATATTCCGTCGGGTCATGAAACTTAACCAGCTCACATCGAAAATTCACTGCTCTATTGGGATTGGTTCTTCTGGAGAATAGACAGAATTGGAAAGTGAAAGAGCATAAAATTTACCATTCCAAAGCATGTATTCAATTGATGTATAAATATAATCAAAGATGCATATCAATTCCTAATAGTGGATAGTGGTATGACCATCTAACTTCAAATTTTGTATGGGCACAGAAGAGGCTATATAGGAGGTATTTAGCTATATTGAGCATTAAAAATATGTATCAAAGATGATCCAAAGGTAGTATCTATTTGAATAATAGAATTTTCACCTTTGTACTGAGAAATAATAAGGTATTGATATACGTATGATGACAAGTTTCTTTCCTAAAAAAAGTGGTTTTAAGAATCTGAACTAATTCAAAATTTTTGAAATTGGTTCTAAATTAAAGAACTATGGATCTTCGCTGTTGCAATCCAGTATGTCAGATTTATTCTCACAAAGTATCTATCTCGCTTGTTTATTCCTTATCTAACTGCATGGTTTGAATCAGTGCAATATCATGGTATTTTGTATGAAGATGAATCTGTCATCATCAAAACGTAATTGTCCAATTCTTTTCCTCAATATTCTCCATCCCTTTGAATAGACCTACCCACAGTCCTAAACTCCTGGATCTAGGGAGGCAGCATTTCATCCATTTAGAAAATTGTTCAAGTCGATTTAAAATTACCCAATAATCTGATGATGAGTTCATGTGAATCGTCTAGAATGTTTTATGCATCAAAATCGGATATGCTGCTGCTTTGATTACTGCTATGATATCGTATATCTATTCTCCAGAAGCTTCTACAATAATTTTCACTTGTAATCTCCACAAGTTTGGGTTTTCGCTCGAGATTTCAAATCAGTTGTTTTTGTGCATGCAATTTCTCAAATATTTATTGTACAATGTACAAAAGTTGTTCCATAAATATCTTATGAAATTTCACAAATCCTGTTCACTATTACAATAGGTGGTGAAATGGAATCACAACTGTTTCTACTATAAGTCGTTCCCCGATTCGAATATAAGACTGATATATTTTTCATCAGATACATTCAATGCAGTCTAAAGTTCATGAGGTAACTTACAACTTTGATTATATTCATGAGTATTCAGGGGAAAAAGGTTCATTAGTAGATACTAGATTTGAATCATGATTTTCCGGATACTAAATGAAACAAATACCGTCTTGTTCGATGAATATATACACCTTTTTCTACAAACCTGTAGTGGTATGGTTCCTTCGAAAATCTATCATATAATCTCTGAATAATCATTTTAGATGATGTGTTTATTTTCAACGCATATAACAATTTTCAAATAATCAAAGATGATAATTTAGAACTATTAGAACTGGTAATACTGGTAAATTTATATTTTTTACGAAAATAGTGTCTCCTTTCATAACTTTCTGAACTAATCACAAACAAATTCGATAACCAACACTATTTCAAACTAAGACCGCACAATAAATGACATCGGTATTGATCTAACAATCATAATAATAAAATGAATAATATGTAAGAATATGATTCCTCACGTTTTTCAACTACATACTTATCAAATCAACTCCAAATATTGTTAAGAAAATGTATCTGTTCAATAAAGTGCTGTTGTGTTTCTTACCCGGTTCTATATGAGAATAAAGAACCACAATTCAAAGAGAATATCCAATACACATTCTGAAAAAACACCCCCTTGAATCTATCGCATCATAATAATGATACTTCAATATTGCCATAAAACTCTCTCAATTTTTCGCTCTCCATGTTAGAGCGTACTCATTGCATAACGAGGCATAACTGACTAGTAATAGTTTCATTAAAGACATATTTGAAGTGAATGTAATGTAATGATCTAATGGGTATTTTTATGCCTAATGCAAATATCTAGTAACTATTGTATATAAGTGAAAAAGATATGTTCGAAATGTGAAGCATGATGATGACCATTTGTCATAAGAATGAGGATATGAACCTACAGATTTTAGTTTTAGTAGTACCCAGTAATATTATTTCCCATATTATCATCATATTAACCTTCCAATTGACATCTGCCAGCATAATACATTATTTTTTTGTATACTCTTTTCGCGATACTTACAATTTTCAGGAGATACATCAAATTCTCCTGTACCTATATTATTAAAATGAGCTGGTCGTAAAAAGTTACAGCGAACGCTACTGTCAAGTTTCTAAGGTCGCCCGCCAATGATTAATAAACAATGGCTTAGCATGGCGCTGACTGTCACGATTAACATTCAGGATCCTCACTTCCCAGTCACTTCGAATGTATGTAGGTGGAAACGTCATGTTAGCATGCAATAATATAATTTATTTCACTTTCAATTCTAAGTCGATTACCGCGTCCCAAATTGTATATTTTAAATCGGTATTCATTCTTTGTTTATTGCTTTTCAGGAAAAACAAGGAAAAAAGACAACGAAGTCACAGGCAGTTCGGAAGATATGGACGGTAAGTCACCGATATTATCTGTTAGTGTTATTATGATACATTTATTCACACGTATACATCGATTTCACTTTTCTTCGTGAAATGATATCAAGCAAATGCCCAGGTGGATATATAGGTAGATACTTAGGAACACTATTATGAATATCGAACAGATATATGGAATGAATTACTATATTACTATAATGATGAAAATTACAGCGGAAAAATACAAAGAAAGAAGAAGCAAGTAGATTCACCAATTAACATGTATGGGTTCGGTCATGTTCAGCATCAACTTTTATATTTACGTTCAGGAGCGAAAAACTACTTACTTCAATGTGTTCCTCCAATTTGGCTTTGAAATGGATCAAAGAAATATAGAATTTGATAATCCAGGAAACCTTTGATACGAAAAGAAGTGTTAGGAAGATGAATTTCATTGTTACCACAGATGATATAATTATGAATATTTTACTATAACTTATGTACTTCAGAAACTAATCTTATACATACGGTTAATTATTTTGTAAGTATGAAAAATAGTAGATAACAAAAGTCTGTTTTTAACTCAAACCCATTTCAGAGTCATTTAGCGATGAGTACATCCCTGTCCATTATCATAATAAGGGAAACCTATAGACCGTGGCAAATGGACGGCCCAAAGGTTCTACACCACATGAACAATACTATGACACCTAAATTCTTCTTTGTTTTGAAAAGAAGCATTTTTAATTCATAAAGTATACGTAATAATCATATTCTAATAAGAGAATTCCTACAGGCAAATAATGATGACGTAAATTTGTAACCCAAGAGATTTTCGTCTGCTTGATACTTTTAAGAATTAGAACGACCAGCGTGCCTTTTTCCACTACTCGTCAAAATCTTACCAGCATCTTTCTCAGAGAGCGATATAGAATTAGCTGATCAGGGCTTCCATGTTCGGCGCTGTCAGGTCCATCTATGAACCCAAACCCCATAGAGTAGGGTAACTTTAAATTACAACATAAAATACGCAATTTTCATTGGCCGGGAGCTAGGCAAGCAAATATGGTGGAAACAACGGATCTCCCATGGAGTGAATTCATTTAAACTAAAGCACTTAGGATAAACTTCTGTGCCGTTCTTCACCATTTTCATCTTATTTTTCATTTTGTTTCTCTAGTCATTTATTATTGTTATTTGGTCACAATTCATGAATATCCAGTAGAATTAACTTAAGTCATTTCCATAACATAAATTAATTCAGTAATTAGAGAGAAGATGAAAGAAGACAAGTAAGTCCCAAATGTCTTTGTAATTTCAATTGATAAGTTCCTCTGAATTAGATTGCCCTTAATATGAAAGTTAATATTTTAGGTTCCAGTATATTCTCTTCCTAAGGAGATAGTTTATTCATTCTTGTTTCTAAATAGAAGAATAAAAAAATATGAGTTACTGAGATTCGTGTAGTTCCCTAGTTCCTCTTTGGGCTGGATCCATTCGTCTGATTCTTATTGAAGAGTGAAGAATCTTTAAAAATTCCAGAGGATTTACAGATAGCATATAGAGAGGAAGAAAGTTAAAGTGTTAAGCAGTAGGGACGACTTCAGAATTGAAGGAGTCTTATCACCTTTCCAGGCAGTAATGAAATTGCTGATTTTCTTCAGAGACGGCACTCGGAGTCAAACTACGGCTGATAAGTTAAAAGTCAGAACCAGGATCTAGTTTTTCTCATATCTGGTATAGCTGCAACCAAATTATTTATGTGTTACTTCAACTGAAAGGAGATAGAACATTGAGATGGCCCAAAATTCATTCGTCAAAATTACTTACGCGGGTATGGGGTGTTAGATGTACCAAATTTTGCCAAGAGTGTAAAATCCACACCAAGGTAATCACTGAAATATTAGACGTGCCACTGAGCATGTCAAGAGAAAGAAAGATGCTCCTTATTAGGTAATCTCAGTGCTCTCTGCATATTATTTCTATCCAGTCAGAATACATTCAAAAGTGCCCAATAATTTCATTGTTATTTGGAAGAGATATGATCTCCCACCCTTCTCTCGAAATCTGGGGAAAATAGATATTTCTGTCGGTAGACCATATTTCAAAGAGTGCGTTCCAAGAGGTATGTATCACCAGAAGTGTCTATCAATGTGAGAGTTCCTCAAGGAAGTGTCATAGGCCCCTTATTTTTATACTTAAATGATATCGAACTATTCATTGACTGTGAATGCATCAATCATTTTGTTGATGACACGTTATTAGCATGTAGTGATAAAAATTTAGATGAAGCAATTGAAAAAATGAATTCAATATTGGAAGACGTTCAAGATTATTATTATCGTTAAATAAACTCGAACTTAATGTTCCGAAAACTAAAGGAATGATTTTAGCATCTAAACACAAATATAAAGCTCTAAATATCAATAATATAAATTTGATCATAAGTAATGAAATATTTAGGTTTCCACTTCTGTCGTTTGACAATCATTTTGAGTATATTTTCCAAAAAATACGGAAGAAATTATTCTTCTTTTCTAGAATGTCACAAACGCTATCAATGGAAACTAACATAACGGCGTATAACACAATAACCCAACTACATTTTGATTACTGTGCATCAGTATTATTTTCGTGGGACCTAAATGAAGTAAATCAGCTACAGAAACTGCAAAATCGTGGTATGAGAATCATTTTAAAAGTGAATCGATATACATCTATTGTTTCTATATCTAATACGTGACAATGGTTCACTGTCTCGCAGAGAATTTACTACCTCGCTATGGTTTTCATCTTCAAAATTCTGAACAATCTAGCACCATCTTATTTCCAAATGTTTTTGGTTTTTCGACGAGATGTCCATCCGTACCTAACTAGAAATTGTGATGATTTTCATATCTCTAGAACAAAACGCAAGCGCACCACGAGTTCTCTGTTTTTCAAGGGTTTCCAGGAGCTTAATCAATTACCTTTTGCAACAGAAAACAGTTCCACTCTCTCTGCTTTCGAAGAAAATATCAAATCTCTCATTAAAAACCAAGGAAGTTAACAATTTTTGTCTTATCACTTCATAATCAGGCTTACCTGATTCATAAATAGATTTCTCCTCTCATAGGTAATCGCAGAGGGAGCGCAAAGAGATATTAAAAGGTAATTTGATTGAATGGTTATTTTGCATTCTAGAGATCACCCTCACAAGAGGAAGCGATTACTGATTTTGTTGACCAATATTATGTTTTTTCTTTTGGTGAAGTCATAAACACCACTATTCCATTCATATAACTAAGGCGCGGATTTTCGTAAACGGGAGAACAGACCAGCAAAACGATTTGAGTCATAACGAAATTGAAAGTTCGACATGTCTGCCCCCCAGGCAAGATCTGTTTTATTTTCATCCATTTTCCTTCAGGCCTTTCCATTTTTGATGAAAACTACCTTCTGACAGTCCGTTAATCTATTGGATATCCAACGAACGGGGAATTATATTTGGAACTATACCTATTGCTTCAGATATTCATACATTAATTCACATGTTGTGATTGTGTTTTGATGTGATTTACCTTTTTATTTTAATTCCATACGTTCTTATTTATTTTGTTGATCTTACTTAGTATCTCAATATACACCTTAAATTGATTATTCGATTATTATTCCATATACCACCTCACCTTGATAATCTTGAAGAAGAGTATAGGATAACTCATCATAGTCAATTATAGAACCTTGAAGCTGAATAATTCTGTCATAACTAATGTATACGGCCAAGTGGTCCGCTACTGGCTAACTTGTTATAGTTTTCCTTATTGAGCTATACTCACATCCTACCTTCCCTATAAAGAGGGGGCTTCACTTAAGCAGCAGCTGGTGGCAGCCTAAGAACTGCCCTCTCCCTTCCCTTGAATACAAACGGCCTAGTATATCTGTTGATACCACCCGTAGTACTACCCTAAGAAACTAACAAAACAACCCCCAATTTGTGAAGTGAGTATAAGTACACAAAAATAGCTATCCTCATATAGTTACAAGTTATTTCTTCAACATCTCAATTGGTACATTTAAACAAAAGAATGAGAATTACAACCCAGTTAATAATTCGAATATTCAATGCATTCTAGGAGCATCCGTTTGGATTGATTCATTTGGCGTCAGCATCTTGGAATGACATCATCCTAGTACTGCTACGAATCGAGTTATTACATCATACTCTACGTCACATAGGAATTTCATTGAAATTATCCACACTATATTAACATAATTGTTTCATACTGACACCTGCTGTCACATGAACTATCAAAATTTCCCACGGAGTGATCGCATAGGGTAGACTTTCACTTCAATCATAAAATCACAATTTCGGATACTTATCCAGGTTAAATATATCCATGCGATATAGGTATGTAATTATATTTATAACCAGAAAATGAAATTCAATAAAATACTATAAGTCCTCCACATGAACTGAAAATGGATGTCAAAAATACCACTTGAAATCACGTGACCTTGACCAAAAACATGACAGTGCAGTGCTTATTTTCACCACACTAGAGCGATTTGCGAAATTTCAAATCCGTACGACCAATATGAACATGCAATCGTCCACATTATTCACGCATACATACACAAGCAGACACAACCACTAACGGATATATCGGGAACGTTTTTTTGAGTCGATCAGAGTACTTTACTTATACTACGTACAGTGAGGCAAGTAAAATCGCTATATTAGGTTGAATGGAACAATGTTCGCTTCCTCAATTCTCATCTTACTTTATGAACAAAGAATTACGTCCGTTCTCCTACATTATTTTATCGATGGAGATAGATGATTTTCGATACTACTTCATGTTCATATGAAGAAGAGGTGTTCGAGTATTGTAAATAATGTTCAGAATGATCAGCAACAATATAGAATTCATATTGAAACAAATAACAATGTGGTTCCATTGATTCTATATCATTTACCGCAACAAATTGTTTGATAATCCGAAGAAATCAAAGCGAGAAAATATTTCGTAAATCAACTTTCGAGTTAAGCTGATTCAATTCGTCCTTTCTGATTAATCTGTTAGTCCATTAACCCCGAAATATCCAGCAAAATTATGTTGCTTATTCCTTCGAATTCAATGTATAATACATGAAGTTTATTCGGGGAGTAAGGTTCATTATCCCCCAAGTTACAACTAACTGACCTCTTCTTGCGATAACCCTGTTTCGAGTGTTATTTTTGACAACCGACTTCTGTTTTTCAAATGGAATCATAGTGTTTTATCGAACTATAGAATCAGCCGTGTTTTCTCGTTGATAAATAAACATGACATGCATATATCTCATCTGCACAATTGTCTAAAATTCTCAAAAAATGGCTCAAAGCTGCAATAACAAGGATTATAAAATCAGCAACGACAATTCGCATGTTCCCACTACCTGCATGAAACTTGAGAGTTAGAAGCAGTTGAAGTGAAGGTGGAATTCAAGCTCCTCTGAAATCAATCAGATATTCAATATATCGCGTATAGTCACATGAGTAATCATATCATACCTGTGTTCCAGATAAATATAAGTATAATCATCAGAATCGGAAGGACTTGATAACAAATTCTCAGATAATAAAACATAAATCAAAAGTGAAGAACGCTTTAAAATTACAATCGTTCCAACTTAACAACATTAACGAGTGAGGGAAGTCGCGTGATCAATAGATCACATCTTTCTTTGTCTATCAAACAGCAATTCAATTTTATTAACACAAATGTCAAGGAATTAATAGATTTCGGAATTGAAGTTTCCTTCGTTGCTGCTGGTAAACCAAAAAATGGGGTAAATATGAGTCTCACAGTGAATAAATCCTATAGTGATTGAGTTTCTTCATATTCGGAATCATTCCTTTTTTGTCCATTGTACCAAATGGGCTATAATTCAGTTTTTCACAGTAGCATAGTGGAAACTAAAATCCTTCTTTAAATCTATATTTAATACTTCAGAAACATTTCAAAATGAGTTCATACTTATTGTTAAAGATTCCTTGGAAGAGAGATGAGGTATGAGTTGATCTAATATCAGCACACACACGAACCAATGTTGATGCGTAAATTGATATTTCCTCAAAGATTGCGCTTAGAACGAGTCTTCATCAATAGTTTCGATCAATGGCGGCATAAACACATAATAAATGATCAATTCTCATATAAAAGTACTTGTGTGAAAACAGCAGCCAAAGTTGGTAGCCTTTAAAGCCGAAGAAGCCCGAATTGAAAGCGGATCCATAGAAGTAACAAAATCCAAGGAGCGCCCGCCAGCAGCCGATTTAAATGTTTTTTTTTTTGTATTACTAAGAAGATTGATCGTATGCACGAAATTCGATTTCACACATCGATTCGGAAAATATCGGGGAATATGGTTCTGAAGTAAGAATTCATTGGCACCCCGTCGATATGATGGAAAATAAATAAAAACCTCTATTTTTTTCAGTTTTTCTTGTATTACTCAGAAGATTAATCGTGCGCACGAAATTTGATTACACACATCGATCTGGAAAATATTGAGGAATATAGTTCTAAAGTTATAATTCATTGGCCCCCGTCGATATGATGGAAAATAAATAAAAACCATTATTTTTTCCAGTTTTTCTTGTATTACTCAAAAGATTGATCGTGTGCACGAAATTTGACTACACACGTCGATCTGGAAAATATTGAGGAATATAGTTCCGAAGTTAGAATTCATTGGCCCCCCGTCGATATGATGGAAAATAAATGAAAACCATTATATTTTTCAGTTTTTCTTGTATTACTAAGAAGATTGATCGTGTGCACGAAATTCGATTACACACATCGATCTGGAAAACATTTTAGGAATATAGATCTCAAGCTAGAATTCATTGGCCCCCCGTCGATATGATGGAAAATAAATAAAAACCACAATTCTTTTCAGTTTTTCTTGTATTACTCAAAAGATTGATCGTGTGCACGAAATTTGATTACACACATCGATCTGGAAAATATTGAGGAATATAGTTCCGAAATCTGAATTCATTGGCCCCCCGTCGATATGATGGAAAATAAATAAAAACCATTATTTTTTTCAGCTTTTCTTGTATTACTCAGAAAATTGATCGTGTGCACGAAATACGATTACACACAACGATCTGGAAAACATTGAGGAATATAGTTCTCGAACTAGAATTCATTGGCCCCTCGTCGACATGATGGAAAATAAATAAAAACCATTATTTTTTTCAGTTTTTCTTATATTACTCAGAAGATTGATCGTGCGCACGAAATTCGATTACACACATCGATCTGGAAAATATTGAGGAATATAGTTCTGAAGTTATAATTCATTAGCACCCCGTCGATATGATGAAAAATAGATAAAAACCATCATTTTTTCCAGTTTTTCTTGTATTACTCAAAAGATTGATCGTGTGCACGAAATTTGATTACACACGTTGATCTGGAAAATATTGAGGAATATAGTTCCAAAGTTAGAATTCATTGGCCCCCCGTCGATATGATGGAAAATATGTAAAAACCATTAGTTCTTTCAGTTTTTCTTGTATTACTCAGAAGATTGATCGTCTGCATGAAATGCGATTACACACATCGATCTAGAAAACATTGAGGAATATAGTCCTGAAGTTCAAATTCATTGGCCCCCGTCGATATGATGGAAAATAAATAAAAATTATTTTTTCCACTTTTTCTTGTATTTGAATAATCAAATTTCGTGCACACGATCAATCTTTTGAGTAATACAAGAAAAACTGGAAAAAATAATGGTTTTTATTTATTTTCCATCATATCGACGGGGGGCCAATGAATTATAACTTCAGAACTATATTCATCAATATTTTCCAGATCGATGTGTTTAATCAAATTTCGTGCACACGATCAATTTTCTGGGAAATACAAGAAAAACTGAAAAAAATTGTGGTTTTTATTTATTTTCCATTGTATCGACGGGAGGCCAGTGAATTCTAACTTCAGAACTATATCTCTCAATATTTTCCAGATCGACGTGTGTAATCAAATTTCGTGCACACGATCAATCTTCTGAGTAATACAAGAAAATCTGAAAAAAATAATGGTTTTTATTTATTTTCCATCATATTGACGGGGGCCAAGGAATTCTGACTTCGGAAGTATATTCTCCGTTATTTTCCAAATCGATGTGTGTGATCAAATTTCGTGCGCACTATGAATCTTCTGAGTAATACAAGAAAAACTGAAAAAATAATGGTTTTTATTTATTTTCAATCATATCGACGGGGGGGCCAATGAATTCTAACTTCAGAGCTATATTCCTCGAAATTTTCCAGATCGATTTGTGTAATCAAATTCCGTGCACACGATCAATCTCCTGAGTAATGCAAGAAAAACTGAAAAAAATTGTGATTTTTATTTATTTTCCATCATATCGTTGGGGGCCAATGGGTTCTCACTTCAGAACTATATTCTCCGTTATTCTACAGATCGATGTGTGAAATCACATTTCGTGCACACGATCAATCTTTTGAGTAATACAAGAAAAACTGAAAAATATAATGGTTTTCATTTATTTTCTATCATATCGACGGGGGCCAATGAATTCTAACTTCGGAACTATATTCCTCAATATTTTCCAGATCGATGTGTAATCAAATTCAGTGCACACGATCAATCTTCTGAGTAATGCAAGAAAAACTGGAAAAAATTGTAGTTTTTATTTATTTTCCATCATATCGACGGGGGGCCATTGAATTCTAACTTCAGAACTATATTCTCCGTTATTCTTCAGTTCGATGTGTCAAATCAAATTTTGAGCACACGATCAATCTTCTGAGTAATACCAGAAAAACTGAAAAAAATAATGGTTTTTATTTATTTTCCATCATATCGACGGGGGCCGATGAATTCTAACTTCAGAACTATATTCTCCGTTATTCTACAGATCGATGTGTGAAATCACATTTCGTGCACACGATCAATCTTTTGAGTAATACAAGAAAAACTGAAAAATATAATGGTTCTCATTTATTTTCCATCATATCGACGGGGGCCAATGAATTCTAACTTCGGAACTATATTCCTCAATATTTTCCAGATCGATGTGTAATCAAATTCAGTGCACACGATCAATCTTCTGAGTAATGCAAGAAAAACTGGAAAAAATTGTAGTTTTTATTTATTTTCCATCATATCGACGGGGGGCCATTGAATTCTAACTTCAGAACTATATTCTCCGTTATTCTTCAGTTCGATGTGTCAAATCAAATTTTGAGCACACGATCAATCTTCTGAGTAATACCAGAAAAACTGAAACAAATAATGGTTTTTATTTATTTTCCATCATATCGACGGGGGCCAATGAATTCTAACTTCAGAACTATATTCTCCGTTATTCTACAGATCGATGTGTGAAATCACATTTCGTGCACACGATCAATCTTTTGAGTAATACAAGAAAAACTGAAAAATATAATGTTTTTCATTTATTTTCCATCATATCGACGGGGGCCAATGAATTCTAACTTCGGAACTATATTCCTCAATATTTTCCAGATCGATGTGTAATCAAATTCAGTGCACACGATCAATCTTCTGAGTAATGCAAGAAAAACTGGAAAAAATTGTAGTTTTTATTTATTTTCCATCATATCGACGGGGGGCCATTGAATTCTAACTTCAGAACTATATTCTCCGTTATTCTTCAGTTCGATGTGTCAAATCAAATTTTGAGCACACGATCAATCTTCTGAGTAATACCAGAAAAACTGAAAAAAATAATGGTTTTTATTTATTTTCCATCATATCGACGGGGGCCAATGAATTCTAACTTCAGAACTATATTCTCCGTTATTCTACAGATCGATGTGTGAAATCACATTTCGTGCACACGATCAATCTTTCGAGTAATACAAGAAAAACTGAAAAATATAATGGTTTTCATTTATTTTCCATCATATCGACGGGGGCCAATGAATTCTAACTTCGGAACTATATTCCTCAATATTTTCCAGATCGATGTGTAATCAAATTCCGTGCACACGATCAATCTTCTGAGTAATGCAAGAAAAACTGAAAAAAATTGTAGTTTTTATTTATTTTCCATCATATCGACGGGGGGCCAATGAATTCTAACTTCAGAACTATATTCTCCGTTATTCTTCAGTTCGATGTGTCAAATCAAATTTTGAGCACACGATCAATCTTCTGAGTAATACCAGAAAAACTGAAAAAAATAATGGTTTTTATTTATTTTCCATCATATCGACGGGGGCCAATGAATTCTAACTTCAGAACTATATTCTCCGTTATTCTACAGATCGATGTGTGAAATCACATTTCGTGCACACGATCAATCTTTTGAGTAATACAAGAAAAACTGAAAAATATAATGGTTTTCATTTATTTTCCATCATATCGACGGGGGCCAATGAATTCTAACTTCGGAACTATATTCCTCAATATTTTCCAGATCGATGTGTAATCAAATTCCGTGCACACGATCAATCTTCTGAGTAATGCAAGAAAAACTGAAAAAAATTGTAGTTTTTATTTATTTTCCATCATATCGTCGGGGGGCCAATGAATTCTAACTTCAGAGCTATATTCTCCGTTATTCTTCAGTTCGATGTGTCAAATCAAATTTTGAGCACACGATCAATCTTCTGAGTAATACCAGAAAAACTGAAAAAAATAATGGTTTTTATTTATTTTCCATCATATCGACGGGGGGCCAATGAATTCTTACTTCAGAACCATATTCCCCGATATTTTCCCAATCAATGTGTGAAATCAAATTTCGTGCACACGATCAATCTTCTTAGTAATACAAAAACATTCAAACTGGCTGCTGGCGGGCGCTCCTTGGATTTTATTACTTCTATGGATCCGCTTCCAATTCGGGCATCTTCGGCTTAAACGGCTGCCAATTTTGGCTGCTGTTTTCACACAAGTTATAAAAGTTACCTGTTAAGCCACGCAATTCGTAACGGTTTTGCTAAGCGCAACAAAGTGGAGGCTTGGAATCCTATCTTATTATCTTTAATGAAATTAATTAATGTTCCGATAGTAGCCTCTAACATGTAAAACATAATTAGCAATGTAAACACGATAAAATTGTCCTCAGTAGATCCTTCAAGTTCTGATAAACTAGTTATAACCGAATTACTTATTGTTGAATAATATTCATACTGTCACTATCTGAGAGGACATATTTTCTTCAACAGGTTCAACAAATTTTCCCTTTCATCCTCAATTCCGAAGCCAGAGTACCATATTATATTATTTCCGCTTATTTGGAAATAGGTAAATCGAGTTTTCCTTCTCTGACAACATTATTTATAGCGGTCATCGAGAACATGAATCACGTTTAGAGTAGTTTCATTTTCGAATCTCGAAATAGACATGATTAACATCATCTGAAAAATAAATTGACTCTATCTAATAGTTATCAACCTAAAGTCTATAAACCTTCTGCAATGACTTCTGACCTTCACGTGAACATTGATAGCTATTTTGGAACATATCTAAAATTATATGTAACATGTTTGAAAAAGTTTAAAATTTGTGTTCCAGGAGGTTTTGGAAATACATGGGCGGATCGATATTCTTGTTCATTACTGCAATATGTTTAATCGGTTTTTGCAAACGATAGATAAATGATTACTCATGAATATATAGTTCGAGTTGTGGTTAAAAAAAACAACAGAATATTCTGTGACAAATGGTAGCTTTAGAATGCTACTATCCTGATTACTTGAGACTATAATTGGGCAAATAACACAGATACAGCCATCGTTGAAGTTTTGATCCATGCTCGATTATCATTAATGATATCAGTTTTCATAGCTACTTTGAATCAAATAATGGTCGGAATTTCCTTTGGAACATATATAGTTAAAGTTGTACACTCTTATCTTGTAATTTGAATATAAAGTGTGAAAGAAAACTAATAAAACATAGAATTGAGATACAATGTTAACAAAATATGAATAAATGTCATTAAATATCGTTTTATTTTCAGATTATGATGATCCCCCGGATTCCCTATTTCAAGAAGACGCCACCTTCAGCTATTCGAATAGAGCAAGGATAAAGCTCACAACTATAGCTTTTTTAGTAACACTGCCTTGGGTTATATAATAAATCTTAGTCAGTAAGTGTTGTGTATCACGTTCGAACTGATGCAAAAACAGTTGTATGTTTGGAAGAACATCGCAACGTATAACTATTTTTTATATGCTTCCCTCGCTACAAGTGGTTTAGTGATACTAAATCAATCCTGTTTGAAAATATACTTGACAAAGTGTCTTTTTATCCCATTGTTAGAAATACGATCCTATTCAAGGAATGATTCATACGAAAACGTTTCTCGAATATATTTTATCTTCTAAGGATGTCACTCTCCAATCTCGCATGATACATGTTCGTCCTATATCACGGCAAATCATTGAAGATAAAATAATACCAATACATACATATAAATTCATAGTACTTATAAAATAGGGAATGATTCGTGTTGAATTCTCATTTTTCTCATTTCATGGAATAATTCAATAAAATGCTACGCGATAAACAACTATCAATAGATTAGTTCAGGATACTACTGAATATACTTCAAACGTTTGATTGAAACAGTTAATATTGTCGAAAACTATCTAACTGGAACTAAAACTTGATTGAATATGCATATATTGAGTACATATTGCTATCAACTACGAATATGTCGTTATGAATATTCAATATGTAATTTTAATGTGAATATTTTATCATATGATCCAAGCATGATATGAGAAAATGGAAATATCAATTGGAAACGACTAAGGTAGGTATTCCAAATTGATCAGCAGTAGGGAAGTCATATTACAAGATGAAATATACAACACGAATGTGAACAATATATATTGACAATTTTTTCAGAATAGGTTATTAACTGGATACATGTATTCAAGATGTAATTATGTGTGAGGTGAGGATGGTTGAGAATATGGTAGAAATGATTATCCAGAATATGTGTGCACAAAGTTATTGACGACCCGGATATCTCTATTCAACCGTTCTTAATCACTTTACTATTCAGTCCAATAGCTTCGAGATTACTACTGCCTAGTATACCCAATTTGTATATCAGAATAAAAAAAAGGAGGAACCACAAAACAAAATAATAACGGAGAATTGTGACTCCGCAGTCGGTAACCAAATGTCCTCCTGCTTCTTTGCGGAGTATACATTATCATCATTGACTTGGCCAATTATTTTCATGAAGGCCATTGAGTTTGCACTGCGCCATCATGAATCCTGCTTCCCCTCATGCATTGCAATTTCATATCTATTCAATATGAACGTATAATGGTATAGCTCAGAAGGATTTCGGTCATATCAGCGGTATTTCAGCTCTCTTGTGTGCGAGGGTGTCCGCCTGTTGTTCCATCAATTCTGTTCTGCAGCGTTAAGGTCGTTTTTCTGTCCAAAACTAACCTATTGCTTTTGATGTTTGAGCTCAGTCTTTTCTAAGCTACTTGACTATTGGATACTATGGCGATGTATTCGTATCCTTTACTCAGATTGAGCTGTATTCTCCTAGATCTCCCAATAGTATGAACTTCTGCTTGAACGATACGATGTATTAACCCATTGGGTACGAGTATTTGGATCCGCTTAATACCAACATATTGCTTATACCCCAACTCTTCTTTGTAACCAAGGTGTGTCATAAGTTCTGTGTAAACATGAATCGATTGCTCCTGTTCTGTCTCTTGGAACCATGAGACATCAGTCTTGAACCTCCTTGAGATTATTTCCTTATGTTATGTTTTCCGCAGTAATTTGTATTACTATATACGTAAGTGACTTAGTTACAGTAAATTCTCCATGTTATGACAAGATCTTAGTGTCCCAGTTATGTCTTCGAATATTACTCAATTCCCTTTGTTTGGGACTATTTCTTCAGGGTATCGCTTCATCGATAAGAGTAGACCTCACCATCCTGGTGTATGGTAGCATCTAGAAACATGTGGTGGTTACCGCACATGTTTCTACCCTCCATCCATATGCATACTATTAGGGTACAATTAGACTTTCTACTCACATTATACAGGATGAGTCAGTTTTTTGTAGCCAAACTGCAACAGGAGATAGAACAAGTGTTTTTAAGAAGAAAAGTTCAATAAACATTTGCGAATATCTCCGGAACCGTTTATCGTACAGAAAACAGCTTTTGTAAGCATTTTCTACTCATAGTAAGCTATGTTCTGTGTGATAAAATTTTTTTTTTTACTCATAATTGGTGAAGATTTTGAAGGGGTAGTGGGTGTTTTTCTCCCCAACTTCTACGCCATTGGAGAAAAACGGTTTTGAGACAACCATCAGATCCGCCAATGTTTTCTGTACAAAAAAGGTACTCCTGGTCATAAGCTCTAAAGTTGACCGTTTCGAGAAAAAAAATCAACTTTTATGTTGAAAAACATGGTCAATCCTTTGATTTTGTTACTTGTTCTACTTGTTTGAATAAATTTCGTCTAATTAGTAAGAATTGACCATGTTTTTCGACATAAAAGTTGATTTATCTCGAAAACGGTCAACTTCAGAGCTTATAACCAAGTACTTTTTTGTGTAGAAAACATTGGCGGTTCTAATGGTTGTCTCAAAACCTTTATTTTTTCCAGTGGCGTAGAAGTTGGGGAGAAAAACACCCACTACCCCTTCAAAATCTTCACCAATTATGAGTGAAAGAAAAATTTTTATCACACAGAACATAGTTTACTATGAGTAGAAAATGCTTACAAAAGTTGTTTTCTGTACGATAAACGGTTCCAGAGATATTCGCAAGAAACGAAATTTTTTTTTCAATTTCAACACCCTGTATCTCGAAAACGAAGCCTTCTACGACATATGTTTATTGAACATTTCTTCTTAAAAACACTTGTTCTATCTCCTGTTGCAGTTTGGCTACAAGGAACTGGCTCATCCTGTATAAATGCTGGAAGTAGATGAGGGTTTTATTTATCGCTAAACCTAAATATTTGGCTCAATCCATCATGATGGTAGATAATTCCGTTCAGTTGAATTTGCTCCATGTGACCCATCTTTATTTTTCTAGCATAGGTCACTATTGTGGTCGTACTATGGTTGATGCTTAGTCCGATTTACACTACTTCTCTGTGATCTTAAGACTTTCCTGCATGATGTCACATACAATACTCTCAAATATCCCTCGAACGAGTACGGCTATCATGTGTTTATTTTGGCAGCGGATTCATTTGAGGACTAATGTGTTCAGGGGATCATTCATCACTGTGGTGAAACAATTATCGATTGTGTTATTTTGTCAAAATGCATTTTTGTTTCTCTCTTCCACATTACAGAATTATGTTTGAATAAATTTGAATGAAGTAAACTTATTATGATCATAGAACGGGATGCCGTTACCAAATTTTTCAATCATTTTCGCCTGGATGAAACCGGTTTTAAATAATAGTTTAGTAAATAAGAATAATAAAAGTCCTCAGCGATAAAAGTTGATAGTGAGTCTAAAGGGGTTAAATTGTTAATTAAAGATGTAGAAAAAACAAGTAAGAAAAAGTTATATATAAAAATTCTCGGGAATTCTCGTCTTAAGACGAATAGTTAAAACAAAGTGTTATTGTGACCTATTTCCCGAGAATTTTTATATATAATTCATACTGGGTCAAGAATCTTATTAGTAAGAAAAAGTAATGTTGGCACGTCTGTTCTCTGTTTGTATGCATGCGTAAATACATAAGATTTTAGAAAAAAATCTGAACAGTCAATTTTCATGGGGCAGAAAAATGTGTTTAACAAATGAGAAATTAAAAATGGCAATTTTCTGTCAACTAATTTTGGCTTGTCCGTTTGGACCAGAATTGTTGATTCAAAATATACAAAAAAAAAACAGCCGTTTTGTTAATGGTGCATTGCCCGTAATTGGAGTTTCATAATGTAACTTTTTCCCGTCAAATTTTTTTACTTTCGCCCGTCGGTTTTCTATTGGATGAGGGTTATACAGTTGAAAGAAGTCACCGAAAATAAAGAACAGACGTTTTCAATCGGTATGGGAGGAAAAAATCCATTTTCTGTTGAAATAAAACTTTTGCCGCCTGACCTTGGAAATATAGTTTAGGTTTAAAATCAACAAGCGGGATGTTCTTTTATACGAAAAATATCCCTAAATTCATTTTATTCAAATACAATACTATTTTTCATTCCTCTTCATCCGTCAAATGCGCGTCATCATCACTGTCAGCATCAGTATTAACGTCCGCTTCACAGCTACTCCACCAGAATCGAGCTGTAGTGGAGTAGCATGCACCGTCGCGCATGCGCAGCGCGCTGGGTTGCAGATGTTGCCACGCGGTATCAGAAATTTAACGGAATTACACATTCTGATCGAATTCCACACTGAAAACGTCTGTGCTGCATTTTTTCACGATGTAAAAGTGTTACCTTTAATTTAAAAAAAAATTATCCAGGCGAAGATAACTTTTTTACCTCATTTTCCTCCCAGAAAATGTCTGTTCTTGGTAGATTCTCATCTCTTTGTATATTTTTAACAAGATTCTACCAAGAACGGACAGGCCAATATGAAAAAATACGAAGAAACTCATGACAGACTGAAAATGATTTTTCCGGCAAAGGACACACCAACTAATTTTTTTTAGGGGACTTTTATTTCTGGAATGTTACAATTTATCGATATAAATTGTCAACAGACGGGCGAAAGTAATTGGCCATTTTGGTAACGGCATCCCGTACTATCAGGATGATGAAGGATTGATGAGATATAATACTATAAATACCAATATTGAAAGATAAAACACGTAACAATGAACCTAAAATATTTATTTATAAATAGTACTATCAATTATAGTGCGCTTTTATTCTGTAATGTTGGATAGTCGTTATTTTCTGTTCGATGTGATGCTACATATACGAGTACGAGTATATTGCATTACATGATAGTAATATAAAGAGTCATAAATGTTAGCGGTTTCTGAACATGTATCATAAAAATAAAGTTAAGCAATATGGAATCGATATAAATGGTTAGGGATTATTTCATAAAAGCTTGGAAGCACAAAAGATCAAAGCCTCGTTAAAAATTGAAGCTCAATGCCATTAAGAATGTTCTTACCTTATGGTTGACATATCATTTGCCATTTCAGTGAAGTTTGAAGTTTCCCATAGAGAAATAGTAAGTATACCCAATTACGATGACCCAGTTTCGAACATTTTGAGCACACCAGAAGCGTTACAAGCGCAATTTTCACATAAACACCTAATATAATCGAGATTTACATATATTTGGAGATACATACACGTTGTTCATCAGAAACAATGGAACGAGGCTACATAGAAACGTACATTAAAACTGCCACTGAGCTCACTATTCCAACTCACATTCGAATTGGTTCAACTTCAATGGAAATACAATCGATTAATGGATGGTACAAAAATAACTGACAAGAGGTTAGCAAAACTTGCCAAATCATACAGTTTGATAGCATGGAGTTCAACTTAACAGAATACAATTATTAGCTTTTTATCGCGATTCAAAGTGGTATGCCTGGTAAATCTAGCTTCAAAGTAAAATATGTATCCTCCAGATGAGTGTACACCCAAATTCTCTCTCAAAGAGAGATAAACTCGAACGCATATCATGTGGAACCATGATAACCAGATTCTTATAACTTATGACCTGTTTGACTTATCAAATCCAAGGTGTTCATTTTTGAAGAACTGCCTAAAGACTGAACAACTGAACCAAATTGGAGATTCGAATCCTACGGTATCTGGGCGATTAATTGGAAACTACCAATCCCCTTATATCGCACTATATGAAACCTAATGATCACGTTCAAAACCGATATCTATCCGTATATACGGAAACTGATAAAACATTACTCAATAAATGTACTTAAACAGTAGTTCACGTTACAATCTTTCATAGATCAATATTCAAACGAAATGTGTCGTCTATAAATGTCAAAAATTGAATAGGACCCTCTCAGAAATGAATGACTACATAACACAGCTAATATATGATACGTACAGTTACGCTACTCATCAACTAATTATTCAAGAAAATATTGTAGACTAATAATCTCAACATGCATATCCGCGAATGAGGTTATTTTCATTGTGATATTCTATTTTGATGGTCTTGTTTCTTTAAATGAGAAATAGAGGTGAGAATTATTTACATTTGATCTAGCGTGTTATATTCGTCACCCTGCATCCTGCATTTTCATTTATTCATCTAGTAACCTGGTTGTTTTGGATTGTGATGGTTAATGCCAACTGCATTCACGTAAGTTTAGGAATGTAAGTTTGTAGGCGTAGTAGTAGTAGAGGGTACCCAGGCCTTTATGCTGCCAATTTGATAATTTATAGGTTTCTCATCATATAGAATCATTTCTTGTATAAAGGTTGACTTTTTGATAACATTTGCACTATTGTCAAGTACATTTCCTTCAAGATATGAGTGTTTCTTAGATATTAGCATTACATGACTGACAAGAATTTCTGTAACTACTTTAGAGGTTGTATAGATGTAAGCAACATAAGAAGTATATCTATTAGGTAATAATATTTTCAGATACTGTGAGCATATTAAGATTAATTTAAGATATTTTATCAAAGGTTTCACATCTCCCACATCGATTTGTAGAATCATCTTTTCATCATCAGCCGTCGGAAATAAAATTCTGAATTTTGCGTAACAGCGAAACCTAGGAATCTGATGCACTTGAGTTAAAGTCGTACTGTTGTTTGCCCGGGTCGCGAGCTCATAAATTCGTCTTAGGTTATTTGGTCTTAAAATAGCCTAATCACGGAATTTTTTCAATTCACGACCTTATTTCAACTCATTTTAATTAGTAAATACTTTCCCTACCGAGGTTTTTAAAATTTCATTTTGTGCCCAAGATGTATTAATTTTTCTGAGAAAATTGTGTACATTTCATCAAAAAAGTTGTTGAATTGACTTTAAATAGACTGGGCAACAATCGACTGGATCATCGCTTGACCAATGTAACTACGATAAAAAACTCCATTTTTTACATAATTCGCCATGCACCGAAAATAAGGTTAATTCAATATACTCCGCTAGCCATATCCTCTCTGAAAAGGAGTTATCAATATTTGTGTTTTAATAAGTTTTCTAGACATAATGACTTCCGATATAAGAAGGAAATACGCTATTCGAAGGCACTCCTTGAAGCAACTCTTTGAGCTGTTCCATTTTATCAACTCTAAATATCAAATATCTCAATGACACATTTTCCTAATGCGATTCTATACCTCGATTCTCTGCGAGACTTGGATCAAAAATTAAACTACTATTTTAAAAAAGAATTATAACAGCTGAGAGTTCAGCATATGATTGGAAGTTGATCTGTTCAGAGTTGGCCAGTGCTATGTAACATCACCTCTAAATCGAATATGATGGAATACTTCGAGTTTTCGTCAAAGTGTAATATATAGTTCCTAATTTACTTTAGTATGAATTGAAAGTAAATGTATGATGACTCTAGTAATATCAATCACTGAACAAAGCAATAATAGTCCTATGCACGATTATGTTCTTCCTATTTGCAGTTACTGAAATATAGATATTTTTTGTTAACTCTTCGACAAGTTTCATTCACAAGATTCATTACGATACACAAGAGTCGGTTATCTCTCATAATGAGATCTTTCATACTTTGAATGCAAATTGATGAAATTAATATTCAACGATGAAAGTTCAATTTTTTTCAGAAGGTTCTTGAATATTGGGAATTCGAATTTTCTGGGAATATCAAAATCGTATGAAACTATAATTATCAATAATTATGATTCTCAAATAGTTCATTTCATCTTCCAGAAATATTAAGTTTCTAACATCCTGATATCACTTCTTCCGGTTAGTTTTTCCTTTCCAATTTACTTGTTCCTCCCTTCTTTCCGGATTAAAAGAAATCAAGCTTACTATCAATTGTATTCTGTTATAAAAACTAGAAACTCATTTGCTTTTACGGAATATTCCAGGATAAATGATGGATACGTTGAAATAATTATCTATACTGGGATACCAATAAATCGCAAAATAGTAGGCGCACGAAATACTATGATTCTTAGACGTAATAAAAGTTGAAGCAACATATTGTCAGAAGTTAATGGAAAGGGCGTCGATTTTCAGCAGATTTTCACTGCTGCTATTACACGGTCAAAAGCATAACGTTTGTGTCATTTCAGAAATCTGCATTTTATTTCACTGGATATATTATAGTAGATAATTGAGTACAAGAAGCCTAGAGTTGTCGATGTATCATTTCCAAAGATATTCAGAAGTTCTTACGACATGTCGGTAACGGGATATATTGTTGTCTTATGATGCTAAAAGATTGCTTGTTGCGTTCAGCACATTCGCGTGATTATTGATGTGCTCGAAGTGCTCGTTGTGCCCAATTAAAGTTTGTATCTGTACTTATCGATTAAAAGTAAATGGAACCATAAATCAAGAATACGAAGTTTTACATAAGCCTAACAGTTGCTTTCAATGCTAGTAATTTGAAAAACGATTAAGAAATGAGAAAAAACAAAGGAAGCCTATTCATTTCAGAAAATTCTCCCTATCCCTCTCATTGTAGTATATTATTCATGTAGGTATGTGAATAATGACCAGGACACACCACAAATCATCACGAACAGAGCGAACAAACTGGATGAGTCGGTGAACAATATTCACCTTTGAGCAAATCGACTTTAGCGACAAGTATCGGAAAACATTCGGCGTGTTTCATTCGGCTCGGAGAAACGTCCACACTACGCAAATTCAGTTCGTTCACCTTGTTTGTTCTGTGCGTTTGGTCTGAAATGTTCAAACCTGGAAGCACCATTATCACTCTAATACGGGATCACATTAATGTTCATCGACTGGTCAAACGTCACTTCTGGCTCGGTCGGCTTCCCTATGTTGACTGTCCATCCCGAGAAATGCGTGAATAAGTTTCGCTCCAAAAATTAGCAATAGTAGATATATTGAATATAAGGAACGGTAAAGAGGATTTATTGATCATTGAAAATGTTTGTAGTCTCCAATCTATTAATATTGACGAATCGATTACAAGATTCCTGCTCAATAAAGAGATAAGTTTTCCCCATTTCCGTCTACAATATTTACTCTGAAAATTTGTTGTTCAATAATATTCGTAACTGGTAACTGAAGCTTCCAATTATTAACGAATTTCTCTCTACACTTCCTGAAATTCTGTTCATTCCGATGAATTTATGAAATTCATATTATAAAAACTTGAATAAGCATCTTGGAAAATGCGATTTCACTCAAATTTTATGCTTTTTCGGAAATTATCTTTACCGGCTCTGTAAAAACTCCACTTCTAAAAAAAAATTTGGGTTTCCTCTGGCTTCAGGAAAAGCTCTTCCAAAACTGTTGTCAAGATAATAATATTGATTCAAGAGTAGAAGTGACAGATGTGTCATTGTAGAAGTATAATATTGAAGTGGCGTAGACTTTTTCCGTGAATCAATTCAGGTTGCTAAATTTCACCACCCTTTGCTAGAATTTCATTGGAATTAATCCCACTTAATAGAAAGTTCTATGGTTCCACCTTTTGCTGTATGATACGAAATTGTAAAGATATCAGAAATTGAGCATCACTAGGTTTATTCAAACTGTTCATGTTCACTCTTGAAGATAAAACACAACACAACACAATTAGTGAATATATAAATTTCTGGCACATGGACGAAAATGATGTTCCATAATTTTTAGAAGGGTGAAATGGACAATTAGATGAATTTCTCGTATTTCTTAATTTAGTCCACCCGAGAATAAAATTCACAATAGAATCTGAATACAACAACGTTTGAAATTCAACTCTCACCAAAACAGATAGTGATATGTCTTTTAATATTTGTCGGGAACGAATTATAACACATCAAATTCATTCAGCCAAAGTTTAGAATGGATCTCTTTCATTGAGTGTTACACATGCTCTTTTCAATACCATTGTAACAATCTAACTGGAATTAGCAAGAAATGAATTCAATCAAACGAATTGCAGTTAATAATGGTTAAGTCCACCCAAATAACGACTAAACTAGGCATAACCGCGCCGACATCAGTCTAGACAGTCGTCTCACGCCAACTTCGTGGTCTACCACCCGCCATGTATGTCAGTGTGTTTACACTTGCGTGATTTCCTCTAAATTTCAATGGCCCATCACAGCCAAATGACGTATCTTTTTTCGATCATAACAGTTTTTGGCGCATCTTAGCTCCAGCCCCTTTTGAACGATATCGCAACCACCAACCTACCCTCTGTACTTTTCTCTATCGTACTCGTATGCCACGTCGGCAACGAAACAACATTACTCCAGAACACCAAGAGATTCAAGACTTAGAGGCTTGTTAGTCTAACTTATTTGACAAATCCCAAATTTTTGAACATCATAATTTGAATATGCCAATTAATCAATAAATGTTTTTCATAACCTTCCAATTGTAATAAAGCTTATATGTCATAATTTGAAATTTCCTCCCAATTTTTCTAAATACAGGCCCGGAGTTTGGTTTTATAAACCACGAACTTGATGATGAATTACAATATGTCTGAAACGTTGTGAAATTATCAAGTGTGGAATGTAGTTCTAAACACGATGATTACTTACTATCAAAATCAAAAATGAAAAATGCAGGTGAGTATTTAAAAAGAATAGTTGAGGATGGGCCTAAGAATACGACAAGTCGTATTCAAAAAAGTTTTGATACCGTTTTGTAGGAGTGGCAGTGAAGAATTAAACCAAAATTAACCGAAATCAATTGTTTTTGAAACCGGACCTTGGTAGCTCATTTGCTTCCTTAAAGCATTCTTCATTTAACTCTCGAACTCTTATAGTTAACAAAATCTCACTATACCAAGCTAAATATGGGACACATCGTATATTACGACAATCTCTGATAAATGAGAATCCGCAAGATCCTTGATTGAGTATTCTATAGGTGGAGGTTCTATAGAAAAATTGCTGTTCATGTTATTTTTGAGAAGCATTATGTTCATCTCGGATGCGTGTAATAATTATAATATGAAAGCATGCGATTGTGTAATAACGATTATACAAAACGTTCTGCTTTTGGAATTATAAAGTGGTATTCAATGTCTATGTATAACACCTCATTGTATAATTTAATCCATAGCGGAATCACGTTCCTTACAAGAAATTAGGTTACAAATTATATTGGTGCATCTTACTGTTAATGTCATCACCATATTTTACATAATCTGAGCTGATGTGTCAGAGTTCATCTGTTCTTCGTCACCTCTATATTTGTCAAGTTTATTTTGATACGTTATATATCATTTGAACTATATTATTATACTTTAGGAATGACTTTTGTATCATTTACATTGACAATAGACTATGAAACTGTTTACAGGAGTCACATTTTTTCGAAATATAAATCTAGTTATCTAGATATTGTGACCTGATGCAATGACATTCGATGTAATTCGTTGAATTCTTTGAGCAATCACAATGAAATGGCATCCAATCATATTTTTTTTCATTTACTTAGATCATTTATAGTATGTTTATCCGAACATTCTGATTTCCAATTGGGATTGAATTGGTATTTTTTGTTCTAATATGTAAGAAACAATCACCCATATCTACTAAAACTACTGTTAAGGTTCCGAGTACCTCTCAGCTATCAAGGAGCCATCATGAGAGTAAACCGAATAAGAAAACCAAATGTTCCTATTCAAATACTATATGAAATTAGTAATGTGAATAAGTTATTACTTTTAGTCGGATATAAATCGGAATTCATTGAATTGATTTTTCTCTTATACATTTCCACCTATCTTGAATTACCTTGACATTTGACCGTACTGTATTCCAGATGTGGTAAACCATCTCGAGAAAGGATGTGATCTGTATATAAGCTACGTTGCACTATTGTTGATTTTTTACATTTATTTCTTCTCTTTATATGGGTCATTTGTTCTTTATACATTGTTGACTTACATAGCATTTTGATAACGACTGAGAATAGATTTTGTGAATCCTGGATTTATCGAAGACGAAAACATTACTTAAGGTATTGTCTAAATAATTTTTTCTCTTCTCACAATACAAATAGTAAGGGAAGTAATGTAATCAGCTTAAAAAATTCCCGGTTCAAAAGTTGCTAATAGGATCAGATACAATTTACGTGAAATCATATCCATAGATTAATGGATCATTATGAAAGTTCATACTATCTATGCTACGACAAACAACACATAACTGATCAATAAGACAGGCAAAGTTCTCATGACTGATAGAGGATACATTGACAGTTGCATAATGTCCGTGATAGACCGTTCCATATCATAGATATTCCTGTCAATTCAAATCAGCTTCCACATAGCACAGTGTAAAATTTTCGTCTTCCACGCCTTTAGCTGTTCCTACTCGTTAGAAATATTTTCATGAAGTAGTAAACCCTGGGAAATGACATAGCGACGCTTTCTTACAAGGGTATTAGCAGTTTCTGCTGGAGTAGCCAGCATCCAACAGGTAGTAATTCATATGGCAAATAGATTCCGTAGATTAATAGATCATTATCACAGTTCTAATTTTCAATGATAAACAACACATAACAAAACAGGTGACGTTTACATGACGTACAGCTGATACATTGACAGTTACATAATGTCCATGACGGATCATCTCATAACATGGATGTTAGGAATCCTATCAATACAAATAAACTCTCACATGACAGTGTGTAATCTCACGTATTTCCACGTCTTTAGTTGTTTCTACTTATTTGTATTGACTGTTTCTGCGGGCGTAGCTTGCGGATAACAGGTAGGTAGTACAACATATTTTCAATGAATAACGAGCATATATTCAACTCAAATTCGTGAACAACTGGGGACGATTTTAACTTTACAGTTTTGAGTTGTAAGAAACGTTGGAGAGACTTACTGATGATGGAACACAACACCTGTTCCTCTAATACTATTATTTGTAGAAATCAAACACGAGTCTCTTTTCATTATACGATCATTTCCGTAATTCGGAGAGGTTATCATAATTCATAGCTGAGTCTGTGAAATTTCTCTTGTTGATTATACAAAGAGAACCCTCGTCGCTACCGTCCCCAACAGCTGCAGTTTTTGCGAAGACCCGGAATATACCACTCCCCCTGCAAATGTTCGGTGAAGATAATATAGGCGACAAGCTTTTCTCTCATTAAATTTTCAATATGAATAATCCCGTTATGTGGAATCCGATCTTTTAAACAAGAAAAATAAGGACTCTGCGGATGGAAACTTCACTCGTGGAGTTTTGTATAAAAAAGCATCTGCATCTTAGAGAGTGAGAATCAATTTGAGGCAACCACTCCTCTGTATTCAATGTAGGTTGTTCCATTTTTGCATTTCCCTAACGAATACAATAATAATAATGCCTAGTTCAGTCTAAAATTGGCTATCTTAATTGAAGATGGATGAGCATTCGATTCATTAGAAATAATATCTGAGCTTGATAATTTCTCAAACTCTACTACTTAATTACGATTTTGATCTACAGTACTAAATCAACAATTTTTTATCAGTGTTTATCTCTTTCAGAATATTTCCTGAGAAATATTTTGATATATCAATAGCTCTTTTCATAGAGTTTGAATGTAAAATATGTATTTCATAATCCTAATCACCAATTTAATAATCGCCGCGATTATAACTGAGTTTCACTCTAAGCTGCTTCATAGATGAATTTTAATAAAAGGGAACTTCACTCACAGAAGTAAGCGTTAACAATTTCTTTTTATAACTCCTCATTGTATCTAATCGCGATTATTCCAACCAGATATTCTTCATCATAATAATTATTATGAGGATTACTCTAAATCTAGCGTAAGAGCTCATTCATGATAGCAGTACACTCGGAAATTGATCTCGCATGGAGTAGAATAATAATTGATCAATCAGTAAACGTATAATAATTCTAGAAAGTTGCCGTTCAATAAAAATAGACGACAACGGGCTATTTACTACCAAGATTATATTATTTGGCTACGAAATTCTGGAAACTAACTCTAGTCTGCTCTTAAGATGCCACCAGTGACGATTGATAGTGAAACGTCGGCATATAGTGTCCAAATAACATCACATTTTTGTGATTGTGTACCTTGGAGATCTTTCAATCATCTGAATGAATAATTTTTATGATTCGCAAGAAATCAGTACCTTGTAGTCAAGAAACTAATGTTCACATATTCCATTATGTTAAATAGATGTGATAAGATGAGCCTACAAATGATTGGGAACGATGAGAACAAGAATTCCCATTTTTCATTATAATCTCATTAGATGTAATCTTTTCTCATTCAAATGTACTGTAACATAATGTTTTCCATTTTATTGTTAGGATTAAGTATTTATGAATTGTTTACTGACCTCGCAAAACTGCTCAACGTTGTTCTTTTCAGTCTATACAATCACCGGTGAGTGGAAGCAAATCATTGATCCATGCGATGTTTCGGAACGATTACGTTCACAAAATTTAATTGCTATTACAGGTTTCTAGACCTATATTCATATCAATCAAGACTGTTATCGAATGAAATGCGATTTTATGAGAAGTATGTGATAAGACCACAGATATCATTATGTTGAAATAGTCGTTAAATCTCCATTTGTTTCGAACTGAAGCTCTTTTACTTCCACAATTCCTAATGGATAATCGGCTACAACAAGTATGTGTTGATGATAATACACGTAAGGTATAACAAATAGAATGAGCAGATAGTTGAAACTGTGATAATGATCCATTAATTCACGGATCTGTCTGTGATGTAAATTGGCACAGAATAGAAAATGAAGTTTTAGTGAAGCGGTTTTCGCAATGGACCTCAAATGATCGTCTCATGAGAGGGTGCTGTTTGTAGTGATCTCGAGACTTCATAGGAATAGATGTACATGACATCATCACATTAGGGATTATGGGATCCGCCTTCCTGAAAATGACTCAAGGTTGAATTTTGGTTGCCTTGAGCTCTACTAGATTTCAGAACCCCATTCCAAAATATTTGCCAGATCTCCATTAACTGCGTCAACCTGTCCCTGTCTCGTTCGTCTGGTTTCATTGGACGTTATATGAGCTCTAGATGAGGAAGCGGTATGAGGCTTACCAACATCTGGAAAGCTGTGGACGGGACAGGTGGTCATTGTACGTGATTATATTCGCAGTCACAAACGTTAAAATATAACGAATCCATTGAACCTAGTTTTGGATTTAATTTGGAAAAAACCATTCTTAGCGAATGTATAAGGAACATCGTATGCTAATTTTCGAATCGGTCCGCTCTACAGTTTTGGAGATTTCGTGATGAGAGAGTGATTGACTCTCCAGTATGGTGTATTCCCCTTTTATAAACAGCGTGACCCAGGGCTAAGCCGCCAAACGTATAGGATCGGTTTCTCAGGTAGAAATAAGTTTTTTTCCCATAAGCATGTATTCTAATCTCATTCGTTTTCGAGATACCGGGTGTCAAAGTGTTTAGAAGGAACTAGTTTTTAACCAATTACTCAAAAGTCTTTTGGCTGATTTTGATAAAGCTCGGCATGGTTGATCGCGATGATAATTGTCTCATTTTAATGTATTTGTAATGAAATTATTGATCCCAGTGGCGTTCCTGAGAGTTATCTAATTAATATTAGAACAAATCATTGCACGCCACTGATTTTTGTATGTTTATTTCTGTAGATTAAGCCACAAAGATACAATTTTTCTCTCTCCAATTTTCTCCGTAACTTGCTCCGTTCACAAACCAGATCGAAGGTAGCCGAGCACAATCTCGACAACAATTGAAGGCTTTTTTGTGTCAAAGTTTGACAGCCAGTGTCATGTTCATAGATTATTATAAGTTTTAATACATTTTGAATGCGCTTATGCGTAGTCTGCGGAATCGTCAATGATTTGTTCTAATACCAATTAGATTGCCCCCTGGGATGCCACTGGAATTAATAATCTTGTTCTGATTACAATTGAAAGCAGCTCCACACTCACAATAATCGAATATATCTTTTGAGTTTCCAATCTGTATAATATGAGAATATAATTTTCAGTATTTGCAAAAGCAAATCAATCAGTCTCAGTCAATACTAATCCTGAATTGAATTAAATTTCATTCTAATTGTCATTCAGTTGACTATTGAATAAAATGATAGAACAATGCCTTAAAAACAGATAGTTTTACATAATTTGATTGGAAAGCAATCAGTGAATGAAGTGATTGGCGTATATAAGAATATACAGAATGATTTCCAATATAATATAGAAATGCATTTAGATATAAACATAAGGCAGCAGCAATGTAATCAGAATTTGAATGCTACATTTTAGAAATTGGTATATCGCTAAGAGCATTATATTGAAAAATCAATGGTGGAAGCCGTTACTTTATGGTAATTTATCGTTTCGATTATATGAAAAAATAACCACTTTGTTTTTATACCACCATTATTAATGATAACATGAAGACGTAACTATAGTTTCAACACCGAAGTGCCATTAATAATAATTTTCTATTTGTTTGATAATGTCACTTCGGTGTTGAAACTATAGTTACGTCTTCACGTTATTATTTATAATAGTGGTATAAGAACAAAGTAGTTATTCTTTCATACAATGATCATTATATTAATTTCTCCAATCAATCTATTACATAATGTCAAGAAGGAATTGAAACATATCTGAATGTGATTCATCAGGAACAGACAGCGATAGTATTTTGATCATTCTGAATATTGTTATACATACGTTTTCCTGAAATAATCATTATAGGAAATATCAGTATTACTTCGAACCTATTTCAGTTCCTATCATCCCACCTCAAGCCATATATGTACTAAGGAAAAACAGTGCTTATTCGAACCAAAAGTTATATAGAGAACAAATATCCCTCAATTTGGGTTATGACCCATATAGATTTCACCAATCTAATTCACCTGTATATTTTGAATAAAATATATATATTCCTGATTCCATTTATAACTTCGGAATACTTGATATTAATAAAATATGTATGTTGTTAGTATTATGGACAAAATTTTGTTTCTCGTGATTAAGGAATTTCAATATTTAATTCAATTTTTGTTAGAGGAATCAGGAAAGGTAATGACTATGCTAGACGAGGGTCAGCATTCCAAGCGGAAATACAATTCGTGAAATCTTGCATGAGGAAGTTGGAGATGTAAATTGTTGATACACACAATATTTATAATAATCCAAAAATTCATGAACATGCACTAAAATCAGAATGAGAATTCGAAATTTATTAATTTGTAGGTGAAGATGGAAGAAGTAATATAATGTTCTTTTCTTATTCCACAATATTGTTGTTGTCTCTATATGGATGTCCTTCACATATGAACATTGCTGGATTCATCTCATATGGAACAATAATTCGGTCTCGTCAAGCACCACAGAGTCAACAAGAACCATATTTTAGTTTTAATGAAAAAGTATATTCAACTTCATTTAATACTGATCCTCAGCCTATAGAGAACCACCCGGTGAGAGAAGGTGATGTTTTCATGGGACAGAACAATGAATCTCCATTAGGTCATAATTTGAGTAACCTAGAAAATACATAATAGATCTCCATTACAAAGTTCATCAATTAATTCAAGAAGTAAAACTTGAAAGTTAGATATATATCTATATATATTACTAAGCATATATAGATGAATTTGGCATTTCTTGTAGTTGTTTTTGATATATTTTCACGTATAAGAATAATTATGTAATATCCAAAATACTGATCGTTTCTCGTACAATAACAGTTTATCATGTTTTGGATAGCAATCACTCTGTAATGGAAAATATAGCTCTGCTTTAATTAAGATAATCAAATACAAGTATTGATTATCAACGGGCATCATCTATGTATGCATAGTACACCTTTCGGTAGTAATAGATATTCTAGACAATAACGTTGATTTGAATAATTTTCTGTATAATTCCCTATCTCATGTGAATCTTGAGAGAGATGTTAAATATAATGTCAAAAGGATTTATGAAATGACCTTCAAAAACCACAATCAAATTTGTATGGATTGGATGAATCAACGTTATTGCGAATCTTCACCATGCTGTTATGTATAATCAATAATAATTGTAGATTTGTAATTGACTAAAACGATGCATCTCATAAAATATCTTTCTTTGCGCATTTTAAGTTTTGGTATATTATGTGAATAGTACTGTGACCATTCCATTTTGTATTGTAAATAAAATGCTAAAAATAAATAGTTTTGTACGAATATTGTTTGCTTCATATTTTAATCAGTTTGACTCAATATTGAATTATCATTAGATGCATTATAGCAGGAATTCCTCCATTAATGCTACCCAAAATGAGTCCCAAAGTATGTTAATCATGACTAACGAGATGTGAATGATATGCCAATCATAGGTTACGTATATAATGTATTATGTTGCATTACCGTTTCAAGTTATGTGGAATTTTAGCCATTCCCTCTCAGCTAGAATGATAATTATGGAGATATCTGTGAAAATAAGTAGGTATTGGTTATGAAATGTCACAATTCTTGCTGGTACTAGTGCATTTAACTTGAAATAGATTCTATTTTTGGGTCAGACTATTTCCATTTCTCGGTTTCCTATGAAGTTCAGGAGTTTTCCAGGGCACATTTCAAATAGTTTTTTAAACAAGAAATCAATCTATCCCGGAAGTTACATGCTTGAGGGGATATACATTTATCTTTTTTATCAATGAACATTCAATTGCTAACTTTGTTAAGTGAGAAATTCCTGTGTTCTTGTTTTGGAGAAATTATGAACTCTTACTTGCCTCAATATTATTTCAATGTATAATCTCTACTTTTTGTTCTCATAATGACTCCTAAATAACATAGCTCAAGGCTTGTGAAGGTATGACATGCACAACCTTTGGAGAAACGATCAAATTTTTTATGCATTCTCATGATCACATTCACTGATGATACCCGTACCCGAAGGTACACCATATGTCGACATACTAATCTGGTCATAAGACCCTATACTGAAGAGCAGCAATAACGCAATTCAATTGAGAGCATTTTAAGCTACCTTGTTCAGAAAAGACTCGGTAGTTAGATTTCCGCAACATATAATTTCCGCCGCTAAAGGTGCTGTGTCCAAGAGACAACTTAGTAATTATGTAAAAAGTGACTGCCAGAGTTCAACCAAGCTAACCAGGTTTAATTATCCAACTTGATGAGTAGCAGACTGCCTTCCATTGTTGAAGAATATCATGTGACTACTTTAACGAGTGGCCTCACACTTACTTTGCATAGTTGTTGCTGGTACCTACATCAAAATGATCTTACGTAATACTCAACAATCTCTAATGATGTTTCAACAAGCTTGGGTGATACAATATAGTGCCTTCAGATGCGCTCTGTGCAACTCAAAGATGGCATGGTTCATCATGTTTGACGATTGTTATTCGATATCTGATATTGAGCAATGCTAAGCACGGTAAGTACTTGGATGAGAGACATCACAGACGGAAACCAGCGTTCGAACAACTGATGCTGCAGAGTAGCATATCATTGCTGGCAGGCAAGTATATCTTTGAGGAAGAAAAAATAGATAAAAGAAGGTCGGACGCCATTAGTTCGCAACAATCACAACAATCAAACGCACGCACATACCTACAACCGACGCTAATTCATTGCTAGAATATTCCTCACACGACAGTAAACGTCAACACTCGATATTAGGTTGATTTGTCGTTTCGAAGGTGTAAATAATTCAAAATTACTCAGGTTATGTTCTTGAATCCAAAATTAAACTTACCTATCTACCTATCTTGGAGAATATACAATATTGTCCTATGTGTTCTGTCTGTGCTATTATATTCAAAAATAAACTCACAAATAACATAGAATTGCCATTTGGAGGAATATAATATACAAAATGGTGACCGAAAAAAAATAGTAGGAAAGTATTATTTGGCAGACCTTAAGTTTCGTACCTACGCTACCAAATGCAAATTTGCAGACATTTTACAGGTACGTCTACAAGCGCTAGTTCTGTGCCAGTACAGAGTTCGATAATATCAACTGTTAATACGTGTGACGCCAGAAGCGTTAGGATAACTATAATTTTCGATGGCACTAGAGCCGGCACTAGAGCCGGCCCTAGGTACGACGAGCTAGGCGGTCACCCTGGGAGCTGGATCTTCTGGGAGCAGCTTTACGAAAGGAAATAGCTCAGGAGCTTGATTTCAATCCATTGATAACTTAATTCGCTGAAGCAGAAGCTCGAGAACTCAATTTTGTATAAAAACTTTTGATATTATTTTAGTTTAATCATATAATAATGAGTGATGATATTCACCTGAATTGATTATGAATATTATACGTGTTGATCGATTTCTACATCATGAACAGTACCATTCAAAAATTCTGAAACGGAAACTATTTCAAGGAGGGTAAAGAGGGCACATTATGGAATTGATAAGAAAATAGTAGGGTTGTGGTGAGACTACTGACCATAAACATAAGCAAGGTGTTCTTGTTGGAATTCAATCCGAATGCCAGTTATATTGATCATGAATTTGGATACATAAAATATGTGATTGTGACATAATTTTGAGATTGATCTAATACCAAAATGTGCATAATAATTCTCTTACCTCTTGTACTTTGCAATATAGATGATATTGGTGTCATTTATTTTTACAGGTTGATTTTGAAAAAGAGAATTCGGATGAGATTCGAATGGATTAGGTTGAGTGTGTACTGTGTGGTGACTCACAGAGTTGTTACCTCATGTATCACTTTATGTTTATGATCTAGGTTATTTTAAATTTGTCATCCTAGTAAGCTGTAATTCCATTGTCTTGACTACTGGTAACTCTTGATTGATTTTATATTCATATTGATTTATTCAACATTTTACACTCGACGATTTACTTACTACAACAGAGCCTCATAACAATCCAATAAGTGTACCAGTAGAATATCAGGATTCACAGTATACGTTATATGTGCAATGATAATTATTTGAGGAGAGAGAATATGCAACGTTCCGCCATTTGAATAACAAAGTCGGAGTGCATTAACAGCCCAACATTATGTATATCATAAATTTAAACAGATATATGAATACATTTTCTGGAATCCTTTCGAAGAATGGCTATTTATAAGGTATCCAATTCTCTCAGTTTATTTTCAAATTATATTAATTCTTGACTATCAGGTATGAATTATATGTGAATTCTAGGGAAATATATCACATTGACAAATACGTGCAGAATATTTCTTTGTTTTAAAGACAAAGAAATATAGTGAACATATGTGTTGATGTGATTCCCGAGAATTTACGGACAATTTATTTTCAAAGATAGAAGGATGTGGTTTTCACAGCATTTTGCTACTTTTCCGTTAAACATATGATGCCGTGAACGAAATGTTTATCGCACATTTCATTTTCAAGATACGGGGTCGTTTTCAAAAATAACACCCCTCAGACCTCAGTTACATTAAATTTATTGCAAAAGTGAAAAGTGCTTCCTATACAGTTCCCTAATGTATATAGGATACAGGATATATATTTTATTGAACATTCTATATGTTTATATCCATTTCAATTCGGCTTATTTTTATCTTTCCGAAATGTTCATATTATATTAAACAAAATTTACCCATATCATTATCTTTAATACATAAGGCTGCAACAAAAAAAGAAACACACTTCCACATGATCGAAAATAAGTAATATGAAAAATAATCTTACAACTTGTATGGCTCCAAAAATGGATTCGACATTGAATATTTGTTGAAATATTATATTCATCCTACTGAATTAGTGAGAGATAATCTTAAGTAGTTTGTGAAAATCGGCAACTGAGGTGACAGAAGGTAATCGTAACATCCACATGTTAGAGCTCATAGATTGTTGCATGGTCATAACTCAGAATCTTCGTGACGAACCACAGTCAACCCTAAGACGTCAGATAACGTTTACATGACAAACATCTCATGCATTGACAGCAACACATGTCCGTGCCAGCCCACCCCATAATAGAAATATCCCTGTCAATTGATATAAACTTTCAAAGTAATGACATACAAACTATGCTTTTAGCTGTTTCTAATCATTTTTAATATGCATTTAAGTAAGTAACTCACATAGCTGCGGAGAATCCGAAGCCACTATCTCCTACCGGACGTGTAAGCGAATCAATACATAACAGAAATCCCATCGACGACTTACTCATCACAAAGTTCCAGAAGCTATAAAGCCGACAGACTTGAAATTTGACATGTGGGTTCCTTATACGACGTAGGCAACCGCTAAGAAATGATTTTCCAGTAATTCCAATTCGAAGGACATAAAATGGTTTATGATCTGATAATTTTAAGAGTTCACCTGATATCAAAATATATACTAATACATACAGTTGTATGTAGAACGTATTTGGCCATATGTTTTTCGATGACCCCTATCAATTCAATCAAACTTTTAATGTAATAACTAGATGATAATTTGACGCTGTTGCTAATCATTGGCAACATATCAGTTCAAGCAGCGGCATTAGCTGTTCCTTCCGGGTGTTCCGCCGCAGAACCAACTAGTATAATATATCAAATATCGTGATTTTTGTCATGAATATTATTGAATCATTCGTTGTAAATTTTGATTCCCATAAGCTTATAGCGAATCGTTCAACAATTTTCTCGTATGGCATTACGATATTGCCTTATAAAATCAATTGAGTCATAATTTGTCTTTTTTGTAGCTAAGGTATGTATTCATGAATTATAAATTTTCCGAGATTGAATAAGTTATTTCATAGTAGGCCACGGGACGACGACGACGAAATAAAACAAAAGTTCTTGTTGACAGCATTCAATCAGTCGAAATTTGTTATATCATTTAGATTCCTGCATGTTTCAAATAGTCGATCTATGAATATTGCGAAATCTTTACAATCAATTACTTTTAGAAAGTCATTCTGAAAACATCATCAGCACAAATAACCACCACGTAGATAAGGAAATTTTATAATGAATGTGCATCAAATCTTACGAACAGACGCGAACACAAAATACTTCAATTAACGCCACGACATAAAATAACCTATTCCGTTACTGGGAAATGTAATTCAGCCTTCATTTCACCATAACTGAATCGTAACCATAACTAATCAATATTCCAGTACTAATGTACATCGCGAACACATTTCAATGAATCTTCCTATCAAAGAACCTGCCCATGAATAGTTTGATTGACCCTTTCATACCTTTAGACACGGCGCCAATTTGTATTAGAGTGGAATTTCCTCTTTAAATAAGTCATAAACAAGTGAACTGAATATATTTCCGAGGCAAGCACAACAACGGATGAATTACGAGTATCATAGGTTACCTTTTCATATATTTGAAGTTTTTTCTTCTTCATAATCAATTTGAACGAATTTACGCATTCGATATACTGGAATTCAAAATTTATGTATGTATTTGATATTGTGAATTCCTTCTAGTTGATTAATTTTTCTCTATCAACGATGGATGTAGAGAAATGAATGGTCTAGTTTATAATGGCTACAAACACTGGACAATTTCTAATAATGGGATTGAAGCTTATCAAGCGTGAGATAGAATCGATCAGAATGTTTCCAATAAATTCAATTTAATGGAGTCCACAATAAAGCAATTTATATGTAAAGCCTAAAAACTTGGAATAGATTTCATTAGCACTAGTAGGATCGTAGCATTTAAGACCCTTGGCACGCTCATTCTGGTGAGATAACGTTTGGCAAGAAGCTTCACTGAAAGCCGTAAAATTCGTGTTTTATTTTAGAAAGCGGTGTGCTTCTAATATTGAGCCAAATTGTTATTGTGCATAATATAATGTTTGCTCACAAATGGTGTTTGAAACTAAAACGATTATATTGAGATGCAAAGTAGCATAATGCTGAAATATCTCATAACATTATTTTTTAATCGATTATAGAAGCGCAATGGGATCGAATTTATTCGGTCGTCAATGTATATTATACGCCTCACATTATTAACGTGTTATTGAAATTGAAGATCTTAGAACCCCAAATTATCCTGCTTTAGTTAGAATTCATGAATTATTAATGTAATTTCATCAGATCTGCAAATTTGTCTTCAGCATTAGAGCTGAATGACAATCTGCTTTCTTATTAGGGGAATATTTGTCTTCATTCTATATCCTGGCTGATCGACAATCAGTCTTAAATTTACGTGGAATGTCAATAACTGATGAAGTTTGAGCTTGAATGTTGCCGCTAATATAACTTTCTGGAATTAATAAAATTAACTGTCATAAATGCATCACTAACTTACCACACTCTTTTAGCACAATTTCCGGTTTCGGATACACCTGCAGATCAAATTTATAATTTGAGGAACATGAAATATTTTGTAAATGATTTAGAAATAGCTATTGGAAGAGTTAAATTAATCATGCTCTATGTTATATTGAAATTTCATTCAAACGTTCTATAGTAATATATTTTTTCTATTTTGGTATCGTGAAGAAATCTTTGTGATGCGCAAAGTAGTATCGAAGTGAAGCTTTTCTCTCTGTCCAAAGTTGGTGACACTGATTCAATATCTCGACTGCCATTCATTCAGATTCTTATGTTCAAGATTTTGAAGAAACTATTTGATGAATATTCTTCTCGTAAACTAAAGAAACAGGTGAAATAAAAATAAGCGTAGCTACATACTTTGATAAAATTTTATTAATTCTCAGATTGGAACAACAATAACATACGCATGTTCCACGTTCCGAAGAAAACGAAGACGGAAGACGATTATTGTGAAAAATGTCTCTAACCTCAAACTCATAACTAAACACTACTGAACTAAACAACTAAACAGTAATTTCAGCTGTTAATAGATAATAATACTTTAAATAACATTATTTTTGTTGAATTGTGTAGTTGTTGTAAACATTAATCGTGACTGTGCTAGTTTTATGAGCAGTTTCAGTCCAGGAACGTAAGTCAAAATATTTTGTTGCCTCCTTACGATAGTGTTTTGTATATGCTGTTCAGTATGCTGTGATGTGGATGTGCCAGTACTGCCTGGTGTTACCTGATGCTCAAAATTTGTTCGTTTGAAAGTTAAATTCTGCAAAGCGTAAGTGGAAGAAGTGTTCGGTACAACTGAAGGTACTAAAGTTGAAGGAGGCAACGCATAGCGTCTGTGCCACTTCGCTGTTTCTTTTCAAGGACGTTTGAATGTAGCCTTTAGCCACAGCGGATGACTTCCATCTTTCATGCCTTTCAACGGTAATCAGATCACCTACCTTATTTGATAGGTGAGAGATGCTGGAACGTTGGAAACAATGACCAGCTTACGTGTGGGGGTTTGGCATATTCAAGACAGTAGCAATAATTTTGGATATTGCTCCCGTTTTATTTATGCCAATGGGACTATTCACACAGTAGCCATCTCAGTATGTCAGAAATAGTCTCGTATTAGTTGTGTTTTTCGGTCTCGCACCTGAATATTGCTTTATAAAGACTAACCAAATAGGCTCTGTGGAAATAAATAACTTTGACACCCCATTTTTTTGTTTTCGGTATTTTGACAAGAACAGAATCATCTTTGAACTTTGAGTCGTGTATTGTTATAGTGACTAATTCCTCTTCTTCCTTCGACAAGCACCACCGTTGCCTATAATCAGTGCAATCTAGAATAATAATAGTAAAAAGTAATATGAAAGCCTAATTTTAATTTTGCACTATTATTTACCCATAACGAGAGGTAAGTATTGTTATCAGCATCCGTTATAAATTTATTAATATGTTCAAATTTTAGACTTCCTAGGTTCATAGCCTACCGAGCATCTTTTTAATAAAGCTTGCAATTCCAAGTATCTTTATGTTTATTGATGCTTTTAATTTGGAATACAACAACCGTGAAAGAGAAGTATTTTCACCTTCCCTTCACCATCAAAATAAGCAATTGGAACATTGGTAATTATTCACAAGAAGGGCCTCACCCCCGATGTTGATGAACATTTTTTTACAGACTCCTTACGTGTTCCTTATGTACGATCAAAAAAAAAATCTGCGGAAATGCACCGTTTTCCAGAAAAAAAAAGAAATCTTCTCAGTATTAGCACCATGTTTATCTCAAGATATAGACCTTAAAAGCACATAACAACTAGCCTAAATATAATGAAATATGTAGTTTTCAACTATATTCCGATATTTCGTAGATAAAACGCTGCAAAAATACAAATTCTGTACTTAGTGAATAAACAGTAACCCAATTTCATTGTAGCCTCCCTACAAGGTATTTCGTTCTAGATTCGTCTGAGATGTCACTGTCATAGATATCTCAGTTCCGTTTTCATTTGGGTAGGTCATAGAGTAACTATTTTACAAGAGTCTGGACTTATCGATATTTCTATAGGGCAATCCGTAGGTCTTATGTTATTGAATGTGTATTTTTGTTAAATGCATTCTGTAGAGCAGCGTATTCACCTCATTGTTTTTGTAGTTACAATTGGCAATCCGTAGGTCTGAGGTTATTGGATGTATATTTTTGATAAATGCATTCTGCAAAACAACCTATTTTCCGGATGTACTTCCATGTGGCAATCCGCTGGTAGGAACCTGATATTTCCCTATTTCTTTTTCTAGGTCCAAGCGGCAACCCGTAGGTCTGAGGTTATTGGGAGAGTATTTTTGGTGAATTTTCTTGAAAAGGATACGTTCCTCTTTGTGGAATGAAGTAAATATGCTGTTCTAAAAATTCACTTTGGTACAATAACCTCAGACCTACAGATTGCCGCTTGGAACTTCAAAAAGAATGAAGGACATGGGCAGTCCTACATAATGCATGTAACAAAAATACACAATAACTTCAGACCTACGGATTGCCGCGTAGAACTACAAAAAGCATGAACATTTTCTCATATAACTTCTACATTCTTTCCGCTGCACCAGTATTCGAAAATTTTATACTCCTCTTCGTACACTTTCTTGGACTTTTTTACTAAAAAATTATCTGGGCTACTTATTGCGATTTCTCGTAGCTCTGGGGGGAGTGCAATTTCTACTTTCCATTCGAAAATCTCTTTCAAGTCATCCATATTAGGTAATTAATTCAAGCTTTAGACATTTCAAAATTTAAATTTAAATGAAAGATATGACGTGCATGCAATTGTTCATTTTGGCATGTAGTGTTACCAACTTGAGCATGTAAGATAGTGGAGCAATGAGGGCATATAATTTCAAAAGAAAATATATGATAACAAAATAGGAAAAATAGTATGTAATATTCGTTTGTTTCATAAGAAACTTACATCATAATATACTGTTACAATCCTTCAAATATACTACATTTGCTATCAGGATGCTTTAAATATTATTGACACTATAATATAAGCTTATCTTGAATTGACTACACCTCCAGTTACATGAACTGTCAGAATAATTCGCACTAAATAAAATCTATGGTACTACAGAGTATGAATTGTATAAAGTATATAGTTCAATATCACAGAGTAAACACGAAAAATATGCTATGACGTCATTAAAATAAGAACTTCGGGCACTACTGCAGGTTAAATATGATGCACACGTTATACATTTATAACTAGGAAAACACTGTGGGCATTGTGATTCAATAGAACACTATGATTCCATTCTAAAAATTGAAGACGGATGTCGAAAATATCACTTGAAAATGGGCTACCGGGCCTAGAAACGACAGAGTTCCTGGTTTCTAGAGTTTGAAGCATAATTTCAAATCCATACAACCAATAGGTACGACGCAATCGTTTCCACAGTTGATTGCGCAAATATTCACGCAAGCTCGGACGAACAGACGTCCTCTCAAAGATGTTTAAATCAATTCAGAACTCTTCAAAACTAATATATCCGCAAAAATCCGTAAAAATCATTCTTGCTTTATTACAATAGTTCCCTTACACTATACTACGTACAGTGATGCAAGTAATAGTAATTTACATTACAATGAATCAAGATGACTCATTGAAGTATAAGTTTGGTACTTCAATAGTATTTTAAGGCCATGTTTAGTAATATTAATTAAAGTATGAAGGTTCTTATGGGGATAATGTTTCGAGGTTGGCATCACTTTATCAATGGTTATTACATGATCGTTGCATGCACTATCTTTTCTATTTGAGTATCGTAAAGAAGTCATTTCGATACGCAAAGTTACGTCGAAAAGTTCTCGACAGTTTTTTTATTCCTGTCCAAAGTTGGTGGAACTAAGTCATTGCCATCTCGACTGTCATTCTTTCAGATTTGATACGTGCACAATTTTGTAGAAACTGTTTGATGAACATTGTTCACGTAAACTAAAGAAACTGGTGAAAAATAAGATAATGATAGCTACATACTTTGGTAACATTTTATTCATTTGCAGATCGAATGTGAAAGGACAATAACATACGCATGTGCCACATTCCGAAGAAAACGCAGATGGAAGACGATTGTTGTCAAAAATGTCTAACCTCAAGCTCATAACTGAACACGATCATTGATTTCTACTGTAAATAAATAGTAATACATTAAATGACATTATTTTTGTTGAATTGTGCAGTTGTTGTAAACATTGATCGTGACTGCGCTTCACTTTCAGTTCAGGAACATGAGTCAAAATGTTTGGTTTGCTTTGTCGCGTGTTTACGATAATGTACAGTATGCTGTAATGTGTGAGGGCCTGTACTGCATTATTTATATGTAAATTACCTGTACTGCCTGGTGTTACTTGACGCTCTAAATTTGTGCGTTCGAGAGTTAAATCAAAGTGGAGGAAGTACTCGGTACTGAAGTTGAAGAAGGCACGGCATAGCGGCTGTGCCACTTCGCTTTTTCTTTTTAATATTTGATAGATTTGATATTTGAATATAGCCTCCGGCCACAGCGGATGACTTCCATTCTTCATGCCTTTTAATGGTAATTAGATCACTTCTCTTATTTGCCAGTTGAAAGATGCTGGAACGCCGGAAACAATGACCAGTGTATGTGTGGGGATTGGCATATCCAAGACAGTAGTGATAATTTTGGGTACTGCTAACATTTCATTTATGCCAATGGGACTATTTACACAGTAGCCATCTCAGAATGTCAGAAATAGTCTCGTATAAGTTGTGTTTTTCGGTCACGCACCTATATATTGCTTTATAAACAATAACCAGAGAGGCTCTGAGAAAATAAATAACCTTAGCACCACATTTTTTGTTTTCGGTATTGTGACAAGAACAGAATCATGTTTGAACTTTGAGTAGTGTATTATTATATTGACTAATTCCTCTCTTCGACATGCTCCACTGTAGCCCATAATCAGTGCAATCCTGAATAATAATAGTAAAAAGTAATACGGGAACCCAATTTGAATTTAGCACTATTATTTACCTTTAACAAGATTTGAGTATTGTTACCAACATCCGTTACAAATTTATTAATATGTTCAAATTTCAAAATTTGATTCTTCTTTGGTTCGTAGCCTTCCGAGCATGGTTCTTATAAAGTTTGCAATTTCATGTATCGAAAAAAATCTTCATTCTCATACATACTTATGCATGCTTTCAATTTGGATTACAACGACCATAAAGTAGATGCCTTTTTTGGACCTTTTCGGCAGAAAATTATCTAGCACACTATTTGCGATTTCTCGTAACTCTGGGGAGTTTAATTTTCACTTTACTTCCTTAATTCTCTTTCAGAATCATCCATATTAGGTATTTTAATTTAAACTCTTAACATTTCAAAATTCAAATTTAAATTAAAGATACGGTGCTCATGCAATTGTTTATTTTGGCATATAGTGTTACCGACTTGAACATATAAAATAGTAAAGCAATGAGAGCATGTAATCTCAAAAGAAAATGTTTTTATCGAAATGTATGATACCAAAATAGAAAAAATAGTATGAAATATCCGTTTCATAAGACATTTTATATACATTATGTATTTAATTGTCTTATGAAACTTATATCTTAATATATCTTAATAAACTATTTTCTACGATCAGTCGTAATAATAAGAAATAAACACTCTATCTTTATACGGTTAACAGTAGGTCTGAATTGTTAGAATTGATATACTTTAGATCTGACAGATATTCAAGCCAATATATGATATTGACAGAAATTTGCTATACGACGCGTTTGTATTGACCAAAATCGGTTACATAATGAAAATCCGTGTTATAATGGGCCACATTATGAATCGGAGATATTTAATTTGCGTATTATAATACGTGAGCACAAAATAGAGATTAATTTCATTTTGTTTCACTAAAATGATGAATTTCAATCTGTATTATCAAAATGACAGTTTGATAATAATAGTGGCTGCTACACATTCTCTCTTTCGAGAGAATCTTGTTCAGGCATCGTAAACAGGAAAGAACTTCGATCCAGAAGAGCCTCATTCAAACGGAAATAAGTAATGAGAAATTTGGTGAGAAATACTCTCAGGTCTAGTGATGTAAGGTTCCACTTCCCGGATGCAAATGAATGGCGGGCGTAAAGTTGAATTTTCCGGAAAGTATGAAAAAAATATAAAATAACATATGAATTTCAAAGGAACAAAGAATAAAGAAGAAATAAAGTTATCATATCTCACATATCCATGTATAAATTTACATTTATATTATTTATGGGTAGAATTACCACCTATCATTTAATTTGAAATTCACGGTATTTTTTATGGACTGTTCCGAATACAGAGCTCTCAGTTGAGAATGCGTGCTAACCAAATCATATTGAAAATGGTTCACCAAATGCCTAGCGATGATGATTTTCGATTAATTATATTTGTTCATGTCTCCAACGCCAACAACTATCAGTTGATGTTTGAATATTGAATGAATTGAGTATGTTGATTTGGTAAGAATAATGCTGTTCGACATGTATAGTTAAGTCTAGACGCTATTCATAGAAACCACATGAGAATTTTGATCGAGCCCTAATTACCCACCTTAACTATATTACAAAGTACAGTTCCATTCCATCATCCTGCCTCCAATGTGAATATCAGGAGCTGTTACCGGAAAGGAACATTAAAATTATTGGTAAATTCCTCAGAGTATTCCGCGGTGGTTTCGAACGTAACAAACTTAAAGTTTTCCGATCCATAAAACACTAAACTTAGAATTGACGCCAGCTGCAAAAAGCGCTTCTCCCTTTTACTCTAGAATACAAATGACTTATAATCAAGTCGACGTTATTTTTAATGACTTTCACAAGGGTATACAGTATTACCAACTTTGTTATAATGTAACCATTTGATATACTATGTTACTTATGTACGTGATGAAGTACCTAATGCTCTTGCAAGTAAAACTGTTGGACTTCATTTTAATGAAGTGGCAGTTACCCTCAAAATTTCGTATTCATTTATTGTTCCTCTCTTGTCTCATTTGGAGGAGTTCTTGTTTATGTACAATAGATTCTTTGCGTTATAGCATACTCATCATACAAGCTGTTTCCCTGATTGAGATAATGGCTGTATTTTTCGGAGATCTCTCAGAGGTTGTACCTACAATTTGTTGGAGAATGCGATAATACCTATTTTGCTTGCGCTGTTCGCTGTAAGGAAGAAATATCGCCCTAGTAATCAATATTAGTACAGGAATATTTTTCGACTTAACGGTTGGTAAGACTTGCCGGATATTTGCTCTATTCCATAGAATATACTTGGAAGTTCATAAAATATATCCGCTTTGAGTAAGAACTCTAATGAATTTACACATCAGGAGTACAATAAAAACAGTTCTTCGCTGAACAATAATGCTACCTATAGTTCATGTCGTGTGTCGAAGTCACTATCATTTATTGTACAACAAATGGCATCCAATAAATTAGTTTAAAAGTAACTTGAAAATGGAGGATCACATGTTTCCACCATTTACGTCAGGGATAGATTAACTGAAGATTTCAGTGCTGAAATGACTACATGAAACTGATATTGAACAGAGTGCAATTGGTTATATTATTTTTCTGCGACAATATTGAACTTTATGATCGTTTAATGGATCATAAATTGAATCATAAACAGCTACATTCTCCTCAAAATATCGTATTACATTGCGGACCTGAGACGATTTATGATTTGTGTTGCATTTGTTGTTTAGCAACTTGCCAAGCTACTAATGCATCATGAAGCATTATGCCGTCCTTTGTGGCTAGTTAGCGGCCACTTTGGGAATATGACACTTACGACGGGATATTTGAATAATGGTCATGAGTACTTCAGTTAACATCTCTATAGTTTATTAGAGTATGAAACGTGGGTATTGATTTATCGTAGGAAAACTATAGTTTGTAACTAGCACAAAATGGTTATTTTGCCTTCATCCCAGGCTGCAAACTTTCAAAACTCATAAGAAACAAGCCTCATGTTGTGCTTCTCAAACACACGGAATAAAAAAATCTGGAACGTGACGTATGCTGGTTATACAGCCGGGTTCATCCTTGGTACAGAACCAATATTTCCAACATTTTCTAGGATGTCGATTATTTTAGTAGAATGGATGAACATCACCCCTTGAATATGTGCGTATTTTAACCTTAAGTGAATTCAGGATAAGTCTACATCATCATTATATATATCACACTAGTGTAACGCATTTCTAAAATCGTGTATAATTATTTAATAAGAAACACGTATATTGATCATAAATTTTAGATTTGGTTCATATTAGTATATAAAATTTAGAATTCTGATTAATTATATAGTTGTATTGTAATATAGATAGTACCGGGTATAGGCATCCTATCCGTTTAGTATAAGAATCAGATTTGCATTCATTTCAATTCTCAAACCACGTATAATTGATTTCATTCGTGTCCACATAAGACAACGAAACAGATGTAAGAATAAAAACCACTGCACAGAATCGAGGAACTGGTGAAGCATCATGCACGCGAAATGAGCAAAAAAGGGCTCGGCTGGAGCTGGTGTCGGTTAATTAACCAACACCTCGATTGGTAAGAAAGAACGCCTCGCAAGCGTTGTAATGATAGTCAGTGAGACAACGATCAAGCAAGTTAGACAGCCTAGGTATAGTGCCAGCAAGCCAGCCAGAGCGAATCTCTCAAAGTAGTGTAAGCAATCAATTATACCACCAACAGTGAGTGTTCCGCCAGTTACCATGGAAGTATTAGGTAAACACTAATTTCTCTATTTGAGTTAGTACACTGAGTTCCATTACTTTGGTCGGGGTACGGCCTTGTAATATCAAATATCATGTAATAAGTAATTGTAATTGTTGTATTTTACCTGATCTGTTTGTCTAACATGACTTTCTGCAACAACTTTTATATAGTCAATAAGTAACCAAGTATTAATTGCAATTAAAGCCTGCAGTTCTAATACTATTCAGTCTTCCGTATTGGCTCCTGATTACTTACTTCACTGAGACTACCCTGGGAAAAGGCTATCCATAGATAACACTGTGATACGCTTTGTGGTGAGAGTCCACATCAAATTTGTAGCCCCATTGAACATATCTGGGGTATAACAGAAGTCTCCACTACCCGTTGGTATTTCCTTGGAAAAACCAATGGCAATGTGAGAAGAGGGTTTGAGGAAAATAACACGGGAAATGTGGGCAATGACTGTTCGAAATACTGATAATCTGGATTATTCCTTATCATTGTCTATGTGTGATATTTGAAGAAATTATGAGGTCTGATGCAACAGCAAATTCAAAACGAATCATTGATATCGATTTTAAAGGTATTCTTCTTCAAATTAACTTTCGATATCTTTATTTAAAACATCTAGTTATCGCAATAGTTCATTTATCATATCGATTAATGAACCTCTTGTGAAAATTGGGCAAGATGTAATCGGAATGAATAGATAACCTCTGGAGCTTCCTTCAACTAACGAATGAATTCAATGCCGTTTCATTACAGTTATATGTTTTGATTTCGTGATACACAAAGTTTACCCTCAACTTGACGGTGTCGCTTTAACACAAGTCGCTCTACAATTTTAAATATCGTGATTGAAGTATGAGTGGGGTGGGGAGCCTGTGCTGCTAGGGATGCTCTTATGAATGAGTCAGTCTCAATTCGAGACTTGTAATAGTTGCTTAGTTTCTAAAAATTGGGAAAAATACGTGTGCATGTTGCTATCACCCATCTGTAGAATATACATAATAAATTGACTTTGCAATACGCAGGTATTTATGAAATTAATTTATATTGTCCAAACGATCATGCGATAATTACTTGTTGCATCTACACCTTTACTAGAGATACAATTATGCATCAAGAGTCTTATAAGTATTTCAGATAAACATGGTTTCCTGAAGTAAATATTTTACCGATATCGAACTAGAATATATGCTAGCTACACCTGAATTATCGGAAGAAATGCAAGGTAATACGCAAAAAAATATTCTGAAGCAAAAGTGCTGCCGATACTGTATTCAGGAATGCGGATGAAAGTGATGACGAAAAGCAAGACAACAAATTTCCTAGTGATCATGACACTGATAGTGAAACTGGATGGTAGCCTGCCGATGAAACTATTGAATCAGATGATGAAGAATTGGAAATTGCTTCAGAAGACCGATATACAGTAGTATTTGACAGAAAACTGCTTGGTATGGAAAAGACAGAACAAAATGTGTCAAAGAAGCACTTACTAGGCGTTTTGACATGATTGAAGGGAACTGCTCGTGAAAATCCTTCTTCGAGTCCTTTGGAAGCATGGGAGCTGCTTTTCACAGATGATATATTGTAGATAATAGTTCAATACACCAACAATAGAATAGACAAAATCGCAACCAAATACTCAGTTTTCAGAAGATGTAAGAAGAGGCTCTCGAAACTTGCACTAACGTTCATCCACCAAACAAGCAAAATTGAAAATAGAGCTCTCATCGGTTTGCAAGGAATATTCAAATCTGGCAACGAGAGCTTGGAATCTATGTGTGCAGATCTTTTTTTTGGTTTACTTTGTCTCTTGTACGTTTCCTATTTTTGTTATACTGTCTGAGGTTTGATAGCGCCCAAACAAGACAAGAAAGAGTTGCAATTAATAAGCTAGCTCCAATTTCCATCTTTCAAACCCTTCTGAAGAATTCTCAAGGAAATTATATTCCTGATCCTAACATGACAATAGATGAGATGTTAGTTCCATTCGCGGTTAGGTGTTGAGTTAGAATGTACATCCCGAGCAAACACGCAAAACATGGCCTGAAGATCCAGATACTAGCAGATAGTCAAACATGTTATATGCTGGATGCAGAAGTGTATACCGGAAAAACTTTAGTAAGACCCTACTCTTTCGCATTCAACAGGAGCATAACAGGTGACAATTGGTACACATCCATGGAGTTGGTTGATCAACTTCAAAATGAAAGGGCCGACTTATGTATCAGAATTTGGGTCTTAATCGGACAAATCCATTATCTCCTACGTACCAAAGAAAGCAAAATCACTCATTTCGATATACAGAATACACCATGATAAAACTGTTGATGAAGAAAGCTAAACCTTCAAACTAAAAATGTCCAAACTACTCAACATCTCGTAGAACTAGATGCTTAGCGATTTTTCGTTGTATTTTGAACATTTCCGGGGTAAATAGGCGTGTTATTTACCAATTATCAAGAAATGTAGAAATATCTCGATATAATTTCTTGAAAGAACTAGGAATAGCTTTGTATACCCTGCATATGAGAAAAACTATTTATAACAAATACATACCAGGCAAACTTCGCTTCCAGGCCGCTGATATCCTGGGGGTTATGGTTGAGGATCATCATATCCTCAACCAGCACAAGCTGTATCAAACATAAGAGATGTGTAATTTGCAATGCAAAAAAAAAGACAGCAAAACATGCACCTGCTGTGCGGTGTGTAATACACCCATTTGCTTGCAATGCGTCGTTAAGGTGTGCCAAAATTGCAAATAAGAATTTTCTTGTACTAAATGTGTTCTTAGCATGTCAATTTGGAATTATGTTGCGTTCAATGAAAAATTTTTATTGAGATTGGGGTTTTTCCATATTTTTAGGGTCACGATGACCTGTCTGTAGTAGTTACGGAAAATCGAAATGTCGGTAGCAGTTAAAGGTTTATTCGTCTTGATTGTTTGTTTAAGTATCATATTCATCCTCATATTACAGTGTTACTGAGATTATCCAAAGTAGGTTCTGGATACTTGCATTTCATCATATAATGATGAATGAAATAATTACCAAATTCTTGTCTGGTACTATTAAATTTGAATTCTACTTCAATATTTGCTACAATATAATAATTATCTTACATCCATAGTGTTTCAGAAGTAGTAGAAATCATACATATTATTACTATTATTTATGTTCATGCAAATTGAAACCTTTAATAGGCACGTTATATTTCTATTTTAAATAATAATATGTAGCTTCTTCTTTTTGGAATATTTGTAAACACTACAACAGTTTGTGAATTACATCACAAATAATTTGTATAATAAGTGAAGAACTGCTACTTTGTTTGTGACCAAGTTTATTGAATTAAACGATTAATTGCATTCAAAAACAATTAAAACCTGGTCAACCTGAAAACACTGTATCACTTCCAGCTATGACATCATTTATCTCTTACTTCGAACAGTCCATATAGTCGTGATTGCGGAAAATCGATTTGAAGATCTGAAAGATGGGCTAAATCAACTTTACATCTTGGAGTATATTAATAATTTTCTCTTATTAAATTTATGTAATTAGATTTTCCGTTCGCTACCTGTTTATCCTTCAATCCCACAACGGGTTGAACCCAATTAGGTGAAATTCCAAAAACCATCTCCTCTATCATTATCATTGAAGTTATTTAAATGAAGCTAGGTCTTTTGTAGTAAGCTAGCACTTTGTGTTATTCATTTGAAGAAACTATGGTGTAGCAACACTATAGTTACATTCATTCCGTGAATTAGTTTGAGTCAAACTTTTTTTTTTATTCAAGTTTTGATCAGAATCGATAGCATTCTTCTGTATTCACCTGTTGCAATTATGAACATCAGAATATAGTCTTTTATGCTTCCAGTATGCATTATTTTGTTCCCTCGACCTACAATTATGGACAATTACGCGCTAAATTTGAATGACGAATTACGTTTGTTCAAGTATTGAGCCAACTGGAATTGTATACATTGTGTTCTCCTCTGCTGAATATTGCTATTGATTTTCGTGATTTGTCACATTCTCTTTCTACTGACGCCTAACTAATGAATACCAAGTTATTATTTTTGGTATACCAATCTGTATGTGTATTAATTGTAAGGCCATTAAGAAGTAAACCTTACTTAATTGAATTGCCATTATCCATGTAATATTCTATAGTGTACATATCCAAATATCACTCCTTTAATCCGTACCTGATAATATTGATAGTCCAAAAAAAAAATGGCATTTCGGATTATACGCATCGCACTCGAACACAATTAATGGGAATTAGAGGGGAGTGAACTGGAGAAAAATGCATTCCAGAGATCAAAGATGCAATTGGAGGTAACGATCAGTGTTTGATATCTTGATAAGACCAAAAAGAATATCCTGATCTGGAGAAGAAATAGAATAGCAGGCTGATAAACGTTGAATTTCAATATACTTAAGATTCCTTTTTAATATAAGAAAATATGTATCAATAAACTGCCTCTCTCCTTCAAGCGTTAATAAGGAATCACCGTAATGAATAGGGAATTGGATACTCTCACATCATAGATAGATATATTCATTTTTGAAGATGGAATATTCACACGCGTCAGAGCTTACATATCAAAATAATTTAAAAATACAATATAAAAACAGACATATTAATAGAATAATTATGACTATGACTAACGATTACAGTATTATTGAGATCAGTTTCGATAATATCAATTAATTTTTAAACAAAACAGAGCAAAAATTTCAGTTAAAAAAGGAATTTTTGGCTTCATAATGTCAGATACACCGTTATAGTACTATTTTTTACGATACAACATTTTTCACATGTTGTGAATACATTGTCCGTTCAGTATCTTCCAAAAACTCGTCTACCGGGTAATAACATTTTTGTATGAAAAATTATTCTGTTCAATTTGTTTGGTTATTTCTTCCCGATATAATTAGGGATATGTTGGCCAACAGATAGTTTGTAAAACGGCAAATGAAGATCGTTTATGGTGCTGTGTTTTAAGTTTGAATGTCCTGCGTCCGATGTGCTATGTTTTTCATTGAATATGGTATTATTGAGTGTACAGAGAGGAATATGCCATTATGTTCGATGTTCGGGAATGCTTTTTACAGGAATGTAATTGCTTGCGATATCTTCATCTTATTTCTGCCGTATGTTGTGATGGACTGAAATAGGCCAAAATAAAGTAGTTTTATCACATTATGAGAGACGGTCTCCCTATGGTGAGATGAACGTGGGAATAAAATATGACAATTGTCATCTCAAATAGTTTCCAAGACTCTGACTTGTTATAGTATTGAGTATTACCAATGATGGTTCAAAATAATATACATCCGAGAATGATTTGTTCAACTCCAAATTGGCGATTAAATTATTGAATTAAATCTTTACCCATTGCAAAGCTACCAGAATAATACTTGGTAGTTGACATATCCATATTCTAATGCAGATATCTAAACAGGGTAGATATATAGGAATATGACTCAATGATAACAGGAAATAATAAACTATGAGAGGTTTTACGCTGTGAATACACTATAACGCTATTGATGAGAAATAATCACCCTTATCCATTGAAGATAATGTAAAAGTACAGAGGAACTCTCGGCTACCATGTAGCCATCATCAGAGTGAACTAAATTATAAAATCATCATAATGTGTCTGTGCCCTAAATACTGTTTGGGGATAATAATATAAACAAGTGGTTCCCCTCAGCTTGAGATAAATCGGAAAACAATGAATTACTTTTTGTTTATACATTTTCATCAATTCTAAATTACCTAGATATTTGTCTGTACAGTGTTTTGAAAATGATAAACTTTCTTGAGAAATGGTGTGACCTGTATCTGAAATATGTTTGACTAACACCAATTTTTCACCATTAATTTTCTTCATATGGGCAAAATGTTCCTTAAAAATATTCCTTGTAGTTTGGCCCATGTAGCACGACTCACAATCGTCTTTGTCCCGAATTGGTCGAAATTGGGAACTTTATCGAAGGTGTTGCCTAAACGGTATTTTAGCTTGTTCTTACATCTTTAAACTAGTTGTATTGCAAATTTAGGAAACAAATCATGGAATTTATTCATTACTGTAGGATGATAAGTGAAACTTTTGAATTTTATAAAGGTATTTGTTGTCTTTTCTGTTTTGAAATTAAATTATTGCTCAAAGATTTGTCGTAATCAACGTAGTCCAACGCTATCTGCTGAAGTTTCTCAACTTTGTTGTTATTTTATGTAATAATTTTAATTTTGGTTGCTCAAGGGGACGTTGAATAACCTATGAACAAGACTATCAAATGGAGCTATTTCATATCTAAATGGTGTAGCTGAATCTGCCGGGATATATCTATTTGTTTGAGTGGTTTTTCTGTATATGTCGAAATTCAAGAGATTACTATCTTTTATAATGTTTATAACGCGGAAAGGACAGTAAATTCCAGTGAATCAAATTGGCATTAAGCGTGTTCAAAAAGTTATGATTTACTTGTTATCGCAAAAATATCGTCAACGTATCTAAACCAAACTTTTAGATACTGATTTTTGTATTTATAATTTAGTTCACACTGATGATGGCTTATTGGGTGTCGAAAAGTTCTCAGTACTTTAACAGCATTTTTAGTGAATGATGGTGATTATTTGTTATTCATAGTATGACAGGATTTGTTGAGATATGGAGACATTGTGAATGTTGTTGCGTTCTTACATATTATTATGAGATAAATCGAAAGATGCTGTGAATAAAAAGATTCTGATTTCAATTCCCCCCCATAACAAAGCTAATCGAGTTGAAATTTATGTAGAAAAGAATTTTATAATTCTGAGTATATGAATAACGCACATTAATATCTAATAAACTCCACTCAACAGCTTGTGTTTGCTTTCGATAATTGGAATTCATGATATTCGTTCACTGCAACGATACAAAACTGAAAGGCATTTATGCATGAAAAACTTTAATGAAATACTAGACATAATAGGTAACATAATTGCTCGATTCGTTCATGTCCGTGTTCCAATCTGATTCATTGTTGATTCTCACCTGCTTGTATGAACTACTGATTGTATCAGACTATATGCATGTCATTTAATGACCCATATTCCAAGCCCCGTGAGCCATTATCCATAACCTCAATGCAGTTAACATGTTCTTAGCCGAAACTGCCTTAGGGGTTAACTGATTCTAAATAATTACTCTGGCACACTAGAACAATGTTTGAATTGTTGAATTCCAGGGGAAGAACATATTCATTACCAATTGATAGAACATATGGATATAATAGAAAATTGTTACTTAAACTGTGACATGCTGTACTTTAGCAAGTGAACATTTCATTTGAATGTTCAAATCATCAGATTTTCGCCTATTCGAATTTTCAACATATTGTATCGCCAGTTTTTTAATAAGAATATGTACTTATGGGGAACCTATCCTGGCTAGTTTTTGTAAATATGCTGCCATTCCTGTGAACAATGATTCTAGTGGGAGAAATAATCACGATCAAAATCTCTCTTTTTATGCTTCAGTTGCATAGTCACAATCTGAAGATAGCAAAAACCATGTCTGGTTCTGAGTGAAGTAAGATTATATTATTTTTGGCGAAAATAGAATAGTACGAATCATCCAATATATTTGAACCACCCAGACAGATTAGAAGAAATTAAAGAGCTATCATGAACATGAACAGTTGTGAGCATAATGGATATGCAGATATAGGCGCTCCAGAAACTACATAGTAATATAAAAAGCTATAACTGCAATAACGAGCATTATCCATAAAGATGGTGAAGGGTTCTTATAAATGCACTGAAAGTTGGAATTCGAATATCAATTTAGTTCTGCATCAGGAATGAGACTTTCTATGATTACAACCAGCATATTACAGAATTTTTTCTAGTGTGGTTAAGTTATATTTCTCTTATTTCTGTACATCATTACGAATATCACACGCACTCTGCCCAAACTCATTCATATTTACAACCACTTCAGCCAGTTATCTTTTTCTTCCCAGACAGTCTTTCACCTTCGCTTCGTGAATCTTCGACTTCAACATAATCTTAGTATGGGGACCCAAATGATTGAAACTGTGACACAGAAACTTTAAGCGGAGACAGTAATTGGACTGATTGGTCGAAATGCCATTATTACTAACAGGCTTCCCTTCTACTCTTGTACTTATTGCACACATAATACCAACATAGAGCGAGTAAATGAACCGCAGGGTCTGACTGGACATGGGAGTTAGCCAGTGCGCAGGTCGCATGTCAGGATATAATTGTAGTGGTCATATTGAAACATGATTTCAACAAACAGAGTTGTTCAGAGAATATTTACCGTTAGGCCGATATCAAGGTATTATGAACTTGACCCACATTCTTCTGCCAGGCGCTCTCCAATGTCCCAATTATACGTGACCACAGGAGACAATCTACATAAAAGTTTATTATATGTTACTTATTTTCATATAATAAAACCTGTACCTTCTTATCCACTGCTGAGCCCTCCCTTACAAGTTTCTCTCCAAAGATTGTTGATGATACCATTTTACTGAAATAAATTTTTGAAAACGATTATATGATGTGTCGAGTCATTTGAGTGAGATGGAGTGAATATCGACAACCCCACAATGTGTTCCCAACTAATGGCAAAGTTATGTATTCCTCGTTCGATGAAGATAGCATTGCATTCGTACAGATTGAGTCAGATCGAACGGTGTATATGATTAATGTGAGAGTATAAGAGAGCCAGACGCATCGTATTCTTAATAAGATAAACAGAAGAAGAACTTGTTGTTCTGAGAACGGGAAAGGTGAGTGTGCATGGCACACATATCGAATTGTCAGTTGTAAGAAATAGAACTGAGTTGCTATTAAGCGATCTGTTGTGATTCACCAACTCTGTTTTCATAAAGCAACTCCGTCATTGTAGCATATTTTTTCCAATATCGAATAACAACTGCTAGTTTGTACTTCTTATTTGAAAAAGTTATTTTGGGATTTGAGATAGAAATAGCATCAATAGTACTTGGTATTATGATTATAGTATTTCTATTCAGAAATAACAGTTTCACCCATCTCTAGTGAAAGTACTGGTCTGTACCGGTAGTTAAGGGGTACTGACATGAACCTTATAATTCACGCCCATTTTGTTCCTGTTTGGTGCTATTCTCATCTGCGTCGCACTTAGTATCTTTCAATACACCGGTCGATCGAGTTTTATAGGGGAATTGTTGAAATGAATTAGTTGTAAAAATATCGTAATTTATTTGTTTCAGCGAACAACCCTGTATTCCTGACATGATCAGGTTTTAATCAAGCGAAACTCACAATCACTATTAGATTATGAGACCTCGTCTCATTACAAGTATCTATAATATACTGTGTTATGTGTTATGTCGTGAAACGCAGGTACATTGTGAAAAGAATGAAAATTTAAATAGTTTCTCTTCCAATAATAAATGGCTAATTTTAGTGGCATCAGCTTTGGAAAATACCACTTACACGGCACTGAGGTAGCGACTATTCTCAAATACGCTTATGCTTTCTTATATAAATTAGGAAAAATTTTCTCAAAATGTGAACTTTTTAAGTTGACCAGTTTCGTTTCTAACTTCTGAGTTCACATAAACCTAATGAAGTCAAAACTTCGAAAAATATGTCTGCTCTTTTATAATGTTGAATCATTTTCAGGGAATCACCTAGTTGCTGTTGGTTAACTTATTCATAACTTGTGTTATAGGAATTTATAAATAGTACAGGTTTATGCAACATTTTGAAATAGTGTATTTCGTTTTCTATTCATAACTATGAAAAAGTTCAGACCATACACCTATTATCCTAATGTACTGCTTGCATAAACAAGGAGAAACTTATTATAATTCTTTATATTATGCATTTATTCTTATTTCTATTGTTTATTATTTATAGGTATGTTCTTATCATCTCTATTTTTAGGTACAATTTATAAGGATACTTTTATGTAATAATTTTTATTGACCTTTTTATATTTGTGCGAAACAAGTGGAACAACACTTATCGCTCATCAGCTTTATCCATTTTATTTTATTGTGAAATACTCCTTTGTATTTATTGAATAAAGATTATTATTATTATCATTATTATCCCAAGGAGACGAAACATCTCATTCATAAAGCTCCATTTGACTTGTCGCAATGATTACATGGAGTATGACAAAGGACACCAGCGAACCTCTTTGTCGCCGAGTTATAATAACTCCTTATTGGCAACGGTGTAACTATGATTTAAAACTTGGTACCACTTGTAAGGCAACACCACTTCGAAATAGCTACGAGAAATACGGAAGCTGTCAAATTCCGTAGTACAGAACCAAGTCCCCATTCATAAAAGGTGTACGGCGTTGTCGCTTTCTGAAAACATGATGCAATGGAATGGAATAGTTCTATATTTAAAAATTTAAATATTCTATAATTCGATTGTATATTCCAGGTTACCATAAATTATGGGATATTCGTATAATAATTACTAATTTCAATCCGGCACATAGTGCAACTGATCCGGCAACAGCACATTCCATACTTACTTGTAATATACAGCGGTCTGAGTGGCCCGAAATTTGGCAACGTCTGATCGTGTTTGAATGTAAACAATTCTGTCTGCTTAGGATAATAGAGAATTAGAGAAACTATAACCCTTATCCTCTTCTTCTTTTAGCTCATTCTATGAATAGTTTAGGAGATGAATGTTAAACAAAAGTACGGCAGGCACCCTAATTACAGAACCACACACATTTCACAGGAGATATCTCAGATTTTTGACAAGGTTGCTTGATATTATTTGAATGTACAGAAGAATTTTTTAACCATTCAGTGAGTCCAATATAAAGATATCTATCTTGAGGATATCGAATATAATGAGGAAGTATAAAACTTCCAAAATCATTTATGATTACAAGTAATTTTAGAAAAACCAAATTTTTCGATTTCCTATTTCATTCATTTTCACTTCTGTAAAGCATCTTCACATAAGCTTTCTTGTGGTGATGCCAGTTTTGATATCCGAGTTTCGTTGTCGGTCAACCATTATCAAGTTTTTTCTAAATACGGCTGATCTCTTGATAAAAAGTTTTGGTTGATATTGTTTGCAGAAGATTTTTTTAACTATAGTGTGTTCAAGATAAGTATGTATATCGGAAACGGTAATAGATGCAGCTTTTATTAAAACGCGAACAATTTGCATAACCAAAGGGCCCGTCCATATGAAGGTATACAATTTCCAATACCATTTTTGATTACAATCAATTTTGAAAAAAAGTTCTTTATTGCCAATTTTTTGTCCCTTTTTTAAAGCAACTTTTTAACTCCAACATTTCGTTGCCGATAAGCAATCATGAACGTTTTCGTTTGGAACTCTTGTTTTTCTAATGGAACATGTAAAGTTTCGATTACGTTTTAGATCAGTTTGAGCACTCATCAAGATTTTTCGAATGAAAATTCCAAGGTAGGCCTTTGGTGCAGAAAAAGTTGTGTAATTTAGCTTGAAAAGAGCAGCAGTTGAAAATTACTGGTTTATTGATGAATTCCGCGTCCGAGTAGCACGATTGATTGCAAAAAGTGTTCTTGATTCCATTTTATAAAGACTAAAAAAGAATAAGGAAGAAAATCAAGAAATTCAGTTTATCCAAATTTACTTGAAAATCAAGAATGATGATATTGGAGATCTTATAATACTTTGGTTACGCAACATTTTCCTCATTCAAATAAGACCGTCTATTGGGTACCGTTTCCGATATCCCCATGAGACATCCTTATCTTGAACACACTGTATATTGTCTAGTTAAACAAAACATCACTATCTATTATTCCAATAAACTGAGGAAATAGATATTTTGATAAAAGGTTCCGACAGTGTGTGTCTTGAAGAAATGATCTATTGAAGACGTGTAGGCATGGAGTTTCACCAAACGTATACACACATTTGAAAGAAGGTAGAATATTGAATACACTGTGATTTTAAATCTTTATTACATCCAAACTAAGACAAGCGTACAAAAATAGCCTCAAACTACGAGTAATCTTAAAAGTACACATGTAAACTAGTTATGATGAATTGTCTCAAGCAGCAATACCTGTTATCTCTTTACACTGCTGCACTAGTAACGCGAAATTTCATGAAGTCCTTTGATACACTCCTCACAGGAAATTTGCCAAGAACGGAAGCACACGTAAACATATAAGCAGCGTAGATACTGCAGTTTGACGAGCGCAGTTGTAATACGCGTCTTCTCTAAACAGCAAGTCGGCAGCACGATCTACAACAATATGGAGTAAACTTTGTCGGAACATAGATATTTATTAGGTGCTCACCTCTATCAGAAGGGCCCATTTCATATTTTACTTCGTTCTCCCCATTTAACGAACCTGCAACATAAACAAAATATATTTAAAACATTTGTAATTCTTGTCGGTTTATTTCCTATCCGCCTAGTTCCAGCAATACAGAACTTTCACAAGAGGAAAGAACATTCATATTTCATGAGGCTTCTAATTTTAACATTTGAATGAATTTAGTGTCTCTCGTTCGACATGAATGGAAGTTTATTGATCAAGTATGAACATTTTCAATTTTCTTCGTTTCTAGCTTGAGACGTTGTGTTACAAAAGAAGGAATGTCTCGTAATTTGTAGTTGTCGGTATCCGGACGAATTCATGCTACATTCACACATTCATGAGATGTTGTTTCATGTGCTTAACATGAAAATTTTTATTTCCCTCATTATACGTAATGTATAGTGTAGGAGAGTTGTTGTAATCGGATAAAAACAAAACCTGATTTTCGCCGAAATATCTTTATGCGCATTTTTATATCGCAATAGATTATTTTCGAGATAATGTCTAAGTGTACGTATGTATGTATGTAAGTCACTGTATAGACCATAGACCTATTATCATGAGGAGACAGAATTGCCTACATTTAAACACGATCAGACATTGTCAAAATTTCGGGCCACTCAGACCGCTGTATATTACAAGTATGGCCATATGGAATGTGCTGTTGCCGGACTAGTTGTTCTGTGTGCTGAATTGAGATTTGTAGCTATTTTTGAAACGTCCATAGCATTATTTATTGGTTATATCAGAAGCAATACTGTTGAAATGTCGTTTTCTCTTAAAAATATTCCATAATTCATGGTAACCTGGAATATGCAATCGAATTATAGAATATTTAAATTTTTAAATATAGAACTATTCCATTCCATTGCATCATTTGTTCAGAAGGCGACAACGCTGCGCACCTTTTATGAATGGGAACTTTGTTCTGTACTACGCAGTTTGACAGCTTCCGTATTTCTCGTAGCTATTTCAAGCGGTGTTGCCTTACAAGTGGTACCAAGTTTTCAATCACAGTTACAGCGTAGCCAATAAGGAGTAATTATGAATCGACGACAAAGAGGTCCGTTGGTTTTTCTTTGCCATACTTCATGTAATCATTGCGACAAGTCAAATGGAGTTTTATGAATGAGATGTTTCGTCTCCTCAGGATAATAGGTCTATGGTATAGACGATGAAACCGTTCCTACTGTTGTTTTGAAATTTTGCAAATCGCTTAGAATTGTGAAAATATGAACTGTATTGTTTTTGGATATGCCCGTTTCGAGTGGAATTTTTGACATCAATCTTCAGTTTTTCAAATGAAAGTATAGTATTTTATCGATCCATAATGACAATGATTTTTTTCCTGGTAATAAGTATGTTTCACAATAACTAAGTGATCTATTTCATAGAGAGTATTTTTTGCCAAGTCGTGTTTATGGGAGATCTGAGGGAGCTCCTGTATGATAGTAAATTGTTGTGAGGGAATAAATTGAAAAAGCGAAACTGATTTAGTCGATTATTGAAATATGACGAAAGTTAGTGACCGATTGATATTCATTTTTATTCGCAATAGATAATGTCCCAGATTTATTATTTTCAAGTGTCACCAATGAAAACACTATCAACTTTAACGGTTTGTTGAATATGACGACCAAATAATGTACCTACTTCCCAATAGCCATAATTTGCCTGAAAAATGACATATTGTTCATGAATAGTTAATAAATGTATTATATCACCTAGATAGCTTTATTTATCACGAACAAATTCATTATAAATTATATAATAAATTATGAAATAAAATTCAAACAGATAAAACGATAATAATTCTCTAAATGACGTTACTGTATTGTGAAAGAATCGTCAATATATTTATTTATTTATTCATCTATTTAGTACAGGCAACTCGAAAGAATAACAATTTTCCAATGACGGGTTAACATAATTTCAAAAAAAGTAGATAAATTAAGTTAAATTTTCATTTCTTTGTGAGTTATTGTTCTATTCACAATCGATTGTATCTATTTTCTGAATAACATGATCATAAGCTGAGAATATCAAGTACCAGGTTATGAAATTATGATTCCTAAATATTTCACTTTGCCCAGATATTCAGGTTTTGAATTCTTTCAGAAAGAAGTAACCGACATCAACAAATAAGATGACATTTTTAGAATTCTAGCATTCACTACGTTCAATCATGAATCTCGAACTTGATTCTAGGTATGCTACTATGTGGTGAAAAAATTGCCAATATGCTACCATAATAACAGCGAAAATTTGTTCTCACTCAGAACTGGTCATTCGGTTAGAAGATGACTATGTTATCATACTGAAGTATCATATTACATTTATCAACTCAAAGTGACACAGTTAGAAATGGAATTTATTGTGTCTCACCTTGGAAGCATCATCATGATAATGTTATCTCCGCCCTATTTCGTTTATTGAGAATAATAAGAACGTTAAATGAATTCATGAACAAAATACTTGAACAAATTGTTTACTAGATATTCAACATGAAGGTTTCTCTAGATCGACCAGTGAATACTGGAGCTAATAGCTTTGGATCGCTGTTTCGCTCTCTCGAGCTTATACGCGGATTGAGAAAGCTACAGAGCTACTGATCAAGATCTTCTCTGATGTATGAATATCCCATTGGTAATTATTCTAGTAAGACCATGGAATCTGAAGACTACTCGAGAGTAGATTTTATTACATATTTTGAGTGCAAGAGTCGTGAAACTATAGGGCTCGTAGAACATCAGGTGAGCCAGCAGTAGAATAATGGGAGAGGAGATAGGCATTAGAATTGTTCCTTGAAGTCCTTGTTGTTATAGGGATGAGGAAAGAACTCACTAGCCAGGTAGTTCCACAACTTCGCCGTTCGATAGGAAAATTGAATCTGGTAGGAAGAGGTTCGGCAGATCCCGAACTTGGTGGGGTGACGCGATTTCTAATGGACACCGAACATAGAGATATCCAAACATGATGCAGAGATGGGCCACTTTTCTACGATATTCTAGAGAGGACAATGAATTTGTAAGTTTGACGTTACCTATCAGATGAGAAGTTCTCTCCTGATTAAAATCTAAGGGCTTCAGCGTATGTCTGGAAGCCGAACTCCAAGCCTGTGAACATACTCCAGAATAGGTAGAATACGTGCTTTGTAGATTGTGAGGAGCTGCTGGAATGTAAAGTAGCTCTTGACACGGAATAGAGAACCAGTTTTCGTGAAGGGGCTTTCGCAATGGACCTCACATGATCGTCCCATGACAAGGTGCTGTTGGTGATAATAATGAGCTTGGATATGAAGGAGTTCATATAAATAGTTGTACCTTGACATCATCATATTGGGGATTGTGAGATCCGCCTTCCTAGAGAAATCAGATCTCCATTTCTGAATCGTTGCCAGATCATCATCAATTGCTTCAACCTGTATCTGTATCGGTCAACTGGATTCATTGGATTATATAGGAGATTTAGATGAGAAATCGCTACGAAGTGTAATATCATCTGAGCAGCTATGGACGGAACAGGAGGTCACTTCAAACAGATCGTTGATATGAAGCAGAAACAAAGTTGGAGCCCAGACAGACTCTGCGAACACCAGCATTGAAAGCCATTGTATCGGAAGAGATTTCGCCAACCACAACATAGTCTATATGAGATGAAACTCGACAGTAAACGAAAAGTTGAAATCTCATACGATAATGAAGTTTTCCAAGAAGGAGTTGTTGCCAATTATTCTGATGGCGAGGCGCAAAAGTTGCAGAAAAGTTGTGAACGGACCCAGAACCAAAATAAATTTAAAATTCGATACATTTTAATCAATTCGGTTGGAACCTTTTTGCCAGTCTTCTTTTGAGAATAAATCCCCTATTCATCGAAGTTATTTTTGCAGCAATTCCTACATACTCCAAAATGGGTATTTACCGATAAATATTGGCCAATAAATAGCGGTGTTTACCAAATTAACGAACATGGTAAGTGATTGAATTTTTTATTCTTCCTTAATAATTATAATTATAAAACAATTGACTTCAAAAGGGAGAATTGAATTAGTTGTTGAAGTTGCTGTTTATATTACCAGGTAGGTTGAAGCTCTGTTCAAGATATTAACAAGTCATTCAACGAGACAGGTCTGATTTCAAGACATCTTCGGGAACGATGATCAATTTCGGTAAATCTCAACCCTAGCCAAATATAAAAGTGAGGACATCAACGAAAACCATAACTTGAAGATACCCGAACAATTCATACCTTTTGCACACTCTACGATTCTATAATAAAACTAGACTTCGGTAATTTTCACCGTTACACTTCAACGGTCCAAACTAGATCAATGTCGGTTGTCGTCCTCAATATTCACATTCCTGTCATTTTGGTAAAATTAGCTATGTGTTAATTTTTGCCATCATGCATCAGATAATAGCAATTAGAACCGGAAAATCTGAATATTCACGTTGAATAGAAAACTTGCATATTGCGTGTTAGGTGGCAGCATCATTTAGAATATATTGAGTGACGATTAATCCTTTCACGGTAATTTCACTTACTCTACTTCTCTTCATCGATTCGGGATATTCTCAAACGATCATCATGGCAATGATTGCGTCATGCGTTAATGAAATTCATTCTTCTACCTAGGATCGAATACCTTGTAAGAGCCAAGAGAAGTGAGAAGAATACACTCAGGAAAATGTATCAACAGCTATGCTATGGAAGACTGAATCAATCTTCGTAGGAACATTCGAGACGATTCAGAAATCGTGGTTTCATTCTGATATGAAGTATGTTCCAAACTTGACCCTTGCCATGGAAGTTTTAGTAACCGTAAGAGCTACAACATCAGTTAAATGGGAAAAATCGTGAATTTCTTGTTCCGTTTGAGAATCCGGTTTGGAATCAAGGCTTACTGATACCATTTCTAAGTTCGTAAGCAAATGAAATTTTGCGTTTCCGATTTTGACGATTAATTTGGAATCAATAAGCCAGCCGTAGGATAGAACTCTAAAATTATGAAGGCACTCTTTCAGTGCCATTTCAGTAGTTTTGTCAGATTTCTCTAAAAATGTTCAATTTTTGAGATATGAGATTTCAGATTTTCTTATAGGCGCGGTAAAATTCTCTTTCCAAAGACGTATCATACTTGATATTTTTTAGGTTGACTCACAAAAAGACGATTTTTGTCCTCATGTTAAGTAAGCTTCGGATAGTTGATAAGTGGTGTGTCGAGCACGCTTTTAAAGGGAAATTCACTATTAATTCGCACTGATTGTTAAGCTGCGTTCAGCAATTTATTTGTTATACAATCACCGGCTTATAATGATCGTATTTATTCTTTCCCTAATGTCTATGAATAGACGTTTTTGGCGATAACGGTTATTTTGCGGCCTATATCTATAATTGAAATTATTGGTGTCTCATTAATAATATTTTCAATATTTTCAATATCTTGTTGAGATTAACGACGAGAGTCATACTATCCTCTGGGTACAATAGAAGTTCCATATTGTTGCAAATTCCTATATAAATGAAGAAAAGTACGGAGGGCTCTCTTCTTTCCGGATATAAATTTTGATACTGCCTGGCCGCTTGTATACTATATCTAGTATATCTAAAATAAACAGTTTTACATATCATATTTTTCAACATATGTGTACTGCATATTTGCCAATATAATGTCATATGCAATCATTGACTAAACAACTGAACGTCAAACAAACTTTTCACGTTTTTAGGATTTTACTTGGAAACGCGATTCGTTTTTTTGTGGGTCAACCAATGAAAAAAATCATCGAGTGTGATACGTCATCGGAGAGGAAATTTTACGTAAAATCCCAATCTGTGAAAATCCAATAGATGAAAAAATCTGAAATTGGAATTCTATTTCAAAAACTAAACATTATTGAAAAACTCTGACAATCCTAATGAAATTACAATAAAAAAAAACTAGAATAATGGAAAATTCCTGTCCTTGTACCGCTAATTGCTTTCGAGATGTTCGCCAAAATCGAAAATGAAAAATTTCGATTTTAAAAAAAAAATCAGGAACGAGCGCAGTTAACCTTGATTCCGAACCAGATTCTCGAACAGAACAAGAGAACACACAAATTTCTCATTATACCGATGTAGCTCTTACGGTTACTGAAACCACAATGGTGAGGTTCGAATTTGGGTAATGTATAACATCACCTGCATAAAGAAGCAATAGTTTCTTCAACTATTAAATTCATAACTTATCCTATTCACTAATATTTCACTGATCTGTCGCAATATTGGACTGAGAATAATTCTTAAACAATCATGAGTATTTCTCTGACTGAAGCAACGATATTAAATCAGCTGTGTATAGGGGAGGTTTATGAGATAGAGCGAGCCAGAAGCATTGAATTGTTTTACAAGAGAAACAAATAAAGCGCTCTACTGACTATAGTGGATTGTATATGACAATATGCGAGGCGCAGTGCAAATGAATCTCACGTTACGACGGATGCATCATAAGATTATGATCTATCTGACTGGCGCGCTATGAATAGAACGCCCATTTATCCCCATTTTTGCCAAATCGCGCTCAAACTTATTAAGTAACTACACACCGCTGATTCAAATAATGCAATCTATGTAATTCAATATAGATATCGATTCGAATTAGGAATTAAATGTAATGATATCTACTTTGCTCCACTCGATTCCTGAATGAGGATAAACTGCACATAAGCGAAAGAGAAGGAAGTCGATATTTGGAATTTGGATGATTCAATTTTGATTCATTTGAACCATTGTGAACCTAATTACCAAGCTTTTTCATGCAAGCATTTCTAGGATAGCTGGAATTATTCTTAGCAGCCTGACCTTTGTCCTGCTCAATGACTAGGTAGAACTACATTATTTGATCCTCCAGGTGAATTATACAAATTTTCAATCATCATATTAGTGTTCAGCATCCTTGAAAATCCCCGGGTAACAATTTTGAGATAATTTGGTTTCAATAAAATTCCTGTAAATTTCCTGATACCGACGTGGTACCCAGAGTTACTTCCAGGTGAATTATGTGAATTTTCAATCATCATATTCATATCCAGCACCTTCGAGTAACAATTTTGAGATTTTGGTTTCGATAAAATTTCTGTAGGTTTTCTGACACCGAAGTGGTACCTGGAATTACCAACCTCCAGGTGGATTATGGGCATTTTTAATCATCATAGTCGTGTTAAGCACCTTCGAAAACCTACGAGTAATGATTTTGAGATGATTTGGTTTCAATAAAATTTCTGTAAATTTCCTGAGACCGTCGTGGTACCCAGAGTTACTGACCTCCAGGTGAATTACGTAAATTTTTAATCATCATATTCGTATTCAGCACCCTCGAAAGCCTTCGAGTAACAATTTTGAGATGAGTTAGTTTCAATAAAGTTTCTGTAAATTTCCTGAGACCGAAGTGGTACCCAGAATTACTGACCTCCAGGTGGAATATGGGAATTCTTAATCATCATATTCGTGTTCAGCACCCTTGAAAACCTTCCAGTAACAATTTTGAGAAAAGTTAGTTTCAATCAAATTTCTGTAAATTTCCTGAGACCGAAGTGAAACCCAGAGTGAATTATGAGAATTTTCAATCATCATATTCGTGTTCAGCACCCTTAAAAACTAGCTAGTAACTATTTTCAGATAATTTGGTAGTAACTGTTTTGAGATAATTTGGTTCCACTAAAATTCCTGTAAATTTCCTGAGACCGACGTGGTACTCCAGGTGAATTATGTAAATCTTTAATCATCATATTCATATCCAGCACCTTCAAGTAACAATTTTGAAATATTTTGGTTTCGATAAAATTTCTGTAAATTTTCTGACACCGACGTGGTACCTGGAATTACCAACATCCAGGTAGATTATGGGCATTTTTATCATCAAAGTCGTGTTCTGCACCCTCGAAAACCTACGAGTAATGATTTTGAGATAATTTGGTTTCAATAAAATTTCTGTAAATTTCCTGATACCGAGAGTTACTGACCTCCAGGTGAATTATATAAATTTTTTATCATCATATTCGTATTCAGCACCCTCGAAAACCTTCGAGTAACAATTTTGAGATGAGTTAGTTTCAATAAAGTTTCTATAAATTTCCTGAGACTGACGTGGTACCTAGGATTACTGACCTCCAGGTGAATTATGAGAAATTTCAAACATCATATTCGTGTTCAGTATCCTCAAAAACCAGCGAGTAACAATTTTCAGATAATTTGGTTTCAATAAAATTTCTGTAAACTTCGTGAGACCGACGTGGTTGGTACCCAGAGTTACAGCAAGGTGAAATATGGGAAATTTTAATCATCATATTTTTGTTCAGCACCCTCGAAAACCTTCGAGTAACTATTTTGAGATAATTTGGTTTCCATAAAATTTCTGTGAATTTCCTGAGACCGACGTCATGAGAATTTTTAATCATCATATTCGTGTTCAGCACCCTCGAAAACCTTCGAATAACAATTTTCGAATGATCTAAAATTACTCTAAATTTCCTGAGACCGACGTGATACCCAGATTTACTGACGTAAAGGTGAATTATGGAAATTTTCAATCATCATATTCGTGTTCAGCAATCACCTATAATAAATACTCTAAATTCATGTGTGAAGAACGATGTTGGAATGTACTTGGTTAATTCTAAATGTATACTGGTACTAACTTATCTCCATATAGCAATACAAAGGACTTCAAAAAGCTATACTCAATGAGTGCGAAGGTCACAGGGAGGTATATAATGTCAGTGGAAGAATAAAGAGGATATGTACAGTGATCATCGGAGCAATATTGTACATTCCGATGAGCACCGGTAGTAGATCTTTGTCTTTGTAACCGTCTCTGTTTCTCTTGTGCTCATACTGAATTCATTGCTGATTTGGTTCAACTGTATACTAGTACTAACTTATCTCCATATAGCACTACAAAGGACTTCAAAAAACTATACTCAATAAATGCGAAGGTCACAGGGAGGTATGAAATGTCAGTGGAAGTATAAAGAGGATATGTACAGTGATCATCGGGGCAAGATTGTACATTCCGATAAGCACCGGTAGTAGATCTTGGTCTTTGTAACCCTCTCTGTTTCTCTTGTGCGCATACTAAATTCATTGCTGATTTGGTTCAACTGTAAGAAGTGTGAAAAATCTATAGCATATGGTAATAGTTACGAGGTTTTTAAGCTCCAGTCATCCTGTACAGATTATGGTCTTACCCTCATGCGGCTCGATACGACGCCTTTCAGTTAGGATATGGAAAACTCCTCTGTCTGAGCATCTCTAACCCTGCGTCCTCATGTTATTGATACCACCTTCTATATTCGATGAGTAACCAAGCTTTATTGGCAGAGTCAAAATTGGCCAACCTGATATCTCTGTCACGGCCTAGACTAGATACTTGGGGTAGAAGGGGTGAAAACCAGTTGACGTAATGTTTACTTACAATGAAAATGTCAGTTTCCCATAGTGACAATTAAATTCGTAGTGAAATACACAAAATAAACAGTATTTTGTCTTTGATCAATCACATTTTAAATCGGATATTATATATTTCTGCAATATTATTTCTCAAAATGTGATAAGATACAATCTTTCTGAACCGAAACGTTCTTAGTCTTCAAAGCTCATAATGAACTAGGGAGGAATCCTGCAGAAGCAACTTAGTCTTCTAAAAGATGATATCCACTTGAAATCCAACATATGCGGAGAAAAAACTCAATCAAATAGTTATTCTCATATGGATTCAGTTACACCAATCAATTATAAAATAGCTTCATTTAATATTCTTGTTCATATATTACGAAACTTGAGCCAACAATATTATGACAACGAAATTGAGAAACTTCAACAAATAGTGTTGGACAATTGATAGGACAAATATTTAAAAAATAATTCAATTCCTAAATAAGAAAAGGGAAATGAAATTTTATGTATTAACCATACTAGAGCCACTCCAGATAGTTTATTCAAATTCAACAGTTTCACTTATCTTATAAATTCTATGATTAGTCTTCTAAAATTTGCACTACAACCCGTTTATAGATGTCAGAAAACACTGAAAAGTTAGTATCAGACAAATCGGGGATCCAGAACACCGATCTTATTCAAAATACAATGTCGAACAAACTATAAGCTATATTATAATTCGGTATAAAGAAAAGTTTGCTCATAAACATTTTATTGTCTTGTCTAATTAAAATAAAGTTCAACTCTATATTTATATCAGATCATATTTTTATTTCATTTACATGTAAATTTTTATGAGTTAACTAAAAGTAAAAAATTTTTTTATTAAAATCGTAATATTTAATATCAAAAATTAAATGAAATTAGATTTATTTTGATATAGAAAATAGTAGCAAAATGTGTGGCGTTAAACGAATAATGCTATATATTTTCTGATAAAATTAATTTAAATATGAAAAAAATTGAATTGAAATTATTAATTCAAATTTAATTATTCAAACTTCTCGGTTTTGGAAGGGTTAAGAAATTATTCGAAATTCAAAAATTCGTATTGAAGCAAAAAGTTTTCATTTATATTGTTTTTTAGATGAAAAATAGTAGGTAATTTTTGTATTTTAGTTTTTTTAAATACATTTATTTATAAATCATAAATAATGGCGGAAAATCGTTAGCCAAACATATTTCAAAAATAGCTCACACCGTTTCTCAAGAAAATTTATCACTCTTGAAACATAGTAACCACAAATATCTAGGTAATTCAGAAGGGATGGAAATTTGCAAGTGAAAAAGCTTTCCATTGAATTCGGATTTATCTCAAGCTGAGGGCAATCTCTTATATATCCTACCAATTACAAATAGTCTCCAAGTATTTTGTTTCCTAACTCTGATGATGGCTACTTGGTAGCTGAAACTTTCTCAGTACTTCAACAGTATTTTCAGTGGTTGAAGGCGATTGGTTCTTATTCGTAGTGTAAATTTTCAAGTCTAGATTGTAGAAATTCGATACTTCCTCATATTATATTCAAACCTCATGACTCGAGTTTATTCATGCAAACGTGATAAATTCAGTGTAGTGTATCTTCATGATTCTATTTATCCAGAATACTCACAAACTACTTCATTTAGTGCATAGCTATGATGTTATTTTGTGAAGGTCATAGTTCAATTCAATTCAATGATTCCGCGAAAAGAAAAAACAATTGGCGATAAGCAAATATTAGTGAGAAAATACTCACTTTTAGCTCTCTCCAATTTGAGGTTCGCATTATTTGGATCTGGAATTTCTGAAGAACAAAGGAAAATCAGAATACAAACGTTTCTATCGTTGTAATACATACTATATACATTGATCGTTCCTTCCATTTCACCCATTGAGTTTTTCGATATGCATCTATATATGCCGTAGTCTTGAAGTTCCAGATACTTTATACTCAACTTCATGTGAACCCTGTAGCCATCTTCTATTATTTCAGGTACATATTTATTACCTGAAATAGAAATCATCCCCAATTAATAGATTTGTGTTCATAAATCTTAACTATGCTTCGGTAGTAGGAAATCGATAATGGCAATTAACATTTCAGTAGATTTACCGAGACATTGAACTTAATTTAGTTTGGAACACTAAGGGCAATAACCGTGGGATATAGAGAACGTCACAACAGTATTTGATGTAATTATTTTGAATCAATAATTTATAGAATGAACAAAATTTCAAGAAAAAAATCCAAGTATAGATACAAGAAAATACTGAATCATAGACTATAAAATATTGTAATAGACATTGTAGATTGCTGTTGGTCTTAACTATTTAATGAATAAAACTTTGTCAAAAGCAGTTCGACGTTGACTATTCCTACGATGGTGCTAATGATGATTATGAAATATACCACAGACTATATAATACCTTCCAGATGATCTCCAGCAACTATCAGTTGTACTGGAGATTCATTACGTCAGGATTCAAAATGTATTTCTCAATACCACACACTACTGATTCGGTAACTGCTGATTTGAGGTTCTTAGCAAATAACTTCAACTAGTCATTGTTGTGTTGGATTATGGAAGATACTACCGTGTCAAATAATATAATTTGTGATTCTAGATGACTTTATTTTATTTCTGGAAATATCCAATGAGAAGTTGTTACAGTTTGGTCCAACTAGGAGAATCATAATAAGTATAATGTGATGAATATTATGTTTGTTGAAAACCCTAACTTACTTCTTGAATAAACATTGCGGATGTTTTCTACCCACTCATAATTCTTTCTTTTTACTAATTAGGGATCATGCGTATAGTCTATAAAAACAGTACCTGGAAATTAAAAAAGGGTATGATATGCTTGAAGTTTATGTAAACATTTTCCAGCCGTTTCCGCGTTTTCCTGACACAACGAAGATTAATTAAATTTCGTCTGTTCAGCAGAACAAAGTGAAAACACCAAACTCAATCTAACCATCATTATTGAGTTTTTCCAAGCTCAAATAATGCAATTAAATGCTACTGATCCGTGCTACATTTTGCGTTTTTTATATTTACTTAAAATTAGTATTGATGCGTGAAACTTACTGTGCGGAATGATCTCGCCTTTATCCCTGGTCCAGTAGTTAATGGATTTGGGGAAAGCTTCACAGTGACATTCCAGTAGAATCTCCTGGCCATCATAAGCTCCCACTAGTTGATACTGAATCCAGATTGTTGGCGGAACTGTATGTTAAAATAGTTTATGATAGGTATTTACCACACATGATGACTTTAAATATTTAGTCTGGTTATGTTTAACTAAAACATTCACATTTATTAACTTCATTATTTTAGTAAATTCAAATAAACAAACTTTATAATCTAATAAAAAATATTCACCTAAAAACAGAGTTTGATAAGAAATCGTATCTGTTGATGTCTATTTATGACAGTTCAGGAATAATCTAGAATGCTGGTGTCGTTTTCATTCTCTTTAAAGCATATTTATCTGAAATGAGGCATCTGAGCGATGTTGGAGTTACAAGAGTCGTAACATTATTTAAAGAAGTACACAAGTATGTCAGGCAATACATCTTTTTGTAAGTCCTTCTATTATATGTATGCAGGGTTTGGAATCGCTCGAGATATTTTGGAAGAGTTGGTCAGGGTCGACAACATTCAGCAAGACTTGTTTTTCACGGGATTGTTCACATCTACTACACGAGACCTACAAAATTACCCCAGGGGAGCGATTGGAGTTTAAGTTTGTACGGAAACCATGAGAAAAAGGTTGCGAAAAAAGAAAGATTCACTGGAAGTATACCTACCTTCCAGGTCCCAGGCCATCATACAATCCCTTGGAAGTCATACCCGCTAATAGACATGTTTTAAAATTTCAATAGTATTATTTTTGTGTACCTAATAATCTAGGTATATTTTGTGTACTTAATAATCTTATGGCTTTGACTATTTGATTGGCTGATTGGGAATCAAATTTTGAAATGTTTAAATTATTTGTATAAAATAATAAACTAATAACAAAATAACATAATTGAAACAAATATGGTAATACATCGAATCAAATCGGAAAATGCCATTCCCTTGCTATAGTATAGCTCAAAAGACGACAAAAATTATTCTATTTGAAATGGTGCTTAAAGTTCCGTAGTTTTTGAGCGAGTTTGTCTAAGACAATGCAATGGAATTGACATTTTCAAAAGTAAATTAAGGAATGAATATAATCAGCCAATACAAGATTTTCAAAAGTAAGTTAAGGAATGAATATAATCAGCCAATACGAGATGAAGTTCCATTCTGAACTTCAAAAAAATACTATTTTTTGAATAATTTGTAAAATGAATGGAAGGAATAGATAGGAAAACGTGGTCCTCAACATTGACCAAAGCGATCCCTTAACCTAAACCCGTTAATGGTGGATAAAGATCAAAAACCACACACCTCTAGTTCAATTTGAATTCATAAATGCAGTAAAATTTTGTTTAGAATGCACTTTATTTTCAATTCGTTGACCAAATATGTTGGGCAAATATTCGGCACAGCAATGTGATTGCCTATTTCAGCTACTATTGCTGACCTAGTTATGGAATGCCTAGAGGAATCTGTAATAAATTCATTGGATTTCCAATCCGTATGCTTTAAACGGTATGTAGATGATTGCCTGATGTGTGTTCCCAATGGGAAAATTCAGTACGTGATCGATAAATTCAACAATTCCCACTGTGAACTTCAATTTATTTGTGAAATAAAAGTGAACAAAAATATAAATTTCCTTGGTATCAACATTAGGCATGATATAGATGAAAAAATGAAAACTTCGTGGTTTGGTCTCAACGTGATCTTCGCTCCAATTCCTTTGCACCAACAAGTTATAAAAAAAAGTTTCATAAGCAGCCTCACAGATTGCGCTGTTGAAGAGTCTCACCCAGAGGTAAGTCCCAAAAATGTGAAAATTGTTCGAGATACAATTGGAATAAAAGGCTACCCAAAAACATTTTTCAATTCCATCATTGAAGAAATAATGAACAAAATCTATATTGGTACGTCATATATGAATAACATTAAGCGGTAATACAGAAAGTTTCATAACATCACCACATATTTTGGAGACCTCAGATAGAATTCAGGAATGTTTAAAAATTATGATATAAATGTTGCGCATCAACCTACTAACTGTGGGTTTTCGAATCTGAAACCTTTGATACCTAAAGATAAACAAACCCACACAGTCTACAGATTAAATTGCTTAGATTGCGATGAGACTCATGTAGGAATCTGTAAGCACTATTCACAGAAAAATGTATGGCCATAAATATAGTACCTGGAACAAAAACTTCCACCTTCCTTGCTGAACACTGCTTCGATTATAACCATTAATTCGAATACAAAAATGTTGATATCTTGAATAAGGAAACCAATCAGATCTATTGTGGAGATTATTCACATAAAATGTGACTCCGAATCTGTAAATCATAGAGCAGATATTCAGTCATTGAGTCAGATTCATACTAATTCGATTAATTAAAGCCCTTGCAAATTCCTACATGCGTATTTATAATGTTTAAAGTATATTTTAGGTAGAATGCTCAAATAGGAATATTTCAAATAAGATCTGACAACCTTTTTCTATTACCTCATGAATCTTTAACATCTGGTTCGAAAGTGGATACTTGAGCGTTACATTTTTTGATTTCAGTCGTACACTGACTTTGTACGACATGAGTTCGTATATTATAAGAAAATTGCTAAGCAGTAAATTCTTGATACGTATACATATACTTAACACGTTAAAGTCTTGCAGTTATGATTATTTGTGCTTCTATTCGTTTTGGCGAAGTTGACCTTTTCAATAAACATTGGTGCGATAAGGACGCTTTGCGCTGATACAATCAGCTTCAAAAAATCCCAATTCAGACATAATACGTCTTCTGATGATGGTCGTGAGACCGAAACGTACGTAAAGATGAACATAATAAGCAGATGTGTTAGCGTGACCTATTTCTCTAGAACTTATATATAATCCAGTTACTTATTGCTTTCCAATTATGTGTATAGTGTATGTCATATTGTATTGGCCGCTCCTTATCTATATACGTAAATATGTGTAACATATTGTGTTTTTGTATTCCTCCATCCTTGGTTAAGTAATTTCTGTTCTTATACCACGCACAGTTTTAACATCAATGAGGGGTTAATTAAATTGTTAACGTCATCATCAACAATTGTCAGAATTCAATATTATATGGTTCATTATTATGAATGTGATTCTTCAGTATTCAAATTATAATGAATTCATTCAAAGAAGAAACATAAATAATAAATAAGATAACTTACATTGTACAACCAGCATGATACGTTTACTAATAGATGGAGGAATTCCGTTTGATGCTATGCAAAGATATGGTCCCATATGTTCTCTCTTCACTTTGGAAATGTTTAGATACGGTCCATTGGAAGTCGATACTATAAGAAATATTCAATTATTCGTGAGTTGCCATAGTATACAATACAGCATAAAAAGCGAACACAATGCTGACTCTGAATAAGTAAATGTGAAACGTCTTGGATAGAATAAGAAGTGGTTTCTTGGAGGACTCGATGTTTTAAATACTAAATCCTCACCATATTGTTCAGGTCCAGTGGGAATATGCTGACCGTCTTCTCGTTTCCACGTGATTATCGGTTTAGGCGATCCTCTCGCTATACACCTTAAGTTGACATTCGATCCCTCGTCTGCTATTATGTCTGGGCTCGTTCTTGTGTCCAATATATCAGGTGGCACTGTAAATAATTATGGCGTTAAAATACTCAGTTATCTAGGTAGCCCTTACTATAACTCTTTTATCACAAAACTCGTCGCATAGGTTTTACAATTGCTCAGTACCTTCCTGAGCTGTATTACTTTTTTCATAATGCCTCTTCAATTAAATCACTGTTCTTATGAAAATAGGCTGAATCACTTTTCCATTGATATTTATTTCCACTACATATTTTTCAACATATCTGTAATGATATATACAGGAATCTGAATACCTGGATTCACAATAATAGGCATGATGAAGATTGAGAGTGGTTTAATTATTCATCGTATAACGGGAAAATCCAACAATACAGACGATTATTTTATACTTGCCTATAAAAACACTGGTAACGAACTGTGAACCTTTCAGCTACCAAGTAGCCATCATCAGAGTAAGCTCGACTTTTTCTTATTTGTAGTGTTACATTGAATCTATAGTGTGTATTGTATTGGATTATAGGATTCATAAGAATGCTTTACCTAGCTTAAGTGATTTATTTTATTGTTCTTTTCATTATGATATCATAATAACTATTATACAAAAACATTTCTGTAAGAAATTCATATTGATTAAATCAAATTCATTATATAGTCGAGTCAATTTAGCAAAAAAGCTCGGAATTTTTTCCAAACAGACCAATCAACTTAATTTTTTTTTGCAAATCGTTCCTGAACGGAGACAGAACGATATTGAACTTTAAGATCAAGTCGCTCGACCATTTTTCACCTGTTAAACCAGAAATTCGCCAATTTTCATGGGAAAATTTATTGCAAAATTCGTAAAATTGGTAAGTATCGCCAAAATTGACTGGAAAACTCCACTCGAGGGTTTTCGGGGTCGCTAATCACGATTCCGAAGTTAGATTTACCATTTTCGACCGCAGTATCTAGAAATTGGTCAATTAATATGTCTGAAAAATAGCCCAATTTCATAATTTCGTAATTTTTGTTGAAAATGACTAAAACATTTCACTCGGGAATTTTGGAGGTCGCTGATCACGATTCCGAAGTTAGATTTACCATTTTCCACCGCGGTAGCTAGAAATTGGCCAACGTTATGTCCCAAAAATGTTCATATTTAATAATTTCGCAGTTTTTGTTGGAATTGACTAAAATGATTCACTCGGGGGTTTTCGAGGTCGCTGATCACGATTCCGGAGTAAGATTTACCATTTTCCACCTCGGTAGCTAGAAATGGGCCAACTTTAAGTCCCAAAAATGATCAAATTTAATAATTTCGCAGTTTTTGTTGAAATTGACTAAAATGTTTCACTCGGGGGTTTTCGAGGTCGCTGATCACGATTCCGGAGTAAGATTTACCATTTTCCACCTCGGTAGCTAGAAATGGGCCAACTTTATGTCCCAAAAATGGTCAAATTTAATAATTTCGCAGTTTTTGTTGAAATTGACTTAAACATTTCACTCGGGGGTTTTCGAGGTCGCTGATCACGATTCCGAAGTTAGATTTACCATTTTCGACCGCGGTAGCTAGAAATTGGCCAATTTTATATGTCAGAAAAATGAATAAATTAGACAATTTCACTCGGAAGTCATTCGATATAGGATATGAAACAAATGATTCACAGTCATGGATAAATTCCCTGACTTTTGATAGCAGTGCCAATTTCAACTAAAATTACTAAATTATCTAATTTATCCAGTTTTCTGACATAAAATTGGCCAATTTCTAGCTACCGCGGTGGAAAATGGTACATCTAACTTCGGAATCATGATCAGCGACCTCGAAAACCCCGGAGTGAAATGTGTTAGTCAATTTCAACAAAGACTGTCTAATTATTAAATTTGACCATTTTTGGGAAATAAAGTTGGCCAATTTCTAGCTACCGCGGTGGAAAATGGTGAATCTAACTTCGGAATGTGATCAGCGACCTCGAACACCCCCGAGTAAAATGTTTTGGACATTTTTAACAAAAATTACGAAATTATTAAATTTGGCTATTTTTCAGACATACAATTGGCCAATTTCTAGATACTGCGGTCGAAAATGGTAAATCTAACTTCGGAATCGTAATCAGCGACCCCGTAACAGGTGAAAAATGGTCGAGCGACTAGATCTTAAAGTTTAATATCGTTCAGTATCCATCCAGGAACGATTTGCAAAGAAAATTAGGTTGATTGGTCTGTTTGGAAAAAATTCCGAGCTTTCACATTTCTAACGTCTAATTTGACCCGACTCTTATGTACATACACTTACACTATACTATAAACGGATCAATGCCATAACGAAACTATGCAACTTAATAAAGTCTACAAGCTCTTTTCACAAATCAAACTTAGAAAATTCTAGAGCTCAATCAATGTCGATTTGACGTAAATCACCTCATCGAAAAATGCTTGTTAAGGGAGCTAGAACTCTTTGGAAATGGCGTCTTATTATTATTAAAATAATTTCAAAACAGTTTCGATTCAAGTGATACCATTCTGTATATTTCTTAAGTGGGATATGCGGAATCGTATGACTCAATTCCAGTCATAATCAGTTTATTTGTTAGGGGTATGGGATATTTTATTCATAAGTTTTTTGTCTTCCAAAATTTTTCAATTTTGATAAAGTGCTATCACCCACCGTTTTCGAGTAAAGTTGATATGAACTTTTCCATGTGTCAATTTATACGTTTCTATTGACCAACAAATTCCTTTAAAGTAATTATGAAAGTTGGCTATGACAAATCACCAAAATAATAGTTAAATGAATTCCAAACAAGCATAGATGGTTGTCAAATTAGATTTAAGCGAAATAGCTATTTATTGTTCGGAGTTACATTATTTTGCGAGTACAATAATAGCTGCACATTATTACAAAGGTTGAGTTTTGTAGTCAAAATTATGCCAATATCCATTCAGTGCGATGAAGCGCTCGCTCCATGGTCTTACATATGCGGATAAATTTCCAAATAGAAGACATCCTGCTCACAAAACATTCAGTTTCGATTCAAACAATTGGGGGAACAGGTTCGTTAATTGATAAAAACTGTAATGAAACGGGAAGACATGCTGACGTAATAGAATAATGTAACTCCAAAGGAAGTTGAGCAAAATCCTGAAATTACCGTGAAATTATTAGTTGTAATGAACTTGTATCATTTTCGTTCAGAAAAAGTGCCAGACATGCATGACGGGGATTTTTCCGTTTTTGATATGCGTGATATACATCATTACTATTACGTTGATGGATATTATGATCTTATTAAGGGAACGAAACATCAAAAAAGTTCAGCGTAAATGCGAATATTTGTCAAAATTGGTGATTATATGCTTGACAAAATTAGCTTGGGCATGTGAATTGCCCAATCATTTGAATGGTGAGGACTATCTCAACATTTTACAGATTATGTTAATTCAAATATTCGGCAGAACTTGTACTTCTTACAAGGAATTAGTCCGACTCACTTTAACAAGACTGTTTGTAATTCTTAGACAATACTTACCCAGAGACTGCGACGAATATAAAAACAATTGTAAGAATTCTTAAAGTAAGAGAACAAATGTATGCCTAGAAACGTCATGTGAAGCATCTTTCGTCGATTTAGCTTTTATGCTCTTAGTTGTCATATCGTTCCAATTTTTGTTCACTAATAATAATTGTATCAACTAAAGTTGTTTGTACTAAAAACTTAATTCTTCACTTCAAGAAAGCCAGGTCATTATGTGGAAATAGTTTATGATACAAGAACTGTTCGACATTCATTCAATTATCATTTTATCTATATCCATAGGAACCTTTTATAGTTATGAATGAATTTGTTAGTCGATGAGAACGTATGCATCGACACATGAAAAGTTCAAACCGATTTTTTCAAAAACGGTGCGATGAGAGAATAATTTTTTTAGCGAAAAATCCATAATCTGGAATATTTTGTCAAAATTGAGGAAAAATGGAAGACAAAAAGGTATGAATGAAAAGTTACCATATTATTCCCAAACGAGCCGGTTATGACCACAATTAAAAATCATATTCTTGTCACATATTCCACTGAATAAATGTACGAGATGTTATCACCTGGGAGGAAATCGTTCCGAAGCATTTTTGGATGAGTTGATTCACGTGAAATCGACATAAAATTAGCTCTAGAATTTGTAGTTTCCCTCTGTGACGAGAAGCTTCAACTAATGAAAATTTACATATAGGTTACAATCACTTTGGAATTTTTCATTTTGAGATATTCATCATTCTGTATTCATCGAAAATTTGAAACATATCACACAGTGTGAATTCTCCATTGCCCAGTACCTGGGATTATGAGTGGATACTGTACCGTTAATGTTAAATGTCACTTCATCGGTGTAAAGAATACTTCCCAAAAACTTTCAATCATTTAAATATAAACCTTGGCAGAATGAACAGAATTCCAATCTTCGTTTTCCATCACCTAGTTCTAAGATGTGCATTATTTTCGGTTTGAAGGGAATAACTTAATTTTTTTTTAATGAAACCCATCCGTATTTGTCTTGGTACTTGTTTCCAATCAACTTTCCCTGTTCAATAGAATATTGTATTGATTCTGAAGACAGTGATTTGGTTCTGTTGAATTCTTCAGTGGTTGCCCTTATTGATCGAGCATTATCACCAACTCATCGAACTGTCTCAATTCTGTCGAATAGATTGAGATTTACAATTTTGAAAACATGTTTATCAGTAACTTCAACAAACTCTCGTCGTGGTAAGCATTTCAAGTGAAGAATAACTGTCAAAATTATGACAAAGTACGAATCAGACAACTACTCAGGGCCTGCTACAAAAAATATAGTAGCGTAATGCTCATTGAAGTGTTCATATGAATTGTACGTAGGAAATGAAATCATGAGGATTTCTTGAAATTTGCGGAAGCGCTATAAAAATGGGTATTCCTACAATCCTTGATTTACTATTATTATTATTATACTATAGAAAATTGTGGATGATAAGTTTTCAACTTTCAATTTATTGATTTTGGTTGAAGTAGATACATACTCCACTAACGGTTACCACGATGGAATTTCATACCTGAGTATGAGAAGTGTTTTTGCATTTAATGGTTACACCACATCTTCTGTAAAATTCATGGACTTCCATTCAGGGCTAGTCAAAAATGCATATATTTGCAAGTTTATCATTGTATAACTAACAGTCTGTATGAGATATTGCGCTGAAACTTAGTGTATAGGTGTTCGAGATATGCACTTCATCGAAAAAAAATGGTTGATGGTCGTTCTCTATATTCCGACCCATTTAGGAGACCACGGTAGGCCTTGAAAATATGAATACTTCCTATTTATCTAAATCTTTGAAGGATACTTAACGAGCACTATATGTCTTAAAAATTTTCGTTTTTGAAAATCGGTCAACGAGTTCCAAAATAACAGGGTGTTGCGGATTCAAATCGCACACACTGTATATGTATATCTGAAAAATCACCCCTCCGTTCATATGCGAGTTGTGAAATTAGTGTTCTAGAAGTCGAAACGTTCCTAAAAAACCAGGTCTGTATGCTGCTCAACATTTTCACACAAAAAATTACAATTCCAATGAACTAATGGTTTATAACTTATTCCACACAAGAATACATAGGCCGGTAATTTTTAAATTACCTCATAATAGTTAGAAGGTACTCGCAATTGTCAATATATTTGTGAATAAAATGACCAATTCACCGAATTGCTGTTATTACCCTTAAATAGGGGACGTTTTGTAGAATAATATATCATTCAGTAGGTACTACATTTCTCATGAGGAACGAAAGCACACCGTTTTCCTATACTAATTCCGTAACAAGAAGTTATTCATCCTTCTGTTTTCATCGAAAATCTGGAATATAGCGGAATAGTAACGAAAGGAAAACGATGCGAATTATCAACGTTCCGTTATTCTTTCCTCAAATATGAACTAAACTGCTTACCAACAACGTCTAAATATCCCACTTGGCTCTTCATAGGGTCCGTGTTGATTTGACACATATACCATCCTTTGTCTGATTCTTTAACTTCTTTTATATGTAAGTACCATGTTTTCTGTTCACTGTGCGTAACTCCTATCCTATGGTTCTTTGTGATTACGTGACTATGTATTGTCAAAATGGTTTGGGTGTCTACACGTAACCAAGCTACCTGTAACAATAGTAAGGTTGTGTTTCTTACAAAAAAATGAGAATACTTCACGTTCAACATGGATACAGGATCATACACCATAAAAACGTATGGTCTCAGAATAAACTATAATAATAATATATATTTGGTGCCATTATAATAAAATGTTAACAAGATCATAACTGAGAAATAATGTTGATCATCCGTAATAATGGATATATAGGAACAAAATAGATAATCTAGGGATATACATAATTGAATGAATAAAAGTACAAAGAACAGACCTTAACATAGTTTTTATACGAGGCGAACAATGTATTTAGTATTCAAATGCTTGAGTAAAAATACCTATAGATCAAAAAATATCAGGAATTCATATCATTATTCAAATATTTACTTGAATATTCATCTGTTGTATGGTTACATTTTCCGATAAGGAATGCTTGTATATGTTTTCTAAAACTAATCGTAGGTACTTGGAAGGTGGTTATACAGGATCGGGTCATGATAAGTTAAGATTAAGATGTTTCGTTTCCATCTACGTTGCAAAAATCTACGTAAATACTATGTGAAGGCGTTGTTGATGATCAAGTGCATGACAAATTTCCGGTCTAACTATGTAACATACGGCATAGTTTTAGCAATGAATGAATACCCCTAAAATCAATCCTTCGACTTGTCTCCAAAATGTGACGAACATTCAACCTTCACTTCTTCTTCACTGAAATGTCGCCTCCACAGGTCCTTCTCCAATTTTCCAAGCAGGAAAGAAATCTTGACTATATGCTAAGCGGGGGGTGATCTCATATAATAGATGTGGATGAAAGATGACTAAATACGAGGGCAATTAAGCAAGGAATGATTCATTTGGTTGAAATTTTATCTCCTTGTAGCCCGATACACTCCATTCAACGTTTTTATAATTCTTCCATCCCTTCCAAATAATACGACTTCGGCAATCCTCCAAAATAGGCGTTTGTTTCAGAGATGACCTCATCGTTGGAGCCACATGTCTTTCCGCCGCGCCATTTCTTCAAGTTTGTAAATAGATGAAAATCGCAGGGGCTAAATCTGGAGAATATGATGAATGACGAAACAATCCATGCAATTTTGCAATTGCCACTGCGGATCTGTACGCCGGTGTGTTGTCCTGGTGAAAGAGCACTTTTTTCTTTGCCGAGAGCGGCCGCGTTCGCTCCACATCGACGTCGAATCAATTCAACACATCGACGTCGAATCAATCCAACAAACTCTGCATAATATTTCCTGGTGATCGTATTGCCCTTCACAAGGTAATCGATATGGACTATACAGTGCGCATCCCAAAAAACTGTCGCCATGACTTTGTTGGCCAAAAAACCCATTTTGACGCTTTTTTCGCTTCGATTCGCCAGGACAAGTGCACTGTTTTGACTGTTCCTTGGTCTCTGATGTGTTGTGATGGATCCATGTTTAGTCCACCGTTTCGATACGGCGCAAAAAGTCCTTCTTATTGCGTTTGAACATCGCCTTTCAAGTTGTCACACGGTCGCGCTTGTTATCAACAGGGAGCAAATGCGGCACTCATCTGCCAAATAGCTTCCTCACATCCAAAAATGTATGCAAAATGTTGAGTACCCTTCCGATTCCTGGTGTTGTAACCTCAATTAGACGACCAGAACGTTCGACGTCCTTTGTGGTCATACCACCACAACGAAAACTAGTAAATCACTTGTGAATCGTTCCAATCGATGATGAGGAGTGTCCATAATGTGTAACAAGTGATGCTTTGGTTTGCGTAATGTTTCTTCCACGCAAGAAATTATGTTCAATCAAGACGAGAAATTCACTTTTTCCCGTATTTACAAAAATAGTGACATATCAGTCGGAAAATATTAATGCCACCTAGTTAAAGATGGTACATCACAAATGTCATATGAGATTTTCGATTATGGCACCATTTTTTCTATATTTTAAAGACTTTTCACCTTGCCCTCGTATGTTCAACGGAGAACTGCGACAGAATTAAACTCTTTCTATAGAGAAGGTACGCTCCATCAATAACCCATTCAAAATGGAAATTCAGAATAAGATGTGAAAATTTCAAATAATGAATATACACTATTGATGAAAATTTTGCTTCACAAACTTACTACCAATATAATACCCATAAAAAAATTTTGCATTCCTAAAATGTTTCTTCATTTTTGGAAATTTTTAGCGTCTCGTATTATCTGAGTGATATTTGGATACAATACTCAAATTTATTTTCCTTTACTACTACACACTCATAATCATTCACAGTAGAATAAGCCGCTTTTATATGAAGTCCTAAGATTTAGATTCACATAAACAACCAAGAAAGTGTGCGAAGACGCTCTCTAGAATATTTACGTTTGAAAGTAGATGATTCTTATTCAAGAATTATGGAATAACATCATCACGAATCTTTCGATTCATTAACGAACCAACGAATATTATGATTTTTAAATTTTCCCCCTCTAGTAAATGAGAAACAACTGTAATTCGTATCAAAATATGTCTCATTTGTTCCACTCCTATAATTGAATTTTATCTGTTGAATGTAGTATCTATATATAAACAGATGGATTTTTTATACTTTAACCTCACGAGAGGGAAACCTATAATGTTCGAAGAACATCGTGTGAGCCAGCAGTTGAATGTAGGCAGAGAAGATAGGCATTCGTATTTCTCTCGAAGGTTTGGAAGTTAAAGACATAAGAGAAGACCTCACTAATTAGAGAGTTCCACAAGTTCGCTGTTCGATGAAAAAATGAAGTCTGGTAGGATGAAGTTGGGCAGGTATCGAGTTTGACAGTGGAGTGGTGACTAGCTTGTGCTCGTCTAGTTCGCCTATCTGAGATCTCTCGGGGTGGAACAACAAAAGAGATTTCTAATGATCACCGACTTTGGAAATATCTACAGAGAAGGGAGAGATCTCCCACCTTTATAGATTATTTTAGAGAGGTCAATGAACTCGTAAGTGTGACATCATAAATCAAACGAACGCGGGAATTGTGTTTCTATCTTCTGGATAGAATCCAAAATCTCCAGCGTATGTTTGGGAGCCGAACTCCAAACATGTGAACAGTAGTTCTAGACAGGTCGAACATGTGCTTTGTAGATTATAAGGAGCTGCTGGCATGTAAAGTAGCTCTTGGCACGAAATATGAAACCAAATGTTTGTGGAGCATTGTATTGGAAGACTTCATAGGAATAGTTGAACCTGACTTCACCATATCAGGGATTGTGAGATCCGCCTTCCTGGAGAAGACGCAAGCTTGAGTTTCGCTTGCACTAAAACCTACTAGATTATCAGATGCCCAAGACATATCCCTGTGAAACACCAGCGTTGTAGCCATTGTGTAGGAGAATACTCCATCATCCACCACATGGAGTGATCTATCTCAGACAAAACTCGATGATGAGCGACAATGTTTAGTTGGCAAACAAATAAAATAAATGAATAATGTTAACTGTGACCTTTGGTGATCTTCTTATCATCAGCAATGTCAATTATGTACTTATAAAGTTGCTCTTCCATTTTACTGTTCGATGAAGACACATCGTTGACGAAACGCGTCACACAATTTCATTCTATATTATAGTGGACATTCCTCAACAGTGGTTTTACTTTGTAACTTGAGTTGTTCTTCATCAATTCAATTTGGATAACTCTGAGGACGTTGGAAAATATTTATTCAAATTTGAAAGTCTTCATGAGAGTGGCATATTGTTGTGAACATTTTTTATAACCATAGTGTTACTCCTCATTTTAACAACAGACCTGCAAAAATTAATCTTAATTTGATTTATCAGTGTTACCGCGCTCTTAGATATGCAACTTCCCAAGAAGAACCAAAGATAGGATCCTTATCGTTGTAATAGATCTCTTCATAGGTGTGAAAAAAGTGACTCTAACATCTCCTATGAGGCTCATTCCTTATCTGAGTGCATACAAATATGAGCCTAAGAGAAAATGTCAGTAACAAACGCTTGACTTTTAAGTCTGTTCCATTCAGCACTTATATATTTTCATTGAAGAAAATTCATTACAAATTAAACGATAAACATTCAAATTTAGAGCGTTCATTCCGACGCCCTTCTGAAAACGATGCAATGAAAACTCATTCGCGGCAAGAATCCCGTGAAATGTGGAGACTATCTTGCAACATTAAATTATAAATAATGCCAAATGCCACTCTCATGAAGCGTTGCAAATTCTAATGAACGTTTTACAGCATCTATTGAGTTCGATATAAAATTTGCAGTGACGGTAATTTTTTCTGATGATAAAAATCTTATTTATTGCTGATTCCATCAATCTGTCGGCGTCTGACTTTGGTGCAAAATTGGAAACACTGTAATCAACATCTAGACGTGTTACTATTTTCCGAAATCACTAGAGAGGAATAATGATTTGCTCACTTGTAAATAATAAAGAATGCATCATTCCGTCGTCGCAAATGTAGGCAACTTCATCAAGTACACTGTGCATTTTCAAGAATCTTAATATCTTGCAAAATCCAATGAATTAATGTTAATTGATGATAATTAATTATTTCAACTATCAGGAGTGGCTTACTGCAAATTCAGCTCCACATCTTCTATATTGTAAGACTAATTCTATCAAATTGAAGGCGATGTAACTTTTTTCATCGGGATAGCTTTAATATTTGTAATGGAACAATAAACCTTGAACACTTTCCATGGAGTTTTCTGTTCGTTTCCAAAGTTTTGATGCAATTTGTGATGATTATTGGAAACACAAATTCTATTTAGGAGTCAGTTTTGAACAAGACAGCGACCGGCCGATGAAGTAGATGAAGATTTGGCAAGAATTTTAGAATCGGGATTTTATTTATAAGTAGAGATTGACACAACCACGACTCAAGCTTGTACTTACTTCAGGAAGTCTGACGTCTCAATCCCCAACACGATAATATCAGGTACTATTCCTATGAAGCCCTTGTTATCCATGTTCCGTATCACCACCAATAGCACTTTCTCATGAGACGATCATGTGAGGTCCATTGCGGAAACTGCTCCACATTGGTCTTCTATTCCAGGCCAAGATTTATTTTAGATTCCAGTTGCTCCTCGTGAACTACAAAGCACTGTAATAATCCGGGATTATTACTTTTGGTTCTATGAATTATCCAATTCAATTCGGATTGAAGTCTTATAAATTACTATATCTTGAACACGATATACCAGACAGGCCTAGGGACTGTAATTCAATCCCCCCTTCCTGAAGCATCGACTTCTAAGCCAGCATGGATTCATGCTTAACAAACGTAAGCACGCTACGAGGTCAATGGTACTTTTTTTCCCGGAGTCAAGAGAAGTCCACGTGGAGTTCAGAAGAGCTGTCACTCCGCCTAGTCAGATTCTCATAGGTCGTTTTAATAACGTATGAGCTGAGGTGAACCCCGCTTCAATGATTTCATAAGAACTATTGACTTTGAGAAAAAATGAGAGTTCTTCACCACCTACTCGTTCGATGAGGTAATTTTTTCTTGTTCAGCTAGCCTTCACTCCTCCCATTGTTTCATTAATTCATGTCATATATTTTATTTAGATTTCACACTCGAAATAATTGAAATAGCTTTAAATTTCTTTTTATTGTTGTTGAGATAATGCCTCTATAAAGTAACAGTCATGTAGAACCTTAAACCAGGGTAATTTTTGTTCCAATGATCATATTTTATGAAATCAATTGATATCCTGTTTATTAACAGATCAAATTCAATCAACCAGATTGAGTCAAAATTAATTTATCAAGTTCTGTCCATGTAATTCGATTTCGTAGGAATCAAGGGAGAAATTATTTAAATTTAACCTACGTTGAATTTTGCTTGTAGTATTGTAAACGAAATAAACCCGGAGCAATAGGTGGCTTGCATAGGGGTAGTTTGAAGCATTGAATGCACTCAAACTTAGAACCCAATTGTGCAGCAGAATCAAACGTAGTATTCGTGCAACAAGGGTTATGTTTCCTAAGGGTAAAGCAGCGCTGGACATATTCGTGTCTTTCGCGTTTCGCGGGAAGTGTTTGTTCCCCTAAAAATCATTTTGGTACAATTAATCCGACGTAGAGCTCGATTGCGTTAGATCTCTGTGCCTTATTTCTACAAGGGATTCGAAAGGGAATTGTGATATTGGACCAACAGGGTAACACGTCGATTAGGTATTAACGCAACCTGAAATAATACCCAGCCGACTGTTACAAGTACGAGGTTGAACAGTGATATGGGCTTTCCAACCTGTTCATCTGCTTGAAATATTAAATCTGGAGTAACTCCAGATTTATGAAACATACGCTTGGCGCACTGTTACAGCGGAAATTCGATATGTCCTGGAGTATTGTTCATATTTGTACTTCAACTCTGAAATATACTCCAAAGCTCTTAGATTATATTCAGACAGGAGCTTCTCATTTAGTTGGTGATGCCACACTTGAAAATTCGTTGACCTCTCTAGAACATCGTTGAATGATAGTGAGCGATCTCTTCATTCTCTACAGTTGTTTCCATGGTCGGTACTCATCGTCAGTCTGTTATTCCACCACTCGACTGACTTCAGGTAGGCTGAACAGGCATGCTCAGATTGCTCACATCTTCAGGCTGGATACCTGCCAGTGTTTTTCTATCGGCGATGTTTTGGAACTCTTTGTCTATTGAGATTTTTCCTGATGCTTATAATTTCAAAACATTGAAGAAAAATAAAAATGCCTTTCTGGTCTCTAAATAATCCACGACAGACAACATATGAACCCTCTACAATTGAGAAAACGTTGAGATGGAAAAGAGCTGATACACTGAGAATCCGTGACAGGACATTTTATAGCATAGATCAATTTAAATGAAATTTCATATGGCATAGAGTATATTTTCACGTCCTTCTACGTTTTTAAATGTTCCTGCCCACTTTACATATTATGTATTAATACTTGAAAGAATGACATCGCAGAAGTGGAGCCAACGCTGCTATCTACGGATATAAGCTGTTTCTGTGGACCTTTAATACACCGACAGCCGCTAGTATATTTTGTATGATCCTCCATGGATTAGTTTAGGTTAGGTAAGGTTAGGTTACGAACAAAGGGGGTACAATAAACAATCATTATTGGTTATTATGAGCAGAAGCAGCTGTTACTAGATGGCACAGGGGCACGTGCTCACCAACAGCTACGTGCCCATCCAACCACCAATATAAATACAGAAAGAAATTCGCAAGTAAGACAGTGTATTATTTTATCCCGCTCGCCAGGCGCATGCATTGATTACGCTCAAAACTGTATTCCGGGGAACGTTCTGAAGTGTACCTACTTCAAGTATGATTTGGCTGACCACGCTTATCTTCACCATATGCCTATACCGTCTGTTTGGGGCGCAAAACAGCGTATCTTCAGTAAACATCTTGCCTTCATAGTGTATATTGTGAATTCAATTCGAAGATGTGAAGTCTGGACTGAGCCATCGAAATGGCGTTACAAGGTAATGATGAGACATTGACGTCGGAAAATCCAGGTATTTATGTAGGCTCTATCAACTTCGCGGCTAAATTAGACGCTATGCTTGCAATGCATATGAAAGGTTCGGGTTTTAGTGTTTAAAGGCGTCTCAAAAACGAGAACAAATTGTTGGATGCAATGTTGCAAATTTACAAGCAGAAAATATTAAAAGCAATTAAATATGCAAATTTCATTTCTTCGGAGGCTGATGAAACTACAAACACCTCTAATCATCAGCAAATGGTTGTTATCATTCGGTACCTGTTTAATGGACAAATTTTTGAATGTTTTTGGTCTTTTTTCGAACCTGGTGAACATAATGCTGATGATGTATTAGCAAAAACAATGATGAATGAATTGCAAGCTATTTTAAATTCCTCTTTGGGTCTAATAACATGATGAGTGGTAAGACAGATCGTGTCCAAGCCATTATCAAAAGAACATTTCCACAAGCACACTGTTACGCGCATGCATTTAATTTAAGAATTGAACGAACGACACAGTGCAATAAAAAAGTGAAAATTCTCTTTGCAAATTTGGAGTCATTTTCGAGATTTTTTCCTAGATCGCCAGAACAAACGGTGATTCTTGATGAAATAGTCAAACGTAGATACACACACTGGATTTTCAAAGTCGAACTGTGCACACATCATTTTAAACACCAGGATTCTTTCAAAGAATGCTTAGACAAAATTATTTACAGAGATGGGCTGGATTCAGTGAATTTAGTGAAGCAAATTGGTTCATTGGAACATTTGTATTGCCCGGTATTTCTCTACCGGTTGAAAATATTTCATTCCATCATGCCACATGTTGAACTATTATTTAATGAGACTCAAATGCGCAGTGCTCAACTGCAAAAGGCAATTGGATAATTCTGAATTATTCGAATTAGAAATTGTACTGACAATGATAATCAAGAACGCAATAATGAAGAACCTGCTAGGAAAAGACAAAAAACGACAGAGCTGGAGATAACAGAGCTGTTATTACATTGTTAGTATGTGACACTATTTTAAGCCAAATTAGCAACAGATTTGATTTTGGGGATCATATAAGTGCAGGAAAATTATTTGATTTTCAAAATTCCAAAACTTATAGACATGCATTTTCATAAGAACATTTTGATGAAACTGTAAAATCTTATCCTATGTTGGACAGTGTAAAATCAAAGAGTGAACTTTCGGCAATGCATGAACGCGATGACATGTGAGTCGTAGGTGGTATTTTGCCACTTTTAGTGTTCATAACAGACAAAAACATGAAAAAGGTTTAGACGGAAACATACAAACTGTTAACGATGTTTTTCTACCCTCAAACTCTCTGAGAAGCACAACGTCCTAAGATTGACTGAACGCATTATCGGTCCTATCAATAAAACAAATGTTCGTCCAGTCTATCTCGGATTTTGACAACAAAGTCATAGATTTTTTTTCCAGCACGAAAATAGGAGAATGAATTTGATGTGCAAAAAATAGGTAGGTTTTTTCTTGTGCCCACCCTCATATTATGACTGATTGTTATTGTTATTGAGATTAGTGCGATTACAATATTTGCATTATTTATCAACAAAGTTAGGCTAGTAGGTTATGTTAGGTTGGGTCAGACTAGGTCAGGTTAAGTTACTAACAAACGGGGTACAATTAACAATCATCATTGGTTATTATGAGAGTGTTAAGATAAGCGAGATTACAATATTTGCATTATATGTCAACAAAGTTAGGTTATTAGGTTAGGTTAGATCAGGCTAGGTTACAAGCAAAAGGGGTACAATAAACAATCATCACTGGTTATTATGAGAATGTTAAGATTAGCGCGATTACAATATTTGCATTCTATATCAACAAAGTTAGGTTAGCAGGTTAGGTTAGATTAGGTTCTGTTAGATTAGGTTACAAACGTAGGGTACAATAGACAATCATCATTGTATATCATGAGAGTGTTAAGATTAGTGCGATTGCAATATTTGCATTCTATATCAACAAAGTTAGGTTAGTATATTAGGTTAGCTTAGGTTTGGTTACAAACAAAGGGAGTACATTGAACAATCATTATTGGTTAATAAGAGAGTGTAATTAATATGCCGGACTCAATTTACGTCGACCCAAATAGTGAATACAAATATCTACGAAATTTTTCCACAGCATGTAGGCTCTTTGTTTGGGAAACTTTCTGTATATTACATCGTTCTCATATATCCGTATGACGTAGAATATTTGTTGTCGCGCGGATAAATTAATAGCGTGATGGCAAACCTAGATATTCCGAAATACGCTTTGAATTTGTAGTCATAAATGAACGTTTTAGCACATTCACTCGGTTCCTATGATCGCAGAACCAGTAGTCGAAAGCATACCTGCGATATATCATAATTTTAATTTTAAAATTCATATCCTGTGTAAGTGGTACACATAACATGTGCAGAAACAATTTCAATTTTCATATTGCATTTACCAGGACATATGGTTCCCTTATACAATAGGGGTTTATATTTAAATTGCATATTGTGATATTTCATATCCCCAGTCGACCTTACATTTACCTCTTTTATTATACCTAAATGTCAAACATGTGTATAGTAATAAATACCCAGTTTAGAGAGCGACTGTGCTATTAAAATAATGTGAAAGTTTACATTCCACTGCCATCAGTTAATATATTCTGCGAAACTGTCTTACGCATAGCAATAAAAAATCAAGTATACTCCCATTCACATGTTTAAAATGGGTGCTACTACTGAATAAATGTTTCCGTACGTATGAATATACAAGTGTTTCATAGACATCTTCGTTTATTGCGAAGTATTCATGAAACATGTATCGACTAGCTTCAATAGTGAATTTCCTGCAAATCGTCACTAGGCATGCACGAAAATTTTCCAACCGAAGGTTTCTTTTCCAGAAATATTCTCAAGCTGCGTCCAATGATATAACTATTAGAAGTTGGATTTTCACTAATTTGCTACAATAAATGCGAGAAGTTTCCATAAAACCGTATAGCTTCTTCAAACAGATATTACAAAATAACATTATTCTAACTATTAAAAAAAACTTTCTTGAGAAATGGTTTGACCAGTATTGAAAATATGTTCGGTTACGCTGATTTTCCACCATTATTTTTCTTTATAAGGGCAAAATAAACCGAGTTAGAATGTTCCTTTCAGTTTGAGCCAAATAGCAATTTGAACACGACTCATTTGGATTTTGACATATACAGAAAACCCACTTAAGTGTTCCGAAATGTATACTCCGGCGCATTCAGCTACATTATTTGAATATAAAATATCTCCATATAATAGTCTTGTTCATATATTATTGAACGTCCCCTTCAGTCAGCAAAATAACAACAACGAAGTCGAGTTAACAGCCTTGGATGATGGTTTCGAGAAATCCTTGATCAATAATTCAATTTCTAGACAAAAAAGGAAATTGCATTGCAATCAACAAACCAAATTAGAGCCATTACCTATCACCCTTCAGTAATTATTAAAATACATGAGTTGTTTTCTAAATTTGCGATACAATCAGGTTATAGATGTAAGAACAAGCTGAAAACCGTTTAAGCAACAGCTTTGATGAAGTTTCCGACTTCGACAAATAAGGAATTTACAAAATCAATTGTGAGTCGTGTTCAAAATGCTATGGTGAGTCAAACTAAAACATTTTGCATCGGTATAATGAACAGGTTGTGAAATCAGCGTTAGCCCAAGATCTCAAGCAAGCTTATGAATTTTAAAACACAGTGAGGACAAATATCTAGGTATTTTACAATGAACAGAAATGTTTAAACGAAAAGCAATTTATTAAATTCTGATTCATATCCTGCTGAGGTGAGGGCAACCTTTCCCCTAAATAGTATTTAGGCAGGCACATTTTGATATATAGGTTAGCTTACTCAGATTATGGCTACTTGGTAGCCGAAAGGTTCTCAGTAGAGTAGGAGTATTTTTAGTGGACAAGGGTGATTATTTATCATTCATAGTGTTGTAGTGTATCCACATTGAGAACTCTTCTGTAGTTTATGATACCTGATGTAGAATATTCACTTCAAATGCATAGAATCTGCAACCAGCCACCATTTATGAAATCCGCTTCAATAATTCTGCCTTATTAGGGTTAAACATCGTATCTCCATTTATTCAATAAATGGAGATCACAACCATGTTCATCGATAACTTTTATTTGGGTCAACTCATACAAATGGTAAAAGCTGCTAAAAGCTGAATAACCTTATGTGCGGGTTTTTGAGCTCGGATATTATGAATACATTGTCAAAATGTAAAAAATCAAGATGACGGCTCCTATACATTTTGCTTCAGAACTAAGAAATTTAAAATAAAACATAAATTCAAAAAAAAACAACCCACTTATTGAAATGTACTAGAGAGTACAAAAATAATTTATTTAGTTGGGTGACGTAAGTTATTCTATGAGTAATAGATTCATGAGCTTTCGCTTGTCGCTTTGTATTCAAAATGAAATTTTGCATGATAAGCTTTTGAATCTGTTATTCATCTGGAAGAATTAGTTCTTACTTTTTAGTGCATTTGAATAAATGTTTGTCTAGAATTTTAGTTTAATAAATTTTTCTTGAGAAAATGGAGAAGCTTTACTATGATATATGTATTAATTATTGATACAGCTGTACATTATCTAATTTTCTGGAGAACCTACTAAAAAATTCAAATTTTCTAGTTCAGGTTTTTCTACAATCATCACACTCAAAAGGAGCATCTACCATCAATGACAAAAATGTATATTATATATTTTTTTTGAACGATAGTAATCATTTAAACATATTTTAACAACTATGTAGTTATAAAATATGGTTAAAATTTTCACTAGACATAATTCAATGTGGTTGGAAACCACAGATAACGTTCGAACGCTTTTCTCTAATTTAACTCTTAGGGAGACACAACGTTTGAACTTAACAGGTCAGAATTCACTTCAGCCAGATACAGTATATGCCTCAACCTTGAGACCAGTGACAGATAATATTCGAACATATTCGTTTTTAGAAATATATGCATACGTCATTGTGACTTTTTTTCGTATATGGAAAAATGAAGAATGCACCCGTTGGAGCACTATCCCCACCATAAGACTATGCAACTTCGGGAAGATAGCGCAATAGCAGATAGGTGACTTACGACAGGAACTTGAAAACGGTGGAATGCAGTTAAACGTCGGTATAGAACTGTTGGTCTAGGTTCGGTATAGTACCCGTCGTTGGTGTGAATAATACTATCATTATTGTGCATTGTATTCATTGTTGCGGTGCTCAAAAAGTGTTGAAACAAAATTAAACATAAACTATGAATGAAACTAAGGTGCATTTATCATTAATATGCGTGTTCAGTTGGACGGACATTTTGCGTCAACCAAACTTTCTTTTTAACGTTTAACTAAAAAGTTTAAATACACTGGCTCAATTGCAGATAGTTGGGGTAACCGTTCGGAGGTCAGTCTTGCAGCCGTAAAGTAAAAGATAAGAGATTCGAACCTCTTTATTTCACGTCGTTCTCAATAATTCGGTTTTTCTCAGAAGACTTTGGGGAGAATGTTGCAGTTCCATCTAGAGTTTGCATCGTACCGAGCTCTTGAGCAGTTTGGAGCCAATCCACATCTTGCAGAAAGCTTTCTTTTGGCTCAACGGGTTCATAGAAAAGCTCAACTGTAAGACGAGTTGATGAAAATCCTCAAGTGATTCATGAATCGCCTCATCATCATGAGAATATCACAATTTGCTGCTTTCTTTTTGGGCTCAAGGCCTTTAGAAGATGATGGTGAAAATCGTGTTACTGTTGATAATGAACGGTATATGAATATGCTAACAGCATATATTTAGTCTGAATTGAGAAATATCGATATCACCAATGTTTTCTTCCAACAAGATGGTACGACATGTCACACATATTGTCAGACAATTGTTTTATTGCAACAACAGTTGCTTGGACGCATTATTTCTGATGTTAATTCGCCACCAAGATATACTCACACCCTTGGACTCTTTCTTATGTGGCCGTGTGAAATCTTTGATTGACAAAAATGAGCCAGGAACAATTTCCGACCTTAACTGAAATATTAAACGCACTATTAGAAATAAACCAAGGGTTATCTGTGAAAGAGTATAGCAGTTTGGATTTCAGAATGCATTTAGACAGTCGAAGTCGAGGAGGACATTCAAACGGTATTATTTCCAAAACCTGATCTTATCAATTGTTCTTTAAAGTAAAATGAAGATTGAAGGATTATCACTCGTAAAGACATGTGACTCATTCACGCGTTGTGACACACCAATTGGAAAATCCTCCATAAATCTGACAAAAAAAAAATCGTGAATTTTCACCTAGAATATTCATTCTAAATCCGGTGATCCCATTTCAAATGGGCTAACTCTAAATATGGGAAGTTTGAATGTAATATTTTGTGACAATTTATATGGAAGCATAATTTTTTAAGCTTCATTTTCAATGGCAATTTCAATTGTCCTATATGGATTCATCAAGTGAAAAATCGATGAATATTATCTGGTAAGTATTATCAACAGTAAAATACTCCCGATTTGGGTAATTCTCCCTTCAAACCCATGAAGAGAATTTTTATTGGATATGATTGGCAAATTATGTATTGATGAAATTATACATAAATATCATGACTTACCTTATATGGTATGAGATTCTCAACAACACAAGATAAAATGGCCTCTCTCCCCACGGCTATCGTATAATTTTGAATAGGTTGACTGAACTTCGGGTTTTCTGCAATAAAAGGAAGACATTATTAGTAAAGTGAGTAATAGAATCATCGTCTTTTATACCTGCTGATAGAGCACATTCTTAAGTAAATGAATCCCAAGGGTGAATTAACTTTTGGTATATAAATATGACTAGTATCTAGAAGCGTATTACGGAATGATATTATTTAAGACAGTATCTACTGTAGCAGTTCATTCGGATTAGCTCTCGATTGCAAATGGGAGCAGGGACGACTGCAAAACTCTCTGCTAATCAGCTTAACAAATTTATTGTTTCCCACGCTACGATTTACCTGCCCCCAAACGGAATGCCTGAAACTATATATACACTGAAAGAATATAATTTGATTTAGGAATATGAATTTTAAACGATATTAGCTAGTCCTAATAAATTTTGACATCAATTGGAATAAAGTCGCTCCATAAAATGAATTCATCCTTCTCCCTCTATACTGAGAGCCAAATAGTGCTGAATGCCATGAAATACCTTTATTGAATTGAATATTCACAGAGTAATGCCGCGCTTGTAGTTAGTGGCCAATTTTAGATAATCAGAATCACCGGAATTGACGTTATCCGATATTTAAAGAAAAAATAAGGAAAAGTTGCGGGCATTATTTAAAGCAAAATCACGCCAATTAGAGGTTTTCCGAAACTAAGGGCCTCATTATAGGAACCCTTTTGTCCATTTTTTCATGAAAATCATGTGTTTGGTTGTAATTAAATCGACTAACCTACGCTCTATCATGTTATTTTTCATATGACTCGGTAGTATTTACAAAAACGACGCTGCAATCGGCCATTTTGTAAGCATCATAATTTCGCGATTGCGCTGCCAAAAAGGGATGGGGCTTTTGCTTCAAAGCAAAATACAAATTGAAGCTGTTGATTGCTCATTGGGGAATCGGATCCGAGTAACCAAGGTTGACGTTAATCTAAGGGAAGCACTGAAAATAAGTAAGTCAATTTTTCGTTTTATTATTTTTATTCTCGGACCACAAAAATCGTAAAGTGAGGAAAATGAAAACTAAGATAGCCAGGAGGGTTCAAAAATTATGGTCTAAGGCTTCTATTTAAAATACCTGTTGGGCCCTGTATATCCCAAAAGGTTCAAAATAATTTTTCACATGTTCAACTCAACCAAATGAGACATACTAGTGCTCAAAATGACCGGCAGAGAATAAACCCGATACATATTTTAGATCCCAACTTTATAACCTCAAAATTTTCTCATTTTTTCAAGGATTTTTTTTTTCAATCGGAACCTGACTGGCCCCATGTAAACTAAAATACATGTCCAGGAATGGATAGGGGGCAGCAAGAGCTTTGATTTGCAGGTTCGTTGAGTCAAAAGATCTATTATTCGCCCAGCAATCGCGAATTTACAATTTTTCCAAAATGGCCGATTGCAGCGCCCACTTTGCAAATATCAAAAAATCAAAAAATCAAAAACGCATATTAAAGTGTATGAAAAACACTACCGATTCATACATATAGAGCGTATATTCATCAATTTAATCACCATTAACCATACATTTGATTTCCATGGAAAAATTAACAAAATGGGCCCTATATTGGGGCCCTTAGCTTCGGAAAACCTCTTACCTGCGTCATTCCGCTTCAAATATTGTCCCACAACTTTTAACTCCTGATAGTTGCCCATTGAGCTCATTGTTTTCTTTAAATATCGAGAAAAACGTCAATTTGGGTGATTTTGGACATCTAACATTAGCCAATAACTACAAGCGTGGATTTCGAACACCATAGTCGTATTCAGCATATCCGAAAACATAAATATAAACCATAAAATTTTGGTTCATATATTTGACCCAAAAAATTGCCGGGTGACTATTATTTGAACCTGATATATTTTGTATGATTGTCGATTCGTTTCGCTCTAATTTGAGGATAGTTGCTCTTTAGTAATATGTAATATCAAGATTTCTCACTGAGAATTATTGTAGGATTAGATGGGTTTCCTTGTACTGTGTTTATTCTGGTCCAACTCAACACTCATTCAAATAATCACGTTTGATAACATCACTGGTCAATGAAGAAAATAAGTAATACGATCATTACACAAATTGAAAATGAACTTGCGACATGCATCCAAATCAAATAATACAATAATTTCTACGTTGGGTAATGCAACTATTCAAACTATGATAATTGGTGAATCAGATTAACTAATTATATTGTAATTTATCGTAATTCACAGATAGAAGGACAACAATCAAATCAACGGTAAATTTTTTTTACATAATCAAAACAGGAGGGGACAAGTTCAGTGAACATGGACTCTTGGTTGAATCCATTGTGCTCCCCTTGTGGCAATACTCAGTCCGGCAGGCGCGGATACTGCTTGGCCTTGGGCTCGGGGGGCACTGCCAATGGTTTACAGCCTAAAGGATGTTTGCAACCGTTTCTAGACGAACAGATGCATTTGTTGGTGAAGATGTGAACCACGTGCATTCGCAATCGTTTCCTAACGTTCCGACGATGAGTACATCAAAAAATTCATCACGAACAATGTGTGTGCGCTATTCATGCATATTCGGTAGAGACGGTATACACAAGCTAGTGTGCATACGAAAATCATGAGACGGTTGTAGGAATCCCTCATAACTGGAAACTGAACCGTTATTGACAAACTAACATCACAGGAATAGACTCTGTAATTTGCATCTGGTTCTTGGATCGACTAGCGAAGTGATGGATCTGAAATCTTGAGAGGAGATACGATAAAAATTCTCAAATACGTCATTCCTCTAATCTTGTTTCAAGTCTGCTGAATCCTCAGTTTTTGGTTACTGTTACTGTGCTTTTTCTTCCTTCATTTAATAATCTCTTTTCCAGACCAAACAGATTCAATAATGAAAGATGAAATAAACTATTTACATGGAGTGTCAATGACAAATGTTTGTTCAGTAGAGACTCATGCCTACACACAGTAGCAAACACATCTCTAATAATAATACTGGTATCTTTAGAGATGCCAAAGTTAGAATTGATTCTCAAGAAACTTTTTCTTCCCACACCTGAATCCTCAAATACGCCAAGTATGATAGTGCTGTTCAGCAAGTTGCTGCTCCATCTGTACATTCTAAGCAAGCAAGATTTAATATTCACTAAGAACAAACGTGAGGTGAGTCTTTCCTCTCATTCCTATTTCTCAATAATCCGCATATTTTATGGTTGCCTTGGTATCAAAACTCACTACATCAAAAAAGATTCGTTTCAGCTAGAACCAAACGTTGCGACTTTTTTGTTGTTCATCTCCTAAAAATGGTGATACTTTAATCAGTATGTATATTTAATTGTAACAAGTCTAGCATTCAGCTCCATTATTCATGTAGATTGAAGATCTAAGAATGTCAAATAAATGACTTTAATGAGAAGCTCCAATGGTTTTATGATGACTTGCACTTGAATTTAAACCTTCAATTCTCAATGATGAGACAATAAGTTCCGATTAAGCAACAGCTGTGGCTCCGCTATTCGGTATCGGATGAGCCTCTGGAAATTTACTCTATATACTCACTGAAAAATATAGCAGATCGAGAACTCGGTATTACATAAATTATTACTTGTATTTCTCCTCCGTATTGCAAGTTATATCTCATAATTCAGTTAAATTTGTAATCTAGACTTTTATTTTCCTTCAAACCGTCGAATTACTTCTGAGGCAAGAGTTTTGATTGAATATAATCTATGGGACATTTAACAAATTCACGCCTTCGGGGTGTTCGCAAATTCAATCAGAGTGGAGTCAATCTACGGAAAAACAGGACGAGGTTCGTGAAAATTTGATAGAGGTTAACGACCTAGAAAAAACTGTTGTCTTATGATAAAAATAATAAGATCCTGAAATTAATTTTACTAATATTTGGTGGAACCATGTTTAACCTTTATAAAACTGTTTTTGCTCTCTTTTTAGATCTTTACGGTTTGAAATAGTCATTCGAGCTCAATGTTCAATAACCAGAATGTCACAATATTGAGGGTGGTAGAAACATCCAAACCGTCTAGTGCAACACAAAACTTGCGATAGGTTCATTAATTTCGATAGGGTTTGATAAAAGAGATGAACAACGATTTCCTCCACAAATGACATGTTTTACAGTAAATGGTTATTCGATACAGATCAGTTCAGAATGAGCATGCTACAAGAAAAACAAAAAGAGCTTCATCAATAAAGTATCAGTTTTTCCAGTCACCATAAATATATTATTTTTAATATGAATTGTGCACACTGTTCATAGATACGAACTAGGTGTTCAATTTTTCGGTCCATACTGTTCCTGTATATGGATTTTCTGACTAGTTGTTTAATTTTTAATATGCTAATTTGACAGGCAACTAATCTCATATTGCAATTCGAATGCTCTTTAGGATAACAATTCTTTCTATTTTGAACAGGATACCATGGTGGAATAGTGTATGAGTCTTGAGGATTCCAATAAAGATCAGTCATATATTTTTCCGGTGTAGGATCACTTGCAGTGTCTATAACTATCGTTCTGCAATCAGTGATTGAGGCTGTAATGATGTTACAAAGCGATTCTGCATGTAGAGTATCGACTTCTTCATTGATTATTGATAGAATATTAGGTGTCCTCAATGTTTGACGAATTGCAATTGACAGAATCTCAACATTTGCATTTTCGTTTCATTCCTTGTAGCACATTGTATGATCAAATTCAGAAAGCAAAGATGCGTATCTCAGCAATCGAACTGATGTAATTCGTGGTAATGTTAGGTTTTGTCTGAAGATTATGAAAAACAGGTCATTATCAGTCACTAAATGTAGAAATGACGACCGTAATTGTAGCTATCAAAACAGCCAACAGCAAAGATGTTACCCAATGCTTCACGGTCTAATTGGCTATATATATTTCAGTATCAGTTGAAGACCTGGACACTTAGGTGATTGGGCGTTCTTCACCATTGGCTGCGAGGATTGGAAATATCAGTTTTATAGCATTCAAAAATGTATTTAAGGCTGTCCGCTGCGGGTTTGACCCCCTGATTCGCGGTCCCTTTTTATTATAGAACAACAAAAACTTATCATGAAATAAAGCGTACCTCTGAAACACGTATGTTTTTCGAGTAGCTGCTTTTGTATCACTTTCGATTTAAATAAGAAAATCGATATTTATGATTGTTTTTTCGAAAAAATTAAAAATTTTCAAACTCTTAATTAATAATTAATTAATTAATTAATAATCAATTAATAAATTATTGTGCATTATTTATCAGCTGGTATGAACTGTGAGTACAGAAAGTGCACGTGCACTCCTACAATACAGCCTTGCATGGCACGCCTGCCATTCCCTCCCACACTGAAGCGGAGCAACGCGGAGAAAATTTCGTAGCCAATGATGTTTGAGTATCTCGGTCTTAAGCGATACCTACAGGTTAAAATGTACTTTAGCTCCAATTCGAAATACTTTATAAAAGGGTTAGAAATGTGATAAACCCAACTTTTGAGGCTCTGCTCATCGAATGTGATCGTGGGAACTGGGTTGGATCACTGTCATTCATTAAAAATGACAATATAAATAATTCGAAACGAGCCGTTTGTCAAATCTATGTTTACCGGCAACTAACACAAAACGTATCATAGAGATTAGTTTGTGGAATGTCACCGGAGCGTCGAACTAGTACGCACTAGTGCCATCTGCACACGATTTCATGGAACTAAAGTTCGAACACCTTTTTTTTAATGTCCAGGTTTTGAAGCGAGTTGGCCCACTGTGGCGCCCCAGGGAAAGTGACAGTTTTTGGTTTTTCACATATTTGTGTCTCAAACCACACAATTAACCTTTATCGAATTGTAAGTATAAAAAAAAATTGTGTCTAAATACCCCAGGAGGGCGAACGCGCCCTTGGATAACAAAATGTCATGTCAACATAAAATAGACACTTTGCTCAATCTACAAACTTTTGAGATTCATATTATTCCTATATTCTCATTAATCTATCTCTCGTACTATTACTTATAATTTGAACTAGTGAATCCTCACCCTACATTCTTCGGAGTAAAGTTCTAATATGGAATTATATGTAGTTAAAAGCATTACAATTAATTGAATATCATTGAATTCAAGCGCATCAACATAGTTGAGTCAAATCTGAAGGAACTTTGCGACTATTTAATACCTAAATGAAGTCAGTTTGGGTCCTCCCATACTGTATATTGATATGCGCAGCGCTGCTGTTATCAAACGGCAACGTTTGATTCATAGAAACTTGTACATTACGAACTTAATACATCAAACAAGTTGACGGAAAATCTGTGGTCAATTTCCCGCTCCCATTAGAACTAAGTCCATATCAGCAAAAACCATCAGATCAGTGGAGATTACATCTTTGACATGTTTACCATTAGTTCACCCTTTGATCGATCGGCATATGTACAAAGTGTATTGAATTTACTTAAACGATAGTCATCATATTTGTTTGTTCAGCCACGTGATTGCGAGCTAGGTCGTGGTGGCACTTAATTAAATAAATGGGAAAGTAAGAAGGCGCTATAATATGTCCTGCTTCCTTCTCGAATTTTCCAATACATTATCGGAGATTCTATTCATTCGAATGAAATAGGATTTCCCGAATGATGAATAAATAATTTCATTTCAATTTAAGCATATAATATCCGATTAGACATTAGAAACGCAAAATCTGGGGAGTACGTCTTACCTGTTTTGTTTACTTTGGGTTACTTGTACCAGTAGCTAACGAGACTGAGTATTCGACACAAAATATTTTTTTCACTACTAGCTGTGAAGTTGACAATTATTGCTTCTCCTAGCCTGCTGAGAAGTTGAATTTCTCTAGTAGTGGTTAATAATTTTCTCTATTGGTGACCTAGGTTAATAATGAACAAACTCAAATGTTCTGGGAATCCAGGGATAGTTGTTTAACAAAAACTTGTGCAACGTGATTTTGTATACCCAGGAGATTGTCTTTAACGTATTTGCTGCTTGAAATTACCTAACACGATAAAATTATTTGAATGAAAAAATGCCATTAGTTCGAAATTCGCGCTCAACATGAATGACTGATGACATTTGTGAATCGTGACCGTAACCTACAACTAGTGCCGGACAGAGCCGAGCTTGGTTATGTTACAAAACTATTTAAACAAAATAAGAGTAAGACCACGAGAACACAGAATTACCAGAAGACGACATTGAATAAAACTGATTATTTTTCAAGCGAGTAACCTTGCTACAGGCTGTAGATAATAGACGGTTTTGTAAATTTTAGGTTAGTATACGACTGAGTGAAAACAAGATTTCAGTAGTGAAAACGATAAAAAAGGGAAATAGTTGATCTCAACATAGAATAATGTGCCCATAAAGTAGAGGCCTTTTTATCACTTGCATAATCGTGGAAGTATGCCAGTAGTAAGTAGAAATCATCTCTACGTTTTTGATACTGCACCAAACTGTCTGTACAGTAACAGTAATTTTCTCGCATTTCTGGCGGTTTGCAATATAAATTTTCCCTCATTTTGGCTTTTCACATGTATACGTAATGTATACGTAAATATTTCAACAATATTGTTTTTGAGAAATGTCATTTAATAGAAATGTCAAAATTGATTTCCAGCCTACTTACTTTTTATCAGACAGAAATTACGCAAGCATACGTATCAAATTGTTTACTTTATTCAACTTAAAAATATTAAATTCTAGTTTAATGTGCTAGTAGGGGAAAATAGTATATACACCACGGTGGTGAAGACATTTATAGACCTCGCACTTTATTCCTTAATCTTGATGCTCGGTCAATAATAATAGTCTTCAACACCTTGGTGTATAATATACTATTATAGCTGCCAGGACCCATTCTGATCGAGTGATCGTGTGAATAAAAGGATGACTCAATTGTTCCATAGCCGTGCTTTCCACGAATTGCTTAAAGATCACCCTATTAACAATATGTTGCGTCTTCATAATATTATTTGATTCAAGAAATTAATAATCAAATCAAACAGCAACTAGTTACACTACAGATAAGTAATAAGCACCCTTATCGCCAGTGATGGATATGGGTGATTGATTCTCATTTATTGTTGCAGTGTATCCACAGTGTGAACTCTTTTGTAGTTTATTAGCAACTAGTTAGGTTATGAGTGAGAAGGTAAATTTTTTCGATTCATCCATTTTCTGTAGCCCTTGAGAATATCTTCATTCTTTTTATGGTTTCCTTGATATCTCCGTTAGTGGAACACTATTTTTCCGTCAATCTTTTATACTTTGTTGTAGAACAGCCAGCCACATTTGATTGCTTATGTTAACAGAATTTTGTAACATCCCACATGAACTCGCGTTGAAAATATACCCTCCGCTTCTTCCAGATGGCCTCATAAACCACGGCATATTTCGAAATAATAAAATTTTGATCATGATACTTACTGTTCAAAAGTAAGAATGATAAACACTTGAACACTTCACTCCTAGTGAAGCGTGAAGTCCAGATCGTATAAATTTCAACGGTGAGAGAAGGTTATTAGGTAAGTATGTAGATAGGGTGGCTGTTGGGTGTTCAGTATTCAGTAGTCAGCAGACTACTGGTACAAGCAGGAGGAGATTAAGTACTTGTCCGTTAGTTTGTGCTAGTAGTAAGTTTAGTGGAGTAAATCTGGCGAATGATTGGCGAAAATCTTACGATGCTTAGCGACCCGGTGGAAAATGTTTGTTGTGGTACCAATAACAACCTTCTGAAATTTATATTTTCCAAAAAGGGTGGAACCCTTGACATTTTTAAGGGTAGTTTAGCAAAAAAAAATCAATATCTCTGGTTGTATTGAAAATTAAGAATTCAAAGTAGAACCCTTTTATTGTCAATGTCCAAGGAACTTCCAGTCCAAATTTCAATTTGAGCCGATCTCAAATTGTTATTGGTATCCTAACAAATACTTTCCACCGGGTCGGTAAGCATCGTACAATTTTTGCCAACCTTGCCTTTTTTCTCGCCAGATTTACTCCACTAGTTAGTATCAACGTGTAATAGTTCCACGGTAGCATGACTCTCACCGTTCTGTGGCCGATCCGTGATCGGGTTTGACGGCCGGCCGCCAGAGCCAGCAGCGTTTGAGCCAGGTCCTCCCTCGCCGCTGTCTCCTGTGGGTTCTCATACGAAGAGGCGACAATTGATATCGTTTTCTGAACATTTTCGCGTTCTTATGAATTGTTTTTAGCCATATGATATGAATCACTTGGCGTGGTTATAAATCAATCATGATATCGTTCCGACATAACTTATGTCGCTGACGAAAATATTTCGGCCATCAAAAGAGAAGACTGGCTTCTGCTGCTGTTGACTTTTGTTGTTGATTCGGAACTTGGTAAGTTTCTCTTGCAACCTAAAAACTGAACCAACATATAGTGAGTAAAGGAGAAAGTCATCAGTACAACTTTTTCCATTTGTCCTGATGGAAGAAAACATTCTTTGACTTTTGTATTTTTGTATTATTCAAGTAAAAAGAAACAGTAATTTGAAAATTGAACAACCTTCAATTTCAGTTAACAATCGAACAAAATTGAATTTGTATTCAGAAATAAGTAGGGATAAGAATCAAAATTCTAAATGGTATTGCCACAGGCAGTTTTTAATCTCACCTGTTCTTCCATTTTTTTTGTTTCAAAGGAAAAGAAACATTCATTTATATGAATAAAAATTAACAATGTTCAATCCTAATTGACTAGTTAAGAAAAGAAAATTTGTTCAACGATATTTTGGTAATTTTTCGGTTACGATGTATTTAATAAAATAATATGAATACTAATACATGTTTTGTACCATGTAATACACGTAATTATTTCGTTACGGATATTCTGGGAATTTTACGAGCTTAGAAGAAATAGTTACCTGTGTTCGACAGCCCCATGTGGTAACTAAAATAGCCCTCAGTACATTGAATATTTTTCATTGATGATTAATCAAATGACACGAAATCTTCTCCTTATGAATAAACGTGTACGCCATAGTAATGATGAACGCCGTCTTTCGCTATAAATGGCGTTCCTCCGTTTGCCTAAGCCAATTTTATCAAGTTGTCGTACCAGTGTCGCCACCGCTTTCCGTGACCTTGTTTGACAACACAACAGTTACGACCACGGGCCCAGCCACAAATAGTTGGAGTCGTTCTGTGCCACAAATCTTATTATAATTACTTATGGCGGTATTATAGTTCATCTTGTTAGTATTGTTCTATCGTTCGTGATTGTTTTGTTATTTTGTGAATCCGTGTCTTCATTGGTAACTGGTAAGTTTCATTACAATAATGACTTAGTTACTATTGTGTGATCATATCTCAGGACCTAAATGTATAATTTGCTATTGCTTTAGCGGCTTCAATTGCACTTATTAACATTTGCTTTGGTCCATGGGTGATTTTATGTTAATTTATTGTGTATTTTATGCCATGTAGGTACTCAAAATAGAATTCTGAGTTGATGATGCTTTCAAATTAGGGAGAGTACCCTAATAATTATATTTGTAATAACTTTCAGAAGCTGCGAAGGTATGCATCCAGGGGCGCAGCACAGCGATCCATGGTGAACTCACCGATGTAACTATTGGAACAACAGTTCAAATTTGGTTGAAGCAGGCCAAACACAGATACAATACATATAATGGACTGAATATATTCCACAATCGTTTCAGCGTTTCATTCTGTATTTATTGGGTACCTCATTTACTATAACAATCTAAAATCCACCGTACGCCGTTAACGAAAGAACCAGAGCAGTAAATTCTTACAAATATTATTCGTTCAGTCAGTTCCTTCAAACTTCAACTAACGTCTGTTTTTTCATTCCATTGAGGACTTACCTGTCTGACTGTGAGGCTAATATACAATTTGACCAAACTTAACTGAAGCGGCTTGTACAGTTGTTCTGAGTTACTTGTAACAGTAGCTCACCAGGCGAGGTAACTGGACAAGTTTTTGAACGCAAAATATTTTATAACTTGTCAGTATACCTACCAGTTGTGACCGTGTGAGTGCAAGAATTAATGAATTCATAGCCGTACTTCCTGCAAATTGTTTAAAATCTTCATAAAACATTACCTTGTATCTTAATAATAAATATTTGATTTAGGGAATTAATATTGGATTCGGAGAGCAACTAGTTTATGAAAAAGATTATGGGTGGGAAATTGGATTTTACTGATTCATGAATTTTCTACAGTTTTTGACAAAAAGTGTACTTCAGGCTATTCATTTCTATTCCACATCGGTGAATCCCTCTTTTCCTATATCTCTGATTTCCCCAATATATTCTTTCGAATTATTCCTCATTTGCTCAACATCATTTCATCCTGGCACGTGCTAGATTAGCTTTGATTTGGAGATGAAGAATGATTACTAGACATGAAATTTATTTCATCAATGTAACCATCAAAAGACTAGATTTCTAACTTTCAAATATTTTTCAAACATCTGGTCGAATATGGCTTATGAATTAATAAACCTCAATTCAGTCAATTTCATCAGAAAAATCCGATAACCTTGTAAGTTGACCATTCACACTCCTAATCGTTTCAATTGAAATTCACTTCTAATGTCTCCGCCAACCTAAAATTCAGAGATGAAGTTAACCTGAACTTCTATTCAAAGTCTCTTCGTCTCGTCAGATCGAATGCTGATTCAAAAGTTTCAAGATCAGTTATATAATCATAATTAACAAAGAATTGAACTTCTAAGCCGATATATCTGATTGAATATTTTTTGGAAGTTTTGTGTTCCTTTTGTTCATTCATTTTGTCTAGAATTATTCGAAGTTCGAACTGCAATCAAAATCTTCGATATTGAATTGGGACATTGAAACCAATTCAGTTGCTCTATTGTCATAAATACTTCGAAGTGACAATCGATTTCTTCATAATTCACTCGTATTTGTTCAAAAGATGTAATTCAGTAGACTGAAAGATAATAATTCTCGGTGCTGCATTTCCGAACTTCTGGAAAGAAAAGCTTCGAGGGAAACAGAAACCGAAGAATTCCCAATTACAACATATCCTCTGTTATTAGCCTCTTTGCATTGCTAATGAGGCTCTTTGGAACTAGAATTTCAGTTCAGATTAAAAAGTGTGGTTCAGATTCAGCTTTTAATTTGAGACTAACAATAGTCTCTAAACTTATCACTGCTTGAAAAAGTTCCCAACAATAACAGTTCAAGTGCACGTTGTAGCAATGACTTGTTCTGTACCGGTGTTTTCCTCCCAATCTTGAATTCTTCACTCGTTTGAATAAAGTTTTTGTACGACGAGAAACTTAACATAATCAAATACTTCCTTCCCGGATCATTCCATAATAGACACTAGAGCTTGTGGAATGTTTTTATAGTCTGTAACATTCTGCCTACTTACTTTCTGTCGATTCAGTTGATACTTTGTCTACTGTTCATTTATATTCGAGATATCAAGGAGAAGTAAAACATGAAATCTCTTTGCCTTTCTCTCTTGTCGGTCATATTCGTTCTTCATTGATCTCATAGCGATGGGTAGAAGTTTAATAAGATTGTGATCTTTGTGAATTTCTAATTATTCTTAGTTCGGTTGAGCAATTCACATTGCGAATAGATTTATTGGGAGTGACATCAGATATGCATATACTTTTTAGATGAACTATTAGTACCTACCAGAGCTGCCCTAAACTACTGTACTTAAAGCACTTTTGTGCTCGTAAGCACTGTGCTCCTGAGCACTTTTGATGCAGTTCTTAGCTTTTCACGTAAAGACTTAGTGCTTAATAATCCCGAAGAGTGTTCACGACAACTACAACCCTCCAGAGCAGGATGACTTAGTACTAAGCCTTTTATACCCATCTGGATCAATTGATGTAGTTCCAAATCTAAAACTGTTTGTTACATTTATTTTGCTAGAGAATTGACGTTTAGTTTTTATAAAAGATATATTTTCATTAATTATATGTGATGTTATTGACGATCATATTCAATTTTTTAAAAGTGATAACTTATTATAGATACCTTTTTTGAAGTTTAATTCATGTATACAGGATTTCCCAAGAATACTAATGAAATCGCTTAATTTTGGTATTTTTTCAAATTCTGCTTGGAATAGTAGATACATTTCAAGTTTAGTGTCCTACAACTATGTTCAACTATTTTCGAAATTGAAAGAAGAAGCTCAATAAGGTTCAACTAATATGTAGGTACATACATTCAATGATATTTTTGAAGCTTTTTCGTACTTTTCCTCCGAAACAGTAGAACTTAGGTTCTGACAACAGAAATACGTTTGAAATTGAAATTTCAATCAGAATGAAATATATGAGTCATTAAAAGTTATTTTCGTACATAATAAGCCTTGCATACATAAAATAATACATAAATATGTTTGATGTTGTAATCAGAATAATTCAAACAAGAAATAAAAATTGATTTTGAGTGAGCTCTCATAATTTGTTTTTAGGAAATCCTGGATGAATGAGATAATCTTCAACAAGATGCAACTAAAATGGAAAATTGTTTGTTCGAAAAAAAACAGACCCACATCTTCAATGAATTTGTTCAAACCTTTACGTTCTTACTGTATGATGAATCTGTTCTTACCGTTTTCTACTCTTATTTACACCTTCCACCAGCTTACTCAATACCACATTCATAAATAATGAATCATATGGCATGGCATCACGTTTTTCATTATATGCTGTGTCCATTGCTGTTCTGGATTCAATTCGACGTGATTAATTCACGAGTTGCAACAACTACCGCTAGATGTCAGACTAAATAGTCACAAAAAGTCTGCCCTCCCAGGTGCACGTACTCAGTGATTATCTACATTTGTTTCTGTGATAACGCTTTCAAGTTTTCTTTTGTATTGACTTCACCTGATAGTCCAGCAAATGAAGTCCAAAATCGACCTGAATATTTAAATTTTTTTGTTATGAGCCGATTTTGATCTGTGAGGGCTCATTTTCTTTGTAATGATGTCTAGAACAAAGTGCGGGGGTTTATTTTTCTGACCAATTGTTTATATTGTTAATAAACAATAATTAGTGATAAACAAATGCGTGTCTCAGAGCATTGTAAGAAAAAATTGAAAAGTACAGGTTTTAAGCAAGTAATTGAATATTTTCAAGTGTTAAAATAATAAACAAAGGTTCACAAAGCCCAATGTTCATAAACAATTTGTTAATGAACCATTTGTTAATAAACAATTTGTTAATCTGGTCTGGTTATGCGATTTTGGACTCGATTTCGGATATTTTCAACTCTATGAACACGAATTTGTTGATATAATTGCAATAAATTGTTTATTCCATTTGTTAATTAACAAATTGTTTAAAATTTGAAATTAGGTCTGGTTATGCGATTTTGGACTCGATTTCGGATATTTTCAACTCGATGAACACGAATTGGGTAATATAATTGCAATAAATTGTTTATTTCATTTGTTAATAAACAATTTGTTAATTAACAAATGAACGAAAAAATTAAATTAGGTCTGCTATGCGATTTTGCACTCGATTTCGGATATTTTCAAACTCGATGAACACGAATTCGGTAATATAATTGCAATAAATTGTTAATTTCATTTGTTAATGAACAATTTGTTAATTAACAAATAAACGAAAAAATGAAATTAGGTCTGGTTATGCGATATTGGAATCGATTTCGGACATTTTCAACTTGATGAACACGAATTTGGTGATTTGATAATTGCCATAAATTTTGCTTATTCTATATGTTGATGAAGAAATTGTATTTGTGCCCCCTGTGGTTATAAAGAAATGGTATTTGTATTCGTGTTCATCGAATTGAAAATATCCGAAATCGAGTTCAAAATCGCATAACCAGACCTAATTTCATTTTTTAGTTTATTTGTTAATTAACTAATTGCTTATTAACAAATGAAATGAACAATTTATTGCAATTATATTACCAAATTCGTGTTCATCGAGTTGAAAATATCCGAAATCGAGTCCAAAATCGCATAACCAGACCAGATTAACAAATTGTTTATTAACAAATGGTTCATTCACAAATTGTTTATAAACATTGAGTAAACTTTGTGAACCTTTGTTTATTACTTTAACACTTGAAAATATCCAATTACTTGCTTGAAACCTGTACTTTTTAATTTTTTCCTATAATGCTCTGAGACACGCATTTGTTTAACACTAATAATTGTTTATTAACAATATAAACAATTAGTCAGAAAAAAAAACCCCCGCACTTTGTTCTTGACATCATTACGAATAAAATGAGCACTCACAGATCAAAATCTGCTTATAACAAAAAAATTTAATTATTAATACCTTCATTTACTGGACTATGATAATATATCCAATATCATCACACTCAACTGCCTCAAAAAAAGTTCTTGCGAACCTCAGATAAGGTGGTCATTCCGCGAAGAGATCGTATAATCAACTTCACTACAAATTTTGCTGGAACAACACAATTTTATATGGATTCTTAAGAAATTTAGATAGCTTTTGATGATATGCACCTATAGGTACATAGTATACTTACAAAATCAGTTGCCAGTCGGGATATACAAGGATGTGAATCTACTTGCTGAATTAGTTTTTGAATGTATATTGCGGCTTGAAATTTGTGTTTTTTGAAACGATATTTATCAATTTGTTGGATATTTTTTGACAAGGAGCATTATTTATTATAATATTATGTGCAAACTAGACTTAAAGGTGTAAATTCTTCACGAATATTTTAGGTGAAAAATTACTATATATATTTCAATATCTTTTAAAATGTCGATTTATTGAAAAATATTTAGTTTGTGACCTTCCTCATGAATTATGTAGAATGTCCGAACTTTGAATAACATTATGGTTGAATGGTATGGTAGCGTTTGTTTCATTAAATGAATTAACACTAAGTCAAGTCAAGACCATAAAGATATATCTACCCAACATAATTTAAATCATACATCACCCTTTTTCCACTTCAATTAATAAAGCCGTATCTAATCATCAATCAAATTATAATTCCAGTTCTGATGTTCTCATAATCTGATACCTTCCTCATTTCTGAAATATGATTATGATATAACATAATTCGTCAAAAACTTAATTTTCGTCATGTTGGCCCCCACTCCTCATATAGCGTAGCAGCAGCTTTATATTCACTCGTTAATTAGAGCGGATAAAAACTGTTAATCAAGTTCTATTTATAGGTGATATCAGATTCCAATCTTGCAATCATAAGGATAAAGTAGGAAACGCGGGGAAATAACCAGAGACCTTGTCATGAAATCTTTTACTAATTAAGGTATCGGAAATTTGGTATATGAAACTATAAAATATGAGATTTGCTTTTCTGTTGAATTAATGGCTTCACCAACTTATACCGGGTGTCCCACGACGTCTCGACAATCCATTATTTTGAAAATTGTACAAAGGACGATTTTCAAATGTAGCAGTTATGAACAGTCAAAATTGATGCTTACACCTACTGTAATAACTGTCCCTAACTTTAGGGTTTTGAATGGAATAACCTACATATTATAACGTTTTTGGTAAGGCCTCTTAAAATTAAATGCAACCATACCACACTTGAAGGAAATGACCAAATGCAATAGGTGCTGGCAGGAAAGCTGCCTAACCATACATTGTAAGGGAGAGTACCTTGGAAAGAGATGTTGAAACTACGGAAAGGAGGGCCATAGGGCTGAGGAATATGTGGGACACCCGTTTTGTCTTGAATGCAATATATTTGAAGGGCCAAACGAAGATTATTGACGATCTGTGATGAAAAACCTGTGATATTGGAGTTACACTGTGGCGTATGCTAAAACTTATAATGAATCATGATAATTTTATTTCCTCTATTGGAATATACATCTACACAGTTATAATATTGTGTAGTGGCATGTCTGTTGAAAATAGTGTAGTTAATGTGTCAAAGTCTTATTTTCACATATTTACTTACTCATTCAATTTATATAAATTTCAAGATGAGATGTCTATGAAGACTTATTCTCAATAGGTTTTATTTAAATGTGCTCCACTCGTCATAGCCTTATTCGAAATTATGTTGTTAAACAGATGAAAACAAGAAATTTTACTTTATTGAATGTCACTTCATTTAAAAGAACGTTAATTCCAATTTCGAACTTTACAGTTCATTATCAAAACATACAATGAGAAAACACTGAATTATCATCGTATTTACACGAAATTTTCTATGAAGTGAATCGAATCAAAGAATTAATTCTTGACATAGCTACCAAATTTAATTGTGTTCAGATAGTAAACGGAAGAGGATAGAATTGTCGTTGATTATATCCTAAGGATTGTATAACCTAGAATTTAACAGGGTGAACAAAGTGGATTTCCTTAAATCTAGTTGCTCGTTAAGTAGACTGTTTGAAGGATTATTGTGTTCAAATAGTTCTATAGATTCCAATACAATAAGTTTCCTACACGTCATAATTGTATGTAAAGCATTCAGATTTTCTAGTGGAGGAAAACGGTGTTGTGTTTCTATGAAGTGGTTTGAAAAATTTAAATCATTTTTATTTAATTGGAATGACCTTGTCATGAATTCTTTTACTAATTCAGGTTTCGGAAATAGGGTATACGAAACTATAAAATATCAGATTTGCTTTTCTGTTGAATTAATGGCTTCACCAACTTATACCGGGTGTCCCACGACGTTTTGAGAATCCATTATTCCGAAACTTGTACAAAGGACGATTATCAAATTTAGCAGTTATGAACAGTCAAAGTTGATGCTTACATCTACTGTAATAAGCGTCCCTAACTTAGGGTTTTGAATGGAACAACCTATATATTATAACGTTTCTGGGAAGGTCTCTAAAAATTGAATGCAACCATACCAAACTTGAAGGAAATGACCAACTGCAGTTCTATGAACTGAATCGAATCTAAGAATTATTGCTTCACATATCTACCAAGTTTAATTGTGTTCAGATAGTAAACGGAAGATGATTGAACTGTCGGTGATTATATCCTAAGGATTGTAATTCAACAGGGTGAACAAAGTGGAATTTCTTTAATCTAGTTGCTCGTTAAGTAGATTGCTTGAAGGATTATTGTGTTTAAATATTTCTATGGATTACAATACATTAGGTTTCGTAACCATCGTAATTGTATGTAAAATATTCAGGTTCTCTAGTGGAAGTGAACGGTGCTGGGCTTCTATAAAGTGGTTTGAAAAATTCAAATTATTTTTATTCAATTGGAATGACTTGAAATGTGTCATATATCTAACTTCGAACGATCTAACTGTCTGACCAATTTATTGGGCATTACATTCCTCACGTTCTTTTGAATAAAGTGATATTTACTAAAATACAATTTCTTGTTTCTATCTGTAAAAATGGAATATCACAAAGTAATGAACAGCTCCATTCATATTATGTTATTTTATTTTGATAGAAAAGATGAAAATTCAAATTTTAGAACTAAACTTAAGAAAATCCACGCTCATAACTTGATGGAGACGACAGCCTTACAGGAAGGAATAGACATGGCGATAATCAGCGAACCAAACAAGAAAGCTACAGAAAAGGAAGGGAGCTGAATTTTTGATGAAAACAAAGATGCAGGAATAAAAGTATATAAGAATAAAATGAGAGCTAACAGGAGAAAAAAGGAGAGGATTCGTAAGAATCAACATGAGAAATTTTCACATTTTCCGGTGGTACGTATCAATAAACTGCAAATTTCCTAAAACGTCTGGAGAGGGGTATTGGAGCAACCAAGAAACAAATACTAATAGCAGGATAAGAATTTTTAAAGATCAGAATTAATCTTATTATCAACACAATTGTTTCATTTAATTTGGATATTTATTTTTTTCAATATTCAAATTTTTAATGTTGAAAAAAATTATGATAAACGTTTATTATTAGAAAGCATCCAAATTGGAAGAAGCGATTGTGTTAATAATAATTCAATTTTTTTTTAAGCTTTAGTTATTAAGATTCGTAAATCATAGAATAGTATCTTAGGTATTTGATTAGCTAGATTTGATTAATTTCAAGTGAATCAATTCCATCTACAATGGATCAAGAATACAAATACCAGAATAATAAGCATTCAGCAAATAATGAGAACATAATGGATAGCAAAAATTAATTAGCCATTCTACGGACCTGTGACGCAGCAACAAAATTATAGATCCAAATGGAGGAAGAAAACCAGCATAATAGACTAAATAAATTAGCTGATAAAGAAATGTATAAGATCAAGAGGAAGCAGAAATAAAAACTCACGCACAAATTGAAATCAAAGCTAACGGAATATAGATTAGAAGCAAAGAAAAAGCTGATACATGAAATAATGAACCATAAAGAAACATGCTAGAAAAATTTAATATCGGAAATTGACCAACATGTCTGAGGACGAGAATATGAAATAGTCGTGAGTAAAATCAAACCTAAAGCCCAAAGCATGTCTGTGGAAACAAGGAACAAGAGTATGAGATCATCATTTACAAAACACGAAAAATCCTTATGTACACCCCGTAGTATTCTAACAGTTTGAATCGAATGAACTGCAAGACGCAGCTAATAAAATACAGACAAAGAAAACACCTGGTATTAACAGAAACCTGTCAGAAATTGTGGAACTTACTGTCGAGCATAATCGAATAATAGTCTCAAATACTATGCACATAGCGTTAGAGGAAAGAGAGTTTCCGAAAGAGTGGAAGAATACAATAGTACTTATTAAAAATCCTTAAAAGGAGGAAGATTCGCCAGACGCATACAGACCAATATATCCATAAACAGTTAAGGGAAACTACTAGACAAATGTTAGTCAAAAGGCTCTTAAAAGAAATTACACGTATTCAAAAGGTTGTTAGAAGAAATTAAACAAAATGTAGAAGACCTGAATGATTTCGAACGGGCTAGATCAAAAGAATTACTACATCCTTCCAAGAATAATTATTAAGAATATACTAGAATAGGATAATAGATAGCTGTATCAGCCAGCATTATTAAATTGGAAATTGTAAGTAGTTCTGTTTCAGAATTGCTAAATTTGAGCCAGATTCTAGTTGCATATGTCAGAGTTTGACATTTTGTTCGAACACTCATATTGTCTGTTAAATCATGTAATTGAAACTGCTCGTTCCAATATCCATCAGAAATCAACCTTTTTGAATAATTGGAAGCCAAAAACAGTAGCCAGAACCTCTAGTGAGAATTTGCGATTACAACTCTACCAATATATGCTAAAAAGTGAACGAATATCCCAAATTGGATATAAATTTCACGATATTTTACCCCACATAAATTGAGTCTACCTATTGCTATTTCACTGTGTACCATCTTATTCATCATCTATTACACAATCAAGATATAACTTTTCCGAAACCGTACTGAATAATTTGAATTATAAATAGCGTAACAATGAAGAACATTCAACCGAAAAAATTTGAATATTGCCTGACCGAGTAGTATCCGCACTATTTCAGGTTTCTGCAATTACTTTCACATTGATTTTCGCCGATAACGTCTCTGCCGTCAAAAGAAAGGTGATTAACATGGAGTATTCCCATTGGGAAAGGTTGATTTGATCTTTTATTCTTTCGTTTGCATTTTAAAGTGGAAACAACGACTTCGAATTTCTTGTTGTGAAAAGTGGCTTCATTAAATTTCTTGTTCAACTAAAAGCCTATTACTTCTCTGCTGTTATCATTATTTTGAAGAATACATTTCCTGTTAATTACTTCAGGACCATCCGAGTGTTTATAAAACTAAACTAAAAGAACGCGCCGAATTGAAAATGATTGAACAAAGGCAACAATTAGGAGTAAGAATTGATAAGAGCATGTAATTTAAATGAAAAGCTAAACTTCAGAGAAGCACTCGACGATTTCTCGGAGTATTTAATTAAGATGTACTTTATAATTAAATCTCCCAAGTTGTAGAACTTGTTGCAATTAGGGTTTCTCGTCGCCTAAAAGATAACGAGAGGTATCCTGGTCAACATCTCGTTTCTATTGCACATTTGGCACATTTCTATTTTCAACACGATCTAGCCACTCATGTGATAAAATAATTTTGAAGTGGCAAAGAGAAGAGCGATGAAATAGAATATATGAATTAGGTTATTGCATTACCGTATTTTACTAATGAACAGTAGAACTTGAAATTAAATATGGTAGCTCTTGAGCTCAACTTTCTAAAGTGGATCTCTTCTAAGATAATATTGAAAATGGTTGCAACAATAATTTGATTCATAACAGTGGCGGCTCGTGAACTTTTCAAGAGAAGAGGCGGGACATGAAACGTTTTTGTAAAAATATACTGTATTCAGCCAATTTATTTAACCTATGCGCAGCGACCGTACCGGCTACTTCAATGACAAAATTAATTGTTACCCAGCAAGAACCAACGTGGAGGTATAGAGTTTCTCTTGGCAAACGTTTATTCCTATTCGTTTTCGTTAAATTTTTTCAGGACTTAATTTTTTTTCTTTTTTTTGAAATTTTTTATATTTTGTTTTTTTTTATTAATTTTATTAACTTTTTTTATATATTAACGGAATTCTACGGTCTTTAGTTTGCGAAAAATGATCAATAATATTATCAAAAGATGTATCATTTTGTTTTAAGTGTTTTACTAAATCTTTTTCAATAAGTATTAAACTAACGTTGTATGAACGATTTTGGCCCATTGTATTTCGCATGTAAATTTTAATTCGCTTGAGAGTAGAAAATGATCTCTCCACCGATGCCGATGTGACAGGAATGGCGACTGTCAAACAAAGTAGTTTATAAAACAGAGGTGAAACTTGTTGCAAATCATTGTCTATCATATATTTTATCATATCGGCGTGACTGTCGTACTGGCCTAAAATTTCTTTATCCGGGTATACAACGCATAATTCATTGTGCAGTGCTATTTTATCTAAAAATCTATATTTTAGAACTAATTTATGTTAAAGTGTATTGGGAAACTCTTTTGAAAAAGATTCGAAAAATCTTCTATTCGTCAAGTCGAACTTCAATTCATGTAGATCGGAAAATATAATCTCAATTTGACCTTTAACAGTATCTAAAATTTCATAAAAAAATTGTTTATACTGTAGTTTTTTGTCTGGCTAATTATATATTTTCCTCCTTTTCGCGGGAGGAGCCTCATCAGATGAAAAATTTTCAAATAAAATATCAAAATGAAATTCTGGTATTACGGAAACTTGATATTTTATCAATGAGATGTTTCAAACGATCTCTTGAATGAATTATATCAGTGAATTCATGTTGTAAAATTTGAAAAATAAGATCAGTTTGTTCAAATATCAATTTAAAAGTATCTAGAAGAAACAAAAATTCTTCATTTTCTAAATAAGATTTTTAACCAACAGCAGCATTTAATGAAACCTGATCTGTTGAAAAGTCGTCCCTGTTTAATATAAAATCAAACGTTTCAATTAATTTGTCTTTATTTTTATGGATGGTAAACACTGCACGTGATGTCAAGTTCCATCGAGTTGGAGCATTACAGGGAATTCTGTTTCCTACTGTGTTATTTAAAACTTCAGTTCGTTTGGTGGATTTGCTAACAAAATTTGAAAATGACGATAAGAAATTCTAACTTCCTTAATGAAACTACATGCATTACTTGAAACCAAATTCATGTTGTGAGCGTAACAATGGGTGAAAATAGCCTGAGGCGAAACTGATTTTATTTTTGTTTGAAAACCTATAAATGTACCGCCATCACAGATGCGCCGTCGTAAGTCTGAGCAATCGATTTATTCGCAAAGTCAAATCGCTAAAATGTTTCCATTAAAAAATTGAATAAATTGATCGCTGTTTTTCCCGAACTAACATCGTAAAACCCTAAAAATCTTTCTACTAGTTGTGCTTTTTGTACAATTGATAATTTACCGAACAGACAGATTTTAATCTAACCTTACTTCGCGTGGCATCACTCAACAATTATACCCGCATAAAACAAAACAAGCACCGACGTAACACTTATGTGTCCTATTCCGTACCACACCGACCGTACTGTACTCAAGGGCAGGCGGCAGGCGAGCCTACTGAGTGTAGCCATTTCAGATATGTTTTACGGTATTTAGCAATACTGGACTGGTCGGAAAAACGGCAACTGTGTTGAGCAACACGTGTTTACAGTTTAGGGTTTGAGACATATACAGAGTCTAGCCTCAGGGCACTGTTGCCGGATCAAAAATAACTACTGAGAACGAGGAATTAATTGTGAAATTAAAGAAATTATTAGAGAAGCAGGGAATAAAATGAAGAATGATCAACAAGATGAATTGGTGGGGAGGCTGAGCCTCCTTAGCCACCTTCGAGGATCCGCCACTGATTCATACATATATCTTCCGATCCAAATCTGAGTTATAAGAACCGAACTAATAATGAAATTGGAATCACAATTTAACTTACTTATTCAAGTCTAGACATTAGTCTATGTGAAGAATTCATGTTACAAATAACAATAAATCGGACGAAGGTTGCTTCCAGTAGACGGACACAAGTCCATTCAACTGGTTATTTAGTACATCTTTTTTGTTTGTTCGCAGAATGACCTCAGTTAATTTCAAATTTTGTACTTTCTCAAAATCGTCTTGGTACCTATGTTTTCAAAATTTAGAGCCTAAAGTATCTTTCCACATAACACTATAAAAAATCTCATTTATTCACTAAAAATAATATTAAAGTACTGAGGTACTCCCAAATACGAATTACCCATTATCAGAGTAAACTGAAAGGTCCTGAGTATATATTTTGTACTAGGGGAGCTTCTACATAGTACTTCGTCCATTTTGACCGATGAAAAAAAATAGAGGTAACAAAATATAATCGAAATAACAGGCGGATTGATTTTATTCGATGGAATAACATCATTCACATTTTAACATTTTCACAATAAAATAGAACTATATATATACAATCTATATATTACATTTTCTCTTTGTCATCTACAATTCCATAGTTGCCATACCTAGATAGATTTTACTCCATATAGCATAGTAGTGCAGGATATATACCTATTTTTTTCTATACTTTGACTACACGAGAGGGAAACCTATAATGTTCGAAAAACATCGTCTGAGCCAGAAGTGGAATGTTGCGAGAGGGGATGGGCACTCGAATTTTTCTTGCTGGTTTGGAGGCACAGGGGAAGACCTTACTTGGCAAAAAAATTCCATAACTTCTCTGTTTGATAGAAAAATTTAGTCTGGTAGGATTCGGCAGGTCTCGAGCTTGACAATGAAGGAGTGCCTAGCTTGAGCTCGTCTAGTCTGCCTGTATGGAATGTCTCGCGATAGATCAATGATACAATGAGTCTATAATTATTATAAAGGGTCTTCGACAAGTAGAATGCGCTCAATTTTGCGCTGACGGAAGACTGTTTCAGGCATATGACTATGGATGGCATCAATATTAAGAGGGTTCTTCCCTTCTGGAGCCAAAGTGGAATTTGCTACAAACATTTCACCAAAAAGGTTTGCTTTTTCTTGGAGTGTAGTAGCCAGTGTGTCATCATCTTTTGTTTGGGGAGGGAATGAACTGAAAGTTAAATTCCTACGAATTGATTTGGCGAAAGTGCAAAACGAATGGGAGCAATTTGGGAATTCGATAAGCTTTGATCTTAGTTTGGCATTATATGCCTCTTTCGGAGCTCTTATTATTTCATTGTACATATTTCAGACTTCAACATATTCTGTTCTGGTCTTTGAACATGGGTTACCGCACCAACGACAGTATGCTATTTGTTTTGAAGCGACGGCTCTAGAACAAATTTTATTGAACCATCGTTCATCAGTTGATGGTGAATTAATGGAATAGGGTATGTCAGTTTCCTTCCCTGGCACGGTCATATCCGGGATCTCAATGGCACATTGTATTGAGTCATCAAATTCTAAACATAAGCTTTTCCAGGTGAATTTGAAGGAAGATATGCGAAGACCATCCCAGTCGGCTGAGTTGTAATGCCAAACTGTGATGCACCCCCACACTAGCTTCGATGTTATTCTCTTGCTTACAACTTCAAGATAATTATTTGAATGCCACATCAATTAAATATCTCGAATTATTTATTGTGTCATATGAGAACTCTCATCATTCTGAGATGTCGTATAAGTTGTTGAACCATGAACTCTCCAGATCAATATATCACATATTGAATTGATTCAGAATTGAAAAATGGAAATCTGGCGAAAATCAGCTATGTTGAACTCAAACTCGCTGTATCAGTGTACAAACAGCCGTGAAGGAAGAATATGCCTGGACATGATTACATTGATCATCAGGATACATAGAAGAAAATGCTACGACGTTCATCATCGTCTGGGAATGCTTTGAGGAAGTGTAAACTATACGTAAAAGAGTGGAATTCATCATTGTGTCAAATAAATTACACAACAATCTCGTTTAGCTACGGTCTCAGTTCAAAATATGAGATTGCTACTCCTCTGTCAAGCTTGTTGACATAATAAGATTAGTCTGCTCCTGTTAATTTGTTAGACATTTAATGAAATATTAGCGCTCACAATGAATGGTAGATCCCATTAACTAGGATCTCATATTCTCACAATAAGTTTTGATGAAATTTGAGAGATACGGAATTATATTGAATACTCTGATTCATTCGCAAAATGAAAATCATCGTGTTATGATGTTGGAATAGTTGGAATATCACCGATATGATTGTGATCGATTAGGTATGTGGGTCATTCAGTTCGAATAAAATAAGAAAAATGTTTCAGTCGGATCCATATTTAAGCAATACCAGTAGTACACTATTTTATATTTCTAACCAGAAACAATCTTCTCAAAGTTCTTACTTGGTGATTAAAGTTATGTTAACTACATTTATGTATCTTCGTTGAATATATTCGTTCATGTTGTTGATGTGTTGATTTCCAGATGAGACAATGGTTGGTTATCAGCAAACCTAATAGGAACAACTAGTTTTGATCACCAGTGATTTTGAATATACAGTATGATTTTCCGAATCATATATGAGCAGCTTACTACACTATTCACTACAGTGAAATATAAGTAAAGAAAAAATAATTCATTATGACCTATTATCATGATATTTCCTTTGGATACATTGGGACTGAAGATTTTAAGCTCCAATGCTGCCCAATATCCGTGCTCGGTATCACTACCAAATGTGAGGCTCATTCCGAAAACAGCTTAAACAGCTAAACACCTAAGGTTGCTCTAGGTCAAACAGTGACAACACGCCTATTAGTTCCAGTCAGCAGTTTGGCTTTTCACAGAAGCTCATCAAGTAGAGAAAATGCCATATAGAAATGCTTAAGCACTAAATGTTCCTAACAGAAGGTTGATATCCCACTGAAATAATTATTCACAATACAACGCACCGACAAAAAGTGTTGGACATAGAACCGCCAGCTGACGGTACCGAAACAATGCATTAGATGTACAACAAAGACATTTCCGTTAATAGTTATTTGATAGAGTAGAGGTTGCTCTAGGCCGACCAGTGACAACACGTCTATCAGTCGTATACAGTTCTTCCGCTTTTCTCATAAGCTTACGACTGGAACGAAAGGGACGATGAATTCATTACTCGATCATCTCCACCAGAGGTACAGGAAACCTAATTTGACAATGCTGAAAGACCAAGAGATCCAAACGCCATATACCAGAAGATAGATGTCTCACTAAAAATATTCACAATGCAACGCATTGATTCAAAGTTCTCACACGTTTCAGAGAAATGTCATTTTCATGTTAGCAGTAAATAGAGTAAACGTTGCTCCAGGCCGATTGGGTACTGTTCAGACCTTTCGAGTGCAGCTCCCAAACATACGCTGCAGTTCTCAAATTCTATTCAGAAGAAAGTTATTATCGGTCAGGTTGGTGCACTTACGAATATATTGACCTCTCTACAACATCGTGAAAAGGTAAGTGATCTTTTTATTTTCCACGCGATACCAGCTGAGCAGACTAGACCAACTCTATCGAAGATTCAAGGTGTGGAATTCTTCGTTGATATCTTTCCTAATGCCTATAACCTTCAACGTTTCAAGAAAAATTACAATACCTACCTCATCTGCCAACAGTGTACCGGGAGCTCACACAAAGTTCTACGTCCTGAGTTGTCCTCTCGTGTACTCAAAGTATAAGAAAAGGATCTACTTGAAATTTGACACTATAACATATTCTCAATTGCAATACAATATCCAATCATTGGTCTAACTTAATAACCTTCAAACCGTTAATATGATAGAACAATCAGTAAGAATTCGTTAGTAGTTTTTGTTCATCTCTATTGAAAATGCAGTACGAAGAATTTATTTCAGCTATCACAATCTCGATAATCAGAAACACTCATTCTATTATTATATCACTACGTTTCATAAACCATTTGATTGCAATTTCAAACCATAACAGGCCATGTTCAAGAACATGTAATCATTATCATCGGAATAATGTTCCACATTGAATACGTATTTTAGAAATAAAAAAGGGATCAGAATTCTAACTGCTACTTAAGTCGAGCCTAATAGTACTCATCAACTTTGTGAGACGTTTGGATTTTAGTTTGATATTATTTGTTATTTCAAAACTCCATATGACAGTTAATATTCATAAGATATTAGTATCCTAGAAGCAATTACTTCTGAGTTTGTCGCCCTCATAAGTCACATTATAAAATCCATACTTCCTACGACACCTTTCAACCGTTGAAAAATAACTGGCCAGTTCGTATTCACGACGATCAATATTGGTTAACTCTACTGACAATTATTGTGGGAAGAACTATCTGTATTTTGTGGATATCTTGATAATATATGTAATTATTCGCCAAGTGTATATCGATTATTGCGTCCATCATAAAGAAAGTGAAATGCTCTGCATACAGTTAGTGCATTGAAGATTATTTTGAAAATTCGATCTCTACTAGCCATCAATTGGTAGACACCACTCACGGTCTTCAATACTCATATAATCGTGAATATAATGGTGTATAACCTTTTCATAATCTTCATATACTTATTACTTCGATTTGCACGTATCAACAATATACATAAAAGACATAATCACATAGCTTAAAATCGAGCCAATGCGGTTTTCAGCATATACTCCTTCCAACCCTAACTATTCAAGTTTAGAGTATTACGTTCAATTTTAACTACGTAGAATACATATCTATTTTCAATCTTTAGGTATTGAATATTTTAGATTTGAAAAATACTTCCCAACACAGTTAGTAGGTTTATGCGCAACATTTATATTATATTTTTTGAACATTTCTTAATTTTCTCTGAGGTCTCAGGAATGTATGGCAATGTTATAAAATTATCTGTATTACCGTTCATGTTATTTATATATGACGTTTCATTATTCTTTTGTTAATGATGGGATTGGAAAATGTTTTTGGGCAGCCATTCATTTCCAGTGTGTTACGAACAATTTTTAAATTTTTGGAACGGTCCTCTGGATGAGACAATTTGACCGCGCTATCTGTAGGACTGTTTATAACACTTTTTTTCATAACTTGTTGGTGCAACGAAATTGAAGTGAAGATAACGTTGAGACCAAACTTCCTTAGTAAGCCACGAAGTTCCCATTTTTCCATCTGCATCATGCCTAATGTTCATATCTAGGAAATATATTATGTTTTTGTTCACTTCTGTTTCACAAGTAAATTGAAGTTTACAGTGGAAATTGTTAAACTTGATTCACATTAGGCAATCGTCTTTATACCGTTTAAAGAGAATGGGTTGAAAATTGAATGAATTTATCACAGATTCCTCTAAGCATTCCATAACATTTAGGCAATTGTGCTAATGCTGCTAATTTGTTCTCTTAATTTGCAATACAACCAATTTATAGCAATACCTTTGACATGGTTTCCGACTTCGACAAATCTTGAGTTAATAAAATCGATTTTGAGGCTTGGTATAAAGAACATTCCGCCTATATTGAGAAAAATTATGTTGAAAATTCAGCTTAAGCTGGCTAACACCATCACATTTGAAATACAGTTCGGAAAAATATCTAGCTGATTTAGAAAGGATGGAAATGTATTAATGAAAAAGCAATTTATTAAATTCCGATTCATCTCCGGCTGAGGCTTGTTTGCATTATTAACCCCAAACACTATTTGAGGTAATTAAGTTCTTAGTAATTTAACAGTATTTTTGGTTGATAAGGATGATTAGTTCTTATTTCTGGTATTATAGTATATCCATAGTGTGAGCTCTTTTATAGGTTACTCTTCTATGCTTACAACATGGATTCCTACTCTACTCAAACAATTCCAGTATCGGTAAAGTCCCAAAAAATTTTGTTATACCACTTATCTGCGCAATATCTTACATTATTATATTATCAAATTTGAATGCCTCTGACACGAAGCTGGGTGTGAATATTTGTGAAAACGAAAGTCGGTGGGAAATATGAACTGTGGTGGAAATTAATTTAAGATGTATACTATTAAGAAAATGTGCATTCAATTAATTAGATTTTCGTTTTCAGTTCGGAACTTTTTGTTTCAAAAAATTTTACATAATACGTAATATATGGTTTGTTAGGCATCTAGTTATTATTCTGAATTATACACTATTTTATTGACACAGTCACATTGAATCAAACGTTTTGTTCTGTTCAAAGCACTCCACATTCACTTCTTGGCATGCTTATTTTATTCTTATTGTTCCATTTTCGAAATTTCGACCTTTTGCAGTTTAAAGAATAATATCATGTTTCTCCTCCCCGTAAGTCCTTACTTTCCTAATTTTAAGATTCGTAAGCCTGATTGTTATGAAATTTTCTTCTAGTGGTATCCTGGATCGAACAATGGAACGATATTGGCAATATTTGTTTGGATCGATACTCTTGTTACGATCCGAAAATATTGATATTTTTTGCAGTATCGAATATTCTTAACTCGAAGTGTTTGTGGTGAGCATGAATAATTTTCTTAAATTGATGTACAATAATGAGTAAGCAAGCGGTTCACTCCCTATTTTATAAAGCTAGAAGATATTGACTAGTTTTCTGTATCACTGCTCCCCATATTTGGCCAGAGAATACTTCTGATATTGATTGCTTACTGATATTGATAATGCATTTAAGTACGTTTTAGCAGAACGCCCAATTATAATCATAACAACATATTTTTATACCGTTGTCTTGTAATTCTATTCGTATACAAACTTTACACCATTCCATAATGATTCTGGAAATACTGATATTCTAGAACAGTTTCTAATTTTATTAAAAGAAGAAACATGACACATAAGTTCCGTTTACAGATATAACGACGTCGCCTTTAGAAGAGTGATAAAAGTATATGTCATGGCCAATTAGCCACACTGTGTCATATTTTATCAATATATAGGCGGGACTCAGATATAAAAATATGAAAATAACTGTGAATAACTCTCAATAGAGATTAGGAAGAAACATCATGACATAATAGATAGAAATTATTCGTTCAGTATTTAAGGAATAGTTGGTGTTTGAAATTCACCGTTAAAGAAGAGTTGATGGAAACACTGGAACAAATGATTGATTTTCATCTTTATAATATTGAAGCCCCAGTTTCTCTTGGATGGATAATTATCCCTATCTAGAGCATTCAAAAAACGGAGCTATCAATGTGATAAAGGAACGTAGTCCTCCCCTCAACAAAGAGCAAGGAATAATATGAGGAATATCTTTACTACAGAATAATCCCATGAAAATCAACCTCTGACCTTTTTCCTTGGCCACACAATTTCAGCTCTCGGACACCTCTGAATGTTAAATGTATGATGATAAGAGATATATTCACTAGCTCTCGTAATAACTAACCTTATGAATTGAAGCTGAAAATTATATACCTTATATCATAACATTGAATGTTTATTTGAATTGACGACATATTTGTTCTATATATCATTATAATATTATAAGGTGAACTTTCCAAATCATGGTCTTAACAGGCCATGCATTGCCTACCTCACATTCAGGACACCACAAAGTAATTAATTTGATGTTTCCGTATTAGGAAGTGACTGTGGTCCATTATCTATAGAATTCAGAATTATCTCTATGACGAGGGACACAAACATGTGACGTCACTATGCCGATTACATCATCTTGAAAAATGTTTGAGTATTAATTTCGGACACTTCTGCAGGTTAAATGTTTTGTGATCTATATTCAAAACCGGAACCTTGATGGAACAAAAAATACCATAAGATCTATTTGGAAGATAGACAATGGTAGCCGAAAGTATCACTTGCAAAGGGGCTACCGCGCCCAAAACCTGTTCAATTCATATTTTCACCACAAGCGACTTACAATTTTTCAAATTCGTACAACCAAAGGGAAAGGCGTACTCGTCTCCAAAGAAACATTGAATCAGAAGTAGTCTGGATGAATTCAGAAAGGCTCGAAAGGTTCATTATCGCGAGAACCCTGAAAAATTATTTCATGTCGATTACAATATTATCACTACACTACGTGTTGTGAGGGAAGTAAAAATCAATTTGAATGTTTTATAAAATTACCACCTTATCAATTTTAAGATTATGCTCGTATATCTGCACCTAAAAATGAAAATTTCTCCATTCACAGCCCTATATATCTCTAACCAAGGTTACAAGAATAACTTAGTGTTCTCGCTTGGAGAACAGATAAAAATCACTCTTTGCAAATTATTTGATTTGGTTACGACTTTTTTTTCATATGATTATTGTTTCACATTCTAGAAAATACTCTCATGCATTTGTATAGAGGTACTGGAACAGATTTCTTATTTCTCTATCTTTACACAACTAAATATTATTCGAATTGATAATGTTTCTAAGAGAATGTTATCACAAAAACAAATTTTCCGTTCCTGGGAATTGAACCCAAACCCAATGAGTGGCAGCTCGGTATCATATCCCCTAAACCATATCTTCAGTTCATCGTCGCTTATTATAAACAGCTAAAGTACGGTGTAAATTTGGATTTAAGTTTTTGTTGAAATTTGTTGGAAGTAGTTTCAAATTAAATTGAATTCTCTGTGGAACTTTTGTACCTATTCAATGTATACTTTGGAAGTTATCATGTCACCAGACGATTTCATGTCAAAATTTGAATATCACGGGAATTTTTGTTTCTAAGTTATCGTGTACACAAACACTTCGTGACGGACATCCAGACACACAGATATGCAGCCGGATTTTTTCAATCTACTAATAATTTTTGATGAAAAATGCTATGGTGAAGGAATTTTTGCTTTACTACTTTTTTTAACGATTTTAAAAATAGCTTGAGTGAATGCAATATACTCTTCCTGCATCGTCAGCGAGAGTATAATTGTATTCCACATATAAATCTGTTTTCTCAATGTTTCTTCTCATATTCCTGGGCAGGAAGCTTCTGTATCAAATCACTTAAAATCATCATTAGAAATTCATTATACTGTCTCACATGAAAACGCGTTGTGTGTGGTTTTTTTCAATTTCACTCAGCACTTCCGTTTATACAACCAGGAATTAAATCAGTTTACTCTATGACAAAAAGAGTGACATTCCATGAATCTGACAGATTCATTAAAAGTAGGGTTTTATTGCATTTTATTTATGAATTGAACTGGAAAATGTGTAGTCAATGTGAAAAATGTTCAATGATGCACGGAAATGCAATGAAACTCACACTGGAAGTTTATGGAATAATTTCAAACCGTTACATATACATATACCAAAATTTATATCGCATGACTTCCAACAATACCGGAAAATAGACGTTTGAGACGGACATAGCATTGGATGGATTTTCATGGCAGTAGATTTGAACTTCAAGCTCGAACATGAATACAATGCAGCGCAGAGGTCAAGGGAACATCTCCAATTTAGTTATCCATACTCTGGATATAAAATGTTCTTCGAACATAACACGATTCTGGAGATTATGCATCATTCAATCCAATCATTGAAACGAATAAAAATTATGTTGTTACATAGCGATATATTAAGTAGTCCTGCTGAGCATAGGCGCCCGTAGAATTTTTTATAGGCTAGGCAAATCAACGAGCTATATAAATAAGTGAATGAATAAATATAATCTGTTATATTATCTATGAAATCCAACAAAAAATATGGTACCTCCTTAAAAAATTATAAAACAATAACAAATTCAATATGATAAAATGATTACAAATAAACTCTACACTGAATAACTGTGAAAACTTTTCCATACGGAAGTTAATTATAAATAGAATAAAACACATGTTTTGCCACACGGTGACCTCTCCGAGTGATACTTCTGCGAGACAGGTTGATTGTGTGGGAGGAGATTAAGAAACGGAAAATCTGAAAAGTTTACCTGATTATCAAGATCAACATTACTGTGCTTATATTTATCATTTTTTGGAGTATTCTAAGAAATCTTAAGTAGATATATCTCCATTTACCATAAGTATGTGTGGTTGATCAAATTGGTGGCCATTCTATAACAAATGTTTGGAATAATGCGATTAAGTTTGTTATTTCTATAAATTCTAGGATGTTCACCCACTCTACTACCATTTTCAAGTTCGAACAAGATTCACAATTTAACTTATATACTCCAAATTACACCATTTTTTCTGAATAATCTTCCTTATTTTTTGGAATTCAACTTAAATTAAAGTATCTTAATACTTTTGAAGGAAGTAGTTAAATTCATATTGTTCAGTTCGGGATTTATATGATTCGACTTTTCACAAAGTATGTAATTGTTCCATATTTCAAATTTTTTGTGATTTGAAGGAACAATTTATTCAATTGCAATATATATTCCATCTTTTTCAACATATTATTCATCCGATTGTGGTCTAAATTGTTGTTGATTGCTTTAAATTTTATAATACCCAGTTCCTTCTAGAACTTTTGACCGAGACATTGCCATTGATACGATAAAATGATGCTACTTTTGTAACAAGCCATCTTTTTTCAAGACATGAGGGTATACCACTTCTTCTGAAAATTTTGCAGTTCACCTCCTTGACTAGCTCACGATGAACTGACATTATAGCAAGTGAACAATGTTTTTATTCTGCGCAATATCCAGATTCACATAGGTGCCTATGCTGCCCAGCTGAAATATGTACCGAATGAGAAAAATTGAACTATGCGCCGCGTTCAAAGATAATTCAAATCACAACCATCCCAAACAAATCTATTTGAAATGACAGGATGTGAGTCTTCCCGTATCCATAAGAAATAAGCATCGTATGAGGATGCAAATGAGTTAACAACAAATTACATCAACCGTAATCAGGCGAAATCTTCACAAAGAAAATTTGAAAACATATCCAACACTACCATGATCAAGATAATATATACATAGGGCGACGAGTCCAACCGAAATAAAACATACAGCACCATTCGTATATGACAATGACTTTGACCGTTGGATTATATTGCTTAGATGTGACAACATCATATAATCTTTGAGAAAAATTACGGGACACGTCTAATGTTAGTGTTCTTGTGAGATTTATGCTTATTACAATTGAACGTACATTTCTGCTCACAAATGTGTTTTGACTATGTTACTATGTTTATGCTTAATGTGTTTTCAAAACATGTAGTCTCGATCGTATATTGCATACTTTCACATGCAGAAATAATCAGATGATGTCGATTGTGACATATCTAACGGTGTCTTTTGTAACAATTCATTATAGTGAATGATGGTAATATTGAGACCTAAGAGAACGGAAAGTGGAATAATCCCTACAATAATATGAAGAAGCAGCAAAATCACTCAATACAAAATGGAAATCAGAGCCATCGCAAAGGACTACAGAATGTGGCATGATACCATAAACCATTTCGTAAATGCCTTCCGTTTGAATTAAGAAATAAACGATATGAATCTCACAATCTAGAATTTGATGTTGAATATAAAAAATAGTTTGCAGAAATCCGGTCGATCACTGTTTGAAATTAAGCGAGGAAAATCTGCCAAATCAAGCTTTTCAGTTGCCAGCCGAAATAAATTGGAACGGAACTGGAATTTAGAAAGATCACGACACAACACCAAGGCCGAGCTCATCTGAAAAAGTCGAAAAATCAACAATCCCTAGAACATCGGATGCAATAAGGTATTTTCCAAATGTGACGTTCAGAACTTTACTAAGAGGAGAAGAACCAGGAAAATTATACTGATACTAAGAAAGGAGCAGTCATTCGTGGAAGCCGAAATAGCGAAAGAAAGGTGCCTTTGAAACTGGATGATGTAGTCGAACGTAAAAGGGCTAGGGGAAAAACATGAGAGCAACTCATACGAAGAGGAAGAGGATTCTATTCGGTTTGTTGTGGTCCATATACCCACAGCGACGACGACTGGACTATATTATACATTGCGTACTTCATGAATCATCATTTTCTTGTTACGTTGTATGTATAATGGTACCTATACACTGCCGTTCATGGTGAAGGAGAAGTGGTCTGCAAGTGAAGCAGGATCGAGAAATTCAGGCAATATTAAGGAATATAACCTTTTTATGATCTTCGTACTATACTCAATTCGTTCAATTCGCACACATCAACAATATACATAGAAAATTGATTCACATCTTTGATAAGGTATCTCTAGTGTAGATATCATAATTACGTTAGAAACCAATAGTTCTAGACAGCTGTTTCGATCTTTCCATAGAGCTCGTAATTAGAACGAGAAAGTGTACAACGCTACTGAACAATCAATCTAGTGAATCTATACCTAATCGACTAATAACATGGTAGAAAATAGAATATCTAACGCCATCTACTATTAAATTTCTCACTAACAAATCAAACAATGTACGACATTGATTGATATATTTCTCGATCCTTACAAAAGTTACAGAAGTTGCGGTGAATGTTAGACTATTTAAGTGCGGCAGAAGGCGGCACCAAACAATGTAAGAATTGAAATATAAATGAATATATGAATATCTTCATTTATTTCTTGTGGGCTTCCGCCAGATCACAATGATAAGGTTTGTCATTGTTATCTGGCAGAAGACAACAAAGGAATATCCTTATATTATATTCATTCATATCTGTTTTTATATATTCACATTATATAAAATTGATGCAATTTTCAGGAAATATCTCTAACTACATCATATATCCAGTACATTTTTGTTGAAATTATAATAATAAATGTTGAGCTTTACCAGAAGATTATCTTATTTTAAATTCAGATACAAAAATTAAATAATTCTGCTTTGAATTTTAATAATTTTGTTACCTCCATTATGTAGGTATTTAAACTTTATATCAGTTTAGAATTTATGGGCATACGGGAATACCTAACTAGTGAAAGAGTTCCACAGCTTTGCCGTTCGATAGAAAAATTAAGTCAGGTAGGAAAAAGTTCGGCAGGTCTCGAACTTGACAATGAAGCTAGCTTCACCTCGTCTGATCCGCTTAACTGGAATCTCTCATAATGAAATAACAGATGATATTCCTGATAAACACCGAGCATGAAAATATATCTAGAAGATGGAAAGATTGCCAAACTTCTTACTATTCTCTAGAGAGTTCAATGAATTCGTAAGTATCACATCACCAATCATAAGAATAGCGCTATTCCTAATTGAATCTAGGAGCTCCAGCGTATATTTGGGAGCTGAACTACAAACATATGAGCAGTACTCCAGGAATGGAATTGGTTGGAGTCTAGCTATCTTCCAGATAAGGAAACACACCAAGTTTGTATGAAAGGGTTTCATACAAAAAATTGTTGTCAATTCTAGAGCCCATCTCTTAGGAACTACAGGCAGATTTTCGTCTGACCCCGTACCCTGTTTGGTACTGTGATCAAGCACAATATGCGTTATTTTGCGCTGATGAAACACAGTATCAGGCATATGGCTATCGGTGGTAGCGATACAATCCTTCCTTTGTGGATCCAGAGTGAAATTTGCTTCATTTCAACGAGAGAGTTGTGTATTTCTTGTGGTGTAGTAGTCAATGTGCCATTATCTCTGACTAAGGAGGGAATAAGCTGGAAGTAAAATTTCTTCCGAATGCCTTGGCGACAGTTCGAAACAAACTGGAATCTTTTGAGCATTCTGTACGATCTGATAATATTTGAGCGTTAAATGCCTCTTTTGAAGCGTCTATTTAGGAATTGCAGATATTTCTGTCTTCAAGATATTCTGTTCTGTTTTCCATACAGGAGCTCCCACGCCATAGACATGCCGTGTTCATTTTGGAACGACGGCTCTAGAACAGAACTTATAGAACCATGGTTCAACATATGATGTTCATTTGTTGGTTTAGGGTATATAAGTTTGCATTTACAGTACGAACATCTCTGAGACTTTTCAGGCACAACGCTTCAGATTCAAAACACGCTCCTCCAAGGAAATTGTAAGAAAAATATACGTAGACCATCCCAGTCGGCTGAGTTCTAATGCCAAACTGTGCGTGGACGTGGGTGTTGGATTGGTTCGTGGAAGGATATAGGGACATGTGATATTGATGGGTGATTGGTCAGAGCTTACCAATGGTGCATGGACCTCCACTCCGTAGGAATCTGGATTCTTAGTGAGGAACAAGTCAAGCGTATTTTTATTAGCAGGGATCCATGTAGGTTTAGAATCAGCTATTTGGGATCATAGGTAATCGCGAAGTCGTCCAGCATCATTCGCCTTATTTGAGAACTTGAGCCTCCTACTTGTTAGCTATTGTAACTGACATTTCTACGGCCTATCAATTCTTTTCCCATGTCATTTTAGTAATCTGTATACAGGCTCGGTATCGTCTAGTAACAAACCTATACCGTTCTAAACAAATAATGAACACTTACCTTGTTATATAACACTCATTTATAGATATTCAACTTATTGATGTGTGTTTTATGTTCTCGAAGTTAGTCGATACAAATACATTTACATGTCGTGTAGTCGTAGGCGATAGACATAATAGCTATTGGAATTGAAAAATAGCTGAAGAGAGAACGCATTGGTTATACGTCTGATGAGTTTGCTGAACTAAAATAAGCTTTCGAAATTATTGTATTCACGGAACCAAATCAATCGAATTCTCGTAAGTACACATTCAGTTGATACATTGGCGTTCCACCACATCTAACTTTTCCATTATATTCTTATGACAGTTGATCAAATTCACAAATATAAAAAATGAAACCCATAAAGAGCCTATAATATATGCAATCACACAATAAGCACATCAAAAAAGGCATGATAATGCCAAGCTAAGGCTAAAGCTCATCGAATGCTCAAATAGTTCCAGTTCGTTCTATACCTCCGTCAGGGCAATTGAAATAAACTCCAATTCTAACTCATTCCTCCCGTAAACCAAGAGGATTACACACTTACAATACCACAAGGAAAGCCAACATTTTCTTACAATGTTTGGAACAAATTTCACTTTGAATCTGCAAGGAAAGGACCATACTAAGAAAGCTATCATCGATAATCACATGCCTGAAATTGTCTTTCGTTAGCATACAGCTAAGCACATTCTGCTTGATCTCAATAGTGGCTATGAAGACAGATGGAATATCACACATTCTCCTCAGGAGATATACCCCAGAATAAACACCAGGTCGATGCAGGTTCTGCATTCTTCCATACAGCCTTGGTGTGTTTACTTCCCAATCCCTAAGAGAGAAGAAGGCCCTTCCTGATGATTACAGACCTATAGCACTACTATCTGTCTCCAAAGCGTTAGAGAAAGCAATCAACATCAAGTTCATCCAATACCCGAGATGACACAAAGTAGTGAACGACCGGAAATACGACTTTCGTCACCAGAAATCAAGAGGACACGTAATGCTATCAACGCTAGTGTTCCACACGGAACTGTATTGCCACCAACTTTGTTCATGCACCATTTGCGCGATATGTTGGAAGTGATGTTCCCTCAGGTTCACAGCTTCACCGATGATGGTACACTTCATACCGCTTCTTTCTCTAGAGCTCCTATGAATTTTGGAATCAAGATCTGATAATGTAGTTAAGCTCTTGGCTTCTATTCAGGAGAGGGATATTCGTCTGATTGAGGATGTCACACTCATGAATTACTGTCCTCTTCAGTATATCGTACGGATGAGGACAATATCCCTTTTCTATACAGGTGGTTCAGTTTATATCATCAGGCTTTCACCAGGCAATAGTTTATCAAAAAATGAAGGTAGTTTGTTCGATAAACTATGGCCGAAGAAGGCTCCGTTTTCGAGATAAAGGGTGTTGAAATTGAAAAAAAATTTCGTTTTTTCAAATATCTCCGGAACCGTTCATCGTACAGGAAACAGCTTTTGTAAGCATCTTTTACTCATAGCAAGCTATGTTCTGTGTGAAAAAAATTTTTTTTTTAGTCATAATTGGTGAAGATTTTGAAAGGTGGGTGTTTTTCTCCCCAACTTCTACGCCACTAGGAAAAGTACCGTTTTGAGACAATCAGTTGACCCGCCAATGTTTTCTACACAAAAAAGGTACTCTTAGTCATAAGCTCTAAAATTGACCGTTTTCGAGAAAAATCAACTTTTATGTTGAAAACCATGATTTTTTTAATTTCGTTACTTGTTCTAACGTTCCAATAAATTTGTTTGTCAACATCAAAGTTGATTTTTCTCGAAAATGGTCAACTTTAGAGCTTATGACCAAGAGTACTTTCTTTGTGTAGAAAACATTGGCGGAATGGTTGTCTCAAAACCGTACTTTTTCCAGTGGCGTAGAAGTTGAGGAGAAAAACACCCACTACCCCTACAAAATCTTCGCCAATTATTGGTGGAAAAAAAATGTTGTATCGAACAGAACATAGCTTACTATGAGGAGAAAATGCTTACAGAAGCTGTTTTCTGTACAATAGATGGTTCCGGAGATATTCGCAAAAAACTAAATTTTTCTTCCGATTTCAACACCCTGTATCTCGAAAACGAAGCCTTCTTCGACCGTAGTTTATCATACAAACTACCTTTATTTTTCGATAAACTATTGGCTGGTGAAATCCTGATGATGTAAACTGAACCATCCTGTATAGATATGGTCATGGTCGGGGCTCATCGGAAATCTCCTATGTTACTCCACCACGAACAATTCCAGGTGGGTAGACTAGAAGATATCAGACCGAACTTCTTCCTGCCATACTTCCTTTTTCTTTCTAACGACGAATTTCTGGAACACACCGCCTAGTGATGTCTTTCCTGATACCTATACCCTCCAAAATGTTGAGAGAAATTCCAACAACATTTCATCGCTGGCATATATGATGTTATATGAACATCATAAGTTCTCCTCTTGTGTACTCAAAATTTTGGAGAAAACTTCTCAATATAGTAATCAAATTTAATTGAGAGGGTTCGGAAAGAACTTATGATGAATGATGATGCTATTGAGTATTACTGGGACAGAGTCATAATAATAATTATAAATCAAAGTTGCAGAAATCAAACTAGAACGTACAACGTGAGAAACAATGGATAAAATCAATAAAAAAAGTTACAGAACTGACGAATGTGAACGGATTGAATATATTTTCCGTAGACTTGTATATTAATAACGGTTATACTGAAGAAAATCGAACAGAGTTCACCTTCTACAATCCTTAGCGTTTATCTCATTCGCGATTCACCATAAAATAGATTTGCAATTGATTTTAGATTTACTTATTGATCTGAAGATAATTTAATGTGGAGTTCGTACCGATGATAGAGTATACACGTGGAGGAACCGTATGAAAAATCTTCCGATTTAGAAGCACATCTCCTGCTATAAGTCGATAGACAAAGTTTTGGTTCTCCAGGCTGACCAGTGACAACATGTGTATTAGTCACATTTATAAATGAGGTGAATAATATTATAATAATTTATTCCTTGAGCATGTGCGTTATTGCGACATATCTAGGCAGTTGGTATACCTTTGAATGGTTTTGGTGCTTACTTGTTGGAAATTCATATATATAGTTTTAGTAAAAAATACATTTGTAATAAATTTTCACAAACTTTGTTTTTATTAAAACGTGATGTTTCACCTCATGGTGGTTGTTTGATAAAACTACCGTGTGGTGAAACAAACACCTCTGCATACCATTCTATTTTGCCTACGAGAGATCGTATTCTGACATTTGAATGTCAATTTACTAGAAAAGTTTCTCATTAAATCATTCTCCTCTTTCATATAGTATCCTAAAAACACTCACATATTCAATTATAATATTTATTGCGTATAGCTTATAATATTATCAGATAACAAGTTTATTGTAGAATTTGAGAATGTAATTCATGATCCTTATTGAAAACTAGGAACGAAACTCGTAAGGAAAAAACTGAGGAGCTGCTTTATGATTTATTTGTCACGTAAAATTTATGATTTAGGCTGATTTTCTGTAATTTCAAAACCTGCAGGAACTGTATACCAAGGAAATGACCAAATCCATTTCTTCATCACAACCGTGGACTGCACACCTTCTTCCTTCTATAAAATTTACATCCCAATTCCTGGCGATAAACCTATAGATATGGAAGGTGAAAGGAAATCTATAATTACACCTCCAAATACTAATAAATAGTGTACAATATCACAACACAACACTAAATATGCAATTCGCAATGACGTACTGAGAAGAATCAATGAAACTCAGAATCTAATACGGAGGAATAACGATCTCTTGAAAGTACATGAATCTCGCAGGTCGCACACTGGACCAATCCGCGGACGTTGAAATATGAGGATCTGAAAATCCTCTGCTTCTACCATCTTTGGGTAACGTCAACCATATGGTGATATGGTGCCTTATCGATTCAATATGGCGAATGCGCCGGTCTATCAATCTTTGTTCACTTTCATACTGATATTTGATAGGAATTGAACTTATATTCACGTCACCTTGTCTCATACCAGGTTGAGAATTTGAGGTGAGGAAATGAATCTCACAACGTGAAGGAAGGGATATTCCTTCAAATGAAATAATAGAAGAATAGTATAAATACCTCTAGATCCATCAGTGACATCACAACCCTTCTCAGTTTTTGAGGAGGTTTATATCACTCTTTGACAGAGAGTGCTAAAGAGGTAGTGAATGACTATTGCCATCCACTACCTTGCCTAAATGACCCTAAGAAAAAACCAACGCAGCGTGGAGAACATTGAGTAGATGGGTCTTCCGTACTGATGAAACTCACATCGGGCAATATTAGGGCTAAGTGTGCCAGTGGGCGATAGATACAATGCAAAAGTCAGTATTTGGGCAATTAATTGTTATTGACCTATACTACCTTCCTGGATTACATTAATTCCTTAATTTTTGACAAATAGAAATAGTAAACAATCATTCCGATTTTAGAACAATGAAAATTCCACACATTTATCAAACATGGCAGAATAGTTTCACAAATCTGAATAGGAATAATTTGATCTTCCTCATTATAAGACTACGCTGTGTTGTTTTTTATTGTGACAGCGATTGAATATATTGAGATATACCAGAACATTGAGAAACCTATAGATATGAAATGCTACCAGAGTCATCATATTAATCTGGAAGCATCAAGATTGAATTTCTCAAACTTTGTTGACATTTGTACTTCTCGAGAAACATGGACAAATCTAAAACTAGCATGTATAAGCTAGATAGATGTCACATCGGTTTTATGTAAGACACATTTGTTGTAGGATTATAGTATTTGTTATAAAGACTAAAATGTGAATTTTCTATAAAAGATGTGTAGGTATCATATAATTACGTTTATTTCCTACTCAAAATTAACTCATCCTGATAGAAATGAAATCGCTATCATATTTGTCATACAAAATATGAACGTCAAATGAATGAACTAAAATCCAATCAATAACCTTAAACATTCACTTGTTATTTTCTGTGAAAATGGGTATTTCATTTCCTATTCAGAATTAACATTATTCCATCTAAAATTCTTAATGTTTATCTTTCATGATGGATTAGTTATACAGTTGAACTGTTGATGAGGTACGTTGATATAAGCTCATGAATAATATTTATGATATTCAGAACGATTAATTCATTGATCTCGTTACGTTCATCTATCAGAAGTAGAAATTACCTGAACAGTTAATCACATACTCGAAATAATATTGCTTATTTTATTGACATTCTGTACGTTTAATTTATCATTTGCGTTACGTTCATCTATTAGAAGTAGAAATTAACTTTGAAATTTATGTAGTTCTATCATATTCAAAAGTTTCACTTATTGTCCTTCAGTGATTATAAAATTCCTTAATTTTTTTCTAAATTTGCAATACAACCAGCTCATACATATAAATCCGCTTAGGCAACACCTTTGATTGATACATTTTCCGACTTCGTGTTTAAAATGGTATGTGGGTCAAACTAGCAGGAATATTTCAACTCGGCACAAAGAACGTTTTGCCCACATGAGGAAAAATCAGCATTACCCGAACATGTTTCAAATACAGGCAGCACCATTTCTCAAGAACAGTACGGACAAACATCTAAGTGATTTCGAAGGGATGGAAATGTATGAACAAAAAAAACAATTTCTCAAATCCTGATTTATGTCTAGCTGAAAGTGACACCTCGTTTGCATTATTATCCTGAAAGTATTATTCAATCAGGTACATTTTGATATCTAATTTAGTTTACTCTGATGATGGCTACTTGGTAACCCAAAAGTCCTCAGTACTTCAAAATGTATTTTAAGTGGATAATGGTGATTATTTCTCATTCATTTGTGTATGTATCCACAGTGTGAATTCTTTCGTGGTATAAAAATAGTTTCAGCCTCCATTTATTATGGAATTTGCAGTGGAATCCACGTATTGATACGTTATATTAGTTTGATATCTAGTAAGTAGGTACTTTAAATGGGGAAGTGTATTTTCCAATTGTTATTTTCTGATTTATTCAAAGGCTATTTAATTTTTTTCACTTATTGTAAAAGAAGAGAGGCACTGCTTAAGCTTAAAATGGATGTTAAAATATACCTGGGAGCTCAGAAATGATTGGACCTACCTAATGCTTCGCAACCAGGAGGGAACAGGACCAACACAAGAATCGCGAACGGTCCGAATAGAACTTCGGTAGCTGATCGGGCCATAGGGTTGTACATTGGCCTCTTGCCACATGTCGACTGCCGTTGATAGCAGCGTCCTGATGCTCGTGCTTGTGGTTAAGGAACTGTGTGGACGCAGGCGCGCCAAATGTTTTTATTTCTTGTTGCCTTCTACATTCATAAGTTTACATACCTAGCGACGATATATTTACAAACGGGTCGTCAGGGAAAAAATGACAGGTGTTATTTCAATAGAATATAGATGATTACAAAAGCTCCGAACTAATGTAATATATTGCGGATATAATCTTGGGCATAATATTATATTTGTTTTCAACGCAAACTATGGATATGATAATTACTCCATTGATTTATATCTCCATTTTCGTTATGAATAAGAAATGACTACTCCATGGAACATCAGAATAAGTAAGGTGTCAATTATTATTATTGTGTGGTGAATTACCAATCTTCCTGATTCGTTTTCTCATTGTGTAAGATGATCTTGAGATGCCGAAATAAGCTTATTGGTTCACTAATTCTCCAGGTTGTGGAATCAATACCTTAACCAACCAAGGCAAATTAGTTATGCAGGTGACAACATTAACACATTCGTCGATATTCATTAAAAATACGATTATCGGTGTTGTTATTCATATTAACTAGTACAATTTACCGAAACTTGAATATTTTTTCATAATCCTAAATTTCAATCTACTCTGAATCTACTAGACGTCTAGTGACATTCCCAAGAAGACAGTTGAGAGTAAGCCCCGCATAGTCAGATAATATTCATCTGGAACATTACATAAGAGTAGAATAGAGGAGAGTATAGTATTTATTGCATGTATAAACTATTGTTTAAATTTGTCAAATAAAATATGGAAATGATACACTGATATACATATATATATATATATATATATATATATATATATATATATATATATATATATATATATATATATATATATACAGGGTGTTTCTTGAGTACGTGTAGGAATTCAGGAGCATGCTGCTGACGTCAAAATAAGAAGAAAAGTTCCCATAAACATATGTCCGCAATTTATTCGTTTCTGAGATACAGGGTGTCAAAGTTGAATTCTTATTTTTATTTCTTGTGAATACATTTCAAAATAATTGTGATAGTCGAGTAAAGTTTGGTTTCTGGGAGTATTTTCCTGTGACTAAATCAGATTTGATATTAGTTTGTTCCTTTCGTGAGGGTGGGGCCACCTACATGTATTTTCAGTCATTTGAAATGTCATAACTTCGGTGTACGTACCTGTATCACGTTTTTTAGTAGGAAAATCTATTTTCCTAACATTTTTCTGTAAAAAATATATTCGTGGTAGAGGTCGTTGCGAGCAACTGTTTTCGAATTATTGAGATTTGGAATGATCGATGCATTTGAATTATTTTCGTGGGACTTGTAAGTCGCCTCTGAGTAGTAAATATCGGGAAAGATACGCCAATGCATTTGTCTTCTTTTATTCAATGATCTTCTACATTCTACCCGTGAATGTAGTAATACAATGATCCTTATTTTTTGTTACATAGATTTTGTGTCATTTCAATCCGTTTTTGTGACGATGAAGTTGTTTTCTGTATTTGTTTCCCAATTTCTTCCAAATAACAGCATACACGGAAAGCGAAATAGCTAATATGATTCACGTATACGGTCTTGCCGATGGCAATTGCTACGAGGCTAGACGTATTTATAATGAAAGATTCCGTAATCATCGAGCACCGAATCACAAGACATTCAGAAACCTTTTTCAGCGGCTTATGGAGTCTGGATCCTCCAAAAAATTTCCAGTTCCAGCCAGACTGTTGACTACTAGGACACCAGAACTTGAAGAAGATGTTCTTCAGGCAATCGAAGAAGATACGCAGACTAGCACGAGAAAAATAGGGCAAAATCTGAACGTACATTACAAATTAGTTTGATTAATTTTCGAACAAAATCTGTTGTATTCTCATCAGATACAGCGTGTCCAAACATTGTTTCCCCAGGATTTCCTTCCCCGTGTAACATTTTGTTAGTGGATACTGCAGAAAATTGCACGAAACCCTCAATTTACTGCAGAGTTATTGTTCACTGACAAGACACATTTTTCAAAGAACGCCATGATTTACGCTCATAATAATCATGTATCGTGTGATGAAAACCTCACGCGATAGTTCAGTCCAGGTTTCAACACAAGTTTCCATTGAATGTGTGATTGGTATTGTTGGGGACCATTTGATTGGTCCTCACTTTTTCCCAGGGAATTTTAATGAAAATTCTTATCGTGATTTTCTTGAAAATATTTTGCCTGAATTACTTGAAGACATTCCACTTTTACTGAGACAAATATTATGGCTTATGCATGATGAGCACCAGCGCATTTTACTTTAAATTCATTCATTTCATTTCATTTATTTCATAGATAAACATATTTCACTTCATTTTATATATACAATAGTTATTTGTATACATTTCAAATTCAAGAACTAATATAATCATAACGTAATAATATCTCATTTGAATAATGAGTTACACCTGAATGTTACAATAATGTAACTTCTGTATGTGTAAGTAAATTAACAAATATTGCTATTTAAAATAAATAAAAAAAAAATGAAACGTGTGGCACTCGGGGACTGCCGCGGTAAAGCTATTGCATAGCACTACGCCACTGGAAAAAGTTGAGCAGAAAAACATCCACTACCCCTTCAAAATTTTCACGAATTATGAGTAACAAAATTTTTTGACCGCATGGAACATAGCTTGCTATGAGTAGAAAATGTTGGCAAAAGATGTTTTCTGTACGATAAACAGTTCCGGAGATATTTACAAAAAATTAAACTTTTGTTTCAATTTCAAAGATCTCAAAAACTAAGCGTCTGCATATATGTTAATAGGAACTTTTTTCCTCAAAATCAAATTTTCTATCGACTGTTGAACATATAGTGTAGTACCAACAGACGCCACTTAGGGGAAACATAAAAGGCGTCACGTAAGAGTATCATCTTGATCTCTATGAAGAGTATTCTGTGACAAGCATAGATAACTCTACTACCGGTAGTATGGTGACAGTTACTTGCAAATACAATTTTATACGAAAGTTTTAACGTTCAGATCTCGATAACGCTTCCGGCTCCGGGATTTTCACGTGGCGTATCGAAATTAGAAGGTTCGAATTATATAAAACACAATTGCATGAACGCCAGACGTCTTATTTAACTAGCTACGATCACAACCATTTTGACATATGCCTCCAGGAGCTCGCTGCACGTTAGTTAGAGTTTATACATTTTATCTCAATTTTGTTAATTTGGGACCGTTTCGAACCCCGTGCGGCCGGCGCCAGTTGTAATAAAGTATTTTGGGCTATGGGCCGCAAGCTTTTACCCGCTTTCGGTATATTGAAGTAGCTAGAAAATTCCCTTTCGTACGTGGTACGTCAGTTGCTAGTAGGTGACAGCTGAGAATACCTAAAACAGTTTTAATTACATTTTCCTATTTAATCGACATTTTGGGGCCCGAGACTATGCTATTTAGTTGTCCCCGTTCATAAACTAACGACATGGAGCAAAAAGTCTTCGTTAAGACGTTCTATGTACCGTAAATTTGCACTTTTTCTAACTCGCGAGCTACGAGCTTCTCACGTGAACGTCATTCGATTTATCGAAAATTAACCGATTCAAAACAGTTTTCGACCCGGTTTGGGGCTATCGCAACCTTTTAAAAGGTTCAGAGTTAACATTTCGACAATTTTAAGCTCGGCCGAGCTACATGGTAGGCGGAATGGTGGGTGTCAGGATATTTCGTTACGGAAATCTAAATCTTCTGTTCTTTTTTCTTGATTTGGTCGCCGCGCTCAAAGCCCGCGATAAAAGCTATATGCAATAGCCTAATAAAATTAAAACTACATTTGTATTAAGTTTCTGATGGTAATATATCCGTAATACATTCAAGATCAAATTAAATTAAAATGATTAACAAACGTTTCTCTCTTCATTCTTTCATCCTACCTTCAGTCAGTAAAAAATGAGGAGAATTTCTGTTGGTTTTGAAAAATGAATTGTTTCGAAATTTTAGGAAAGTGTTTCATATTATAAATTGTTTCAATATCTATAGGAAGTAAGTTATAGCATTTTACCGCAAGATATGTGTTTTGGATTCGGTGCATATATGGATGCTGATTTGTTTATTTGTAGTGTTCCTAGTTAAATGAGTATGATAAGTGTGACTTTTGTAATTCTCTTTTTGGTGGAAAAACTTGCATACAGTATGAGTGTACAAGTTTCTCACATTTAGAATTTCTTCCGAGTATAAATGTTCCGTGGGAAATAATTTAGATTTATGTTTAATAACTTTCAAAATGTAGTTTCGGCTAATATTTAGAATTTCTAATGAATTATTATACAACCCGCCCCATGCGATCATACCATAACGAATTGATGACTCCACCAAACATTTGTAAACTGTTACAAGTAGATCATTTTGTAGTATTTCCCTTAGTGAGTGAAATTTATGTATTAGTTGTTTAATCTTTTTACTCAGATGAATGACATGATGGTCTCATTGGAAATACTTATCAACATAGATACCTAGATATTTAATTGTATTAGTTTCATGAATATATTCTGTAGTATTAAATTGTAGGTAATTAAAATCTGGCCGAGAATGATTGCTGATTTAGAATGCAATGTTGTTCGTCTTTGTTAAATTAATTGTTAATTTAAGAGCATCCAGCGCGGTCTTAATTGTTTTGAGTCTTTTGCAAGAACTTTTTCTTACAAGATCCCATGATGGACCAGAGAAAATCAAAATTGTGTCATCTGCATAGGATATTATTTCTAATAGCTTGTGAATTCTTAAATCAGCGACTTAGAAAAAAATGGATTGGTCGCGGCGCTAAAGTTTCAAATCAATTCTGGCCTCCGAGGTCTCCGGATTTGAATCCGATCGATTTCTTTTCCTGGGATCACTTGAAGGCTCTAGCTTATACGGTGCCAATAGAAGCCAATGAACAACTTCGTCAACAAATCATTGCTGGATGTAACACTATCTGAAATGCACCAGGTATAATGGAACGTGTACGTGGGTCCATGAGACGACGAGCCATGCATGTATAATGATGCAAGGTGACCAACTACTTTAATTATCACCTTGAACTAACTGTTTTAGTTATAAATTGATATTAATTACTGTTATTATTATTAGTAATAATTTGTAATAACACCTGGTTCTTATTTTGAAATGAAATTGAAGAAAAATAATTTCTTTAACTTGTGATCTCTACCACAAAAATATTTTTATAGAAAAATGTTAGAAAAATCGATTTATTCACTACACAACGTGATAGAGGTACGTACAAAAAAGTTATGACATTTCAAATGACTGAAAAGACATTTAGGTGGCGTCACCCTAACTAAAGAGACAAACTAACATCAAATTCGATTTAGTCATTGAAAAATACTCCTGGATACCTGACTCTACTCGAATTCCACAATTATTTTGAAATGTATTGTAAAAAATTAAAAATTAAAATTCAACTTTGACAACCTGTATCTCAGAAACGATTTACTTTCGAACATATGTTTATAGGGACTTCTTCTTATTTTGACATCAACAGCTTGCTCCCAAATTCTCTGCAGGTACTTATAAAAACATCCTGTGTTTAAAAATATATTTAAAATGTTTATAAGTAAATGTGGTTAATAATTCAGGTATATGGAACACAGAATGGACATAACAAATTTGAGTGGACTTGTATGACATGCCATACAAAATTTATATAAAGCTATTCAAAACCATTTGGAACAATCAATTGGGCAATGGAGCAACAAAAATTCTCTTATCGAGTAGAATGTATGACTGAGAAAGAATATTTTCAATACGGATTCAGGAATATTGAGTGAGCTCTGTTTAAGCTTCTTGGGTAGCTTGTTCATGAATATTTTACTACAATAGTTAGCAGAATAGCGACTCAAATTTGGTCGCAAGTAGTTAATATGAATATTATGGCAACATCTAGTATTATAATTATTTAAATTATCATTAAAATATGTGTATCAGACGACGCACTCATTAGTATGCAATTATATAGTGACAAAAAGTCATAGTTTTTAAATCAATAAAACTGTTTCGAACGTGTTCTCTAAGACGTTTCTTTGTTAAGATTCTCAACGCTCTTCTTTAAAGGCGAAAAATCCTTTCCGAATGAAGTGAATTACCCCAGCCTGTCAGGGCGAAAGCCAACCATAGTCAAAGTATAAAGGTCTGCTGGAGCCTCCCTACCATCGTTTGTAGCGCTAGGTGACGTCACCCAGCTCCTCCAATCACTGCCTTGCTCTCATCGGCTCGTCGCCGGCATGTAACATCATATTATGTGGTCGTCAATAACATTGAATAAACGAAATAAACGACCAATCAGCTTGCACTCGAATTTTAAAAAGAGTGGAAGGGAGGCTCCAGCAGACCTTTATACTTTGACTATGTACGCATCGCCTCCTCAGGCACGTATTTTCTGAGATTTTGTTAGTTACACTGTCAACATGACACTTTCAACTAAGAACTGGATCGAATAAGATACCCAAAATCTTTATATAGTCAGTGTTTTCAAAAGTGATGTTTCTATGTGTGAATAACATTATACTAGTTTTGTCAAGGTTTACGGACAGTTTATTCACACAAAACAGTCAAAAAGACATTCTTGAGAATCACTCAAGAAAGCCAGTAAATCCCATTCATTATTCTCGCTCCGAGCCATAAGGAAATCTGTCGTTCTCACGGCATTAATGGAAATAAGGAACAGTAGCGGACCAAAGACAGTGAAAGTTCACTGACAACCTCAGCATGTTCCGAGTACGTTTCATGGAAGACAGTGTACTGTTTCCGGTTGGATAGAAAAGAGTAAATTAAATTACGGCTGTAGTCATGAAATTTCTAAAATTTCTGTTTATCAACGAGAATGGAAGGAGAAATCAAGCCAAAAGCTTCGCTTATGTCATGAGAGAATGTACCTACGATGAACCCTTTTTCCGTACCGCTTACAAAGATTTCTATAAAATTATTTACAGCATCATTGGTGATCCTATTTTCACGGGAGTCAAAATGATGGCAATAAAAAGTGTTCGACTTTTCAAAATTGTCGGTTATCTGATAATTCAAGCACGATTCAAACATTTTTGAAAAAAGTGGAACTATAGCTATGGGTACATAATTGTTCATGTCGTCCTTAGATCCTCTCACGTGCACAGGAATAACCTTCGTAATTTTAAGACCATCAGGGTATATTTCGGCGTCTATACATTGATTTAATAATTTGGTTTAATGATGATTTAAGATTTAACTTTTCCCAAAATGTTAAATATTTTCTATAAGATTTATTGAATTCAGGTATTTTTAATTAGATATCTGAAGAAATATCTAAGAAGTATGAATTCAACTTATTTGAATCCAATGTTGCTGAATCATTATTCACATTCTTTTTTCCATTGTTAGCATGAAATATATGCCAATATATTTGGTTATTTCAGTTGATCACATGTTTTTTATAAGCGAATGACTTACACTTAAAAAGGGAAGTAAGGAATAGTCACTACGCAAAATATAAATGTACTGCGTCAACGTCGTTCATTAAATTTCACACTCTGCTAGAACTGCGTGATACTCCATTTAGGAAGGAAATAAATGAATACTTGATTATTTCATTACTGAATGACGGATCACATGTTCGCTGGAATCTTATCAGAACTTAGAGACACAGTTCTCAAAAATGCAGACCAAGCTAGTGTGAATCGGAACTGGAAACGACATTCTAAAGGTCTAGCGCGGGATAACTGCTCGTTAAATAGCTTGCAACAATTCCAAGAATTCTTGCTCAAATAGTTGAATACGACTTAATCCATTTCAGCATAACAATGAAGAATTATGTCGCTTACAAAAATTGTCACGCTTTGCTTTTTTTTCTTTTATCCGAAATGTATATCTGCAGTAGGTAATTTAGGGTAATTTACGTTACTATGAGTAAAAATGCAACATTGAGAAGTTTCATTTATGAAATATATAAAGCATAACACTTCTCAAGAGGTCAGAAAATAAAGCGAAATTGTATCTCGGAACTGCCTATACGAACACGATTCACATGAACTAGCATGCTTTATATCCTATGAACACAAACAGAATCGATTCAGCACATTATTGCTTACCGAATCGGGAGATCGCTTGGCAAAAAAATTATTGATATCGGATGAAGAATCGGATGAAGCATTCGAAAAACTTCCTGCGGCAAAATTTGAACTACTATATTACCAACTATAATGTGAACCCCTCATTATGAAGAGGATGATGGATCTAAAACGTGCATGATGAATGAACATATAGTAGCCATAGTAATCATGGGTAATTCCACGATCAAGAGGACTATGACTGAAGATTGCTCACAGTGTACACTATCATCCCTGCTGTGGAACATAGTGGTGGAAGACCTCATGAGACGTCTTGATGATGTGGAATTCTATGCCATAGGATACGTGGATTACGTATTGGGAATAGGAAATTTTGGTGCAATCTAATGCAGTATACTCCAAAATAACTGTACTGTAAACATCTCTCTTTGAACTTTAAAGCATGTAAATCAGAGCTGATCCTTTTCAATAGGAAAGGGAGAATAGAGTGATTCAGACTGTCAAACCTTTTTTTTTTCTCTGGATAGAAAAATGCTGTATGCACACCAGGAGCTTCGGATCTATCACTCTTGGTAGTACATGACTCATTTTAAAAACGGGCATACTTGCTGAATCATCTCCTATCTTCACCCTTTGGTCCGGAAACGCGTGAGTATTACTTCAGATCCAAAGGGCAGTCCATCCTTCAAGAACTCTATTTTCTATTTCCATCTGCTCAGCGCTAATTGTTCCTTTCAGTGAACAGAATTTTGGTGTATTGTACCATAATATGGTTATTGGCCTTATTCATGGACTCTGTGCCTTAGTAAATTATTTGTGATGAAATAACTTACTACATATAACAGGAACATATGAATCATCCGTATCAATTGCATGCTATCCATCACCTTTTTCTCAGGAACATATGATTCGGAGCCATAATCTATCCAGCATCTGGGTGCATGTCGTGCAGCGGGAGATATTTTCAGTTTCACTCCTACTCTCGACCCTGCTGATAACAAGGCTGTGAGCATACCCCTATACGCCACTTGGGAATGCGCCTGGATGCGGTTTCAGGCTCCGTACAAAAAGTTGCTTATTACATTAACGATATCGTCTAAAGTTGAAACCCTGGGTATATTCTTCGATATAAGACGTAAGATGTAAGACAACAAGTATTGCCGTCTTGTATTGTCGGAAAACTATCGGGAAAACATGAGGACTATCTCCAAACATAGCACCATCGCTTGTCGCAACAAACATGAGACACATTATGGTATATGGTGCAAGGATCTGGCAGCCCATAATCAGATGAATGACCTCAAAGAAACATCCAAATAATTCACAAAGAACGTGTTTCAGCATTACAGAAGCCATCAGAATAACACCAACAGCAGCGATAGAAGCATTTATGTGGATGGAGTGATTACAGCATCTGCACACAGCTGAATTCTGACTCTGGTACAAGAGAGTCAAGGAAGGATTGAGGGTTCAGAAGACACATTCTCTGGCCATGAGAAGAAACAACATGCCACCTAACCAAGTCTTCGTAACACTCTCTAGAGTATCAATTCATACGTGACTCATGAATGAAGATACGGAGAAAACTCTCCATGTCTCTACTAATGGTTGTAAAGCAAAAATGAGAATGAGCATGAGTATTCTCTCCAGTAATTCAAATTAACAACAACAATTACCTTATCGAAATATGGAACAGTGATCCAATCGGGAATATGTAATATCAACTATGGGATGAAAGAAATTCGGAATCGCATTATCACATTAACACATTCAAATTTATCTGGACGACAGAGCTTGAACACTAGCTATAAGTAAGAATAAGATCACCTCTAGACAAGTATTATCAGACACCTACAATATCCTGAACAAGCAACAAATGCTAACAACATTCAACTACGTTGAGTGAAGAAATATATCATCACAGAAGGCAATTATAATTTTAATGATATCGCCACGGTAGTTCTTTAATATCTCAAAGATTTCACCCTCAGATTGCTCAACAAACGATGAGCTGAGCTTCTCCCCAGAACTCGCCGAGATTGGTCGTCCATGTATTAGGAACTGTAACCGAGGAAGTCCAGCATCAGTGAGAAGATGGAATTGTATTGTTCGTTCAACACCTAGGATGGCTGGACTGCCAGGAACACATTTGGTAGTTTACTACGGAGGAGGTAGATGTTCCTAATGAAGACAAAACAACTCTAACTAATAAAGCACCCCACTAATTCAATTCTGTATTCAGAATGTGTGCACTCTAGTCTTTTGGTATTATGAACTCATTATGAAAGACCTATTGTACTCTTAGGCTGAGATTCTGTTAGTTTTATGAACAATATTGATGGAAAATGATTACCCTTATCCATAAAAATACTGATAAATTACTGATGACGTTCTAGGTCTCATGTGGTTATCATTGGATTAGACTAATTCAAAAATCAAAATGTACTTGTTTAGATAAAATCAGGAACTAATATTGTATATATGGGATTCCGTCAGTTGTGAATAAATCTGAATACATCAAATTGCTTTAGGAAAAAATTGTGGAATTTATTAATAATTGAAGGATGTTAAATTTTTCGGAAGCAGTGTATCTAATTTGGTTGATTTATTGCATTCCAAATTCCTTTTTAGTTTAGTGTATTAATTTTAGTAAATTGATTTGTGAATCATGAGACGATATTCGACTACCCATAACATACCAGAGAATAAGAGTACAAATATGATATTCAGTTCATTATTATGAAAAATACAAGAGTAGAATTATTATATACTCTGCATGAAACACATCGATGGTAGTGTTCTACAAGATAACACTTCTAAAATGCAAAACATCTGAAAACATTGGAGCTATTTCGATTATTTGCTTTGTATTTGGTTCGAATTCAGTCAGATTAACTCACCATAAGTCCAAAACTCGAACTCGATATTGGATTTGATGATCAACTTTCTTCTATTATATTTATTTAACATCGGCCTATTCCTGCCACTGCTACTCACCCTTACATGGAAATTTAGCCGAATCCTGACTTTTTCTGAATGAAGGTAAGACTCTCTACCTTCTGATTGAATTGTACAGCACACGGGGCTTACTTTCCATTCAAAGAAAGGCTTGGTCAGATATTATTTTGCCCAATGAGCATCACTGCCTTTTGCTCAGATTATATACAATAGTGGATGACCATCTTGATTGTATGGTTTTGTTACAAAAATACGAGTTCAAGGATCCGCGAAATATAGTAAAACCCACGAATGGGGAAGAAGTTAGGATATTGGGGAAATGCAAGAACGGATTTAAATATTTGGAATTGGGAAATAATAAAACAGGTTTATGACAAATGCATACAGGTAAGCGGATTACGATGGAAATATTATGTTATCAAGACATTGGAAAGCAGGCTGTAATTCAAATCTAATTGGTCATTGAGAATGTTGTTGTAAATATTTTTCACTCTGAGAATGCAGAGTATTAACCAAGGTATTAACGTCTTCTGATTTTGGGGAGATATGTCATGTTTTTCAAATATGGTTAGAAGGAGAAGAATCTGATTCATTATGTTTGAAATGAAAAATTGGAAATTAATGAAAATAGAAAATTGGGTCCTTACAAATTTGATTTTGTACTTTCAATTTTACATAGGGAGAATGGGAATTACTAATCCCTTACGCTACTCATAAGTCCAGAACGTGATAACAAACATTCTACATCAGAGACTTTTTAGTATATATACTTACATCTGAATGTTACAGTGTGCTGACATCTGAGGTGAACGCTTGGGTCAGTGACATCATGGCGGTGGTAAACATAATAACAATGCTGCACTTTTGATTGGAAATTGAGTGACATTTGCGGCGAAGTAAATGGTGCAGAGCTCCTTGCGTTTCATAGGTTAAGTATGACAAGTTCAAATTCTTTCTATACTTACAATATTTTATGAGTATTTCATCAGCTAACATTTTTCATTTTTGATAGATTTTATCAGTTATTTTCTTTGTTTGATATTTATTTTCATTTAGCTCTTCCTTGAAATGTGTCAAAAGACAAAAACAATGTGATGACCGATAATTAGTAATGATAAAATACAGCTTCGCTCGATAGTCTATACTTTATTCAATTTCCTTGCTGAAAATGACATCAACCATTTCAGTCAATAACCTATTACTGAACGAATAATCATCTTGGATGGTAGATTTCCGCGGATAACCAATCTTGGAAATTCTTAGCTTTCGGATGGATTCCGCAATAGCAATAGCACGACTTGATGCCGAAGTTTCGCCAACCATCATAGGTGGCATCTTTCCTACCCCAATCATTTAAATCCTTCACATCTCAATATCCTTTTCATCATGAAGGTTGAATCGAGGGGTTCACACCCGTTCCTAGATGTATTGGTTAGTTGACAGACTGACTGTACTTTGGGATTTTGTGTATCGCAAACCCACTTACACCGATAGATACTCCAATGACTTTTACCACAATCATCATGCCCAAAGGCAATCTGTCATAAACTCCTTGGTCCACATTGTTGTCAACTTATACCAACCCCAACCCTTAAAATCAGAATTAAAACACCTTTCATCGGTTTTATTATCAAATAATTTCTTTCTTCATAATATTCGAAATTCAGGGATGGAAAAAAAGATTCATCCTACTGATGTTTATGTGGAGAGTTTTTGACAAACTAGAATAATAATTCTCGATTTCTGAAATTCAATTTCTCATGCTGCGTGAAACCAGATTGAAGTTCATTTCGACTCATATCAATGACGATATTCGGACTTTGATTATTCAGTGTGTTCGTGCTAATGTTTTTTCCGAAACAGTTGACGGATGAACTTTTGCAAACACGTGGACAACTATCGCTCCGTTGTAACTCACCATTGCATTTATAGCTTTTTTTATTTCCTCTTTCCTGATAAATTATACCTCATACCATGAAACAATAACTTGTCATCTCTAACTGGAACCAAACGAATAGATAATTCAGTTTTTCTAAGATCGCATCAAGTTTTGCGGCAAAGCATTAGAACGCCGACTCGACGAGAATTGGGTATAATTGCGCTAATATAATTGATTCGATTCAAATAATTACCTCATCTAGTATGTTATATCTCATCATCAGGGATAGAATCTGATCATCTAAATTTATGAGATAATTTGTACATTTAATAATATTCTAAAGACCTCTTAGATAAGATTATAAATTTGGTGTTGAATTTAAGAATATTCACGTTCCTTCTAAAAAACAATAATATGCGTAGTGCAATATGGACATGAAACACTAGGTATGAATTTCACTGAAAATGATAATCCCGAGAAAGATATCTCCAAGAAGACTAGACTGCTGGAGTTAATTCAGACGATTTGTGCGTCCTAATTAAACTAGCACATTCAGCGCAAATGATTAACTAATTCTCGCTCAACATTGAGCGAAAGCTCTGGTCGGAACAATTATAAAATACTTCAATGTATCCTTCCACTTATCATAGTATCGGATATTAATCTTTCACACTACTTAAATGCCGAGACCATAACAGCAGTTATTATTATTATCAAATGTGTAATAAAAATAAGAAATTGACCTATTATGCCCAATTACAAAAAAGAAAAAGTGAATCAAATAAGTTATATATAAAGTAAGGGTGAAGCAAGTATTTATAAATATAACAGAAGTGAGTTGGTTAGGAACATTACAAGCATCCAACTGATCTTTAGAATTACTCACTGATCTTGTACATAATATAACTTGTAAAGGTAAATCATTCCAGTGATGGAATATTATATTGGTGAGAAAACTTTGTCATGGTTAAGATTGGAACATTTCTCTATAAATTGAGTAGATGTCCTCTTAAGTGATCATCTTCATTAATGTTGAATAAACTGCTCAATTAATCGCCCATGCTGTAGGTTATCTTCTCCATCCTATGTAGGTTCACCTGTTCAGCTTTACCCATTTCCTATTCAGTATAAGTAGTCACCACGAAAGGTCACTTGATGTGAAATACGTATGTACCCTCACCTTCCCTCTATAGGTTCGCATTAGCTCAATCAATGTTGTTGACAGTATGGCTAAGGTCATAAAACTAATATAAATAAACTGCTCAGATCGGTTCCGAATAAATCATGCATAATCCGATAGATAATTATTAGATCACCCATAAGACATCTATTTGCAAAGCTGGGAATATTCAGTAGACGTAGTCGGTCCTCACAAGATGGTCGATTTCTACGTTACCATGGAATTCTAGTAGCAAAATGATGAACAGATTCTTTATTTCGCAAATATTATAGTCTATGTTGGTTCAGCATATTCATTCATGGGGCGATATACGTAATATATAGCTGCATGAACTTTTCGGGAGGAAGTTACGAAAACCTTTTTGGAAAATGAGAAAAGTACTATGTATCGTATTTTTTTCATGCTTTTGCGGTGGAGAAAGTCCATGACAAGTCCTTCATCATTATCACACCCAAATAACAATGGTTGGACACTTAGTTTCTCTTCATCAACATGGTACTGATACCTTGAACAACACACTCATCAATATTTAATAGCAACAACCATTCCGAACACCAGAACTTGATGTCATTCAAGGCCTGTGGCTGAATGTTTAAATTTGTGTGATTGGCATATTATATTTAGTGCCGCCTTCGAGTAAGGAGTATTCCGAATTTCGGATAAAATACCCTGGGACCAACGGCAGATTCTTGTGGGACACCATATTAACACCACTGGTGACATTAGCCCGGAATGATTCATCACTAGGAAATCTTGCATTCAGTGTAATAGCTTTGTCTTTTATTCCAGCGTTTTCAGCTTCGCTAAAAGACGGGGGACACCATATTAACACCACAGGTTACATTAGTCCAGGATGACTCATCACTAGGAAAGCTTGCATTCAGTGTCATAACTTGCCTTTTATTCCAGCGTTTTCAGCTTTGCTAAAAGACGGATCTCAGGAAACCGATAAATGTCTTGGAGAAGTCTAGATACATTACATCAACGCATTCTTTCTCATCATATGACGATGTTCAGTCGTGAATGAAGTAAATCCGTTACCACCTATCTGCCTGGTATGAAATCGTACTGCTGATCAGGAATCACGTTGTTCGTCAAAAGGAAGGATAGCATAGTTTTAGAAATAATGGATTTCATAATTTTTACCGCAATTGACTTATTGCCCTGTAGTTATCCTGGCTTAATTGATCACCTTTTTTGTTTGATTAGCAGCAGGTTATAGGGGACTACTTCATAATCAAGGGCAGAGAGGCAGTGGGACCACTGACACATCTTCAAGAAAAAAAAAAGTAATATAGTTGAGTCCATGATTAGAGGTAATAAAAATGTTACCCATATGCTCCTCAATTATTTATTGTTGGATCGAACAGATCGGTGTCATGTTACATCCATCATAAACCCCCATCAAAATAGTTTCCCGACATCTGAAGTAATTACATGAGTCAGTTACATCATGGCGGTGGTCGCCGCAATAACAAAGTCCCTGTTGCTGCAATTTTGATCAAAAATTAAGTGACATTCTAGACGCAGTGAAGTTCTTTGCATTCCATATGTGAAGCATCACAAATTTCGTTGTTCATAAATTGTACGACATTTTTTGAGTAGTTCCGCGTCTACATTTTTTTAATTTGATGGCTTCATCACTTTTTTGATAGTCATTATCTGTTAGGTTTTCCTTGAAATTCATCAAAATTAGTTATATGATTGAAGTTAACAAGCAGTACCAAAATACTACTTAAACCGGTAATCTATACTCTCATATTTCATGTTTTTTCAAGATAAGAATTGATGCCAAATGTTTTTATGTCTAGATTTCAAAATTCATATGAAATTAAAGAAAAAAATACAATTAACATATTTTCTGAATTCATATTGTAGTTTTGGAGTCTATACTTTTTGAAATAGTTTGAAAATTCGAAGGATTAATTTTTTCATTCGGAAAGTAAATTTTCTATTGATAAATATTATCTTTTACCTATACGATGATTTATAAAAGACGACACCAAGCGTGGCAGTAGCATTTATACAGGGTGTCCCAGGTTATAGTAGCAGAACTTCAACAGTCGATAGGAAATTTGATTTTGAGAAAAAAATTTCCCATCAACATATATGCACAGACGCTTAGTTTTTGAGATACAGGGTGTGGAAATTGGAGGAAAAAATTCGTTTTTGCAAATATCTCTGGGACCGTTTATCGTACAGGAAACACCCTTTGTTAACACTTTCTACTCATAGTAAGCTATGTTCTGAGCGATACAATTTTTTTTTACTCATAATTGGTGAAGATTTTGAAGGAGTAGTGGGTGTTTTTCTCTTCAACTTCTACGCCACTGGAAAAAATACGGTTTTGAGACAACCATTTGAACCGCCAATGTTTTCTACAGAAAAGAGGTACTCCTGGTTATAAGCTCTGAAGTTGACCGTTTCTGAGAAAAATCAACTTTTATGTTGAAAAACATGGTCAATTTTTGGTTTTGTTACTTGTTCTAACGTTTGAATAAATTTTGTTTAATTAGTAAGAATTGACCATGTTTTTCAAAATAAAACTTGATTTTTCTCGAAAACAATCAATTTTCGAGCTAATGACCAAGGGCACCTTTTTTGTGTAAAAATTATTAGCGGTTCAAATGATTGTCTCAAAATTGTACTTTTTCCAGTGACCTAGGAGTTGGGGAGAAAAACACCCACTACCCCTTCGAAATCTTCACCAATTATGAAAAAAAAATTTTTTTTCATCTCACAGAACATAGCTTGCTGTGAGTAGAAAATGCTTGCGAAAGCTGTTTCCTGTACGATAAACGGTTCTGGAGATATTCGCAAAAAACGAAATTTTTTTATCAATTTCAACCCTGTATCTCAAAAACTAAGCGTCTGTGCATATATGTTAATGAGAAATTTTTTTCTCAAAATAAAATTTTCTATCGACTGTTGAAGTTCTGCTACTAAAACCTGTATATCCATATTTTCTGATGGACTGTTTTCAATGACACACAGGAATATGTAGGTAATATGCCTTGAGATATAATGCCATATATACTCAAAATTCTGACCAAAATCTGTTTCAATCGCTCATGTCATAATAACTTTCTTTGCAATAGATTATAGTTACAGAGAAACAACTGTGGTGAGCGATGAAGTTTAGGCACAAAATAACGGCAGGTACAAAACTTATATTGAGGAATGAAGATATTATAAAAGAAATATGGTGTTCATCACTATTTCTTTCGATTAACTACGATTTTAGAGAAGATGTTATTGATCCCGTTTGTTATAAGAATAATATTTCATTAAATCCTTGATAACACTCAATGAATGACATATTTTTTGTATTTTCAGGCACACTGCTCGCTATACGGGAGAATATTATATTATAGAGAAGGCACAAGTCTATATGCTACTTTAAAAATTGTACTGATTATTTTGCTTAACAAATGAGCTCTGTCATAGGTGACACATGCCTACTTGGAATAAATATTAAAGTTCGCAAAAGTGATCTACTTGAGGATATTGTTCGCTATTAAATACGTATACATCAAATGCGACATCTCTTGTGACATATAGTTTGAACTAACCTTAGCCAACTACGATTCCCATTGAAAAAAACGCCTCTCTTTCTCGATATTTCAGAAGCCACTATACAGGAAAACAAAATTGACGTGTGTAGTCATCATCAGATTAGATTTATAGTGTAAATGAGGGATAACTCTCAGGTGGAGATAAATCAGGGTTCATTGGACTGCTTTCTCGCTCATAAGCTCTCATCTTCTCCGAATTACCTAGATATTTGTCGTTGATATATTCCAAGAGTGATAAACTTCCTTGAGAAATGGTGTGACCATTTCTTGTTCATATCAAGATAGAATATTCATCCCATTTTGCACCACATAGCATTCTGAATCTCAGATTGATTGAAGTCGAAAACTCTATCAAAGGTGTTGCCTAAACGTTTTTGCAACTAGTTCTTACATCTGAACGGATTGTATTGCACTGTAATGTATCCACAGTGTGAACTCGCTTATAGTTTATTATGTGTCTAAAAGTCGAAATTTTATGTATAACTCGAAAATATAAAACGATAGAAATTGTTTTACTAAATTTGTCAGAAGACAAAGAGATCAGAAACGTATTTTACATTTATCTGTTTCTCTTACAGTAACCGAGTTACCCTACTTGAGCATCGTAATTTGTCCAACCTGTACATATACATCCAAACAAATATACAGACGCACACCACATTCACACCCACACCACATCCTCACACAGACAAACGGACAAATGAACCCTTTCATCAATGATTGTTTCAAATATAGGAGACAATCTCCGAAATGTGTTACCAACAAAAGTTTGGGCATTTAGCTAAATACATGATGACTATACTCAGGAATCAATGAAACTCAAACTTCAAGCTAATCGAAATTGAATTCACTGGAAAAACATTCATCGTGGAACAAAGGTTAAGTCAATAACATTGAGTTGTTCATGGAATGTCCTTCTTCCTAAATGGCATATTGTTGTGACTACAAAATCGAGAACATTTTAACAGTTTATTATTCACGGAAATTATATCAAAAAATAGGAAGAGTTGACCGTGCATAAATGTGATTTGCTGAGACTTTAAATTATACAGCTCGGATTAAAAGTACATAAAACTTCCAAAAGATAAAGGGCTCACTCTTCATTAATAATAACTTTTAATATTCATTCAGCGTTCCTTAAAAGCTCCCTTCAGATGCCTAAGCCGAAGACTCCGGTAAATTTATATTCTGGTATATTTGAATGATAATGGAATAACCGTGCCTCATTCGAGAATGTTTTGCTGTTGAAACGGGAAAGCTGTGAAAGCTGTGAATGCTGTGATAAGCTGTGTAAGCCACTCAGTTGAGTTTCTCTATAAGCGCATAATAATAGTCTAGGACAGTTCTCACAAAGCGAATAACGTCTTTGATAGGTAATACACTACTTGCTATCAACGTATGAGTATGCTTCCATCTAGAGAATTGTTCCTACCTATATTTAAAAGTTGATTCGGTTCATCTCAATTTGATCCTGGTAATACATGATGTTGAAACTCATTTCAATATTGGCTTGAAAAATTTCTGATACATCAGTAATTACTTTAAATCTTGTCAACAGCATTATGCAGAGATAATAAGCGCATAATAATAGTCTAGGACAGTTCTCACAAAGCGAATAACGTCTTTGATAGGTAATACACTACTTGCTATCAACGTATGAGTATGCTTCCATCTAGAGAATTGTTCCTACCTATATTTAAAAGTTGATTCGGTTCATCTCAATTTGATCCTGGTAATACATGATGTTGAAACTCATTTCAATATTGGCTTGAAAAATTTCTGATACATCAGTAATTACTTTAAATCTTGTCAACAGCATTATGCAGAGATAATAAAACTACTATAAAAATGAACAATCACCTATAACCTATATACAATAGAGATATAGTACTGGGAACCTTCCAGCTACCATGTAGCCATCATCAGGGTGAAGTCTGATTTGAATTGCATATTCACTCTGATGATGGCTATTTGACAGCAGAAAAGTTCTAAGTAAGTACTTAGACTATTTTTGACATGATGTCAGTGTCTATATCTATATATGGGTATGTGTGTGTGTAATTTTTCCTAATGGGATTATGTTATTCATTTGAACAATAAGGGCAATCGTGTTTGTCTGGTCATAAATATATATCACACATATATATTTCCACCATGAGAGACTCCAGATGTGCAGACTAGATGAGCTGACACTAGTCACCCCTTCATTGTCGAGCTCGAGCTCCCTAACTTCTTCCTACTAGACTTCATTTTTCTATTGAACAGCCAACTTGCTGAATTCTTCACCTAGTGAGGTCTTTCCCTATGTCTAGAACCTCCAAACCTTCAAGGAAAATTCGAATGCCTATCTCTCCTCCCATCATTCCACCAATGGCTCACACGATGTTGTTCGAACATTATTATAGGTTTGCCTCTCGTGTACTCAAAGAATGAAGAAATTTCCAAATCAACTTGTTATAACTTATGACATTAATACATCCTCCGAAATAAAGCCGATCAATATTACTCCGGAAGCTGGTATAAATTGATGAGGATGTTTTTATTGAATTCTTTCTAATTTAATAAATCTATACGCAGTTTCATATGTGGTGCTTCAGATTCGTTATAAAATGTTTAATGAAGCCTCCCTACCGAAATTTAAATTGACTAATACACATTTTTATTTTGTCCTGATTCTGTTGTACATTTCAATAGTTCATGTGACAGCAAGTGTCAGTATGAAACAAGGTTATATTATGTGAATAATTGCGAAAGTCAACCATAGTCAAAGTATAAAGGTCTGTTGGAGGCTCCCTACTATCGTTTCTCGCGCTAGGTGACGTCACTTAGCTCCTCCAATCACAGCCTTGCTCTCATCGGCTCGTCGCCGGCACGTAACAACATCATATTATGTCACTCCCAATATATCTTCTGTTCCTACAACAATTTACATTTGACCCCCAGGAGAGTTCCCAAACTTGTTTGCTAACAAAAGTGGGGGAAGTCAATTGATCAATTGATCATAGCCGTTCCAGTTTATTGATAATAAAACAGAATGATCTTAGATTTTATATTCGGCATATATAACAAATAACCAAAACTAGTTTATTCGTACTAATTATGAGTATATGATTTTTATCGAGTTAGGCGCACTAGCGTTGCACTCTGACTTATATCCACACAATAAGCTTAGGAAGATATGACAATCGCATAGAAATTGCGAAACGAATCCACTCCACTCCTATTTGTAAATTACGTACACTGTTGAGAAACAAGCATAACTGAAAATACCTCAATGGAAATGTAGTTCCAATAATTGAACATTGGGAATAGTTTTGTAGAATCAAGAGCGCGAGTGCTCGTGTGTAGGTGCGTAACCTAATGTGGATACGATTACTCTGTTCCTTTTGGTCATATGAATTCACAGCACGGTCGTACATACAGGTCTGGGAACTCGTATGTTTGACATGGTTCTCTTACGCGTCGCGAAAATCGTAGTCCCTCGCTCAGCCACTAGCTAGCGCTCGGATCGAAGTGGTAAAACGATTTGTTTTCGGAATCGCAAGCAGTGTTACTAAGTATTCTGATTTGAGAGAGGAAAAGAACTGTTACTCTTGTCAAAATGTATTACTGACCTTAAAAATAACTTCCCCTTTTTCGCACACTTAAAAGACCTCGTTAAAACGATTTCTTTCCGGAATTGCAAGCATCCTTTTTTTTCGCATTTCCGCATTTTTCGGCACTTTAAAAACAGAAGTTTCTTGCTTTACACTTTTGTAATTTGTTTCTAAAAACGCAGGTTTTATTCCTTGTGTTTACAAGTCAAGAATAACAGTTGTCAGAGAACACTCTTCGACTACTGCGCCACCCTTTTTGGTACTATGCGACAGTTGACGCTTAGCGGAGTCACTTCTCACATAGGAAACAGCCTTGGGTTCCCAGACCTGTATGTACGACCGTGATTTACAGAACGCTTCAAAGTGGTAATCATAAGAACTGTATTATTTTTGGGCACGTTAGCTCTATTGTAACGGGTTCACCGTTACGTGATTTAAAGAACACTGTAATGAACAGTTTAAGATTTCTTTCCGGTTAGGAAACTTGTCCGATGATATCTCAGAGACACCTGTGCGTTCAATAACATCGATTATTGAAATTAGTTGCCGCATGCTCGATAGCGTGAGTATCGCGAAGTGGGGTAAGGTTTCAGAACGGAAGTCGAAAAGATTCATTGTCGTATGAACCTCAAACTAGGTAAGTCGAGATTCTATCAATCTTTGGTTTTGCATCCATTTTCTCAATTTTTGCTATTGAATTATAATTCACATCAGGCACTATATAATTTGATTTGGTTTTATAACTGGACTACTGGATGTTCGCTGTCTGAATGTGATTATATTTCAGTGGAAGTGTTGCTCGACTTATCTAGGGTTCCACCTAATCAATTTGTTTTTAGCATAATTCAGAGATAATCATTCCCATCACTGCATTCTCTAATGTAATTTTTGTATGTAGACAATCTAGCGGGACGTATTCAGATTACAGTGAAAATATTTCCTTGTTCCCTTTGTGTTTAATCCCACAATAGCACATGGTAGTTTGAGTGATTTATTTTTGAATCGCCATTTTGTAGATCTGTTACAAGCGTATACAGAGCTGTCTTTTGACTTAAACGTGCAGTAAATATTGTTTGGGATTATCATAAGTATTCAATTACTGCTTATTGGATACATAATTATCAGGTCTGCTGCGCTCGTTGGGTTGTAGTATAAATTACAACATCAATTCTTATATGCAATTCAATTCAAGTATTCAGATTTGTGCTGACTGACAAATTCCACATTTTGATTATTATTATTTAAGTCACATTTTAATGTTTTGTCAATTTAAGTTTCAATTGTAATGATTCAATTCTTTCAGATTAACTTTGATTGTTGTTTGAATTGATATCTCTTCAAGATATCAATTTTGTAATAGTGTTTTTCAATTTGGGGAGATAACATAATCAGTAGTGGAATCACATGGTTATTCCGACTGACTGTGTTACTTGTCCCCTCGAACTCAGGCCAGGTTCTGTTCGTTTTTTTGAAATTACAGGGTTAGCTGAGGTGCCTCTCTTCTTCTTCTCGAGACGATTTTGTGAATCTCCTGACCGGACCGACATCCAGATCCATCAAGTTTCAAGGACGGTAACATTTTTTGTTTGAATGACAATAGTTTCATTTTTCTGATTATTCAACTGAAGTTGTATTCCACTAATTTTACAGAACCCATTTCGAGGTTCACTTTAATTCTCAGCATTCGATAATTTATTTTAATTGAATATTTGATTTCAATCTCTTAACTACAATTGATGTTCATTTATTTTGTGTATTTAAATTGTATCAAGTATTCAATTTCATTTTTGTGAATATTCAAAATTCAATTTTATTTTATGTAATATCAAAATTGTACCTTCTTTAATTTATTACCAAATTCCGATTGGAATAAATCAAATTGTTAAGTTGAACTTGTATTATTTTTCTGAATCTCCATCAACTATAAAACCATCTCGTATTGCCTGTATTCTTGACTGTGAATTCACTTATTTTTGTAGTTATTATTAAGCAGTTGGCGCTCGGGCAATTCACCAGTCCAGAACCACAGGGTACGTTTCACTACGAGCCCTGAGATTAATTACTTTAATTTGAGCTAGTTGGGCCAATAAAAACCGACCCAAAGCGGTTCGTTTCACTGGCGCCCTAACGGAGATAGGGTTCCGTTTCGCTATTCCGAGTGGTATTTCTGAAATTCATCTTGATTTTTTCTTGAAACAATAGGGACAATCATATTGTTCTGATCATAAATATACATCACATGTATATATTTCATCTGCAGGAGTGTCCGAAATTCTCATTTTATGATTCGAGTGACTTCAGCGATGTAATGGCATGCATGATATATTGTGTCTTCATTCTGTGGTACATTTTGATACTTCATGTCACAGCAGGTGTCAGTGTAGAAGAAGGTTATATTACAATGTGAGAAGTTACGAAAGTTCATCTGACAGTAGATGTCAGTATAAAACAGTTGTGAAATACATTATAAATAAGATCCCAACATAATATAGGAATCCAATACGTCCGCGGCGCCATCTGTGCGCGTGACTCGTGAATTAAAACAGCGTGCTTAAAATTATCAGCTGCTTTGTATTTGAATATATATTCATAAGACGTTGATTTCGTTTATCTTGATTTTTTTTACTAGGAACAGTTATTTATTTATATAAATGGACAATTTATGTGAAGAAAATTTTCAGAAAAAAAGATAACGTAAATGTTGTATGCTTGGTTGCAAATCTAACTTCCAAAACAAAACAAATAATTTGTTAGTGACTCATCATACTTTTCCTCCAACTGGATGAAGTGTATACATTGGAAATAAGTTTGGAACTTTGGATATTTATGATCGTTTGGAAGCTTGGAAAAAAGTCTTGCGTATAAAGTCAAACAATGTTAAAAATATGGTAGTTTATCCTATTCACTTCGAAGAGGAAGATTGCCGTAGCCAAGCAATTAATAGTAAGGTGTTTACAAATAATTATGATGTAATAAGATAAATACAATAATACAACACTACATATATAAATATACCCTATGTTTAAAAAGAAAACATTCACTCTTTGAAGGACGTGAATCTTCACGTAGATATTAAAAAACAAACAGTGTTCCTCCCCTCCACTTAACTCAAAACTCTGCACCAGGGAAGGAGTAGATACTGCACTACAACAAGATCTATTGAAAAGGAGAACGACTAGGCAAGCATTAGCTACTCTTGTAAATAGTAAAAACATCACTTGTACTCGTACAGATGAATTACTAGTCGAAAACTCAATATGAGTTCAAAATCATTAAGAGAGACAGAATTCAACAGAGATGAGAATGCAGATCCATCTTCAGTCTCAAGTGAACAAATTGAACAGGATTTAATGTATCTCAGGGGATTGACATTCTCTATCTAAGCACGAAAGTTTTGGGAGCTTCTGTGGTCCTGTACTGGATAATAATTAAATGTACACAATTTGTATTGATTTGAAAAATTAATAATTCAGTGGATGCAATCACTTATAACAATGAATAAGTTCAGCAATGATATGCTTACACCGCTGCCCTTGTCCTGCTTTGCAGGTACCTACATTTTAGATCAGTCACAGTACAATTATTATTTTCACATTTTATCACACCGTTAATTTTCTGGTAACCTTTTCTTGAATCAAAATTGCTAAGACAACATTATAGAATAAAACTGGATAGTGCTTTTTGTAGGTACTATCAATTCCATGGCCAAATAATTTACATCGAGGTGTTCTTTCAGCTTGTCGGAAATTATTCGCCTTTGGATTGGTTTCACCAAATCTTAGAATTTCTTCCACAGTCAACTCCATTTTTTTTAATTAGAACAATTAATTATAAAAATGAAGAAGATAAACAAAAATATATGCATTTTACATATCAAAGCGTCCGATCATTTTATGCCAGCTGTTTTTAATTCCCGCGCCCGCAGATGGCGTCGCGGACGTATTGGACTCCTATAGTATAATTTAACGTCTTTTATTTCTCATATCTTCCCTGTTCCTTCAATCATTTGAATTTGACCCGCAGGGTGTACGAAAGTTATTTTGATAACGAAAATCACGTGATCAATTGATCAAAGCTTTCTGCAATATATGAACCCATATTTGCCGCTATCAGGTTTTGGTTGTCGAAAAATATGGAGATAAAATACAGGATGTCATAATTTGATATGCCAATTGGATAATCACACATTCTTTGGACGAAAGTAATTGACTTCCCTCATGCCGTTTCCCATTCAGATCTTTCAGGCTCAAGTTATAGGCTCACAAACTTTGATTTTAAGGAAGTTTTAATCAATTACTCCGGGTTTTTGGAACATCAAACTGAAATTTGGGAAGAATGTTTTCCTTATATAGACATACATTTTCTGTAATTTTAGTGAAAAAAGTAGTAGTTCCTCGTAAATTTAACCCTGAATCAAAATTTTACAGGAGTGAAAAAATTTATGGAAATAACTGCAAAAATTTGAAAAAAAGATAATATTTTTGGGACTCGTCTTTGATGAACGTTCAAATTGGGAAACGCACATTACGCAATTATGCTCCAATTTTCAGGGAATGAACTTACCGAGAAGCTATGTAATTGAAAGATGAGGAGCAGGTGGGAAGACTCTCCTGATGTTATACAGGTACCTTATTCGCTCCAAAATAGACCACAATAGTATAGCTTATTCTTCAAGATCAGCCTCAATACTAAGACCTTTAAAGGTTCTACACAACATTGCACTCAGAATGATCTCCCGAGCTTACGGAACTAGCAAGAACAACAAGCCTACAAATAGAATTTAATGAACCCAGCCTACGACAGAGAGGACTCAAATCTCTATCATTCGCAACATGAAAACTTCCTCTTTCTCCCTCTCAAATAGTAACCTCAAATAAGTTTTTCACATTTCAAGAACGAGTCCAAAGTATTATTCAATCAATTCATATACATGTCATTCCGTATAATTATCATCAACAAATTCATACATCCCCACCTTGGCTTAAATGCCCACCTGATATCAATTACGGGATCCTAGCTGCCAGAAAGCGCGTATTCTCTCCTCAACTCATACTCACCAGTTTCACAAACATTTCCATGCCATCATCTTATATTCACAGATTCTTCTAAGACTTCTTCTGGAGAAGGCTGCGCAGTTGTTACAACTAAGCAAACATTAAAATTTAGGCTTCCTCAAATAGCCTCGGTACTCCCTGGTGATCTCTTTGCCATATATAAGGCCCTCGGTCACATACATACGCAACATGAAGACAAGTTTATCATAGCTACTGACTTTCTGGGCTGGCTAAAAGTACTCTCGAACATATATTCCCAGCATCCTATAGTGAGAATAATTGAACATGAGCTGCATCATTCAAGCTCTGGGAGTATCATTTTTCTTTTGATTTCATCCCATATCGGCTTAGTCGAAAATAAAACTGCAGATCAAACCGCAAAAGAAACCGCAGATAATGAAGATCTGCTTATCGGAAACAATATCCTAACAGCAACTGACCTGATACAATTTTTAAACAGAGAATGACTGCAGCATGGTACGAAACCTAACTGAATTAGCCATCTGAACTGAAGAAAAAGGATCCCAATGCTGGGCGATGAATCATCAACCCGACTGACCAGAAAGTACATCAAGTAGTAACTACCAGACTTCGTCTCGGCCACACCAAATTGACGCATCAATATTTAATCACTAGAGAACCTCCTCCTTTTTATGTTTTTCGGAAGACTGAGCGCGAAACAGAACTTGGTACCTTCAATATTCCTAATCATACTTTGGTATCAAATTTCTGTAGATCTGTTCATATTAATGGAGGTGTTGTCACCTTTGCTTGAGATCAAGTTGCAAAATTATGTTCTATAAGAGAAGACATCAATATTACGTCCCTTGAAATAACTTTAGAAGTGTGTGCTCTCGAATCTGAGAACTTGAATCTGATCTTGATAACTGCATACCATGCGCCTTCAGCTGATTTTGACTGATTTCTTGAAACACTTTACAATATTTTTGATAAACCGACGACTTCCAAACGCATCATAATCATGTTAGGAGATTTAATGTTTATTTTCTCGATAGAGCCGGTCATAAATCTTCTGATCTCATCGATTCAATGTCTTCGTACGGTTTCATACCATCAATTCATGAAAATTGAAGAAAAAATGCATCTCTTGATAACATACGTGTTAATGTATTACAAGAATTCTTTGATAGTCTTATATTTGAACCTTTCATGTCTGAACATTCGGCTGTTGCGATAAATTTTTTGATAACTCATCCTCTATATTGGATTAACTTGGAGAAAACATCGTGATCAATTTGCTCCATCAGTTGCTGAAGGAATTTACGTGCTAAGAAACTTAAACAAAATTGTATCTGTTAATGTAATGCTCACAACTTATTTTGGTGTACTACACTCGAGAATTAGTAATGGCATTTTAGTCTGGGGTCACTCAGCAAATATGTCTCATGTTTTCAAGATTCAGCGTAGAGTGATAAGGGCTAAAAAAAACTGTCTTACCGATAAGACTGTAAGCACGCCTTTAAGGACCTGAAAGTTATGTCTCTCCCTCGCATTCACATTCAACATGGTCCAATATATGTTAAAACACATATTAACGAATATTAAACTCAAATATAACTTAAATAATAATTATCACGGCATTAAACGTAGCAGAAAAAGCGTTAATTACTGGGGTTCAACTTTTTTCAATAAACTACCACTACTGATTAGAGAGCTCTCACTCTACAATTTTTCAAAGGTTATTAAAAATTTTCTTACTAAACAGTGTTCTCATACTTTTGAGGAATTGTTGTATTTTCAGTTCTGATTTAATAGTTTTATGTTTTTATTCTTCTTTATTGTATCGTAATTTGAATCCTTTTCTATTCTCCCGTTTGTTAAATATGTTATTTATCTATTAGTGTCCAAGACACATTAATGGAATGTATAACATACTTCGTGGAAAGAACTGAAAATGAGATATCCGATAATTCGCATAATCATTACAACCAAACAATAACTTGAAACTCATAAAGTATCCAAAAGATACTAATATACTGTATGAAATATAATACGTTACAAGACATGTAATAACAGTCGGCTAATAGCCCAAATGGCTGATGCGGTTTATTTAAATGAAAAAAGAAAAAAATATATTATCAAAGTAATTGCGAATGAATTCCATACCATGACGGTATGTGTCAGGTATGAAAATACTGTTTAATGTCAATTGCTCTTTGACAATTAATATTTCTCTAAGATAACATCAATCAAATTTCAAACATGCATACTACTTGTTAAAGTGTGCAATGAAATTCGTTAATCTCATTTGCTTCAAAATTATACAGTCGATATGAATTCTAAATACTACGCTTCACTAATTAGAAGCACAATTCACGTGTGATTGGATTGCAAGCACAATGAATATTTGTGTCCGAAAATGATCGGTGAGCATAGCTAAATATTTGACAATTTAGAATTCAATCCTGAGTAACTCAATATTGTTCCATGGAACACAAGGCGACAGAATTTATTGCTTTCACTTAAAACCAGTTTTGAATAATTGTAAATAATGTTGAGTAAATAACCAGAGAACTAGTAATCAACGTTATAAAGGCATTATTCAAGAAACTATGTATGAAAACAATTCTATTGAGGAACCATATTCTGGAATGAATGATTCAATCGCGTGCTTATGTATTACAGAAAATGCAGTCGGAGTTGTTTTATTTAATTATTGAAACATGTGTCATGGAATAGAAGAAACTACTGATTACACTGAAATTTTCGGATCACGACTACATATTTCAAGGCAAAGACAAGTTTATTGGTCATTTGGGACAGCCCTAGGGGAGATCTACCTTTGTGGTTTGAAAAAGCATGAGATTAATCTAACTCATACTGAAATGTTCACTAACGCGTCCTTTTAACCGATGGTATAGCGTGTTGTGTCGTTGATTGTTACCTAACTCTTCCAATCAAATGTATGGATTCTTCGATTCCTGCTCCAAATCTAAATCTTTCAAATGATCACAATTCATATATTATTATAGATCCCACTAGAAAAACTTTCTAAATATGTTTCAGCTACCAAGAGGCCATCATCAAAATAAACTGAATTAGAAAACAAAATGTGCCTCCTTAAACACTATTTGAGATTAGTAATACCAATAAGGGTTCACCCTGACGTAGATATGAATCTGAATTTATTGAATTGCTTCTCTCATAACTCTCAAGCAGAAATAGATATTGTGTTTCATGTTTCAAAAATTCTGATTTGTGTAACTGGATTTGTAAGATCTATATAAGTTAAGCGTAAATTATTTTGGACAAAGGTTTCAGCTTCATTGGACTTAATAGGAAAAATCAAGTCATTCCTGCAGGGGGGCTGACAATCTTCAATTGACTCAGATTTGTCACAATCTCCTTCAGCGGTATTTTGGTCGTCATCTTCTTGGAGATCTGAATATTCAGAATAGAACTAGGGATTTTCTGAGTAATGATTTTCGGGACAATTATAGTAAGACTATGAATGTTCGTAAAATTGTGAAGTACAATCAGCTTCGTTCTTATTTGTAAGTTTTCGAGATATGAAACGTGGGGTTTGATAAGGATTTGAACGAAAGAAATTATTTTGTCTCAAGTTTGATGGTTGAGCTTGCGTACATATAGACATTGGCGTTGGTTTGGGTAAATTCTTAGAATTTTGATGATTTGGACGAAAGGCATTAACATTTTGTTGTCGATTCATACCGAAATTCTTTGAAGCGGTTGGAAAGTGTGAGCGGTAATTTGGATTGGAGTTTGGTTTCATAGGTATTGGTTGCGATGGGAAAATTGGACTGTTTCTGAACTGTTGAAAATTATGTTGATAGAAATTTTGATTTGACTGTATATTCCTTATTGATTGCGAGAAATTCCTTTATTGTAGATTGGGATATTTCTGTGGTTGTTTGAACGCGTTATGATTCGAGTTAAGTGAGTGAGAAATATTTTGATTACGGGCCTTTTCTATATATCTTCGGTATGAATCCTAACATGATTACAATAAGCTGTTTAGGCGGCGTAAAAAAATTCTTGAGCACCCTGGCGAGAATTTTGTTTTAGATTAGCTAGGTCTCTTAACAATTCGGTTTCGTATCTTTTTTTCTCCAAAAACAGAAATCAATTTAGCTTTAACATCGTGCCAATTATCCAAGTCAGTATGAGTTGACAGGATATCACGAGCTTCTTCGATTAATTTATTTTTGATAGGAATGGCAATTGTTTGTTCTGTATACAGTTTGCTTGTCCGTCACGGTGATCTTGATAGTGAGACACAATGACATCAACAGATTCAAAAAATTGTGGTAATTCATCATCATCAAATTTGAGGATATAATCCAGATCTCTAATTTGTAATTGAGAAGGTGCCGGTACGGCCATATTTTCCAAATTATCAAGTATAGGTAATGAATCACTATTGAAGAACTTGTTTGGAATATCTAGATTAAAATATTCTTTATTGAGGAATCGATATCTTCCTTTGATAAATTGAAATCGAGGGATGAATTGGAAACAAAGGAATCTCTGGGAATATCTGACATGAATCAATTCTGAAACACTCACAGTAATACAATCATTCTGCAACTCTTCGACTTTGATAATTCTAGGATTCCAGTGATTGTAGCAGTGCAGAAGTTTATTCCCTCGAAGACGTCTATGGAGTGGCTTTGGAGATCCAAGACCGGGCGTTTCTTAAATTCAATTTCTTGGTTTTGCTTCACCGAACTACGGGAAACTTTGTTGATTTTCACGAAAAATTATCCTTCACGACTGCGCCAGTTATATATGTGTGGGTTTTAATTGAAGATTTCAAAAGTAAGTAATATTTATTTATTCAGAACTCTTACAGTTAGTCGGATCAAATTAGACGTTAAAAATGTGAAAGCTCGGAATTTTTTCCAAACAGACCAATCAACTAAATTTTTTTTGCAAATCGTTCCTGGAAGGATACTGAACGATTTTGAACTTTAAGATCTTGCTGCTCGACCATTTTTCACCTGTTAAACCGGAAATTGGCCAATTTTCATGGGAAAATTTGCAAAATTGGTAAGTACTGCCAAAATTGGCTCGAAAACTCCACTCGGTGGTTTTCGGGGTCGCTTATCACGATTCCGAAGTTAGATTTACCATTTTCGACCGCGGTAGCTAGAAATTCGCTAACTTTATGTCCCAAAAATGGTCAAATTCAATAATTTTGCAGTTTTTGTTGAAATTGACTAAAACATTCCACTCGGAGGTTTTCGAGGTCGCTGATCACGATTCCAAAGTTAGATTTACCATTTTCACCGCGGTAGCTAGAAATTGGCCAATTATATGTCTGAAAAATAGCCAAATTTAATAATTTCGTAATTTATGTTGAAAATGACTAAAACGTTTCACTCGGGGGTTTTCGAGGTCGCTGATCACGATTCCGAAGTAAGATGTACCCTTTTCGACCGCGGTAGCTAGAAATTAGCCAACTTTATGTCTCAAAAATGGTCAAATTTAATAATTTCGCAGTTTTTGTTGAAATTGACTAAAACATCTCACTCGGGGGTTTTCGAAGTCGCTGATCACGAATCCGAAGTTAGATTTACCATTTTCCACCACGGTAGCTAGGAATTGGTCAATTATATGTCTGAAAAATAACCAAATTTAATAATTTCGTAATTTATTTTGAAAATGACTAAAACATTTCACTCGGGGGTTTTCGAGGTCGCTGATCACGATTCCGAAGTAAGATGTACCCTTTTCGACCGCGGTAGCTAAAAATTAGCCAACTTTATGTTTCAAAAATGGTCAAATTTAATAATTTCGCAGTTTTTGTTGAAATTGACTAAAACATTTCACTCGGGGGTTTTCAAGGTCGCTGATCACGAATCCAAAGTTAGATTTACCATTTCCGACCATGGTATCTAGAAATTGGCCAATTATATGTCTGAAAATGGATAAATTAGATAATTGCGTAATTTTTGTTGAAATTGGGACTGCTATCAAAAGTCAGGGAATTTATCCGAGACTGCTAAGCATATGTTTCATATCAAATATCAAATGACGCTTGCGTTCGAGAATCAGTAATTTCTGATATACCTGTCTCTTGCAAATTATAGTTTTGGAATGGTAGCCAGAATTTTATTTATATACATAAGAATGTAAGTGTAAATGTAAATGTAAGAAATTGTGAAATTTAAATTGTAAATAACAAAATGTGAAAAAATAAATGAAATATTAAAATGTTTAATGGAAATATATTCATAAATTCTTGTTCTTATTTGAATTTGTCCATTTTGTTTCTAGACGGTTGACCAATGTATGAAATTGGTAAATTACTAAATGATGTAATAATAAAAAAATGTTACTCCAGAATCACGAAACCCTCAAACCATATTTTTTAGCCATTTTCAACAAAAATTACGAAATTATCTAATTTATCCATTTTTCAGACATATAATTGGCCAATTTCTAGATACCGCGATCGAAAATGGTAAATCTAACTTCGGAATCGTGATCAGCGATCTCGAAAACCGCCGAGTGAAATGTTTTAGTCAATTTCAACAAAAACTGCAAAATTATTAAATTTGACCAATTTTGGGACATAAAGTGGGCCAATTTCTAGCTACCGCGGTCGAAAATGGTAAATCTAACTCCGGAAACGTGCTCAGCGACCCATTAAACCCCCGAGAGAAATGTTTCAGTCAATTTCAACAAAAACTGCAAAATTATTAAATTTGACCATTTTTGGGACATAAAGTTTGCCAATTTCTAGCTACCGCGATCGAAAATGGTAAATCTAACTTCGGAATCGTGATCAGCGACCACGAAAACCCCCTGGTAAAATGTTTTAGTCATTGTCAACAAAAACTGCGAAATTATTAAATTTGACCATTTTTGGGACATAAAGTTGGCCAATTTCTAGCTACCGCGGTCGAAAGTGGTAAATCTAACTTCGGAACCGTAATCAGCGACCACGAAAACTCCCGAGTGAAATGTTTTAGTCATTTTCAACAAAAACTGCGAAATTATTAAATTTGACCATTTTTGGGACATAATGTTGGCCAATTTCTAGCTACCGCGGTCGAAAGTGGTAAATCTATCTTCGGAATCGTGATCAGCGACCACAAAAACTCCTGAGTGAAATGTTTGAGTCATTTTCAACAAAAACTGCGAAATTATTAAATTTGACCATTTTTGGGGCATAAAGTTGGCCAATTTCTAGCTACCGCGGTCGAAAATGGTAAATCTAACTTCGGAAAAGTGCTCAGCGACCCAGAAAACCCCCGAGAGAAATGTTTTAGTCAATTTCAACAAAAACTGCAAAATTATTAAATTTGACCATTTTTGGGACATAATGTTGGCCAAGTTCTAGCTACCGCGGTCGAAAATGGTAAATCTAACTTCGGAATCGTGATCAGCGACCACTAAAACACCCGAGTAAAATGTTTTAGTCATTTTCAACAGAAACTGCGAAATTATCAAATTTGACCATTTTTGGGACATAATGTTGGCCAATTCCTAGCTATCGCGATCGAAAATGGTAAATCTAACTTCAGAATCGTGATCAGCGACCACGAAAACCCCCGAGTAAAATGTTTTAGTCATTTTCAACAAAAACTGCGAAATTATTAAATTTGACCATTTTTGGGACATAAAGTTGGCCAATTTCTAGCTACCGCGGTCGAAAGTGGTAAATCTAACTTCGGAATCGTGATCAGCGACCACGAAAACTCCCGATTGGAATGTATTAGTCATTTTCAACAAAAACTGCGAAATTATTAAATTTGACCATTTTTGGGACATAAAGTTGGCCAATTTCTAGCTACCGCGGTCGAAAGTGGTAAATCTAACTTCGGAATCGTGATCAGCGACCACGAAAACTCCCGGGTGAAATGTTTCAGTCATTTTCAACAAAAAATGCGAAATTATTAAATTTGACCATTATTGGGACATAAAGTTGGCCAATTTCTAGCTACCGCGGTCGAAAATGGTAAATCTAACTTCGGAATCGTGATCAGCGACCACGAAAACTCCCGAGTGAAATGTTTTAGTCAATTTCAACAAAAACTGTAAAATTATTAAATTTGACCATTTTTGGGACATATAGTTGGCCAATTTCTAGCTACCGCGGTCGAAATTGGTATAAATCTAACTTCGGAATCGTGATCAGCAACCACGAAAACTCCCGAGTGAAATGTTATAGTCATTTTCAACAAAAACTGCGAAATTATTTAATTTGACCATTATTGGGACATAAAGTTGGCCAATTTCTAGCTACCGCGGTCGAAAATGGTAAATCTAACTTCGGAATCGTGATCAGCGACCACGAAAACTCCCGAGTGAAATGTTTTAGTCATTTACAATAAAAACTGCGAAATTATTAAAATTGACCATTTTTGGGACATAAAGTTGGCCAATTTCTAGCTACCGCGGTCGAAAGTGGTGAATCTAACTTCGGAATCGTGATCAGCGACCACGAAAACTCCAGAGTGAAATGTTTTAGTCATTTTCAACAAAAACTGCGAAATTATTAAATTTGACCATTTTTGGGACATAAAAATGGCCAATTTCTAGCTACCGCGGTCGAAAGTGGTAAATCTAACTTCGGAATCGTGATCAGCGACCACGAAAACTCCCGAGTGAAATGTTGTAGTCATTTTCAACAAAAACTGCGAAATTATTAAATTTGACCATTTTTGGGACATAAAGTTGGCCAATTTCTAGCTACCGCGGTCGAAAGTGGTAAATCTAACTTCGGAATCGTGATCAGCGATCACGAAAACTCCCGAGTGGAATGTTTTAGTCATTTTCAACAAAAACTGCGAAATTATTAAATTTGACCATTTTTGGGACATAAAGTTGGCCAATTTCTAGCTACCGCGGTCGAAAGTGGTAAATCTAACTTCGGAATCGTGATCAGCGACCACGAAAACTCCCGAGTGGAATGTTTTAGTCATTTTCAACAAAAACTGCGAAATTATTAAATTTGACAATTATTGGGACATAAAGTTGGCCAATTTCTAGCTACCGCGGTCGAAAATGGTAAATCTAACTTCGGAATCGTGATCAGCGACCACGAAAACTCCCGAGTAAAATGTTTTAGTCAATTTCAACAAAAACTGTAAAATTATTAAATTTGACCATTTTTGGGACATAAAGTTGGCCAATTTCTAGCTACCGCGGTCGAAAGTGGTATAAATCTAACTTCGGAATCGTGATCAGCGACCACGAAAACTCCCGAGTGAAATGTTTTAGTCATTTTCAACAAAAACTGCGAAATTATTTAATTTGGTCATTATTGGGACATAATGTTGGCCAATGTCTAGCTACCGCGATCGAAATTGGTAAATCTAACTTCGGAATCGTGATCAGCGACCACGAAAACTCCCGAGTGAAATGTTTTGGTCATTTTCAACAAAAACTGCGAAACTATTTAATTTGGTCATTATTGGGACATAAAGTTGGCCAATGTCTAGCTACCGCGATCGAAATTGGTAAATCTAACTTCGGAATCGTGATCAGCGACCACGAAAACCCCCGAGTAAAATGTTTTAGTCATTGTCAACAAAAACTGCGAAATTATTAAATTTGACCTTTTTTGGGACATAAAGTTGGCCAATTTCTAGCTACCGCGGTCGAAAGTGGTAAATCTATCTTCGGAATCGTGATCAGCGACCACAAAAACTCCCGAGTGAAATGTTTTAGTCATTTTCAACAAAAACTGCGAAATTATTAAATTTGACCATTTTTGGGGCATAAAGTTGGCCAATTTCTAGCTACCGCGGTCGAAAATGGTAAATCTAACTTCGGAAAAGTGCTCAGCGACCCAGAAAACCCCCGAGAGAAATGTTTTAGTCAATTTCAACAAAAACTGCAAAATTATTAAATTTGACCATTTTTGGGACATAATGTTGGCCAAGTTCTAGCTACCGCGGTCGAAAATGGTAAATCTAACTTCGGAATCGTGATCAGCGACCACGAAAACACCCGAGTAAAATGTTTTAGTCATTTTCAACAGAAACTGCGAAATTATCAAATTTGACCATTTTTGGGACATAATGTTGGCCAATTCCTAGCTACCGCGATCGAAAATGGTAAATCTAACTTCAGAATCGTGATCAGCGACCACGAAAACCCCCGAGTAAAATGTTTTAGTCATTTTCAACAAAAACTGCGAAATTATTAAATTTGACCATTTTTGGGACATAAAGTTGGCCAATTTCTAGCTACCGCGGTCGAAAGTGGTAAATCTAACTTCGGAATCGTGATCAGCGACCACGAAAACTCCCGATTGAAATGTATTAGTCATTTTCAACAAAAACTGCGAAATTATTAAATTTGACCATTTTTGGGACATAAAGTTGGCCAATTTCTAGCTACCGCGGTCGAAAGTGGTAAATCTAACTTCGGAATCGTGATCAGCGACCACGAAAACTCCCGAGTGAAATGTTTCAGTCATTTTCAACAAAAAATGCGAAATTATTAAATTTGACCATTATTGGGACATAAAGTTGGCCAATTTCTAGCTACCGCGGTCGAAAATGGTAAATCTTACTTCGGAATCGTGATCAGTGACCACAAAAACTCCCGAGTGAAATGTTTTAGTCAATTTCAACAAAAACTGTAAAATTATTAAATTTGACCATTTTTGGAACATATAGTTGGCCAATTTCTAGCTACCGCGGTCGAAAGTGGTATAAATCTAACTTCGGAATCGTGATCAGCGACCACGAAAACTCCCGAGTGAAATGTTATAGTCATTTTCAACAAAAACTGCGAAATTATTTAATTTGACCATTATTGGGACATAAAGTTGGCCAATTTCTAGCTACCGCGGTCGAAAATGGTAAATCTAACTTCGGAATCGTGATCAGCGACCACGAAAACTCCCGAGTGAAATGTTTTAGTCATTTACAATAAAAACTGCGAAATTATTAAAATTGACCATTTTTGGGACATAAAGTTGGCCAATTTCTAGCTACCGCGGTCGAAAGTGGTGAATCTAACTTCGGAATCGTGATCAGCGACCACGAAAACTCCAGAGTGAAATGTTTTAGTCATTTTCAACAAAAACTGCGAAATTATTAAATTTGACCATTTTTGGGACATAAAGTTGGCCAATTTCTAGCTACCGCGGTCGAAAGTGGTAAATCTAACTTCGGAATCGTGATCAGCGACCACGAAAACTCTCGAGTGAAATGTTGTAGTCATTTTCAACAAAAACTGCGAAATTATTAAATTTGACCATTTTTGGGACATAAAGTTGGCCAATTTCTAGCTACCGCGGTCGAAAGTGGTAAATCTAACTTCGGAATCGTGATCAGCGATCACGAAAACTCCCGAGTGGAATGTTTTAGTCATTTTCAACAAAAACTGCGAAATTATTAAATTTGACCATTTTTGGGACATAATGTTGGCCAATTTCTAGCTACCGCGGTCGAAAGTGGTAAATCTAACTTCGGAATCGTGATCAGCGACCACGAAAACTCCCGAGTGGAATGTTTTAGTCATTTTCAACAAAAACTGCGAAATTATTAAATTTGACAATTATTGGGACATAAAGTTGGCCAATTTCTAGCTACCGCGGTCGAAAATGGTAAATCTAACTTCGGAATCGTGATCAGCGACCACGAAAACTCCCGAGTGAAATGTTTTAGTCAATTTCAACAAAAACTGTAAAATTATTAAATTTGACCATTTTTGGGACATAAAGTTGGCCAATTTCTAGCTACCGCGGTCGAAAGTGGTATAAATCTAACTTCGGAATCGTGATCAGCGACCACGAAAACTCCCGAGTGAAATATTTTAGTCATTTTCAACAAAAACTGCGAAATTATTTAATTTGGTCATTATTGGGACATAAAGTTGGCCAATGTCTAGCTACCGCGATCGAAATTGGTAAATCTAACTTCGGAATCGTGATCAGCGACCACGAAAACTCCCGAGTGAAATGTTTTAGTATTTTCAACAAAAACTGCGAAATTATTTAATTTGGTCATTATTGGGACATAAAGTTGGCCAACGTCTAGCTACCGCGATCGAAATTGGTAAATCTAACTTCGGAATCGTGATCAGCGACCACGAAAACTCCCGAGTGAAATGATTTAGTCATTTACAATAAAAACTGCGAAATTATTAAATTTGACCATTTTTGGGACATAATGTTGGCCAATTTCTAGCTACCGCGGTCGAAAGTGGTAAATCTAACTTCGGAATCATGATCAGCGACCACGAAAACTTCCGAGTGAAATGTTTTAGTCATTTTCAACAAAAACTGCGAAATTATTAAATTTGACCATTATTGGGACATAAAGTTGTCCAATTTCTAGCTACCGCGGTCGAAAATGGTAAATCTATCTTCGGAATCGTGATCAGCGACCACGAAAACTCCCGAGTGAATTGTTTTAGTCATTTTCAACAAAAACTGCGAAATTATTAAAATTGACCATTTTTGGGACATAAAGTTGGCCAATTTCTAGCTACCGCGGTCGAAAATGGTAAATTTTACTTCGGAATCGTGCTCAGCGACCTCGAAAACCACCGCGAGAAATGTTTAAGTTATTTTCAACAAAAATTAGGAAATTATTAAATTTGGCTATTTTTCAGACATATAATTGGCCAATTTCTAGCTATCGAGGTAGAAAATGGTAAATCTAACTTCGGAATCGTGATCAGCAACCTCGAAAACCCCCGAGTGAAATGTGTTAGTCAATTTCAACAAAAACTGCGGAATTATTAAATTTGACCATTTTTGGGACATAAAGTTGGCGAATTTCTAGCTACCGCGGTCGAAAATGGTAAATCTAACTTCGGAATCGTGATCAGCAACCCCGGAAAATCCCGGGTAAATTTTTCCAGCCAATTTTGGCGATACTTACCAATTTTGCAAATTTTCCCATGAAAATTGGCCAATTTCCGGTTTAACAGGTGAAAAATGGTCGAGCGGCAAGATCTGAAAGTTCAATATCGTTCAGAATCCGTCCAGGAACGATTTGCGAAAAAATTAAGTTGATTGGTCTGTTTGGAAAAATTTCCGAGCTTTTTCGCTAAATTGACTCGACTAAGTAACGTTGAGTAATTCGATGTAAGCGTGTTAAATCTTATCTGAATACTACCGACTGCTGCATCGTTGATCCTAGTTAATCCATTATAAACTACGTAGTAAGCATATTATAATAACGGAACGGTTCAGGCTACCTAAGAAGTAAGAATGATACATATATCACTCCTCCATCCGTAATATTGGAACATGAGAAGAATGTGACAACAAAAGAAAGCTAAACATTAAAATTATCGTGTTCCATAATTTTTATAAAATTTGCAATATTCTCAAAGTCTGGTGATAACTACATCACCTATGAGATAAGACGCGAACGCTAACATCCACACACATATTTCCGGCTGTGGTAAGACGAAAGGTCGTGCCTTGTTTTCATGAAGTTATTCAAAGATTGCTTAACTCAATTACATTATAACGTTTCATCTATATTTTTAGCAAGTGTTTGAGGCGACTGAAAATATACATATATTACCGATTCTCTGTATGAATTAGGAAATTATAAACTCAAAAATTGAATATGCATTTAACTAAATTTAAATAGACAACTTTTCCTAATTCTCCTCACCCCCTTGGGAGACTGATTTCTGGATGAGTTTTAGAGGAGATGTAAAGTGACGTTGTTGATATTCTGAAAGCTTCCAGTTTATTTGTCTTTCCCTACTAATTTTTTCAAATCATTTTCTGACACCCAAGTTATATATGTGTGTCTTGGATAGTAGACTTCCCCGGACAGCTAATCTTGAAAAATTTTGTCTTCCGGATGGATTCCGCGTCACAATAGCTCGACTTGATGCTGACGTTTCGCCAACCATTACAGGTGGCGAAACGTTAGCATCAAGTCGAGCTATTGTGACGCGGAATCCATCCGGAAGACAAGATTTTTTTTTTATATATGTGTGGGTTATAATAGAAGTTTTCAAAAGAAAGCAATATTTATTTATTTAGAACTTTTACAATAACGGTGAGTTATTCGAAGTAAGCGTGTTAAATTTTATCTGAATACTACCGACTGCTGGATCGTTGATTTTAGTTAATTCATTATAAACTACATAGTAAGCATATTATAATAATGGAACGTCCAGGCTACCTAAGAAGTATAAAGAATGATACATATATTACTCCCATTTCAGCTCAAGATATGAATTGAAATTTTTTCATCTTCTTTTTTTCAGTTTTGTTATGGTCCCTTTTTCAGGGTAATTTTTTCTCTGTTCATTCCACTTATATCTTCATGTTAATTCATCATATCATTCAGCTGATCTTTCACTATATCTTTTGAACTTCTAGTCCCCAAAATCAAAATATAACATGAAACAGTTACTTTTTCCTCCCCTGAAGAATTATTTAATTATATAAAGCAAACAGAATACGTAAAATATGTATCTACTTTGTAGTTCACGCCGAATTTATTACAGAAACCAGAATTTTTCCTACTATTTCTAGTGAATTAGTCTGAGTCTTTGCCATTAGGGCATTCAATATATTGGCCTTATGCAATATTTCAAATCTACTATGCTACTACTCCTACCAAGTTTAACAATGATGAGCTCGAAAGACAAACGGAAGAAAGTAGCAAGGGAAACAATTTAACGGGTGGCGCCCGCGCTTAACAGCTACTCCTAGATAATTTATGAGCTTTAATTTTTCGACTGCATCTATATTCCTAGAGCTAAAGACAAACTTTTCTACATTTTTACAAAGTCATTTTGATGAGGAACGAACATAATTTCTTTATATTATCAGTCAACTAAAATTCAAGAAGCCTTGAATAAAAAATGTGCAAAGATTATAAAATTATAGTAGGACGTATCGTCTTCAGAATACAAAATGAAACTTGCTTTGACATTTGAATTATGAGTTCAAATATATCAACCGCTGCTAATTACCTTAAGAACCTTCCTGTTTCACTTCTCAGAACAGAATAAATAATGATGGAAACACTTGATGAGTTGATTGTCTTGATTCAAATATTCTGTAATACAATTTTAAATGATTATGTTTTCGAATACATCATGCGATATTCCACTCAGAAGTATCGCATTCCAATTCTGCCGACTTTTGTGATTAAATTTTCAATTAAAAATTCAGGAAGGAATCAAGTTGATAAATGGATATTGATCTGGTACATGACTTTATTCACTGTTTCGGGATTCCAGAATTAATTGGACACAGTTCAACATTTATTAGAAGTGAAATGTTTCTCGAGAATGGAACATTTTGGAACATAATGAATTTGGCAAATATTGTTGTCGCAATTGATTCGGATCGTGCTTATTCAGAACTGGAGACATCGAAATTGATTAAAATCCCATTTATAAGTGGAAATAAGAAGCTGAAAATATGTTATTTCCGATTTACATCATACAAAATGATAATTAGCTAGTACTTATCCTTTTATTCGTATGATCAGTTTGGGAAGATGCAATTAGGTGTAATCACGAGGAGGTCGATCAGTACGTTGCACTCATGCCCAGAGTGTTCAGATAGATTGAGTGAGCCGATAGCCCTTTTGTCAGGTGCCGTCGACAGAACGTGCTAGTCCTTTGTTGAGTACCGCACCAACATATGCCATCTGCAGCGAATGTGTTGTTATATTTCTTTCTACAATCGGCCAGAGTTTACGCAACGACGGCGACGGACGCCTGATACAGACCGAATAGCGTCGAGTATTTCGATGGGCCGCTGTACTGAATAACTCTAAAACTGCTCAAGGTACGACAATGAATTTTCGTGCCAGTAAATTTCGAGCATCATATTTCTGGTTGAGTCAAAATTTCAAGTTGAAGGCATTTAATGTTTGACCGCTAACCGAGAACATATATTTGCCAAGTAACCCTACTGAATGAAGAAACGCTCACTCCGTTTCAACTACTCCGTCTTCAATAGGTATGAGGTATCAATGCTCAGTTATTGGAAGTTATCCTTTTTGATTTGCTTTGAAAAGAATCATTTTTTTTACTCTGACCATTCTAAAGAAAAACGCAAAGAACATCTAAAAAAGCAAATTATTATAAACATTTCATTTTCAATTCTCTCACTATACGTACGGTGAGGGAAGTATTGTAATCGGTCTAGACTATTGTTGGGATGACGTCTATGTGTGCGTATATGCGTGCATATGTATTTCTCAGTGCAGACCATTATGCCGTTCCTATTGATCATATGGATTTGAAATTCTGCAAATCGCTTATAAGTGGTTAAAATTTTGACATCCATCTCCTTTTTTTCAAACAAAGCTATAGTATTCTATTGAATCATCATGCAAACAGTGTCTTCATGATTATATCACAATCATATTAATAAAGTCGCAAAATTCTACTGAAACTCAACACGATGAACATAACGCTGTAGCGATTTCCAGAAAAATTACTTACTCTGTGGGATGTGAATTAGTTCCGCATTGTATCATCATTTGATTATTTGTCAATAATATTGATAGTTCACCTAAGCGGAATATAATATAATTAAATATGATGAGATAGCAGTAAGGAATAAGATTTACGACACTTACATCGTAACTAGTAAGTACATAAATAATCTCTTATGACAGAACATAAGATTTATAGAATGAGAGGAATCTTCAACAGGTAACTTTCCAAATGATGAATCAATCGAATGTTAATTTCCTTATCGACTGCAACTTCTCGGAAAACTTCATCTAACAACAAGAGTAAAATGCAATAATTCTTAATTTACTTATCAAAATGTTAACTTTGTTGCATCATTTATTTAACTAGCAAACCAACATAGTTTAAATCTGAGCAGCGTTAAGAAATCTGATCAATAAGAAGCGGAAGACATTCCAAACATTTAATTCGATTTATTACCAGATTTTTTTGTTGTCATTTGTTGTTATTTTGATAAATTTCTGTTTTTTCAATTAGAAAAAATATCTAACTCTTAGAAATGAACTGTGATAATCGATTACTACTCTCTGTTCTGTACTGAGACCTGCTGTAAGACTCACATTGGAAATTATTCACAATATGATATAACCTTGTCACCTGCTGTCAAATGAACTTTCAATCCTTGCCATAGAGAAAACGCATGAAATATACTGACTTCACATCGATGACGCTCTTCGACTTTTCAAATGAGGCTTTCGGAAACTTCTGCATGTTAAATATACGCGTGTATTCATAACCTGAAGAAGATTGTTGTCATGATGTCTCAATAAAACATTATGATTCCATTTGAAAAACTGAAGATGGATGTTAGAAATACCACATGAAATGGGGCTACCGTAACCAACAGGCTCACTCGTCTGCATGTGTAAAAGCACTAGCTCACACACACATTCGCGCAAACGCACAGTAGCACATAATAAAAAAATCCAGATCGATTCAGAAATGTTCGAAACGGTTATATCCGTGAAAAACTGAAGAAGATATTTTGCATCGATTCTTCATCATCACTTGAGGGGAGCGGACTCAGCCCCCAAATGCTCTTGGGCCACTTAGTTGGGCGCATTGTGCGCCTCGTGGTCAGAAGTCCATTCCATTCTAGCAAGTTTGTGGCCCGCCTGAAACCCAGAATATTGCCAATGCTGGCTTCCATGAGTTCTACTGGGAGCAGTTTTGATTCCCCGAAGTGTTAGTGCCTGAAAGATGCTAATCCTGGGCATTCCAATAGGATGTGAGAGGCAATTTTTTCCGCCTCTCTTCATTTCCTACATATTGGGTCATTATAGGTGTTTGCTAAGACGACAATGACCGGTTAGGATTCCAATCATCTTTCAGATGTCCCTTCTGTTCAGAGAAAGGAGTTTCTTCGAGCGCCTATGCACAGGCTCTTTGATGAAGAACTTGGCCTTCCTCATGTGTGATGACTCTCTCCATAGTTCAGACCACCCTTCTTCCAGTTGGTACAGAAGAGCTAGACACTCCACGCAATTTGATAAAGCGACCATTGGTTCCGACCCTACTGGATCTCTAGACGACGTTCGCCTGGCCAGAGAGTCGGCCATTTCGTTTCCTACAACTCCACTGTGTCCAGGAGCCTAGATAAATTGAACTTTATTTCTCCTGACTAGTTCAGTCAATGTATCCCTGCATTCTTTGGCAAGCCTTGATGTGACTCTAGATGATTTGAAAGCTCCCAGAGGCGACCGCCCTTCTCTGCAAATATTTATGCGTCTATTTACATAGCGTCACTGAGATAATCTCAGAAGCCTGACGTATCTTTGACCCATCTGCGAACCATAAGAGCCCTTCTGGTGCCAGTAAGGTGAGAGATTTGTCACTCAAATCACCTCTTTCCGGAATGAGAATTTTGGAAGAAGTGAGAAATATAGCCTTGATTACAATAAATCTTTCCTTATACTAGGTATAACGAGGAGAAGAAAAGATTGGACAGATTGAATTAATGTTGTAGTTTGAATGACGGGGTTTACGAACATGATAATAAACAATCTCAGTGGCATATCATAATTATCTCTAATGATATTATAAGAATTGTTCATGGACGCCCCTGTTGATCACCTATATATAATTATACCAGAAGGAGTCTCTTAGCCTACTGACGGAATTAACCGGGTTTCAATGAATTTAATGAATGGTTTGGAAAATATCTTTTTTCCTCAAAATTCCAACGTCACGGATTAGTTCGTACTTAGGATACATGACATAATACAGAGATTGTCTCCTTGAAGTCTTCCACTTCACTTTTGAAACAATCTGTATATAAACAGAAAAACAATATGGAGTATTTCTATCAATTCCACACAAATCTAAGTATTATTCCCCTGAAACCAATATATCTACTGATAATAATGACATTTGTGTTAAATTTTTGTCCACAAATTACCAAAACCATTTTTCAGAACATGCCATGCAGTTAAACGCGTATATATCTCCAGTTTACAATGCAGACATATTTCATGGAATTTTATGCCGTCGAACAATATAATTTATAGGTGTTCCCAAGATGGTTAGGAAAATAGAATTACGGGGAACCAGTGTTTGCCGCTAAAATCACGAGATTTAATAAAATAGCCAGTTATTTAGTGCCTTTAGGAACCATAGACGTACAGATTCATGTTGTACACTGTATTTGTTCAAGGGAATCTATTGGATCCAATTAGCTTTCGGAGGAAAATCGCAGAACTTGAAAATCATTGAAGGTTACAGTTTTAATGATAATTATCACTGCATTCGGGAAATTTTCTAATATCTTGTTGCATAAGATGATATTCATAAACCAGATGCAATACACATCCGTAAGGAGAATGACAAAAAAATAACATATTGTCAAAAAAGTATCTGCAATAGATTAAATAGACGTATCTGCGTTATTCAATTCAGAATCAAATTTATCAGTTACTTCTCAATTCGTGATATAAAGAACGGATATATGAATATCAAAGAAGACATTCAGAGCAAGATACACCTAATTGAAAAATTGTATAGTGGAAGTCATTGGTATGGAGCTGATTGAACATCTCGATCCACTTAAACACTCATTACTTGGTTCCTTATCATATAATGATAACAAAGACGCTACTATATAGTATATACCGTTTGTGAATGCGGTAGAACCGAAACCATCATTCATGTCTTTGTTATTATGTACGTGATAAAAAACCAAGTATTAAGGTATAAGTGTATCATTTCATCTGATAATTAGTTCCACTGATATTAAATCGGCAAAATATTTCATCTCAGAAGTTATTTTGAATATTTGTGTGTTTCATGATATTAATTATTCCAAAATTTCAAATGTAGATTGGAAAAATAGAAAGATATTTGAAAATACGGAAGAATATGAAAATGTTAATCTCAAGAATTATGGTAGTAGGATGTAGAGAACAAAAGCAAAAACTAACAGAATGCGAAGAGATCGAGCAGACAAGCCTGATTATCACAGTGAATAAGCCAAATCGGAATGAATGCCATATCTATTAGCTAATTCAGAAACAGAGCTGTGAGCATCGACATATACATATGGACTGCGCGTGGCAATGATAAGCGCGGGTAGTGCCGGCGTGAGAGAGGGGAAAACGAAGAGGCCTAATACTGTCTTTATCTATCGGCTCGGGACGTAAACATACTAGCTACAGTCATGTTGCATTTCCATGGCAACGCAGCGGCCAATAGAAACGCGATAGATAAAGTAGATAAAAACAGTATTAGTCCTCTTCGTTTTCCCCTCTCTCACGCCGGCACTACCCGCGCTTATCATTGCCACGCGCAGTCCATATGTATATGTCGATGGCTGTGAGCATTGGAAAATCGGATCTGAGCTACCCGTTGTTCAATGTGTCTTGAATATATATAAGAGTCAATAAACTTATCAAACAGAATAGAACATAGGTTCGGAAGATCATATAGATATTTATATCTCAATTTGGACAACGAATCCTCAATGGATGTGGGAATAGGTAAAAAGTAACCAATGACGAAACATTTAGAGAGGATAAAATATTGGGAGATCTCAATACTCCTACAAATATTTTTATGCGGAATGACAGTTCTGTCGGCATTGGTTGCATATAGGATTCAATGACAGATTTCAATGAGTGCAGAATTTACCAATGTTCCACTGGTTCCATCTGGTGCAGAACTGATGACGAGGGCCGGGAGCATACCTCCATACTGAATATTACGTGTGTATGTATCTTCGTATGATGAGGAAGTAACATAACAGTCACTTTCGATGCCAAAAATATTCCGTGTTTGGTAATGGTATTTTTCTATGTGGTATCACCCCCTAAACTGAAGCGTTGATCTATGATTCTTTATTTGAAATATTGAATACTAGCGACCCGCCTCGGCTTCACACGGGTGCAATGCTGATAAATTCAAAGTGCTTTAGGGAGAACCGCGGCCTCCGACGCGCGGCCGGCCGGTACCGCCGCAAACGCTACGTTCCGCAATTTTTAAATCTGTAATACCTTCGAAAATATTCATTTAAATCATATGCTGTAAAGGGCCATATAGATCTATATTAAATCAACAATGTATTTAAGGTATTTAATTGGATAAGGATTAATGCTGTATTGGTTAAAATGGCTTCGAAAATTAGCCATTATTTGTCGTAAAAAGTAAATGACAAAAAAACGGTATTGTGGGATAACCATAAGAGATAGACATATACCATCGCGGAGTTTTCTGTAGACCTTTTCAATCTGTACAGTACTTGGTACACTATTTTGATATAGTTCGTAGGATTCAGCCTGCGTTTGCAATGTAAGCGGAAAAAATGTAATTATTTACGACATCACATTAGAAACCTCAAAAATAACAGTATTTCTTCACTACTTAATGGATGTTATTATACATATAAACCTTCCTCTTCAATCACTCTATCTATTAAAAAAAACCGCATCAAAATCCATTGCGTAGTTTTAAAGATTTAAGCATACATAGGGATATAAGGACAGAGAAAGCGACTTTGTTTTATACTATGTAGTGATAACGCACTCTTCCTAATTGGTCAAGAACTAAGTGTCCTAGCATTTGGTGACTAGGTTAGATATGATTCTCACGAGTAGCGGAGAAACAAGCAGTCACTATCAGCAGAGTCTACGGATAGGAGGACTAAGTACACACGAAATTCGGCCCGGTTACTCGAGCGAACCTTTTACGGCACTATTCATCCGAAAGCAGTATCTTAACATCGAAGCTTGGAAGATATTTATTAACCTCCTGGTCTGAACACGCTGTGTTCTGTAATAGCAGGTCCATATCTGGCAGAATGCGATCATTCATCGGACACAGATGATCCTGCATCAAGCTCCAACGAGAGCTATCATCCTGAGTCTCCGTTACCGTTATTATCTCTCTATCCCGTTGTGTCTGATCACAACACTCGAAACAGTAGCAACAATTGAATGGATGCAGACTGTTTGAAGCACTAATTGTACCGCAGATTAGGGAAGGTCTTAGCACTTAGCAGGTGAGGAAGACCATTTGAACCGATGCCAAATGGCTAACACACATGGTAACGTGACACGAACCGTATAAGTTCCACCTCCACAAAATGAATCTATTCACCCTTGAACAGGGTGGTGCAAACAAGGAATCGATACAACAAAGTAACTTTTTTCAGTTGCCTAACACTGATTCCCCCAAATACGCAGAAGAATCTCCATAGAAATATGCGCCCTTGAATGAGAAACGTTTCACTAGGTGATATGAGGTACAAAGGGGCTCAACGATTCCCCCTACGCTGATAACATTAATAATAATAACAATTATTACCCATTACATGTGAAACTACAACAATAAATGCCCCAACAAATTATTTTCAGTATACTAAAGAATGAGAAGATGAACAAGATATGATATTCAGCTATGAAGAGAGACAGAAAAAGAGTCCAGACTGAATGAAATCTAATTTACACATCTATGGGGATCATTTAGACCAGCGTATTTTATGAATAAATATGGAATATTTATTGCATGGTACATGTGGAAAATATTAAGCATATCTAAATAAATGAACAATATATAAGTATTATCAACAATTATTATACATACTATGGTACGTAAGCTGATAATACACTTGTAGGTTTCAATATTTCACACTTGATTTCCTTTTATGAACCACGTTTTAAAAGCGATATGATTGGTATCATCAAGTATGAGTGCACATCAATCCTTGAAATCGATACGGTTTTATATTAAACCATTAAAGTTGGTACTACCGGTTTCGAGGTCAATAAATGCAACTCATCTTTAGGTATATATGAGAAATGGCAGAAGTAACGAAAATTGTATCGAAGTATTGTTCAACAATTATAGATTTATTAATAGATAAAGATGAAGTTGAAATAAAATCATATTAAATTCAACAATAATTATTACTATTCTTGACCAAATCAACATGCTGATGTTTCCTTGGCTTATAACAACTCGCTCGCACTACGTTTGATTTATCGATAACATCTATGATAATTCGATGAATTTATTTTAATTTACATAACAGCTTAATGTACTACTATAATGTTAGATCTCTTTTTTGGTAACCCCATTTTGGTCAGCTGTTGAAATATTTATAATATATGTTCATACAGTTGCTCCATTCATCTTAATTGCTTGATAAAATCCCTTCGCTAACGAAGCGCATAAAACAATTGTCTTCTATTATAGTAGCAATTCATTAAACAGTTGATTCACTCCGTGATTTTCCATTGACTCCAACAATCCCACTTGCTAATGAGTAATGATATTTTCTCAAGGAAATTTTATGTATAACTTGAAAACAAGAATTACCAGACAAACTCAAATCGTATTCACAATGAGTAGGACAGAGGCACAGTTGGACCGATAACGGATTCTTACGAAAGGGAAATAAGCCGTCTTTACTTGCGCGAAGGGAATTATTTGAAATTTCTTCAATTTTCAACAGGACTATAATTTTCAATTTTAAAATTTACATGGCAATCACCTTTTCACAATTTGAGGAATTCAATATAAGAATGAAGAGAGTGTGCAACTCCGTCATTACGATTGAATCAACAGAATTGAATTCATCAATAGAAAATGTTTGACTCAAACATGATTGGATGACTTTATAAATTATTGATTGATCTGCTCATAACTAGTTTATGATCAAAATATGGATTATCTTTCTTATGTTTCACGCATGCGACAAACATTTCAGATCTACTAATTTATCGATAGTTCATCACTTTCTATTTTTGCTATTTTTGCAGTGTTCGGCATTTCGCTTTCAACAAAACCTGATAAATTGGAGAAACGTCAGCAGAATAAACAGTTTGTTTTCTTTGTCAGAGCCTTGGCCTACAAGCAACGCATTTCTCATACTCTTAGGCACGTCACTGCCTCTGCAGAAGAATTCTTTTCATTTATTCCATTCCGCTTTCAGGAAGTTCACCATCATATTTTATTGAAATGAAGTCGCAGGTGGGTTGGTTCGATTTGGTTATAAAGCCAGTAATAAGTCACAATGATAACCTAATGGCTGTTATGAGGTTCGCGCTCGATAGAACAAAAGCGAGAAAAGCGCCGCTTTTTCCAAATGAAGTGTCTGTTTACTGTGGCTGATTTACGGTCTCGTTTAGAAATGTTCAATCCTGTTAGCTGAAACATCCGTGTAATCCGTTTCATGTAGAGATTCTTTCGATACCACTAACATATTCATTATTAATTATACTTTTCAGAACCAATAGGTATATCCAGCATATACCTCCATACAACGATCGACTGGAAGCAAATTGGAATCCAATTATTCGATATTTGTGTACTGATTTCAAGGATTCCGTCGCAGTAGAGGTCATATTTTTTGTGTTAAGTACTATAATTTCCACTTATAATCCCATTGAATTACGTCTTCATCTGACTTTGGTCAATTTGAAATGCTGATGTTTGATATGAAGTATGACACTTGTGAAGCAAAAGGGAATATATGACAAAGAATATTTTGTTAGCATCCTGCAAAATTTATGGGAAAAGGGTTGAGCACATTTGGAATGAACTTACTGCTATTAGTATTCAGCACTGCCTGGAAAAGAATTCTCACTATGGTTTTTTCCTTACTGTTGGAACAGTCAATGACAATATATAATATTTCGAAATACATAGCAATACCCGTGATTCCCGTTTAGAACTACATACCCAAGTATTTCTTTGGTGGGCACATATTTCCCTTCTATACTGTGACTACATGAGAGGGAAACCTATAAGTTGTAAGAACAACATGTGAGGCATCGGTGGAATGCTGGGAGAGTTGATATGAATTAGACATTTTTCTTGGAGATTATGATAGGCATACTGGCATAAGGTAAGATTCACTTGGAAAAAAGTTCCACAATTTCGCCGTTCGATAGTGAAAGTCTGGTAGAAAGATATTCGGCAAGTCTCGAGCTTGACAATAAAGAGGTGACAAGCTTCCGCACCAGTTCGCCTGCCAGGAGCCTCTCGTGGTGGAATAACAGATGCTAGTCCTAATGAATACGGATATGGGAATATCTATTAGAAAGGTCATGAATCCGTAAGTGTGATATCACCAACCAGACGAATCCCTCTCTCCTGGATAGAATCTAAGAGCTTCACGTGTGCTTGGAGGCTAAACTTCAAAGATGTTAACAGTACTCCAGGACAAGTCAGATCAGTGCTTTGTGGATTATGAGAAACTACTGGAATATAAACTAGTACTTGGCATGGAATAGCAATACCCCTCACACGATCGTCCCATAAGAGAGTACTCATACCGAACATGAATATGGAGTAATTTATAGGAATAGTTGTACCTGACATAATCATGTTGGGGATTGTGGGATCTTCCTGGAGGAGATATATGTTCAAATAAATCATGATCACTTGATAAAAGATGATGCACATATACGTTCAATTTGGATACTCACTAGTGTGGCTGACGAATCCGTGAGAACACATGATGAGGTTGCTCTCATGAAATCAATAAATTTATTATGTTTCAAGTAGAAACATCGAGATCAAATGCAAGAAATAGTAAGAAAATGTAACAAAAGGGTATCGCAATGTTTCAACCCGATTAATGAAAAATATCAAAATAGCCTATTCTTCAACCTTGGTACCTAAATAAAGTCAAGTATTGAAGCCACCTTGAACGGTGTATAACTTTGACAAGCAAATATAACAAGTTTAAGCAGATTGAGTTATTAACAAATGAACATTCCGAAGAAATTACTCATGCACTCGACATTTCTAATGACGTGAGCAATTTTTTCTTATCAGGGAAATAAGCATGACAAGTCTTCTAAGAAAATGATATTAAATGTAATGTAGAGAATACTCTGTTTTGTCACATGTAGAAATGAAATACTGGGTGTCCCAAAAGTCTGTGTTAGGATGTTCAATCAACCCTTTTTTCAACCCTACTTAAGGGGTGAAAAAAAGGGCAGTTTTGTATTTGTGGCGGTGGAGGTCAGGTGAGAAAATAACCGAAACTATCATTTTTTGCACCCTCTAAGTGGGGTTAAAGTAAAGGATTGATTGCACATGAGAACTCATTTTTCATGCAGAATGCAACACCGTATGAAAACAAATTTTTTTCGCAAAAAAAGCAAAACTGCCCTTTTTTTCAACCCTTAAGTAGGGTTGAAAAAAGGGTTGATTGCACATCCTAACACGGTTTTTCATGAAGAATGCAACAATGCAATAAAAAGTAGGTGTTTCCATTTAAAATTTCAAAACTACCCCTCTCATCATCCCCTACATGGGTGGGGGTGATTTTTTAGTAGCATGATTAAATAGATCTTCAAAAATAAAGAGAGGCGTGGTTTTTGTCTTTGCCATCCGATGATTTGTTTACGAGATATTCAACCGTTTCCAGAGTTTTGGGACACCCAGTATAAGCCGCAAGTTTGATCGTTTTCGAATTGGGGTGTGTGAGTTTGAGTGTTACAATAGTTGGCAATTACTCTGACAGTACTCATTCAAATATAGCATCCTGGTTCTTACATATTTCAATGGAACTGACTGTGAAATGTTCTGGGTAGGTATAAACAAGTTTAAAGTTTCTTTGCCTGATTGGCCAGAATTTCGTGTAAGTGCATTAAGATCTATATAATTCAATTTTCTGAATTATGACGAGAACTTGGATAATTCATCATAGAATTTTCAACATGAATAAACGTGAAACATAGAACCATAGGCGGGATTCGGAACCACATTCTTGAATGTCTATATATATGTGAATATATATAATATTTGTATTAACATCTCTCACTCAAATGGTAAAACAAACATAGCATAAAGCATATCAGAAATGCAAGTTGAATTCATGGAATTAAAGATGTAGGTAGATGTAGGTTTTAGAAATTACTTTGAGTTACTATGGTAATAGACTCTCATTCCTAACATTGAATAGATATAGAAGTAGTTGTGATGGAAATATCTTAGATTATTATGTTGTTACATATTCTAATGGAAATTAGAATTCCATTTACGCTATATTGAACTAACCTTTCAATTGGGAAACCAATCTTGCAATGCAATAGTATCACGTGTTCTTGAAAATCCTCCACCAACCATTTGCAAGTCGCATGATGTTAACTCTAAATATCATCTTATAGCGCAAATCCTTTGCTAGATGACTTCGGTAATTGAACACGTGCAACAACATCTTCTAAAGTGTTTGGCCATCCTGCTTCTTGTACGACCTGCCACATTTAAGTGTATTTATCACTGACTGGGTAATCTCAAACAGCGAGTTTCGCTTTTTCCAATTCTGAAATGTTATTGTTCAAACTCATATCCCTCCATATCCTGAAATTTAATATAGAATTATTATATAAGATAGCTATCGTGATTGAAGAAGTTGACTATTATTACTTATAAAAATATACTTTAATCGTTTCAAGAAGAATTAAGGAATTTATAAAAATTAAATTAGATACAGCTTAGAACGTGAAAGTAGGAAATGCAAAGAGTCAACAAATGGGATTTGTTTGTTGTATTTAGAAATTTGTGAAAATGTAATTGATAGGAAAGAATGCCGTTCAGTTAAAATGGCGAATAAACTGAATTATTGAGAGGGTTCAAACAATTTCTTGGATTTTCGCGGATGCTGAATCTGTACGTATATAATAGTGAAAGCTCACCAGCATAAGAAGAAAAAATTTCTAACACATAAATTCCATCAACTTTCACCAATGAAAATATTAAAAAAGGCTTACATAACATCAATATAGACCATACTAAACTATGGGATTGCATTCAGGGGAGATTTTCACTGAAATACACCTTATATAACTCAAAAATGTATTTTGGAAGTTAGAACAAAGAAAAATAAAGAAATTTCTCCTCAAATCAGTTATTTAATAACATAAACCAAGTTAATTTAACAAGTATTCATGAGAACACCTTTGAAATATATGCACAAAATATGAAAATTCAGAAATATTGAATCTCGCTACCCCATAATCTGCAAACTAGAGCACAAGACAAGAATCATTCATCTTTACCTATACATACATACTCCTAATGTTTGTTCTGAAATCCATAGCATAATGCCTATAAATAACGGTAGAAGCAACTCTAAATGAATAGGTAAAAGAAAACAATATTCTTATCCCAAAATAAAATTCTACGGTTATTGAAGATTTGCTTCAACATTCATTTGTGAAACTTTTTTCCATTATCATTATTATCATAACAGTTCTCCTTAATGTATTGATTAAAGCTGCGAAAAAAGATTTTTTCAACAACGTTTAGTCACTCCAAGTTATTTTCCAAATATTGTTTATGCACAAATACTAGTTTCATTGATCGAATATAGTTTGAAGAATAATAATCTTCTACTTGTGTTCTCTCTTGAAATCAAACAACAAGTAAAGACATCAGAAACAACTGTAACTAATTGATATTGAATATGTAGGTTTATATTATAACTTGCTTACAATTTTAGATTATTCATTATTTATGAATTGAGTTGGTCCAGAATTAACATAAATAACACTAGCCTCTGTGAAAAAGAATGTACTAGCATTGCAGTGGTTTTTCATATGCAAATACGTTAAGGTATTATGATTATTGATATTGATATTGATTTATAATTTCATATTCACTCATAGTCCAGTCATTTAAGGAATTTTTATGTCCGAATTTCCGCGCGGTCTAATTTTGGTATATTCTTATGTATTTTGACACGCTGAATACGATGGTGTAGATTAAATTTAAATTAACCCTGTGCTCGAAAAACTATGGCCATTTTTGGACCCGAAAATTACCATTTTTTGATTTTTCGCGTTTCGGGACAAAACTATGGGTTTTATGAAAAAATGTTTCGGCCAAAAGTTGTTGGAAAAGCTAATACTCAACTTCCAGCTTCAGTTATAAGTCAATTCGAGGTCGTGGGCCCAAGATAGGGCCCATTTAGTGTGTTTTTTGGCACATTGGAAAATTGAGTATACGTCAAAGAGTTTTTGTTTTTTCATATTCTGTTTTGGTAAAAAGATAGTATTTTTATTCTTCTTTTATCTGATTCTTGGTATTTTGACCTATCTCATTTTTTGGAGTCACAATCGGCCATTTTGAAAAATCCGTATTTCGCGAATTTCGAACGGAATACTGATGTTATCAATCAAAACCAGAATTATTCGGAAGATTTCATCATTCTGCTAATAATATCCAAAATTCAAGCATTTTGCTCCAAAGATAAAATTTTAGCGCCATTTTGAAAATTTTGGACCAACGAAAAATCCAAAGTTTTTGAGGTTAGAAATTGTTAACGAAACCCAAATTCTCGGTTCTATTAGAGGTTTTGATAGTGAGTATTTTGAGTCTAAGCGGATAGATTTGAGTTGAGTAGAAATGGAGCTATCCTGATAAATGTGTTTGGGCCTCCAAAGGGCCCAATTTTGGGCCTATAGACAAAAACCTTGGATCAAATTACAGAGAAATACTCCGGCTATCTGTGTTTGGAACAGCGTACGGAGATTCGTTCACAATCCCAAGTTATAACGAATTTCATCATAAGAATTTAGCGCGGAATTTCATGTAGCGGCAATAACCGAGGGTCGGTACAATAGATTCCGCGCGCGAAATTAGAGTTTATAAATATTTCAACATGCACCTGAATGCTTATAATCGTTTTGTGTGAATGTGTGAGTGTATGTAGACGTGTGAACGTGCATAAGTGACCGTGGCATGATGTTTTCATAGGGTGTTACATAACAAATTTCAATATTAAACAAAATTTCTTTACATTTCATATTTATTGAAAAATTATCCTTTTGTCTGATTATTTACAAATAAGCCACTTTTCATATTTTTTCCATTATTTATAACATAATATAATATTATAATATAATTTAATCTAATAACTATCATAAATAACATACATAATATTGTTTATCGGGAAAAATAAAATGGCAATAAATGCAAGTGTACAGATTCTCATTATAGATACGTCTAATACCCATTATTTTATACAATAAACACATTTACTTTTTTCTCAATCTTTTTTTACCAGGAATTTCTGTATTTTCGCTATCTATGGCTATTAGACGTATCTATAATGTGAATCTGTGCACTTGCATTTATTGCCATTTCATTTTTCCCGATAAGCAATATTATGTATGTTATTTATGATGGTTATTAGATTAAATTATATTATAATATTATGTTATATTATGAATAATGGAAAAAATATGAAACGTGGCTTATTTGTAAATAATCAGACAAAAGGATAATTTTTCAATAAATATGAAATGTAAAGAAATTTTGTTTAATATTGAAATTTGTTATGTAACACCCTATAAAAACATCATGCCACTGTCACATATGCACGTTCACACGTCTACATACATTCACACATTCACACGAAACGATTATAAGCATTCAGGTGCATGTTGAAATATTTATAAACTATAATTTCGCGCGCGGAATCTATTGTACCGACCCTCGCTTATTACCGCTACATGAAATTCCGCGCTAAATTTTTATGATGAAATTCGTTATAACTTGGGATTGTGAACGAATCTCCGTACGCTGTCCCAAATTCAGATAGCCGAAGTATTTCTCTGTAATTTGATTCAAGGCTTCTGTCCCAAAATTGGGCCCTTTAGAGGCCCAAACACATTTATTAGGATAGCTCCATTTTTACTCAACTCAAGTCGATTGGCTCAGACTTAAAATACTCACTATCAAAACTTCTAATAGAACCTAGAATTTGGGTTTCGTAAGCAATTTCTAACCTCAAAAACTTTGGATTTTTCCTTGGTCCAAAATTTTCAAAATGGCTCTAAAATTTTATCTTCGGAGCAAAATTCTTCAATTTTGGATATTATATGCAGAATAATGAAATCTTCCGAATAATTTCAGTTTTAGATTGATAACATTAGTATTCCGTTTAAAATTCGCGAAAGACGGATTTTTCAACGATTGTGACTCCAAAAAATGAGATAGGTCAAAATACCAAAAGTCAGATAAAAGGAGAGAATAAAAATACTATCTTTTTACCAAAATAGAATATGAAAAAACAAAAACTCTTTGACATATACTCAATTTTTCAATGTGCCAAAAAACACATTAAATGAGCCCTATCTTGGGCCCACAACCTCGAATTGACTTGGGACTGAAGCTAGAAGTTGCGTATTAACTTTTCCAACAACTTTTGTTCGAAACATTTTTTCATAAAACCCATAGTTTTGTCCCAAAACGCAAAAATCAAAAAATGGTCATCGTGTTCAACGTGTCAAAATACATAAGAATAGACCAAAATTAGACCGCGCGGAAATTCGGACAAAAATCGTCGATTTTCATCCTTAAATGCCTGGACTATCACTGTTGTTACTATTTCCAAGACCACCGTCAACTTGCATCATCATTTCCTTTGATTATCATTATATTATTTCAAGGTCGAGAAGGCCTGATAAGTTTATTATGGTGAAATTAATTAACTGCAAACGTAATAACTGAAGAGGCTGTCGATAATAAGCTTTTACTCTTTAAGGCAGCTTTAACAGAGAAAACAATCTCAAGTAACAAGAATGTTGCGAGTAATCACCTGTTAGCTCAAACGCGCATAGAAATGTCGATACTGTCATAGTGAAAACATTAGTTTCCGTCAGTTGGCTAAATTATCTTCGTTCAACGATAGCTTCGCACCTCATAGACTTGTGAGGATATATTCCTTCTGAAAACCAGGCTTTTTACTATTAAAAATATTATTTGGGCGCTGTGGTCGGAAAGACACCACTGTCACACGGATGTTTCATGATTAACAAAATTTTCAAATTTGCTTTCTACTCCATGTTGATAGGTCTCTTCCATATCTCCCTCAAAGGGGCTATGAGACCTCTCCGATGGTGGGGAGCCGAGTAGCTGCCTTCTTTCAACCTGATGGTATAGAAAGAAGCCATGAAACTGAGTGCAGCTCAATCGAGGTTTCAGTTATTGTCCACCAAAAGCCATATCCCATTTCATCTCGTTGACACAGATGTCTGAGGGTATCATGAAACACACTGTGGAGAAATTGTAGTCGCGACAGTGTAACGACTCTCCTTTGGAAACTTGTCTGATATGTACCAGAACCAGGTGGTCACAGGATGTGGGGACATGCATTGAACCGACCCGCCAAGAGGATGTAGGCAACAATACAAACTCCACACGTCCAATGTAGAACAGCATTTGCTGCGGGGTATAGAGAAGGCTTTGTCGTGTGTATGTGGAGAACTGGGAACCTCCAGTCCTAACGTCATTGCTCCCATACGCGACCTTCTATTTCCATAGCTAGATTTAATATAGATATAGAGAAAATATAAACCATAAAATATAATCATCTTAAGTGAGACTACCTCAAAAGAAAGAAATGGAAGTGTAGAATAAGGGGAGCATTGATGCTCCCTATAGATCCTACTCTTCCGTATTCTCTTCCCCTGAAGAGAGAGCGAAAAAGAAATATGCCTCCACCACCTGGAGTGGGACAACCCGGGGGTATAGACTAACCTTTGAGGCTGAATTTATTTGAATAGTGAATTATCACATCATTCGATCGCAATCCTTCTTTTGATTCAAAATAAACCTCAACAAAATGGGAATTACTTTGAATTTCAAACGAATTTCGGAATTGGTGACCCCAGGCAAAAACAATAGCAGTTAATTCACCTAATAGGGAAGCTACCAAGTAGTCATCTTAAGAGTAAACTCAACTCTGCGACGTAGTTCGAAGAAGCCTTGAATACTGAAACGATGGGACTCATCGTCAACCCCACCCAAATCATCGTAGTTAAGATAAAGAAAACTGCACTTGACTACCATCGACATAGGAAAGAGCCATATTACATAGAAGTCAAAGGTCGAATATCTGAGACCTACACGCTAACAGAGTATACAACTATGAATGTACTTCAATACTAATACTTACTCGTTACAAAACTGCTCTGAAACAATCATGAATATTTCTATTAAGAAAATAAGAAATATTTCATGTTACAGATATGAACCCACGAGTACCTCAATTATATGAATTAATTAAAAATCATCAAGTTGTTCTATTCGACCCGTCGAATTGAACATGATTCATCAAATTGAAAATAGTTTTGATTTATGCAAAATTCAAAACATAGAAATAATTCATGTTGAATCACATGATTTATATTACTACTGTAATAATATCGGTTAATATATCAATTGTTCAAATAGAAAATAGCAATACCAATTGAATAATTTCTCAGGAAACAATACATTTTTCATCTTAACATGAATAACTCAATAGATATGACAATCGTAACATGTTTCAAAATAGACCATCAGGAGTGTCTTATCATCGATAATATCAACATTAGTAGAATCAATCCAGTAGTTAAACATGAATTCTATGTTTTGAATTCTGTATCAATCGAAACTGTTTTCATAGCGATCCATATTTTTTCATTCAACCACACGGTACTCCAATGCCTGCTGCTAGCAGAAGCTCTTATGTTTATTCTCTCAAATGAACGTTTTGGATCATCACTTACTAGTAAACACATAATTTTCTGGCCATAGATACGTAGGTGATATTTTAACACGTTCCAAAGGAAAATATGGGCAATTAGATAACTTCCTCCAATTTCTAAATTATATTCACCCAAAAATGAAGTTTACATTATAATCTAAAATAAACAAAACTTAAATTTTTTTTGGAGTCATTACGCTCCAAAACAGATAACATTCCTTCAGACATTTGAGGTATTAGCAATAACTTATTCGGATATTATACATACACTTTTTCCAATACCATTGTCACAATCAAATTTTCAGCAGGAAATACATATAATTGAACACATCGCAGCAAATAACGATTATTTTAGCAGAATAACTAGATCAAAGATCCGTGAACATTTAAACAACATTCACTCCCGTATTTACATTCAAAAAGAAAAACGATTTGTTAGCTAACTGACTTTGGGAGAATCACTGGAGTAATCTGAAACATTTTTAAACATCGTAACTTGAAAATAGCATTCAAACCCATTTCAAAGTTAAGACAAATCCTATTCAATGAAGATGAAACTAAGAGAATTGATAAATTATAAGGTGTTCTGTTAGGAATGCGATTCCTTTAATATAAACCAAACAGTACGTTCATTTTCATAAGGCTTAATGAACATAAAAGATGCTTGAGGTATTCATAAACAGGTTCAACATTTGCAGACAGTTCACATATTCCACGTACAGCTGATAAAAGCTCGAAACTAAACTTGCTGGAACAAAATAATCTTCTTCTTAATTATCAAACAGACTTAATTTATTCACCATTATTTTAAGTTATTTAACACATTGATTCCACAAATTATTGTATACATGGATCAGCTTCTACACTCTCCTATTACAAAGAAAATTATCATCACAAGAATCTAATAGTCTACCATGTAAATCTTAATCCTCTTACGGATGACCAATCACAGTAATCCTTTGCCACAAATACGTTTATAGTTTTAGTTATGCATCCTAGTTGTACCGGGATATCCAAAATTATCTTGGTCAAGGGTGGTTGTGGAATCTAAAACTTGAGTCTTACTTCACGATTGAAATAATTATGTCACTGTCACACTGACATCATCAATAACCTACAAATTTCGTACCTATTTATTTCAGTTGTAAAACAATAATGAACTACAAATTATGAAATAGTTATGTGAACTTTGAACCTTTTCAGAGGTCGTGATAGCCACAATCAGGGTCAAAAACGGTTTTGGAATAGTTAATTCTCCGTAAATCGAATGACGTTCACGTGAGAAGCACGTAGCACGTGAGTAAGAAAAGTGCAACCTGGTTGTATCTAATACGGCTTTACGACGACTTTTTGCGTGCCGTTTTCGCTCCATGTAGTTAGATTTAGTATCGTACCGTGCCCGACGGCCCGTCTATTTTCGATAAATGTCCATTAAATAGGAAAATTTAATTAAGACAGTTTGAGCTATTCTCAGATCTCAGCTACGCGTGTCTAACGTGCGATGTACCAAAGAGAATGTTCTCGCGACTAAAATATACACGAAGCGGGTAAAAGCTACCGGGCTATAGCCAAAAACACTTTATTACAACTGACGCCGGTCGCACGGGGCAAGAAACGGCCCCAAATTAACAAGACCGAGGTAAAATGTATAAACTCTAACATACGCGCAGCGAGCTCCTCGAGGCATATGTCGAAATGATTTCGTTCGTAGCTAATTACATAGGACGTCTGGCGTTCATTCAATCATGTTTTTAGATAATTCGAACCTTCTAATTTCGATAGGCCACGTGAAAATCCCTGAGTCTAAAGTGCTTAAGACTTCTGAGTGTCACAATATATGTATAAAATTGCGAAATTTCACACTTTTAGAAACTTCAAATTAATTATGACATAATTATTTCGAACGTAAAGTAAGAAACACGTTTTAGATTCCACAACCACCCTTGATCAAGATAATTTTTGATATCCCGGTATTTGAATACCTTCTGAAGATGACGATAACAAGATAATATTATTTAATTCCACAACATAAGTATAAGCCTATAGTCTATATTAAAATGTGAAATTCACCTTCGCAATTCATTCTGAGCAAGTGTGCAACTAATTTAGTCATATTTCTATGATATTCGTTGCAAGCAATGACTAATGTGATTCCACAAAAAGCTTTCAGGGCTTAAGTACGAATGAATGCAGAATAACTACCTCGAACTATATAAATGATTTCAATGCTACATAGGTTCATTATAATAAATTACAAACTATTGTCTGCAAAATAATTCTTTGGAATGAGCTATTTCATGTTGATCAAATAATATTCTAATATCGATTCATAGAACTAGGGAATATCAAATTCACCCAAGGGTGTTGTAGTTTCAGAATTATTTTATTGATTACATTATAGTTCGACGGCGGGTTCGAAGTTAATTAGCAATAGCAATATATGTTACGCACATTAATTACCTGGAGTATTTTAAATTGCTAATTAAGCTGAATAGTTTCAAGCAACGTTACTAAATAATTTACCATAATAGCCAACTCGACCACAAAATGATGGGCTTACAGTTATTTGTATGGTCAATATGCCGTTTGGTTCAATGAATTTACTAATACTCATATTGACAGTTTTCTGTTGTATGTGCATACATAATCAATCAGATATCGGAGCTCATCCCAAAACTGATTCTATGACCGGAAACAAATAAAGCAAATTTCACGAAGTATAATATACACATCTGCCTGGGAGTTATTAACAAAGTCAATATCATCATCAAAGCTAAACTCCACTCATAAATGAAAATTTTGGACCATTATCAAAAGGTATAAACATGATTTTACATATTTTGAAAATGCTTGAACAATAATCCGCAGAACTATTTTCATTCCATTTCAATGTCAATTAAGAATGATATTCATCATACAAAACATTACCTTTTTAGGGACATGACATATTTTATTCCATAATGTTACCTCAGTTTCAATCACAGTCTAAGAAATGTTACATTTCATATTTGAATCGTATTTAATTATTGTATTCAAGGAGCTACTCCTATTTTACCTATGAAATTGTCTACAATTTAGGTCCCTAAAAGTTAGAATTACCACTTTCAGATTTTAAATTTGTTATCTTGAATAGTAGACTTCCGCGGATAGCTTATCTTGAAAAATCTTGGCTTCCAGATGGACTACGCGTCACAATAGCTCGACTTAATGCTGACGTTTCGCCAACCATTACAGGTGGCATCTTCAGGGCAGGATTGAGGCTTGAACTGAAACTGATTCTACTCGTTTCTGTAGCCGTATTTATTGTAGGAAAAATCCTTCACGCTACATAGTTCACTGCCTTTGTTCCGTTGTTTAACTTAATTTAGTTTAAAACTAATTAGTTTTAAGTAATAAAATTTTAGACATAATAAGTCTTCTGATGATGGTCGTGAGAGCAAAACGTACGTAAAGACGAAAATTCAAAACAGAGTGTTAATGTGACCTATTTCCCGAGAATTTTTATATAAATTCATACTGGGTCAATAATCTTTATTATTGTTATTTTCTTCAAGTTAAGAATGGATTTTCCTCACGTAATGGCTGATTCTATTCAAGATAAATATGTTAACATAATTATTGTTATAAAATTGTGAATAATCAAAGTATATACATATTGACTTTTGTAAACAATATTATTTCAAATCAACACCACTCTAAATAAAATATTGCCGAAAAAATAACTTTCATTATGAAATGAAAGGAAACATGACATGTTACACTACACAGTGTATCTTTCAGGTGATCAATGGTTTTCCATATGATAAAAAATAATTTTTCCGAAAGGTATGGGGGGTATTTTCAACTCGAATGTCCAGTTAGCATTTCCAGACCTATGAAATGAATGTAGTTCCATTTGTAAGACTGATTTGCAACAAATTCGCTACAATTTTTCAACTTGATAGCTGTGCAAAGAAACTATGGTATGATAATGGGGTAGTGATGCTTACTTGACTGTCAAACTAGCACACTAGGCCCTATTCTTAAATTAAAAGGGCGACAAATTTTATGTTTACACGACTAATTTGCAACGTTTTGGAATTATTACGAATTTAAAAGGTGTGGTAATGCTAACTTTACAGACGTCTACACTGAAACCTGAAGGACTAATTACATCAACTCAAAAAATTGCAGCTATAATTTCACCATTTCCCAACCTCAGTAAATCAAGCTTAAAGTTTCTGCAAGATGAAAAACCTGCGGCATTTATGCTCCTTCAATGTGTAGTGAAAATTCAGTAGAATGTGTATTATGATTAACTTTTTCACTTGAACATGCTAATTTCAGCAACTCCCTAACATCATCTAAAAATCTTGTAGTGATATCTAGAATATTTATATGATAGTGTATTATGAGATAAAGTCAAAGTCTTAGCAAGATAAATCGAGTTTTTTCACTCTGTTGAATCATACGACACACATTATGATACCTAGGTGAAGAGGAAATTTATCAGGACCGTCCACAACCACTCCACATGAACATTGAGCTAATTCAAACAAGATTCATGTGCTAATTCAAACAAGATCCAAACAATGTATGATTTACTATCCACCACAGACCAACACATACAGATACTGCGATATATAACGCGTCATTACACACAAATCTGATTAAACTTACCATTCAAATTGAAAATAACTTTAAATTGACAACAAATTTCACTTTTTCAACGAACCTCTCAATTCCTGAAGAATAGGAATAGACAAGGAACTTTGAATAATTCATATTGCTTCATCGATAATTCTAAATCGAAAATGAATAATATTCAAAAATCCGGAGTTTATGAGGTAAGCTCTGTCACATACATAGATGAGACTGGAAGCAACTTCAGTGTACGCTTCCATGAACACTTGAGAAGCTATAAGCTGCAGAAAGAAGATCCATATTGTGCCAAACACTTCTTGAATATGATCATCAGGTTACCGATAAAGTTTTCATTAGATATTTTGCATATACAAGATAAATTGAACATATCAGAATCACCATATATTTTGAAAAGTAATGTACTTCTGAGTGTTCGAATAGATATCTTGGATTTATACTGTTTTCACGTATTCTACAGCCACTCAACGGTATCAAGGACTCATGAAGATCTATCTATGCATCACTATCTGTCAATGTTATCGTTATTATAGTTATCATCATTATTATCTATCCATGAGAATAACGTTGTCGATATAATCATAAGTAATTGGCGATAATTTTTGCAGAAAATTATTCATTTATTTTCTTAAGCGAGAGGGATATTAGGAAGATTATGTCCTAAAGAATATATTGCATTGAAACCTAATTCTAACTTTGAATTTTATGTTTGACAGTATTTGCAAAAATGCTTCAGATGAGGTATCAGAACCAGAGTTCAATTTAGTAATTGACCGCACGAAAATGCTAAATTCTTTCTGCATCGTTAGTCGGAAAAAAAGGGGGCACTTGATCATTACTATTAATGAAATTAACAAACGAAATGTCTTTTATAACAAATGTAATATCTCGGGCTCTTTCAATCCAAAGTTTCTGAAACTTGGGATAAGGGGTTTTTTGGTCCGCTGAATCCAAATCTGATGTCGGAAAATAGAAAATCTGTCCCGTTTACTGGAAAACCTAAACTTGGCAACAAATAAAATTTCTTCTCGGACTTGCGGTATTGGAATAATAAGATGCCACATGTATCTTGGTATAATTTTCACTAAAAGAATAATTCTGGAAAATTGTGTCGTTTTTTCTTCATATTCCTATATTGGTCCTCGTCCATCTTATCTAATTATATGTTTTCGTGGTCACTGAGTATTATTTTATGATCATAAAATCAAAACCGGCGATAGTTTCCCAAAAAACTTAATCTTGGATTTACATATTGGAAACTTTAGATTGGTTTAATTTCATTCGATTGGAAAGAACTATATTACATCTGAAGCATCCATTCGAGACTGTCATCATTTCAAGTTGCGCTTCTTCTGAAATTATTTCAATTTTGATCACAATTTTGAATGAAATGAACATGATGAATACTCTTCTCAAATTGGGGAAAGCAGTTTAAACATTTGTCAATAACTACTTACCACCAAAATCCCGTACTTTTATCAGTTTGCAGGAGGTTATGATAATGTTGATGATTGTTTGTCAATTCCAACTCCTAAAACCTAAAATGCATGATGTTATCGAATTCATATTCTATGAACTGTCCTCTTTAATGACTCCACCAGAAAAACAGTGGCAACCGCTTCAAAGTCGATGTGCCCGCTTGGCAGCTTATAAAGATGTGTTTGGGCCGCTGAGACAATGTGGATGCAAAATTTAGCACGAATTTACCTCCTCAACCTGAAGAGTTCATTGCAATTGTCAATAATCAATGTATGAGCTCATCATCTGTGAGTTGTTACGGACATGTGAGGCGATGAACGTATGAGCTATAATTCTATGAGCAGTCTATCATGTAAACTTTATGTCGTTACCAGTTACCTCTGGTCCATATGAGACATGTATGGCGGTCAATGGGTCAATGTATGAACTGTCTGCCAGATACACGTTTCGTGATGTCTCAAGTTGAGATTATCTGTAGTCTGTGCGAGCTTTGACGAGTTGTCAATTTATGACCAAACATCGACAGCTACTACTTTCAACCTTTGAGCGGCCGAATATCGAAAAATCCCCTTTGTACGGGTGACCACGTACTATGTGGAACCTACTTGCCAAACTACAAGTCTATCTATCGCTATTCTAGTTCCTGGGATTTCGTGATAAATCAATCAGCCAAAAGGTTATTATATAAATATGAAATCTATTGTTCGCAAACTCCGTCCTTAAAATACCCAACACTCATTGGAACAGATTTCTGCAAGTCACCCAAACTAATATGTTACAAACGATCAGAAGCAGCTGAAGGCCTAGAAAGACATGAAACCATATTACATATCCTGACATTGGGAGTTTATCCAAAATGGCAGGGATGATTCTGGCTCTGGCGAGACCGAAGTGCTGCAATTAGTCAACACACTGGACTAGACATCCAGGGAAGTGAGATCGAATTCCACCTATAGTTTAAAGTTCAAGGTTTCACATTTATTTATCTTCATAATCCTATGTTGAATAATCTCCATCACTTAGAAATTCAAAATCTATGTTTATGTATATTATGATACAATGGATTCCCGGGTACCTGGCGTAATAGTTACTTCAACTATTCGAGTTACAAGAAGCCGTGGCCAGCTCTTGTCGAGCAACACCTGAATATGGCAGATGGTTTAAGTCATTCTGATAGTACATTGGTATTCTTCTCAAAAATCATTCTGTTTATTAGGGTTTCCATGTATTCCAGATCAGAATAGACGACTATGATTAATGAAATTCGTCTGCAGTTTTAATTGGATTTTGAAAAACGGCTGCAAACTTAAAAAATTATGTTACACTTTTCTTAGTGTGACGAATGGTGGAATCCTTGAAATATCGCCAATCTAAAATAATGATACCTACCTGAGGGAAATAATGGACAGAATATGTTACCTTCATGCTGTCCCTTTTCCTTGGATGCAATTCTTGCCCTGCAATACACAGTTTCATCGTTCATCATTCATCGATATCATGAGAAGTCAATGGTTCTCTTGATTGACTATGAATAATGAATCGAAACAAAGATTTCACATCAAATGAAACCAATTCACCTTCCTGTAGATGCAAATTTCATTATTTCCAGATGGATTCTGAAAAAATTGACATCCCAACAAAGTACAAAGAAACTTGTGAGTCATCGAATTCATTTATATACCACCATCAATAACCTGTTGAGTTTATACTTTACACAATAGATCTTGCCAGTCTTATAGATCTTAGGTGATATCTTCGGTAGATAAGAATCCAACTGAAATGAATATTGCAGAAACCTAATCCTAACATGAATATTGCCACGCGTCAGTTTTTTGGTAGAGCTGAATGTTCTTAAGTGAATATTGGTTTGACCGCGAGAGGCATGGCGTATCCTGAGGATTCTTGTTTGAGATGAGTTAAATGCAACTTGAAATAAACAACATTGGTAAATGTAACATGATAAAATCATCTATCAAAACAAATTAACAAATAATAAAACATAACGCTATTTACATGAGTGCGGCAAATTTGTTAATACATCAATCGATTAATACACAGTGATGAATAAATTCAAAATAATTTCAGTTAATCAAAAGACCTGAGGATAACTAGTTTCGAAATCAGTTCAATTGATTCATCAATTCTCCTTTATATGTGAATGAAAAAAACATTACTCACATTATCCAGATCGATGCTCACACACGCGATAAGATAGTTTGAATATCCCCACTTTTCCTCTGTCGGTGGCTTATATAGACTTTATTGATGAAATCCAGCAATTTAGGATTCACACGGTGAATGAACCTGTCCGGCAGAGTAATAAACCCAAATGCTGACTTCACAGTTCAACTTATTATTTGCAATATAAAAAAAGTATCTGAGAATGAAATTAACACCGACTGACAGGAAATGGTTTAAGGCAAGTTTTGTAATCAGATAATACCTTGAAATGAAATATCTGAAAAATTATAATGAGAATAAAAGTTATTTACAATATTGGAGAAAACTATGAATTTGTAATAATTGAATTTGCTAAAAACCGAAATGTGGCAATATTGAATAGTATTTTAGAAATCACATCTGTAGTAGAATGCAGTTTATGATTCATTCTAAGGATGCCATCATGTGATTGAATAATTATTGATTTATTATTGAAGTATAAAATTGAATTTGATTAACTTTTAACTTTTCAATTCAATAGAATGAATATAAAGTGAAGTTTTTAACTATAGAATAGGTGTCAAGGTTTATAGAATTGCCTGAAATATTGTATACTTCCGCCGAACAGATGGCACATGAATTAACTTCATCAATCTGATAGAAATATTACCAGATAAAGAGAATGAAGTGAAAAGGATTATGAATATAATCGGAATGGATCCATAAAATTTTTGTACCAAATTCAGTTCCTAACTTTTCCGATAACAGAAATGTACGCTCTTCCGAATTAACACTAGCCAAACCGTTAATAACAACTTGAAACTTCGTCTCATAGCATGATACCTGAGCTAATAGTTCTTTAAGAAGTTTACTAATAGAACTGGTTAGAAATGTAGTTGCGAAAGAACGCAAAGTAATATTAAGCACGTTATCGTACTGAAATTTAATCAAACTTTGCCAAAATGTAACGACATAGAAGTACTTATGTTGAACATAATTCACTTTAGCTATTATATTATAACAAAATCAGATAATACATTTGACTACACTCTGAAATTTGATTGGAATTGAAATTATGTACTTTCAAGAATATTAAAAACTTCCAATATATATATCGCTCAATGTGTCGACATGATAAAAAATGTTCAACACTAATATCTAGAGGTGTTGGCGATATCTACATTTCTGTGCAATATTTTATGTTTGATAATGTCGCTAACGAACAACCTACGTCTGTTTACTGTATCATAATATATTTGCTTCATATCAGTTGAAATTCGTTTGTGAATTGTAAATAAACCTGCCAACACGTTCAACAACTTCTATTTAGTATTGTCAAACTCAACAAGTGGTCCTTACGAGCCTTATGGAGACAATAAAAGCCAGTGAAAAAGCCAAGAAAATGAATGTGTTGTTTGCATATAAGAAATATATGTTCGCTTACAGTCGCTAAAGTCAAATGCAGTAGGTATAGTGTACCATATCAACAGAAGCAACCTGTTCGGCACTGAATGTGCAACAATACAAGCTAGCAATTTGGTACAAGAATGAAGCCAAGAAGGAAATAAGCTTATTCTTTCCTTTAATTTGTCTATATTTGGCTACCCTATGAACAAAAGTTATTCTCTCTAGGCAACTATAAGTATGTATGTGTGTCTTGTAATTGTGTTGTCACTCTCAACAAGTGGTTCTTACGAGCCTTATGGAGACAATAAAAGCCAGTGAAAAAGCCAAGAAAATGAATGTGTTGTTTGCATATAAGAAATATATGTTCGCTCACAGTCGCTGAAGTCAAATGCAGTAGGTATAGTGTACCATATCAACAGAAGCAACCTGTTCGGCACTGAATGTGCAACAATACAAGCTAGCAATTTGGTACAATAATGAAGCCAAGAAGGAAATAAGCTTATTCTTTTCTTTAATTTGTCTATATTTGGCTACCCTTTGAACAAAAGTTATTCTCTCTAGGCAACTATAACTATGTATGTGTGTCTTGTAATTGTATTGTCACAATGGCAAGCGAAGCCTTAAATCGGAAAAGGTATAAAAGTCACCCTCACGAATTTCAAGAAATGTATTGAGAATTTAATAGCAAGTGAATATGTTAACACCATTGAGGTACAGGATAGACTGACGGTAGGATTCGAATTCGATGAGATACAGACCGAAATCGAGGCTAGAGTAGACGCAAAGGTTTTTGAGACGCAGTATGCAGAACTACGATTGAAAATGTCTTCCATCATTGAACGGCAGAAGCCAAGCTAACAATTAACGAATTTAAAATAAACAATATACAACATCCGATGCTGAGAATATATTCTCGACTTCGATACAAAAGCAGGAAGTTGGACAATTGCCTTCTATATCGCTCCCAGCATTTAGGCTGAACCGTGACAGATGGATTGACTTTCGTGATACCTACCAAGTCACTAATTCACAAATGCAATAGTTCAAAAGCAATGAAAAAATACCATTATCTTAGATATGTAGTAGAGGGTGAAGCCGCCCAAGTCATTGCTCCCAAATCATTGCCACCCATGAACAATGGGAAAGTTTACAAAACGAACGTTCTTAGCTGTTAGACATTTTCGAAAGAAAGAGCTAGTTACTTAGAAATGCTAGAACATTGGGAAAAAGAGGAAGGAAAACAAGTTCAACTCAAACAAGTTTCAAACAAAATAGAAACGCCTAGTAGGCAACATCCTGACAGATTCTTGTACATTACATATTATTCTCGTGATCAAACTTTTGCTCTTGCGCAAAATTTCTGAGTTGAAGTGCGTATCACAGATTTTCCTTTGCCAAAAAAGTCAATTCTCTACGCGAGGGACTCATAGTCAAGAAAATTGAGCTAGGTCGATGCAAATCATTTCACAATACTCTTTTGTATTCTGATAAACACAACTCTAGAGGACCAAATGCAGCTGTTCCAACTTGTAATGTTTTATCAATATTGGGCAGGTTCATGTGTTCTTGTCCACAGTCATAGTCAAGGTTTTCACTGAAAATGGTTCTGCTTTCAATGCACGCCTGCTTACAAATTCAGGTTCTCAAAGCTCATTTATTACAGCGGAACTTTGTTTTAGGTTGTTATGTCTAGATAGGAAGAAAGCCAATTATATTTCGGGTATTTCTAATTCGCTATCTAGTATTCAAAACAAATGTGATATTCCAATTTAGTCAATGTTCAGTCCATTTAGAGACTAGTTATCTTGTTTTATTTTGAATCAAATAACTAGCACTTTGCCTAGTTTCGAGGTCGACATTTCTAGTTTCAATAAACTTTCTGAAATCTAACCAGCAGATCCATATTTCTATAAGTCTAGTTTAATACAAATTCTTGTGGATGCTGAGCTATTTTGGTCTGTGATTTGTTCAAAAATCTCAATCTTGTGGTAAGAACAAACCAATTTTATCATTAATTGAAACTGGGTTCTGTTGTGGACGGTAGATGCGGAAGTCCATCTCCTCAAATGTTTCATGTTTGTAATTTGAGTGCTTAAAAGTTTCAAAATCTAGATAGTATTCCATCCAAAATTTTCGGAATTAGAGGAATGTGATGTTGTAAAACCGTACTCTAGGTAAGAATCTGCTTGCGACCAAATTTTTCTAGATACAATCACAAGGGATGACGGGGTCGTTTCATCGTCAATATGCCTTCCAAAAAATCTCCTCAGTGTCTAGGAATTAACACATCAACTGAGTAGACTACCATTAGGCAAACGAATCGAGTTAATAACGCTTAGCTCACTTCTTTAAGTATTTCTGGTCTCGAATATGCTAGACCATTTTTAATAAGTAATAGAAAAGGTCGCGGTAATAGACTTTCTAAATGCTGGGTAGGTTTATTCAAATATTTTCCCACAAAATGCACCCATTTAGAGTTTATATCAATCTTTTGACCCAAAGCATTCCTGAAAGCTCTGCGTGGTTCTGTTTCTAGAAGAGGAAAATCTAATATAAGTAGTCTTGCCTCTATCTCATTACTTGAGAACATTTCTTGGCTGTTCATACCATCCTTCAGTTCACATTTTGAGAGCTATGGGAGGCTGGTGTGAAAAGTATGAACTTCATCTAAAACGAGTCATAGCGAATGCCCACCTTACATTCAAGGAGTTTGCTACAATGATAGCACAGGGAGAGACTGTAGTTAATTCTCGTCCGTTGTGTCCACTTCCGTCCAATCCCAATGACTCTCTCCATTTTCCTTTGCTCACTTCTCAATTGGAAGACCATTAGTAACCATACCAGGTGGAAACGTGATGGATTTGAAAATGAATCAGCTAGATTGCTTTCAACTAGTGCAGCGTCTCAGTCAACATTTCTGGAAACGTTAGCAGTCCGACTATCTAACAGAACTACAAATTAGGTCGAAATGACGGGATTTAAGAAACGAACTCAAGCTAGATTTCCTAGTTTGGATCAAGAAAGATCAAACCTGACCAACCGATTGGAAACTAGGTCTTGTCAACTTAATCGAGAAATTAAGAGAGGTTGTAATTGTTTGGCTCCTCTCTCAGTTTATGTTTGAAAATCCCCAGTGATTTCAAGGCCGGGGGCATGTTGGCGCTATCTACATTTCTGTGCAACATTTATGTTTGACAAAGTCGCTAGTCTAACTAGAAGAGGCAGTTTGGTGGCAGCTAGCTTAACGAACACTTCTGTTTACTGCATTATATATTTGTCTTATAACAGTGGAGAGTAGTTAGTAAATTGTAAATGAACGTGCCGAAATATTCCATTTAATACTATCACGCTCTACACCAAGCTTGGCCAAACTGTTCCGGAAGGAGTGTACTACTCAATGAAATAAACAAAGGAAATATTGAAAGGATGCTAACAAATGTGTGTAGTTTCATGGTATCAAAATTTGCTGTCACCAAGCTCGACTGATGGGGTCGCGATAATAAAGGTCCTGCTATAACATCGCGCTTTCAGTACTTATGCAGCGCTACCAGACTGGCAATGATGGAAAACTTTGGACTAAATTTATACGAAAATTACGAACAGGCATGTCCTTCGAAGTTCTCTCGCAGGAGCCGACACTAATTACGACAAGACGATGATGAAGCGCAATGATGAAGCCAAAATATAAATTATCTTTGTCCCGAAAATACGTAATGGAAGACCAGGAGGCCCATTTTTACACCACTCATACAAACAGTATGAAACATAACTAAAAATAGATGATTCATGGATCGGAATATGCGATGAGACATATCTCAAATCCTGCTGTCCAGGGTGAATTATTTTGTTTACAACGATTGAACAAGAAAATTTCATCCTTCGACAGTATATCGCGTTACGTAGCTCTGGTTAGTATCTCACTAGTGACGTAAATAACACATTACATAGCTTTCGATGGCTTAAATAATGTAATATTATTGAAGACTTGATAATGGTTAAGAACACTAGAACTGACTTTTTTCAGAAGTTAGAATATTCTTCTGCAATATTTATGAGAAGACATAAGTTCTCATCGGCTCTCGAGGGCCATTTTGTATCACACACCTATATAATTTTTGAAACGTATGGAAACTACCAACAATATCATGCATTTATTTGGCTCAAAATCTGTTGTTTCAAATTGATGAGAATAAAAATAAATGTCATTCGAAGTTCACCAATGCTATCACGGTTTTCTTTCATAAATATGAAGGGATATCGCTGTCTGTAATAGCACCCTAATATCTATCAATCAACAGGCGCTGTCAAGCATGATAAGTTCAAATCCTACCAAACATATATATCTCTGTAACTTGATTCTTGAGGGATTCTACTTTCATATCTACCCTATACCCGTTACTAATAACTAGAGAATTATATGTAAATGTTTGGGACATCAACACATCAACACATTATGTTCTCGTCTTTACGTACGTTTCGGTCCCACAACCACCATCAGAAGACGTTATAGAATTAATTCATCGAACTAATTGTGCCAGGCACTAAGCGTCTTTATCGCATTAATCCCACGACAACCATCGTAAGACGTTATAAAATTAATTCATCGATCTAATTGTGCCAAGCACTAAGCGTTTTTATCGCATTAATTTCAATTAACAATTTATACGTCGCAACCAGAAACGAAACAAGAATAATTGGAATTGTACAAATTAATGTGGAAGTTACAGGCATAAGGAAAGTTTGAAATGTTATTAAAAGATTCTGACGAGGTCTTAAATAACCCGACTAACAGAATGATAGAGAGAAACATGAAATCTAACGCCATTTACCTATAATAGTAGATTGATTGACACTTTTCTCAAACACTACAAAAGTTGCTGCGAATGCTAGATTATTCGAGCAACAGATGACGACATCAACCCAATTTAATAGTTATCAAGAAAATAATGGATAGTTCTTGCTGGCGTTTGCAATGGTAAGGTTTCTCCAGATCTATCTGTTTGTTCTGTACGGTTATTTTTATACAAACATTGTCCGATATACTCAAGCAGAGAAGAATACATCTACTATATTATTGAACGAAACTAAGCAATGAAAAACTGCGAATGAAGTTGAGTAACAAATATGAGCATTAGCCAGATAATCCCTACACATAGGTATTAGGAATTTTGAGTAACCTTGAATGTCCGTTCTATACAAGGAACGTTTGAAATTTGATATTTATACTTAAGAGGGATTTGCGAATAGGAATTATAACATCACAAGAGAGATTATATTATCTACCACTAGACCGAAAATCCCAGAATTTGAATCGCGAATGTTAATGTAGAATAACGAGTGGAATGTAGTCTTATCTACACTACCTGGATATTTTTCCAATGAAAATTGTTATTGAACAATTCACTATTCTATGTAAGTGATTCTGATCTTAATGAAGAACTCTACAAGGTGATTAATACTGTACGAAGTTATAGGCGTACGGATATAATTAATAATATAATACGATAAATCTATCTTGGACATATCGTACTATATCTGCCCAAACCAGTTCAAGTCACACATATAAGAAGAAAGATGTAACGGTGTATGGCCTTTATTTTTAATTGTCTCATTTATTTTGTACTCTTTTTCTCTGGCTTTGTGAGTAATTGCTTGACTGAAATAAATCTGCTTTGCTTTGTGTAGGATCATGTTCGATGTTATTTCTATCCAACTAGTCAATTATGATTCTTTTGTGACATATTTTGTAGGAACTTCAATAATTTGCCCCGAAAGGTATTGTAACGTGTAAATTCCACTTAACGGCTTAGAAATGGCCGCTGTACTGCAATCGGTTAACTCCTGTGACGTCAGATATGCTGGACCGTATATTCTCCGAGTCATGGTTATTCAGTGTCAGATTCTGTAGTTACCACTTCTATTTCGAGGTCGTTCTGTGATACATCGAAGCACCGGAAAGGGCCGAGAAGAATGGGGTACTTTTTTTGTCAAATCGTCCAAGTGGAAGGTCGTGTTTTCAAGTCATTTCAACAGGGAGGTGATACCAAACTTACGTTGGGAACCAAATTCTGGAAATATTCTCCCGTTGAAAGCAAAGGCATCAATTACCAATGTGGATTGAAATAATTGAAATTATTTGTGTAATAGATGCACCTTAGGGGATTAAAACTTAGTTTCAACGTTCAACTGGTTTTGGACGGAAGTGAAGTTTTGTTTCATTGAAAGGAAAAACCCTATCGTGATAGAGGTAACTATCTTTGTAATTCTACTGATTCATTCACTAACTTCAAGCATTAATTTGCCTTCCCAGGTGATATCTGACAGGACATATGTTAGTCCTAATTTTGTTCAACAATCGTTATGTATTCTGTTCATGTATGTCTTCTGAGGACAATAGAACCATAGAGGTTTGAACATTTCGTGATTTATGTTTTTTTTTTGATGTTGTGAAAAATTCAACAAATATACGAAGTTCTGAGGTTGGCTTGAATCTGCTGTGGAAAATCTGATTTAGTAATACATAACGATTGTTGAACAAATTAGGACTAACCTATGTCCTGTCAGATATCACCTGTGACGGCAAATTAATTCTTGAAGTTAGTGAAGAAATCAATGGAATTACAAAGATATTTACCTCTATCACGATAGGGTTTTTCCTTTCAATGAAACAAACTTTACTTCCATCCAAAACCAGTCACGTTGAAATCAAGTTTTAATCCACTAAGGTGCATCTATTACACAACTAATTCCAATTATTTCAATCCAAATTTGTAATTGATGTCATTGCTTTCAACGGAAGAATATTCCCAGAATTTGGTTCCAAACATAAGTTTGGTATCACCTCCCTGTTGAAATAACTTAGAAACACGACCTTCCACTTGGACGATTTGACAAAAGTACGCCATTCTCTCGGCCGTTTCCGATGCTTCGATTTCTCACAGAACGACCTCGAAATAGAAGCGGTAACTACAGAATTTGACACTGAATATCTATGACTCGGAGAATATACGGTCTAGCATAGCTGACGTCACAGGAGTTAACCGATTGTAGTACAGCGGCCATTCCTAAGCCCTTAAGTGAAATTTACACGTTACAGTATGGAGCATCATCTGAATCTATGTTTGTACGTATAATAATTGATCTTGAAGACATTTTCCCCAATGTCGCTCATTCATTTGGCAATGATAGTCACAGTATTTTAAACTGGATCCGAATACAAGTCCTGCTTTTCCATAATAACTCCTCTCATAGAACAAACATGACGACAATTAGACGACCTGAAGATCTTATAATCACCTTAAATCTAAAAATATCATCACTTTGCCACGTCCTGACATTATCTAGCCATGTTCCATCCTGGTAAACAATCAGTTTTTCTACGGCTCTATAACGTTTAATCGTTTCTAAAAATTCTAAACACCAATGACCTCTTGTCAATTCGGACATTCTCCAGAAGAAGCGTATAGAGTGCAGAAGTCCCTTCGGTGAAGATTTTCTATATAGAAATTCATTTACAATCTGACTGCTTCTGATAGTCAGAAACATGTATAATTGTTTTTATAATATGAAAATCTTCCAACTCGCGTCTGATAATTTGAAAATCAAAATTATCAGTTCTCTAATCAATAGCTGGTCGAGGTTTTGTTTGCCAAGTGATACAAAAGATGTATTGGGATTCTTTAATTGTGTTTTTTTCACTCAAATGCGAATCTTTTTGTTCCTAAAACTCCCATATAAGTAGTAGCTCGCTTTGTTTTCGCTGTGAGTGGGTTACTCACAACTTGAATATGTACTTCTGAATCACAACAATTATTTACATAGGCTATGACTTCCCATGCCCCACTATGGACTGTTTCTCCCATTTTGCTGTACATGTCAATCGAAGTTATAATTGTTACTGTCAAATGGAAGAAAAACGTAGAAACAGTAATACAGCTTTCGTGAATAACCTCTAGATAATTCATCAACACGACTCAGTCCACATAGTGTCTTATTCTCGACTTCAAATATTGAGTAAATTTATAAATTCAGAAAACCATCTCATAATTTCTGTTGGAATTATATTTGGTACCCCGAAGTCAATTTTGATTGAAATACTTCTGATAAGAGAATCAATGAAGTCTGATTTTTCCAGATGCAACAAAACTGGTTACTTTCAATCGCTGGTGATATTCTCAAGACGAGAATCTGAAATGTATCATATAGATGGTGTTGTCACCTGCAGATAATTGATATTATATAGTTCAATGTAATTAAGCAATATTTGAGAGGAGTATCGAAGATCTCATCCATTTGTGATGTAAATTAATCTACGTTGGAATTCTAATTTTCCAACAACATCTTCACCAAGTCTTCGATATATTCTGAGAGATGTCATTCCTGGAATTCAGTTTTGGGGAGACATCCGGCAGGATCAAATATTGAATGAGGGGGGAGGGGAGAACACTGAGGGCAATCCTCAAATGATATCAGGAGATTCCGTATGGCTTACCGAAAGCACCAAGACCGAAACATGTACAGGTGCTGGAATAATCGAGACAAAGGACCAAGGAGAAATGATTTCTTTGAACCTAGGAACACTCGAATCAAAATATCAAGCACAAATACTAGCAATTACAAACATGTGCATATGAGGAAGGAAGCCTATGAAAAGAGACAAATCGCAATAATAGCTAGCAACCTACCAATACTTAAGGCACTGGAGTCATACACAATCACCTTACAATATTCACTCGATTGTGTAAAGGAGCTAACGACATTAGTGAAGAACTTCAATAGAGTTACACTCGTATGGGAGTCTGAGGAAACTAGGCGCGAAGGGCCTGAAACTGCCGTCGCACTTGCTAAAGCGAGGTCGGAACAACCCCTGATTGGACCAGAGTCAACTTGTGTCATTTGTCATGTTACAGCGAAATCTTTAATCCAAAACTAGCTGGAGGGTGAGCACCATGCCTATTGGAGAGAACTGCCTCGTATGGCGCACTCCAATTGACTAATGGGAGACCTCCAGCAAATGAGTGAAAAATTCACTGAAGTTCAGCAAACAAGAAATAAGGAATCTTGTTGCATTCCTTACCGGACACACCACATACAACAAACATCTCTCCACGATGGGTGTGGTAGATCAACTCACATTGCGGCATAGAAGAATAGGCACCCATGCATGTGCTGTGTCAATGCACGGTATACGCGGTTGGTTGTCGGACATCCCTTGGAGACGATAAAAGTACATCCGAGGAAATGAGAAGTATTCCCTACATCCCTATACAGGCCACTGAATTTCATAGAATACATCATACTGAAGGAACGAGTACCAACCTCACGGGGGAGAGGTTATAGTTGGTAAGAATGTCGAGGCATTTATTCAAGATTCCCCTCCTCATAGCACAAAAAAAAACCTTTACACTAATGTTGAATTTTATCGACATTGCTTTGAATCCATTGTAAAATATGTACTTCTATCACCATTAGTTGAATAACAATTCTGGAAAATGTTGGATTGAAGTGATATCAGCTTATAATCCATTATTTTGTGTAACTAAACCTGGAAATTTGTATGGTACTCAATGTTAATATCTCATTTGAAGGACATCGATTTGAGTTACTTGTAAAATCAATACTACTCCCCACTTTTGTCTGATAAAATGTTCACAATATGCTGGTTTTGATTTCTGTTAGCTTATTTTCCTTTGTAACAAGAGTTGGTACAAAGTTGTAATTAACATTGATATTATTGGATGTTATCTAAACTGCTCATAGAATTTAAATATATTTATTTCAGATAATATGAACAATGAACAAATATTTATGAAATATTAATTGTTAGAATTATTGGTATCACAAAAAACGATCGCGGATTGTGTAAAGTTAGATAGGTTTCGGCTGAAAAATTTTCTGTAGTAGTATTTTCTGATAACGCTAAGGTTTCTGTGTCTCGTGTCACTCTTGCGGAATGCATGGACACTTTGATTCCTTGAGTGTCGATCCCTATAATAGATATTATTGCTTTGAACCAGAAAGCTAGTTAGGATTTGGAGTTACAAACAATCAATCAATTGAAATTTTCATCACTTCAAACATTGTGCCGCCAGTGTTTTGGAGCCACCTCGAGTTGTTCAAGAGAATGCTGGATTACTATTCGATGCGCCCTATTGAGTTTTCCAAGTTATCTGTTTCTCCTTCGAAAAATTGGATCCATGAAAAATATCTATCACCTTGTCTTAAATATACCTCCAGAAAAGCAAACATGGAAAAATTTGCAAGGCAAACTTTTGAGATAGTCTTCATTTCATATTGCCCGAATTGTTTCCTTTTCAATTAATATATTTATAATTTTCTTCTCAGGGTCCCGAGCAGCCCTAACCGCCGCAAATTTTATGTCATAAAATGGCTATGAACATTTTCTCATTTCTCATAAATATTTGCTGAAACAGCTTTGACATGGAGTTCCACTTAACCTCAGTAACAACTTTTTCTAATCTTTTCCTTTTTCGTATTAGAAGGGAAATTTCCCGATTTTTTCAGCTAGTTCATCAGGGCTTACAGACTCGTCCAGTTTATACGACTTTTCAATACAAAATTCCATACACTCGCTTCCATTTTTAATTATTATTTGGTACTAAGAGTTGCACTTTGTCTATAATAAGTTTTTGATCTCCTCCATCTACTCGCGACATACCAAAACAACGCTATAAGAAATGAGCAAAGCATCTTCCAATTCAACTCATTCGAATGACAAATATCCAAGGGTACCATAGCATATTATTCGTAAATTTCTTCTGACTCAAGAATATCTAAATAAAATCATCTCTGGTCTTCGATAAATTCCGTGAATAATATAGACACTAGTGGTTTTATATGTTATAATCATAATACTACCAATTCATACAGCGATACCTAGTTGGTATTTCTAAATTGCAATATAAGTTTTCAATGTAGAGCAAATTAATTGAAAAATTGATATGCTGTGTCTAGCATTTAACGATCATGATCTGATATATTATAGAATCAACGAGTCAGTGTAAGTAGCACATAGTAAAGTTTTTGTTTCATGGCAGCTTATGTACCGACCCTTCGATTGACATCGCACATTGTTCGGGACTATAAAAACTTCGAACTATTCGTCAATCATATGACTCGGCTGATTCGACGATGCAGCGGACAATGGATTTGTTTTCTTACTTGTGGTAGTGTTTAGTAGTAGTAGTAGTGTTTATTGATGTCTTATACATAGTATATACATACGTCAGAGAACAAAATTACTTTTTAAATAACATAATATATATAAAATTAGACTAAGAACAATTAAATTCAAGATTCAAGAAGTCTTCAGAATTATAAATACAGTTTTTTAGTAAAAATGATTTTATCACATTTTTAAATTTTTTACCAGGTAAATTTCTTAGAGAAGGCGAAAGTTTATTAAAATATTTAAAACAAATGAAATTTGGTGCCTTTTGTGACCTACTCAATCTAAAAAATTCTAGATGGATATTATCCTTGGTTCGGGTGTTATAGGAATGGACATTACTATTTAGTTCCGCCGCACTCTGATTTTTATGTGCATATAATAAGCATTCAAGAATAAAAATAGCAGGTAACGTGAGAATTCCTAAATTACTAAAAACATGTTTGCAGCAGTCACGGTACCTGACACCACCAAGAATACGAATTGCCCTCCTCTGCAGTCCAAAGATTCTATTAAATTCACTGCAATTCCCCCACACTAAAATGCCATATCGTATGACTGACTCACACAAAGAAAAATATGCAGTTTTTAATACCTTTGGAGAAACCGAGCACGACAATCTGCGTAATAAAAATATATTTCTACTGATCTGCTTTGCAACAAAGTTTATTTGGACATTCCAGGTAAGTCTAGAATCGAGGTAGACACCAAGGAACTTTACGCTAGAGATATCAGAGTGTCTCAGACTAAATATCATCTTCTTTGTTTTTTCTCTATTCATACCTAACCCGCATCCCGAGAACCACTCCGCTGCCATCTCTTGCATGCAGTCAAACGCCACCTCTGCACAAGCCAGGTCAGCACAATCATCAGAAACCGTCGAGTCATCTGCAAAAAGTATAGTGAGGCAGTCAGCCAAATATTCAGGAAAATCATTTATAAATATTAGGAACAGCAAGGGCCCCATAATAGAGCCCTGCGGCACACCAATATTTACTGCTACCTCCTCTGACCAACCACCATTCACATATACAGTTTGCTTGCGGTTTGTCAGATACGATAAAATAAGAGCTCTACCAGTTTCATCGAAATTGTACTTCTCTAGCTTGCCCAGAAGAAGCGAATGAGACACACAATCGAAGGCTTTGGTTAGGTCCAAGAATAGGGAGAGACAGTACAACCCGGATTCAAAGCAACGAATTACGTTGTTAATGAGTTCAACGATTGCATCTGTTGTGTTCCGTTTTTTCCTGAAACCATACTGATGTTTAGTAAACAGCCCATTTTTTTCAAAATAATCAATAATCTGTGTACACATAACTTTTTCAAGTATTTTTGAGAAAATGGGTACTAAAGAAATCGGGCGATAATTCGAAACATCATTAATATCACCCTTTTTAAACAAGGGTATTGTTTTAGAAACCTTCAAACAATCGGGAAAAATGCCTTTCCTAAGACACCCATTTATTAAGTGTGTTAGAGGATAAACGATACTATGAATGTTCTTTTTTAAGAGAGATACACAGAGGCCATAAAAATCCTTAGATGAACTATTTTTCAAACCCCTGACTATGTCCCTTACTTGATTATAGCTCACTTCAGAAAAAGAAAAACTTAGATTTGCTGGTATATTTTTTAAGAAGAGTGTGTGGCTACTCTGATTTTTATTATCAATATCATCAATTACCATATGTGGTAGAGAGGAAAAATGTTTGGCAAAGTCATTAGGGCTAATATTACTTTGGGAAACTTTGTCAACGAAATTTTTACTTTTCATTATGTCCCACATACTTTTATTCATATTTGAAGAGTTTAAAATTTTTTTATCATTTGAATTTATTTTAGCTGTATTTATTTCATGTTTGTATTTTAAACGGAGTCTATTTCTAATATATTTTAGATTATCTGATTTATAATTGATATATAATTCATTAAAAAGTTCAACTTGGTTTCTTAACTGTTTCAATTCATTCGTGCACCATTGGTTATTGGGGTTGTATTTACCCTCCCTAAACTCCTTTTCGGGGAACGCGACATGATATGAATCTATGAAAGTCTGGTGAAAGATGTTGAATGCATCATTGACATCTCTGTTTTTATCCTTTGTAAAGTCCCAATTTAACTTTTCTATAATTGAATGAAAGATGTTAAAACCTTTCTCAGTTAAAGGTCTGTATTTTTTTGGTTTTCTTATATTTTCCTTACCTGGAAGTTCCAGACTTACTTGCTGCGCAGAGTGATCAGAAAAGTCACACTCCAATACTGCGACTTGATCATTAGCAGATGTAAAATTAATGAAAATATTGTCAAGACAATTTGGTCTTCTAGTCGGCTCAAATATTTTTTGCTGAAAACCATATGTGCTAAGCAGGTCACAAAGGGCTCCAACATTCTTATCTACAACTAAAAAATTCACATTAAAATCTCCACAAATAATAGTTTTTGACGATACTGACACACACGTTAAAATATTCTCTAAAGTTTCTAAAAAACATTTAAAGTCACCATTTGGCGAACGATACAAGGATATCACAGTTACATCAGGAATATTTAATTTAACAGCCGCTATTTCACAATGTAGTTCAATGGACATTGAGGAAATATTTAGCAACGGTGTAAAATTTTCGTTCTTGCAAAAAATTGCAACACCTCCATGTTGTAGCTCTGTACGCCCAAAGATTGATGCGGTAAACCATCCTTCCAATGATAATTTATCACATAAGTCAGCCTTGACAAAATGCTCACAGAGACAGAGTACATCAGGACTTTGTTTATCGCTGAGAAAGCCCTCAATATTATTGTACTTTGTACCCAATCCTTGAATATTAAGATGTATAATGGAAAAAGTATTTACCTGGCTTTGTACATCACTTTTCTTATTTGTTACTATTTCACAGTTATTTCCTTCTGTTTTCTCAGAAAAAACTTGCTAATGAGTGCTCCTTCTGGCCACATATTGATATTTTTTGCCAATTCAAAACTACTTTCATTTATTGTTACCTTGAAAGAAGAATAAAAATTCGGAAATCTAGTTTGAAGCGATTCACATTGAGCTTCTGGAATGTTAATTTTAACCATTTCTCTGAAATCTTCTAGTTTCGTGTCAGGGCTGATTCTCGAAACAAATAAAAACATTTTTTTTTTGCTAGCTTTCACTGTATTTTCCTTTGAGGAGCCGGTGATAAACCAATTTTTATTTTTAACGCTGTTTGAAGATTTGAGATTGAAATTATTAGTTTTGACATTATCTTGAACTATTATCGGTCTTACATTTGAAGTACTAGGACGATCTCGACCTGTTTGAGCTACAGTACTGTAACATGCTGCAGTATGTCCATTGTTATTATGAATATTGACACCTTCTTTTCTCGGCTTGTCCATTTTGGATTTGTTCTCCTGGTCTTGTCCTTTTTTACGCGACATATTATTATTGGCACTTTTTACAGTTTTTACTAATTTCCATCCATCGTTTTCATTTTGAATTTTATTTTCCGCATTAATTGAAACGTTATCTAGATTGATAATATTATTTGATATATTGAAATATTCGGCTTGCATTATACCATCTGATTTATCGGGATTCACTTTCTTATTTACATCTTTTTTTGTTTGTTGGGAATTTCTCAACACTGTTTCTTCTTGCGAGGCAGATGTGTCGACAGCAATTTCGTGTTTTTCTTCTTTATTTACCACTGTTTTTAATAACGTAACTTCATTTGTTAATTCGACAATTTTATCGTTCTGATTTATAATTAACAACTTTAGTTCATGCATTTCATTTGAGATTTTTGTTTGATTTGTACTCACGGTTTCATGGACCAATTTGATAATTTCCTTTAATTCCTTACAATTGCAATATGAATTCACAAATTTCATGCAGGGGTCACACTTCCAAGATTTGATCAACTTAGCCTCATTCATTTTTTGAAAATCTTGAACACACATATTGATGCATTTAATATGAACACTTTGAGAACAAGTTTCGCATTTTAAAGAATCGTCATATCGACTTAATTTATTTTCACATACGGAGCACATAATACCGCGTATTTCACTTGTCGCCATCTTGAATCTGAATGAGTCAGTTAATTAGTCAGCCTGAGCCAGTTCGATATGGTCAGCTAGTCAAAGAGAAAGTGAATTCAATACGTTGCAGGAAAGTTCTGTGATTGATGTAAAATCAGAATTCTATTCTCAAAGTATCTGCTTCGGATATTATGCACACTGTATAAACGCAATTCATCTTCAATTCAGAAAGTGTGATAAATCTCGTTGATGACAATTTCTGACGGGACGTGCATATTCATAACTGAATACTTCCTTGTTGAATAGGTCAAGAATGGATACGCAAGCGCTACAAACTTTGTAATATCAACGTCGAGACGGTAGCGTCAGTCGGCATGCGACTCGCGCGCATATAATAGTTCCTCTGTAATGATGAATTCTATACGCGACCGGGCCACACTCGTACTACTGATTTTGTTTGTAGAATATAAGGAAGCCGCCTCGGATCTTGTCATAGGTAAGCATATACTAACATCTGCTCTTTGTTGTAACACATTCGAACTGTCTGAATAAACATTCGTATTCCTAGGCGTAACAGGTGTTTATAGGTAATTTAAAATTTTCTCACGCACTGCAAGGATCACGCACGGATTCGATATATGGTGGAAACAATAAAATTAACAGGCCTGGAATATATCAATCTGTAACGTTAATTTGTTGAGGTTAGCCTATCAGGTACATTCATCATTATTGAATTTATAATGTCATGGCACCTTGAACACTACTCTAAGAATAGGTACGTCATCTTCCAAACATTTGATGAGTTAATATTTCTCAGAGATATATCTGATGTGTTGTGAATCGATTCAAATCTAGTTACTCACTGTTTATATTTGAGAAAGTTTAGTACATATAAACATTCTTATAAGGATGTATTATATTGTGGTCAACAACTTTTGGAGATTTTTGGAGTTCCTTGAAACCATGTATGCATTACTATGTATACAACAATTGATGACGATGGAGTGGTCGTGCTGATCTCTTCCCATGGCCACCTATGTCATGTATAGTTATATTTTTGGGACTATGAAATATGTTAGTGTACGCACGACTTTTATACACCAGAGAGGAATTATTGAAGTGTATTCAGCAGTCTGTCACTCAATATTTTATGTCGACACGTTTATGAAATGAAAATTGTGACTTCCATCCATCGGCATACGTTCACAAGCTTATATTACGCAAGGAGGAGTTCATTTTGCAAATATCATCAATCAACCATTTATGAAATAAGATTTTGTTTTATTCATCTTACGAACATGAATCTAATTATTTGTTGTTTATAATCTCTGAAGCTTGTACTTCAGAAGAAATAAAGAATGTCCTACCACAACAGTGTATATAAATGCAATTGTAAGAGAGCAGTAGCCTGTTTTAGCAGAATTAGCTTTTGAATAAATTTGGTCGACGATGTCGGATGTAAGGTTTATTTCTGTTTACGTGATTGCTGGAAGTTGGTACTTCCCAAACCTAACAAATAATTTCCCAAAATAGTTATTAATTACGAGTAATATGGCGGTATTGTCAATTCCAAATTCCGTATTATTACTTTTTTCATAAGATATTCATTGTTTACGAATATACTAGAATATTGGTCCAACACATCTTCAACATTTGCACACATTTTGAAAATTGACTTCTTGACGGAAGTTAGCGGTTAGCGTTTGACTTTGAAAACTATGAAAGTATCCTTCTTTAAAAAAGGTTTCCTTCTCTTCGGAAAGGGAATTAAGGAAATGGCATATGCTTCGAGGATATCGATTTGTTTATGTAAATTTATCCTTCCAGATAACTACGAAATCCTTGGAGCAATGATGTTGGTACCTTGTTCGATGACGGAAAATAATTGTCCAAAACACCACGGTCCGAAGTTAGAAAGCTATTAATTTAAATCTTCTCATTTGAAACGTTTGATAGGGTATAATATGAGGTTAATAATAATCATTATACTTGAATGTAGAAACCCAAGCATAATCTATTGCTGTGGAATACTGTTTTTTTCTCATGAAATAATCTGGATCATTCTTGTAAAGGTGGAAGTAGGAAATTGAACAAATTTCAATAAGCAGTTAACTATCCTTCTACTAAAATAGGCTATTCCAATGTTTGTTTCCTCATAACTGAATTATTCATGTAACTCTTAACTTACAATCAACAATGAATTCAGTTTTGTAGAATCTATAATACAATGTTGTTGACCCCTGAAGTAGGTATGATGAGAAAATTCATGATATGGTTATTTTCCTCATACCTGGATTCCTCAAGAAAGCCTTGCATCCAACAATGAACTGTCTTGAAGTGATCAACTAGCATAGAGGTTTGGACATATTTTCCATTCTTGAAATATTACACAGTCTCGCACTATGATGCAACAATGTATGGGCTACAACCTACTCGTGAAGAAGAAACCGAATTCAACGCAAATACTTCAAATACAAATTGGGAACAACATAGAACTGACAACATTCTAGTTGAACACTATTCGAGTATCTACTTGTACTTCATTCCTTCAATAATATGTCATCATCATTTACTTAAAGATTTTAGCTGAGCTGAAAGAATCATAATGGGTAGGTCCACATTAATAGAGAGTGTAGACTTCGGTACTAGGTATAATAATTAATTTCCTTTGACAATCAACGACAATACTTGTATCAAACGGAGAAGTCTAAATAGTATGTATGTAGCATTATGCATGAGTAACAAGTAGACAAAAGAACTGCAAACTAGTAGAAACTAATTTCAACCCACAATACTGACTCGCTATATCACTGTATAATGAAGTTAATCTATGTGTTTGACACGCAACTATATGTATGTGTGAAATACAATTTCTTAACCACCAAATAATAATTGCGTTGATTTATCTCAACACTGACTTACACTCCGATCTGCCTGCATCTTCTTGATGTTATATATGATATGACATTATTTCCCCTGCTGTCATATAATTGTACGTAACTAGTTTGGATCGGGCTTCATGAGGATTTTTCCACAATCTTCCTCTGAATTATTTCAATCCTACCACATCTATTTTATCAGAATTCATCTGGAACAGGGCTGTGCGTCGACGTGTAAAACTCAGAGTCGACATGGACACATCAGCAATGCGTCGACTATGAAAAAAAAATTCACAATGTCGCTTATATGTCATGTTTATAATTTTGCTAGGTTATTAACTCATTATCTGATTGCAATTACAGGTTTAGTTGATACATTTGGTTATTTCTTGATTAAGTATGGTATCGGCCACTTGCGGCCAGACCGAGAAAATGCCAGATGAGACCCAAGGAAATGGTACTTGCTTAAACCGAATCACTTGCTCTTCAATTGAGAAGAATAAGGACAAGCTTACTCCGCTAACAATTCAGCCGAATATGGACAAAAACCAACGCATATGGAGAGTGCAAGAAATATATATATAATCGAAAAAGTTTGAAACGTAAACACAAAATCACATAAGTATAAAAAACAAGTATCCACCTTTTCTTCATTCGTGAATATAACTATGACATTTCAAGCATTCTGAAGTCAATATCGTCATCCATATATTTTCCAATAGCTTGATTCTATTTTCAATGTTCACGTATGGTTTTTCCTGCATTTGCCATCAAGATTCAAGTCATGGCGTTCGGAAATAGAATCCCAATGGATCATTCGATTCTTCAGGATTCCAATAAACTCAAACATATTTGGTTTATGTTTATTGACTAACATTCGCAACGGTTCGCCATCCTTCAACATTTCAAACGTTCCAAATTTCAATTGGAAAGCATCCAATTGTTGACGAAATAGTCATTGAACAAATCAAGCAACCATCTACCACATCTTTGACTGAAAGGAACGCTAGGGAAGCACGCATGTAACCTTATTAATTTATCGTTGCCATATCGTTATAACTAGTTCGATTTTCTGGACTTTCCGTCACACACACTGACTAACCAACTATCCACCACATCATCTACTAGAAGAAATGCTAGGGAACGACACATCCAAATATTTAACCTTATTGATTCATCGTTATCATATAATCGCATATCCTGGACTTTTCATCACAAACAATGATTTTTCCTGCATTTGTCATCAAGCGTTCGAATATAGAATCCGAATGGATCATTTCATTCTTCAAGATTCCAATCAACTCTATTACATTGGGAATCTCCATACTCATCACTTGAAATTTAGCAAGTTTTCTTTACGACTTTCTCGTCAAATATAACTGATGACAAATTGACATTACTTCATTTTCAAATACATCCGAATTATTATATTCTTTTCGGTAGATTTGAGATTCGAATTTGAAGAAATGCAAAATTACATTTTTACTTAGGGCTGGTATAGTTTGCCGACTTGTTACCTATTTCCATAAACTCAAAGCATCAGCTTATGCCTGATGGAATTTGAACTACTATTTCATATTTCGGTCCTCATAAGTCTAGTTATATAGAAGTAAGTAAACTCATCCTTAATCTTGACTGAGGAAGGCCGCAAGTGGTTCGGTTGAAATATTTTCTTCGGCCGCAATGGTCTGTTTTTTTACAACCTGGGCGCTATGATCTGTTATACGACCTGGGCGTAAGTGGTCCGGTCGCAAGTGATTCGACACCATGATGGTAGAGTGAGGCTACGTCGAGAATATCACGTGACAGTTCAAGTGTTGACGCATCTACTATGGTGTTGACATCGATTTACTGATTCTTCTAAGTCACGTCTCCATGTTCAAGAATTTCGTCAATCGGCTTACATTCCTACATAACCTGCATTTTGCTGCATGCTTATTGATCACTTTAACTAGATCAAGCTTAAGTCACCACTCATTTAAATGTTTGCAGTTTAACAAACTGCAAGATTTGATTGTATCGATATACTACTGAAATCAAGAAATAACTAAGTATATGGAGTGAATATTATAACCATAAATGACTTTCACTTCAAGATTATCAACTAAAACTGTAATAGCAATCAGACCTAGTAAAACTATAGATCTGAAAAATATGAGACATTGTCGACGTGTCGTGGTCAACAATAAGAGTTGATGCATAAACACCCAACCCTGAATATCCGTACAATCAAAATTTGCATTTTGCTAAGCTTTTTAATAATGTGTCTTGACCTAGGTATGAATTATATATAAATCCTCAGGAAATAGTTCATATAACACATAAGCTCATTATTTTCGTCCTAACGTACGTTTTTCCATCATCAGATGAAGTATAAGTATATGTGTTAGTGTGACCTCTTTTCGGGAATTAATATATAAGTTTGCTAAACTGTGAATATCTAAAATCGGTGGTAGAAGGTGTAATCAAAACTCAAATTTGATCTAGTTAAAGGAATTGGCAAGCACGCTCCAAAATGCAGGTTCTTTGGAAATACAATCGACTTACATTGCCAAATTTTTTACATTATTCACCTTGGCGACGTCATTTAAAAAATATAAAAGGTCGACGTTGCCACCATAGTAGACGCGTCAAGAATTACATTGTCGACGTGACATATTCGATGTCACCATAACATTTGTTCTATCTGTGTAACTATGAATAACCCTATTCTCATCTTAAGTTTGGTGTGCAATATAATTCGGCAGAGTCGTAACAAAATTTTGATAAATCATACAGTTCATGAAAGGACAATATTTTTGAATTAAATTCAGTTGAAATGATGAACTTGATTAGGTTGGGTGAGATTTGATTGTTCACCATCTATCACGCGAATATGAGAATCATTACGATTACGATTCAATTATTTATTGTTCGTTGATCACACTTCACCAGCGGGGATAAGATGAACATTTAAAATCCTCGCAGTGCTTTGCGGTTATACCTTACTTACATCGGACCTTTTGTTACCAAAATGCCGTAGGCTAGTGATTGAGTGGAAGGTTGTGATGCAGGTGAGCGTCAGTTCAAGCCACATCGGTAGTTTATGTCTCTTCTTTGTAGTTTTCTTGTCTCGAACGGTAATGCTGCCCGAATTGAAAATTAGAATTGGATCGATAAGTCTCAAGAATTAAAGATTTCTTAGAAGAGTAATTTCTGTGAAGACTGCGTTAAACATCTGACAGGTTACCATACACAAATTATATAGTATGTCGAAAATTGATTTCCATATTATTGTCAAAAATGCTGAACACTATTCCCCATTAGAAAGTGTTGAAGACATAGTTAGTAATTTAGCGAAACAATTTCACTAAAGTTTCGCGCCGTCCAACCAGGAAAACATTTTAACAGTTGCAATAGTTTCCAATATTGCTGGAATGGTCAGTCTATTTTAATCAGTTGAAACAAATATTGGAACACCATTTGAGTTCCACCAATAAAAAGCGCAAAATTCCTTTTATACCAAACATCTACGAGAAATCAGTCATTCATTAAACTACCATCTTGGAATTTTACATAATATAGAAGATAAATGTTATTCTTGTTAGAGAAATTAATAGATATCATATATACAAAATGTTTTACTCATTGAACAAACTGATGTTAGATCATTACAATTGCTAAATATGTTCAAATTGAAAATTGTCCATTTCCTTTTCTTTCCTCGTTATGATCAAATAGTATTAGTTATTTATCACATATTGTGTTCTAAATACAGGTAAAATGTTCAGTATCTGTATGGTATCTGGTTAGAGACCGAGTTGTCGCAGTTTTACAACAGATTATCTCAAACAGTCATAAATCACACAGAGGGAAAGCACTTGCAAGTCCAAGAAGAAAACGACAATGGGTTGAAGTGGTTGCAAATGTTGATGATTTTGAAACAAGTGTAGAATAGTGATTTCCGCTATGTATAATAAATTTCTTCGTTAATAAAAATCGTAGAATGCAGAATTCTTATCAGATGGGGGGTAAATAGAAATATACAACCTTCAAAATGTGTTAAACTGTGGATAAGGTAATGCTATATTATGTTGCAAGAACAAGCTCAACATTTGTAGTCGATGAAGGAGAAAATTTCGATTCCTTTATGATTGAGATTTATATATATATATATTTATATTTGTCATGACCAGAATATTTATCTCCCAAATATTACAAATTCTCTAGCAATTAGTACCTACTGAATATATTATTCCTTGAAATAGATTCAACAGTACAATATTTTCACACTGATTTCCCTTTGCAGAGAGAGAGCAGCTTCTTATACTAAATTTCTTCAAGATTGACTTCTCAATTGATTTTGTTCAATATTTTTGATAAGTAGGGCTAGTGAGGGTTCATAAAAACAGCAAATAGAGTTTCATTGACATCAAGAATAGTAATAAAATGAGATATAATCAGAATCAAACAATCTAAGCATTCTTCAACTAACAATATTAAGGTGAAACAGTAACATTACAACTAATAGCTAAGAGCGGAACGAGTAAGTGTATAATGTTACTGAACGATAACTCTATTAAGGTTATGTTATAAATAATCTCACTGATCCTCCATTAATTTGTGATGTTAGTGATCGATCTAGACTGGACAGACCTCATCATTGTTACTGACATATCTAGAGAAACTGTACCACTGTGATGCATCTGGCGGACGATAATACATTTATTTCTCAATTAATTTTTATATACCTCACATATCGTGACCTGTTTCTCAGAACATTGCTTGAGGGAAGCAGAGTTCTCTTGAATTATTATTGAAAATTTGATTAACACCCCTTGCTACGCAATATCTATGAAAAACAAAATGATGGAGTTTGCATTTTAGTACATAAGAATCACAATTTCTGACCATTTTAAGAATTGGGTTATGAGTGTACTTCTTCTGTATTGCCAGAAGAAATGGGGATAAATCTTGTCGTTATTTATCGTAGATTTGAACAAATCTTACGATTTATTCGACTTATATATTATATCATATCAACATGGTATAACAAATGACAAGAGCAACCTTATTTTTCCATAACCTAATTGCTATGATCACGATCATACCAGACAACATGCTTGCTTATATAAAATCATAATCAGTTCGAGTTCAGACATTGATGCATGGGAATCGTGCAATGTGCAATCATTAAAAATAAATAAACACATAAATGTAAACACAAGAGTACATAGATAGTTGCATTAACGAATTAATGTCGTACAATTGGTCAAAAATTTAAATTGCTTTGATGAACTTTTAAGTCTGAAGATGAAACTGTTAATTGATACTTTGCAGGAGATTAACATTTACTACATTCTTGTAATAATAACATGAACTCAGATGATCTAACTCTGAGAAGAAATTGTTCAAACTTGATTTATTCATGAAAAATAAGTAAGGTGGAAGTACTAAAAACAATAACTAGATAAGAAGATGAAAATACGAAAGTTGTAGGCGATGATATAATATCCACGAAATTTCTGAAGACTATGATGTATGTATCACATTGCCAAACCTCTCCAACACATTATCAATTTAACTTTCATTACAAGAATGTTCCCAGAGAATTTGAAACATCTATAGTAAAACTTTTATACAAGATAGGTGATAAATCTGACATCAATAATTATAATAGAGCTCTTGATATATTGAATAATATATCTAGAATATTTGAAAAAACTGTCCATTCGAATTGTAGCATTTATCGTAAATAAGAATTTAATATCCTCACAATAAAATATATACATGAACGGCAGATCTACAGAACTAACCATATATCAAATATTGGAAAAAAAGAACGATTCGTTAAAAAAATAAAATTGATGCAATACATTTTGATACATCGATAGCGTTTGATGCTTTTTGAATTATTAATCCTTCCAAATGGTTGAACGAGGTAATACTTTTGATCTGGTGACAATTCATCCAGAAAATTATCAGACTATTAATTCTGAATCCTATCAAATTGCTACTATTTATTTTATGCGTAACTGACTCCCCTGAAATATTAGATCTAGCAAACTTACTCTGCTGCGAGGGCGAGTGTCTTTGAAAATACAGAAAAATAAAATAATACAACTATCATCAAAATTGAAAACTGGATTCAAAAAAAACTTACATATTTCGAAAGTTTATAAAACTCAAAATGTCCGAATTCTTTCCTCTCATCAAACAGCTGATGCAAAATGTACATTAAAGAACTGTGATGAATAGATCACTGACTTTTATCACTTCTTTAGCACAATTTTTGCTTCACGACTCTTCTGCTAGACAAATGGATGATTATAGGAATAGAAAAAAAATATTTAGGAACAGTTAATGAAAGACGTTATATCATATTCTGTGTACAATTGAAATTTTATTTCACTGGTCTACAAGTTGAATACTGACACCTGCTGTAAGGTTGACATCTCATTCAAATGGTCTATACAACTTTATGATTCGTACTGACACCTGCAGCCTGTCACATCGATGAAGTCACGTGAATTCTAAAATGAGAACTTCGGACTTTCTGCAGATTGAATAAATAATTTAAACCTGGAAAACTATCATTATCAACATGATTGCATCAATAAACGCAGGTCCGATTGGTCCAAAATATGCAGGGGAGTTCCACATGTACAATTCTGCGACCTCTCCTGTATATTATTTTGAATAACAATGACTTACTTGAAGAAAACCTAGTTCGTGCCGTCGATACTACTACAATGCTGGAAGTTGCATCTGATGAAAACTTCTAAGATAGAATATTTCATACTATGAGCAATCTGAACAGATGATTTCCACATAACAATATGAATTTGAACTTTGAAAAAACATGTTAATAAAATTTGGACATAAGACTGAAAAACTGATTGCAATCATCAAATTCTTCGGCTCAATAGAGTAAGAGCATGTTCCTTCCTGGGTATAACTATTGATTCTAGGCTAAATTCGTGTGCTCGAATCTAAAAGTTAACTAATAACCTCTCGAAGTACAGTTTTGATCTTAGAAACATGTCCTATTCACTCTAGGGGTGCTCCAGAGCTTCTGCCGCATTTTTTTTACGTCTTTCAAGATGGTAAACCGAATGTTAGATTACTTCAACAACCGAGCCAACCCATATCTTTTCGGGAAAAGGGTTAATAATTTTTGTGCGCTGAGCCGTTTCCATGATATAACGACGTCCGCTAAAAAGGAAATATGCTGTATTTGTGAAAAGAAAGGTACATTATCTCAGGGCATAGTTTTGAGCTCTCCAATTTTATCAACTCAAAATATCAAATACATCATTGACATATTCTAGATAGGCGATTCTATACCCCGATTCTGTTCGAAACTGAGGCTGGGAATGTTCCCTGTCACCATTCATCAAGTTTACTTCCGATCTATCGACTATAAACGTGTTGCATTTCTATTTATTGTATTTTCGCTTTAATTTATTCTCGTATAAAAGTTGTTTTTCCCTCCACTAATACATTGCTCGGATATTGATATAATTCACACCGCTCCAAAAGAACTTACCGCTCTAAGTGAACAATCCATCAAGTCATCGTTGGATTCGATTTGAGAGCTTTTTAGAACACAGGCGATGCCAACTACATGATTTAAGGCTTTGGTATCTATCACCTTGACATAACACTCTCGAATAGATTTCGTAACTGACTTAACAGATTCTTTCTTTCCTAATACATTTCACCAAGTTTCTTTGATAATACTGTGTTCCAGTAACCAACGTCATTGAAATACGACGATGATAGTTGTCAAACAGGAAATATAAACAGAATCGGTGCTCCTCCTGAGGATCTAAGTGAAATAATAATTTAGTTTATAAAATGACAATTCACACATTTTTGTTGAGAGTAGAATTAATTCATAAATTTTAATTGTTTTACCAACATAGCGGTATCATCAGGAGGTAATTATGTTCAAGAATGTGATCACTCGAATATCTATCAGCATTCAGGTGGAAGTAGGTAGTACTTGTGGAAGAGGGTTCAACATTATAACTTATTCAGTTGGCTTGAAAAATTATTTACCATTTAAGTGAATATATCTAATCATGCCGTACTGTATCATTATTATCCTGTATTTCGGAGTATTCCAGTATATTCAGATTATGGTATTTTTCCCCAATGTGTGAAATATCGGGAATATGAGTGAATCGAGGGTTATGAACTAAGAGATGTAATCCCTTGCATACCAATTGATATTCAGTATTATTCTTATTTGAATAATTCAAGAAATATTAATAACAGATGAATGATCGTACAGTAATGTACAATACTATTTATATTATATTTCAGTATTTCTTAGTATTTCCGTATATTCAGCTTATGCCCTTTGATGGTTGAAAATATTAGTTAGATGAAAAGTCGTTTGCGTATATTTCTCTTATCATCAGTATTGTAATCGTCGTGGAAGTCTTAAGGAGTACTTATCACTGCCTATAACTTAAGCATCAACGTTACAATTTGCACAATAATTCAAAGATACAATACTTGTTCCGTGATAAGAATTGGGAAACAATGAACTGAAACCAAGGTTATCTGATACATAGTAACTAACCTTGCTTCAATTTCTTGTTTTTCAATTCTCATCACTGAACAAGTTATTGAGCCGAACATACAATGAATATTTTGATGATGAACTATCAAGTTCGAAATTGTAATCAACTTTATTTTAAATAGAGATATTAACCAAAGTAAAATTTCTTATTTTTATGTGCAAAATTTTATTGGCCGAAGGGAAATGTACAACCTAATTCAGTACAAAAAGGATTAAGGACGAAAATGTAATTGTCGGGTAAATTTACATGTAAATTGTATTTAAAAATTCATAGCAATCCTTTTTTGAGGTCTTGAGAATAAAAGAAGGAATAAACTTGCAATATGTGTGCTAGGGTGGGTCAAAAAGAGAACATTTTTTCCGACACTATACCGCGGAGAACATGCCTCTGGTGTAAGTCAATAAAATGCCAATTAAAAAAAAATTATTGAAACTACAGCTAGCGCATTGCACTTAGAGTTTCGATTTTTTTTCCGAAAATCACAAGTTTTCCCGCAGTACTCAGCCAATAATATTTCAAGCTGTGAAAATCCTTTTTTGAAAAGGGTGAAAAACACCCACAAAAATTAAAACCGTCAAAATTATTCAATTTGCCGTAGCGCAAAAGACTCAAACTAACTATTTTTGGGTAAGTAAATTGAAACTGCACTTGCTGGCAAACTTCGGCACCGAAGCATTAGATGCTAGCCTGGATCTTATGAAATCATCTCGGTTCTTGTCGCCGACGACTTTTTGAGATGCTGTAGGCACTAACTTCACGCAGCGTTCAACAGCTTGAGTGTGACACGGAAATTTATCAAAGTTCTATTCGCCAGCATCAGCAGTTTCACCGGCAGTGAACTTAGCCCAAACTTCATCATCAGATACTCTTCATAACAATGGTGGTGGTGTCAGTGCAGTGGTGTTTCAATCAATTATTTCAGTATGGTCGGTTGCCTGTAAGTTGATTGTTGGAGGTCGAAAACACCTCATTGATTCTGTTTCGGGGGCCAACATTCTTGTTTTATAATTCTTCTGAATCCTATCTCTCTGCTTCCTTCCATCCACTATCATCCTATGGAGGAAGTTTTCTGGGTGGGCAAAAAATGCGTCTAATTCGGGGAAAGGATCAACAACTCGAACCAAATTCTCTGGTAGAAATCTGGTGGAATTGATAACCTCAAAAACGTGTCCAGGATCATCTGCGAAGTACTTGCTGCTCTTTATTTTGAATCATACAGGCATGTATGATTTGAGAATGGAAGATACTAACATTTTATGTTCATCTGAATCAGGTTTCACACTCACAGACTCTGTTAGCTATTGTCAACCATCGTGAGTGGGAAAAAGGACCTGGTTCACGAAAAGATAATACCACAGGACTGCTGCCTGACTTTATAACAGAACTTATGTGTAGCTAGAGAAATATCAGCCTAAGGTGCAAAGAAAATTCCAATAAGACCTTCGAAATGCCTACGAAATTATAACATAGTCTTCAATGAGGTATCATGAGGGCTCGAGACAAATTCGGATGTTTCACTCAATTATCTTACAGTCGTTCAACTGAAGATCACTCAGATGCCATTGACTTTCTGGGAAAAGCGGCTGAGATTCTCTTTGTTATCAGATAATTGTTGATGACCTTCTAGTTCGACTCTTCCAAGCAAACTATGTGGTTTTCTTGATAACAAACAGCTAGCATACTGAGCGTGTGCAAACTTATGTAATATCTGAAATTGGAAGAGAGCTTATGCTTGGATCAACCCTGAATGGCACAATTACGGAAATCTTCAAAGTTCATTGTCATCAGGGGCAAGTTCTCGATCACAGACTTTTTTGGACGTGAACATGATAATATTAACATCAATTGGTTTTATTTGTATTGTTTGAACGTAAGCACGAAGGTGAATATCCAATAAATAAACAGTTTTGTGACAGATCTACAAATCATTTCATAACAAAATACTATTGAAAGGAATAATTTCAGTAGATTTAACCTACTAAAAATGCTGATCTAAGATGCGGAATTCATGTTATTCACACATTTACAAATGTTGACGAAAACATGTATGAATACCCGTGAACATTCGTCAAATGTTTTCAGTCGGAAGGATCTCGTAGCTAGCATTTTGTCTTAATTAGATGCAGTTTACTCTAGTTTTGCAAAATGAGCTGGATAATTCATAAGGACAATAGAGTAACTTGGAAGGACTTGAGTCCTAGACTGAGTTATATGAGACATACACTTATTTTAATTTCCACCAAAATATTCATGGGGTGGGTGATGTAATATTACTGATTATCAATTAATTATCATGAGTGTATCCAACAAATAGCTTCAAAGCTCAAAATGAATTGCCCTTTTTTACGTTCAATACTGAATATGAAACAAAGAACTCTAATAGACCTGGACTATATGAATTAACCTGTTCAGAGTGTGATTACTTTTATATCGGAAGATCTAGCAGTCATATTAAAATTTGATATAAGGAACATTTTCGATCTTTTAGACTCAATAAAACAGATTCAACTTTCTCCAACCATATTTTATAGACAGGACATACAAATTTAGATAGAGGTAAAGTTTTACATTACCAGAGTAGAGGTTTTAAATTGAACACACTAGAATCAATAGAAACTTTCAAAAGGTATTAAAAATAATTGAAATAATATTTTAAACGATTAGTTAGATGTGTACTACAACATTCTGTTTGATGTCTTGATCTTGAATTTCCAATAATCCTTTTGTGCCTCTCTAATATACCTTCGCATTGAAATTCCCTCATCACAATCTTAGCTCTTCCTGATTATCCAATTTCAGTTATACTATTCCAACAATGTATTTCCCCAACTGGAACCTCACTTGTTACCTGTGTCTTATTTTGTACCATAAATAACCAAGATTACTCATATTTTCATACATCATTATCGCTAGTATCGAAACTACAGTCGCGATTTGTTCCTATTATATATGTGATAAAATACAGAGTAGAAAGAAGTGTTTCATTTCATCATATCAATATGATAAACTATCACAAAATAATGACTTCCACCACTGAATTTTTGAAAAGTATATTTTCAAGAATCTTCTGCAGGAAGTCTGAGATATCATTGATAAGAAAATATTCCTGAATACAATACATATTGGAAGTTTCCAAAAGTTCTTAAGGAGAATACAATTTTAAATACATAGATGAATGTAACTAGTTTGATAACGCCGTAGCTTCTTCAAACAGATACAACAAAATGCTAAATAGCTAACAACAAGAGAGCTGATCTGATATATAACAAATGATAAACTTAGCATAGACAGTTGGTGGTATTTCATCTTATTGCGGTTTTCCAAAGATTTGGGGCCACGTCGAAAATGTTACGTCGACAGCTGATTTGTTGACGTGTCTACTATCGTGTCGACGTAAACTTCCTGATTCTTTTAAGGACGTCGCCAGTGACAATTAGGTCGTCGATTGGCCTACATTCTCTCACAACCTGCTTCTTTCTCAAGTTTACGTTTTTATGAATAGTTTTAGTTTCTAAATGATCGAACTTGCTCCGTGCGTCTTTCCAAATATGTATCGGGACAACTTATGAATTAATGGTAGTGACTTCATTTCACAATATAATATAATGGTGATGCGTCTCGTATATTAGAAGCGTAGCCCAAGTCTGTGAACTTACAACTCTTACCGCAGGGTCGCTACGGTCGGATGTAAGAGGAGCATTACGGCGCAGAGTGGATAAATTCACGAATTTAGATGAACAATAGTTAAGTCAAAAATTTTGCATTTCTAAGTGTTAGATGTTATTATTATTATTTGGAAAGTTGCATAATATTAATATCAACTATTTACTGTGTTTACGAATAAATGGTAAAATGAGTGAAGGACTCCTGCTTACACAACTGTCTTTATTACAGTTAGAATATTCTAAATCGCTGTCTGATTATTATGTACAAGCAGTTTCTGCCGTATACTAGTATAGTTTTTCCTTAACAATGAATATTACTGAGATAGATAAGACCATATATTCTCATATTTATATTTGATCTACATTGTAATCTATATGTAGAGTCAATTTAGCAATTTGTAAATTTATGCCCATATTCAATCAAGAAAAACTCCCAACCCCCAAGCGCTCTCAAAGACTTTCTTTTTAGAATTTGTTTCACCAATCCTTCTAGTTTTTTTTAATGTTGCACAGATTATTTGCGATTTTTTGCGTTTTGTTTTGTTTACATTACATGTCGGTAAAAAATTAAAAAAATTAACAGCTTATCATAGTTCTCGCCGTTTAGCTCCTCTTACATCTGACCGTGGCGACTCTGCGGCAAGAGTTGTAAGTTCACAGACTTGGGCTACACTTTCTTCATGTATAAAAGTATACGAGACGCATTACCATTATATTATACTGTGCTTCATTCCTACTTATACATTTCGAACATTATCACCTTCAAGTCAGGACTGTTGCAGTACCTGCATTCATACACAGCTATATGATACGAGGTATGGCAATTAAGTTCCGAAACTATTGCTATAACATCTTTATTCTTTATTTTTGTACACTTTTTTATTTTTCCCCTTCAATATACTCTCCTTCCGCATCCCTACACCGCTTCATGCGAATTTTCCACTGTGCGCAGCAGTGCTGCAGGTTGAGTAGCTGCACCGATTTTTTTTACGTCTTCTAATGACTCATGGCGGGTCCTTTTAAGCAGGATTTGATTTGTGGGAACATGAAGAAGTCGCATGGTGCTAAATCCGGCGAATATGGTGGGTGCTCCATGACTGTGACCTGGTTTTTGGCCAAATAATCCTTGACAGAGTACGCGTTGTGAGCCGGCGCATTGTCTCGATGGAAAATCCAGGAGTTCTCTTTCCACATTTCGGGCCTCTTTTTGCGAATTTTTTCTCGGAGCCTTCGCAATGGCATTCATACTTAATCGACGGTCTTTTCGAACAATCTCTGTTACTTTTCGAACGTCACTTTTTGAAGTCACAGGCCGCCCGTGGCGCTCGTCATCTTCAACATTCTCCCTACCCTCCTGAAAACGTTTGTACCACTCAAAAACTGGCACGGGATTGGCAATGATCCCCATAAACCGTCTGCAAATTTTCATAGGTTTCCGTCGCGGAATTTAACAAAAACTTTATATTAACTCTTCGCTCAATTTTTATATTCAACATTTTTTCGGCGAGTGTATTCCTTTCACGTTTGTTATTTCACGATTACAACAAGACTGTTTATTGTAGCCACTTGAAAATTTTATCCCAGGTCAAGGGATAAATACAGATTAAAACCACGCCCTTTACATTCTTCTCGCTAAGCTGGTTTTAATTTCAAAACGTCAGTCTCGGAACTTAATTGCCACACCTCGTACATCATAAAAAACTTACTGCCTCATCCAACAAACCTTAAGAATATGTATCCAAGCAGTTATCCTCTGAAATGACTTCTGTTAAAAATTTTCATATTGCCAGATGATTTCATAATGTTTAAATATCAAATTGAAGGCAATGGTTGATGTGCCAGTTATATTTCTTATTGCTTTTCGAAGCGATCCACTTTGTTCTGAGATGACGCAGGCTGTATCCTATTATTCATGTCATAATCAGCTTCTTCCAAATCACAGTAGAAATTTGAAGCCCAATGAAAAATATGGTGTTTCGCAACTAACGGATGTTTATGGTTTAATAATCTTACATTACTTCAAAATCTTTGCACAAAGTAACTCCGAATTCACTCGCATCAAATAGAATTTCTGCAGAGTGCAGCAAATAAGATTTAGTCTTGAGAGCATTTATGAATGGAGTAACATTATTGTCAGATGATGCATTCCACGGGTAGGAAACAAAGTTCCGGAAAATATACTCGCTCAAAGTATGTATACTTCAATTTAATCAATTTTCTAGGTAATCTCAACATGCAATCCATCGAGAGACCATATTCTCTCTGATAGGGTTTTCTGTTCACGAGAAATATTACGGCCATTTCCACAACTGTTATTTCAGAACCTTACGCAGAATGGTTATAGATTCTGTAAATATATCTAATTAACTGTCTGTGTAAGGAATCATGGTGAAACTCTATACTAATATTAGAGATTAGTATTTTGTTATTTCAATGTCACATATCTCATTCGATTCATATATTAACAATACTATTCATACTGAGCTCAAGCGAGGTAATTAATTGAGATGTCAATCAGTTAGCATGAAAAACAGTTGAGTGATGAAATTAATGATTGAGAAGCGTTTGATAAGATTTGTAGAGCCTACTGAATACACAAAATGGTCATTGTTCTCTTCTAAACATTGAAAATTTATATTTATAGCCCATACGACGAATCCTCACAATGCGAATATCTAATCTATAGAGGATAACAGGTAATAAAAAACACATTTTGGCGGCATGTTCTGGAGTGACCATTAGATGCAGAATCTCATAAAACTCTTAATCGCAATAATTTTGTGAGTACATAGGGTCGAACCCTCCTCCAATACCCGTGCACGCTATCGCGCAAGCATTGTATTAGTCTTAAGTAGTTGCAATATAGTTAAGCCAGAGGAGAGACACTTTCTGGATGTCCCTCTGAATCCAAATTCTTCAGTCTTCAATGTAGTACATAGCTTTACAGGAAAACTTTGATACCAATAAAGACGCCCATTACATTTCAGTATGGGTAACTCTCTTGGTATCATGGCTTGAAGTGCTTGAACACATTTCATCTTGCAGATCCATTGAAGTGCGAGGAATCTGTAGTCAATGCATTGTATCGCAAAGATATCTATCTATTCGTAAACAGATGGCGTTAGAGCATTTATGTTGCTATGGAAGATTCCATGTAGGGTTTTATATATCACGGTTGGAACAGGCGAACCAGTGGCAGCACCTGACCGTTCTACTGATGAGTCTTGAGATGACGGAACAGCTGTCGATAACTGCTGGATTATGTTGTCTCTGATCGATCTAATATGGCTTTATCACTATTACATTTTGAAGAACTATTCATGTTAAATTTCTACAATTCGTGCGTTAATTAGATTTTGTATAATTCATAGATAATATTAATCTAACATACATACAGCATGTTTGTGTGTGCTCTGTACGAACATGAAACTGAAATGAGATTACATGAGATATTCTAAGCGATCGGAAGAAACCCAGCATGATATAATACCCGCTGATCTGTTCTAGTGAGACTATCGAATTATAATTATCATAATTTAATGTGAACGAGAGGGGGCCAGGTAGCTCAGTGGTAGAAGCATCGATCTTCTGATCACTGTGGCTGCCGGTTGCAGGTTCGAATCCAGCTACTGCGGAATTTGTCCGATGGCCCGAGAAAGTGGTGCAGCAAGATACAATGGGCTGTCAAGCCCAAGTGTCATCGAGACTGCCCTGGTTGCAGGATCGAGCCTACCACCCGAGGTGGAGTGAATAGTGGGTATATCTGGGGTGATTAAGTTCGGGACTCAGGGACTCCCACACTACCTTATGGGATGTTACAGGACCATAAGGGGCCCATAAAGGGTGGTTTCAACCACCTCCCACCGAGAAAAAAAATGTGTACGAAAGAAGAACACGTCGTTCTGAAATATTCAGTATTCCCTTTTACCATACTGATTATGGACGAAATGATTAGATTGTTAAAATGATGAATCAAGCCAATAAGCACAGTTACAGAATATACTTATTTTATATCTAAGAAAGTAAGTTTATAATGAAAATATTATACATTATTATAAACATAAGAATATTCACATCGATGGATAGAGTTCGACTGGTCGATCTCCCACTCTTCCAGAAGGAATAAACAACAATGCAACTTCAATACCAAATATAATTTGAGACATAAACTTAGGTTCTTAAGAATAATCAATTAAAGAGCATGAATAATAAATCATATTAATCACTACTGATTGAAAATAAATTGTCTAATATTACGCTCAAATACATATTGAGTTGAATTCAAGAAATTATGAATGGTATTCAGCACTTTGAGGGCCGTATGAGAGAAGCTTCCTTTAAACTTACTAGTGGTATGTTGCGGAATCGTAAACTCATTGACTCTGATATTTACTTGATGTATAGTGGATTTTAAAATTAGTAGATCATATGAATATTTTATTTTTAAATAATTTCCATAAATAATTACAATAACAAGTACAGGAATATTTTTTCAATATCAAGCTCATTCAGATTCTGTGAGTATGGTGTAACATGATGTCGATATGAAATACGACAATAAAAACGTAGACAGGCCTGAATCCTTTGCAGTTTCATTTATGCTGGAATGAAAACGGGTAAAATACTGCATTGCAATAGTCTAGACTTGGGTATATTAGTGATTTTTTCATGTAAAGAATTTTCTAATCTATATAGCATTTTCATCTTTATAGATGAAACACCTTATATTCTATTCACCTGTTCGTCGAAACATAAAGAATTATCTATAACTATACCCAAGATTCGTGGAGTCGATACCCACTCGATAACAGAATTATTTATGACTAAGTTGGAATTATCTAAGTTTATTATCGATCTAACTCTTCTAGTTCCTATGCACATTGCTACGGTTTTATTAGGATTAAGCTTCAAACCATTTTGAGTACACTAGGAAAACTTTTTTCGCAAATCAGCATCTTACAAGTATTGTATAGTTGGAAATCATCCGAGTATAAGTGATATAAGCAATACTTGATGCAATTTGGTAGATCAGAGATGAAGATCGGAAACAAAAGTGGGCCTTAAATACTTCTTGGCTGTTGTTGGTTGTACATTTTATTTCCATATTTTACCGACTGGGTTCTGATGTAACATAGGTATTGAACTGCTTGCATGCCATTCCATCCTGTCCAATATACCTCAATTTGGAAATTAGCGGTCCAAAATTAACCAGATCAAATGCCTTGCTTTGATCCAATAAAATTAGGAAAGTGACACCCACGAATCATCAATAGAATCAGAGATGTCGTTGCAGACTTTTAGAAAAGCAGTTTGAGTACTATACTTCGAACGAAAGCATGATTGATAATACTAATAAGATTCTTGACCCAGTATGAATTATATATAAAAATTCTCGGGAAATAGGTCACAATAACACTTTGTTTTAACTATTCGTCTTTACGTACGTTTCGGTCTCACGACCATCATCAGAAGACTTATCATGTCTAAAAAGGGGGTTTATTAAAACTAATTATAGCACAAGCGTCCAAATCGCACAATTAAACTTCAATTAAAAGAGCCCACGCCGTCGAAACGAACAGAACCACGAATAATCGAATTGTATCGTCAGAATTAATGTATAAAAATTATTTTTTTGTAGTAAGAATCCGCTATTCAGTAATATTATTAAAATATATGAGTGCATATTGATTGGTATTCTCACAACAAATGAGAAGAACGAAGTTATTTGTCAAGTATCTACTTTCGAAACCAGATGTGTAGGATTTATGACAAGGCCCTTAAGAACGGTTTCAGGCCTGTACTGGGAAATAACAATTACGAATTCTTCCTAAAAACATTTTCTACACTTATAAAGACGTATGTAAGAATTTGCAAGAGATTATTTAATCAAATTAGTATAAATATGACTTAGATTTTGTGTGTCTACCCTATGATTTACAGATTTGGGGTCCCGTTTTATGTGAATCATCTCCAGGATAGATCTTTTATAATAATTAGTTTCCTTAGTTGAGATGTTAACATTTTTGTAATCAAATTGATGGTTATAATCAAAGCAATGCTTAGCAAGGGCGGTGGAATTTTCTAAGTTGTTATTTCTTGTGCTATATTTATGGCCGTACATTCTTTTTTGTAAATATTGTTTAGAGATTCCAGTATAGGTTCCATCACAATCTAAACAATTCAATTTATACACTGTGTGGGTTTGTTTATCTTTGGGTATTAACGGTTTTAGATTTGAGAAATATTTCCCAACACAGTTAGTAGGTTTATGCGCAACATTTATATCATACTTTTTCAAACATTTTTTGATTTTCTCTGAGGTCTCCGGAATGTAAGGTAGAGTTATAAAATTGTCTGTATTACCTTTCATGTTATTTTTATTAGACGAACCATTATAGATTTTGTTTATTCTTTCTTTAATGATAGGATTGAAAAAAGTTTTTGGGTAGCCATTCAATTCTAGTGTAGTACGAACAATTTTTAAATTTTTGGGGCGGTCATCTGCGTGGGACAATTTTATCGCGCGATCTGTAAGGCTGTTTATGACACTTTTTTTATAACAAGCTGGTGCAACGGAATTGAAGTGAAGATAACGTTGAGACCATACTTCTTTAGTAAACCAAGAGGTTTTTATTCTTCCATCAGCATCATGCCTAATGTTCATATCTAAGAAATTTATGTTATTGTTTAATTCTATTTCACAAGTGAATTGAAGTTTACAGTGAAAATTGTTAAATTTATCAATTACATATTGAATTTTATCGTTGGGAACACACATAAGGCAATCGTCTACATACCGTTTAAAGAATACAGGCCGAAAATCTAATGAACTCATAACAGATTCCTCTAGGCACTTCATAACGAGGTTAGCAATGGTAGCTGAAATAGGAGATCCCATTGCTGTGCCGAATATTTGTCCAAAAAATTGCTCACCATACTGAAAGTATGTGCACTCTAAACAAAATTTTACAGCATTTATAAATTCCGATTGATCTAGAGGTGTGTGGTTTTTAATCTCTGCCCAACGTTTTTTGATGCTATTCAATGCCAAAACAACAGGTATATTTTTAAATAAAGAAACAACGTCCAAGGAAATCAGTTGATGGTTTACGGGTACGGATTGATTTTTTATAAATTCATTAAAGTGCCATGAATCTTTTACATAGAATTCATTTTTTCCTATTATATTATTGATAGATTTTGATAGAAATTTTGATAAATTGTAAGTGGGCGCTCCAATATTACTAACAATGGGTCTTAGAGGTATATCATTTTTATGCAGTTTGGGAAGCCCATAGATATAAGGTGCAAGCCCATTATGGCAAACTAATTTATTTTTTAATTCAATAGGGATTATCTTATTCTTATGCCATTTATTTATCAATTTATTCATGTTGTTTTGTACTGATAAAGTAGGATCAGATTTTAATTTTTTATAAGTTGTTTCATCATTTAAAAGGTTTCCTATTTTGTTTTCATAGTCATTTCTATGCATTATGACGGTTTAATTACATTTATCCGCGTTCAAAACTAATATTTGAGGGTTAGCATCTAAGAAATCTTTTGTTATTTTTGTATGATAGTTAAAACGATTCTTTGCAATCCCAACTTCTGCCTTCTGTTTGTTCTTTTTGTTTGTCAAGATGTTACAAACTTTGTTTCTAATTTCGTTCTTCTCTTCTACATTTTTATTCCTAATTCCGCATTCTAAATTTGCAATAATATTATCGATAGGCAGTTTATTATTGTTATTAGGCAATGCAAATTTCGGACCTAAACTTAACGTGTGCTGCACCTCATCCGGAATTTTTATGTCAGTTAGATTTTTCAACCATTGTTCATTGATATTCTTTTTTTCATATGTTACGTCTTTCATTAAATTATTTATCTTTTTAGATTGAATGGCTTTGATTTTGTTGAAATTTTTTTCGAAATTGTTATGCTGAATTTGAAAAAATTGCGATATAAAGTTGCTATCAAAATTTTGATGACAGGTTTGTTTAACCAGTTTGATTTTGTTTTCATCCTCAGCTACAATTGCACATGCTTCTTTAATGCACAGGTTCAAACAGTTTTTATGAAAAGAATTTAATAATTTTGCGTACGCCTTCTTATTTAGCACCTTGCTAAACATATTCTCCTTTGATTTAGATATTATGAAATTTGGATAAACTTGCAAATTCCTACATCTTACCAGAAATATTCTACGATTCTTCTCTCTTGCTAGTATCTTCATTAACTTTCCGTATTCCTTCAAAACTTTAGGATAGGTGATTGTTCCTTCCATATTAAGGCTCATATCCCAGCCGAAATAATAATAAGATTCTTGACCCAGTATGAATTATATATAAAAATTCTCGGGAAATAGGTCACAATAACACTTTGTTTTAACTATTCGTCTTTACGTACGTTTCGGTCTCACGACCATCATCAGAAGACTTACTATGTCTAAAAAGGGGGTTTATTAAAACTAATTATAGCACAAGCGTCCAAATCGCACAATTAAACTTCAATTAAAAGAGCCCACGCCGTCGAAACGAACAGAACCACGAATAATCGAATTGTATCGTCAGAATTAATGTATAAAAATTATTTTTTTGTAGTAAGAATCCGCTATTCAGTAATATTATTAAAATATATGAGTGCATATTGATTGGTATTCTCACAACAAATGAGAAGAACGAAGTTATTTGTCAAGTATCTACTTTCGAAACCAGATGTGTAGGATTTATGACAAGGCCCTTAAGAACGGTTTCAGGCCTGTACTGGGAAATAACAATTACGAATTCTTCCTAAAAACATTTTCTACACTTATAAAGACGTATGTAAGAATTTGCAAGAGATTATTTAATCAAATTAGTATAAATATGACTTAGATTTTGTGTGTCTACCCTATGATTTACAGATTTGGGGTCCCGTTTTATGTGAATCATCTCCAGGATAGATCTTTTATAATAATTAGTTTCCTTAGTTAAGATGTTAACATTTTTGTAATCAAATTGATGGTTATAATCAAAGCAATGCTTAGCAAGGGCGGTGGAATTTTCTAAGTTGTTATTTCTTGTGCTATATTTATGGCCGTACATTCTTTTTTGTAAATATTGTTTAGAGATTCCAGTATAGGTTCCATCACAATCTAAACAATTCAATTTATACACTGTGTGGGTTTGTTTATCTTTGGGTATTAACGGTTTTAGATTTGAGAAATATTTCCCAACACAGTTAGTAGGTTTATGCGCAACATTTATATCATACTTTTTCAAACATATTTTGATTTTCTCTGAGGTCTCCGGAATGTAAGGTAGAGTTATAAAATTGTCTGTATTACCTTTTATGTTATTTTTATTAGACGAACCATTATAGATTTTGTTTATTCTTTCTTTAATGATAGGATTGAAAAAAGTTTTTGGGTAGCCATTCAATTCTAGTGTAGTACGAACAATTTTTAAATTTTTGGGGCGGTCATCTGCGTGGGACAATTTTATCGCGCGATCTGTAAGGCTGTTTATGACACTTTTTTTATAACAAGCTGGTGCAACGGAATTGAAGTGAAGATAACGTTGAGACCATACTTCTTTAGTAAACCAAGAGGTTTTTATTCTTCCATCAGCATCATGCCTAATGTTCATATCTAAGAAATTTATGTTATTGTTTAATTCTATTTCACAAGTGAATTGAAGTTTACAGTGAAAATTGTTAAATTTATCAATTACATATTGAATTTTATCGTTGGGAACACACATAAGGCAATCGTCTACATACCGTTTAAAGAATACAGGCCGAAAATCTAATGAACTCATAACAGATTCCTCTAGGCACTCCATAACGAGGTTAGCAATGGTAGCTGAAATAGGAGATCCCATTGCTGTGCCGAATATTTGTTCAAAAAATTGCTCACCATACTGAAAGTATGTGCACTCTAAACAAAATTTTACAGCATTTATAAATTCCGATTGATCTAGAGGTGTGTGGTTTTTAATCTCTGCTCAACGTTTTTTGATGCTATTCAATGCCAAAACAACAGGTATATTTTTAAATAAAGAAACAACGTCCAAGGAAATCAGTTGATGGTTTACGGGTACGGATTGATTTTTTATAAATTCATTAAAGTGCCATGAATCTTTTACATAGAATTCATTTTTTCCTATTATATTATTGATAGATTTTGATAGAAATTTTGATAAATTGTAAGTGGGCGCTCCAATATTACTAACAATGGGTCTTAGAGGTATATCATTTTTATGCAGTTTGGGAAGCCCATAGATATAAGGTGCAAGCCCATTATGGCAAATTAATTTATTTTTTAATTCAATAGGGATTATCTTATTCTTATGCCATTTATTTATCAATTTATTCATGTTGTTTTGTACTGATAAAGTAGGATCAGATTTTAATTTTTTATAAGTTGTTTCATCATTTAAAAGGTTTCCTATTTTGTTTTCATAGTCATTTCTATGCATTATGACGGTTTTATTACATTTATCCGCGTTCAAAACTAATATTTGAGGGTTAGCATCTAAGAAATCTTTTGTTATTTTTGTATGATAGTTAAAACGATTCTTTGCAATCCCAACTTCTGCCTTCTGTTTGTTCTTTTTGTTTGTCAAGATGTTACAAACTTTGTTTCTAATTTCGTTTTTCTCTTCTACATTTTTATTCCTAATTCCGCATTCTAAATTTGCAATAATATTATCGATAGGCAGTTTATTATTGTTATTAGGCAATGCAAATTTCGGACCTAAACTTAACGTGTGCTGCACCTCATCCGGAATTTTTATGTCAGTTAGATTTTTCAACCATTGTTCATTGATATTCTTTTTTTCATATGTTACGTCTTTCATTAAATTATTTATCTTTTTAGATTGAATGGCTTTGATTTTGTTGAAATTTTTTTCGAAATTGTTATGCTGAATTTGAAAAAATTGCGATATAAAGTTGCTATCAAAATTTTGATGACAGGTTTGTTTAACCAGTTTGATTTTGTTTTCAACCTCAGCTACAATTGCACATGCTTCTTTAATGCACAGGTTCAAACAGTTTTTATGAAAAGAATTTAATAATTTTGCGTACGCCTTCTTATTTAGCACCTTGCTAAACATATTCTCCTTTGATTTAGATATTATGAAATTTGGATAAACTTGCAAATTCCTACATCTTACCAGAAATATTCTACGATTCTTCTCTCTTGCTAGTATCTTCATTAACTTTCCGTATTCCTTCAAAACTTTAGGATAGGTGGTTGTTCCTTCCATATTAAGGCTTATATCCCAGCCGAAATAATAATAAGATTCTTGACCCAGTATGAATTATATATAAAAATTCTCGGGAAATAGGTCACAATAACACTTTGTTTTAACTATTCGTCTTTACGTACGTTTCGGTCTCACGACCATCATCAGAAGACTTACTATGTCTAAAAAGGGGGTTTATTAAAACTAATTATAGCACAAGCGTCCAAATCGCACAATTAAACTTCAATTAAAAGAGCCCACGCCGTCGAAACGAACAGAACCACGAATAATCGAATTGTATCGTCAGAATTAATGTATAAAAATTATTTTTTTGTAGTAAGAATCCGCTATTCAGTAATATTATTAAAATATATGAGTGCATATTGATTGGTATTCTCACAACAAATGAGAAGAACGAAGTTATTTGTCAAGTATCTACTTTCGAAACCAGATGTGTAGGATTTATGACAAGGCCCTTAAGAACGGTTTCAGGCCTGTACTGGGAAATAACAATTACGAATTCTTCCTAAAAACATTTTCTACACTTATAAAGACGTATGTAAGAATTTGCAAGAGATTATTTAATCAAATTAGTATAAATATGACTTAGATTTTGTGTGTCTACCCTATGATTTACAGATTTGGGGTCCCGTTTTATGTGAATCATCTCCAGGATAGATCTTTTATAATAATTAGTTTCCTTAGTTAAGATGTTAACATTTTTGTAATCAAATTGATGGTTATAATCAAAGCAATGCTTAGCAAGGGCGGTGGAATTTTCTAAGTTGTTATTTCTTGTGCTATATTTATGGCCGTACATTCTTTTTTGTAAATATTGTTTAGAGATTCCAGTATAGGTTCCATCACAATCTAAACAATTCAATTTATACACTGTGTGGGTTTGTTTATCTTTGGGTATTAACGGTTTTAGATTTGAGAAATATTTCCCAACACAGTTAGTAGGTTTATGCGCAACATTTATATCATACTTTTTCAAACATTTTTTGATTTTCTCTGAGGTCTCCGGAATGTAAGGTAGAGTTATAAAATTGTCTGTATTACCTTTTATGTTATTTTTATTAGACGAACCATTATAGATTTTGTTTATTCTTTCTTTAATGATAGGATTGAAAAAAGTTTTTGGGTAGCCATTCAATTCTAGTGTAGTACGAACAATTTTTAAATTTTTGGGGCGGTCATCTGCGTGGGACAATTTTATCGCGCGATCTGTAAGGCTGTTTATGACACTTTTTTTATAACAAGCTGGTGCAACGGAATTGAAGTGAAGATAACGTTGAGACTTTAAACGGTATGTAGACGATTGCCTTATGTGTGTTCCCAACGATAAAATTCAATATGTAATTGATGAATTTAACAATTTTCACTGTAAACTTCAATTCACTTGTGAAATAGAATTAAACAATAACATAAATTTCTTAGATATGAACATTAGGCATGATGCTGATGGAAGAATAAAAACCTCTTGGTTTACTAAAGAAGTATGGTCTCAACGTTATCTTCACTTCAATTCCGTTGCACCAGCTTGTTATAAAAAAAGTGTCATAAACAGCCTTACAGATCGCGCGATAAAATTGTCCCACGCAGATGACCGCCCCAAAAATTTAAAAATTGTTCGTACTGCACTAGAATTGAATGGCTACCCAAAAACTTTTTTCAATCCTATCATTAAAGAAAGAATAAACAAAATCTATAATGGTTCGTCTAATAAAAATAACATAAAAGGTAATACAGACAATTTTGTAACTCTACCTTACATTCCGGAGACCTAAGAGAAAATCAAAAAATGTTTGAAAAAGTATGATATAAATGTTGCGCATAAACCTACTAACTGTGTTGGGAAATATTTCTCAAATCTAAAACCGTTAATACCCAAAGATAAACAAACCCACACAGTGTATAAATTGAATTGTTTAGATTGTGATGGAACCTATACTGGAATCTCTAAACAATATTTACAAAAAAGAATGTACGGCCATAAATATAGCACAAGAAATAACAACTTAGAAAATTCCACCGCCCTTGCTAAGCATTGCTTTGATTATAACCATCAATTTGATTACAAAAATGTTAACATCTTAACTAAGGAAACTAATTATTATAAAAGATCTATCCTGGAGATGATTCACATAAAACGGGACCCCAAATCTGTAAATCATAGGGTAGACACACAAAATCTAAGTCATATTTATACTAATTTGATTAAATAATCTCTTGTAAATTCTTACATACGTCTTTATAAGTGTAGAAAATGTTTTTAGGAAGAATTCGTAATTGTTATTTCCCAGTACAGGCCTGAAACCGTTCTTAAGGGCCTTGTCATAAATCCTACACATCTGGTTTCGAAAGTAGATACTTGACAAATAACTTCGTTCTTCTCATTTGTTGTGAGAATACCAATCAATATGCACTCATATATTTTAATAATATTACTGAATAGCGGATTCTTACTACAAAAAAATAATTTTTATACATTAATTCTGACGATACAATTCGATTATTCGTGGTTCTGTTCGTTTCGACGGCGTGGGCTCTTTTAATTGAAGTTTAATTGTGCGATTTGGACGCTTGTGCTATAATTAGTTTTAATAAACCCCCTTTTTAGACATAGTAAGTCTTCTGATGATGGTCGTGAGACCGAAACGTACGTAAAGACGAATAGTTAAAACAAAGTGTTATTGTGACCTATTTCCCGAGAATTTTTATATATGATTGATAATACTGTAGAATGTTATTTATTTCCAGGTAATATAACAATCGATCAGCAACATAATCTCCAGTTACTTTTGAGAGGGATGGTAGAATGCTCAATGGTCCTAATTCATTGAGTTCTATGGCATTGGAAACTTCAGGACATGGTATAATAACGGCCTAATTCCAAATCTCAGGAAATTTTGCAGTCTGAAGAGATGTATTAATCATATATACTAATATGTCAGTAATACACGGTAGAACTAGATTTATCATTTTCATACTAATTTGATCCATTCCTATTGCTTGCGAATTAATAGGTCTTAGAATTCTGCAGACCTGTTAGTAATTGCACTAAGAAAAAATGTACAGTTTTCATTAAGTTTATGTTGATGACAAAAATCAATTAATTCATTATTGCTCACAATTCGACAAGCGATATTTGTAAAATAGGAATTCAAATCGTCAGCTCTCAATTTATCCGCTAGACTAATTTTATTTAAGTTCTTGTATCTGCCGCAAGAAATATCTAGTTTTTTCCACATAACCTTGATGTTATTTTTATCAATAAATAGTTCATAACTGATGTGAGCATTTTTTTTCTTTTAATGGTAGCACTAATATAATTTTTGAGCTCAATGTGATATTGTTTACGTATATCAAGGATGTACTTTTATATCTTTTGTAGGCATCATCTTTTAATTTGATAATTTGTCTTATATTATACGTGATATACGGTAGTGACATTTTTTTATTTGATTTGGTAAAATCTATAGGTGCATGAATATCAAATAACTCTGTTATATTTTCATTGAAATATTCAATTAATACTCGTTAAGATCATCTGAGCTATAGGGAGTAGCCCAACTAATATTATCAACTTCAGACATGAACATGGGCAAGTTGATTTTTTTATATCTCTGAATTCTGAACCGACCGAAACATCGGGTAGGTTTTCGAAGACCTCATTCAAAAGAGTTGTAAAAACATTGTAACTATATTTTCATCAATTTGTTTTTTCCTTCATAATATATATTTTTCATTTGTGTAGTAAGTAGGGCAATTTGTACTATGAATGTATAATAAGAATAAATATGCGTTGCCTCTAAATAATATAGAACGTATGAAATGGAACAACAAATCTGTTTCTAGGAACTGAAAATATACCTAAAAGGATGGAAGGATGGAAATTCTATTTCCAGTCCAAGGATCGGTAGTTGGTTCTATCGATGTGTCTTATGAAGTAATTCAAAACGATTCATTCATTCATGTAGAAATAAGAAGTATAAGAAGTTTACGGTAATATATTCAAGAATCAGATTATTTGGTATATGAAATATTGTAGATTCTACAATCTAGAATATAATTTTAAACAGTTCATATTGTTGAAAATTGAATATCCTTGTCCGAGTTGAAGAAATAGTCAGTGTTATAGGATGCATGTAATATCAAAAAATGTTCTAGTGACGATTTAAGCATATTTGCAGGGAATAATTGTATATATATATAGTTTGTTATGTAACTGGGAATATTAAGAAACTTCAGAACGCCTCTGTATTTTCAGTTCTATAGCTAATATCTAGGTTTCTACAACGCAAATATTGGTAAAGAAAATCGATGGTGGGAGCCGTTATTCTGGGATAATTCATCATATTGATATAATGAGACACTTATTACTTTGTTTTTATAACCTGTATTATAAAAACAATACAGTGACTGTAGAGTCAACAACTAGCGTGTCTCTCTCCTACATTTGTATTATTTTGGAGATGACACTCTAATTCTCGAAACTATACGCACGTTAATATTTCCGTAATACTCAAGTGATAAAAATAAGAAATCCGGCTGCGGACTGACCCCAAAATATCATGTCGTATTTGAAAAGTGATTTACAATGAAAAATACTCTATTTCTAAAATTGATTTTGAGACACTGTTCGAAACATTTCTCGGCAAGAATATATTACTGAAAAGTTTCTTTGTCAGATTATACGTATACACATCCCAACCCAATATTGCACTTTGAATATGCCAAGAAATTTGATGATATTATTATTCGTTTCACCATCTATATTACGAACTATTGATATAATGTTTGCTTGTTCCATCTTTATTAGTTTCGCTGATTTTTGGGGAACCATTCAATAGCCCTTAGTTCAGTCGTCGCACTCATCCCCCATGCGAATTCCATATACAGATAACGATGGTTGAACTTGTGTCATTAGCAGAAGGAACGTTTCCAGAGTCATCAAGGTGAACAGGTATATCATTCATTACTTGAGGATGAGTGACATCATGCAGGTGAATCCGTTTGTGTCCAAACAACTGCAGCGAAGTGATATATCACAAATCGCAAACAAAAATATCAAAGAGTATAACGTAGATATGCCGTCTTTTGGAGGAGATGTTGAGGTAGGGGTCTCGACTTCATCGATGTTGGGCTTGTTAAAAGTCCCTACCTCTGGTTGGGATACTAGAGGGTACGGCAAAGTCCCCAGTTGGGGGAAGTGTAGCCCTGGTAGCAGAATTAGACCGATATCAAATAAATAAATTTTAATTAAATGCATAAATTGAACAGTTTTATGTCTAAGTGAGATTGTCCATATTCCTCTTGAATATTATCGCTGATAATACATATACATCATTGGATCTTCCGTTTTTCAGAAGAAATTATGGCATTGGTGTAACTTCGTTGAAAACGATAATTGATGTAACTTCATTAAAAGAAATGTTGTACGAGTTTTTGGTTTAGATATCCTTATTGAGATCAATAGATGATTGATTATCTTTGAATCTTCTCTCCAGTAGGTACTTATACATTATTCAGTACCTACCTACAATTTGTTATTTCGCTTTTGATTCGATTTTTGAAGTATAAAAACCCTAGGCGGCTGGTGACTGAACTATGGTGTTGTATGATATGGTAGTTACTTCAAAAAGGAGTCGAAGGTCCTGAGTCTAATTTTTGTTCGCAGCTAGGATGTTTAAAGTACATAACGCCAGACAGTGTGATAGACGGAGAAATGCTCTACTCAGTCAGTTGAATAATTAATCAATTATATCGTAAGATTCTTAGAAAATAATTATAGGTCGATTATTCTAAGCAGTGGGTGCGAGTGTGATTTTTCATTCGTTAAAGTACCGAAAAACTTCTTTCCAAAGAGAAGGATGTTACTGACAAGATCACTGATACGCAAATATGTTTATAGAATTGCGACATACAAAGCTCCAGATCATTATCATGTAAAAATGCAAGCATTCCAACTATACTTCCTCCCTCGTATGCAACAATCAGCTCATTCTATCCAATTTCAATTTATTCCGACCAAAAACTATATCTCGTAAGCAACTTATTTGATAATCAATCTCAGGAAATTCTCGCGTAAATTCTAAATTTTTAAATACTCAATACATCAAAATCTGAAAGTATGACATTCATTTGCATAATTACGGTATTTAAGATCTCGAAAAAAAATCTTACACAGTAGCTACTTATTTCAGGAAGTTTATGATTTTTTTCTCTGTTTCATCAATATTGAACATTGAGTAAATTTGATTGTAATTTGAGTAATTTTGATACTGTAAAAGTGTTCTTTTTAACTATATCTGAAAACAATAATTATTAATAACTGAAAATACTACTCTACGTTGTTCGTAGATTAATTTGAAAGTTACCTTGACAATGATTATTGAAGCGACTTCATTTAATAACCAAGAATATATAATATCTCACATCACCAGTCTCTTCACATCCTTCTCGGCTACTTAACATCGTTTCATCTTCATACCATCACCGAACTTTTATTAATAATTCTTCTTCAGCACCACAACGATAAATATGATCTACAATAATAATTATATTATCATCAACACGAAACACCGATACTGGGCTTAGTATACCCACATGTCATACAGAATAACTATCTCTATCCCAACTTTCAACTGCTTTCGGCCATTTTTGTGAGCTACTGCTCTACTGGAATCGCGTCCGTGCTATCTTTTCCCAACTCACTCACTACTTATGGTATGAACAGTGCCTCTAGGATGATTTGTTGTCTCAGTTCAGTTCATTGTTATCAAACTATGATTTGAAGACATGTCGTTATCAACGAGTTCGTCTGGCGGTTCAAGGTTGAGGCATTTATTCAATCGAAATATAGAAAACAGAATGCAGCATTCCATGAATGACACTTTAGTAGGTTGCCCGCAGATTTTATGCATGTGACTGAACTGAATACTTCCACTCCTCATTAGAATACATGATGAATATACACTTTTGAATGTATTGATATACATACCTTGGAATGTATGATTTATATCCAATCCTATACTTGATCCTCATCATATCTCAATGCTCTCCAATATTTAAATTATTCGAATAAGAATACTTATTTTCCTTTTCCTGGGTTTCATTTGTGGTGAGGGACTACCTACCCCTCCTACCTGGAGAAGCCGCCATTGATTAATTACTGAATGTTCGAATAGTATCTCATATCCGAAGACCTATCAATTCTCATATCATTCCCATGAGGAATGTTCAGCAAATAATTTGGAAGTCATCGTTCAAATTTTTGCTGGAAAGTTTCCAATTTGTGATCGATTATAAATCTGATATAACTCTCAATTGTCACCCACCATCTACCGATGGAATTTCAGTACCAATAATAACTGAATAACAAAAACTGTCTATCTTCATATATATGCTGAACCAAATACCAAAAAGCTCTTTCTAGAACTAGCTTTACATTATTCAAATCAATATTCGGCCGAATGTGAAGTGTTTGACCCCAGACCGGTCGAATGAAATGTTAGCGTGTCGATATTTAATAATATCGAATTCTCACGGAAATTGTATAATTTTCTGTAATCATTACTGAGTCTATGACTGCTATAAATATGTTTCAAAATGGTAAAAGTTTTCACAGGAATTGAAAAATATTTTGCTCTATTTCAGATACAAACACTACACCTATATTATTGACTGACAACGTCAGAACGCTAGAACGTATAATCTGGCAGAGCCATTTCCTGCTGGTGTCACTAATTACACAGATAATTAGTCGTTTATCCGGTTATATAATTTATGACTTAATTATTTTGTAACTATGAGATTAACTGTTTTATCGATAACCTGTCCATAACATTGATATAAATGTGAGTAGAATTTCCTATGATGGTATTTCAGTCATAAGGCATAACGTATTCGGTCGATTACTTGTGATGAATACAAATTGATTCACGAACTTTAGACATCTCTCATGTCAATAATTACATTTGTTAGTCATATTTCTTTCAATATCTATCGTCTATCAATCACAAATTTGCAGTAAGGGGATAAGTGAATACGCGGAAACATTATTGTATGACGTTATTGTGCAGTCAAAGTTCACGGAGCGTGGAGCAATGCTGAAAGTTTGTTGTTAAAATATGATTGATTCCAACAACAACCCGGAGATTCTGCTGTATTAAACGTTTTATTTCCAGCCTCTCCCTCATTACGAAATCGCTTTTACTCACAAGAGTCTCCTATACCTGCTGATCTGTATCTGCATAATCATAACACAATACAAGAACGAAAGCCCCTCCAAGAGTCGAAAACCCCGTTCTTCGCAAACTAGCCATCCAACTCATGATAGTAGAATGATCATGAAATCCTAGCCGTGTAAGAACTACATAATACCCGTTCTATGGAGTTGTAAACACACTATGTGATACACATTGAAGCTCAAGTTCAGTGAAACTATTATTCCAAAATAGCAATACCATGATCCTGATACCAATTGTTATTACTGTTATTTCCATCTCAAATCTCAAAATAACTATCTCAAATAAGAGGTTTATAATAGCAAATGCTATTCGATGTTGGAAAAAATATGCTACAGTCACGGATAGCTGGATAAAAACCCATCTCTCATTCTTACCAACTACAATTCCCCTTCCCCTATCGCACAACTCAAGGTCTTCTTCTGTTTATCTTTTAACAATACGGTGCGTCTGACTTTCTCAACTCTCACATTGATTCTATACACCGCTCGATCTGAAATCATTTGTATAGCGAAGAACAATACAGCAAGCATAGCTTATTTTTAAATGTGATGAATTGTTCTTTTTTCATGGTCTCAAATCCTCAAATAAGACTCGAAGCGCTCAAAAGCATCATCCACAATTCAAAACAACCAATTACCGCAATGGCGACTAGCCAATTTTACTGTCGTCTAAGATGAATTGCTACTGGAAAAAACTTCTTCCAACGAGAAGGTACCTACCATAATTCGGTCCAAGAGGGCGAACTTATAGATAGGAAAGTAGACAGACTCGAACGGTTCCTTTAAGTTTTTGAGATGTACTCCGTTACCTTGAAGGCACTGGCAATAGATTCCGGAGTCGCATTCAGCTGTCACTTGGAATATTGAACAAGCTCAAAATATTCATTTATCTTCTGACATCTCATAATGACATCGTTATGGACGTCATTTTCAGGGTCAAAATGACTCTAATGATTTCTATAATGGAATAAAAGAATTACAAGCAAAAAATTAGGCAAAATATCAAATTTCCATTTGAAACAACAAATTTCAACGATTATAATTTATAACACAATTCTTACAATTATGTAACGTGATATTGTTCATCGGTATCGAAATGAGGTTGCATTGCTTTGATTTTTTAATTACGCATTTTCAGTTCTTTGCTATGATCAAATACGGGGTATGGATATCGCTGATGGAATTTTGCCAAGATTATTTTTTTTTTCTTTTTTTTATTCCGTAGTCACCATGGCTATTGACAGTGACAGAAGATCTATACACGAATCTACTGGTAAGGAAGCCTTCTGAAGCATTGACCTGTGTATTCTTCGGAATGAGGCAGTTTTAAGAAAAGAAAACAGCAATATTCTTAGGCATATTTCCGAAAGTATAAATACCTACTGGCTGCTTACTAAATTTATCATTTCTAAGTTATAAAATGAAACGCGAATTTTGCATATTACTGAGTGGCAATGCCAGATATTTACTTCATTAGTATTCCTAGGATATTTGCGGGATATACTAATTCTATCTTTAGGTTTTTCAATTCTTCCCTTCTACAAGACAAGCACCACTCATGCCAATTATCATTATTCCTTTTACTGAGAGAAATGTTCCGACCTCCGTCTCCACCAAATAACTTGTTTTTTCCATTAGTCAGTATTCTAGTTTGTTTCGGTTGATGAGTATCTGAGTGCCACTTTGAAAAATCGATTAATCGAACATATTTACTTATAACAACATATTTTTCTATCGACAACATACGTCTCTTATACCTTGCCAATTCCTCAAAATAGGCAACCAATATCTTTTCATGTATGATATCTTCAATGTTCTTCTAATTACACCAATCTTCGCATCGTCCATGACTTTTCATAAACGCTTTTAGATCTCTGGCGGCAAACTATTCTCAGAATCGCTCATATCTTGAAAAACAACCAAAAACTTCAGAAAAAAATATTGTTATACTTGAAAATGAACAATTCATGAACAGTATCTTATTAACTTGCAGGCATCTTAGCAACAGTGCCAACTTGAATAACAGTCAAAAATAATTATTATCAAAGATGTTCTAGATGTTATCGTCGTGTGATGATTGTTATTATAATCCTTATGATATTAATAACTATTTTGAATGACTCTGTTACATGTTGATTGGAATACCCAATAGGTTATAATTACATTATCATATAATCTCATTCCCAATAGTATGAAAGCAAACGTGTGTATCTAATGGAATATTTCTGGAATAGTAATAGAAGAATAATATGACATTCCCAATAATAAAGCTTATTCATAGTGAAGTATTCTAGAACGATAGGTATACTGGCAGTATTCAGAGTATTTAATATTGTTCTTTATTGTGACAATTTGAAAAAGTATCCGAATTTACAAAAATGAATTATTATAAGATGAATGGACTTCCTAATTCAATCTATGCATAATAAGCAGTACGTCTCCTCTTCACTCTAGGAGTGAACTGTTTTTTATTGTTATTCATAAGTCAGATCCATAAAATACTTTCTGAGTGTTACTTCATCAGCAGTATTCTATAGTTCCTACTTCACAGTTTGAGCTGGAAAAAAAAGCAAAATATTCTTTAACACACTGTTCATGGACATGACAATTGATAGCCTGTTTTTGTATATTAAATTTCAGTTTTTGCTTTCGTTGTAGGATGCTTGCTGTGTTTACAATGACCGGATGCAGAATATATCGCTAATGGCGGAAAAATTTCTCTTATGTTCTTTACACGAATATAATAATAATAATGGCGTTTATTCATATGCGTACTCTTACAATCTTGGATACAATAATTGAAATGTATACTTGAATAATTGAAGAATGCTCACTGAATCCGAAGCTTGTACGTGAGAACAAAAGAAAAAAAAACTGGCAGTAACCGAGCACTGTTGACAGAAGTGAAAACTGACATTATGAAGTAACCAATTTATTTTATGTTATCTTTGAATTATTGTAGCATCCGGAATTACAATTTTATTATTTCAAACTGAAATTAATATAATTATTATTTCTTTAGTTTTCACAACTGTCAGCATTTCAATCAGCAATTATAAACATTCTTATATTTAATAATAAAAACGTATAATGGGCAATACAATCCCTGTACAGAGTATGAATGTAACCGGATAGCCATTATCATAAATACACATTATTTTATTTTCAAAACATATTATTTATTGATATTTACATCGATGTAAATGAAAGTGGTGTTAAACAGCAGTTTCTTCATTTGCGTCGTCATTATCGGTAACTTCGACGAAACTTAAATTATTAGATTAGATCCAAGCATGAAATATACTGTGGAATCAGGTGTGCTCATATATTTAAAAACAGGCTGCTATTACCGATCACACATATTTTAATCATTACTCTTCACTCTGTAATGCTTAAAGTATGAGTTGTATTGCAAAAAAGGTCCATTTCTTCAGTTAGCATAAAAATATAACTTCCGTCTGCACGAGGACGGAGGTTTGAGTAAATGAATAACGTCGAGTATATGCGTGCTGTTGTAGCTGCATACAGTGTACAGTGTGTATATGCAGTGTTGACGTATATCTGTCCTGTATACCATAATCGTGAGCACTGGCTCACATAGGCAGGCTCACCAATACCGACTCAGATATGCATATAAAGAGACTGCCTGACGCTTGACCAGACTCCCGCACGGCCACAGTTGCGCACGCAGCAGTATGCATAATGCCTAATATATACAGATACAGCGTGACAGAACGTGACGGCCTCATGGTTTTACCCTTCATTTGAAATAGCTCAATGCGCCTGAAGAAGTTTTCTCTTCAAAAAATACAATATATTAAAATGAACTAATGTATGAATGATATCAATATCGAATGAGTAGCCTTCAATAAATATGTGAATATATAAATATACAAACGCTATGAAATTCGACGAATAAATAATCTAAATTAATAATCTATACATAAAGTATTGAATTTGAAAATCGATATTCTTTGCAGTAGTATAATTGATTGATTTGTAATACATCAAAACACATACATACCCATTCATACATATACATACATATTACATATATTCATATTCATACATACATATTATATGATCACAATATATAACCCAAAAGTCTGAATGTTTCTTTTTGTCCCAATTTTTTTTCTTAATATACAAACACATTTTCATATTCATATACATATACATGTACATATGAACATGATATTTCCAATTATTATTAACTCAACTTATAACTGATCGCGAATCCTTTATATCTATTTCGTTATGGATTGAATTTTTCTCTAGTGATATAATATGATTGTACAATTTCTTCTTGAAGATTCTTATTGACTTAGAATTTGTTATATGTTTCGGTTAATTGTTATATAATGTTGGTGCTGAAAATGCATGATATCTTTGGCCGATGGTCCTATATGCAAATGTAGAAGTTCTTGTATTATGTTCATGCTTGTTCAAATGGCTATGTATTTTATACGTAACGATCTTACTAAATAATGATTTCCAACACGTTTTGCGTTATCTTACCTCTTCCCTTTTCATTCCCATGACAAATCTTACAAAATGACGTATATATAACGTAATTCTTCTAGTAGGCGATACCTAATATCCCGAACTATACGTGATTGTGGTCCACATTAGACAGTCTATCATGGAAAAACTTATTAATGCCATTCGTTTCATATAAATGAAACTACTCACTTTTTCCATACAAGAGGAAAACACCCTTTTGAAGGTGGCTTGCTATTGATTTGACGCTCAGTTTTGTTTCATTTTGTCATTATATCCTCTGGTTACTGAAAAGCTACTTACGTACAAAACTAAATCAAATCATGGATAGGGAAATATCTGAACTAACCAGGTACGGGGTTCGATAGGGAATTAATTATTGTACTTACACACCACAATCCCGGGCCTAGATAGAAGTCTTCGACGATGGTCCGGATGACCTACCGAGTATTGTAGAACATTTTTTGCTGCTTCTTGTTTGTTTTCATAAAATGGCGCATCGTTATCTAACTTAACTGAGAATTTGTAGGATACTTACCAAACCATTATCTATGTTCCATCTATTGGAAGCTTATTTATGGTATTCTCAACTATGTCTTATCCTGCGTTAGATATCACGATTGGATCATTCTTCGATTCTCCACGTTCCGTATTTCACGATATTGAAAAACTCAAAGTTTAAATAGCAAGTGCACAAATTAGATACGCTGTATAAATATTCAGAACATTATGAGCTCCATCGAATCAAAACAAAACATTACTGATGTTATGAATATCAATTGAATTGGTACACATCTAGTGTATTTTATTTATTGCCATGAATGTAAATGGTTTAAAACATTAACTGAACATAATGAACCTGGAATAAAAACGTGTCCTGTTATTATTTATACTCAATAAAATACCGAACCTCATGCCATTAATACAGTTTTGACGCTACTGCGAGATCCTGTTGTATCTGTCAGATTTACTATTAATGGCTCATGATGTAATGTCCATATTATCCCATATCCGATCATATTCCGTGAATTTGCAATTTCATTAGATTATTTTTTTACATTTATTGATTAGTAATCTCCGATCCTCAGGACTAAAAAATTCAGATGCTACTTCTTGAAGCGTGTGCTTCAGTAGAATCACTTAATTCAAATTCTCACCGTAAGTAATTTCAAACCCTTCTCAAAAATTAACATAAAATGCACCTTTCCTGTAGGTAAAGAAAAAATGTTTGTTTATCGATGGATATTTCTTATGTTTACATTGCATACTTTCTTTCTACTTGAAAAGCTTTGGTATTACCGAACCATGAGAAATATTCGCACTTCGTGGTTTCCGGCATCAAATTGGGCGGATATTATGTATATCATATCATTCGAACAGCGATACCAGAACTGGAGTTACATTGCGCTTTTTTTTTCATTGAATATGGTTCGAAGATAAAATGGTGAATTAATTTTGCAATCAATAAAAAGTCGGAAATAAGTTACTCAATTATGGATGTTTCCATAATTGATGTTATTGGATCTTCATCATAAATTCATTACTTTGAATCATATTGTAAAACAAAGGTGTTCCAGGTGAACCATTTTTACTAGATTTAGGGCTTTTGTATTCAGTTCATTTGAAAGTATTTTATTTATTATTTATTATCATCCTGACCGTCATTTTTAGCAAATTCTATGAGTTTGTTCAAGTCTGAATGGAAATTACCTTCATTTAATAGGATTCTAATTCTAAGTTATGTATCATCGTGTTGTGTATGGTGATATTAAGGTGGGTGGGTTTGTGATAAATAGCGAAAAAATTATTTGGACGTAAAATGCTCAGATCCAAAATTGGTATTCAGGAAAAGGACATAAGCTCAATATTCTAAAAGCAATAGAATTTGTAATACATTCAAAAAACAAAGTGGCATAATAGTTAATGACCTAACTCATATATATATAGTTCACCACTTGACAACAATTTTTTAAATAAACATTGAAACCATTGTCTAATCCCCCTTAAATATAAACCACTTTCATGATGATTTGTAATATTTGATTACATAATTTTACATTTAGCTTTAGTTGTTAACTTCAAGTTTTGCACAGGCCACATTGGTGTTGAACATTTTGGCGCCATTTTTTGTTGTTGCGGAGGTGAAGAAAACTCTTTATGTGGAGGCTATGAGCCTTTGAGTCTCATGGTCTAGTATGAGAGTCAACATTCCAGGCATACTTACTAAATACTTCACTCCCTTTGTAGGCTTGTCTGGCTATTGCCTTCGGTGACACTTGGGCCAACTAGCTCATTGTATCTCGCGTATGATCTGTTTCCTAACGGTATCCACTCGAGTATTTTTGTACCTTGTAGGAGTTGATACAAGTCCTTTACTGAGAGAAAACCGTATATTTCTGGTTTGTCGTTAGGCTTTCCAAAAATTGACTGTCTTTTGCGATCCAGTGCCTCGCATTCACACAGTATGTGTGTCACTGTTTCTATGTCCTTACCGCAAAGTCTGCATGTGAGGTCCTCATTGTATAGTCTCATTTTGTTTGGGTGCCCTTTTACTGGCGCATGGCCGGTCACGTTCCCTGGTTGGTTTTTCGCAGTATTCTTTGTGATTTTCCATGATCCAGTCTCCTACAGATCTTTGTGCTGTACGTTTTGCTACCCCCGTGGTCTGTTCTGAATCTGGAACGTTCTCCGACCCTCTTTTACTGTCGTTCCCTGATGTCTCGGCACCCAAATCAGCTTAACGCGGTCTCGGCCTGCCAGTATTTCGAGTTCTTTTTTGCATGCCCATACCAGACGGGATGTCATTTTCTGACTTCTCATTGCCTCAAGTGCAGCCTGATTCTCTGTCAATATGTGCATCTGCTCATCGTCGATGGCTATCCGATTGTTTTCCTCCACATACCTCTGCTTGGAAGACAGAGGTGTGCTTACCCAATGAATAGCTGAAGCAAGTCTTTGGTTCCCTTGAGTTTACTCCTGCATCTGCACTTATTCCAGTCTTAGACCCGTCTGTATACCAGATATTTCCCTGTAGAATGTCGCCCAGGTTTGTATGTTCCCATTCAGTCCTTCCTGGTATTTATACCCTGAATGTGTTGTTAAAAGAGTATCGCTCCAGAATGTGATCGGTTCTCATGCCTAACACGTCCCTGGCAACTATTTTGATGATACTCATGTGTCCTGGCCCAATGTGAACAATCTTCAGTGTATTCTGTATTTTGAAAGCACCAAGCCTTGCCTCTCCTTGGATTATAAATGGGAGGGGAGGTTATCCAAGTAGTGTCTCCATTGCTGCAGTGGGCGTAGATTTCATGGCTCCTGTGATAACAAGACATGCAAGTCTCTGAACCTTGATCAGTTTTGTCATGGTCCTTCTTTGTTGTGTTTTAGGCAACTATACCAAAGAGGTGTATGCTATTGCGGTTTCAACCACCATGTTGTACAACAAGTAGATCATGTTCGATCGTAGCCCTCATTTCTTCCCGGAGTGTCTGGCAACAAATAATGAGGCCCTTGCTCCTTTAATTAATTACTTCTCCCAGATGTTGGTTCCAAGTCAGTTTTGAGTTTAGTATCACCCTGAGATATTTGACTTCCCCTTTCATCTGTACAGTTTCCCCTCCAATTTTTAGAGGTCTCAAGTCCTCCAATTTGTGTTTACGAGTGAATGCTAATATGGTATGAATCCGTCCCTATTGTTACCAGGTTCAGAGCCTTTAGCATTTTATCTCTGACCGTGGAGTTGTATTTCCCTGTTCCATGGCAACTATGTCGTCGGCATATCTAAGGGTTCTGTATCCTTTGTCATGGAGGGTTCTCAGTAGCCCGTCTACGACTAGGTTCTAAAGGAGTGGAGAAACTACGTCATCCTGCCGGCATCCTTCGGCCACTCAAGCCACTACGGTCTCCTTCATTATGGTTGCATGTATCATCCTGTTCCTCAGCATTGAGTCTATCCAGGTCACACATAGTTCTTCCATTCCTCTGTATTTGAGGAACCTGATAATTGAATCAATGGAGGTGTTGTCAAAAGCTCCTTCTATGTCTAGGAAAGCCGCTAGAAGGATTCCTCCATTTTCCAGCGTTTATTTATGGCGCCATTGATTAGGAATTGAACGATATCGGGAATATGCTGATAGAACAAGGAAAAAAACATGTTACATCCATTTATATATTAAGTAGTTCCCTCAGAGGATAAAAACTATCCTCCAACTGTTTGTGAATATATTGTGAAATAAGTTGTTAAGTTGAATATTCTATAGACAGTGCATTTTATTTCGGCTCGAAGAGTTCATAACTATATATTCTTCAGGAGAGATGATTATCAATTTAGAAAAGGAGAACTTAACTCTGAACGCATAATTAGAATGGTTAGTTAGCTTACAATCAAATGAAACTCTAGTATAGGTTGAATTGGTTTAATTCAGTTAGTAGTTATTACATCTAGCTTTATGCTACAAACTTACATGACGTTCTCGAGTCTCCGACGTTACGTTAAATTAAGTACCTACTTTATATTTGAATTGGTATGATTCACTGAATTTGAACAAAACCCTTGAACATATATCTCTAATAAGTTTGTAAATTATTCAACTTGAATATCACATGATTGGGAAGGACAAGTTTCCAATATACCAGTATATGGTGAATTAAAACTACAATGTAGTATGTAGTTTGAACAACTGATTTCATTGGATGAAATGAAGAAGGGAAATTCACTCAGAACCACTATGTCAAAGCGTATCAAATTCCCTCCTAGTCAGCTTTTTCAAGTTATTCCAAATAGTTTGATACATTCGAATGTTTCGCTTCAAATGATGAACTAGGTACGATTGAAGCTCACATGCTGAGAGCAATGTTGACAATAGAAAAGTTCATCACACAAGATGGAATTGAACCATCATAATTTGATTAAATATTACAAGAAAGATGTCATATGGTCGACATGTTTTTGAAGGGAATTTACATACCGAGCTTCTCCCAAATTGATATGATATGATTTATTCCACTAATGAAACTGGTGGATATTATTAATAGTTCCATACCAGTATTTTACAAAATTTTTACTCAATTATTGTTATGTTTCATTGCATTTGTGTAGGATAATGTAACAATTTCCTCAGTTTCAATATTGTCTCCTTGAAATATGCTATGATTTAGTGATAATTATTACTCAGCAACATGATCAATGCCAGTTATCAACTCGCCTCGATAATTTCATTGTGTGATAGGACAATGTTCAGCAAGTAAACTCTGCAGTTCGTGTAAATACAAATTCATGTTTTATTCAATTCTTCTTCATATTTTTCACTCAAATTGTATTGTTTCATTGCATCTATGGAGAATAATGGTGTAATTTCTACAGTATCAACTTCCATTTATTACTCAGCAAGGATGATCAAAGTCAAGTATCATTGCAGCTGTATACATAGTATTTTCAAATCATCCCAAAATCAAATACAAACCTGTTTCAAGTCGAAGAATAGAATATAAACACATCCATGGCGTTATAATTTTAGCCCCCTAAAAATCATTTAAACAATACTATAAGTAGATACATAGATTTACCAATAACAGTTCCAATACATTTGATAATCTGAAAATAAATCACCTTGATGCAGGAAAGATACAATTTCTCAGATATTGTGGTATAGGTATATATTCAGAGGCAATGTAATCGACGAGAGGTTCAAAAAACATATTAACAACGTTACTGATAATAACTCAAAGAACAGCATTATTCTTCAACCCGCAACAAATCAGATTCACCTGTGATGTCAATACAATCGATTTTCCGAGTCATATTCATGGATGATCTAAAAGAACAAAATCCTAATTAAAAGTCGGAACGAACACATGTTCACTCTCCCGGTATGGCTATATAGATGATATTTTCCAAGACTTAGTGATATAACATCAGAAAATACCTGGGAAAAAAAAACAGAGTGAACATCAAGGTTCTTGAAACTATGAAAAACGCATAAGAAAAATTTTAAAAAGCAGTGAGCTATGTTTTGGGGATCACATAGCTTCGATAGATTTCAGTTTTAGTATACTGTTCCGAAAAGACGTCATGAGTTATTAAGTACAGACTCATTGGCCAATAGTTAATCGGATTAATTTACCTTCTTTCTTGAATATCTTGGATAGTAGACTTCCGCGGACAGCTAATCTTGAAGAATCTTGTCTTTCGGATGAATTCCGCGTCACAATAGCTCGACTTGATGCCGACGTTTCGCCAACCATTACAGGTGGCATCTTCAGGGCAGGCTTGAGGCTTGAACTGAAACTGGTTCTACTTGTTTCTGTAGCCGTATTCATTGTAGGAAAAATCCTTCACGCTACATAGTTCACTGCCTTTGTTCCGGTGGTTAACTTCGTTCCGGCACCTGACCCTGCCGTTGTGCGATCATGTGCGAAGTGGAATTTTCGAGGATGGGTTACTAAATGTTGGGAAGGTAATATCCTGAGTCACGGTTCAGATTATTCGGATGTTTTAGGATTTCTATAGCCTCAAGGATTTTTCGCTGATAGAAGTTTGGGGCTCGGACTAGGATTTTGGTATCTTCAGAAAGGATTTGATGATTTGTGTTGAACTTGTGTTCCGCAAGTGCAGATCTACTGGTGTCACGAAGTCTTGTACAGCGCTCATGTTCTTTCACACGAGTAGCCACTGTACGACCTGTTTCACCAATGTAGACTTTACCGCAAGAACAGGGAATACTATAAACACCTTCTAAGTGGAGAGGAGGAAGGGGATCTGATAATTTTGGAAGTGTGGAAAAACGGGTGGAAATATTATGATTTTTGAGGATTTTGGAAATTCGATCCGTTATATTTTGAATATATGGAAGATAAGCCGTGGATAAAGCAGGTGGGAGGGTTTCTGGCTCAGGTCGATTTGGAATTTTAGGTGAAGTGTATTTCTTCATGGCTTTTTGAATGTTGTAATGGGAGAAATTGTTTGATAATAAAGCAGATGATAGATGTTTTAATTCTGATTCTAAGGATTGAGGCTGAGATAGGCTGACAGCTCTGTGGACCAGGGAGTTTATGACAGATTGCTTCTGGGCAGGGTGGTGGTGGGAAAGACCATTGAGGTATCTATCGGTATGGGTGGGTTTCCGATACACAGAATGTCCTGAAGTACCGTCAGTCTGTCGACCAACCAATACATACAGGAACGGGAGTGAACCTTGCTATTCGACTCCCATGGTGAAACGGATATTGGGATGTAATGAATTTAAATGATTGAGGAAGGGAACAAGCGTTTCGCGACCATGTTGCCAAATAACGAAAGTATCGTCGACATATCTAAACCAACATTTCGGCTTGAGAACAGATGAGTCAATGGCATCTTGTTCAAAAGCTTCCATGAAGATATTAGCTATGATCGGGGAAAGTGGGGAACCCATGGCAGCTCCCGAGGACTGCTCGTAGAACTTGCCATCGTATAGAAAATATGTGGAGGATAGACAAAAATCGATTAACGGTAGCAAGTCCGTTGAAATGATTTTGGCAGGTAACAATTGATAAATTATGGAAAGGGTGTCTGGAATGGGAACATTGGTAAACAGTGATTCGACGTCGAAGCTGACGAGCAAATCGCATGGGTCAACTTTCAACGTTTGAAGTTTCTCAACGAAATGGAAGGAATTTAGGATAAAAGTATTGGAATCACCTACAAGGGGTTTGAGAATAGATGACAGGTATCGAGAGAGTTTATAAGTAGGAGATCCGATAGTGCTGACAATTGGTCTCAGGGGAACTGAGATCTTATGAATTTTAGGCAAACCATAGATCCCCTTCCTCCTCTCCACTTAGAAGGTGTTTATAGTATTCCCTGTTCTTGCGGTAAAGTCTACATTGGTGAAACAGGTCGTACAGTGGCTACTCGTGTGAAAGAACATGAGCGCTGTACAAGACTTCGTGACACCAGTAGATCTGCACTTGCGGAACTCAAGTTTAACACAAATCATCAAATCCTTTTTGAAGATACCAAAATCCTAGTCCGAGCCCCAAACTTCTATCAGCGAAAAATCCTTGAAGCTATAGAAATCCTAAAACATCCGAATAATCTGAACCGTGACTCAGGATATTACCTTCCCAACATTTGGAAACCCATCCTCGAAAATTCCACTTCGCACATGATCGCACAACGGCAGGGTCAGGTGCCGGAACGAAGTTAACCACCGGAACAAAGGCAGTGAACTATGTAGCGTGAAGGATTTTTCCTACAATAAATACGGCTGCAGAAACAAGTGGAACCTGTTTCAGTTCAAGCCTCAAGCCCGCCCTGAAGATGCCACCTGTAATGGTCGGCGAAACGTCGGCATCAAGTCGAGCTATTGTGACGCGGAATCTTTCTTGAATTTCGCCATAATGAAAGTAGTTTTTCCACATTTGCGTTCCTGAAACTCATCAGATTTGACTGATGGATCTGTAAATGTTTGTAACCAAGCTTTGAGATAGCAGATGAAGAATCTAAGTAGAAAATTCAGGTTTGATACTATTTTAACGTTTACTAGAAGATCTTCCAGTGAATACTATTGCAAATTATATCAAAGATGATTTGCTGTTTCTTTGTTATTCTGCCTAAGATAACCATTATCATATTCAAACGAGGCACCACAACTTCAGAGTTACGGGAAAAACCTACTGGAAACTAGTTTTTCTATAAGCACTGGGTGCAATGTTTTCTTCGTAAGCTGATCTGCTACCTTTAATTCGCGAAGCTTGGGAAAAATCTTGAGACTATTGTGAAAACTTTTCTCTAGTGTTTCAACATAGAAATAATTTCAGTACAAAGTTTTTGCTCCATTAAGAAGAATTTTAACGAATAGCATGTTTTTACGTGAGACCCAATTGATAGAAATCGTGACACTTTCACGTGGACACCGTAATACGTTTGGCTGGTCGAAATGTCATAACCACTAATAGACTCCTCGTTCAGTACTTATTATACATATGATAGCGAGCGCAGAAACAGCCGAGTACAGATAAGTGTATACTGTGCTAGATATGAGAGTTAGTCAATGAAGCAAGGAGAAGGTAATAGTTGCGTATGAGGATATATTGTAGCGGTCGTATTGAACCATGATATCAGCAAAAAGTATTGTTCAATGCTCGGCAGATATTATGATTTTATGAACTACACTCTTCTCCTACTAGGCGATCTCTAATGTCCTGAAATATATGTAACTGTGTCCACATAAGACATTCTACATAGAAACATATTCTAGGTTATTAGTTTTTATTTCATATAAGAGAAACTGTCACTTTTCTTGCAAGAATTATCTGTTATACAGTCAGAAATTCCATTCAAAAATATATCTGACATACTCCAAGGAGCATTGTTACCTTCATTGAAATTATTTAACTTAATGTAAGGACCTTTCATTTCTACGTATAATTTCTGTAAATATTAAAACTAGTAACTTGCGATTTTAATTTAGTTGATTATCTGATATTGCCGGCATAGTCCGCGAAATGCGCATAAGATTCTGGAAATGCTCATAAGATTCTGAAAATGCGCTTAAGATTCTATACTGGCAAAGGGCAATTTATGAATACTTTCCAATAACCGAAAAAGTTGAAGCTTTTCCACCTATATTACTTATTCTCATAAGAGGAATAACTGAGCAGTGTTCTAAATATCAAGATAATATGTAATTATAGATTATGAATAACGGCGATTTGAGACGAGAAGGCATTCCGTGACTTGAGTATTGTTTTATGCAATGAAGATGAGATATGATCGTAATGAAGTCAAGGAAATTAAAACTACTACAATGAACGACAGTTGCAACATTAAATGTTGCGTGAAGCTGCCGACGTTTCTAGTATCATCAAAGTGATAAGAATAAAAGCTTCATTATGAAACAAGTCTGGATAGAGTTGTAGGCGCACAAAAACGCAGTTTGCGTGTTATTGTGATAGGATAGCATGGTCTTTTGATAGCACAAATACGGCGCAATTACATTTTATTCGTAGACAGCTCGCCCTATTAGCAGGATAATAGTATTTATTCGGCGTCTGATATTCAGAAACTGAAGTGCAAGCTCATGACCTGACAGCTATTGATATCTGCACGCTACTCCATTCCATATAATCTTATCATTCAACACACAGCGGTTCCTCGAACAACGATTCATTAAAGCTGCAATTCACATCGGATATTCATGAATATATGTTATATATACATATATATATATATATATATATATATTCTTTTGTTGATATTCTTGAACCATTTGTAATATTTGTAGGTTTTCTTGGTATATTGGTTCGTATATATACTGATAATGAAATAAAAATTCTGTTTTGACGTTTCGACAATGTTTATTGCCTTTATCAAAATTGTTAATTGAATTAGTGTTTCCATGTAATTTAGAAAAGAATAGATGATTTCGATTAATGAAATGCGTCTGCAGCCGACTTGTGTTTTAAGATCCAATTAAAACTGCAGAAAACATTGGATCGGTTGTGTGTGAAAGAGTAATGTATGGCTAACTTCAATTTGAAATAGATTGAATTTGATTAAATACAAGACATTCCAATATTGTACAATTATAAATATCTATGAATTATTGTATGAATTAGTTATTCTATGATATGATAAGCATTTCAGATCTATCATAACTATTCAAGTTTAAGATAATTCTATGGAATTTAACCTCAAAATTGTTACTCTATAGTGTCATAGTTAAATAATACTTCATCTTTTTTAGGTTGAATTTTAAATAGACAAATGGAAAGTGGCACTTCAAATTAATAAAATTTTGTTAAGTTTGAATTAGATTATTGTACAGTTTCGAAAGATTGGAATCTATTTTGTCATTTACACAATTGTTCTTTTTAATTTGATATTAGAATCTATTCAAATTAAGAAGAACAATTGTGTAAATGACAAAATAGATTCCAATCTTTCGAAACTGTACAATAATCTAATTCAAACTTAACAAAATTTTATTAATTTGAAGTGCCACTTTCCATTCGTCTATTTAAAATTCAACCTAAAAAAGATGAAGTATTATTTAACTATGACACTATAGAGTAACAATTTTGAGGTTAAATTCCATAGAATTGTCTTAAACTTGAATAGTTATGATAGATCTGAAATGCTTATCATAGAATAACTAATTCATACAATAATTCATAGATATTTATAATTTTACAATCTTGGAATGTCTTGTATTTAATCAAATTCAATCTATTTCAAATTGTAGTTAGCCATACATTACTCTTTCACACACAACCGATCCAATGTTTTCTGCAGTTTTAATTGGATCTTAAAACACAAGTCGGCTGCAGACGCATTTCATTAATCGAAATCATCTATTCTTCTCTAAATTACATGGAAACACTAATTCAATTAACAATTTTGATAAAGGCAATAAACATTGTCGAAACGTCAAAACAGAATTTTTATTTCATTATCAGTATATATACGAACCAATATACCTAGAAAACCTACAAATATATATATATATATATATATATATATATATATATATATATATATATATATATATATATATACATATATATATATATATATATAAACAAGTTTAAAGTTTCTTTGCCTAATTGGCCACTATCGTGTATGTAACTTAAGAGATATAGAATTGAATTTTCTGAATTATGAAGATAACTTAGATAATTTAACATAGGATTATAAAGATGAATAAACGTAAAAGACTGAACCATAGGCGGGATTCGAACCCACATCTCTGGATTTCTAGTCCAGGGTGTTAACCAATTACACCACTTCGGTCCTTTTAGATTTTTATATTTTTGTAAATATAAACCTCTGAAAGGATAGTAGATCATTGATGAAATGATATGTCTTCTTGGTATGACTGAAAATGGAATAAAAACTCTCTTTTTTGACGTTTCGCGAATATTTTATCATCGTTACCAAAAATTGTTTTCATGTAATTTAGGAAAGAATGAATGATTTCGATTAATGAAATGGGTCTTGAGCCGACTTGTGTTTTCAAAATTCAATTAAAACTGCAGAAGAGATTGGATCGGTTGTGTGTGAAAGAGTAACGAATGGCTAATTATCAATTTGAAATTGATTGAACATTGTTAAACATAAGACATTATTAAAATCATACAATTCTAAATATCTATGATTATTTTATGAGTTAGTTATCCTATGATTCATGTTTTCTTTCTATTTTTTAACAACTAATCAAGTTCAAGATAATCCGATGAAATCTAACCCCAAAACTGTTACTCATGAATGTTAGATAATACGTTATCTGTTTTAAGTTGAATTAAATAAATAATAGAAAGTGGTTCTTCAAAATAACAGAATTTGATCAAATTTGAATTAGATCATTGTAAAGTTTTGGAAGACTGGAATCTATTTTGTCATTAACACAATTATTTCTTTTAATTTGTACACTTTCTAATAACAAACATTCATTATTTTCGTTTCAATATTTACAATTTTTGTATTGTTGTAGTCAAATGAGAAGCTAGTGTTTTTCTCATGTTTATTAAGTGCAGTGGATGAATATTTGGTCTATTTATGCCCATTCAATCTTTTATCGAAGTATTGGGGAGATGGTGCTATGTATACCTTTTCCCAATCTTTACAAGGAATGGAATAAACAGAACGGGTTATCTTTTTGGAATGTACGCTGCTTTTTAATTTAGTAAAAAGACTTTTCTGGTTCAAATAACTTTTATGACATATATGTAGGTCATGACATATATTTAGGTCATAAGGTTTTACTATATTACATAATTTTTCAGAAAGATCATTAATATATGGCAGTGATACGTGATGTTTATTTCTTGATTTCTCATTATTGTTATGGATTTTACTACATGAGTTCTACGAATCTTGTGCCTAATTATGGAATTAACTGAATCGATGAGATAACCATCCTTTATTAAAATTCCATTTGTTTTTGTAATAGGAATAGTTCTCAGTTCAGAAGAACTTAGTTAAATAGCTCTATATATCAGAGTTATAATAAGATTCTGTTTATATTTTTTAGCTATAATTAGAATTGAAATAGTATACCTTCCCAATCGAGTAGGTGTGGTGTGCCATTCAGTTAAAATTTTGTTATCATTTAGTTTTCGTACTTAAGTTGAATCTAAAAAATGTATTCCATTATTATTTTCAGTTTCAATTGTGAATTGTAACTTATCTTGAAAGGAATTGAAAGAACTCAAAACTTCATCATATTTGTCTATTGGGATGGCAGCGATGCAATCATCAACATATCTTTTGAAGGAGGCTACATTATAATTTACTCGAGATATTATTTTTACTTTAAGAAACTCCATTACTATCTGAGCTATGATACTTGATATTGGAGAGCCCATTGCCGAACCATCTAATAGTTCATAACAATCATCTTGAATATTGTAAAAAATTTGCTGAGAATGTATATATATAGCTGTTAAGAATTTATTCATAGGTAAATCTGTGTACAGTTTTATTTCATCCCATTTATTTTGAATTATTTGTGTAGCTAATTCCAGAGAGATATTTTTACATAAAGATAGGAAATCTAATATTTGACTCCCTCTTCTTCACTTAGAAGGTGCTTATAGCATTCCCTGTTCTTGCGGTGAAGTCTGCATCAGGTGAACAGGTCGTACAGTAGCTACTCATGTGAAAGAACATGATCGCTTCACAATTTTGGGTTCCAGGGTTATCCAAGATTTTCTTTCTTTCAAAGTATCTTCAAGATCATACTACTTCCGCTTACACCGGAAGTCGCCATTAACTTCCTTATTTTAAATGGAACACCCAGTATATTATTTCATTTTTAGATTCCCGAGAAAATTTCGTAGTGGATTCTATCAAGTTTCTCTTTACCTATTTTCAATTTTTTCTTAGATATCTTGATTTGTTTGAAAATTTTGACAGATGTAGCGCTGTTTTGAGCATTGCGCCCTTTAACCAATTTCCATTGGTGGAAAGCGCTTCTGGGGTAGACGGAAGCACAGGAATGATTCTTTCGAATGCCATATTGACAACTGATTTATCGCATACAGGGTTTCCAAAATTTAATGACCAATCACATCATTTTAAAAGATGAAAAAGTTCGTTTTTTCGAATGGGAAAACCTGTATTTTATTGGATGGTCGGATGCAGAATTTGATTCTGCATCGATTTGCTATAACATTTCCTATACCTACCTATTTCCAGTGGATTTCTTGTTAATCCATATTTTTATCAAAAGGTGATCAAACTCCAAAAGTTCTACCAAAATTTAAATGGGGCAAGATATCTGGAGATTCTAAGACGGTTTGTTAGTGATTTTCTAAATACCCTAAATCCACGTGATAGAGCAAACAGTTGGCATCAGCTTGATAGTGCTCCAGCACATTCCACTATAGCTGTACACTGGCAATTGTCACTGATGTTTGAGGATCGGTGAATTGGCCCGCGAGGACCTTGGAACTGGCCACCCAGATCACCCGATTTGACCCCCTTGAATTTTTCCCTCTGGGGTCGCATAAAAGAACTAGTGTACTCTAGGCCAGTAAAAACTAGAGAGGAATTGTTGAACCGTATTCACCATGCGAACTTCGGAGGTCTGTTTGGCGAGGAGTATATGACAGAGTTATTCAGTGTTTGAACCAAAATGGAGGTCATATAGAACAATTATTTTAATTTTACATTCTCTTATCATTTTATGTCATTATGTTTAAATTTTTTGTTTTTATTTCATTTTTCGTTCTAAATGTTATGTACTAATGTCATGTTCTAATTGAAGTAAATTTTCTACCGTTTCATTGATGTTTATTTGGCTTCGAAAGGCATGCGATGTTTCGGTTTCTGCCAAAAAACCACATTAAAATAAAAAATATAGATTAACAAGAAAACCACTGGAAATAGGTATAGGGAATGTTATAGCAAATCGATGCAGAATCAAATTCTGCATCAGGCCATCCAATAAAATACAGGGGGTCCCATTTGAGAAAACGAACTTTTTCAACTTTTAAAATGATGTAATTGGTCATTAAATTTTGGATACCCTGTATGCGATATCAGTTGTCAATATGGCAATCGAAAGAATCATTCCTGTGCTTCCGTCTACCCCAGAAGCGCTTTCCACCAATCGAAAAAGGGCGCAATGCTCAAAACAGCGCTACATCTGTCAAAATTTTCAAAAAAATCAAGATATCTAAGAAAAAATTGAAAATAGGTATAGGGAAACCTGATGGAATCCACTATGAAATTTTTTCAGGTATCCAAAAATGAATTAATGTACCGGGTGTTCCATTTAAAATAAGGAAGGTAGCCGGAAGTAGTATGATCTTGAATATATTTCGGAAAGAAAGAAAATCTTGGATAAACCTGGAATCCAAAATTTCAGATTCCAATTTTTTTCTAACCACGAAAACTTCTAACGAACGGCTCTCGTGGAGTCAGTTTTTTGTAGCCAAACTGCAACAAGAGATAGAACAAGTGTTTTTAAGAAGAAAAGTTCAATAAACATATGTCGTAGAAGGCTTCGTTTTCGAGATACAGGGTGTTGAAATTGAAAAAAAAATTTCGTTTTTTGCGAATATCTCCGGAACCGTTTATCGTACAGGGAACAGTTTTCGTGAGCATTCTGTACTCATAGTAAGCTATGTTCTGTGTGATAAGAATTTTTGTACTCATAATTGGTGAAGATTTTGAAGGGGTAGTGGGTGTTTTTCTCCCCAACGTCTATTACTGAAAAAAAAAACGGTTTTGAGACAACCATTAGAACCGCCAATGTCTTCTACACAAGAAAGGTACTCCTAGTCATGAGCTCTCAAGTTGACCGTTTTCGAGAAAAATCAAGTTTTATGTTGAAAAACATGGTCGATCCTTTGATTTTGTTACTTGTTCTACTTGTTTGAATAAAAATTTCGTCTAATTAGTAAGAATTGACCATGTTTTTCAACATAAAAGTTGATTTTTCTCGGGAACGGTCAATTTTAGAGCTTATGACCAAGTACCTTTTTTGTGTAGAAAGCATTGGCGATTCTAATGGTTGTCTGAAAACCGTTTTTTCAGTGGCGTAGAAGTTTGGGAGAGAAACACCCCTTCAAAATCTTCACCAATTATGAGTAAAAAAAAAATTGTTATCACACAGAACATAGCTTACTATGAGTAGAAAATGCTTACAAAAGCTGTTTTCTGTACGATAAACGGTTCCGGAGATATTCGCAAAAAACGAATTTTTTTTTCAATTTCAACACCCGTATCTCGAAAACGAAGCCTTCTACGACATATGTTTATTGAACTTTTCTTCTTAAAAACACTTATTCTATCTCCTGTTGCAGTTTGGTTACAAAAAATTGACTCAACCTGTATATGAAAAATCTTGTCTTCCGGATGGATTCCGCATCACAATAGCTCGACTTGATGCCGACGTTTCGCCAAACAATAACAGGTGGCATCTTCAGGGCAGGCTTGAGGCTTGAACTGAAACTGGTTCTACTGGTTTCTGTAGCCGTATTTATTGTAGGAAAAATCCTTCACGCTACATAGTTCACTGCCTTTGTTCCGGTGGTTAACTTCGTTCCGGCACCTGACCCTGCCGTTGTGCGATCATGTGCGAAGTGGAATTTTCGAGGATGTATATGTACATATTTCCAACTGTTTCCCCGTCAATTATTTGAATCGCGCGATCTCTCTCATCAATGCTATTCTAGCCATTCTAAGATTTTTGATAGTCAGTTTCACTAGTTCTAATTTATGGTCGATGCGATGGTGTATGTAAAATGTGTTCAAACACATGATATGATAATTTTTTTCGGTGTTTTGGAAATAAATCGACAATTATACATTTCATTGAAAAAGTTCTAGCGAATATCAAAATGAGTCGACAAAGACAGCTGGAGGTTCTATCAATGTGTAAAATCTGGCATTGATATAATGTTTCTAACCTCAAAATATTTTTTTTTGAGGTTGAAGATTATCAAACTCGTGTAACTGTATGCTGTGAGTGAGTAAATATAGTAGTGCATTGTACGTAGAAGATGTTGAAAGCGTTTTGAATTTTGTCACTATATACTCATTATTTTGCTTATAAACGCAATAACACGAATTTTCGAGAAAGGCCGATTCTGATCCAGTGGAAATTAGACCGAAAGTTCTACTTCTTTTCGAAACAATGTATACGACAAGATAATAATTGGAGGGAAATAAATGTATACTTCACTTCAAGAAAAAACATGAAATAGGCCCTATCTCGAGTCCCGTACCTATAAATAAACTTTCGCTATAACTTTCATTCCAAAATAATTGCCACATCCCAAATAAAATGTCATGAAATTTTCTACAAGATGGATAATATTCGTTCTTCCTATTCCCTACAGATTCCTATATATATCCGATAGGGAAAATTCCTAATTTTCAAAAAACGCTTTTTTTGATCATGCTTTTCGACAAACTTGTCTTCTGGTGGCTCAATTCTTGATTTCATTTCAATAACACAGTAATCGCTATAGAGCATTAAATTTCCTTCAAAATAAGTTATTATTAATTTTTAAATTCAATCTCCATATGACGAAAAGTTATGGTTCCGGTATTCTTTGTTCTTGCGGACAAATCATTCCTTACTCCACTATACGGTATTCCCATATCAGTAAGTGTAATTGCCACATCATGAAGCGAACACCTATATGAATGATAGTGCCAAGATTATTTTTGAATATCTATATTATGCTTGTTTCATGACGATGATTCTTCCATAATGGAAAAATTCAATAATACATCAATATTAGTCCTCGCTGTTCCAAAATATTACAATACAGATGCTATCGTAATCCGCATGTTTCGATGAGAATGCCTTTGAAATATCCACTCACTGAATTGCATCTCTAACAAGAAAATAACTTGGAGAGACCTATAGTTGTTCACAAGCTGGGCTGTTAATTTCTCAGAAATGCAGTAGTATATATCAAACATAGGGGCGGCTCCAGTATTCGAATCATATATGGATTGAAGAACTAAAGTTTACCCCATGATGCAATTCGTTTAATTGATTTCGGTCATATTTTTCTCAAATTTCGTATTTCAAAAAAGAATTCCATGAATGAATCGAAATCGAAAGTTTCATGATTATATGTACACAATGAAGTCAGTTCCTGAATATCAAATTACATCCGAAACTCCTTTGTTAAGATATTTTCAAGTTATATTCTAATATTTGAGCAGTTCTAATTTAAACTCATAAATATTATTGATTCGGTGAAAATTACAAAATGTAGCTACTATGATTTGTATAATTATGTTAATACGGTAATAAAATTATTACCGTATATTCAATTTCCTTTAATTATTGTAATTTCAATCTTGACCTCATTCTATTACAAGGGATGTGATTCAAAATAGGAAATATTAAATTTTGATAATTGGAATTGAAATGTAGTACTTATTGGAATAACTGTTGATACTATTGTATTATAACTTGTGGTAATTGTATCCAGGAATTCTATTCGGAGTTGTCAATTTATATAGATTAGATATCTATTTCCACTCAACATAAAAGATATTTGTAAGTATAAGTGATGCCATCAATTATTAGCTATGTGAAACAGAATTGTATTTTCATTCTCAGTTCAAAATTGATTCGATGTCGTGGAAGCGTCAATAATCTCAATTTATTTAATAAATGTGGTGCTCTTTGAGTTGAGTCATTGTTTGGATTTTCGAGGAATCCATAAAACGAGAGTTCTCAGTTATTCAACTCTTTTGACTAATTCAAGTTTAGTCTATGAACCAAACATTCAATTTTGAATACATCTAAACATTCATTGTTATTGAATCTGAATATATATCATTAAATCTCCTACAATTGTGACTAACAATTTTATCGAATTGTCCATGTAAATTAAGTGAATAGGCATGATATTCATCAAGTGAAGTTGATCAGAAACACCTAAATAATTCAAATATAACATTAAATACAGGATCTTCCATTTGAAATTTCAAAGTACCTGCAACTTTATAATAGCAGCTGCGACACTGCAACCTCAGAAGTATTTAAAAAGAGACTTCAATCCTTATCAAATGAGTTCCAGAACTCCATGTTCAGTACTTCACCGTAAATATCCAATAGTTCATCAAATATCAATCCTGTATAATATCTAATTTACCATTCAGTATTGTCCTATAACGTATATTATTTTGATTGTTTATATCTGAGAATTTATTTTTCGTAACAGCCTTCATTAACTCTCAGGCGCGATGTGACTCCTGGTAACGCCGCAGTGGCTTAGTGTTGAATAGCTGCCAGTGAAAAGGCAGTCGAATAAAATTCTGGATGTAACACTTTGAAAACAGAGTAAAACAAGGTTTAATATTTTTCAAATTTCTTTGTTCACTGTTGTAAATTTTTCTGAATATTTACTTCCAAGACTTATAGGAAATCAGTATTCCTTTAAAATCAAATTCTCTCAAGGAGAGTAGTAGAATAATGGCAGATATTGTATGTGGAATAAACTAGTTGATGCTCAAGGTTATTTGGAAAAACTGTTTCATACAGAAGCTTTTTCTATTAATATACTTTTTTTGCTGTCGTAAATAAATCTATTATCGATGAATTATACAAACTTATGATATGAATGAACTTCAATATCAAGAAACTCTAACATTTGATTCTCGTTCTTTGTATTCTGCCAATTTTTAATCACATTCTGAATGAATGTACAAAATTAAAGCTTGTAAAAATGTTACAGTTAGAGTATTCCGAATTAAAAAAAAATTTCCATGGTTTGTTGAGTTTGTAAGTATCGACGATTAATTTTGTGATTTCAATATCAAAAACTTGAACACCATTTTATAACACTGAAGATATGACATTCTCAGTGATAGGAACCAGTTCTGACCCTTTCATAGTTTTCACTTTCAGCAGTTATACGATATCAGACATTTACCAAAAGATGAACAATAACAAGCTCTACTTCCCTGTACGTAGTATATAGTATAAGGGAAGTATTGTAATCCGCATAGAGAATTTCTTCCGGATTTTGAGGGATATATCCCGTTTTGAGTATTTCTAAATCGATTAAGACTATTTTTGACATGATGTCTGTGTGTATAGGCTTGCCCAATCCACTATAGAGACGATTGCGCCCTTCATATTATCGCATGTATTTGGAGTTCTGCAGTTCGCTTTCTAGAATCTAGGAAGTGTATTATTTTTGGGCGTGGTTAACTCATTTCGAGTGTTATTTCTGACATTTACCTCTTTTTTCATATTATATTCTGTTGAACCGCAAGAAGAACCATGTTTCTCTGGTTTTAGATATATCACCCGTATATCTTAAACATGTAGAAGTGTCAACAATTTCAAGATGCATTTGATGTCATCAACGATAAGCCACAATCTCTATGTCTTTATTATGTGTACATTTTGAACATATGACAGCAAGTGTGTCTATAAGACAAGGTTATATCATAGCATGATATATACTGTGATCATAATGTTAATTATTGCGAAAGTCAACCTGACAGCAGAAATACTTCTTTTATTACCTTTTTTCTAACCAAGTTTCAATCAAAAGAAAAATAAATATATGAATTTCTTATCATAAAAGTGATACTATTCATACCAACGTCAGACATGTGAAATTATGAATGAATTACCTAGCCCAAGAGTGTTATTTACCATACATTCTTTCAAACGCTTCAGAAATCTCCTTAACTCCAATAAAATTTGAATGGTCAATAATAGAGACTATCATTGTGAAACATTATTGGTAAATATATCATTCTAAATGATTGGTGAATCGTTTCAAACTTTCTTCGTCCTAATAATCTTGGGGATACCATATTTGAGCGGAGAAAAAAGCGAAGAAATTGACGTATCACATTGGAAAACAAGTCTCCAAAAAGTAATACAATATTACCTGGCGCATTCGCCATTCCTAAGTGTTAAGTTTATTAATTTTTGAGAAAATATCTTTTGGTTCCATCTAAAGTTTAAGAACACCGATGTCAGATGGAACTGTTATATTTCCTGTAGTGAAATATGATCATAAAATGGGGTGCATTTGAGTTGATGTAGCATAAGCGGCTTGGCTTTATAGTTACATATATCTATGGGTTTCCGAAACTACGTAAAAGTGACCCATTGTAAGCAATATTGCGCCTACCTATAATTTATCAAAATTTTCATCAAAATCTATCAACCATATAATAGGAGAAATGAATCTTATTTGAAAGACTCTTGGTCAAATATTTCACAAAGCAATGAAATCTCATATTCAAGCTACTATTGCTAACATCGTAATGGAATGCCTGAAGGAATCTGTAATAAATTCATTACATTTTCAACTTGTATTCTTTTAATGATATGTAGATGATTGCCTAACGTGTGTTATCAATGATAATGTTCAGTACGTGATTATTAAATTCGAATATTTTCAGTGTAAACTTCAATTTACTTGTGGAATATAAGTGAACGTAAATTCCCTAGATATGAACATTAGGCATGATGCAGATGAGAAAATAAAAATTTCGTGATTCACTAAAGAAGTGAAACGTCATATATAAATAACGTAAACGTTGATACAAATGATTCTACAACATAACCATACATTCCGGAGACCTAAAAGAAAATCAGGAAATGTTTAAAAAATATGATATAAATGTTGCGCATAAGCCTACTAAATATGTTGGGAAATATTTTCAAAATCTATAACCTATAATACCAACGAGCAATATTTCTGATAAGGTCCGACAACCATTTTCTATTTCCTCATAAATCTTCAACATCTGGTTTGCAAGTAGATACTTTAGCGTTATATGTTTTGGTTTCAGTCGTGTACAGACTTTGTTGACATGAATTCGTATATTATAAGGAAATTGCTAAGCATTGTTTTCTTGATACAGATACTTAATAAAACATTGCTGTGTAACAGTTTCGATTATTAGTTTTTCTGTTCGTTCCGGCGACGTGAGCATTTTTGATTGGAATAAGTGCGATAAGGACGATCTGTGCTGATACAATCAGTTTCAATGAATCCCATTTTAGACGTAGTACGTCTTCTGATAATGGTTTTGAGTCTGAGCGTAAGTTGGGATGAAAATCATGAGCATATGTGTTAGTGTGAAGTATTTCCCGAGAATTTATATATACGCTACATTCTGCATAGATTTCAAATGTTTGTTGGTGATCACAATGCTTCTACATGTTGCTAGGAGATATAAGAATCATACATCACTATTTCTAGCATCAAGCCTATGTATTTCAACCAAACAGGTTAAATTGCTGAGTGGAACATCGAATCGCTAAATCAAGTGTCTACATAATTAATATCCTCATACTAGTATAAAGCTTTCTATTGTAAGATATATGGGATACATTGATCTTTTATGTCTGTGTCATCAGAATTCGTATTGTCTAGTGATTAAGACAATACATTAGGAGACATCATAAAACTGTTATAATTTACTTTCCATTTCACTCAGATTATGTTTTAATGCTGCTATAAAATACATTGAAATGAATTATATAAGTACCTACAAAGGTATACGCATAATAATTTCGTTATTTACGATGTTCGCCCACACAGATGTACATTCACGTCAGCACGCAATATGATAAATCAAAATTTGCGGGTCGTAAACTGACATTCCATATTCTACAATGTTGAAAACAACTGGCTAATTTATTTTGTAGAATCATTATATACACCTCCGGTAATCATATGCATGTCTTTCACATTGCTTGGTATCAGGATGTACTTGGTTGAACCCTAACTAGACAATGATGTAGCTATTTATTATAATTGTGTTTTAAATCACTATACGAAAAATCTTTTCCTGGAAGAAATTTCACTTGGAATGTAGGAAATATCTCCAGCTACACATATTTAATGCATCATCATACAATAAAATTCTACCGTGAACAAGGAAAATTCATATACAAAATATAGCATTCTATCCATCACTGAGAAAATTGCATAGCAGAAATTTTTATTTGTTCATTCGATTCATGGGAGCAGAATTTTCGAAAACCTTGTTCCGTAGTAGATACAAATCAATTGAAGTAATTGAAAGTTTATTTCAACTAATAAGTATATCTTCGTCTTAATTACTCATTCGATGATGCTGCTGCTATGCAGTGGGTCATTCTCTTACCTGGTTTCATCTCATCAGGAGAACAGAGAGTGCTTGATGACACTGGACCTTCGTTTTCTAAAATTTGTATGATTCCTTGTCACACCCCATCAATATGAGTCAGAAATACAATTCACTTGGAGGGCTCAGGCTATTTTCAACTAAGGAAAATGTTCACCAATAAATTTCAACGTTTAATAGATTACCTGCACGGTGGAACAGTAGCTGGAGATGGTTTTTCACATGGTGAATCTCATGTACAAATATACCTCAAAACTATCCGAAATCAGAGGAATATTTTGAAATTTTTTAAAACGTGGCATCGTGATTCTTATCATTTTATTTAACATCTCGATTTCAAGGACAGAGCTGATAATATTATGCCTACTCTGAATAAATATCTGATCTGGTGGCATCGGAGCTTCTTCTTTTGTGAGGTTCCAATACGAATTATCTTAGGGCATTCCTTTCTAAATTGAGAAGAGAGACTTATTGGAATTACAGCGACTTTATGAGTACACTATTATGTATTAAACTTCTACTGTTACCTCTTCTGTCAATCAAACTGCAAAAGATAACGTGAATATTGTGATTGAATGGAAGAACAATTACTCACGTTCTGTACCACTTTTAACAAAAATTTGAACATGATACTATAGATCCAACATCAAGTCATCATCAACCACATTCAAAAGGATAGGTGAACCATAAACAGTTCTAGCATACTATAATTAGGAAAAATTTTCCCTTAATCACTAAATATACATTGGCAACATGGTATACGTTTTACAACCATATGTTTAATATTTTATGTATTATTTTAATACGCTTTTGCTAGGTAAACTGTCACTCATCGACATGAAGGATTATGTAAACCCTCCCATAATAACACAGAGTATTGATTTATTGTAACTTTATCATAAAGTAACCATGATCCAGTCAGGATATGACAACAAATACAAAACACCACATTAAGGCAGTCTCTTCAAATTTGCAAATACTTTTTTTCTTATATTTTGACTACACCTTGAGTGAATCCAAGCGGTGGAATGCTCAGAGAGACATAGGAAGATACCTCATTAGGTGAAGAATTCCACAACTTCTCTGTTCGATAGAAAGATGAAGTGTGGTAGGAACAAGTTCGGCAGGTATCGAACTTGACGATGGAAGGGTGACAAGTTCGAGTCAATCTAGTCTGCCTCTATGAAATCTCTCGTGGTGGAACACCGACCATGGAAATATTTATAGAGAGAGTAGAAACCTCCCACCTTTGTAAGAGGTTCTGGAGAGACCTATGAACTCGTAAGTATGATATCATCAATTGAATGAATAGCTCTCTTATGGATAGAATCCGAAAACTTCAGCACATGTTCGGGAGCCAAACACCAAACATGTAAACAGTACTCTTGGACAGGTCGAATATGTGCTTTGTAGATTATGAGGAGCTGCTGGGATATAAATTAGCTCTTGATAAGGAATTGAAAACCAAGTTCTCATGGAGCGGTCTTCGCAATGGACCTCCGATTAATCGTCTCATGAGAAGGTGCTGTTGGTGGTGACCCGAGCATGATTGGAGAAGACTTCATGGGTATTGTTGTACCTGACATCACCATATTAGAAATTGTGAGATCGCTTTACTGGAGAAGACGAAAGCTTGAGTTTTGGTTGCGTTAAACTCTACTAGATTATCAGATCCCCATTTCAAAATCTTTGTCAGATCTTCATCAATTGCGTCAACATGTCCCTGTCTCGCTCCTCTGACTCCAATGGATGGTATGGGGAGCTCAAGGTGATAGAGAGATATGAAGTATACCATCATCTGCAAAGCTGTGAACGGAATAGGTGGTCACTTCCAGCAGATTGTTTATATGGAGCAAAAACAAAGTTGGTGTCAAGACAGATCCCTATGAAACATCTGCGTTGATAGCCATTGTATCATAGAATACTCCGTCAACTACCACCTAGAGTGATCTATCTGAGAGGAAAGAAGATAGTGAGCGACAAAGTTGAGACGACAGCCCATATGACGAAAGTTTCACAAGAACGCTTTGGTGCCATACGTGACCAAATTTATTGTCTAATTTCCACAAAGGATTTCATTTTTCAATAAATACGATTGGTTCCGACTTTTAATGACTTGATAATGACGTAAAATTCCAAACCGATCGTATTTATTTAAAAATGGAATCTTTTGTGGAAATTAGACAATAAATTGTTCTATTTCATTTTATCACCACCCTCATGTAATTTGATTAGCTGTAAGAAATTATGGCTAAGGATTCGAATTCAACGAGAACATTTTTACCCATATCATTATTTTGAAACAAAATTTCCAATCATGTACCTGCCCATGAATAACTATTTGAGGTGTATTTTATTCTGTTAAGTTCATAACTCATTTTACAGATGCGACAGCATAGTGATTATTTCTATTCCATATAAGTGATTGCGTTCTCTTTGAAACTTATCATTTACATGTAATATATGATCGTGAACATCCAGCGTCGATGAAATCTGTGAGTAGAATGTAGAAAATATTTGTGACCACTCTCCAACCACAATATAGTCAACCGTTCCAGCAAAGATTCAACTTCGGACAAGTTCAAAGTACTTTTAGCCTTCGAGCTTTTCAATTACAGAAACTCACGATATATTTTATTCTGCTTTTTACGGCAGACTAAAAATGATCCACTTAGTTGATTCAAAAACTTCACTCATACCTTGCCAGCTTGCATTTGGTGAATTGCCGTGTCTGTTTGAATTCTGACAAATGGCACTATTCAAATATTCAAGATCTTTGAGTTTGAAGTTTGATTAACGAATCCACAGTGACTACGATATAAACCTGTCTCTCATGCATTTCACCGGAATAACATTCATTTGCTCCAGTGCATTCAGGAGGTGATTCATATATTCGATGAATGCGAACGTTACTTAGTGATAGTTCATTACCTTGATGGGAATAAGAATGCATTCGTTTCACCAAGACTTCATAATAATAATTGTTCATAAGCACGCTGGAAAAACGTTGCCCGAAAAATCCATAAAAAATCATACAAAGTTGGACAAAAGAAATTTAATATCGCTAATACCGGGAAATCAAGAATTATCTTGGTCAAGGGTGGTTGTGGAATCTAAAACGCGTTGCTTACGTTTGGAATAATTATGTCATAATTAATTTGAAGTTTCTAGAAGTGCGAAATTTCGCAATTTTATAAGAATATTGTAACACTCAGAAGTCTTTAGCGCTTTGAACTCCGGAATTTTCACGTGGCCTATCGAAATTAGAAGGTTCGAATTATCTAAATACATAATTGCATGAACGCCAGACGTCCTATGTAATTAGCTAGGAACGAAATCATTTTGACATATGCCTCGAGGAGCTCGCTGCGCGTAAGTTAGAGTTCATACATTTTACCTCGGTCTTGTTAATTTGGGGCCGTTTCTTGCCCCGTGCGACCGACGCCAGTTGTAATAAAGTTTTTTTGGCTAGCTTTTACTCGCTTCGTGTATATTTTAGTCGCGAGAAAATTCCCTTTGATACGTCGCACGTTAGACGCGCGTAGCTGAGATCTGAGAATAGCTCAAACTGTTTTAATCAAATTTTCCCATTTAATGGTCATTTATCGAAAAAAGGAGGACCGTCGGGCACGGTCCGATACTAAGTCAAACTACATGGAGCGAAAAAGGCACGCGAAAAGTCGTCTTAAAGCCGTATTAGGTACAACCAGTTTGCACTTTTCTAACTCGCGTGCTACGGTCTTCTCACGTGAACGTCATTCGATTTACGGGAAATTAACTATTTCAAAACAGTTTTTGACCCGGATTGTGGCTATCACGATCTCTGAAAAGGTTCAAAGTTCACATAATTATTTCATAATGTGTAGTTGATTATTGTTTTACAACTGAAATAAATAGGTATGAAATCTGTGAGTTATTGATGATGTCAGTGTGACAGTGACATAATTATTTCAAACGTAAAGTAAGACACACGTTTTAGATCCCACAACCACCCTTGGCCAATATAATTTTTGATATCCCGATAGTTTGATTCTACATACTTTAAATATGATGGCAAGTTTTATAAACAGATGTTTGATTCCGCCATAGGTAACATGGCCTCACCAATTTTACCCAATTTAGTTGAGAATGATATATTGCAAAGTATCGTTTCTCAATTAACATTTGAGTTACCATTTCTAGGGTGTTACGTTTAAAACATTATAACGGCCATACTATCTGGAAAGTGCCTTTTATTTCAACATATTTCAATAATGCAGATCCATTCAGGTTTCTCTAGAAATTGAGATCAATAACAGAATTTCAGAATAACAGTATCTTGGCACAATAATAGTCAGAGATAATAATAACAATTCAACCATTGACAGTCCAAGTAACATACTTGCACTTCTTATTATGCTTCAAGCTTTATAAATATTGAATCGAGGTATATTGGCTGTATTAAAATTTTGTTCGACTCTGATTTTCTTAAACAACAATTTGGCAAAATAACATTTTGATAGGACATTGAAACAGCAAAAAAATTAATATGATTTATAACAGCAGCTCAGTCAGCTTTATGTTGCTTTATAAAAGCCTTTCATATGAACAAAAACAATAATTTTTTATAATTACTTACATAAACCTTCATAAGACAGTTGAAAAGTTTTTTTAAAGTATGGTTGTTATATAAGTAGTTCAATGAATTTCATATATGAATGCTTTTATAGCAAATTTAGAGCGAAATTCTCATTCAAGCTAAATAATCTCTTGAAATACGATAGTGTAATAATCCGACGGATTATTACTTTTTGTTTTGGGGCCTTTGAATAATATTTATTTAAATTCAAATTGAAAATTTTTTAGATTATTATATCTTGAACACGATATACCAGACAGCCCTAGCGATTGTAACCTGAGTCCACTTACCTGTATCATTGGCCGGTCAGCCATGAACCATGTTTTACAAACGTAAGCACGGCGCGAGGTCAATGGTACTTTTTTCCCTGAGTCAGGAAAAGTTTACGTGGAGTTGAACAGAGCAATTCTTTCTCCTAGTTAGATTCCTATTGGCTGTTGTTATATTTCATGGGCGTGTTCTGATCCCGGAATTCGAAATTGAACATATTTTCTAAGATTGAGCGTGGGGTGGCCCCCCCGCTTCAATGATTTCATAAAAACTAATTACTTTGAGGAAAAAAGCAGTTCTCAACCACCTTCTCAGTTAGTTCCCCACCAGGTACTTGTCGGTAAGGCCAGCTTGCTTTATGTCCACAGGGATGCTCTTTGATGCATTAAATCAAATCAATTAATATAATGTTTGTCCAGAATATACAAATCAAGTTAAAGAAATTTATAGATATTAAATTAACAATGCAACAAGGGTTATACATTGCTGGGGGGCTAAAGCAGTGCTGGACTTGTTCGCGTCTTTCGCGTCACGCGTAAAGTGTTGGTACCCTTATTTAAAAAAATCATTTTCTATCATGCTAAATTTAATGTAGAAATCGAGTGTTTAGATTCTTTGTGCGTTATTTCTACAAGGGGTTCGAGATGAAATGGTGTTATTAGACCAACAGGGTAAGTGCATTTTGATTGCCAAAGAATAACTGTTATATGGACTTCAACCTCGGAATCGGTAATATAATATAATGTGGTTATTTACCATTCAGATCATGTTCCGCCCGCCACTGTTTTATTCGTTAATATAATTTTTTCCTGTCATTGAGGCTATTTTGAGTGTCTATACAAATTCCGCTTATCGGAGATTACTTAGGGGAAATGGTTGTAGAGCATCATGTCGTTAGGATTACCCCAGCTTACCAGAAAGGGAGGAATTCTTTAACTTTTTTAACATTATTTAACAATCATCGGCGTGATCGAACGCGAAACCGATCACTGTTCGGGGTTGTGCTAATTAGTCCTTCATTTATTTCAACTCTCTAAAGAGAACATGGACAAGAACTCGCTCACTGGCGAAGGGGGTAGATCGAGCGACATTGATAATTTCTCAGGTTCCCACTTGGGGTCAACCTGAACTTGACATCCTTTTTTCAAATCTATGCTATCATTCCTATAACCCAATTTTGGATTAATTTCATAAACGTTCGTTGTCGGTTAATGTATCATTTTTTTTTTGTTAATTTTGTTTTATTCAATATACATTTATTATTTAATTTGATTTACGAGTTTAACTGGGAATCCCTAATCACCTCCCAGCGAATGCGACTTTTCAGCATTTACGCTTGAATAGATATAGAGATATAAGTATAGGTAATTGTACGAGCCGGTCCCTTGGAAGGGATCGCGGCCTCATAGTCAAAAACATCTTCTAGGTGGGCTGGAATATACGCCTAGTAGTGGCAGCTTTACAAGAACCTTAAGGGTACACGGATCAACTAAGATCTTCGATACCCGAGCAGGTTCCAACAAACAAATCCTAATTCACATAACACGTCGATGAGGTATTAACGCTACCTGAAATATTACCCAGCCGACCGTTACAAGTTCAAGTGTTACAAGCAGTGAGATAGGATTTCGAATCTATTCACTTATTTGAGAGATATTAAATCTAGAGCAATCTGGAGTAAGTTCAGATTTATTATTACAAAGACACATACGCTCGGCGGAATGCTACAATAGTAAAGGTTCTTTATAAAGGGTTCCAAGGTAGTAAATTCGATTTTGTAAGTATTTTAAAAACCATTCACTCAACTACAATAATGATGATATTTTTTGGGATTTTATATGGCCTCTATGTAGCTGAAATTCCATTTCGTAACATAAGCTTAAAAGTATCTTATATCCAACGTTAGTACACTCGTGCATGTTGTTTATAAATTCACCCTGCGTTAAATGGTCAAGTTTTGGGAAAAGAAAAAGCGGAGTGGCAACTTCAGGAGAAGAGTCGATTTGGCTTTTCAGACTATTTTGAAGGATTCGGAACAACGCAATTATTCTATTTCTTTGAGAAAGGAGCCTATTTTCATAGAAACATCAATAAAAAAACAACTTGATGAACTAAAAACTGATGAAGTTTTTGGAAATTGGCTTAACGAGTTAGAAATCGATAACTTCAATCACATTGTTAGCCTTCGCATTGAAATTAGAGAATGGGCAACTTCTCATAATATTAGTCAAATGGCATTAAAAGATATAATGGTGATATTTAATAATCATTTACCAAACAAATCTCTACCCTCAGATCCCCGAATGCTACTGAATACTTCAAGAAACATTGATCTTATCAATATTGATAACACCGGATAACAACATTAGCATCAAGGCTCCCAAGTTTGTTAAAAAAAATGTTTAGTTGGTATATTGAATTTGCCATCAACTATTTCTATTAATGTGAACATAGACGTATTACCTCTCTACAAAAGTTCGAAACAAGAATTTTGACCTATTCTATTCAATATTACAGAATCCTATGGGTATAGGAATTTCCTATGAATTTGGAAAACCCAATGATATCCATACGTTTTTACAATCTTTTGTGACTGAGGCAAATTCCCTCATAGAAAACGGTTCAGTATTGAAGGTTCCGGAAAGAAAGTATAAAATGGATATCAAATTAAGAAGTTTCATATCTGATTCCCCTGCAAGGTCATTTGTTGAAGACATACGTTCCAGTATTGGAATAATATTAAGGTTAAAACCTAACCTCAAAACTCAGAGCACGCGCGTTACATATTCTTGAATACCTACAATAATACTGCAATACAGCAAACATAGAACCATTAGGCTACATAAAGGTTGTATAGAAAAAGTATGTAGCTTCTGAATGTTGACGTTTCTGTCTTCACCTGATTGATTATTGTAATTAATATGTAAAGTAAACTATACTTTTATATAATGAAAAGGATATACTCTAGTTTTTCAAAAGATCTTATGGTAACCTTCTTAAATTTCGCTGGAATCCATATTGATTAAATAGAAGTGAGTAGTTATAAAGTAGCTATATATTGTGGTATATTGAAGATGCAAATGATTTGTATTATTTTATGATAAAAGTTGTTATACGTTATTTCATAAAGCATTCAAAACGTGATAAGTTTACAGGCGCGCTCCCTTTATCAAGGTATCAGTGTATATTTCATCAGTAAGCCTTGCTTCGTATCTAAATATTTGGTCTGTGACAAATTATACAAATAACTTTCGCCATTTAAGCAATATTCCACATAATCTCAAATGATATGTCACTGATATGTCATCTCGCGGAAAATCAAAGGGAGCAACAATAATGAAGTACTAATAACGTAAAACAGTTATTCAAAATTCTATCAAGGATACCGTCACCCAGTAAAATTATAATAAAAGGCTCAAGACAGATTTTAAAGATTTCACAAAACTATTTCTTTATTGCTTACATACAACAATTTGATAAAGTAATTAATAATGCTGGGAAAAAGCTTCTTTTGTACAGCAGCTTTGTAGTAGCTGTATAATATGTTTTATAAAATCTGGTACGAAGAAACGAAAGAGTTGCAATAAGGTTGATTAAAAAATTGTGAGGCTGGATAAGCTGTGCCTATTTCCAGTATAGAAGTAAATTATTGTTGTTGAATATCTGTTGTTAGCACTTAATTATGAAGATATGTGATATATGAAAAGATGGTGTAGATGTCTTAAGCTGCATTATATAGCATTTTGTGTTACTTGGGTGGTAGGTAAGTGAAACCTTATAGTTCTCTCAGAATATTGAATTTTAATTCAAACCATAGTTCCACTTATAAAGGTAAGTGATACTATTCCAAAACTGACTAATAAGCGGGCCTGGTGGCTCAGTGGTATAAGCAATCAATCTTATAATCACTGTGGCTGCTGGTCGCGGGTTCGAATCCTGCGACTGCGGAATTTTTCCGATGGCCCGTAGAAGAGGTATATAATATATTAATTTCAAACTACGTGGCAAATGACCTGGTCAATGCCAAACCAATTGAATTGTGATTGATTGAAGAATTGTTAATAATATTAGCGGTTCTTCAATTAATCACAATTCAACTTTTAAAAAATAAAAAAAAATACTGACAAATAGAATTTTCTGTTGAGCGATGATATAAACCATAAGAGAAAATGACTATCCAATCAAATTCATCATTACAGTTTTGTCTTATATAATAATAGGGTGTTACTGAAAAACCAAAATCCCATAGACAGAATAAGAATTAAATATTTCCACATACCCTACTTAAGTGGGCTCATCCAACCTCTAAGCAAATTATTAAACTTAGATGATCACAAATTAGTTCCATATAATATCAAAAATAGTAATTATCAAAAACCGTAGTGCCACCATTATCACGATCAATAATATAAAAATAAAATTTTAATCAATGTTGAGAAGTTTATATTGGTCAAATCCAACAACACTTGTCCAGAAGAATCTGAAATCATAAAAAACGAGATTTTTTTGATCATAACAAATCAATAAAGGATAAAACTGCTTTAGCTTCACATTATTTTGAGGAAGATCACAACTTTGACTTCTCTAAAGTTGAAATCTTAGGGACAGAAATTAGCTTATTTGAGAGAATATATATTTTCAGAGGAAGTAATAGCATACATTTCAAGGATGACTCAACCAGTATCCTACATAGCATATGTAGTGATCTATTGAGAAGATAACAACAGATTACACTTAATGAATCATAACCAAGGTACTCGTACATTTGGAATGTCTATCAGATAACCTTGTTTCTAATTCACCGTTTTCTATTTTGTTATCACTGAAAAAAAAAATAGAATGTTGTTGCTTATGTTGTACGACGTTTATATTATACATAATTCGAAATATTCATCTATATTCAGTGCAGTATCGTTATCTCTTATCTCCTATTGTGTTTAATTCCTAATTTGAATTAAGTATACATCTGTTATCAAAGCCGATACAATGAAATATGAATTCAACTAATTTTCGATGATTTCAAATCAATATATACTCACATCACATGGTAATACTACTGAATGTTTTTGTTTTCATCCTGTTATTCTCTCATAACTTTTAGCATCGTCGTGAAGATTTTGCTCCTGACAGGTTAATCTGCCTACTTTTGTTCTTCTCATTGGAGAAATATTGGTCTTGATGTTGACTGACTTTTTCATTAGATATCATCATCCCTATTCAGATTTTTTTATACTGTACACCGAGTTGGTGTACACATCAAGAACTATAATGTAGGTCCTCCCAAGGTAGTGATTTTTGAAGAATTTCAAATATATTTCAAAAAATTAGTTGGATCAAGCACATTATATAGGTCTGATTCCTTCATCTCCCTCAACAATTCCATTCAACAAAGCTAACGGCAACGGGGCGGGCTAATTCCGATTCCAGTTAATTCTCCCAGTGATGGTCGGCAAAACGTCAGTGTATAATGGTGCCATAGTTTACGAATGGAAATCAAGATAAATCAATAGATATACTGCTGCAAAGATGAAACCTCAACTAGAGAGAAAGTGCAATGGGCGATTTTCTTTCGGAATTTGATAAAAAAATCTTAATCTCTATAATTTTCGAACATCTGGCGATGAAATGATAAATAATAATGTCTCATTTTGATGAAATTTTAAAGCCATGACGATGATGCTAAAATACAAAAACAGCCTGATGCATAAAAGCGTTTATTGAAAATTTGAGATTTCACCCGCGGTTTTTTGAGAACCTATCGAGGATAGAACACGCTCAAAGTATTCATGTTCTAAAAAATTCGGTCTGCTTATATTTAGCATCTGGCAAGTACTTGCTGAGGTGCACTGTTTACTAGATATAATCGAAACCGCAGAAAGAGATCTCCTTTCACCCAGTTCATCACATGAGTCTGGCTACTTTCAGTATGTTCACCTCCTAACTATTCCAAACAGACCAAAAGTGAAGAATTCATGTTCTCTACATGTTCTCTACACCCCCTTTTGGATGTCCTTTGACTGGACAAGGACCACTTCTGTTTGATCTTCAAAGCCGATCTGATAGTTCTCAAAATGGTCCATCTGAAATAAGTGAAATAATCTTCAGTTACATGGTTTACTGATCACTCACTGATCTGGAGTCTACATCTATTTTATGCATTCCAATTAATTTCTCATCGATATTGCTTAATTGCAGATGTTGATCGCTGATGAACGGAAACTTTGATTTAAGTTCAGGAAATAATTAATTCACGTACCGGATTCGAGTGAAAAATAAATCCGTTCTACAAAAATCAATTCATGCATTGTTGGCCAGGCTCATGAAAATAACTGTCTGAATCATGAATTCGTCTTCATGAGATGTATGTCGTGTAGTGTTTAACAGTGTTGTCGAAGGCAGGAATGAATATAAGAGATCCTTCAGAGTTCATGCGTTATTACTTTGATTATTGTTTTTTTTTTTGCTTGCCTTGGATTCTGGTCCTCACCGCAGCCGCTTGAGGTTTTTGTGCATAAATCATTTGAGTATTAGTTTTTTTTAATATGAGACATTAGCTATCCTCCTTCTAATAGAATTTGAGATCAATAATGCTTTTCATGCTATCACAATCACTTCCGGTTTAAAGATGAGAAGGATACATTGTCCTCGATACAGAACAATAATATTGTTCATATATCTCATAGGTACATAGTATGCGTTCGTTATTCATTTCGAGTTATTCATTTCTAGTGCAGGAAGACTCCGGTGTGCCTGACATATAGAAATATTACTGTATTCCTTGTATTGAAGAAGTCGATCGAAACCATTATTCGATGTCAATTTCAAGAAAACAATTCTAGGATATCCCATTGAATAACACATCAACTTCATAAGCTTTCCGATTGTGAGCGAGGAACTAATCTGAAGCATTTCTGTGTATAGGAACATTAACAAGGTTCAACTGTCGATTAGGTACGACTCTATACTTCTATTTTATTAGTCGGAAATCTAGATCAGAAGCATAGAGAAAATAATATACGATGAAATGGTAGAGTCTGCTGTAAGCAGCTCGTTGTGGCATGTGGATTAATGAAAGTGACATTCTTCTGATATCATGATAGATTTATAATGGATTTCGAATGATATTTATTGTGTAGTCCATGTGAAACTGACAAGTTGAAATAGTATTTACATCAGCATCCATCTGAATGATATTAAACGAATGTATGTAATACGTTTATCAGTGGAATGAGTCTTTCTTCGATCAGTAAATATAGCACATTGTAAAACGAAGTCACATTTCCCACTTGCTACCATAGCAGCAAATGCACAATGTGCATATTTGGCACGGGTACAGTAAATCAAAGTAGCTCCTATGGAACCAAAGCAACGCGTCCAAATCATTAATACAAACAATACACGGGAATATCGAATGAACCGTAGGATCTCTATTCAAATAATTAAGAAATCATCGTTCTTTCTTAATATTGATAATAAATAACATAAAAATCATTTCAGTATCAATTATAAATAAATAGAATATGGCTTATTCACTCAAAATATCAACATTCAATAGCAAAATGAACGACAAAAGTATATTATGAACAAAAAAAAGTAATGCAATGCAGTACATATCAGAAATTAACTAGTAGTATAATGTCTTTTGCCTGTACATAAGAGGGTAAGAGAAGGGAAAAGATAGGAATATATGTTATAAATATCATATATTTGATTATAAGCCACCGAAGACCAGAAACAAATTATTTCAATGTCTTAATAAACCTACTCACAATAAAATATTTGAAACTATTTTTTTAATGTTTTACTGTAATAATTTCTCATTTAATATCGTCAATAAACTGGATGAAAGTCCGAATTGATTGAATATTACTTCATTCATAACATAAAATATTAAAACAATTTGAAATTTTTGTTTGCTTATGACACGCTTGAATATTCCGTAAATTTGAAAAGAATTTCCAGTGATATGGAATGGGTATCTATCCATGCTTTATACTTCTATGCCAGTCGTGGTATATTTCAGAACAATTTTTTTTGCACCCCAGTAAGTTATAGCCGATTATAATTTGAAGAATTGTGCTGATCAATTATTTTTCAAACATTTTTTGCGAATCTATGAGCTCCATTGTTTGAACAGGGCCTTTTTACAATATTTCTTCATTTTCACTCTTATTAGGTAACCGTATGTCATAAAGATAAAATATTGAATCGAAATGAAGGTACTTGATAAACGTATCTTAAGTACAATTTTTTGATTATAATAGATTAAGAATGTTGTGCATTTGGTTAAGAATTTCAGTATTCCTTCTCCATTAAGATGAATTGCATTTCATGCTATTAGTAAACAATTATTATATATCGTTTGTTAACATATAGCTAGTTTATGAAGTGGTATTTTGACTGGAAACTCATGCAATAGATAGACATTGATATGATAAGTATCATTTCTATATGGCCACACCCAAAAATTATTTATTTCTAGTACTCATCAGTAAATAATAGGTACATATATAAGGAGTCACCATCTTGCCCAACTTTTTCAAAACTCCATAAAGAAAAATCAAACCTCCGTTGGTATTCAGTTGCATACAAACTCTGGCGAAGTTGTATGTTCATGATAAGAATAATGATAGTGTTTTCTCAAAATTCCACATACACTTGAATGACTCAATTCAGTTTGTCTAGAAATCTTCTTCGCACTCACGTCTGAATTTTCGTCCACTAATTCAAAAACCAAGAATTCATTGTCGTCGTTGTTTACTATAAACTTCGCTTTGGTTGGTTTGCGTAGTAAACATTACCGGTCTCAAAAATATTCTGCGTTAGTTCTTGGAAAGATCTTTGGTCTATATATAATCGATGGTGATACTTCTATGTATATACCCTTGACGCCAAAAGACTATTTTCTTAACATTCACCATTCCCCAAGAACAAAAATCATATCAATCTCTCGTTGTTGAGAATACTCCTCTATTTTGCTACATATAACTCAATCTTGAGCTGTCAGAGACTATATAAAATATACTGACGATTTCTGTTTTGATAGAACATTCAAATCAATGGCAGCCGCTAGTTTTTGAAAAAAGTATTGATTGCACCATTATAATAAAATGTTATTTTTAGGGAGAACGTGATATTTTCCTCCTGATCACGTGATCCAGAATGTCCTGAATAGAAGACCTAGGAACATAACTTGTTGTAGTGAAATCTTACTTTTAAAAAACATGGTTTATAATAATGAAAAAAAAAGGTGTCGAATGGGTTTTCTGAAGAAATTATCAGATTCGTGTCTACTATTTCATATATAATGAAGGGATACAGGATCTTCTATTTGAATTAGGGGAGTAATTTATTTTTGAAAAATTCAATATATGACCCCTTTTTCTGAACATTTAATTATCAAAACGCTATACATATTCAATGAAAGCCCAAAGATTCACAATAAATTCATTTAATAATAAGGTATAAATTATATATAAATTCTCGGGAAATATGTCATACCATACAATTCCGATTACTCGTGTTTCTGTTTTTTCCGGCGACGTGAGCAAATTCGATTGAAATTGGTTTGAGAATCTTTTCATTATTATCTCGCAGAAGCCAACATTAGATAATCTTTTATTTCTAATTCTCTGACATTTTTAATTTTCTAAAAGCTTATAAAAGTCAAATTTCTCTCAAAATTGCGAGCAGATAGGTACAACGTAGAATCCAAAAATATCAATAAATACGGTGTTCCGTTTAGAGAAACCTAATACTGGGTGTCTCATTTTAATCCGCCTTTAGCGATAATTCTGAAGCAGTGCATTGAAGCAAAAAGTGTTAACGGTTATAAGGGGGACATCTGATGCCGTCAACTTTGCCCCCCCAGCCCCCCGGGGGCGGCGGGAACAGGGGGAAACTTTCAAATCTTGAACGGAAACCACTATTTTGTATTGTAGATTCGGATAGTGTTAAAGAGTAGGTCTATTTTATTCGGGGTGTTTTTAAAATTTGGTAATAGATAGCGCTGCAAAATCTGTTTGAGTGTCTGTGTGGTTGTTCGTGTGTTGCATGGGCATGTGAGTGTGCGTGTTGCGTGTGTATGAGTCCGTCGCCATCGCAATTCACATGTACTGCTCAAAATTTTGTCTATGATGGTCTCGACACAATCGTACACGTTTGGCGAAATTCTCCACGCACGCCCGCACCGTGTTTGGAGAAATTTCATGACAGGCATTAGTTATTCGCTCCATCATGTCCTCGCGCGTGGTTGGAGGATCGCGGAAGACGAAGTCTTTCAGGTAACCCCAAAGGAAAACATCTTGCTATTTAATTGATAAAAAAACACATTTTCACGTTTGCAGTGCGATCTATCATCAATTGTAGAAAATAACCAGGATAAAATTTACCTACTTTTTAACGCTCTATCCGAATCTGCAATACAAAATAGGGGTTTACATTTAGGATTTGACAGTTGCCCCCTGTTCCTGTCGCCCCGGCGGTCTGGGGGGGGGGGCAAAGTTGACGGCATCAGATGTCCCCCTCATAGCCGTTAATTTTCTATCCGGAACACTTTTTGCTTCAATACACTGCTTCAGAATTATCGCTACTGGCGGATTAAAATGGGACACCCAATATATAGGAATGAGTGATTGGTGATTGCTGGTAGACAAGTTTTCTAACCCGGCTTTTTTCCGAATTGTATTATGACTAAACGAGAGAAAACTCCATTGTAGAATATCGTGTGACAGCGGTCGTGTGTTGGTAGAGGAGATCAAAAGCTGTAATAGTACGAAAATATTTCACATTACTATTACTATCCACTACTTGAAACTAATATGTGCTATTTCCAGGTACTTTGTGCAGGTACTACATTTTAATATAACTAAGAAACAAAAAGCGATGAATATGTCTGCAATCAGATTGATTGATTCGAATCAATAGTAGACCAGAACAAAATTGCCAAAGTGTTGCTTTCATGGGGATTTATTTCAACGATTCTTTGTTTTTTGAACTTAACCAACAATTCGAATTTCAGTAGAGCGTTATTATATTCATCGTATCCGATTGAGCTGTTTTCCTCAGATTTTGAAACGTATTTTCAAATTTATTATGCATATTTATCTGTCATCACATTTTATCACATAGGATTCATGGTTAGGCTTATCAGGCACGTTGATTCTATAATGACTCTTGGAATATACGGGAACTATGCAATTTGGAAATTTATTGACATCAGTATATACCTGTACTAAAACTTAGTTGGAACAACAGAGATGCGTGTGAGTTTGTAACTCAGCATGACAAATAGTAATTACATAACAATCTGAAAATGTCGTTTGGTTACCTCAGATAGTTTATATCACACTCTACAATAGTATTTCTCCATTTAACTCATGACAATAAATAATCTGCTAGTGGAAGCAGTTTGTTAGCTTTGAGAATTTGTTCCGAATCCAAAACAATAATTATGCAGTCTATTTAATTTTCCTCTCTCTGAGACGGTTGTAATTTCCTTCCAGAATAACATCGTAAGTATTGACCAATACGGCCCTGCTGAATTTGCCATTATTTCAGTTTATTGCAGTATTAGGAGAAAATCTAACTCCTTAGCTCCCTCCTACAGGAAGTATCAAACCAATATGCAACACTGAAAAAGCAAGTTATTAAAGTGAAATATGTTATGGGGCACCACAGACAACATTATCAGTCGATACAGAGACTAAATCCGTACGTTGAGAGGTTGTTGAGCTTTTAAGCGTCAAACAAGAAGGCAGAGATAGATGTAAGCTAAGCTGACCTGAAACTAATGTCAATTATGAATTCTTAACTGATTTTTACGTTTCAGTTATAATGGATTCAGATATTTGAATGAAAATTAATTTATCGAAAATTTATTGAATTTGTTTCCAAATATCTCGATGATACTGTTGGTAATTTCTGGCAAGATTCTAGTACTAAGACTGGGAAAACGATGAAATTTGATTGGGCAAGGTTTATTATTGTACTGCATGCTGGTTGCACAACATGTTTCATCCCTGTTGCCGAACTGACATTGTATTCGTATATCATAGGAGAATGAATCAAAATAACTAACTTCATTGATTCAAATTCCAACAGGAATTCTTCACCATCCTTATGGATAATGCTTTGTATAACACTGCTATAACGAATGAAATATCAAAAACTACGTCCAAGAGATGTCATATATAAGAATGGTTGAATAAAAATACACTAATCGTGAAAAGTATAGATTCTAAACAAGATCGCCAATTTTATTCTCGAAAATTTGCATTATTAGGAGAAAATCGAATTGCTTAGCTTCCTCCTACGGGAAGTATCAAATCAAATTTCAACACTGAAAAAGCAAGTTATTATTACTCAATACTGAGAGTAAATTCGTATGTTAACAGGTTGATGAGACTTCAGGTGTTAATCAAGAAGGGAGAGACAGGTGTAAGCTAACCTTACCAAAACTAATGTCAATTATAATAAATCTTTATTCACTTAGATAGAAATTACAATAAAACTAATATAATACTCTTAACAAATTCTGAGTAAAATAAGGTACATGGTGCTCTTTAAGATTGAATCTTGTGTGAGCTAAATATAACAATGGGATAAATTAGTTTTAAATATTTACATAATTAATTTAATAAATTATCGTTCAATTTAAATTAGTTCCATACTCTGAACAAGTAAATAAATCATTAAGAATAGGCAGGGACACTTATCTTTTTATATACCGTTTTCCGAACGAGAGTCTATGCGGTTATCAAAATATATACTATTCCCGAACTACTAGGATGAGATTTTTAATGTCAATGTCAATTTCATTGTGGATATGGGATCTAGGTTTCTGAAAGATATATTCCTTTAGTTTTTTGTTTAATAATTTGATGTTATTTATTTTTTTTATTTCTTCCGGTAAGTGTGAAATTATATTTGGTCCTAGATAGTTATAGCTGCGCTGTCCTACTGTTTTATTCACTATTGGCGGTAAGTTGTAAGTATATCTATTTCTTGTTTCATATTGGTGTTCGTTGAATTTTAACAAGTGTTTTCTTAGGTTTTGTTTCCGTACTATTTCAAAGTAAAAAAGTTGACGTGGGTCCATTATTTTAGTTACTTTATACAGGTCATCGCTACTATAAGTATTCTTTTCATTATATAAAATTTTCAAAAAGCGCTTTTGAAGAACTTCCAGTGCCTTCAAATATGATGCGTTAACTCTTCCCCACGATAGGATGCCACATTTCAAATGTGATTCCACTAAGGAATGATATAACATTCGAAGCTGTTTAATGTCAAGTATATCTTTTAAGTATTTAAATTTATGAACGATGCATCGAAGTTTTTTTATGATGTGAGTTATATGTGCATTCCATCGTAGGTGAAAGTCTAGAATTATGCCCACATATTTAGTTTGTAATGAACATTGGATTGCGTAATTGTCTATTTTGAGCTCTGTAAATTGCGGTAGATGATTTTTTTGTAAAGCAAATGGTAGTGCTACCGTCTTATTAAAGTTTATGGTAAGTAGTTTATAATCAAACCATGTTTTAATTATATTAAGATCTGCCTCCGCGTCCTGTTTTAAGGTAGTCCATGTATCTCCTACATATAGAATGGCTGTATCGTCTGCGAAATTGAAAATTACTCCTTTCGTATCAAGTGAGAATATATTGTTAATATAGATGTTGAACAATATTGGCCCTAAAATTGTGCCTTGTGGTATTCCATATTCGGAAGTTTCGTATTCGCTTCTATGTTTATTAATTTCTACACATTGTGATCTATTTGTGAGATAGTTTGTCATTAATTTGTGTGCGGTATCTCTAAAACCGATATTTTCTAAAGTATCTTACAATTCCTTATGACTGAATGAGTCGAAAGCTTTAGATAAATCTATAAAAACACCTAAAACCTTCTTCTGTTCGTCTAGATTCTTGTAAATCTTATCTGTCAGGAAAAGAATAGCATCTTGTGTAGACATCTTTTGACGGAATCCAAACTGCCTGGTCGATATAATTTTGTACTTTTCTAGGAATGTCGTGATTCTTACTTTTAGTACCTTCTCCACAATCTTTGATGTATTAGATATCAGAGATATCGGTCGATAATTGATAAGTGCTTCCGTGTTTCCAGACTTGAAAATTGGTTTAACTATAGATATTTTCAGTGATAATGAAAAATCTCCTGTTTCTAATATTGTATCAATGATGTGAGTTAGCGGAATTGATATTTTATTTTTAATTAATTTTAAAATTTCTGGTGTGATGTTGTCTACTCCAGTCGCCTTTTTATTCCTCGGTTTGTCTATTATTTTCTCAATTTCTTCAGGAGTTGTTGGTTCAAGGTATATAGAATTTGATGATATGTTTTTTTCTCCTTATATTCCAGAAGTTTTTGTATTTTGTCGGCCATACTTTTACCAATCTTCGTAAAATATTCGTTGAACGCATTTGTAATTGATTGGGTTCCTGTAATTATTGAATTATCTTCTTCAATTCTATTTATATCATCTTTTCTTTTTTTGTTTGAACCACAAATTTTATTCACCGTATTCCATAGATTTTTGTTGATATTTTGGTTTATCTTTATTTGTGACTGATAATAATTCTTTTTTGAATACCTTATCAAGTTTGTCAGTTTATTTCTGTAAGTTTTAAATTGCTTTTTAAGTTCTTCATTTTCGTGGTCTTTCTTCATTTGTTTTGATGATTTGTCCTTGTGATCAATTGATGTTAAAATCCCTTGTGTCACCTAAGATTTGCGTTTCGAAAATTTTATTCTATAAGTATACGTGGATCTTTTTATCACTTCCTATAGTATGTTGATTAATGAATCGACCTTGTCTTTAGCGTTTGTTAGACTCATTGTTTCCGTCCAGTTTATTTCATTAATTTCTGTGTTAAGTGGTTTTTGGTTAGTTTTTGTATAGGTTACGAATTTTTTATTATTATGGTTCGGGCACCCTGGTATTAGTAATTGACAACAGACAATGTAGTGGTCAGTTATTGAAGTTCTTATAATTAGTGGCAGCACTAGATCTTCAATGTCTGAGGAGACACTTTTTAAGAAAATATGGTCTAAGCACGTTTTGGAGTTGTTGTGCACTCTGGTATAATCATTTATTAATAACTGGAAGCCGTATTGTCCTAAAATATTCATACAGTTATGCGCAAAGATATCATTTTTCTCCGTCAAAATGTCAATGTTTATGTCCCGTATCCAAAATTGATAATCCGAGCTTAGTATTCTGTATTGTAGGTTGATGGGGGTCTGTACATAGCAATTACATTTATCTTTTTGTGGCATACCTCAATGATATCTATTAGTGCTAAGACTCTTATATTGATTAATTGATGTGTGGTTTTGAAATTTTCTTTTACGTATATTATTGTACCGTCGTTTTTGTTTGTGCTGCTTTCACTATAAATTGTATTGTACCCTTCTAATTTATAAAGATTTGGATCGGGGATGGTGTAGGTTTCTGAAAGTACTATACAGTCAAAAGAAATTTTAACCTGTTCCAAGAATATTTTTAATTCGTCAAAGATCTTATTCAAACTCCGGATATTATTGTGTAATATTTTAAAATTTTGTTGACTTGCGTTAATTTCTAAAACTGCTTTGCATTCGGATGCATTGCTTCTTACGTTTTCAGTTTTTATTATAAGTACAGTGAAATCCATTAAGTATTGGTCCATGGATGTATTACTTAATTATATTATCATAAATTTTACAGTTGTTTATATAAGGTGAATAAGAAAACAAGAAAACTGTGATGTAATAATTTAAATCAGGAAAGGGATATTTAGACAGGGAGAATCTTCAAGCCAAGGGGCCGATCATGGCGATTTAACACACACACACACACTGGTAGGCCTCGGATAGGTTACATTAGAGATTACAAAGGAATGTTTTAAGACGTTTGAGATTTTAGGATTATGAGAATTTTGTGTCAAAATTTATTTTGTGATAAAATTTTGTTGAAATGCCTTTAGTGCTCTAGCTATGTTAGTTTTACTTCTGAGAAACTGATGCTTACGTTTTAGCTAGATTGGATGTAGATATTCACATGAAATGAATTTTAATACGCTTGAATCGGAATAATGTGTAAACTTTTTGACCAGAGCAGAGGAAAACCTATAATTTTCGAAGAACACCGTGTGAGCCAGCGGTGGAATATTGATTTTTTTTTCCAAATATCTCTAGATCTCTCAAAATGGTACATTTGGTAATTCCTGGCAAGATTTTAGCACTAAGACTCTGAAAACGATAACATTCGATGGCACAAGGTCTGTTATTGTACTGTGTGCTGGCAGGTTTCATCCCTGTTGCCGAATTGATATTATCTCCGTTTGTCATAGGAGAATGAATCAAAACAACTAACTGCATTGATTTGGATTCCAACAAGGATCCTTCACCATCTGTATGGATAATGCTTTGTATCACAGTGTTATAACGAATGAAATATCAATATGATAACACCCAAAAACTATAGCTTTTGAACTTAGTACAAGAAGCCACAACCTGCATACGAAGCTGACGATTATGTTAGCTGAAAGATAGTGATAGTGCTTCGTCCACTCTTCAGCATTGTATTGCAAACTCCATTCAACAAATCTGGCTTATATAATCAAAAGGTAATATAGAGATCACAAATATGGATGGTAGTTCGGAGGAAAAATCAGTGACTATGTGAAACAACACCCTAGGAAAAGCAACACCAGAAATAATGGATTTGAGAGCACTATGTGCATTCCCATTGAAGAATATGGACAAATGGTAAGAATCGCGCGAACAGTAAATTTACAACAGTAACACTCCAATAGTGGCCTTCACCAGAAAAATCAAGATGAACAACATGACGCATATTGTCCTGTATAGAATTACCATCATCTTGAAGGATGTGATTTCCAATATCTAGGCATGGTGATGAGACTTTCTTCCACGGCAAGTATTTGAAAAATATAACGAGCAAGGTGACATGTGCCCTAATAACGATCTAACGGATGGAGTAGTTCAGGACGATTCTGCTATCAATGTTGGTAAGGCCTATATACAGCTATGGGGCAGTCTATAACGTTATTCTGGTCAACTCAAATTCATGACAGAATTTTAAGTTACCATATATTGTTATTACTTTTGAATAAAATTAGAGCAGAGAAGAATCTAATGTACTCAATGTATTCTGTTTTTATGACTATTCGCAGACGAGTATATGGAAAGAAGAAAGTCAAATAAAGGCATTAGAACTAGTGAGAATAATCAATGTATAAATTGAATAATTCGGTAATGAACAATATGGACTACTAGTTCGATATCCCAATATGTATTCTTTCTTCTTGGAAAGAATTGGGAAATAAAATATGTTTTTAACCAATAACTTATCCAAAATGGAGTACTCATCGTTTAACTCTCCGTCGGGGCGGCCAAGAGAGAAAGCACCACGATCATATGCCAAGGGGGTTGGAGAGTCCAAAAGAGTAGGAAAAACCCGTGAAATCAAAATGAAGGAAAAGAGGAGTATCTTCTCCAAAAACAACCTCGTAATTGTCAGAAATAAGCTCAAGTTTAATTAGGATGGTTCACAAATTATCGAGTTTCCTTCAACTAATTACTCAAGCATATGAAAAAATACTAAAGCTGATCAAGTCACGATTCAAAATCGTCTAAGGCTCGAAGTTAATTGGTATGAATCCATTTCAGAAATCTACAGAGGTTGAACAATCATATGAATCTAAATTACAACAGATAATGATTTTAGCCACATATTTTGATGAGAGAACCAAATCAAATCCTGATGTAGTGACAAACAAACAAATCAGGATCTATGTAAAGAACTCTTTTCAATTATGTCGTCTAATCGAAAAATCGGTGACTATCTGACAGATGAACGAACAAATAGTATATGAAGCGAAAAAAATCCTAAATTTCACAATTTGAACAATCAAATATTCAAATATAAATTCCCAAATGTGGTTTATACTTCAAAAAGTCATAAGCTATGAAAAATCAAATGAACAGTTTATAGTTTTATAGAACTGAGAAAATAAGAATTGCAATTTCAAGCAACAATTTAGAAAAAATATATTATATTATATTACATATAATTTTCGATTCTGAGAATTAGAAAAAATCTTAATCAAATCTCAACCCGCGCTAGCTGAAAATCATATAATTTATTAAATTATGAAAATTCCATTGATCAACGAAGTTCCTCGGAATGTGGCGTCGTATTAAACATATAGGTCTCGGCACACTGGAAAATCTACCTTACAATAACCTAAACTCAGGTAGCCTAAACAGTAGGCACTGTTTCAAAAGTATTGACTGATTTTGATGAAGAGACTAATCAGATTCTCGGAAGTACACGCATTCGACACATGAGTGAGTGAAAGTCTCGGTGCTGTACAATGCAGTGAAATGAATGTGATTTACCGCTAGCTCCAGATCTGTTTCATAACTAAATTGTGCGGGCGCTCGATATCGGAAATCGTTTTCGCCATAGATGTGATACTGCGCACAAGCTTGTGCCGTAAGCTTCCATGATACAGCCTACTGATTAGCGAAATAACAGCTGTTCCCACCATTGAACTGCTACAACTCTGGAGAAATAGGATCAAAGCATTCACCAAACAAAGAGAATTGAATAAGATTCCAGATTCAAATATACATAACAGGAGCACTAAGATCTTCTCCTATGACTAAGATACTGGAACTGATCCCCCTCCATATAGCAATACGAAGAACTGGAAAGAAGACATTAAAAAAGAGATTCTCATGGAGGCATACATCTTCGGTAGAAGAATAAAATCTCAGCATTAAACGATATTGTTCTCTTCTAGGACAGAGACAGTCCAAGATCTTTCTGTCCAAGTTCAGGAAAATGGATGAATCGAAATGCCTCAGGGGAAGGAGGTAAACCTAAGAATCATATCAGGAGTACAAGTTACTGTATACTCAATAACCATATGAGAAAAGATGGCCTAGTGGGACTTTGCAAAGACGCGGAGGAAAGACATACTCCTAGGCAGTAGCGAATACTCCAGCTTGTACAACATTACCACAGATAGAATAACACCATTGAGGCCAGAAAAAATGCTAATGTTTCGATAGGATCTGAGGCTCAACGTTTTTCTGTAAAGAAGTACCGAGAGGGCGATGAAATAGTGCGCAGTAGAATCATCAGCCCTAATAATAATATTCTGATATCAAATATATCTCATTCGATATTATATCCTCGTGATAATTGATAGAATAGTGGAATATTCAAGGGTTGACGTTCTCAGTTATCACAATTGCTTGTTATAGCATTCGTATATCGGCAGCGGCAGCGACATCGACAATAAATATTTCAAATTAAGAGTTAAAATGTTCCCATTTTATTGGAGCAGCTGCAGAATATTTTATTGATCTGCAAAATATCAAAGAAAGCCATTCAAGGCAGCATTCGTACAAAGGTAAAATAGGTGAAATTTATGGTAAACAGGTTTAATATTGCTTGGAATCGAATTTCTACAATGTATATATATGTTCAGATATTGAATTCACCACGTAGAATGAAATTATACGAAACAAAGCATATGTGCATTGTCAGGTGTGGGAAATTTCTTTTCATGCAGAATGTACAAAAGATGCGGATTGTTAAGGAACAGCTGTTGAAAACTATATCTACCGTAAACAAAAGATTTTCACGCGGCGGTAATCCAAACGGAACTTGGGGCTTTACGTACATGAACTAGAATTTCATCTCAACGTTATAGAATGGTTTGTAACTGACGTGAATTTTGTTCATATACGTCGTGAATGTGAATAGATAATATAGCACAGGAACTTAAATAGTGTTCGTTCTGCATTCATCCTTTGACAACAAACAAGTTAAATAACTTGATTTGTATGAGATACTAACATTAATATCCAACAGAAATGTTTAGTATTTTGTTGCGTATATAAAACATCTGAGAAAAAAGACCAACCTAAAAAAAAACAGTTTCCTCATTCATATTCATTCAACTTGGCAAGATTAAATTGTAACGTAATCAAAAATTGTACAATTACAGTTATAAACTTGAATAAAATAACAATTATAATTTCTATTTTCACTAGTTCAATAAATTGATGTGATTATAGTTTCCCTAACACAGTAGCTACATTATTCATTAAACATTAAACTAATGAAAATCGTACTTTTAATAGTTATTTTATTTAAGTTTAGAATGGATTTTCAACACGTAGTGGTGGATTCTATTAAATCTTTTTTTGGCGTAATTTACTGATGTTCACATGCATAAATCTAAGATACTACAAATTCGAAATTATATAGTAGATAAATGATACTGAAAAGTATGTTAAAAAGTCACATGAAAACCTTACTACGCATATAATTTGAATTAAAATGGAAAGTTAAATTATGTTAATATTGGTGCCATCTAGTATTACTATTAATTGACCTAATCATCGTATATTTATAACTTTAATACTGGATGGCACCAATATTAACATAACTTAACTTACATTTTCAATTTGTAGCTTCTCAGAATTCAACATGTAAAAATTATAAATTTATACCGTAACTGAAATTAGTAAAATTTTTGAAGGTATTTCAATAATTATAATCACTGGAACCTCATTTAATGAATTTAAGTAATTTAAATATTGTTTTTATATAACTTATTCAAAATAATTTTCAAATAACAATCATTGATATAAATATTTTCATCAATTGAGCCGCTTATATATCTGAGGATCAGGTGTAAGGAGTAACTAATAACTAGTAAAAAGATAGATTTTCACGAATTTAGTACTTAGATTCAATAAATTTCGCTTATACCGTTGTTTCTCCAAACATACAAGTACAATACTTCAGAATATATATTTGAGGAACCTACGGTGAAACTGGCTAAATTTACTCATCTATTACATTAGTGAAAATCAGATTTTCAATTAGTTATTTTATTTAACTCTATGATGGATTTTCATCACGTAAAAACCGATTCCATTCAATTTTCGAGTGAAAGTAAAATAGCATAGCTTCTGTATTGTTTACTTCATAACTTCTCAGCAAATACTATTTTCGTCGCAATGTTTCAAACTATAATGTCGATATTATTATATTCATTACATATTTTCCAACACCTTTTGAACTACCTGGAACGGGGAGCGAATGTGGTTTCTGATCTTATTGAATTCGGATATTGTAAGTATATTTTTGAATCATTTTGTTCGAAACTATTGGATCAATATCAAGTGGTCTGACATAATCATATAGATTTTTCTAACGACTATAGAGATAATGTTTATAAACACAACTGCCTTGCATTAGTATGTCAATAACAATTATCATAAGATATCTAATATTGAAATTTATTCAGCTCATAGATATTTAATATTCCAACCTAGATGCAGCCATACCATTATTGTATATAATAGAGAACTATATAAATAAAATGTAGGAATAAAATAGATTAAATATAATGTGAACTCAATATACAATTTCATCATCTTCACGTGATTGCTTATACCGAAATCGGCTCAAATTAACATTGTTCAGGAAATGTAAATCACTCCCTTGCTCATGGTATCTCTAGGGTTGAAGGGAAAGTGATAATGAAGAATAGATTTCACACTTGCAGATTATTTAATCCATACACATAAACACATTAAATGGTTTTGCGCCTGGGACTCAATTTATAACATAATCTAGTACAACGCTCGCTTTTTGCTCGATTGGACCTCTGTGCTCACACTTACTGTTTTGAACCCCTAATTTAATTCCTAGAACTTCGGTATGCATCCCTTGTTGCAGGATAAAAGAGATACATGACACTATCTTAGTAATATCCAGTATTCTAGTTTTTATTGCTTCCAGAACCACATCGCGTTTATAATAGTAGTTTCCTCTTTATTATCTCTGCAGATATATTTAATATTCCGGAGAATTTCATCTAGTTCATCGTTATGATAATAGGCGAATTCCATTTTCGATTCAAATTGGCTTGTCTGCTGTTTGGTAATTTCATACAGCGATTGATGTCGTAGTTTAAGTAACCACTCGTCTATTCATTGATTTGCTTTTGTGTAATTACTCTATATTCTATCAATATATATTAACATCTTGAATATCCAACCTTCCGATTAGATTTGGGAATTCTTAACCTATTTGCCAATGTGACTCTGATATTCTGTTTTCCTGGCCACCACGATGTATTTTGTCCTGAAAGCGCTCATAAATGGAGTCAAATAATGAACTGCAAGCACAGATGTTGAGTAAATTATAAGGAACAAGATAATTCCAGTGAATCATCCGATATCCGATTCGTATTTTTAGGAAATGGCGGACCATCATCAACAACACAATATAAATGAGTATAATAAGACTTCAAGCCCCTGACCTAATCTGTTTCTCTAACGAGGTTTTGTAACTTGACCAATGGTTTCCTTTGCAGCACATCCAAAAATCAAATACATGGGGATTCTTTCCTTCGAACGTGCGCTTTACATTGGGTATAATATGCAATCCTGTGTCATATCACTCCAGGTGCAAATCTGAGGATTTAAATTCTACTCGAATGCTTCCTAAGATATCCGTAGCATGTTTCTTCAGACATTGCATTAACTTACTCAAAGTTGATGTTGTTAGAGGGCTTCTACATTTCAAACAAAACTATCATTGCAAACATGTCAAGGACTCTATAGACTATGCGTATTTTTGCGTATAAGAGCAATGTAAATAACAGAAGTACGTCACTCCTAGACCAAACTGAAGTTTATATTATACAGATTAAGTCAAATAGCCCGGTGTATTGCCAGTTAATAATTGGGATAAAGAATCGACGCAGTTGATAATAGCCTGTAGCATGTATTCCCAACCTGTTACAAGATGGGCGTGATTTATAAAGCGCATGCCAGTACCCTTCAACCAGCGACACATATCAGTATTTTTTACTAGAGATGGGGAAAACTGTTATTTCTAAATAGAAACACCGTAACAGATCGCTGAATTAGTGTGATAGAATTAGCAATAGATGTCGGTAATTTTTGCATAATTCTGAGTTCGGAGAAGAAAATTGCCTTAAGTAGATAATTATGATACAAATTGAAGCAACTAGAATAGAACAATTTTTGATCGTCGCAAATGATCTAAAAAATTAGTAAAAAAGGCCAAAACCGGTTTTTCGCGTCGGACATCGTCGGATTGAGTTGATAAGAGAAATGCTTCCAATATGTTTATGCGTTTTAGAGAGACGAAAAAATGAGCTGCAGATGAACCCGATTGATCCAGCGGTGACCCCGCAAATTACAAAAAACCATCAATTTTGCTCAAAATTTCAAAAATTCATAACTCATGTTCTTCCAAAGATTAAGAGGTGACATTTCAATAGGTTGTAGCTTTCATGCCCACTAAATACCAGACAAAATTTCAGCAAGATCGAAAATGAACTTTTTGCAAACCGCGCCTTAATGCAAAAAAAAACACTTTTGTCAAACGTCTCTAAAAGAGTTGTGGTGCGGTAACGCGCAATTTTTTTCACGGGATCATCTTCTTCAGTAGTCAGTGAACAACTTACCAAATTTCCAACCTCTTATCTTCCGTAAAAGTTGCTAAAGCAATTATTTTAAATAATGGTATATCGTGCGCTTGGCTGTGTGGCGCGCGTAGAAGGAAGAGCCACTGCGCGGCACGCACACTCTCCGCAGCTCGGCTCGGCGTTTTCGAGCGTATGGGTTCAAAATGCAAACGCTCGTAAAAAACAACAATATCTCGGGAACCCTTGCTCGAAAATCGATGTTTTTTTTTAATTCGTACTACCATTTGATAATATTAAGATGCGCGTATTTTCAAACTTCTAGTAATGTCAGAAGTACCCAGAAAAAATACATTGCGCTAGTCGATCTATTCATTATTACCATTTATTCGCTGTTTTCGAATGTGTATGGTATTTTAACATGTTTTTTATTGTAATATATCAAATAACGATAAACAGTAATACAAACAATTTGGAAAGTGATATTGATGAAACGTATTTAGTACGTATTGTACTAAAGACATATTTTGTACGTTTTATTGTATGAGGAGGGTGAGGGGGATAATATTCAAGAAGAACAACACGATTAGGGGGGGGGGGGGAAATGAATACGTTCATCACCCATGAAAAAAAGAAAGTACCTATGACAAAAAAATTGTTAATCATTAATGTGAACATCTTCATTTATAATATAATAAATGCATCATACTATACTGTCACATCACATCTCTCTCGATAATTGCCCTCATCCTATTGCAATGTGTATTGATAATTTAATTATATAATAAAAAATTATAAAATTACCATTACTCTTCAACAATATTATAATTCATTGCCTAGTATTACAACATTTTGGGACTGAAGTAAATAACAAAATATTTTGTAATGTTTTACATGCTATAAGTAAGAACAATTTCGTATATTACTACATACATTCAATTTTTTAGTACAATATGTACTAAATACGTTTTATCAATGTCACTTTTCGAATTTTTTGTATTATTTCTTATCGTGATTTGATATATTACAATAAAAAATATGTTAAGATACCATACACATTCGAAAATAGCGAATAAATAGTAATATTGAATAGATCGAATAGCGCAATGTATTTTTTAGAGTACTTCCGACATTACTAGAAGTTTGAAAATACGCGCAATCTCAGTATTATTGAATGGTAGTAAGGATCGAGCTTCGAGCATGGGTTCCCGAGATATTGTTGTTTCTTACGAGCGTTCGCATTTTGAAGCCATACGCTCGAAAACGCCGGATAGCCGAGCTGCGGTGAGTTTGCGTCGCCTAGCGCGTCGGCTCTCCCTTCCTCGCGCGCCGTACAGCCAAGCGCACGAATTAGCATTATTTAAAATAATTGTTTCAGCAACTTTTACGAAAGATAAGAGGTTGGAAATCTAGTAAGTTGCTTATTAACTATCGGAGAAGATAATCCCGTGAAAAAAATTGCGCGCTATGGCACCACAATTTTTAGGGACATTTTACAAAAGTGCTTTCTTTGCATTAAGCTGCTGTTTGCAAAGAGTGTATATTCGATCTTACTGAAATTCTGTGTTGAACTTGGTTGGCACAAAAGCTACAACCTATTGAAATTTCAGCTCTTAATCTCCAAAAGAACAAGGGTTATGAATATTTGGAATTTCGAGCAAAATCGATGGTTTGTTGCAATTTGCGGGGTCACCGCCAAACCAATCGAGTCCATCCGCAGCTTATTTCTTCCGCCTTCTTACGACGCATAAGCTTACTGAGAGCTTTCTTCTTTTCAACTCACTCCGACGATGTCCGACGCGAAAAAACGGTTTTGGCCATTTTTATCATTTTTTTTGGACCATTTGCGAAAATCGAAAAGTGTTCGATTTTAGTTCCTTCAATGTGTATCATAATTATATACTTAAAGCAATTCTTTTCTCCGACCTCAGAATTAAAAGCTCCAAAAAGCTAATTCTATCACACTAAATAGCAGCCAATGCCTGATTCTTACAAACAATTCGACCTGTGCAATGCACACTCTCCTTCCCCTATAGCACAACACAGAATCTTCTTTGTTTATCTTACCAACAATACAGCTCAATCTGACTCAAGCTGCTTTTTATCGGTGTTTTTTCACTACTGTTTTTGAATTTGAAGGATTTTGATTGTTTAGTTTAGCAGTATATAATATTATTATTTACAAAAGGAATGGGTTCATCGTTTTGATTATTTATTCTTTTATTACACTAATAACAATAATAGTAATGATAACCACTCATCGCAGAAAAAAATGATGCTCTGCCCAGTTTACTTTTGCTTCATAGTTATGCTGTTTGGTAGAGTAAAAGAAATTGGCTACAATAACGAGTTGAAATATCTTGATAATAGATGTTGTAAATGGCGGTCCATATGTGCAGCAATACATTACTTTAGAGTGAAATCTTTAGATAAAATAAACTCCGCTTCAAGAACCGAACAAGAATCGATTGATTATGAAATTCAATGTGAAAAATATATGTTGACCGTCAAAAACAACGACAAAATGTTTCCAAACAAAATGAAACTATAAACGTTGAGAAAATAATTGTAAATACGAATCTAATATACCAAAATTGTCAAATAAAGCGATAAAGGTAAATATAACTCTAGAAAATATTAAATAATAATCAGTTAGACTTAAGAAAATACAGAGAGTGAAATCTGAAAGAGATAAAATGGCTACCTATTATATTCCCTGTTAGATATTGATATTATAGTGAAAGCTGTTACATTCATTTACATCATAAATTAAATTATCCTTCACCATCACTCTATCCATAACGTTGATTGATAAAACCTTCTTTCCTTAACAAGAATATGACTTTAAACACATATAGTTTCTGTTCATTTTATCTTTTTTCACAATGGTGAAAACGCTCTTTTTATCGGTATATTCACCAAGAAAATTGAAAAATTATTCTCCCTCTCCCAGTTCAGTATCTAGCAAATTCACAAGTTGTTGTTGAATAAATGTAAAACAATTCAATTTGCATCAAAACAAACCTATTTTTCTAGGTTGCGCGTGCCTGCCAAAAACGTTCTCTTAAAATTTTGGTTCACTCCACTATAGCAGGATCTGAATATATATATTGCTTGCCATCAACATTTGCCATTGGAGCTTTTATGCTCATTTGTTAGGTATTTTATGTCATGTGGTTACATATTATAGAATTCTAAGTTTATGTCGCATTGTACCCGTGTTTTCACGTTTATCGTGCGGACATTTTACCCTTCATAAATGGTGGTCATTCAAACATAAATATACTCGGAATCAAACGTTCCTTGAACCATCCTGTGTTGCTTGGGCTTCTACAATTTTTTTGGTCGAATAAATTTTCGTAATACAAAGAAAGAATTTTCTAGCAAAGACTGGGAACCTTCTTTAAAAAACATAATACCATTTTAGACCATCAGTTTGGATATTAAATAAAATGAAAAATAGATCTACTGAGCATGCTATTACATTTATTAACAAGATTTATCTATAATGCTCTTGTTAACAATACTCCTTCACTTTGTGTTCCCATCAACTTGACCAAAGCTTTCGATACAATGAGACATCAGCATGTACTTGTCAAACTGAACGTGTCCAAATTGTCAAACTAGGTTAAGTGTACAGCTCATCTCAATCGAAATCCTTGGCAATCTCTGAAACAGAAAGTGGAGAATGATATGAGAAATATTGAAAATTGATTTGATGCAAACTTATCAGCTATAAACATAGGAAAAACAGAGACTTACCATTCACGTCACGTAGTACTAATCTACCCAATATGGGAACCTTGAAAATTAGAGTTCTAAACAAGGTGAAGCTGAAAATATTGAATATTTAGGGATGGATTGTAGATCGACATATAAAATGGGAGTTCCATCTAAAAAGTGACCAATAAATTAAGGTCTCTGCTTGCCAAATTTGAATATTTTACCGAATTTATAGATCGAACGCACTTATATCATTTCCTAATCCACAAACATCTTAGGTAGGGTATTATAGGATGGGGAAGAATAATTCACATACACATTCGTCACGTACTCGGAACATCAGTATGATACACACAGAAAAAAGAAACACAATAAAGGTATACTGAAAGTATTGGTCAAAGCAGGTTTACATACCTTACTGCCAAATATTATGAATTGTTCTTAAATTTGTGAAAAATTATACTACTTCATCTTTATTTAAAAAATGTTAAAAATCAGTAATAAGTATGACGGAACGCAGCATAAGAATTTCCATCGCTAGATTTAACATTATCATCGATCGTGTATTATTCTGTTCATTGTTGAATAAGCTATATTGAAATGTTATTACATATCTTACCATTCCAAAAATTGTATCATCACTTCGTTATTATTTAAAACTTACATTTTCTATACCTCCAATCATAAAGTCATGAATATCTTCACTTTCAGGATGATGGACCATTTATAAATTAGATAAATCTACACACAAGCTGCAATAGCTGCTTCAGCAGACATTCTTTTATTCGTTCATGTTTATTCTATTTTGTATCTCGCTCAAATGTAATCTCGTATTTTTAATCTTGAATAAACTTTATTATCCAAACCATTGAGATTCAACATGATTAAACATGTAACTCATGATCAAACCACAACCTACACTATGACGAACAGTACTTGTACAACGGGTTGATTTAAAAAAAACATACGTACGTAAATTGAAAGCTTGAAACCATACACAGCTAATTTCATCTTTACGAAATAATAAATATTCATTGACGGTATGAAACAAATATTCACGGCTCGTGACTTCAGTGGAATGTTTATTCAGACAGAGATATATTGACTTAAGCGGAATTGAGGTTGAGATATGGAATATTCATTAAAGGAACACCTGAAGTTAATATATTCACTGTAGAATGAGATTATATTTTGAAAATTAATAAGCAAGTTACCTAGGAAAACTCACTATGTCTTCCACACAACATTCCTGAAATGGGCAAATTTTGTTAGGGTTTGTTAATATTATAGGTGGAAACGTTTGAATAATTAAGCAAATATTGCGCTCTCCACATGATCAAACTAATAGTCCTTGACTCTTTCACTGTACATACATATTGAAATAAGCTCAATCAAATGAGCTACAATTCATACAGCTTATTCGAATATGTAATCGATTATAATCATGTATTCCATTCGGTCAGATTTTTTGTAATGTGTTTATTATACTTGATAATAACATTTATCCTGGACTTAGAATATCACTACGTACTGGAAACTATAAGAACTAATGTTATTAATGTGATACAAGTGTGATAAAAACCAAACCGCTATATCCATGGAACATTGGTAACTCATAGTGTCCAGAATATGTGGAAAGTACGGAATCGCGCTGTTTGTTTAAGTCAGCGGGCAAAAACTGTAAAATGTTGAAAAACAGTAAGAGCTTGTCCAAATAATTTTCCTGCTCCTCCTATTTCCTCGGAAAATGGCATGCCTGCCGAGTTACAGTTCTTCGAAAAAAATTATGTCAAAAATGAAAAATCCCCAATTTCGAATGAACTTTGAATTTTATTAATGGAAGTTTCTTATTATAGCAAAGTTTTTTTCAAACATCAATATTTTCCGAGTTTTACAAGAAAAACCGAAGAAATAACGTTTTGTATGAAAGGAAGAAGTTTTGAAAGGGAGAACCATATTTTTCAAGCAATCCAAAAAATTGGACTTCATGAATAAGACCTAAATGAACATTTTGCCATTCATTATAATTTTCCACAAATGGAAATTATCTGAGATATGGGCAATTTTTCCGCTACAATCTGAATTCGGTTCGCGCCTGTGTTAAGATGCACGATATGACAATATATGGTCAAATGAACTTTATTAACTTACTAGGAATTTATTCATTCATTTATTCATTTATTCAATATCCCTACAGTTCTTATAAAAAAAAAACAATTACAGAGAATTTACTAAACCTAACCTATATATTCATATAAAGAAGTGTACAATATGCAAATTGTGATAAATAAAATAAAACAATTCTTAATCACTCAATTTTAATTCAACTACAGCAATAGTATCAGCAAAAATGTTAAAACTAATGCAATGATTGTTACATGAAATACACATTTTTATTAATCGCGAGTTACTGTGTCTGTTTGTCGTACTAGCTGGAATATGAAATAGAGACTGGAATGTCTTGTACGTATATCAGGTTTCTAAGTTTAATTCGAGCTAGTAATGCCATATCATCAATTTTGTCCATTTGATAACTTTTAAAGAAACATTATTGAAGAATTTTTTCGACGCTTTTCTAAAGTAGTATAGTCGAATTTTGGTCTTAATTCATTACTTGATTTTAGAAATGGAAAGGTTGGATAAACCCAATCCTCTATATAGTGTAAGTATCTTAAAAATCTATTTTGAGATTTTTCTAATAATTGAATATATTTGCCACATTGAGGACTTCAAATTATTGAATAGTATCACAATTTGCTTCTCGGCAGAGAGTTATAGAGCATTTTAATAGCGTTGATATCGGTAAATGGTTTACTGCAACGTATTATAAATCCCGAAAGGCTAAGGGCTTCTTCAACAAGTTTATTTATATGAAGATCAAAATTAAGTTTTTTGTCGAATAGCACACCCAAATCTCTTATATTATCCACCTCTTTCAAATTGATGTTCCCAATTTGGTAAGTAAAAGTCACTTCATTTGAACTAACTGAGTAAATCATAAACTGACATTTTCCAATGTTGACATGTATCATAGTATTATTGCCAACGTGCTTTGTTATTAATAAACAGCACGTTTATGATGTTCCAAGTCTTTGGATTGTTTCAAAAATGTCCTCGCTACCTGTCCCTCTTTCTAACAAAACGTGATTTAAAAAAAAATCTTGTGGGTACAATGTTAAATTTAACATGAAAAACAACTTCCAAATATAAAATTCTTATTTTTCCGAAATAGGTAATTTTTATGACTTTATTTTTTCCAAAGAGCTGTAACTCGGAAGGTATACATTCCTTCGAGAAAATGAGACGATTAAGAAATTTTTTTTCATTCATTCCAAAATCCCAAATACATTTCGATTTTGATACGATTCCACTGTTTTCTGATCTTAAAAAGTTGTTGCCCAATAACTCGACAACAAACAGAAAGTGCGGTTTCCCACATATCATTCTAGACACCATATGAACCAGGTTTCATCAAAATGCGAATCCATCAAGACGATTAGTAATCTGAACCATTTTCTCGGCTTCGTTGACTGGACCAGAAGCTGTTCCCTGGAAACTTAGGAAATAAGTTTCAATGAAAACCTATTATGATTGAGATTTTATAATTCAGCTCATCATCACCCTTCTTCCACTTGTATCGAAAATAATTCATTACCATAAGTACTTCGATAAGCCTCAGGTCAATCCCGGGAGCGTCTATTCATAATTTGATGTTTATTTCAGCCAAGAAAAGCATGTATCACTTACATTTATTAGAATTCTCATAATCGCCGCCTCATTACTAGTTGTAATTATTAACCCTTCATCAAATTTGACCATATTTCGCTTTCTTTCATAATCTTAGTTCAGATTTAGTTTACATATCGCTTTGATAATGGTTGCATCGCAGCCGAAAAGTGCTTTAGATTAGTCACAATATTAAGCGGAAAGGGTGATGATGTAAAACTAAATTACGTTTTATCACGTTTCACAGTGGTGCCTCTTGTAGTATTATATAATTCTGATGTAGTTAGATAGATCACAAAACCATCATCGGTTGTTAAGAAATAACAAATAACTGGTGTTAATAGTTTGTTCAATATTTTGTATGCTTTGCTCAAGATCTGTAGAAATTATTTGATCTGGAATACCCTTCATTCAGAATCTACTCTTCCTCCTATGCATCATATCTATAGCCTGGACAGTTCTTTTATACGCTATATACTAACATCAGACTACCTCGGTATACTGAAATATTCAATAAAACGGTTATATTGAATAAAAAAGATTGTGTTTTTCATGCAATTCTCCAAACACTGTGTGTTTTTGAGGTGTGAATGAACTACAATTCAAAATGTATCATCAAAACTTAAGTCACATTGTAACTAGTGTTAGTCGTTTTTTCGTTCTTCTTTATTCCGTACCCAAGATCCGAAGGAGATCTTTGAACTAGAATACCCCTCATTTAGAATCAACTCCTCCTCTTGTCTATCGCCTGCACAGTTCTTTGGCATGATAGGAGGTCATGACTATATCAAACTACCCCGGTATAATTCCAGTTTCTCGGATCAAACGAATATGTTGACAAAAGAATAATTCTGCTTTGAATCCAATTTCCTAACACTACGTGTTGTTTTTCATTCAGAAGTAATATGTGACTACTTCGTTGCTGAACTATGAACAATAAGCTACTGATGTATGTAGTAGGTTGAGAACTGATCATAATTATAGACATTAAAATTCATGATTTTAGATGAATATTCAGGAATGTTTCGATTTTATGCTTCGATGGTGCAGGAACAATAGATTGCTATCGAATACTGATAAACGTAATATAGTTTCTCATCATAGTGCTTCAACGTCATTATAACATACTAGATCTAGATGTTCATTTCGATGGTAAATTGACTTCCGTCCGCCATATTCAGAATTCATATTCAGTTATCTGCAGAATGTTGTCCTTTATTATGAGAAACGCTGAATCATTCAATATCATTAATACTATGATTATTTTATTCAAGACTTTCGTCAGACCTATGTTGGAATACGCATTTCAGGTCCAAAGAATTTTTATTTAGATATTATACGGTCCATAAAACACATTGACCCCATAGAAAAATTGATCAAAATAATTTTTTAATATAATCAATACGTTTTCTATAAGAAGTATTTAAATTCCACCCTTCCAGAAATCGAGATGTCAGCTATTAAAAAAAAGGTTTAATCAAACCTAGATTGATCATCATCCTGTCAATGAAGATTATCATTATTATGTTTGCTGATGTCGGTGATCAAAACACACACTTCACAATGATATTGAATTCAATCCCTTAACAATATTATATGGACATGTTGACTAATCCTATGTATAGTGAATATTAAACTGAAATTCAACTCAGCAGATATTGATCAGTTACAATACAGCTCCACGCGTTCCGCTGATGAGCTCAAGAAGGCAAAACAACTGCTCAAAATGATTCAACTGTGACGTCACTGATCAATCCACATAGATCTATACTACTTTCCTGGAAATACTAACGCAATATTTCGCCTAATATGCATATTAAAATTTGAAAAAAACAATAATTCTATTGATATGATGAAACTCTTATTACTTAGTTTTCTATCACTTAATTTATAGATACACTAGCGTGACTATAGTTTAGCCAACTAGTGAACATCTACGATACAAATCTATGAATGAACATGAAAGATTTTGAGATATTTATAGTCAAAATAATAAGCTACAATTAATAAGTGCGGGTTTGACTAAAAAAATCGTTTCGTATCGTTTTGGAGATAACACATCAGTTGGCGAATCTAAGTCACGTTAATGTTTCTATAATGTTAGCGATAAAAAAAGAGTAACAAGTGTATCCATATGATAAATTATTGTGAAACGGTTTCGACCATCGACTTTCTTGGAAAAACTCTATATTTGGTTATTTGGTACTGAAATGTGATTTTTTTTAAATTTACAATAAAAGCCAACCTGACTCACAGAATTAAATCCATGTGAGTGATAGGTAGAATATTCTGGCTTCTGCACGATAATTTCACTACGATGGAACATCGCTATTACGTACGAATTCTGAAGAAGAAATTACCAATGAATCCAAATTGGAAACTTGAAGTTATCGAAAATATGCATCATACGATGAGTATATATAGAGCAGAACGTAATTTGTATTATTAAATGGTGATCAAAAATATGCATCATGAGAATGTTTGATGATAACACCCAACAAGTATTCCAAGTATCCTATTTAAATGGCTATCAACCCGAATATAACTTCGTGATAGATATCAACACTGAACTTCACAATGAGAATAAGGAAATAATGTCATGATAAACGAAAATTGTAGCTCCATTACAAGTTAATGTTCTCAAAAGTCATACTGGAAGAAAGTGAATGGTTCCACGATCGCTCGATTCAGTTATCAGTAAGGAAATCGGATTTCGAAGGGAAAAATATCGTGTAACCGAATGTTTCACTCTGCACCACCTTATCATGAGCGTACAATAACTAAAATGTATAGGTAAGAGTCAGTATCAGCGTTAGATTAACCAGTTGGCTGAGTATGCAGCAGCCTAGGACGTCTCGGCATAAGTAGGGGGAGGGAAGGAGTTACAATTAAAAAATGAAAATATCATTCCCAAGTTTGGAAAGAAAAGGAATTATCTTGAAGATGTACATGTTATGATTTTTGTTTATTCAGGGGGCGTGTACTTGCTGAGCAAACTAACGCCGCTCCGCTTCGCCACATGTGACTATAAATATGGTATATCAAAATTTTGGAAAAATTCAAGTTTGATTCGCATAATCCATATTTCCAGATACTACTACATGTTTCGGTCTAGAAATGCATCCCATTTTCAAGAATATTATAAGTATTCATTATATGTACATGAAAATGGGGTGCATTTGTAGAAATCTAGAAAATTTATTGGAAGAAATGTCGTTTGAATTATATATATATTATTCGAAAACTGTTGTAATGCAATTTTATTCGAAAGACACATATAGAAATAAGTACAACGCAGAATGAATAATTTCATTAATGTATATGCTATACTCAACTTGATTTAACCCAACAGAATACAGTATGCAAAACCAGGTATAATGTTAGAGGGTGATATTCGAAAAATCCCAATTTCGAATAAATATATGAAAATTATCTGAGGAATAGACTACTCTAGAATGAACTGTGATCAATCAATCACTGACTTCCATAACTTTTGTTACCAAATATAGCTTTCGGTCACTTGAATGTCTTATTATAGGAACATAAATTATATCGGAAATGATTTAGAAACCACTAGTGGATAAAGTTAACTTATACTCTATGCTAGATTCAAATGTTATTCAAATGATCTACATAACGTATTTTGCCACTCTATATTTTATACTGTCGAGTTAACTTTCGAAATTATTCAAACTATAATATAACCTTGTTTTATACTGACACCTGCCGTTACAACTATCAAATTTTACGGCAGAGTGAAGAAATAAAATAGACTGTGGCGTTACATCGCCACTTTAATCTTAAAACGAGAATTTCGGACACTTCTACAGGTTGAATACAGGCCCTAGATATTTGTCCGATGAACGGATGAATAACGAAATGATTTATTCATCCGGTCGAATATTTAGTTCCTGGAGCCGTGGATATTAGTCCGATAATCGGATGGATGAGTCACTTATTCTCCCTAAAGTTATTACTCATGATGCCCGATTGAGTATTCATGGAGAAGGAACATCAATCAATTACAACAAACTTTGAAATAACCGACTTGCGTAGTTTGGCCAAAAATAAATGAAAATTATAGAAACTAGCCCGTCAAACATTCATTTTAATAATATATGAAGTAGCAACATCAATCAACTTAAACAAAACTCCAAATAACCTAGAATTGCAAAAAATATATTAGAATTCAAGAAACTAATAAGCAGTCATAAGTTCAACAAATTAACCTTCAATGACCTTGCCGCTTGGAGTTCTAAGGCCGGGGAGCAAAACGCATTACCGGGGTCTCAAAAATCTTGGCCACAATCGCCGATGCAGGTTGAACATTGAAGAACTCTTTCGGAAGAATAACCAAATCTACTATTATTCCGATAATCGGATGAATGAGTGAATAATTCATTTTGATTTTCCTGCAAATATCCAGAGCCTTGAAGGTATGCATGTGACATATTTATAGCCAGAAAAAAACTGTTGTCATTATACTTCAATGGAATACTATAATTTCATGTGAAAAACTGAAGATGGGTGTCAGAAATACCACTTGAAACGGAGCTACCCCTCCCAAAAACGATACAGTTCCTATTTTACCCGTTTTAGAGCTGTTTGCAAAATTTCAAATTCGTAGACCAATAGGGACGGCGTTAACATCTCCTCAGTTTCCACACACACACGCACACACAGATATGAAATTTCCAGTGAGAGAAAACTTCTTTGTACAAATTAAGTAGGTATATAATTCCAAATGATCGGAAGATAAATAGATAGTAACGAGAAAATGACAAAAACACTGAACATTGTTCACATTATTGTTATATAAATCACAATCCAACGTATTTTTACTCAAAGGCTAAAGAAATAAAAATTCTTTCTTAATTATATTTCATGGTTACGTTACGCACACATTAATCCCCTCGTGACGCTGCATAATGATACTCTGGATCCTCACCTCCCGTTACGTAATTTGAGGACGTCCCCTAAGTACAAATATCATCATCCTTTGATTACATTTCTAGGATGGTACCGACTGAAAGGATTTATGAATGGGTTCAATGAATTTGTTAAAGTTTGACCTCAATCCAGTTCTATTTTTTCTCAACAACTGCTTCCTCATTGGATATATTGTAAACAATATCGACTCAGGGTCATAATAACATGAGTACAATAAGCTGAGTAGATACGAAATACTTGTTGGTACTACAATCTTTGTAAGTGACATCTACATAATATAGCCAAAATCGTACTTGTATATGGCCTAGGGCAAAAATAGTGTCTTTTCTCTCCTAAAATGTTACGAAAATAGCACAAACGTTAGATATTATCGTAGTATTCATAATGGCAAACTCTAAACAACCAATAAATCTGTTCGACCAATTTTGCAGTATACATTCTCATTTCTGATTTATTCTCTTGATAATTATATTATTTGCTAGTAGTACGCAAAACTATGTATGCAACTAGCTCTGAATCGTGTATTTTCAGATCTCGAACACTTGCAAAGTGTGTCTTCGACCTGTAAAATACACTTGCAAGCCTCGGTTTATAATTTTGATATTACAACCTCCGAATGTTTCGGCCGTTTCCATAATTCTTCGGAAATGCAATCTGATAGCAATATCTAGACATTGTGGGTGTGTACAAATCAAATTATGTTTATATGCGCGATTGCTACTAGAATCGACAATATACAACAACGAGGATGAATGAATGTTAGAATTAACAATAAATATCGAATATAATCAGTATTTGTAGGCTATTCCGAGAGTTCAAAGCGATTAAGGTTAAATACAAATTTAATGTGGTCCGGCAATTATAATTTGTATATGGTACTTATTAGAGTTGATGACTCACGAGTATAATGTCGATGGTTAATTTATTCCCTTATGTAAATTGGGAATCAATACTGTCTGGGGCTATTCAGCACAACATACATGTATGAATGATAGTCACTTAATATTCATTATTATTTCAATAAGAAATCATAGTTGAATATCTATGGACATTTTTGAATTGTACGAATAGTTCACCAATAACTATTATTGTAAGGTTAAGAAATATGCTCCAAAAGATTCCTCTTAAAGTGATAAAAAAAGATGATGAAATCACCATCAAAGTACATCAGTAGAGAAGGTTCAAAACTTGAATCATTTCTATGTAGAATGAATTATGCAACAATTCTGGCTGTGTAGTGAACTCAATTATCTATATAGCTGTGAAGTAGGTTACTAAATCTGGAATAAAGGATTCAAATGCTCATCAGAATTAAACATTTACACATCATTGTGATTCAAATTAACATTATCTCTCCATTAAACTAATTATTTTACACTAATTTGTGTAAAATTTGCATAAATTTCATATGTTTTGGGAAAACTATTCACAATTAAACTTCCTACCCAATATTCGAAAATTGCAATTTCATTCGTGTTTTAATTTTCCATAATTCAGACTGAACGTAAATAGCGTTTTCTCAACACTCAGAATATACAGGATGACTAAAAGCGGTATATTGAAATTTAAGAAGTGCGATGAAGATTCGACAAATATGGAGATACTTCATCCCCAAAAAACGTTCCATATTCATAATTGAACTGACATTCCTTCCAAATACTTCGACCAGCTGTCTTAAATTTCCATTTATGCCAAGAGCATGGCGAGTTCATCTGAATGTATACCTCATTATATTATGGAATGTATTTACTTGGAAAATTTATATAATTCGTTCTGTCTATATACTTGCTAGCGTTTTACATGTCTATCATGTAAAGCATTATTTCAGCATAATAGGATAGCCTTGTGAGTTAAAGAGAGCCAGATGCATTGTATTGTTCAAAAAGAGGAACTAGTGATGCGCTACTTATAATAGTGAATCTAACCATATTGGATGCGCACAAGCCGTCTGGCACTCACACCATTGTCCACTATCGGCTGCTACTCGAGAAAGAAGCCCGATTATCCCTAGATTTGAGAATGTTCAATATATCGTCATTCTGTTCTATGAATAATAAAATGAATTCACAGCACCTACTTAAATTCAATTGTAGTTCAAGTAGCATTTAGATAATTATTTTATGATGACGAAACAACAAAATGGTTCGGATGTAACATGTAACTAGACGTCTAACAGGCACAATATAGATAGAAAACGACTCCCATCCATTCCCATCTTTGTCAAATCTCGCTCTCAATTATTAAATCAGTATATACCGCTGATTACTCAATATATCTACTGATTCGTAAAACTCAGTATGTATTCAGGGATATAAGGATTCGATGAGGCTGGAATGGGCGTGATTTAGTAACGCGCCTATTGTCAGTAAGTACCTCATGTAGCGATGAGTAGACGGTACATTCGATTCTCAGTAAGTAATTAATCTATAGCTGACAGTCAATTTTTTTTTCAACAGGTGTTTTGAAATGATTGTTCCTTTTAGAGAATATTGTAAATATTACCTACTCGGTGTCTTAACTACATTATTACAATGAGCTGAGCAGATACTACATGTCACCATAATTGTGACATTCGACGTGCGCGCATCTATCATGTTCAGGCCCAACCATTCTAAACGGTGATATCGTTTTAATTGTTCATTTCGTAGAGCAATACATAACGTCTGGCTCGCTCCAACTTACAAAACTCTCATATATAGCAATTTGAAACGATCAAGATGTATAACTTATACCTCCAAATCAAATATGTAACATTGGCATTCTCTGTTAATCTTGAACAAAATTCGCTCACAATTCATCCAGATTACTGTGGCGACTTCTTGTGCAGTATAAGAAAATCAAGTACCTATCAGGAGTGAAGGACTCATATTTTTGGATAAAACACATGGAGGATTTTTCCCAACTTTTCACCACTATCTTGGAAAGTTACAATAATTTATCAGGAATAGAAATCAGACTCCAAAACAAGAGAGTACTGTAGAATTTATGACCCCTACAGAACTTCACCACAGATCTTATTATGTCCTCATCTGTATCAATCTGAGATGAATCCACTGAAATTCGATTTCCCCCACACGCTTTCAAAAACTTTATATTCTATGATTAAAAACAAGATTTTAACGTATATCATTCTAACAGACTGCATGGGAATATATATTCTGTAAAAGTTTGTGACCAATCGGAAATGACTTAGATATTTTTTTCAAGCAATTACTTATCTTATCTAGATCCAAGCCTTGTCGTTGAATACAGCGTTCATATGATTACCTTTGTTCCGACTGCTATGGTTATGTATTGATATTCACGCCCCTCGTTATTATCACATTACGTTCATCATCAGTTTGCAATGTTTGAGGAACAGTAAGTTTTTGACAAAAATATAATTATTAATTAATAAAAGCTTGTTAGAGAGAGTATAGTCTACTAACACGTTTGGAATGGCATATTCCACGCTCGCGAACCGTAATCCACGTCTTAGGCTCGGACTTAAAACTTTTCGCTCGCGTCGAATATGAGCCATTTCAATATAGTATTACCAACCGAGGAAGATTTTTATGCACAATTCGAAGAGATACTCAATAATTATGTATTGAAATAAATGGAATTCTCAGTCAATATCAACGAATATAATAAGTATGTTCAAAAGTTTGTAATATTGAACTGAACTGTATGTTACGTTCGATATTTGAGCAAAATTTGAACTCTTTCTCAATACATCAGGACCCATATATTCCGAGTAAATTATTTGAGAATAATGATTGATATATTTGAAATGGCTGGTTTGATAAGCATCAATGACCAATGTTAGTAACGTAGCTGGAGCAAAATTTCTTGAATCTATGGTTTTAACATGAATTTCAACTTTATGAGCTCGTTACCAAACAATCAAACGCTATATTTCATGATAGATATTCTCATTGTCAAGGCTAGTCCTTTCTTCGTATATGAGATTTTGTTGGACAACGGATAATAATTTCGAAAGACAGCAGGAACAATCGATTTTTGTCGTTATTTGGTACGGGCATGAAGAATATGAAATACGTATTCGATTGAACAATCAACTACCTCCATTTCTTGTTAGATGCTATCTTCTCCTAGGAAGTAGGAATAAGGTTCCATCCAATCGGGGATTCCCTTAGAACTCTAATAATCTTTTGACAAAAGGTTCCACTAACTCAAATTATGGTTAGCTGAAATCAACAAAATATCAACGAATCTGCTGCTGGAATACATCCAGTTGATTAATATTTCTTTTTCAAATGGAAACTGCATATACCTGAGCAAATTTTCTATATCACGGTTACTTGTATCTCATTTGCAGGCTAATACAGATCCATTTGAAGATTGGAAGACCTTTTCAATGTCAATAACTGAATCTTAAAACGCGATGGATGACTTAGAAATTATGAATTGTGAAAATAATGTATATTTTCGTACTCAGTCTATTTCCATACTCAACTCATATATTTCGAAAATATCATAGAATAGTATTTTGCAATTTGGATCTACAAATTGAGAATAAATGACTCAAATTAGATCAGCTAGAGAGAATACCCTTTTTCTATTCCTTTTATCTCTTCGAAGTGAAAAATAACGAAACTGTTACTTAACTTCTTGATAACTGAATTACTCCAAAGTAATCATGATGACAGAACTGAAAATTAGACTACAAAAAAATTTAACAAATTAATCAAAAGCTCAAAACGACCTCATCCTTGGCAAGTCAATACCCCAACAGATCACAAAACTTTCTACGCACATTGCTATATTTCCTGCCTCTTATAGAACCGAAAGAATCATCAACATTCATACACAGGCAAGATAGAGTATTGGACATCGATTCGTGAAATTTATTAATTTCTGATTCCACAAATGCCCATAAGTAAAAATATCAGGGTGTCAAATCCGGGATCTTCTGTAGCCGCTCATTATCCGATTTGCGAAATGAGTGTTTAATAAATTCTTCACCCACAGTAACCATCCTATTGAAACCACCCCTGATGATTCATATTGATATTAGTCATGGTCTCTAATGCTGGAATAACACGCGTTTGTACCAACTCGTGATATTTCTGGCAATTTAACATAAAAATTTCTGCTCAAGCATTTATTTTTTGTGGATATAGAGTATGTGCAAAATAAGTTTTATTAGGACTTTCACGAGTTCAATGAAAACATACAATAGATGGATTATGTTTACTAATGAAATTATCAACATTTGCCATTATGGTTTGACGAAATTTCATATTACGTCTATGGCCGCCATGTGAAATCTAATTTTGTTTGCTATTTTAATAAGAACGAAACTTATTTCCAGAGCCCTCGTATGGCTCACGTAACCAGAACATCACCAGATTTTGGATAGCCAATGCATGGGCGTTGCATGCAGATGCATGTTAATCTATGAATGGACAATGTTACCACCACCATTGTCTTTTTCATGATCTCGTGCAAGAAGGATACACATGCGGCTGGATTCTGACAACAGTGAAATCTGATATCTGATGATTTCTAAATTTCAATCTGTATACATATACAGGGTGTCCTCGAACTGCGTGGCTAAAATAAAACCGAAGATTCGTTGATTCAAAAAAGTTTGATGAGCCTTTTTACTTTTGCCTCAAGTGTCTTGTTTAGCCGGTAGAGGGCTTCAAATTTGCAAAAATAATTTTGTTTTTTCGGTATAACTTGAGAACGTGATGGAGGACTATTACAATATTTGGCAGATAAGTTACTGTCAATAATAGCCGTTTTTGCGAGCGGAGCATAGAGTCTTAGAGACCATAGAAATGGCTCAAACTTGAGAATGTAACGGGAAAAGTGTCCAGAACTTTTTTGTGGTCGATGTAATTCACTCTATATTTTTTATGTAGATAGCTTATCTAATTTGAAAACTTTTCTTACTCTTAGAAAATTTTGATAAAATCAACGGATTAGCTTGAAAAAAATAATTTTTGAGTCTCTGCAATTTTGGCTTACTAATTTTACTTGATTAAAATACCTTAGTTGCCTTTGCTTTTCTAATGTCATTTTGGCATTTGGAGCATTTATTCTCAAAACTGTCAGTTTTTACTTTGCTTTCCGTAAAAATTTTATAAAATTATGGCTCAAAATTTCACTAACACTGAAATGGTTAATATCTCGGTAAAACACGAATAATAAAAACAATAGAAATGGGGAAACGATGTGATTATTTAGGAAAAACCAATGCTAAATTAAAAGAAACAACAAAACTTTTTGAGAAATCGCTAAGGCATCAATTGTTCGAAATGTTGCCCATTTTCCTGAATACACAAATTAATTCGTTTCAAGAAATTGGATTGAACTCTGGCTAGTACTTCAGAATTTCTTCAATAAATCCGCTTCATGATTAATTCGTTGCAACACTTCCTCTCGTGTGTTTACTGGAGCTGCATAAACTTTCGACTTCAAAGCGACCCATCGAAAGAAGTCGCAGGGCGTCAAATCAGGGGAGCGGGCCGGCCAGTTCACTGGTGCATCGTGTCCTCTACCTATCCAGCGATCTGGATATTCCGCATTCAAATGTCGCCTCACAGATAATGTGAAATGAGGAGGTGCACCATCATAGATAAACCAGGCTACGACGAATGTGTAAGGGCAAGTCTTCCAACAGTTCAAGTAGCCTTTGTTCCAAAAAGTTCAAGTAGTTCTCCCCGTTCAATCGATCGGGTATAACGGTAGGGCCAATAATAATGTTATCCACAATTCCAACCCAAACATTGATTTTAGTTTGATTCTGAAAATATGTAACTTCCGTTTCATGAGAATTTTCATCAGCATAGAAATGTTCATTATGGAGGTTAAAAAGACCACTTCTCGTGAAAGTATCTTCGTCCGTGAACAGAATTCTTCTACAAAAATTGGGGTTTGCGTTTTGTCTTTGGACAATAAGCCGACAGAAATCTAGCCGATGACCTGGATCCATGAGCAATAAGTCTTGAACTGTTTTAATATGATAGGGATACAACAGTTCTTCTTTCAGTACATTATGAACTAATGATTTTGAGGCTCCAATACGAAGTCCCAAACGTAGTGTGCTTATCCCAGGTTCAGTTTCAACCGCTTCCAGTATCGCTTCTTCGAGCTCTAACGTCCTTCTTGTCCGTCTGCGTCCACTTTCTCTGCGATTTGCTTCAAATCTGCCAGTTTCGCGAAGGTTTGCCGATTTGGAATTGTGCGATGCGGATATCTTTCCCTTCTCCGGCCATAGCAACGACAAAGTCCATAAATCAATAACATTTCAACCATTTCAGTGTTAGTGAAATTTTGAGCCATAATTTTATAAAATTTTTACGGAAAGCAAAGTAAAAACTGACAGTTTTGAGAATAAATTCTTCAAATGCCAAAATGACATTTGAAAAGTAAAGGCAACTAAGGTATTTCAATCAAGTAAAATTAGTAAGACAAAATTGCAGAGACTCGAAAATTAATTTTTTCAAGCTAATCCGTTGATTTTATCAAAATTTTCTAAGAGTAAGAAAAGTTTTCAAAGTAGATAAGCTATCTACATAAAAATATCGAGTGAATTACATTGACCACAAAAAAGTTCTGGACACTTCCCGTTACATCCTCAAGTTTGAGCTAAATTTTGTAAAAGTTCTTCGTCACGTTCTCAAGTTATACCGAAAAGACAAAATTATTTTTGCAATTTTGAAGCCCTCTACCGGGTAAACAAGATACTTGAGGCAAAAGTGAACGGCTTATCAACTTTTTTTCGAATCAAAGAATCTTCGGTTTTATTTTGGCCACGCAGTTCGAGGACACCCTGTATAGTGTTTGTTTGCGCAAGGAACACGATTTGGAGATCCGCCTAAGCTGCGTCTATTTTTTCACTCACTCCTTCAACGGGAGTTTGTTCACCTGAGTCTAGGAGTCAGTCTAATTCCTCATCGAATCTGAGTATCCCGAATTAATTCATTTGTTCGGTTAGTTGATTACATCACTAGTAGATTGAATTTGCACTGATGAAGTAGATGTATATTCACACTGACAAGCTAAACAATTTCTGCGATCAAGGCATACATTTCGTTGAAATAGTATTATATTTATGACAATGAATTTCTCTCTGAATTGTTGAGGTCTCTAACTAATTGAGAGATAAAATTAATGCATAGAACTGAATTTCAAGTTTTTTATTAAGTGTAACTACAATTCTGACTCATCATGATTGGATTAAATTAGTTGCATACGTGTGAATAATAATCACGTAACTAAATGAATATCCAACATGGGAACATTCCAATTAGGGTTGGAATGGAATGAATAATTTATTTTGAATAAATGATATTTGAAGAGCAAAGTGGTTGAAACTAAATTAATGAATATAATATGTACGTGCATACTGTAATTCTGAACAATTCGTATTCGCAATAACAATACCTGTGATTCTTCAGTCCCCTTGGTAATTTATATCCGAAATGAAGCAAGTAACTACATACAGTCAATGCAACGAACAATTTTCGTAATATTAGACACAGTATAGTTCCATGGAATATTTTAAGTATCATGTAGATCGAAGTACCTGTATCTCTTATGTTTGACAGATATTCTGAAAGGATTATATCCTGATTATCATTATCTACAAAATAGTTTCATCTTTCAAATGAAAATTTTGCTCATGAGGTCGTTCCAAATCAAATCAAATCAGTGAATTTACCAGATTGAAATACTTTTCAAAACCCAGATCTCGAAAATAACCTATCATGCTGATATCACTTTTCTGATAATACCACCCTTGTAATGAATGATATGCTATATTACGATCCTTATTATTATTTCGTGCTGAATGAAATTTGCTTCACTATCCTGTGAACTGCACCTAAGATTCAATTCTGGGATGAAAATACAAAGAAAATATAGGATATAATTAATATCTAAAAAACCGTGCAACAAAGACATAGGTATTTATCAAGTAAGTTGATCAGATAGATATAATTAATTAAAATATAACATTGATTCAGGATGTTCTATTTCAAATTTCAAAGTATCTGCTACTTTCTAATAGAAACGGCAAAACTGTACGTCTGAAAATATTTCAAAAATCACTACATAATATAAAACAAAGTCGCTTTCTCTGCCCCTATATCCCTATGTATGCTTAAATCTTTAAAACTACGCAACGGATTTTGATGCGGTTTTCTTTAATAGATAGAGTGATTGAAGAGGAAGGTTTATATGTATGATAACATCCATTAAATAGTAGAGAAATACTGTTATTTTTGAGGTTTCTAATGTGATGTCGTAAATAATTACATTTTTTCCGCTTACATTGCAAACGCAGGCTGAACCCTACGAGATATTAAAATAATGTACTAAGTGTTGTACACATTGAAAAGGTCTACAGGATGGTATATGTCTATCTCTTATGGTTATCCCAGAATACCATTTTTTTGTCATTTACTTTTTACGACAAATAATGGCGCTTTTCGAAGCGATTTTAACCAATAATTATCCAATTAGATACCTCAAATACATTGTTGATTTAATATAAATCTATATGGCCCTTTACAGCATATGATTTAAATGAATATTTTCGAAGATATTACAGATTTAAGAATTGCGGGACGTAGCGTTTGCGGCGGTACCGGCCGGAGCGGGCCGCTATGTTTTTATATACAACGTTCACAGTTTTTCTGTAGTGTACTACAGCATTGCACCTGTGCGAAGCCGGGGCGGGTCGCTAGTATTATATATAACCAATCAAAGTTCCAAAACTCCATCTTCGATAGTCGATTAACCGTGAGATACCTTATACAGTTATGCAGTAGAAGAATTGTTACCTAAAAAATATGATGTTGTATTACTTTTGTTTGCCCATAATATCCTGAGTTGAACCAAATTCTAACCTAATTGGATCAAAATGAGCCATTGGCGGTTATTATTCTATGAGTTGGAACATATCCAGAATAGATGATGATTCCAGGCACGTGGATTAAAAGGTGATAAAAATACATCAGGATGAGACAATCTTCGATGGGTATTGTCGGGACGCAAATTGGAAGTGAAGGTAATGGAAAGCCTCGCGGTCTATTTGCAACCAATTTGATTTCAACAATGCTTTACCTCACCTCGGTTTCTAAATGGAACATACAACGTACAGATAGGTGTCAAAATGTCAAATTATCACGAACGTTACTCGGTAGTAGTTTATAATAAATAAAAAAGGTTAGAAATGACCACGATTTAGTTGTGATTAGTATTCATCAGCTGGTACGTCTTAAGACTAATATGCCCCTATGCAAAACAGGCTCCATCTGCGAACTTTTTAACGAATTCGATATATATAGAATCCAAAATAGATTGAAATTTTATTAGAAAATTCGTTTCCTACATTTTAAATTCATAAAATCATTAATTATGTCTCGAACATCAACTCTTGATAATACACATCAAGCTCAAACGTGATCGAGTCATACAATTTCTCTCAATCTCAATCCATTCTTGACCAACTTTAGCTTTGAAAATAAACGCTCACCACTAGCATTAGTTAGGTTTCCAAATACAATTCACTTGATGAACGATTGTTTGAGTTTTGAGATTTTTCACTAATTGCGAAATTTTGGAAGTGAGTCGTCCTTGTTGGAATGAATTCTGGTGATTTTCTCAGAAGAGACATACCAGTTTGTCACTGACCATTCATCAAGTCCTAGTGTGGACAGGAACATTTTTTTACACAGGAAATTTCACTGAATCTTTTTCTAGGTAGTAGAATAAGGAAACGAACCTTCTCGAATATTCTTTTTGTTTTTTACTGTGAGTAAAGTCTACTAATGCACTAAGAAATTACTTTCTACTATTCCAAGATGTCATTTTTGTCCATAACGTATTGAATATGTTTTCTCTGTCGTTATCAGTGAATTCTGAACAGTGTCACATGGTCATTAGACATCTTTTGGAAACATGTCTATTACCGAGTGTTCTTGCTTTCCCAGATTCGATGTAATGATATTTAAATTTTCTTCGATCTTTCATATTCTTGTCCTAGCAAGCGGCTCCGTTTTTCTTTCTGTCTTTTGTCTCGTGTTGAACGTGTTCTTTCTCTTGCTATGCTACCATTTGTAACAGGTGTTCCTTCTGTAGAGGATGTTTCATTATAATAATTGTAATTTTCCCATGCTTTTCCAGTGTCGGATGAATTATTCTCGTCGGCCAACACGATCACATGAGTTCTCCATGTTTAAAACGATTTCATTGTGAATGTTAAGATCACTTATTAAATCGTGATGTATTGTTTCTTCAGATGTAGTAACATCAAGAATAAATGTTTTGTATAATTGTTGCTTCAATTTCACCATTGAAAATTACTAATTGTCTTGTATCGCCATCTATACAGCTTCTACACTATTTTTTTGGTACTACGTCTTCAGTTGTTACAACCTGAATTATTTGTTCAGAATCAAGGGCTTGTGCGAGTCAGAATCTTCTAATATTATGCTATTTTCACCCTGCACTTCTTTTTCTTCTTGTTTTCCCTCTGTTTGTTCTTGAGCCGGTTCCAAAATTAAACGGCCTCTTGATGATGCCATTTTATCTGGAAAGGTTTGAGAATCGAATTATTCTATCATAAATTAGGCTGATTTAAATCTGAAATGAAATAGAACTAAACATTTCGTTAACTAAATTGGATTGGCAAAAACACGTAAGAATTTTATTTTATTGGGTCAGATAGTTAGATATTTTTTGAATTAATTTTTACATTTGACAGAAGTAGATACAAGAATTTTCTTATTATACAGGGTGTTTCAGTTTTTTCGTTCATAACTTGTGCAAACGATATAACTTCTGAAAATAATAGAGGTCTTTCATGTAAAATTTTCCTCTAAATCACTTCGTTTTCGAGATACAGCAGGGTATTGAAATTGAAAAAAAAATTTAGTTTTACGCGAATATCTCCGGAACCATTCATTGTACAGAAAACAACTTTTGTTAGCAGTCTCTACTCATAGTAAGCTATGTTTTGTACTATAACATTTTTTTCATCAATAATTGGTGAAGATATTGAAGGGGTAGTGGTTGTTTTTCTCCCAACTTCCACGTCACTGGAAAAAGTACGGTTTTGAGATGCCCATTTGAACCGCCAATGTTTTCTACACAAAAAAATCATTGACATAAGCTCCAGACTTGACCGTTTTCAACTTTTATGTTGAAAAACGCTGTCAATTCTTTGAAATAAAATTAATTTTTTACCAATTAAACGAAATTTCTTTAAACAAGTACCAAAACCAAAAAATTGACCATGTTTTTCAACATAAAAGTTAATTTTTCTCGAAAAAGGTCAACTTTAGAGCTTATGACCAAATTATCTTTTTTGTGTAGAAGACATTGGCAGTTCAAATGGGTATCACAAAACTGTACTTTTTTGAGTCACGTAGAAGTTGGAGAGAAAAACAACCACTACACCTACAAAATCTTCACCAATTACGAATAAAAAAGAAAATTTTTTTCGCTCAAGACATAGCTTACTACGAGCTTACGCTTACGAAAGTTGTTTTCTGAACAATGGACGGTTCCGGAGATATTTGTAAAAAACTAAATTTTTTTTCCAATTTCAACACCCTGTATCTCGACAACGACGTGATTGAGAGAAAAATTTTACATGAAAGACCCCTATTATTTTTAGAAGTTCTATCGGTTGCCGAAGTTATGAGCGAAAAAACTGAAACACCCTGTATACAGGATGAGTCAGTTTTTTGTAGACAAACTTCAACAGGAGATAGAACAGATGTTTTTAAGGAGAAAAGTTCCTATAAACGTATGTCGTAAAAGGCTTTGTTTTCGAGATACAGGGTGTTGAAATTTGAACAAAAATTTAGTTTTTTGCGAATATCTCCGGAAACGTTCATTGTACAAGGAACAGCTTTCGTGAGCATTTTCTACTCACAGTAAGCGGTAAAAAAAATTTTTTACTCATAATTGGTGAAGAAGGGGTAGTGGGTGTTTTCCTGCCCAACTTCTACGCTACTTTAAAAAGTACGCTTTTGAGACAATCATTCGAACCGCCAATGCTTTCTACACAAAAAAGGTACTCCTGGTCATAAGCTCTAAATTTGACCGTTTTCGAGAAAAATCAACGTTTATGTTGAAAAACATGGTTAATCCTTTGGTTTTGTTATTTGTTCTCTAATATTTGAATAAGTTTTGTTTAATTAGTAAGAATTGACCATGTTTTTCAACATAAAAGATGATTTTTCTCGAAAATTGTCAACTTTAGAGCTTTTTTGTGTAGAAAACATTGGCGGTTTGAATGGTTGTCTCAAAACCGTACTTTTTTCAGTGGCGTAGAAGTTGGGGAGAAAAACACCCACTACCCTTTCAAAATCTTCACCAATTGATAGTAAAAAAAATTTTTTCAACGCACAGAACATAGCTTACTATGAGTAGAAAATGCTCATGAAAGCTGTTTTCTGTACGATGAATGGTTCCGGAGATATTTGCAGAAAACTAAATTTATTTTCAATTTCTACATCCTGTATCTAGCCTTCTACGACATATGTTTTTGGGAACTTTTCTCCTTAAAAACATCTGTTCTATCTACTGTTGAAGTTTGTTTACAAAAAACTGACTCACCCTGTATAATTGTGTACAAATATTGCTGTAGACGTAATTAATCTATTAAAACATTTCAATATATTGGAAAAGGACTATTTCTGCAAAGAGCAGTCCTGAAAGATATTCCTATTTGTGTATATATATAATATATATAGATATACATATCTACATACATTTTTAAATTTAAAAGTATTTGTAGAGATATGCAATATTGTTGTTTGTTGAATAAAGATTTATTTTTTTACTAAAGATAACTTTATTTCTTGATATTCGGATATTCTACGGAAGGGAGTTGAAAAATCGTGGAGCTAAGTAATTTGCTGATCTTTGACCTATGGTTTTATGTGCTTTGGGAACTATTAAATCTGAGTTTGATTTTTTTCTGGTATGATAAGTATGTGAGATTGTATTTAAACTCTTAATATTGTGAAATGAGGAGATTAACATGTTTCATGTATAACTGTCTAATGCTGCAAAATTTTGTTTCTTCATGGAGAAGTTTAGTAGAAAAGTTCCGATTTTGTTAAATATAATTTCTAGGATTTTATTTTTTACCCTGGAGAGTGGTTCGAGTTAGTTTTTGAGGGCTCCACTCCACCCCAGTCTATTATACCATACTGTAATAATGATTGTGTAAGAGAATAGTACACATATATAAGATCATTTATTTTAAGAAATGACCTTATTTCTCTAGACAAAAAAAATTCACGTATTTTACTGACTTATGTTGCAATATGATTTATTGTTTGTTCTGTTTGTACTTTCTTTAATGATTTGCCATATTTTCCTTCTGTCATTATTCGCATTCTTTATAGCCGTTTCATAGTATTTAGCCTTTGTTTGTTTTATCAGATTATTTAGAATATTTCTGTAGGTAGTATAATTTTTTCTTAGTTCTTGGTTTTTCGGATTCCTTATGCTCATTTTTTTAAATTTATCTCGTTTATGTATTATTATGCAATTTGTAATCCAAGTTTTCCTCTTTCCATTTTTATTATTTATAGCAATGTTTTCAGTTATCAAACATTCTGAAAGCATGTTTTTAATTTGATCAACAAAAGTGTTGCAGATTCAGGACATAACGAGTTTAATACTGAATTCCAATTGTGGTTATTAATATTATTTCTGAATTTTTCACAATGGAATATTCTTTTGATTAAAATTTTTTAATTATTTATATTATTATTCTGATTATTATTTTCGTTGTTTATATTGATAATTGTTGCATAGTGATTAGTGATGTTGCATTGAATTATTGTACCCTTGATGTTTGATAGGTTTATGTTACTCATTATGAAGATATAATCTATACACGTCTGGCAATGCATTGTTACCCTGGTGAAATCATATATTGCCGATTTATAAACCACTTATCACAAAAAAAATTTTCACCTAAGCTTATTTACATAAACTTTGTTCACATATTATTACTGTTATTCTAAGCTGACTACTTGCCTTTCTTTTAAATTACAATAAACGTAATTTTTATATTTATTGCACTTTCTTAATGGAAATACCGGCTCATACGAGTTTTTGCACGCTTGCAACTGATACGACGCTTAGATTGGTCAGTTTATCTATTGAGTGCGTGGCTGCACTATCGCGCGCTTTTGCAATTATTATGTAGCTGGATAAAAGGAATCGACCGGTTAAAAAATTTCAATCTTGTCAAAAATGTCTCATACGAGGTTTTGCGGATTTGCCGATGAGATGGTGTCTACACTCATATGTTGAAGTGTTTGGAATTCAACGACGGCCAGCGGTTCGAACATAATATTGAGATACACCTATTTGTTACTATTTACTATTTTGTTTATATTTAAAGTTATAATTATATCTTCATACCCCAACATCTCCTCATGTTCTATAAAGCACGTATTCGAGCTTCCTTGAAGTAACAACTGTTCACAAATTTGCAGTTCAACTCCCTCCCACAACATAGGCTGGATCTGTTTGATTCTGCTCTTCTATTCAGAAGAGAGCTTTCATCTAGTTGGTGAAATCACACTTACGAATTCATCGATCTCTGTAGAACATTGTAGTAAAGTGTGTCATCTCTCCCTTTTCTATAGATATTTTCATGGTTATCGTTATTCTACCATAAGCGAACTATAGTGATACGTATTATGAATGATATCGTCGTTGGAAGACTTATTCCTCCTGCAGAAAAGAGCTGTCAGAGTAATGTTCGGGATGAAATCTCTGGAATCGTGCAGAGGAGTTTTCAGAACAAATGCCATACTCACTGTTCCTGGGATATATCTATATATATGTCTAGTAAATCTCTCTAACTATCCTGACAATTCCAAAAAATTTATGAATGTACATGAGTAAACTACTAGGAATATATGTAATTTCGCATTGCCAATCCATAGGTTCTCACTAACAGAGAAGAGCAGTATATATTTCTGCATGAAAGTGTACAATAAATTGCCACTTCACATTAAAAGAGAACTGTCTTATCCAAAATATTTCAATACACTTGTGTATAATTTTATTTGTGAATGTGAGCCATATACAGTTAGGGAATTTTTATAGTAATATATAAGTAGTAGTAAACCCGACGTATTTCAAACATGTATCTTGTTATATATCCCAATGTGTAAACTGCTGTATGTCCCATGAAATTAATAAATTATTCTATTCTATTCTATTCTATCATTTCTATAATAGGGGAAGAAAAATATTCTTATTCGGAACGTGCAGAAATTAATCACGAAGGTTCAGCAATGGCGTTATATGATACATGTATTAATTGGCTTACTGACATTATGAAATGGTGTTTACTTATTTGAACATCGCGTGTACTTAGTGACAAGTTTATCGCCAGTTAAGTGATCTGATTGTAAGTTTCGTCATCGGATTAATTATGTACAGAGTGAAACAATTAGTATGCATGTTAAATGTTGGCGTGACCCTCCCATGCCTTCCAAACCGACTAGGTTACCCTAAAGTACACATGTCACAAACTTAAATGAGGTTCTTGACAACTCAATACAGAATAAACTACTTTATTATGATTCGTTTTATTCAACTGATACGATTAAACGTGTCATTGAAAACCAGGGAATTACAGCATGACACGTAATGATTAATTTAAGCGAACCACGTGAATGTGTGCTCTTACGAAGTTGATTATGTTCAGCCACAAAAGCAGCTAACCCAATTCAACTCAATGGCGGTTAGCAAACTATCAAGCTGAGTGTTTACGGCTTTTATATAGAATTCTCGCCGATTTTGTTACCGGAAACGGCCAAACTAGTTCCCGATGTTCCGATTAATCACACGTAAACTCATCAAGAATCGTGAACGAAATTTAATAAGATCTCCGAGTTTATTTCCGGCGATTGTGTTTTTAACGAAACTTCCCGAAGGTGGTTCTGTTGTAAGATAATAATTGAATACATTTCAGTCAGGGATAATAAACAACAAAACGTAACAGTGAACTTCTTCAGTAGTAACGTTTACCTGAAGTACATAAATACACATCTCTTGGGGAAATACTTTCATTCTTAGAGTCCCTAAGATAGAAGTAATAGTTATTTATAAGTTTTGAATCGTTCAAAATTTAAGCTTCTGCACTAACTTCAATGTTAGATATGGAACAAAGAAAAATACATCTTCAGAATGAATGGAGATACATTCCTGGTTACATTTTACAGCTCATGATATAGGTATTTTGTGGCATATGTCCATTTTGTTGGAGGTGATCCCTCATTTTGACGAGAACCACGGTTCTCTCTTGTAGACTGTCATAGGATAGTTTCCATTCTGTTCCTTGCTGCAACTCGGAAACGTACCTCTGCCGGAGATCCCAAATATGTTGATTTATGGATTGAAGTCGTTGATATCGGGATAACCTGAATTCTAGTATATCTCTATCACTTGGATCTGGCACTGTGAGAGGTTTTCCGGCCGAGTTGTGTGTTTAAATTCATATTTTTTACAATTGCCAAAACAGCAATGTTCTATTGGATGCCATTGATGCAGGCAGTTAGTACATGAATTTAGATTTTTGGCTTTATTGAATCTTCCATTATAATCGATGTGTAACCATGGAAAATTTGGTTGAAAAAAAGTAATGTGTACGTTTTATTGCTTATGAATAAAATAATCAGTTCACTATCAATTGCTAAACAACATAAAATTGATCCATCGAGCCACATTGTTAACAAGTTAAGTAAAATAGTATTTTCTACAACATCCAAGGAAGCCGCCGCAGTTTATTTTCAAGTGGAAGCATCAAAGCTCCTAGTCTAGCTCTAGCAAGCGCGGTTATCTCCAATACAACATAAAACTACTTTGCGCAGCGTAACTGCCAACGGCAACACGTGGTCAGTCGTCTAGCAGCACAAAGGATTTCCCGCCGTAGTGCCGTCAAAACATTACGTCAACGTGATTTCGGGGAGCTTCCATTATTTCTTTATCCAATTCTGCGGTATATTTATTGCCTTTATTTGTACAATACTCAAGACTTATGCTTTAATTTTATAAGTTCAATGCATGCTGATAAAATATCTAATGAAGTAATGGGTGTTTTTCATAGGGTGATACAACTTTGAGTTGGCATCACTGCTTTATTTGACCACCCATTTAACAGCTGGTAGTTGCTTTTTATTTATTTAGCTTTGACATTTCATTATGGATCGACTTACACCAGAGCAACGAGTGCAAACTTTTGGAAGTTTTTAATAAAAATAATGGTTCTGTTCGTCGTACTTATCATGCACTTCGTCCATTCAAAATGTTATTTTCCGATGAAGCCCATTTTTGGTTGAATGGGTACGTAAATAAACAGAATTGTCGCATTTGGAGTGAGGAGAATCCACAAGCTTTTGTCGAAACACCATAACATCCACAGAAAATTACTGTTTGGTGCGCTAAGAGTTATCGGCGAGATACGGCCGCAAATGCTCCGAAAAGTTTGTGAAAATTGGTGTTCCAGATTGCGCCTTGTACGCGCCAGCCGTTGCGGCCCCATCGCCGAAATCATATTTAAACATTAATGTCATAAAATTTTCTATCCAATAATGACCTTTTCATTGATATCAAAAATATAATACTATGTTTTATTATGATTTTAACCTGTATCACTCTATAAAAAACACCCATTACAAAGGTTAGTTAAAAAAGACAGTTCTAATAAACTAAAATTAACGCACTTCCCAAACGACATGCAAACAACACAAAGGATTGCTACTGCTTCAGAGGTGAATTTTTCAACTACAACGGCGCCTTGTAAGAATTGATAATTTAATTAACGAATTTGATTCAGTACAAACTTCGATTCATAATATTTCCGATAATTTGGATGAACAATAAGTTCAACGCGTACAATTTGAAGAATTTTTAAACACGAATTTCAATTGCAAAAAATAAAATATATTTACTTCAAACTAACAATACCCAAGACGATATACTTTTATCCAAAAGTTCTGTAGCATCTTCTTACTCGGACAAAGGTCAATTAGGTGGCTTTAAGGTAGTTCAGACAGAATATTTCAGCTCATCATTCACGTTATACATATCAGCGGTACTACGGACTGTACAACATATTTTTTAACTTTGCTGTACTTCTTACATTATTATATTCCCTATAAATATACACATACTATGATATATCATTTAGTATAGGAATGTGGCAACGTCGCGTATTTACTTTCTTTATACATCTTATACAGCCCAGTCTTGCTTATAGTTTAAACAGGCCACTTTTGTTACTGTTACTTAATCAAATAAATAATTATGGGTTATCGTATCCGCGTGAACATTTATAGAGAAAAAGTTCTTGGTAAGAAAGAAAAGTTGCAAATGCTCTACGTGAAAAAAAAAATTAAATAATTTTACAACAAATAATGACGAATCTAGCCTATAGTCCAGGAAATAAGCTCGGAAAAAGACCATAATAAAAAAAATATATAGTAGGCTAGAATTTCAAACTTTTTGTTGCATTTTGTTCCTAATACCCCATAGATCATTCATGACTATCAAGACCGCGGGGGTCGACCTTCCTACCCCCTCAAAACGGGGTCTCAACCCCTCAGAAGAGCATTCTCATAAAAACAGTTCAAAATTAATGAATTAAGAGCCGAAAAAGACCCCTAGTATGTTTTTTGGGTCGCTGATCACGATTCCGCAGTTAGTGGAACAGTTAGTTTTGTCGGAAAACTCCCTCCAGATGGGATTCGGGAAATTTGACAGTTTCCTGAGACGTTTGTGAATAATAAAGTATAATTTTGTTGCAAAAATTACCTCTAGTAGGTTTTTTGGGTCGCTGATCACGATTCCGCTGTAATTTTTCCCAAAAAAGTCTCTCCAGATGGAGAATTCGGGAAATTTGAAAATTTTTGACGAGACGGTTATGAATAATAAAGTATAATTTAGTTGCCAAATAGACATCTAGTTATTTTTGTACCGTCTTCATGTCTTCCTTTATTTACTACATTCTTTATCATTATATATTATATATTATGTTTATACGTCTGGTATAACATTTATTCTCAATCCTATTTTAATACCGGCGGATTTTATTTCCTTTTTAATCTTCAAAGCGCTTATCAATTCCTTATCCTTGGAATTCATCATTATGCTTATTTCAGCAATAATGAAATTTTTACACAAATTGACTACATTTCTCAACAATGCTCTTAGGTACAATGCCGGTCGAAAGTGTAGTTTTATGTAAATCAAAAAAAATCATTTGCAACTCATATTACTGCTGTCATACTTTTCCACAACGTACCTAAGTCATATGCCGATCAAAGCTACAGACTTACGTATGTTACAATTTATCTCCATTTCATCTTTATATAATCTTCTGTATATACTTCAATACTACAATTTATCTTCTTACTTTCCATTTCCTTTCCTTTATCACATATATATGTAATTGATTCAACCTAGCAATATATTTCAATTGTTCCGTGACGTACCGGGTGATCATTCCTATAGTCACTGGATTGCCCTTGAAATATCGAATGAACTGTTCGCTCGCAGTTATTTTGCTGATTCAAATTTTTGGTACTATGTTTACTATATAACATGAATGAAATATGCTTTGTTGCAATTCTCTATATTATGATTATGATTAAATGAAGTTATTTCAATGTACGCAAATCGCATTTCTAAATAATATGTAACCATTATTCTAAACCTATATTAATTCAATTTTAAAATTATTTGCTGTCATATTTATGACTATAATAATACTTGTAAAAAAGTGTTTGAACCTCGTCAGATTTCCCAACTTCAGAAATAAAATAATCTAACTTTATTGCCCTATCCTTATAACCATATTCAAAAAAATTCTGCATAATCAATGCTATAATATAATAATAATAAACGGTTTCCGTTCTCGAATAACCATATGTTAGCCACATCATTGTTGGTCTAACACTTACTTAATGGTTTTTTGTGGGATAATTAAACTAATTTTCAAACAATATGTATATGATTATATACATAACTTTAATTATCTGATAAATTCTTTACGCTATTCTTACTACTATTCCAATATCTTAATATTTGACATTTTAAATATAATTTCTAATTAATTCCAATTGATTTAAAAAAATTTTGATAATATTTCTGTACTTAAATAATTATCTCTTTAATAATGTAATTATTTGTTGATTATTTTAGTCTTACTATTCCAATATCTTAATATATTTTACTTTTAAACGTAATTGAATTTAAGCATCAGAAGTTATATACTACTAAAATTACTTCGATATTTTTTCAATATTGTTAAATTTATGAATCAATATAATATAATATATTCAATATATTCAATTTAAATATTACGAAATTACTTCAATATTGTTCAATACTTCTAACTTAATAAATCAATAAATTAAAATTCATATCAACATACACTATTTTAAATTTCACACTAAAAAAAAAATAAATAAAACTAAAATTGTCTGCAACCGTCATTACTCACATGGTTAATACATTCTCGGAGCACTACACTAAGGGGTTGACTTCTTCTGCTTTTTCCCAATCCATCGCTTGCAGCCTGGAGGTCTGCGTTCCAATTTCCATTTTCTCATTCCAAATCCATAGTCCAAATCCAATTCCAAATCCATTTCCAATTTCCAAATCCATTATGTCTTCTTGTAAAGCCATGTGGGAATCCCGTATAGCTATGTGGGGATCACATATGGTGATGTGGACAACAACAACAAAATTTTTATCACAGCAATCCAAGTTGCCTGGCCAAGGGACTGGCAGAGATCGCCATGTTGGGGATCATGTGCTTTCCTGTGGTCCGTTTTCTTATTTTCCGTAGGAAAAACTAGTAGAGATCGCCATATAATGTTAGAGTGTTGGCAACGGTCGTCATGTGGGGATCAGTTCTTAATGTTGAGCGGTTTGCCCTAAACTGACCCGTGGTCCTGGTGGAGGCATACGGGATCGAAACACCACTTAGAAAAGAGTTACTTTACTTAAAGTAGAGCTCGACGCCATTGCGACTTAAAGTCTTGCTCTACGAAATAATAGTACAAATACTAATGTACAATCTATTATGAATGAATGTATGAATGCATTGTTCTAGTTGAACTAGTCTGAGATTCCAAGGTATCTGTGCCAGCCAATATGTTTAATATATTAATATTGAACATATTGCTTGTGAGTCAGCTCCGAGATGTAAACATATACTTAATAACATTACTTAATAGAAATAAGGTCGAATTCTATAACTTAGGGATTTTAGGTAAACTCGTATAGGGATGGAAGATTCCTATACAACAGTTTGGATAGTCATGAATGATCTATGGGGTATTAGGAACAAAATGCAAGAAAAAAATTGAAATTCTAGCTCACTATATTTTTTTCTGGTTTGTTGCCTGGACTACTATGCGAATATTGTAATAATTGAAAGTTATTTGTCATGAATGTTTTGCTTGGTTATAATTATATCATTGAATATATTTTGTATTTAATGTCATAATTTATTATAAATTCATAGACTGCTCTATAAGAATTATTCTTTTATTCTAATGATTATAAATAATTGTTATTAAATAAAACACGCCAAGTATATAATTTTTCATTGGTCCATATTTTCGCGCTCTTCCTTTCCGCTCCTACGTTTCATTCTTTACAAAGTTGCCGCATCGTTTCCATGCGATTATTCTTATATCCCCCGCCCCCACAGAAAATAATCGTCGAAATAAGTTATTTATTTTGATTGTTCATCAAAACTACATGGTAAATAATTTTAATTTTTTTATTTATTCCTAATATATCATTCTATCGAATATTACTTTTTTATCGAAATCCTAAAAGTTGTTCTGTAATGAAAAAAAAATTGATCATTTTCCCACACTTCTCCCATGCCACATGTACAAAAAATGTCTTTTTTAATTGCAAATATCTCACGTCCGATGAAGTCTATCGTCTTCTGTTTTTAACAGTCTATGTATTATATATTTAATACCTTATATTTCAAGTTTCGAGGATTTCTTGAAATATTGCTTTCATAACTGTGCTACCTTAAATTACCTGTAATTCAGTTACCTAAGTTAAATGGAACCTAGGAGAATTGGCTTGAGTTTTGAGACACCTTCAATTCTTTAAGACACGAAAATTCTGCAATTGATGATTCCCAGTATTTACGAGCGGTACTCGATGGCAATGCAGGCCATGTAATCGAATCACATGAATGTTCTTCAAACAATTATGCACTGACGTGGAATACGCTGCTTCAACGTTTCTATACAAGACTACTTGTGCATAATCATATCAAGTCCAGATTTAATATTGAGCGAATTATAAAGGAATCAGCTTCAAAAATTCGTACGCTGATCCATACGCTATCAAAACACTCAAGGTCACTTGATCAATTGAATGACCCCACAAATCAGTGTGATACTCTTAGTATCTACATGATTTCACTAAATTAGATTCGATCACATCCCGAGAGTAGGAGGAACACAAGGTAGAAAACGAAATTCCCACTTTAAACAATATGTTTTCGTTTCTTAAGGGTCGAGCTAATTTACTCGAAACTCTTGAGATCAAAAATTATTAAAGAAGACTACACAATAAACTGTCAAGTATTATGAAGGGTTGTTTTCATAATGGTCCAACTTGTGCCTTCTGCAAAAAAGATTATTTGTATTAAATTCCAATGAATTTTTGGAACTTTCTTCTAAAGAAAGATTCAATGAAGCCAAAAATCTAAGTTTATGTATTAACTGCCTACGACCATAGCATCAAATTGAATATATTTTACCCGAAGTTGCAGGCAATGGGAATCGCGAATATACAGAAAAACTCTTTGTCAAATTGTCTAGCTTTCGAAAAACTTTATTTTCATTTTCAAGACATTAATTCGAGGTTGCTGGCATGGAAATGAGAAACGCACAAAATAATCAACATCTTACAGCTAACAATGTATGAAAATATATTAAAACTTATTTTAAAACTAGCTCAGCTTACATCGGAGATAAAACATTTCTTTCACTCATTGGAAACAATGTTTCAAGTTTCAAACCTACCGCCGTAAATCAAGTGTGAAAAATTGGTATCAAACAAGTGGTCTTCTCCAATTGGCTGAATAGACTTGACAATGGATTTACTACAATCTTTCTGTCAGTTTTCATTATTTCCAATGTGAATGACAGGGTAAAAGATATGTTTCATCTCCGACGTAAGCTGAAATCTTTTTAAATACCATCAGTTTTAACATATTATTATAAATTGTTTCTTGTGAGATGTTGATTATTGTATGTGTTGTTATTTTCATGCCGGCAACCTCGTGTTACTAAGAAGATCACCATTTACAAGTCGCCTTTGTTTACAATAGGACTTTGTATTTCTCTTGAAAATGAGAATAACGTTTTTCGAAAGATCGACAATTTGAAAAGGAACTCATTGTTTCCAATGGCAGAGTCAAAGAAATATTTTATCTCCGATGTAAACTGAAATCTTTTTAAAACCAGTTTTGATATGTTCGTTGTTATTCTCATGCCAGCAACCTAGATTTAATCTCTTGAAAATGAAAATAAATTTAAATCAAAGCTCGACAATTTAAGACCACTCCCAGAGAGTCGTGCACCTGATGTGATGTCAAAAAGAGTCTTCCAGAGGAGCAACAGATGTTCTATGCATCTCACTAGTGGGGTTGATACCGCTTGACATTGAAGCAAGTAAATTTATCACTCATGTAATGTTGAATCGAATGCCGTGCTGTAGTCAATCCAGGCCATGGGAAGGTGGGGCTTGTAGAGTATGACAGATCTATCTAGGTACACCAGGTTCTCCCGCTCCTACTTGTCGGACCTCATCCTCGCTGACTATCTCGCACACTTCTGTTTGCGAAAGTTGATGTTCAGCGCAAAAACTCTTTAAAGAGTTGGCTGAAGTGTCCGAATGAATTAGACGCGGTGACTCATACACTCCTTTCCAGAATTGCTCGACTACAGGCGGGGGCAGCGATTCTATAAACTGAGACAATCTATCGCGAAACAAGGAATTCCCCCTGATTCTTATAGCCCGTTTGGTCAGCTTTCTCCTCACCACGCTCAGGACTCGAATCTCATCCTCATAGTGTTCCTGGATATTCTGTAACACTGTGCGTTCCAGTATGTGAAGGTGGCGGCGAAGGTTATACGCTATACGTCTAATTTTAGGCGCTAGAAATTAAATCTATTCCACGCTTGCTGTCTCACCGGCTGTATTTTGGCCTCGAATTTGTGTGGTTTTTTTCGATTCGGTCGTACGGTCGTAGTTCTAAGATCAACTTCGGTTGTTTTGGAGCAGGCTTGCTCTACCAGATCAGTTGCGTTGCATCATAGATGATGTGGTGAAGCTAGATCTGGCTGTAGTGCTACAGCCTGTCGGAGATTCGTTCTTATATAGCCGGTTCTCCATAGGTAGAAAACTAGATTCCGCAAGGTTTCTTTGGAAAAATACCGGCATTCTGTAATGCATGATCTACCAAAGTGTGTATCCGCTACATGTATCGCGTATGATTCTGACACCAAAACTTACACTTTCCCTAAGAAAAATCTTGAAAGAGTTCAACGTTTTCATCCCTTTCTCGGAAAAACCGATGAAAATTTTCAGCAATCATATTTTGAAAGAAAATTGGAATCTGAACAAATGTGCTGTTAATTTTTTCCGGGAAATGCATACTCTTGAGACATCCAAGGTTATTGGTGAAAAATTACGAAAAATACATATATACCTATTGCTATTAAGACACCAACTCGCGACACCAACAACTACACTTTTTGAAGAGAAAACCCAGCGACTCCACTTCTATCTGAAATTTGCCTAATTTGACTGAACGGTTCTATCGATTGTCTGATTCTCAATTGACTTTGGAATGAATTAATGTACGAATGTTATTTGTTTTGTTCCATGTTCGATTCATAATCAACGTCGCTAGAGGGAGCCACACGCTCTCGATTAAATAAATATGATATTCACAGATTGAATAATACACATAACATGAATATCACTTTATAATTATAAAGGCGACATTCCAATAATTTGAACTTTTAAAATTATTCATGAAACGAGTTCTTCAGTCTGTATTTACTTACAATAGTATGGGTAAGAGAATACGTTTTCTCATCAGTATATTATGATTTATTATGGTTTACATTGAGAAATAGAATGATATATGCGGAAGTAACGTTATTCCAATAGGAAATAATGTTTTCAAAAAAGAATTTAAGAATGCCAATTATAACTTTATTTGGATTAATGATACACACAAGGCTAAGTGATATCTAAGAATGAATAAAATTAGGCATATAAGTATAATAATCATATAAAACGGTGAAAAGCTAGAAACGTTCGTACTTCGTATTCTCCGATGACGTTATTGCTGATTCCATTCGAATAGGTATATGTAACATATCTCTCACCAGGTAAAATATTAGGGAACCTCATAGACAAATTTTTTAATCGAATATTATCCATTGGGATTTCTATCATTTCTGTTACGAGTATCTGGCTTCTTTTGGCATTTCTTCTTATTTTTATAATAATCCATATCCATATTATTATCAATATTTGACCATGGTTCATCCACTAATTGAATAGTGTATTCGAGATATTGATGAATTTTCATTTGTCTTGGTTCCATTTACTGCAGGTCGATTGCTTCCAATTGTATAGGAGTAATCATGGATTTCTTTGACAAATTAGATTTCGAAAATTTTTGTACGTTCACATGTCTCACTTGTAAATTACATTGTGCTGATGTTTTCGCTAGGGAGTTTCGTTTCTAAGTCATGGTTTATCTTATTTTATCACACTATGGTGTTCAGGATGGTTCCTTGAGGTAAGATCCATTGGTCACTTTCTACGAGCTGGAGTCTTACAGTTTTGATATTCATAGAGTGATGGATACAATTGTTGTGGTATATAGAGGAATATAACAGTTGTATTTCACATGGGCTTTGTTAAGTTATTTGATTAATATGTACAAAATTATTCTTGTGAAGAAGATTCTTCGCATCGTTGGTCCTTCAGGGTGTAAGAATCTTTATTAATTGCAATGTGTATCGTGTTTGAGTTGTTTGGTATTGATTGGAATTTTGGATCATGGGCAGTCAATACAACTGCTAATAAGTGCTTAATTCGGTTTCTACAATGAGAATTCCTATAAAGGAAATTGAAAAACTAGGCTTCCGGATGGATTCCAAGTGACTATAGCTCGACTTGATGCCGACGTTTCGCCAATCATTGCAGGTGCCATCTTCACGGCAGGCTTGAGGCTTGAACTGAAACTGGTTCTACTAGTTTTTGTAGCTGTATATATTGTGGGAAAAAATCATTCACACTACTCAGTTCACTGCCTTTATTCCGGTGGTTAACTATGTTCCGGCACCTGACCCTGCCATTGTATGATCATGTGCGGAGTGGAATTTTCGAGGATGAGTTTCCAAATGTTGGGAAGGTATTATCCTGAGTCACGGTTCAGATTATTTCTTGGATGTTTTAGGATTTTTATAGCTTCAAGGATTTTTCAATGATAAAATTTTGGGGCTCGAGCTAGGATTTTACTATTTTCGAATAAAATCTGATGATTAGTGTCAAACTTGTGGTTCGCAAGTGCAGATCTACTGGTGTCACGAAGCCTTGTACAGCGCTCATCTTCTTTCACAAGAGTAGCTACTGTACGACCTGTTTCGCCAATGTAGACTTTACCGCAAGAACAGGGAATGCTATAAATACCTTCTAAGTGGAGAGGAGGAAGCGGATTTCCGATAGGTTTGTAAAACTGAGATAATTTGGGAAGTGTGGAAAACCGGGTAGAAATATTATGTTCTTTAAGGACTTTTGAAATTCAATCTGTGATATTTTTGAATATATGGAAGATAGGCAGTGTATAAAGCTGGCTGGGGGTTTGTGGCTCAGGTCGATTCGAAATTTTAGGCGAAGTGTATTTCTTTATGGCATTTGGAATGTTGTAATTGGAGAAATTGTTTGATAATAAGACAGATGAAACATGTTTTAATTCTGATTGAAATGATTGAGGTTGAGATGAGTTGAGAGCTCTGTGGACCAAGGAGTTTATGACAGATTGCTTCTGGGCAGGTGGTGGGAAACCATTGAGGTATCTATCGGTGTGAGTGGATTTTCGAGTATGTGGTCTCAATAAGCCACCTCTTTTTGAAGAAAGTTGCTTTTTTACAGTTGGACCTTTACATTGACTGCTCTGAAACATTCTAATATTTCTGTCCATCATTATATGTGCTCTTGTAGTGATAAAGTCGAAAAAACAATGATATCGTTCGCGTACACGAAATTCACTCATTTTACATGCCTCGCAAAATGTCATCCAATAGATGTTGAAGAGTTGCAGGCCTTCTACGATATATGGATATCGAATGACCATCTTCGACTCTGCATGATACCCAGGTACCCAGATGCCAAATCTAAAGTGGTGTAATATTGGCTTTCAGTCCCCTATAATCAATTACTAGGCGCCATTTCCTTTTTTCAATTGCGTTCATCTGAACTATTGAATGAAACAGTTCTGAAGCGAAATTGGTGGCTGAATAATCTGTTATTCTAACAAATCGGTTAATTTTACATCTAGCCTCTTATTGTTATGCAAAGGGTAACCTCTATGGCTTAATGAAAACAGTTGTATCATCTGAAGTTGGTATTTCATATTTTACTTTACTAATGAACCTTAACGAGGTACTTTCTTCATAGAATATATCCTCATACTTCTTGCATCAAATGTTAATTGCTTCATTTCCTCCAATATTCATATGATCCAGTCTAATATTGAAATTGATATTATTCCTCTGAATGTCCTATATACATGATACCATATAAATGCTCTCATCGGGTACTCATTTGAGTTATGAGTATTTGTTGTTGTTTTTCCGTTTTGAATATTCACTAGTGCATTTTTAATCTCTACACCTTCAGAACGCGTAAATTTGTTTATTATACCGTCATAGTAGTATTGACTGGTAAATCAAAAATTTTTTCCATATGTGGCTCGATAGTGATATGTTCATAATCACTTTTCGTTATTTACAAGTCCTCTTCTGCAGGTAGGTGTGTATAGCTATTCGCGCCTGTTGTGTTATCAATAGTTTGTGATTAAATTCAGATATTTTGAATTATCACTATCTCTTGTATATTTATTTTAACCTCACAAGACATGTATCACTTGACATTATCTCAAACTCGATATTTAGTGATAGGAATAATACTTACAAAACATGAAATTTAGAACATTCTATAGAATTATCGTAATTATTTAGACATGTAAAATAATGGAATAGTATCTCGATAATTGACCATCATTGACTTTTCTTAAAATACTCAATCACACACTGCCGATCCATTTACTGCAATTTTAATTGGAAGTCTGCAGACGCATTTCATCATATGTTATGATTATTCTGGGAAGCCGTTCTCTGACAGAAAAGATATTTGCCCATTATTGTAACCACTATGCCATGATATCAATCTTGTTCAAATTTTAAACCAATTCTTTGAATTGTGGCTGGTTTCACATATAAAGGGAAGCGAAGTTGGCTTCGTCTTGCCTTTTCGAATACTTCAAACTATTCTTGATTACATGTTACTGACAGCGACCACTCTTCTCCCTAGTTATCTTCCTTCAGCTCCAATACTGCTTTCAAATTGTTTCAATATTTGCCTAGGATAATTAGATCAACATCGATCTGAGCTACTGGTAAGCTCATCGAATGCTTAACTTTAAAATGCAAATCAAAATCATTGAAACTGTTTATATAAAAACTGATAACTCTGATGAGAAATGAGCGTTTTCTTTCTGGACGTTATCACAATCATTCAATTCAAATGATAGACATTAGACTGATAACTGTACATTTTCCGCGTACTTCGCCCGTGGAGACAACCGTAGGCAAGTCGCTGCTTGAAGTGATACATTATTGCAAATGAAACAGCTGATTACGTGGAAGGATGTGAAGTTCATTTGTATTGACAGGGATAATTGAAAAACATGGATATGTTCTATGTTTCTGTGTTTTATACGCTATGTATTATCAAAATAGTTTGCATCAGGTGAACTGTCAGAATTATTGGATTACTTTCACCTTTAATCCCCTTAGAGATTGGATTCCTTCAATTACGAATATTGAAGAAACATTCAAAATACGTCTTCTGCTGGAATGGAAGGTTTCTTCTTATTTGAGAACTACACGTCATATTTTTCTCATGAGTATTTTGTTCAATAAACAGTGCAAACTACATGTTGAACATGATGAACTAATGACGTATTCAGTGTAAAAGACGTATCCGAGTTTGCATGCAACTGAGGTTCATTGGATCCTGGAAATATTGAATCAAATCGAATATGAAGATGGAATTATAGCCCTCTAGGTGGTGATGACTCGGTCGGCTTAATCCGGGTCGTATTGACGCACCAATATGTAACTTTATTATTATTTATTTCATGTAGGATTTTGAAGTTAGATAGACAATAATAATACCGTTTATATATAGTATATAATATAGGTGCTCAGAAATTTATGGAAGAAATTTTTTTTTATTTTGTCGAGAGCATTGTTGCCTACGAATTTTATGAATTTCAATATTCAACTTTATTACTTAAATAAATTCTGGGGGATTCAGCCTTTAATAGTAAAGTGAACAGAAATTAACAAATGAAAATTGCCTATTGGCAGCAACTGTAGAGTCAAACTTTGATGTCTTTATTCGATAAAATCCTGAAGCACGAATGATATTCCGGTTAATTTTACGCCATACATAAGTAATTTATACAAAGGAACATCGTTATTTTCAATTAATTCAATTTATAACATAATATTCATATTTCATAACCAAAAAATGTTTAAGAATTATGAAAATTTGTATGTGCGTGAATGGTACAGATTTTCTAACATTTGTTGGCAATTGTTAGATATCCACATGTGGCTCAGCCTCAGTTGGTATAGTTGATGATGTTATAGCACAGCCCACAAAAGTAGGTACGAGTGATATATTGCCTAAACATTTTGCGTAGTCTTAGAGTTGATAGAGCGTAAGTATGAGTCCTCGAACTTGGTTGCACATCATGAGACAATTCGTCAAACAAGTGGTCGATTGCATCATTCAAGTCCTCATCGTCATCAGAAACAAATGCCAAAGATGTCACCAAATGGGGCTTGAAGGCTGAAATCAGCCTCAAGACATTGAATTCGTATGCGCCTAATACTTTCCTCACATGTAAATAACAAACCAGCAGCTCTAAATTTGGAAAAGTCTTCTCAAATGCGTATTGATCCTAGTTCAAAATCACTAGACATCTTCCCCTGGTATGTATTTGGGTGGAAATCCTTCATGATATCAATCATTCCGACATATCTATCTCACCGTTTATCAGGCAGGAAGACATAAACAATGAATTATTCAGTCATTATAACGCAGGTTTGGTGAAAAATTGATGGAAATGGTTTAATAATTCCTGAAAATGTAAGAAAAAACATCGATATATTCCCATGAAAGTTAAGATTGTTCTAGCTAACAAAACAATCATCCGCGAACGATTATAAGAATGACAGTTATGAAATCGATACAGAGTTGTGATAATTCTATGATTATTACTATAAGTAATTTAAGTAAACCACTAAGTAATTTGGATCAAGACGTAGGTTGAATAAATAAATAAATGCTGCTGTTGCAATTGATTAATATTAATTTTTCATGTTAAATTATGTATGAGCATGTTGTTATTGGTGATAATCCAATTGTGTGAAACTTTGTTAAATACTCCTTTTGGTAGTGTTTTCATTTCTTTATTAAAAGTATTATAGATTTTGGGCCCAATATACGAGATGTGTTTTCTAGCTAGATTGTTAGTTATTTTAGGTAGCGCCAAGTGTGCTGAAGTATTTGCTTTAGTTGAGAGATTGTGGGTTAATTGTATTTCATATTTATTATTATTATGCATGAATTTGATTATTGATTTAATGTAAAGTTGCCTTATATTGATAATAAACTGTATAAGATCGGAAATTCAATTATTCTCAGATACGCTCCTGTCTCTAGAATGCAGGGAACAGAGATGCTCCCTCAATACAATCGGAATTCGAAAAAAATAAGACATAGTTGTAGCTTAAATGAGAAAGAGTATCCGACTGAAGATGGGGAAAAAAACATGAAAGAACTAAGTTAATTAATTTCACAGATTATTCAAAAATATTCATTTCATAGGGACGATATTCTGGGTGCCAGACTGGCAGGTTATTTGATACCGGATTTCTTTTTTATCTGACAAATACACGGGAACGTAGATTTAACACATATACATATAGGATGACTCTCAGTTATTACAACACGCGTGTAAAATGGAAAATATAGTGCGCCTGAAAGTATGCATTTTCATTTCATACCATCAAAATGACAAAAAAGAGTAGAGTAAAAAAGCCAGTGACAAACTTTATCAAAAGGCAACTTGACTTAGATTGAAGTAGGCGTGTCCAAACCCTAAGGTGATAATTGTGCGGGATTAGAACTATAAAAAGTAAGTTATCTTTTTTTCTGGAAGGAAGACTCACATGCACCGGTCTTTCAGTCAAAATTCATGTATAACAAGTAAATTTTTCAAAGTCATTTACAGAACATGAATTCAAATTTCTCATTAAAAAGTATTCCATTATCCACCGAAAACAGAAATGAAGAGAACAATTGTTTGTTTTGTCAATTAAATAAGATTTTTAGCTAACGAAAAAAAATTCCTAAAATTTCAATCATTTCTCTAACCTAATTAGTTTGAGTCATTAAAGTTGTGTTACACAAAATTATTTGAGAATTGCATTTTTAGTTAAAGATCGATTCACAGTTGAAGCCCGTAAATTCACTCTGAGTGAAACTTGAAATATAGTAAAAATAAGGTACTGACATTCCCATAGTAAAGTGTTTCTATTGAAATAGTTTCAATGGTCTTGTCATTGGATTGAGATCCAAAGAATCTTTAAAGTTCAGGGCATTTGAAGTCGTAGTCTACAGAAGGAAAGAGGAAGAGGGTTTTCATGATTTCAACTTTCTGTTGTATAATAAGGAGTCTCAGATTGGAGACCGTGAACTTGAGTAAAGTACTTGTCGGATCATTCTATGATAACTTCACACCCTATCAAGGCATTGAGCAGTAAATTGTGCGCATTTGAAGGAATGAGATCCACGTCTCCATAAAAATGTCGCTATTGATTTCAGACATATTGAGGGAAACCTGTCATACAAAATAGCTTTATCCCCTGTATATGTGCAGTGGGAGAGTTAAAGAAGTGTGAATCTTGTTAATTGATCATTTTGCGTTACATTGCCTTTGCTAGAGAGGGTCGTCATTATTGTTACGATACTTTACTTTCGAATTCATACATTCTGGAGTATTCTTCAGCATAACTTACGAGACGATTTGGGGAGACTGATTGTAGAGACTAATTAGATAGATTTCATAATAACATTTGGAGTTTGTAAAGTCTGCCTCTCAGTTCGTACTTATTTTCATTCTTCACCTTCCAGAGTATTCTTATTGTTGAGGCCCAAATACCAAATGCCAAGTGCCTGTACGAACCTCGGAAATCTGTTATCGTGATTGTTACACGAACAATGAGATCAATATATTATGATATATTCAATTAATGGGTTCCAACCCATTTTAATATTCAATTTTGTCAATCACAGATTTCACTGGAACTCAATTGGTTTCTTGTTATAATAATTGTTGTTCATTTGAATTATTTCCTGTAATCCTTCTATCCTTTTTTTTTCAATATACACCTAGGAACTTCTGTCACAACTGAGATATACGGCCAAGTTTGGCTGCTACCTACTAACTTGTATTCCAAGAATCTTATTATCACCAAGTGTAGTTTCACTTCCTGGACACTCTCAACCTACCCTTAATTTACGTGAGAGTACCGTGAGCTGGTGGCAGCCACAACGTTCCCCTTCGACTAAGAACAGCAACTGTTCGAATCTTGCTGCAAGCTTAATTATAGGGACACTTCTCGTGGTGCTTCCCTACGAGATGATATACAAACACCCTCGTGTGGATAAGTGAACAAAATTGTATAGAACTATCCTCGCATGTTTTCATTCAAATCGATTCTTATAAATATTTCCTGCTTTCCACTGGGCGTTTCCTAGTGGTTATTGAATATTTCAATCCAGTTATTAATTCGATACTATCCAATTAACCAAGTAACGACTTATTACAGTAGGTGTCGCCGCTTAGAATTTGATATTTGATCACGGAAATTTCGAATTATTACAGTGTTCCAAAATAATAGTAGTGTTTGCGCAAAAAAATTATAATTCGATTCGAATCTTGCTGCTAAAGATTGTTTGCATCTCTATTTGCATATTTTTCTGGGATAACGACTTATTCAGGACTAACTGAGGTAGGTAGTGCAAGGTTGATTTGGTGTCAAGGTCTTCTAATTTAATAATAATTTGCTATAAGGTGGTATGGTTGAATACGGTAACTTTTGCGCCCAGTCAGAATCCTGATATAAAGTGACTTATTATTCCGGCCATGGAATCCATCGTTTCTTCAACACTTCTCTTTATTGTTGTTTTGATTACTGCAACCTCTACATATGCAGCGGAGCACCTGCATTTCTGGATAGATCTAGACTATTTTTTAATTGATGCGTACATATGTGCGTGCGTAACCCACTGTAATAAGGGTTTAGTGCAGGTTATTTTCAATATTTAAAAACAAAATCATTCTCAGTAAATTAAAATTTCATGTAAAATTAAAATATCTAAGTAAACAACATCCAGGGGTTGCCAGATGTTTTGAATAACAAATGTACCTAGCTTGAGGGAAGTAAAGGAATTTCTAAATTAAATCTAAGACAATTCATACTCGTTCCAACGAGGGTGGTATGATATCATAGCTGATAGGTCAAGAGGGTGTGCAAAAGTCCACAAAAGTTTGGTAATAAAGGATATAATAAACCTCTCAAGATAGGATGAGAAACTAATGAGTAGCTTGATGTAAAATCGTGACGTTAACCATCTGGAGATGTTTGATGTACATTCAAATCAGTTAGTTATATTTAGTGAAGGACAGATAGATTTAAAAATTCCCACCGAAAGCATTCTGACTAGAGACCTTGATCTTACTGCTTATTGGTTAAACAATTCGGGGATTCTTTTCTGAATTGTGGATTGGTTCTTGTGAAAAAGGACGCATTACAAATACTAGGGATAATGCCTAAAACCTTCCGTTATATTTTCTAGCTTGAATTAGTCTCTTAAGAAATCAGGTGACACTTAATTTCAATTAATTTAACTTGATAGTTTCTTCAGAGTGTTTTTGGTAAGAAGAGTGGATTTCGCTTAATCAGAATAGTCTTAGATTTTTGATCAAAATTGTTGTTCTCAGTTTTTATTCAAGTTAATTTCAATAATAATTTCAAATCATTTCATTCATTTTCGATCCCCTAGGTTCATCCTGGTTGGGTATCAATTTATTATTCTTAGTTTTATTTCTCTTTTAGTTAATTGAGATTATCTAGGTATTTTATTTGAGTATAGACTTTGATCTTAGTTCTCATTCTTAGTAGTAATAAAGTTAATTTTAATATTCTTTTATTATCTTTAATTATCATACATTCTTTTATTATTATCATTATCATTTAATTTTTATTTTTTATTATTAAATTTTATTGTTGTTGTTGAGTACGAGTTTATCTGATTAATATTAGCTTTTATCCCTTCCACTTACCTTTCAGTGTGTTAAAAGCTTAAGTTCTTGTGAAAGAAGAGGGTAAGTGTCAATGATATTTTTCACGTTTGTTCTGGCTAATCAATGATTGGAACGCGAACGTATCTGAAATTTGAGTGGATAGATTTCGATAGGGTGATTTCAATTATATTATATGACATTGCACAGTCGTACCTCATATAGTATCGAAACATAGTAGTTTACACCTTTCGTTGAACAATTTCCTGACTAACCTAAATTCACAGTAAAAATAGGTAACCCATTTTTTTAAAAGAAAGAATCGTAAGTAGCGGAGTGTCCCAGAAATGTGTTTTGGGTCCACTTCTATTCCTGCTTTTTATGAATGATTTGCCGTACCATTTACAGAATAAATCTTCATTTATGGTTCCTGCTCTGAAATCAGATCTCTTCAACTGGATATTACTTCCTTATGCTCCAGGTGACTGATTGCTTCCCTTTATTGTCGATGAGCATGTTCTCCTCCATAAATGTGAAGCTAACCCCCTAATTCAATATTTTGTCAACAGTTAATCGTTGAAACCTGTGTACTCGCATAATGATTTGGGTGTCACAATTACGTCGCATCTAACATGGTCAGAGCATATCACGAAAGTTTGCAAACGAGCAAATTCGCAGCTGTACTCACTTATGAGGTCATTCTCCAGAGTTTTGTTCAAACGCTTCATGCATCTGTACAAAACATACGTTCCCCGTTTCATTGAATATGCTGGCCTAGTGTGGTGTCCAGTTGTCGTATCTGAACAAAAACGGCTGGAAAGTGTCAATAGATTGGCAACAAGGCTTCCCTCCGATAGGATTAGACCGACTTTCCTACGTAGAAAGGCTCATACTGGCAAATATACCTACATTCCAAGAGAGATATCTTCGTGGAGTCATTTCAACGTATCGCAACCTACATTATCTCCTTCCAGACAGTTTATCATACCGGCTTCTCCTTCAAATTGACACAGCTTCAGATTAAAAAAGAAAAGTTCAAATTCAACATCGGACAAACATTCTTTTATAGAATTTTTTATGCATAATAATTAACCTGAAAAATTGTTTCCGCGTCTTCGGTCAATTCGTTCAGAAACCAATATGATTCTAGGTTACAATCCTTATCATTGCGTTAGTTTTTTTATTGTATTTTCATTTCTGGTCATGTTATTGCCTTGATCTATATTACCGACTGCTGTAATTATTGTTGCTATGTGAACTCGTTTTATACTTTGTAACGCTTTAATGCTTGTTGAAGTTGTGAAGGTTAGACGACTGTCTAAGTTAAGAAGAAAATCTTTGAATTCAAGTATGCAGTCAAAAAAGGGATAGAAAATAAAGTGAACTCTTTTTTCTATTCAAGCTTTCGAGTCATTTATTGGCTCTTCATCAGGAACTGAAAGTGAGGTTTGAATTCCTTTAACTCGCCTTAATTTAAATAATAACATGTCAACGAAGACAACACTTATGGTACCATACTATTACAATTAAAATTTGATGAAAAATTAACAAGATGGATTGAATTAAATGTAAAACAGTTTAATCAGTTCTTCTTGAATCCAACATGACTGCTACATGAGCCCATGTGGAATTTTAAACTGTTTTACATTTAATTCAATCCATCATGTTAATTTTTCATCAAATTTTAATTGTAATAGTATGGTACCATAAGTGTTGTCTTCGTTGACATGTTATTATTTAAATTAAGGCGAGTTAAAGGAATTCAAACCTCACTTTCAGTTCCTGATGAAGAGCCAATAAATGACTCGAAAGCTTGAATAGAAAAAAGAGTTCACTTTATTTTCCATCCCCTTTTTGACTGCATACCTGAATTCAAAGATTTTCTTCTATATATATATATGTATATGTAGAACTGGATTCTCGGGTATTGATCCGCGTTGTGTGGTTTCGGTCCTCAGAAGGACCAATTTCACGACGTTTCGGCAAAGTCGCATTTGCCATCTTCAGGTGATTCGACCGTAGAGTCTGGAAAATCTAGGCGAACTGACGCTTACTTGGAGGGACAGGTATTTATATCCCCCGTTATGTTTGACCTTTGGACTTTCGAACTATTTCACGCTTGGTTGATTTCTACGTGTTTGGCTCCGAGTGACACGTTTGGATGACGTCATTGCGACGCTGGAATCAGCCGGAAAGTTTCCGTGACCTGTTGCACGTGCACTGGATATCACGTTCTCTCTTGTTTTTGGCTTTATCTTCCGACTTTCTGAAGCGAGTTTCCATGTTGCTGGTAATCTTAGTCCGTCATCTCGTTTGTTAAGACTATGTGGACGTTTCTCGATCTCTATTGCCTCCCTGGTTATTCTGGTGTAGAAGTGTTCAATGTTGGCTAGAGTCTTTGTGCCGCTAAAGTTGATCATATGGCCAGTACTTCTTACATGTTCAGCTAGTGAAGACGTGGTTTCGTTTTTCGACACAGCGTTTGCATGTTCAGTCTTTCGCACATCAATGCGTCTGTTGGTCTGCCCGATGTATGTCTTTTCACAATTACCACATGGCACCTCGTACACTCCTTGGCATTCTAGAGGAATACTGTCTTTTCGATTCCGAAGAACATTTTTGATTTTCCTATCTGTTGTGAAGGTTGTTTTGATATCATGACGGCTCAGTATTTTGCAGATTTTGTCAGTTGTGCCTTTTATGTAAGGTAGAAAAGCGTTTCCCACTGGTTGATCTTCATTGTTGACATCCTTTTCATTTTTGCGTTGAGAGTTATGAATCTGTTTTCTTGAATAGCCATTCATCCTAAGGGCTGTTCGGATGGTTTCCATTTCTCCATCGAAGTTCTCCGCATCAGCGAGACGTTTTGACCTTGTCATGAGGGTATTTACGACTGATTGTAGCTGGGATGGATGGTGATGCGAGTTACTATTCAAATATCGGTTCGTGTGGGTCTTTTTTCTGAATACTGTATGTCCCAAACTGCCGTCAGTTTTCTTTGTTACCAAAACATCTAGAAATGGTAATTGGTTGTTCTCTTCGGCTTCTATTGTGAATTTTATCCGATCATGGATTCCATTCAGGTGATCGAGAAACCCTCTTAGTTGTCCTTCTCCATGTGGCCAAATAACAAAAATATCATCTACATATCTGAGCCAAAGTTTGGGTTTTAGTTGCGCTGTGTTAAGAGCTTTAATTTCAAAATCCTCCATGAAAAGATTTGCGATCACTGGTGAGATTGGTGATCCCATCGGTGCTCCTTCGATTTGCCTATATCGCTGTCCCTCGTACATAAAGTAAGTATTGGCTACACAGTGTTTGGCCAAGTCAATAATGTATCCTTCCGGTTTGTATTTATGTTGGATGATCTCTAGGGCTTCGTTTATGGGTACTTGTGTGAACAAGGATGCTACGTCGAAGCTTACTAATATGTCGTCAGGTCCTACTATTTGCATATCTAGAAGTTCGATAAAGTGTTCCGCGTTCCTCACGTACGATGATGCTGTCTCAACGTGCGGTTGTAACTTCTTGGCTAGGAATCTTGCTAATGCATGTGATGGTGAGCCGATAGAGCTTACTATTGGTCTCAGAGGTACTGCTGCCTTGTGTATTTTTGGGAGACCATACAGTTTCGGACATCTGGATGATTTTTCTCTTGGAATGAGATGTAACTGTAACTTAGGGTCGATAGGAGATGCCTTGATTTTCGCTTTCGTTGTTTTCTCTAGATATGTAGTGGGATCAGACCTAATCTTCTTGTAAGTCGGATCGTCCAATAGCGCAGCCATCTTGGTTCTGTAGTCATTTGTGTTCATGACAACGGTTGTTCCTTTTAGGTGGCTTCGAGGTTCGTAGAATACGCGACACATCTTGGCCAATAATCTCTACTTCACTTTTATCCTGCAGCGAAGTTATAGCAGATTCCACGTTGCAAATGATGTCTTCCAATGGAATGCGTGCCGGTGCAATAGCGAAGTTAAAACCTTTAGCAAGGACATCCATGGAGGCCTTATTCAAAGAATGGTCGGATAAGTTATGGACAACTTTGACAGGGTCTATGTTTGTGCTGTCTCCCTCAGGTTTCTGGGTGTCTTTCAGATGATTGAACTTCTTCTTCTGTTTCTCTATAGTTATTTCAGTGTTTTTCTCTGCTCTGAACTCGGCAAGCTGATCAATTCTTTCCCAAAGTAGAGGATTGATTTCATTGCTAAGATAGAGGTGAACACGTAGTAGCTTGCTGTCAGTATCATCCAGAATTCTTCTCGTTTGGTGAATGGCATCTCGAAGCAGTGCAAAACTCGTTCTTCTCAAGATGTTCTTCGTACTAGTTGTCTTTGTGTGATACGAAAGTTTCATACAGGTTGGAATAATCTTCTGGTCCCGGCAGCGGCGTAGAAAGGTAAGGTCGCACAAAAGTTTCGATCTCTTTGCTCTCAACTTCTCGAAACTTCTTGTTTGATGGAAAACCTCCTCCCCGTAGAGGTTAATTATGTTTCTTCTTAGGTTCTCGCGGACGTAATGTGTAGAACTGGATTCTCGGGTATTGATCCGCGTTGTGTGGTTTCGGTCCTCAGAAGGACCAATTTCACGACGTTTCGGCAAAGTCGCATTTGCCATCTTCAGGTGATTCGACCGTAGAGTCTGGAAAATCTAGGCGAACTGACGCTTACTTGGAGGGACAGGTATTTATATCCCCCGTTATGTTTGACCTTTGGACTTTCGAACTATTTCACGCTTGGTTGATTTCTACGTGTTTGGCTCCGAGTGACACGTTTGGATGACGTCATTGCGACGCTGGAATCAGCCGGGAAGTTTCCGTGACCTGTTGCACGTGCACTGGATATCACGTTCTCTCTTGTTTTTGGTTTTATCTTCCGACTTTCTGAAGCGAGTTTCCATGTTGCTGGTAATCTTAGTCCGTCATCTCGTTTGTTAAGACTATGTGGACGTTTCTCGATCTCTATTGCCTCCCTGGTTATTCTGGTGTAGAAGTGTTCAATGTTGGCTAGAGTCTTCGTGCCGCTAAAGTTGATCATATGGCCAGTACTTCTTACATGTTCAGCTAGTGAAGACGTGGTTTCGTTTTTCGACACAGCGTTTGCATGTTCAGTCTTTCGCACATCAATGCGTCTGTTGGTCTGCCCGATGTATGTCTTTTCACAATTACCACATGGCACCTCGTACACTCCTTGGCATTCTAGAGGAATACTGTCTTTTGGATTCCGAAGAACATTTTTGATTTTCCTATCTGTTGTGAAGGTTGTTTTGATATCATGACGGCTCAGTATTTTGCAGATTTTGTCAGTTGTGCCTTTTATGTAAGGTAGAAAAGCGTTTCCCACTGGTTGATCTTCATTGTTGACATCCTTTTCATTTTTGCGTTGAGAGTTATGAATCTGTTTTCTTGAATAGCCATTCATCCTAAGGGCTGTTCGGATGGTTTCCATTTCTCCATCGAAGTTCTCCGCATCAGCGAGACGTTTTGACCTTGTCATGAGGGTATTTACGACTGATTGTAGCTGGGATGGATGGTGATGCGAGTTACTATTCAAATATCGGTTCGTGTGGGTCTTTTTTCTGAATACTGTATGTCCCAAACTGCCGTCAGTTTTCTTTGTTACCAAAACATCTAGAAATGGTAATTGGTTGTTCTCTTCGGCTTCTATTGTGAATTTTATCCGATCATGGATTCCATTCAGGTGATCGAGAAACCCTCTTAGTTGTCCTTCTCCATGTGGCCAAATAACAAAAATATCATCTACATATCTGAGCCAAAGTTTGGGTTTTAGTTGCGCTGTGTTAAGAGCTTTAATTTCAAAATCCTCCATGAAAAGATTTGCGATCACTGGTGAGATTGGTGATCCCATCGGTGCTCCTTCGATTTGCCTATATCGCTGTCCCTCGTACATAAAGTAAGTATTGGCTACACAGTGTTTGGCCAAGTCAATAATGTATCCTTCCGGTTTGTATTTATGTTGGATGATCTCTAGGGCTTCGTTTATGGGTACTTGTGTGAACAAGGATGCTACGTCGAAGCTTACTAATATGTCGTCAGGTCCTACTATTTGCATATCTAGAAGTTCGATAAAGTGTTCCGCGTTCCTCACGTACGATGATGCTGTCTCAACGTGCGGTTGTAACTTCTTGGCTAGGAATCTTGCTAATGCATGTGATGGTGAGCCGATAGAGCTTACTATTGGTCTCAGAGGTACTGCTGCCTTGTGTATTTTTGGGAGACCATACAGTTTCGGACATCTGGATGATTTTTCTCTTGGAATGAGATGTAACTGTAACTTAGGGTCGATAGGAGATGCCTTGATTTTCGCTTTCGTTGTTTTCTCTAGATATGTAGTGGGATCAGACCTAATCTTCTTGTAAGTCGGATCGTCCAATAGCGCAGCCATCTTGGTTCTGTAGTCATTTGTGTTCATGACAACGGTTGCATTTCCTTTATCTGCTGGTAGGATGATGATGCTTTCGTTCTCTCGAAGAGCTTTCAGTGCTAGGAACTCGTCGTGTGAAATGTTCCTTTTAGGTGGCTTCGAGGTTCGTAGAATACGCGACACATCTTGGCGAATAATCTCTACTTCACTTTTATCCTGCAGCGAAGTTATAGCAGATTCCACGTTGCAAATGATGTCTTCCAATGGAATGCGTGCCGGTGCAATAGCGAAGTTAAAACCTTTAGCAAGGACATCCATGGAGGCCTTATTCAAAGAATGGTCGGATAAGTTATGGACAACTTTGACAGGGTCTATGTTTGTGCTGTCTCCCTCAGGTTTCTGGGTGTCTTTCAGATGATTGAACTTCTTCTTCTGTTTCTCTATAGTTATTTCAGTGTTTTTCTCTGCTCTGAACTCGGCAAGCTGATCAATTCTTTCCCAAAGTAGAGGATTGATTTCATTGCTAAGATAGAGGTGAACACGTAGTAGCTTGCTGTCAGTATCATCCAGAATTCTTCTGGTTTGGTGAATGGCATCTCGAAGCAGTGCAAAACTCGTTCTTCTCAAGATGTTCTTCGTACTAGTTGTCTTTGTGTGATACGAAAGTTTCATACAGGTTGGAATAATCTTCTGGTCCCGGCAGCGGCGTAGAAAGGTAAGGTCGCACAAAAGTTTCGATCTCTTTGTTCTCAACTTCTCGAAACTTCTTGTTTGATGGAAAACCTCCTCCCCGTAGAGGTTAATTATGTTTCTTCTTAGGTTCTCGCGGACGTAATGTGTAGAACTGGATTCTCGGGTATTGATCCGCGTTGTGTGGTTTCGGTCCTCAGAAGGACCAATTTCACGACGTTTCGGCAAAGTCGCATTTGCCATCTTCAGGTGATTCGACCGTAGAGTCTGGAAAATCTAGGCGAACTGACGCTTACTTGGAGGGACAGGTATTTATATCCCCCGTTATGTTTGACCTTTGGACTTTCGAACTATTTCACGCTTGGTTGATTTCTACGTGTTTGGCTCCGAGTGACACGTTTGGATGACGTCATTGCGACGCTGGAATCAGCCGAAAAGTTTCCGTGACCTGTTGCACGTGCACTGGATATCACGTTCTCTCTTGTTTTTGGTTTTATCTTCCGACTTTCTGAAGCGAGTTTCCATGTTGCTGGTAATCTTAGTCCGTCATCTCGTTTGTTAAGACTATGTGGACGTTTCTCGATCTCTATTGCCTCCCTGGTTATTCTGGTGTAGAAGTGTTCAATGTTGGCTAGAGTCTTTGTGCCGCTAAAGTTGATCATATGGCCAGTACTTCTTACATGTTCAGCTAGTGAAGACGTGGTTTCGTTTTTCGACACAGCGTTTGCATGTTCAGTCTTTCGCACATCAATGCGTCTGTTGGTCTGCCCGATGTATGTCTTTTCACAATTATCACATGGCACCTCGTACACTCCTTGGCATTCTAGAGGAATACTGTCTTTTGGATTCCGAAGAACATTTTTGATTTTCCTATCTGTTGTGAAGGTTGTTTTGATATCATGACGGCTCAGTATTTTGCAGATTTTGTCAGTTGCGCCTTTTATGTAAGGTAGAAAAGCGTTTCCCACTGGTTGATCTTCATTGTTGACATCCTTTTCATTTTTGCGTTGAGAGTTATGAATCTGTTTTCTTGAATAGCCATTCATCCTAAGGGCTGTTCGGATGGTTTCCATTTCTTCATCGAAGTTCTCCGCATCAGCGAGACGTTTTGACCTTGTCATGAGGGTATTTACGACTGATTGTATCTGGGATGGATGGTGATGCGAGTTACTATTCAAATATCGGTTCGTGTGGGTCTTTTTTCTGAATACTGTATGTCCCAAACTGCCGTCAGTTTTCTTTGTTACCAAAACATCTAGAAATGGTAATTGGTTGTTCTCTTCGGCTTCTATTGTGAATTTTATCCGATCATGGATTCCATTCAGGTGATCGAGAAACCCTCTTAGTTGTCCTTCTCCATGTGGCCAAATAACAAAAATATCATCTACATATCTGAGCCAAAGTTTGGGTTTTAGTTGCGCTGTGTTAAGAGCTTTAATTTCAAAATCCTCCATGAAAAGATTTGCGATCACTGGTGAGATTGGTGATCCCATCGGTGCTCCTTCGATTTGCCTATATCGCTGTCCCTCGTACATAAAGTAAGTATTGGCTACACAGTGTTTGGCCAAGTCAATAATGTATCCTTCCGGTTTGTATTTATGTTGGATGATCTCTAGGGCTTCGTTTATGGGTACTTGTGTGAACAAGGATGCTACGTCGAAGCTTACTAATATGTCGTCAGGTCCTACTATTTGCATATCTAGAAGTTCGATAAAGTGTTCCGCGTTCCTCACGTACGATGATGCTGTCTCAACGTGCGGTTGTAACTTCTTGGCTAGGAATCTTGCTAATGCATGTGATGGTGAGCCGATAGAGCTTACTATTGGTCTCAGAGGTACTGCTGCCTTGTGTATTTTTGGGAGACCATACAGTTTCGGACATCTGGATGATTTTTCTCTTGGAATGAGATGTAACTGTAACTAAGGGTCGATAGGAGATGCCTTGATTTTCGCTTTCGTTGTTTTCTCTAGATATGTAGTGGGATCAGACCTAATCTTCTTGTAAGTCGGATCGTCCAATAGCGCAGCCATCTTGGTTCTGTAGTCATTTGTGTTCATGACAACGGTTGCATTTCCTTTATCTGCTGGTAGGATGATGATGCTTTCGTTCTCTCGAAGAGCTTTCAGTGCTAGGAACTCGTCGTGTGAAATGTTCCTTTTAGGTGGCTTCGAGGTTCGTAGAATACGCGACACATCTTGGCGAATAATCTCTACTTCACTTTTATCCTGCAGCGAAGTTATAGCAGATTCCACGTTGCAAATGATGTCTTCCAATGGAATGCGTGCCGGTGCAATAGCGAAGTTAAAACCTTTAGCAAGGACATCCATGGAGGCCTTATTCAAAGAATGGTCGGATAAGTTATGGACAACTTTGACAGGGTCTATGTTTGTGCTGTCTCCCTCAGGTTTCTGGGTGTCTTTCAGATGATTGAACTTCTTCTTCTGTTTCTCTATAGTTATTTCAGTGTTTTTCTCTGCTCTGAACTCGGCAAGCTGATCAATTCTTTCCCAAAGTAGAGGATTGATTTCATTGCTAAGATAGAGGTGAACACGTAGTAGCTTGCTGTCAGTATCATCCAGAATTCTTCTTGTTTGGTGAATGGCATCTCGAAGCAGTGCAAAACTCGTTCTTCTCAAGATGTTCTTCGTACTAGTTGTCTTTGTGTGATACGAAAGTTTCATACAGGTTGGAATAATCTTCTGGTCCCGGCAGCGGCGTAGAAAGGTAAGGTCGCACAAAAGTTTCGATCTCTTTGTTCTCAACTTCTCGAAACTTCTTGTTTGATGGAAAACCTCCTCCCCGTAGAGGTTAATTATGTTTCTTCTTAGGTTCTCGCGGACGTAATGTGTAGAACTGGATTCTCGGGTATTGATCCGCGTTGTGTGGTTTCGGTCCTCAGAAGGACCAATTTCACGACGTTTCGGCAAAGTCGCATTTGCCATCTTCAGGTGATTCGACCGTAGAGTCTAGATTTTCCAGACTCTACGGTCGAATCACCTGAAGATGGCAAATGCGACTTTGCCGAAACGTCGTGAAATTGGTCCTTCTGAGGACCGAAACCACACAACGCGGATCAATACCCGAGAATCCAGTTCTACACATTACGTCCGCGAGAACCTAAGAAGAAACATAATTAACCTCTACGGGGAGGAGGTTTTCCATCAAACAAGAAGTTTCGAGAAGTTGAGAACAAAGAGATCGAAACTTTTGTGCGACCTTACCTTTCTACGCCGCTGCCGGGACCAGAAGATTATTCCAACCTGTATGAAACTTTCGTATCACACAAAGACAACTAGTACGAAGAACATCTTGAGAAGAACGAGTTTTGCACTGCTTCGAGATGCCATTCACCAAACAAGAAGAATTCTGGATGATACTGACAGCAAGCTACTACGTGTTCACCTCTATCTTAGCAATGAAATCAATCCTCTACTTTGGGAAAGAATTGATCAGCTTGCCGAGTTCAGAGCAGAGAAAAACACTGAAATAACTATAGAGAAACAGAAGAAGAAGTTCAATCATCTGAAAGACACCCAGAAACCTGAGGGAGACAGCACAAACATAGACCCTGTCAAAGTTGTCCATAACTTATCCGACCATTCTTTGAATAAGGCCTCCATGGATGTCCTTGCTAAAGGTTTTAACTTCGCTATTGCACCGGCACGCATTCCATTGGAAGACATCATTTGCAACGTGGAATCTGCTATAACTTCGCTGCAGGATAAAAGTGAAGTAGAGATTATTCGCGAAGATGTGTCGCGTATTCTACGAACCTCGAAGCCACCTAAAAGGAACATTTCACACGACGAGTTCCTAGCACTGAAAGCTCTTCGAGAGAACGAAAGCATCATCATCCTACCAGCAGATAAAGGAAATGCAACCGTTGTCATGAACACAAATGACTATAGAACCAAGATGGCTGCGCTATTGGACGATCCGACTTACAAGAAGATTAGGTCTGATCCCACTACATATCTAGAGAAAACAACGAAAGCGAAAATCAAGGCATCTCCTATCGACCCTAAGTTACAGTTACATCTCATTCCAAGAGAAAAATCATCCAGATGTCCGAAACTGTATGGTCTCCCAAAAATACACAAGGCAGCAGTACCTCTGAGACCAATAGTAAGCTCTATCGGCTCACCATCACATGCATTAGCAAGATTCCTAGCCAAGAAGTTACAACCGCACGTTGAGACAGCATCATCGTACGTGAGGAACGCGGAACACTTTATCGAACTTCTAGATATGCAAATAGTAGGACCTGACGACATATTAGTAAGCTTCGACGTAGCATCCTTGTTCACACAAGTACCCATAAACGAAGCCCTAGAGATCATCCAACATAAATACAAACCGGAAGGATACATTATTGACTTGGCCAAACACTGTGTAGCCAATACTTACTTTATGTACGAGGGACAGCGATATAGGCAAATCGAAGGAGCACCGATGGGATCACCAATCTCACCAGTGATCGCAAATCTTTTCATGGAGGATTTTGAAATTAAAGCTCTTAACACAGCGCAACTAAAACCCAAACTTTGGCTCAGATATGTAGATGATATTTTTGTTATTTGGCCACATGGAGAAGGACAACTAAGAGGGTTTCTCGATCACCTGAATGGAATCCATGATCGGATAAAATTCACAATAGAAGCCGAAGAGAACAACCAATTACCATTTCTAGATGTTTTGGTAACAAAGAAAACTGACGGCAGTTTGGGACATACAGTATTCAGAAAAAAGACCCACACGAACCGATATTTGAATAGTAACTCGCATCACCATCCATCCCAGCTACAATCAGTCGTAAATACCCTCATGACAAGGTCAAAACGTCTCGCTGATGCGGAGAACTTCGATGGAGAAATGGAAACCATCCGAACAGCCCTTAGGATGAATGGCTATTCAAGAAAACAGATTCATAACTCTCAACGCAAAAATGAAAAGGATGTCAACAATGAAGATCAACCAGTGGGAAACGCTTTTCTACCTTACATAAAAGGCACAACTGACAAAATCTGCAAAATACTGAGCCGTCATGATATCAAAACAACCTTCACAACAGATAGGAAAATCAAAAATGTTCTTCGGAATCCAAAAGACAGTATTCCTCTAGAATGCCAAGGAGTGTACGAGGTGCCATGTGGTAATTGTGAAAAGACATACATCGGGCAGACCAACAGACGCATTGATGTGCGAAAGACTGAACATGCAAACGCTGTGTCGAAAAACGAAACCACGTCTTCACTAGCTGAACATGTAAGAAGTACTGGCCATATGATCAACTTTAGCGGCACAAAGACTCTAGCCAACATTGAACACTTCTACACCAGAATAACCAGGGAGGCAATAGAGATCGAGAAACGTCCACATAGTCTTAACAAACGAGATGACGGACTAAGATTACCAGCAACATGGAAACTCGCTTCAGAAAGTCGGAAGATAAAACCAAAAACAAGAGAGAACGTGATATCCAGTGCACGTGCAACAGGTCACGGAAACTTTCCGGCTGATTCCAGCGTCGCAATGACGTCATCCAAACGTGTCACTCGGAGCCAAACACGTAGAAATCAACCAAGCGTGAAATAGTTCGAAAGTCCAAAGGTCAAACATAACGGGGGATATAAATACCTGTCCCTCCAAGTAAGCGTCAGTTCGCCTAGATTTTCCAGACTCTACGGTCGAATCACCTGAAGATGGCAAATGCGACTTTGCCGAAACGTCGTGAAATTGGTCCTTCTGAGGACCGAAACCACACAACGCGGATCAATACCGGAGAATCCAGTTCTACACATTACGTCCGCGAGAACCTAAGAAGAAACATAATTAACCTCTACGGGGAGGAGGTTTTCCATCAAACAAGAAGTTTCGAGAAGTTGAGAACAAAGAGATCGAAACTTTTGTGCGACCTTACCTTTCTACGCCGCTGCCGGGACCAGAAGATTATTCCAACCTGTATGAAACTTTCGTATCACACAAAGACAACTAGTACGAAGAACATCTTGAGAAGAACGAGTTTTGCACTGCTTCGAGATGCCATTCACCAAACAAGAAGAATTCTTGATGATACTGACAGCAAGCTACTACGTGTTCACCTCTATCTTAGCAATGAAATCAATCCTCTACTTTGGGAAAGAATTGATCAGCTTGCCGAGTTCAGAGCAGAGAAAAACACTGAAATAACTATAGAGAAACAGAAGAAGAAGTTCAATCATCTGAAAGACACCCAGAAACCTGAGGGAGACAGCACAAACATAGACCATGTCAAAGTTGTCCATAACTTATCCGACCATTCTTTGAATAAGGCCTCCATGGATGTCCTTGCTAAAGGTTTTAACTTCGCTATTGCACCGGCACGCATTCCATTGGAAGACATCATTTGCAACGTGGAATCTGCTATAACTTCGCTGCAGGATAAAAGTGAAGTAGAGATTATTCGCCAAGATGTGTCGCGTATTCTACGAACCTCGAAGCCACCTAAAAGGAACATTTCACACGACGAGTTCCTAGCACTGAAAGCTCTTCGAGAGAACGAAAGCATCATCATCCTACCAGCAGATAAAGGAAATGCAACCGTTGTCATGAACACAAATGACTACAGAACCAAGATGGCTGCGCTATTGGACGATCCGACTTACAAGAAGATTAGGTCTGATCCCACTACATATCTAGAGAAAACAACGAAAGCGAAAATCAAGGCATCTCCTATCGACCCTAAGTTACAGTTACATCTCATTCCGAGAGAAAAATCATCCAGATGTCCGAAACTGTATGGTCTCCCAAAAATACACAAGGCAGCAGTACCTCTGAGACCAATAGTAAGCTCTATCGGCTCACCATCACATGCATTAGCAAGATTCCTAGCCAAGAAGTTACAACCGCACGTTGAGACAGCATCATCGTACGTGAGGAACGCGGAACACTTTATCGAACTTCTAGATATGCAAATAGTAGGACCTGACGACATATTAGTAAGCTTCGACGTAGCATCCTTGTTCACACAAGTACCCATAAACGAAGCCCTAGAGATCATCCAACATAAATACAAACCGGAAGGATACATTTTTGACTTGGCCAAACACTGTGTAGCCAATACTTACTTTATGTACGAGGGACAGCGATATAGGCAAATCGAAGGAGCACCGATGGGATCACCAATCTCACCAGTGATCGCAAATCTTTTCATGGAGGATTTTGAAATTAAAGCTCTTAACACAGCGCAACTAAAACCCAAACTTTGGCTCAGATATGTAGATGATATTTTTGTTATTTGGCCACATGGAGAAGGACAACTAAGAGGGTTTCTCGATCACCTGAATGGAATCCATGATCGGATAAAATTCACAATAGAAGCCGAAGAGAACAACCAATTACCATTTCTAGATGTTTTGGTAACAAAGAAAACTGACGGCAGTTTGGGACATACAGTATTCAGAAAAAAGACCCACACGAACCGATATTTGAATAGTAACTCGCATCACCATCCATCCCAGCTACAATCAGTCGTAAATACCCTCATGACAAGGTCAAAACGTCTCGCTGATGCGGAGAACTTCGATGGAGAAATGGAAACCATCCGAACAGCCCTTAGGATGAATGGCTATTCAAGAAAACAGATTCATAACTCTCAACGCAAAAATGAAAAGGATGTCAACAATGAAGATCAACCAGTGGGAAACGCTTTTCTACCTTACATAAAAGGCACAACTGACAAAATCTGCAAAATACTGAGCCGTCATGATATCAAAACAACCTTCACAACAGATAGGAAAATCAAAAATGTTCTTCGGAATCCAAAAGACAGTATTTCTCTAGAATGCCAAGGAGTGTACGAGGTGCCATGTGGTAATTGTGAAAAGACATACATCGGGCAGACCAACAGACGCATTGATGTGCGAAAGACTGAACATGCAAACGCTGTGTCGAAAAACGAAACCGCGTCTTCACTAGCTGAACATGTAAGAAGTACTGGCCATATGATCAACTTTAGCGGCACAAAGACTCTAGCCAACATTGAACACTTCTACACCAGAATAACCAGGGAGGCAATAGAGATCGAGAAACGTCCACATAGTCTTAACAAACGAGATGACGAACTAAGATTACCAGCAACATGGAAACTCGCTTCAGAAAGTCGGAAGATAAAACCAAAAACAAGAGAGAACGTGATATCCAGTGCACGTGCAACAGGTCACGGAAACTTTCCGGCTGATTCCAGCGTCGCAATGACGTCATCCAAACGTGTCACTCGGAGCCAAACACGTAGAAATCAACCAAGCGTGAAATAGTTCGAAAGTCCAAAGGTCAAACATAACGGGGGATATAAATACCTGTCCCTCCAAGTAAGCGTCAGTTCGCCTAGATTTTCCAGACTCTACGGTCGAATCACCTGAAGATGGCAAATGCGACTTTGCCGAAACGTCGTGAAATTGGTCCTTCTGAGGACCGAAACCACACAACGCGGATCAATACCCGAGAATCCAGTTCTACACATTACGTCCGCGAGAACCTAAGAAGAAACATATATGTATATATATATATATATATATATATATATATATATATATATATATATATATATATATATATATATATATATATATATATATATAAATGTAATATTCAAATCCTTCCAATAACTTAAATGGAATAATTTACTACTCAGAACTATAAATAAGGAACAATCACTCATATCGACTGAAATAGTATATTAAAGAACGAGTTTCCTAAGACTCGTCTTAAAGCACGAATTCAAGTTTAAAAAACGAGTGGCGAAGCCACGAGTTCTTTTAAAGAATGAGTGCTTCAAGGTCTTAGGAAACGAGTTGTTTATACTATTTTTTGTAATTTGCCCTTTTTATGCCGTTTTTAAACAAAAATGTTTAATTTAGTCCATTTAGGGATTTTTATGGTGGTTGGTAACATCTTAATTTTGAAAGTCAAAATTTGATTCAGTGGTTCTGTGATCGCTTTTGTTTCCGTAATTTTAGTTTCGTCTCTACTGGAAAGAGCAATAACACTAGAAAACGACTATTAGTACAAATATCTAAACCATATTGTGTATTAGCTGAAATCAATTCTTCCACTGGACACGTCGATGACTTTCTCTTCTTGAGTTGTTGATGCTCGACACTGTCATTTAAACTGACATAATGATGACAAGATAATTCCGCATCAAGCTCGCCATCCTAAAAATGTAAAAAGTTCCGTGCTTTTTTTGGATATTAAGACACGGCAAGTGATGACGTTGCGTTCGTTAATGGGTCTATTAGAAAATCAAAATGGAGGCAAATTACAAAAATACTATTAAAGTACTATTTATAGTTCTGAGTACTATTAAAGTACTGAGGACCTTCCAACTACCATGTAGCCATCATCAGAGTAAACAGGTGTAATGAGAGTTTACTCTGATGATGTCCACTTGTTAGCTGAAAATTCCTCAGTATTAGAACTGTATTTTTAGCAGATATGGGTGATTGCACTTATTTATAGTGTTACAGTCTATCTACAGTATGTACTCTTTCATAGTTTATTAGTACTTAGTACCCAAGAGAAACTTTTCATGGAAATCGTTATATTTATTATTTTACGAGCAACAACTATTGGCACTATTGAAATAGTATATCTACAAATAAATAATGATGAAAGTTCAATCAGAGAAGAATACATAAATAATAGTAACACTTTCCGATTTTCGTAATTAGAAATCAATGTATATATAGATACTCTATATATATCATAACGGTTTTAATGCAAATTGCATGTTCCGTAACGAATCGTTTCAAGAAAAATGCCGACATGCAAGTCTGTTGTTAAAACTCAGTGAAATTAATGTATTGGTTATGAATGTAATGTGTCTTCGTTTGAATTTATTTGTGGTAGATAAATATAAATTGCTATGTATCGTGCACTGGCTTTTATAAATGGTCAACTTGCGGTATAAATTTTAGTTTATTTATTTCGAAAGAACACAAAACACAATGCACTAAAAGCTTTGAACCGTTATGGCCGTAATACATAATATGGAATCATAAAACGAAAGAACTAGGTGTTTAACGGTAGCTCGGATAAAATTATTATGTTTTCTGATAAAATTTTCGAAGAGTTTAATATGTTCGTAAACTGTGCAGATTTTCATTTGGAACAATGTAAAAATAATTAATCATTGGTAAAACGTAAAATGTGTCGCAATCGCAGATTGATGTTTGATTGCAAAAGTGTTTCGTAAGAATTATTCAAGAAAATGTTCTAATAAATCACCATTAACTTAGTTATCTACAATAAGTGTCCAAATGTAACTTCTTGGTGAGTTATTTGTGATTATTATCAAAATGGTCAATGTATGATTCCACAAGCAAAACTATGTTCGAAGAACCGACGTGGATCATCTACAAATTATATACCAAAATCAACCGAATCCATTGCGAGTATCATCCAAATCTAGTAAGAGATTTCGAAATTTCACCAACATTTCAATGGAAAGATAAATTTGGGGCGTAAAACATGGAAAGTAACTATGATATGAGAAACAAAGCAGTGATCGATTGTACTATATGTAACTATAAAATAAAAATGTATTTAAATGGTCTAAATCAGGGGTCATCAATCCGGCTCGCGACAGCTAATGGCTATTGTTGTTATGGTTGCTGTGATGAGTTGGATAAAAAGACACAGAGTGATAATAACTCGGTTTTAATTACCTGCTAGGTAAAGCTTAATGATAAGTATAATACGCAGATAATGAAACTTAATATCTAACAAATAATTGAAATGAATCCCACTAACATTATAAACATTACGACATATAAACACATAAGCATATAACATATAAACATTGTAACATATAAAATACTAATGAGATTTATGTAATTGTGATTTTCTACTGACAATAGTTTGTAGTTGTAATTTTACTTGTACCAATTATTAAAAGAGATTTAAGATGCTCATCGGTTAACTTAGATCTGTAAACATTCTTTGTTTACTTCATTTTGGAGAATGTTTTCTCACACAAGTAAGTAGTACCAAAAACAAAAAACAGCCCTCGATCAAATTCATGCAAATTGTACCAGTGGAAGACTATTATAAAATTCCAACACAGATGAGTTTTGATATTTGTTCCTAATTGTATCACTGCACTGTAAATCAATAATTTTCATTTGAAGTTCCGAGTCTATGGTTTCAATGTCAGTACCGAAAGGATTTGGAAAAATCGCAATTGTATTCGCAATGATATCAAAGTCTGAGAAACGAGTATCAAAATTAATCGTCAAAGCACTCAAAGCTTCGATTGTAAAATCGACGAGAAGCTCAGTATCAGTAGTGTGGCTGAATATTTCACATGTTTTAAAATGAGTGAAACATTTTCCACCTAATTGTAATTGAAATAATATTATTTTCCGCTAGAACGATTTGGTATTAGTGTATAAATCAGGGAGAAGCTCGATTTCTCCTTGCAATTCCAAATTCAGTTCGTTACTATGTTTAGTCAAATAGACCTTGAGTGGTAACTTCCACCGCCGCTCGCTGTTTTGTAATTTGGTAAGAGGGCAATGATTTTCATTCAAAAAACGTGTGGCACTCGGGGACTGCCGCAGTGAAGCTATTGCATAGCATTTTTTCTCAACTTATGCAATTATAATTATTTATTTATTTTTAATTTATGCAGTATTTTTTTTTCTTTGATATTAATTCAAGTTTTTTCTTTGATATTAATTCAAGTTACACTTTTTGAGCGTGGTGACCGATAAGAAAACAAATTTTTTTCTTTTATTGAATAAATGAGAAGTTAATATCGTTTAAAATATTTTAATTATCTTACAATACATGTAGGTTATTCAGGAATTTGTTATTATTGAAACTATGGGTTTATGGTAACTGAAATAAGACACATAAGTTTGAGACTTGATATCCTCTAACTATCTGGAAAATACCGCGTCAATGGTGGCCCCATATTTTGTTGTGGATTCTTGTGGATCATTATTCATTTTCAAATTCCATTTTTCCGAAAGAAAAGTTGTCAACCGCTCTGATTTTTATCAGCGAAGTTGATGTTGAAATCTCCAGTCAAGATAAGTGGGAATTTATTACCATTTGTACCAAGTATTTTCGACCCTTCTTCAGTGTACTCCAGTAAAGTGCGATAAATAAAATGCTCTACCTCGTCCAATTTTGGATTCCGAGAAATGTAAATTGCTACCATGACTATGTGTAGGCCATTTCTAAGTTTGCATAAGCACGCACAAATATCTCCAAAAACATGAGCGCCTAACATTATCATCGCTAACGTGTGCAATATTTATTTCAATATTCGGAGTCATAATATTAGTTACATTAATATTTTGGTAAATAGCTACCCCACCTTTTGGAACAGTATCTCGTTTGAATTGAACAATACAATTGGAATTAGGTATTTCGATCGGATTATCATGCGCCATGCAAGATTCGGTAAGAAGTAACACATTTGTTTGTCTCGTAACTGAATCTTGTAAATCGTATTTGTGACTATTTAGACTTTGGCAATTGAAAGTCATTATTGAAATGCCATTTCTATTACTAAGGAGATCTAAGACACTTTGAGTAAACGTCTGAACACTATTTAAAGGCAGTCTTTTGAATTCTTGCAACAAAGATGCAGTCGATGCAGCTTGCCTTCGATTATTATAAAACTTGAATGTAGAATTATCGTTTTTTGTCGTGATATACAATTTTTCAATTTGAGTCACCCGAAAGAGCGCAACATAACATAAACGAGTTCCTGTTATTTTTCGTTACGGAATTTCTTGATTCGGTCGCCGCGCTCAAAGCCCGCGATAAAAGCTATATGCAATATATGCAATAGCTTAATAGAAACAGGTACTCTCAGGTCTCTGCTACGGGCGTCTAACGTATAAACTCTAACTGACGCGTAGCGAGTTCCTAGAGGCATATGTCAAAATGATTTCGTTCGTAGCTAATTACATAGGACGTCTGGAGTTCATGCAATTATGTTTTTAGATAATTCGAACCTTCTAATTTTGATAGACCACGTGAAAATCCCGGAGTCTAAAGCGCTAGAGTGTTATAACATTCGTATAAAATAGCGAAATTTCTCACTTTTAGAAACTTCAAATTAATTAATTAATTTGACACATGTTAGGTGTTTAGGTCTTACATTATTTTTCGTTACGGAATTTCTTGTTTCGGTCGCCGCGCTCAAAGCCCGCGATAAAAGCTATATGCAATAGCTTACAAATTCCGATCACTGCTCGAAGTTCAAAAAAGCGCCGAAGGACAAGTGTCGCGGTCGTAACAATAAAGTACAGTTAGTACACAATAGTAATTAAACAAGCGAATTCAGCTAGCGTATGCTCGCTCAGAGCTAGTATTCGGCGACTAGTGTAGAAATTATAGATGATGTTAGGAAAATTAAAACGGTTTTGGCCCTCTGAACTTACTGTAGTAAACAGTATAGCTTCAAGGCTGTAAAGCTTGGAGACCCCTGATCTAGATAATGTATATTTTGCACTCCCGGGACCAAAAGTGCAACTTTACTATTCATGTTCAGAGACTGAAGTATCACTTTTGCTCCCTAGGTATTAAATATGAATTTAATCCCGAGGGAGCGAAAGGGACACTTCATTCGAAAATCTGTCATTCACTCATCATTTGGATGCTATCGTTCCACTGTTATTTCAAACGTTTTTAGGTTCTTCGTTAAATGATTGATCATATAAGAAAATTATGTTTTATTTCAATTCACTGCTTGGACAGTATTATATGGAATGAAATAGGAAACCTAATGTTACTACTGTTGCAAAATAAATATGACGGTTCATAATACCTCTCAATAGTGTGACAGCTACCAAACAATTCTATTTATTTTAAATTACTCATATTAATTTCTAGAAATGTGCTTCGGAAGTACAATATATAGCGTTTATAACAAAGACTAAAATGCCTCGCTTACACTCTGGCAATCCTCGGCATTAAAAATCACACTTCAATTTCTGAAGATTCCAGGGAAATTAATTTATTTCCTTCATTCTGAATGTGTAAGATCTTGAAATTATGATCATTTAAGTTACGTTTTCCATAATTAAATAGTAAGATTTATCATTAATGAAACTGCGCTTATGTTCTATGATCCGTTTTTTGAAATTCCTTCCTTTCTGACCAAGATATTTTAGGGCAAGGTTCACATGTCGGAATGATTAAATATAATAAATCCGATATCCTGTTGAATGGTCAGCAAAGACTTCATAATTCTCTCTTGTTCAATTTGTACAATTAAATTTTGCGCTTGCTACCAGTTTATCATTCCATCTCTCGATGCGTTAAGCCAAATTACGTATAGTCGGGTCAAATTAGACGTAAAAATTGTGAAAGTTAGGAATTTTTTCAAACAGACCAATCAACTTAATTTTTTTTGCAAATCATTTCTGGACGGATACTGAACGATATTGAACTTTAAGATCTAGTCGCTCGACCATTTTTCACCTGTTAAACCGGAAATTGGCCAATTTTCATAGGAAAATTTGCAAAATTGGTAAGTATTGCCAAAATTGGCTGGAAAACTCCATTCGGGGGTTTTCGGGTTCGCTGATCACGATTCCGTAGTTATATTTACCATTTTCGACCGCCGTATCCAGATATTGGCCAATATATGTCTGAAAAATAGCCATATTCAATAATTTCGTAATTTTTTTTGAAAATGACTAAAACATTTCACTCGGGGGTTTTCGAGGTCGCTGATCACGATTTCGAAGTTAGATTTACCATTTTCCACCGCGATAGCTGTAAATTGGCCAATTTTATGTCAGAAAAATGACGGTTGACCAATTTCAGGTATGAAATATTTTTTTGCCATGAAATTGGTAAATTTCTAAATGGCATGATAATAAAAAAATTTCACTCCAGAATCACGAAACCCCCAAACGGTATTTTCTAGCCATTTTGAACAAAAATTTCGAAATTATCTAATTTATCCATTTTTCTGACACAAAATTGGCCAATTTCTAGTTACCGCGTTGGAAAATGGTAAATGTAACTTCGGAATCGTGATCAGCAACCTCGAAAACGCCCGAGTGTAAATGTTTTAGTCAGTTTCAACAAAAACTGGGAAATTATTAAATTTCACCATTTTTGGGACATAAAGTTGGCCAATTTCTAGCTACCACGGTGGAAAATGGTAAATCTAACTGCGGATTCGTGATCAGCGACCTCGAAAACCCCCGAGTGAATGTTTTAGTCAATTTCAACAGAAACTGCGAAATTATTAAATTTGACCATTTTTGGGACATAAAGTTGGCCAATTTCTAGCTTCCGCGGTCGAAAATGGTAAATCCAACTTAGGAATCGTGATCAGCGACCCCGAAAATCCCCGAGTAGAGTTTCCAGTCAATTTTGGCAATACTTACCAATTTTGCAAATTTTCCCATGAAAATTCGCCAATTTCCGGTTTCACAGGTGAAAAATGGTCGAGCGACTAGATCTTAAAGTTCAATATCGTTCAGTATCCGTCCAGGAACGATTTGCAGGAAAAATTAAGTTGATTGGTCTGTTTGGAAAAAATTCCGAGCTTTTGCTAAATTGACTCGACTAGTAGAATTTCACTAACTAAGATTATCATTGAGGTTATATGTTAGGTTAGCTTTATTAAATTAGTAAAAACCTAACTTCTAATAGTTATTTAAGTTTGAAATGCAATTGGTTTAAACAAATTTAAAAGATACAAAATGACAAATCACGAGACATATTCAAATTAAATTCACGTTTGACCTGATACCTACTGACAGTGCACAAAATACGGTTCTTAGTTATCATGATGTTATTGAAAGATGAAAATGATTTGCGTACATTTTTTGTACTCGGCAAACCCAGGGCAGGACGCCAAACGTTTATTTACGGTGAATTGATCCTTTTAAAAATATGAAACTAATTTTTGTCAAATAAAATTTATCACCATCTATTTCCAACCCCCAGGGAATAACCTCTTGAAATTTATCGTTTGTTACCTAGACACCCTGAAATATAACTGTCACCTACTGTCACAAGAAACATCAAAATTATTAACACCATATTAACCTTATTCTATGATACCACAGAGTAAATGCATGAAATAAACGGTGACGCAAACAACAAAGTTCCTACTATCACCAGTTTTGAGCTATTTTCAAATTTTCAAATCCATGCAGCCAATAAGAACGTCGCTATCGACTCCACAGTACCTGCCACTTGTATCTTTTGAAAATGAATATTCGATATTTTCTTCTGATAATTGAAATGCTAAGCGACGGACATGAGTGACTGTCAATTGGTGATTTGTTTATATCGTACTAGGGTGAATAGTAGTACTAAATAGTTATTTGTTTTACTAGGCATAAAAGCACAAGATTTAATGCCGCGGCTGGTGTTCCATAGCCGAGCGTAGCGAGCCAAGGCATTAAATCTGCTTTTCTGCCGTGTGAAACATATAATTTTTTCTTCAAATTTGTTCCAATTCCACGCAAAATCGACTTTTTCATATTGAAATTGCGTTTCATTATCAATATCCAAATAACTAAATTATTTTATTAAAGGTAACTGGGCCCTGCGTTACTATGTTTACCGCTGATGACGTTTGTTGAATATGTTTGTTTACTGTTTACTTTGTCATTGTCAATTTTGAAAAGTTGTCATGTTAGAAATGGATTTACTGCAAAGTGAGGATGAATTGATGCAATTAACACCACCTGAGATAAGAGACCAGGCACGAGATGTGGAATTTAACCTTTTACCGGAAAAATCAAGAACTGTATATGAACTCACATACAGCAGATTCATGGAATATAGACAGAAGAAAAATATAGGATCTTTCTCTGAAAATGTGCTGATTGTCTATTTTTCCGATCTTTCGGAGAAAATGAAGCCTTCAATGTTATGGTCTACCTATTCGATGTTGAAAGCTACCCTGAACATAAAAAATAACATTGATTTGGCAAAATACCAGAAGTTACGGGCTTTTTTGAAACGCCAGTCAGACGGTTTCCATGCAAAAAAATCCTGAGTTTTTCAAAGAGAAGAAATCGAGAAATTTTGATCAGATGCCCCAGATGAACTGTATTTGTGTACGAAGGTAGGAATATATTGAAAATGATCTATTATGGATTAAAGAACTAATTTTCAATTTATATTTTAGGTTGTAATTATTGTTGCAGTCGCTGGGGCTTGTAGATGTGATGAGCTTTTGCAAATGAAAATAGATGATATAAATGATATGGGCGACAAATTGCTAATTATGCTACCAAATACTAAGACCAAAAGATCAAGATCTTTTGTAGTAACGGAATATTTAAGCGTTTACAGAAAATATGCAGCCTCCAGACCCTCGAATTTAAATAATCGGCGTGTCTTCTATAAATATGCGAACGGTAAAGCACATCATCAATTCATTGGCATTCACAAATTCGGTAAAATGCCAGAAGAAATTGCTACTTTTCTCGGACTATCCCATGCGAAAGAGTATACCGGGCACTGCTTTCGCAGAACTTCGGCCACGTTGCTGGTGCATTCTGGTGGGGACATAACAATGTTGAAGCAACATGGAGGATGGAAGTCTTCCGCTGTCGCGGAGGGCTATATTGAGGACTCGCTAGCCAATAAGTCGAACATCGGCAATAAAATATTTTCTGGCGTTTCCGGAGTATCAAGTGTGGATACTAAAGTTGTTAATTTTACTGGAAAGGAGGGAAGTGGACAGAGTTCAATTGTATTAAATAATTGTTCACAATTGACCATAAATATATCTAATAAATAAAAATTTCGTGTTGTAGTTTGTAGTTTTAATGCAATAAAACCAGTTTATTATCATCAGCATCATTTTGAGTTTTCTTAATGTCATTGTCAATTTTAATAACCAGTTTGATTTAAATTATTACTTGGAAGGTTGCCTAGCAACGAACTTTTTCTGCCTAGGCAGTAAAAGTGGACTTTTTCTGCCTAGGCATTAAAAGTACAACTTCTGAGCCTGCCAAGTGTCATTAAAAGGCCGCTTTTAATGTCATTTGGAGAAAAAATATTTTATTGACTCAGTTCATAAACATTCCTCTCCTCACAGTTTGTTTAGCGTTTTCTATTGATTCGCAATTCTTGCTTTGTCTTTCCGGTTTCCGCATATACACTCTATTCCTTCTATGAAATCTGTGAATGAAATAATATAGGGTAAAATGATAAATTATGGGCGGCAAAATGAGCATGCTGTGATCTAGCTACCTAGTTAACAAAAGTTGTTGCATAACCTCTATTTCTCAAGGTGAGCTCGAACATCGTTCGTTATATTATCATCCAAATTTTATAACAGAACATTTGCCTTGCTGTGGGGACAACGGCGAGCCAAACCAAATTTATGGAATACTTCTGATAGAGAATTCTGAATACCCTAGTCTTTGGAACCAATTTGTGGCACCGTCTACGCGCGCGCATTCAAATATAAATATTCGTTATGATCATTCGATATGATCATTATGCCCCACATTGTAATATAAGCGTCCGTTGATTCTATGCATATTCTCTTCATGCTTCCAAAATCGATTGATTAATCTAATCATATCTAATTAGCCCTGTACATGCATATTTCTGCGGACAGGACGACTATTATTCCACCCTCGATATCTATTTATGATATCTGCTACGAGAATATATTTATTTTGAATAATTGGTAACCCCTTAGTGTGAGGTCATATTATTATTTAAATTTGAATATGGTTTAATTCTCACAATACATTTAAATTGGTACTACCAGGTTCCGAGGTCGAAGGTTACACCACACCTTCAGGCATATATAAGAATGATTGCATTGAAGAGAATATATGATGTGGGGGATTGTTATATATTGAGTAACATGAAAAGAAAATTTTAAAACATTTTTAACTCAATATAGTATTCAAAGAATCGATGGTAGCCGTTACTTATGATAATTTATCATTATGATTAGATGAAATAACAATTACTTTGTTTTTATATCACTTTTAATAATATCATGGAAACGTAACTACAGTTTCAACACCAAAGTGTCATTATCAAACAGATACTTTTCAATTTTGTATATGTTTGACAATGGAACGTTGGTGTCGAAACTACAGTAACGTTCTCATGTTATTATCAAAAGTGCTATACAAACTCAGTAATTGCTTTTTCATTGAAAATACAAGTATTAAATTTTTTTTTAATATCGATTTCAACAAGTTTTGATGAATCTTACAATTGTTGAATAAATTTTGATGAAACAAATTGGAGTACGAATCTATAAGCTTCAGGTAGGCTATTGGTAGGTTGAATCTGTACATCTTATGTATCAGTCCAGCATGACATAAGTTGTCAAAGGCTTTGGCTATATCCACTGCACCGGTAGGCATTTTCTCGTTGTGCCCTTCTCTAATCTTCCCTGCTATTCTAGCTAGTCGTGCTATGCTCTTTGTGGAACCCATGCTGTTCATCCGGGATTATATTTTGGTTTTCTATTGGCTGGTTCAACCTAGTGTATAGTTCTCTTGACTGTTTGACTCACGTTTGATAGTAAACTCATAGGTATATAGCTTGATGAATTATTCCTTGGCTCATTCGGTTTCGGGATCATTACTGTTTCCGCTGTTTCCAGTTCTTTGGATAGTGCCTGTATTTGAGGACGCCGTTTGCAATTTCTACTAAGTACTCTATAGCATTTTCTGGTATATTTTTCAATATCTGATTAGTAATCTGATCGCTGCCGGCGGTTTTCCGCATCTTTGTGCTTTTTATTATCTCTTTGATTTCCTCTTTTGTTACTTCTGTGAATCTATACTTCTCCTCTATCCTTAACATGAGCTCCACTCCATTTTCTACCTTCTCATTGTGTATATTTGGGTTCGGAGTGAATTGGACTTCTAGCGTCGCAGCAAATGTTTCTGGTTTCTCGAAATCTGTCACTGCTCCGCTGTCATTTTCTAATTTGAATGCAGATATCGCGGTGCTTGTTCCCCTTAGGTTCTCACGAAACCCCAGTGCGTTAAATTTTCCTCGTTGTGTATTTCCATTTTCCGTTAATGTTTTCGTTCCTGTAGTCAGATAGGGCATACTGAATTTGCGTGTTCAGTCTATTTTGAACCGCTTTGTCTTGACGTGATTTCGTCCGATGAAATACCTTTCTTGCCCTGTTTTTCTGTTTGATGAGGTCTTTTATGCTATGACGGATGTGTGCCGAACCATTTTATTTCCTGGTGATAGTTGTTGATTCGTTAAAAGCCTTTTTTATTGTTCTGTCGACAAAGAATGTTTTTACATTGGTGACTAATAATGGTGCAGTTTCTAAAGTGTCGCGCTTCATTCTAGTTGAACAGCATGCCTAACTATGATTTGGAGAAAGTTGTGCAATATTTGCAGAATGCCGCAGTAGTTAAACAGCGGCTACACAGATTTTGTGCTATCTTTATTGCGTTATTTGGATGTAATCTTAGGTTTATCATATACAATATTAGAATAATTAATCCAAATCTGAGTGTTAAGGTTTGATAAGAGCTTGGAGTTCAGGGTATGATAGAGATAATACTTCGCCAGTACATATTTCGAGAATGAAAAGCACAATGCCTGATATCATTGAATCACAAAGAAAATATTCTTGGATTTAGTGAAATATTGCTAATATTCATCGAGTAGAACTCAGAACGTATGAAAGGATGCACATAATCATTGTTTCCTTCCTACAAAGCCTGATATGTATTAATATATGTATGATAGTGCGCTTATATGATTGAGTTATATCAGCCCCCATCGTTTTATCGTACACAACAGAGTATATCCATAGTAAAATTGAACTTGATTATATCAACATTTTGTCTTTGGTATTGGTATTGGTTGAGATTGTAGGGCGCTTAATAAAAATTCCGGTGCACTAAACCAAAGACCCTTATACTCTATCCCCTGCTTTTTCAGGGGGTATTTTAACATTTCGCCGCTCGACAGAATCCTAAGATCGGTGTTACGCTTAGATCCTGTCATCGGCCGTGATGATCCCCGGAACTAGAGAGGTAAACCTGGTTCGAATTAGGGCAGAACATTTACAAAGAAAGTTGGTTGACGACTCCACTTTGTTTCCCTCGCATCTCATACAGAAGGGAGTGTCGCTGTTCCCTACAGTATGTTCATATTTCATCAGATTTCTGTGTTCTCGGAGATTATCCTGGAACTTTGCCTACTCAACATGACCATCTCACTTGCCCTTATGAGTACCTCATTGTCAAACAGCGTATTTGCAGGTCGGCAGCTGTACATGGTTCTCTGTCTACCCCCGTTGCAGGGGATATCAGCAATGAGGTCTTGAGAACCGTTCAATCTGGCCTGGTCTCTGGCTTGTTTGTCCGGTTTTTCATTCCTTTTCCAACCTGAGTGACCGGGAATCCAGATCAGGTCTTGCTTGACAATATATTTCTTCTTAGCTCGAATAGTCTTGAATTTCTCAGGACTGAGTTCATATTTGAAGGTTATAGGAAAGTCGATAAGATATGAACGAACATAATTATTATATTGTGAAACTAGATTATGTAGGCGACTCATTTGGATACAGCAAAGACGAGAAGCAAAGCTCTGTTTAAATTTGTTTTACAATTTCAATTGTAACAGCAAATTAGATTTTCGGACGGGAGAATTATCTCGATACGAAAACATTCAGGCAAATTCTGGAAGAGAATTTTAATTAACATTATTTAATAGTAGATCCTGAATTGGCAATTTGTATGCATCTTAAACGCAGCTTCAACGCCGGCTTATGTTTCTTAGTTTACGTCGAAGTTTTGAGACAATTTAAAACTTGTCTCGTGCTTTCACGGAAAGTATTCGAACAATCCACCAAAAGTATGCTTGTGTGTATAATCAACAAGGCTTGAGTTAATTCAGGAATAAAAGCGATATCAGGATTGAAATAAACATTCTTCATTTTCTATCGTCTCAAATCATTGTAGACGTAATTTTAAGTGTTAAAATGATATACTCTTTCGAACTAATTACTCTAGTGATTTCATTATAGTACTGAGATCAAAAACAAAATTGAGCAAAAATAGTATTGAATTTTAAATTGAAACTGATAACAAAATTGAGCGATTAAAATTTATAACACAATTATATTTGATAACGATGGAGTCGAACAAACAAGGTGTAAGGATACCACTCAAGAAATATATTATTATGACATAAATATGAACAATTCATAAACAATGATAAGGCCTGTCTAGTCTAGATCGATCAGTGAAGTCACGAACTCAAGTTCTGGAGTGCTGTTTCGCTGTTCTCATGAAGCTCATCAGTAGAAACAGCAAGTTTGCAACGTCACTGAAAGATCTCTGTTGAGATATTTTAGTCTTTCAACCATGCTGTTGGCCGGTAGTGCCTACCTCAACAGAGCTCGTTCAGTACAAACTTGCTCGTTCTACTGATGACCTCTATGAGAAGGGCGGAAAAGCTGTCTAGAACAATGAGTTTGTGACGTTATTGATCGATATAAAATTGAGAAACCATATCATTGTTATCTGGCAAAAACCAGATGAATGAATATATTCATATTGTCACGTTTCCGTTTTTACCAAACTCAATTATTACTAATCTCCTCTTTTTCTTCAGTATTGGAAATCATTTTTATTCCAATTATGGTCTTTTACATATTTTATTTCAATGTATTATCTAATTAGAAAACTTACTTCGAACCATTTCCTGTCAGCCGCTGGGAATTTCTTTCTCGAATACTTTCATATTGCAAATAATATGTTATACTGTCAGGTCAGTATCAGGATTCATTATTCTGCCGAAAAAGTTCATTCATCCTGAGAATTCCAAATTACAAGATTCCATCAATAATGTATATATAAGCCACCGACAGAGGAAAACTTTTTCCTGGCGTGTGTACGCATCAATCTGAATAATGTAAGAACGTTTTTTCATTCACATTTGATGGGGAATTGATGAATTAATTGAACTGATTTCCAAATTATCCATTATCATGTTTTATTTTATCGGCTAATTTCCTTCAATGAATTTTATTACGTTACCAATGTTGTTTCTATTAAATTACATTCAACTCATCTCAAACAAGAATCTTCAGGGATACGCTATGCCTCTCGTCCCCAAACTAATATTCACTTAAAAACATCCAGCTCTGCCAAAAAACTATTCATTTATATTCAATTTCTCACAACAACCTATAAAAAGTATCTCAGTAACCTCGGACACCTCTCAGCAGCGGTTTTCACTCAATATTAGATGTAAGTAATTACTACCCATGAGGTTCTAAATTCAATTGAAATGCATTTTGAAAAGTGTGGTCTCCATACCAAAATCGGGAAGTAAATCGTACGACCGAGACAAATCTTACACACCCTTCAGCCTATAAGTTCCATCTCATTGAAGACTTAAGAGATCGTTGATAAACACGTAATGGACAAGGTATGCATAAATGCCAGTTTCCTGATCAAGCAGAAAAATAATGCCAACCAGTAATATATAAGCTTATACTCAGAGCAGAAAAAGAAAATCGAATAAAGACAAAACTCTTGCAGCATTTCTTGACATCGAAGGGGCATTTGATAATAAAACCTTCATGTCGATCAAATATGCTGTGAAAGAGAGAAAGTCAATAGTTTGCCAATGGATCCACGGAATACTCAAAAAAAGAGAGATTTACAGCCCCTCATGCAATGACACCAATGGTACCGTGGCCATGGGCTGTCCGCAGGGCATTTTACTCTCACCCCTGCTGTAGTGGCTAGTCATCGACAAGCTATTGGGAAGTAGGGTATGCGGATGATTTGACAATTATTCTCATCCTAGTAAAATTGTGGGGTATAGCATCAGCAATATTGCAAAAATACATAGATTTTACCGAGAATTGGCCCACAGAGGCCAGACTAACGCATTCAAGCCACCTTTGATGAAAAATTTCCAACTGCATCTAACTGACGAGGTCATGTATATGAGAGTTAACCTAGATACGAAACTGACGTTCAACTGTCATATTGAGAAAATCTTAATAAGAGCTATCAGTGCATTCTGGATCTGTGAATGCATGTGTGGCATCAAATGGGAATTGAAGGATGTAAACCCAAGTTATCAGACCGACAATCTCCTACACCTCCATGATATGGTGGTATAAGGTTCAACAAATAACCAACCGGTTTAACCTTTTTTCAAAAATTGGATAGATGAATCAGCCATTACGTGATGAACTCATTTTTTTCTATAATTCGACTACACGAGAGAAAAACTTATAATGCTCTGAGGACATGCCACTGATGGAAAGTTGGAAGAGAAGATGGACATTGGAGTCTTCATTGAGAGTTTGGAGGTTGTAAGCATAGGAAAAGACCTAACTTAGGCCAAGAGTTTCACTACTCCATGCGATTGTTCGGCAGGTTTCGAGGTTGAGAATGAAAGGGTGAGATCGTCAAGTTCGTCTAACTAGAAATACTTCTGATGAACACCAGCTATGGAATTATCTATAGAGAAGGGAAAGGTCCCGCAGCTTTCTACGATGTTCTAAAGAGGACAATGAATTCGTAAGTGTGACCTCACCAATCGGACGAATTGCTCTTGTCTGAATAGAATATATTTTAGAGCAGAACTACAAACATGTGAACTACGAAAAGTGCAGGGCATGTACTGCTCAGAGAATACGGGGGTATCCGCAGAACACCCACGGCGGCTATGGTGAGTTTCGACCACATATGGTAGTGGAGAAGGAGGCTGGTAAAGCGGCATATGGATAATGAAACAATTGGTTTTGGAAGGCAAACGGACTCAACCAAGGTCCTTAGAAAAATATTCAATAGAGGACATCTAATCCCAATTGATCTAATAACACCCTATTACGACTTCATCAAAACGTTCCAAACCTTCTTTCCAGGGCGAGTTGATTGAGGCTGGAGGAGAAAAATGAGTGGAAACATTTGGTAAAATGGCATTGGAATCTGAGGCTCAAAGGATGAGACGAGATAGTTGGCAATCTTAATAGAAACGTTAATTATGCAATTTTCTAGCTCCGATATGGCGACAGATATGACATGGTTTCTAGACTATCATTTCCTACACACATTATTCAGTTATGTTTTAACAACATTCCGCAGTATTATTCAAGATGAATTCAGTAAAATTTCATTAGCGACTGGAGTGTAATCTTTCAAAAATCATATAAATCGAAGCGGCTCCATGATTTTTTTAATTCTCACCAATTTCACAATTAGTTCACTCCAGAGTAGAGTTATGAAGTTATTCAAATATGATCATCTGCCTGATCATGCCACAATAACCAAACCGAGGTAGGTTTCTGTATAAGGGATATATTTTAGTATGCTCAGGTTAATCACAACAATCAACAGATTATGTATATTATAAAGACAATTCATCTAGAACTCAATAACATTTTCAGTTATAGATAACAAAAATATAAATATTATCCATCAATTAGTAGAATATTCGAAATTTAGTACCTACGTATGTTATGTTATCTAATAAAACATCTTCATTCTAATCTCAGCAGTCATTGTCCTTTCTACCTAACGGAATCGAATGAAATAATTGCGCAAGAGAGACTGGATTTCTGCATGATTCTCAGTTAAGTGTTGTATGCAAGGCGTTTCTCAACGCATGAAAACTCTTGCATTCGAGAAATCAAATAATACGGAAAGTTCATCAAATGGTTTGTCCTTAAATTTGATTGCAATAAGACAACATTCTCTGTCAAGTTTGTATTTTTGATTCGAATGTTTTTATCCATTATATTGCCAGTTCTATTAGATTGTGTCAATACCATTTCGTATAAAAATTCCCCAGTACTATTCACTGTAAAGTTTCTTTTCAAAGCAAGGTATATTTTGGAAAATTCATGATGATGAATGAACCGTAGGACAGATTACGTTGCATCTTACATACATATATTTGATGGGTTTGATGGAGAGAGCTCAAAGTCTGGTTTGTCTAACAATCATGAAATTTTTATATTTTACTCTAGTGTGAGTGAAACATATTTCGGCGTTTATCGTCAAAACTGTTTTATTTAATTTTTCACACAGGGATCCCTCTAGAAGCGTTCGGCAAATAAATCAGTTTCCAGTACGTTTTGCTCGTTCCAGATTGATGTTGAAAATTGGATTGGGGTATAATTGATTACATGAAATGTAAGTGGTTCTACTGACAAACGATCACAATATTGAAACTGAAACGTTCTGAGCTATATTAAACAACGTTACTAGTGTTAAACTGGTTTTTCATTCATTTCACAATTAGTACACGATCATAGGTTCTAATCAATGTTCCAATGTTACTTGTGCTTCGATCAACTGAGGAGCAGTTGCTCAAACGAAATTTTATCAGTAACTAATACTGCATCTATATGTATCTTACACTGAAGTATCTTATGTTTGTCAATGTCATAGAACAGACACATTCTCATTTCTGACAACAGAACGATGAACTGCCATAGTTTCCTGCGCTGCTACAAACTAAGCAACTATACACATCAGCTAATGTATATTGTGTACAAACAGAGTCAATGTATTTCAAGGTCATGAAATTTCACATTCTATTTCTGGAAACGAAACAATGGAATAATGTCAGAGTTATCTTGCCACCAACTGAGAAACGGAACATCACTAGAATGTATATAAGTACAATGACAGTCCAATTCTATAGTCTTGCTCCAACAGGATGTAATCAGAGACCACGTGATCTCATACTAATCTTACACTGGAATAGCTCGTGTATTTCAAAGACGTAAAATTTCTTCAACAGGCACATCCTATTTCAAACAACAAAATAATGAAATAATGTTACAGTTAGCTGCGCTGTCACCAACTAACTGAATATCACTAAATATATGTTATGTGCAAAGAAAGTCCGAATCCGTAGTCTCCAACAGAATATGATCAGATGACTTTGTCATCTTATACATATCTTCAACTGGAGTAAATTGTTTATTTCAAAGTCATAAGATTTCCTCAACAGGTACATTCTATTTCTGGAAACGTAACAATAAGGTAATGTCACAGTTAGCTACGCTGCCACCAACTAAGAAACGGAACATCACTGGAATGTATATTAAGTACAATAACAGTCCAGTCCTACAGTCTTGGAACCAAATACTGAAATAACTTATGTATTCCAAAGACATAAAATTCCCTCAACAGGCATATTCTATTTCTAACAAAGAAATAATGAAATAATGTTACAGTTAGCTGCGCTGGATTCAACTTAGGAACTGAACATCACTAAATATATATTTTGTACAAAAAGAGTTCAATCCCATAGTCTCCAACATAATGTGATCAGTAACTATGTCATCTCATACATATCTTCAACCGGAGTAAATTGTGTATTCCAAAATGATAAGATTTCCTCAACAGGAACATTCTATTTCTGAAAACGAAACAATGAAATAATGTCACAGTTGTCTGCGCTGCCAACAACTGAGAAAAAGAACATCACTAGAATGTATAGTATGTATAAAAACATTCCAATCCTATAGTCTTGCTCCAACCGAATGTAATCAGAGACTACGTGATCTCTTACATATCTTACACTGAAATAACGTGCATTTCAAAGTCATTAAATTTCTTCAACATTTTTGCCAACGAAACAAGATGAAATAATGCCACAGTTATCTGAACTACCACCAACTAAGAAACTTGACATCACTAGAATGTAGATCATGCACAAAGGCAATCCATTCCTATAGGCTTCCTCCAACAGAATGTACTTACAGACTACTACTCATACATTTCTTACACTGAAATAACTTGTGAATTTCAAAGAATAAAATTTCCCCCCACCCCGGTGGGGAAGGATTACTGTGGTCTCTCATTCATAAACTTAAAGGATCATTACAATAGGATAACATGGTGGGTTGTTACAACATTCTTATTGATGATTTACTTGGTGAGGGCAGAGTATTGAATCAAATCTGTACAATAATTCGTGGAATAAATACATTACATAGGTTCAAATAATGATGAATAAATAAGATATGTTTGTTCATCAAGAAGTATATACTTCTTGATGCAACCCCTTAGAAAGAAGCAACTTGAACGAAATAATTCACATCACAAGTTATTGATGGAAATGGAATGAAAAAGACACATAATATGTATACCCTCACGATACCTACTTGAAATGAAATAATTATCTTTTCATTAAACATGGAATCAGGTACCGGAGAACAGTTTCTCAATACCTGATTCCGACGATAATGTGGTAGATATCTAAATTATGGTTTTGTCATATATAATACCACTAGAGATGAAATTTTGCCGGCAAAATTTCTCGATTGTAGTATGAAAGTTTGTTGCTTAGGCAATTTCGCGAATGACATTTGTATCAAAATCACGAACCGTCAGGCGAGTGATTTTGGAAAAAATGTCATGAACGAAATTGCCGATAAGCAACAAACTTGAATGTTACAAGAGAGAAATTTTACCTGCTTAAATTTCATCTCGAGTGGTATTGGACATGACTATTTCACGAGAAAATATGTCTAATAGTAATATGGTCACATTTGAGAAAGTCAAGAAAATAACGATTCATGGGACAAACAATGTTTTGAAATAATGAATTGGAACATGTTCAAATTAATTTTTTCCATGAGTTTAAGGTATAAGCGAATCTTTTTTCCATGAGTTAAAGGTATAAGCGAACAGGACATGAATCTGCGTTTTCTTTATTTCTCACTAACCATTTACTATTCGATAAGTTTTTCGAACCACCTTGAGAAGTTTTGGAGAATATTAGGTTATATTCCACCCGACCAGTGAAGTTTTCCAGAAGATCATATTCTGTTTGAAAATAATGAATTGAGCAATTAGCTGCCTCATTGCCTCTCCAAGCCAATTCGAAGGAGCATATATGGAAAAATTTCTTTTGCAACCCATCTGGCTTACCTTCATTGTAACAGTTGATCATTCTCAAAAACTGTTCGGTCGAAAAAGCTTTAGAACTTGATTTCCTTCTTTCTGGTAAAGTTTGCAACATTTTGCGCTTTGAATCCCTGGCCAGACGAGCTGATTTGAAACTTAAACCTTGGAATGGATCGATCATCCTATCATATTCTTTGAAAAACTTTTCTTGAATCATCTGTGCCGTGGTATTCCATAAAGACTTCACAAAGGATTCTTTATAATCTTCTCCGTTTTTTTTCTTCATATTGAAAGCACAATCTTCTAATATTTCTGCTAATCTTTCTGGAGTCGTTTCTCTATCTAAGGTATAGTTTCTTTTTAGAAGAAATTCCGTGAACTGGTTCCATGCAGATGTCCTAGTTTTTCTTGTGTTGAAAGGCACTAGTTTGGCAATTTCACTATGTATTTCTTTCGACGAAATATTTACAAATCTATCTTGGAGGCTAATTTTTGGAATTCCCCAATCTACTTTTTGACACGTATTGCGCTATTTGACAAATAGGTATTCATCATAGATTAACTAAACGTTCTTTGTTTTCTTTATGATATTCATTTCCCAAGCTATCTATGAATGTCAAAATATTATCGATGAAATAATAACTTGCTAAGTTTTGCAGGCTTGCATGTTTTATCGCTGTGAAACGAGAGTTGTTATGGAAACTTCCTCACTAAAAATGGAATGAGTGAAATAGTCAGAATGCTATTATGATAATTTGATCAGTTATTACCGTAGAAATGATATTACAATTTGTCGCCACAACGACGCGACTTCTTAATACCTAATTCTCATTACAATGTAGTATTCAAGTGACGGTTCTGTCAGTATGACATTGAGATAATTCAATTCTTCATTTCATAGAAAAATCAATATCGGGCGATAACACATTCAAATCTGCAACATTGCTCTAGGAAAATTAGTTCATCTAACATAATATGTAAGACAGTTGTGTAACCGTGAGTGCCATTCTTTCCTTTATGAGATCTATCGGGGTCACTAGGGTCATGAGCCCCCCCCCCGGGTCCTAGATGAGACTGTAATTTTTTATCGAATTTTCTGCGGTTTCTTTGCTCAAATCATCAAATAAATTTAGTATTTTTACGAGATTTATCATAAATGGACTCTATCCATACATTACACGCTGCACGCACACATAAATACGAGGACTGAGATTTCATTCGTGATGATAATCGGACGCGGGCCTGTATCAAACCAAGTATACTTATGGAAAGTTGTGTCATTCTAGCGAAAGCTACCACATATTGCCGACCGCTACCTTTGAGCACTAGGGGAGCCTGTGACGTTACTGTAGACGTTCGTTCATCATATTGGGCGCGCTTTAACTGTTAAACTCAAACAGAACATTGCATACGTTATTACATAGTGCATAACCGAGTAAATGTATAATTTTTTATGATTTGTTGTGATATTGAAGCCACTGACTCGAAGGAAGGATCCGTCCTTGCTTCTATTTTGTTCTAATAACTTTGGCGAATGAACATTGGCCTTCTTGTGTAATGCAATATTAATATAGATTGCATAGTATGCACGATGTGCATTATCATCAAAGTTACGAATAACCCTTTATATATTAGTTATTAAATATTTCAAAGATGCGTATCAAAAGCTGACCTCTTGAGAATACATTAACATGTTTGTAGGAATATAAATATCAAATACGTCGTATCGCTATTTACTGATAATACTCATGCCATCAGATGGAACCTAATATAAATCTGAAAAACAACAGAACTTGAGTGGCGAGCATGAAGTTATTACAGAAGATCATGATCATCAAAAATTATTAAAATATAATATTTGATTTAAAATGTTGTTAATATAGTTCATCAAAACCTACTTCAGTTGCTAATCAAGGGATCGTAATCCAATTCATATGGAATAATATATCTCTTATATCTAATTATGTGAGGAGACTTCATGCGGTTGTTTATCTTGAATCATAGAACTGGTCACTGAACTTTACATTCAACGTTGATCCCAGAAATGTTCAAACAAGAGAGGTACATGAGGCAGAACTGCCAGTCATGTTGCAAACCCCGCCACAGCGGGCTATTATATATTGCAAAGTTCTCATCAACCATTACCATCTCCCACATCCGGAAATCCGCTGCTGCAACTTCGGCATCTGTTACAATATCTAACGCCCTTCCTACGGAAATTCATTAAAGATCAATCCTACAAGGATATATTGAATATTGAAGATTTGGCAAATAATCATGATTGATGCACTAGGTAGAACCTTGGCAGATATGGTCCGTCCAATTTGATGAAGACGCAATGTTCATTCCAGATATTGATTAAATTTCAATTTGTTGTTCGTACATATTTGTGAATGAGACTAGTACTTGACTATCTGATAGGTGAAATGGGATGTAGTGATTATTATTTACCGAATGCTATTATAATTATTCAAAATTCTTGATTAATATGTCACTGACGTAGAAACAATAACTCTATTCAATGATAGTTCTCTGTAATTCATACTCAATTGAAGTATTTAACATATTTTTCGTAATGCCGGAGAAGAACTTACTTTACACCCCTTTCCTATGGAGAAAATTCTCACTTTATCCCTCTTAGGATTGAAGTAGTATTTATAAAAATGGCAATCAATCGATTTTGTCTTTAAAACTTTCTCAATTGATTTCACAGCGAGTTATGCATTACAGCATCGAACATAATACAGTTTATAGATACCAGCACAATCATATAATACTCGGTAATTATTATTTGAAGCTTGAGCTTTTCAATAGTGTTTCTAAATTTTAGGTAGGAATATATTGTTTTCCTAATTTTTTCGAACCGAAATCAATATCAAATGTAAACCTTGAGAACTGAATGTTGTTCAATCTTTCCAACACTTTTCACCTGGTATAAAGATATTCTCTTCAACTCCTACACATTGGATCTATCTATCTCGTAACCCTTGTCCATTAAAAGTTTTCGATGATTTCATCAGGATAAAGTTATGAAAACTTAGGATGAGACATGAGCCAATACGGGCATTTGGGCAATCAATTTGGAATATCGTCAGTGGCGTAGCACTTCCGGTCAAACCGGTGCCGAAGAGGTATCACGTTATTTGTGAAGAAATTTTAGCACCAATTTCATAAATTTCAGCACTGAAGATCTCAAATTTCCACCTGTGTTAGTTTTCATGATGAGTTTCCGAGTGACATCATACTCATCAAAAGTTATTCAGTGTACACAAAATTCTATTGATATGTTTCTGGAAGACAATCAAATAGTTTTTTCATAAGAATGATGTATTTATAGATTTCTGAGGAAGGCTTGATGTGTTCGATCTAGATCGAACTCAATTCTTCAGTAATAGTTGAGTTAATTATAAATAAAATAATTAATTATAAATAAAACAGCTCTCATTTGAAACCATACACTAGATATTATATAACAATTCAGTAATCGTATAGTGCTGTCCTCATGAGACATTACATCTCAATAGATATTATTCTATCTGAGTTTAGAATGAATTTTCATCGTCTATTGGCTGATTCTTTTCAATCTGAATAGCCTATTGAACGTCTTATTCCACTAGAATACTACATACATGTACAATGAGTATGGCCTGTGAGCTGGATATTTTCCTGCCCACATTGTTCCTATTTTTAACATATGAAAACTACTTTTGCATTTTTGGAATGACAATGAATATTTTAACACGATATATAATCTACAGAAGAATTATTTGAATCAACTAATTATTCAACCAGGCTCCCATATAAAAATCAAATGTACGTAATGTCATCTATTATAACATGATAATCATCATTGAGGAAGCCTGTTTAATATTATTATTGGGATTTTATAATGATGTTGGATGAGGTTATATTGACAGTAATGAACAGGGACGTCTGTATCTTCGGTAACTAGTAAGAAATATCGTAAATAAAAAATATTGAATGTAGATGCTAATTTGACCAAAAGCTTATGATTAATATCATACGCTTATTCATTGATGGTCTGTGAATAATCATTCAGCGAGCATGTAGAGAGTATTTGAGAGGAATATCATTGTTTGACTGACTCACCCATTCATCATAAAATCCCTGAAGCTATAAGGCCAATTCACTCGAAATTCGGCTGCTAGGTTCCTTATACAACATAGGTTCTCGCTAAAAACGGATTATTCGAAATTCATTTCCAAAAAGAAGAAAAGAGAATATACATATTTTGGAGTTTTTTACAGCTCATATAATCACATAAAGTTCACATTGTAGACAGCTCCTCAAATCGATGGTCCATCACAGTTCATAAGATAAATGTGTTTGTTAATTTTATTGAGCATTCAATAACATAGAGTATAAGAATTATATATCTGTCCACGCCTTAAGCTGCTTTCAATCATTTGCAATATGCAGTTAAGTCTTGAATTCAGGGAATAAACACGCAGCTGCAAAACCGACGCCATTATCTGTATACATATAGTCTAGAATAAATTCCAAAATAAACAGATGAGATGCTATGCTAAAGTCTCCATTGTTTTCATGTCAGATACTATTATTAGGAATTACAAAATGAAAATCATCGACTAGTGATAATAAGCAAGTTAAGCTATATTTGAGAGGAGGTTTCACTTTAGTAACGAGAATAACTAAAATTACAAACTCTTATAATTTCGTTAATCAGAATCGATGTGAATAACATTAACGTTTTCTTGATGATATGATATTGATGTTGATTCGGAATGGTCAAGAATTTTCTGGCTTAATTCTCACACTGGTGAATACACTTGCGAAGCAGAATACAAGTGTGGAAGTATTGATTCACAGATTATCAGCGGAACTTTATTACCATCATAACATTTCGTTAAAAAATCTGAACAAATAGATAGAACAATAAAACTAAGGTTTACTTTGGTAACTATCACTGAATTTATTCAATACATAAAATGTTGTATGCTTTCAAAAGATACTTATCGAATTCAAAACTGCAATCAACATTATTTATTAGATAAATCCAGTCATAGTTAACAAAGTTGCCTAGTTTCATTGTTATAATAGTGTCACAAAGTAGCGGACAATTCAATTCAATAAATAAATAAAAATCCATACGAACTTCTATTATTCCGAATACGTCAAGATATTTTCTGTTCAATTTCATCTTCGATATGTAATATTTATGTACGTTCAGTATCGATTCTTTATTTTGTTTCAAAATGCTTCCACTCATCCACAATAGGAAATGCATTTCAGTTGGCAGCCTTTCAAATTAAGCGTATATAAATGTCAAGTTATAGAGGTCTTGGAATATATGAAATTCCATATTGTATGAATTGGCGTATCAACTATTTTGACGTCATCATTGCTTATGTAAAGGAAACTGATATGGAGAAAACCCTAATAGACCAAAAATGCAGAGATCGCTATATAAATAGTTCAACTGCCAATTTGTTAATTCTATTCATTGGTTCGACTGGATCTAAAATGATTATTGCCTCGGTTCAAATGTTTTCCAAAGATACGTCAAATTGTAACGTATTTCGTACTTGGAGAGAATATTGATTTCGTTATCCACTATTATTTAAAATATGGAACATTCACTGCCCCTTAGTGGAAATCACCTTCTTCACGATGTAGAGTCTTCCACGTTATTCTGATGCATTCATTTATCTCATTGCTCAATAGCGATATTTTTCATTTACAGTGGTTTTCTTACAAAATTTTTCCCAATTGTGATTTGTTTGTTAACGAAGAAAACGATGGAAGTTTGAGCTAAAAAATTTGGAATTTTATTGACTGTTATACCTACATTGTGAAATCTGTAATTAGATCATAAACACTGATTTTGTCAGCAGTATAAAAAAGATTATAACTTATTCTTTGAAGTACTACTATGAGGTTGAATAACATGTTAGAGTGTATCCATATAAATTAAAAAAAGTTCAGCCACAGGTTTTGAAAGATATTATCAAATGTGAAACACGAATTTAGAATCCGTCTGATATTGAAGAATGTGAATGTAGTTGAAGTTGACAATGTGTCATAGTATAGTAGTAACACAATAGGAGAAGTTGAATCGCGCACTTGTGTGTTATGAGTGGGCAACAAAAAATGGATGGCTTTGATGTGAGAATAAATCGGTATCACCCAAGTGTGAGCTCGTTTCGAATCAAAATCTTAATATATGGAATGGGCATAAAGATATATTATCAGAATTACTAAATTACACCATTAACTTACATGAATCAATCAAAGTAATATTATTGAGTTGAAGATAGAAATAATAACCTACATTCTTCCAAGTTAACTTCAAATTCAACCGATTAATTAGGAACAGATCAAGACGAGGAGAGACATCGAAATACATTCAATGCAACCAAAACTCTTAATTTGTAATATGATGATGTCAGGTGCAACAGCCACCAACAGCTTCCTCTCATGGGACGATCATGTGAAGTTCATTCCGAAGATTGATTCAAAAAAACTTGGTTTTCTATTCCATGCTCTGCAGTTCGTGATAATTTACAAACCACAGATTCAACCTGTTCTGGAGTATTAATCAAATGAAGTTCCCAAACATACGCTGAAACTCTCAGATATTCAGAAGAGAGTTATGCATCTGGTTGGTGATGTCACCTTTACAAAATCATTGACCTCTCTACTGCGTCATAGATAGTTGGGAGATCTCCTTACTCTATAGATTTCCCTAAGGTCGGTGCTCGCCCACGACCACGAGACCCTGAGATATTCCAGGTAGGCGGACTTGACGAGAACTGCCGGAATTCTTCCAACCAGACTTCGTTTTTTTATCAAACAGCGAGTGAGGTCTTTCCTGATTCCTATGACTTCAAATGCCTATCTCTTCTCCACCGCTGGCTCACACGATCTTCTACGAACATTATAGGTTTTCGCATAACCCTTATCAATGAGCTACTGATCTTCCCAAGATTAATATTCATAAGAAAATGAGACTCTGACAAGACCAAAGTGGTGTGATTGGTGAACATGCTGAGCTGACGATCCGGGAAAGTGGGTTCGAACCCCAACTATGATTGAATTTTTATGTATGTTTATCTTGATAATGATATTATGCCGAAAATTCTAAGTTATTCCCATAATTAAGGAAAGTCAATCTATATCACTTCATACCCACACGGAATTGTGGCCCATTAGATATTGAAGAAACTTCAAACATATTCATATATATTTCCTTCTGAGTTTACGTATGCATCTTCCAGACAAAAATAAATATCAAATCGCAATGTTCCCGGGAACGAAAGAATGGCACGTGATAATAAGTAACCTACAAGTTTATCTCCTCATGTAGCTAGGCACCACTGAAAGTACGTTGATGAAATAGTTCGAAACAGTTACTGATTCTCATGTCTATAAAGAATCATCCGAACAAAATGGGACAGTATGATTCATATTTTATCCATAAATTATTCGCCAAGGAACTAGAATAATTGGTCTACTACATCATTTTGGAGTACTTGATGGTGAATAACACAAGAGAAGAAATTGATACTGGAAAAGGTATCACTTACATTCAGTTAGTTCAAATCTCTGAAAAATTCCTGCCGGAAACAAGAATACTACTAAATATAGAGAGCAGAAAAATCGCTGGATTGCAAAGAAATTGCACTAGCGAGCTTTCTGGACATAGAGGGAGCTTTTGACCACACCTCATTCGATTCAATTGTCCGAGCAATGCGAGAGCGAGGGGTGGAAGATCTGCTCTGCAGATGGATTCACAACATGCTCCGATGCAGGACAGTCATAGGAACTTTCAATGAGGTCGAAAAGAAGGTGCGGGTCGCTGGAGGATGTTCGCAGGGTGTTGTACTGTCACCTCTGCTATGGAGTCTGGTGGTTGACGAACTTCTGATACTCCTTGAGAGCAAAGGATTCTGCGTAATCGGATATGCGGATGACATCGTCATAATAGTACAAGGGAAGTTTGGGAGCACAATAGCATCTCTGATGCAGCATGCACTAAACACCGTGGAAAAATTGTGCAACAAGGGAGGACTCAAAGTGAATCCTTCGAAAATAACCATTGTACCCTTCACAAAGAGAAGGGACATTGGAAACATACAAGACTTAGTTTTGTATGGAAAAAATATACAGATGACGGACACGGTCAAGTACCTTGGGGTAAGCCTAGATGAAAGGCTGACCTTCGAGAAGCATCTGGAGAGAACCGATAACAAAGCGATAAGGGCCCTGTGGACCTGTCGTCGTACATTTGGGAGAACCTGGGGACTCACTCCACGGATGGTACACTGAGTGTACACAACCATAGTGAGACCCATTGTAACATACGCCGCCATCGTGTGGTGGCCAAAGACCGAAACTAAAGCATCCCAGAATTCACTGAACAGAGTCCAGAGGCAGGCATGCTTAGGAGTAACAGGCGCAATGTCGACCACACCAACGGCTGCTATGGAGAAGCTGTTGGGGTTGGAACCACTGCACCTCTCCGTTCAGGCAGAGGCCATAAGAGGAACGTATCGCTTCGATCTTATCGGCCATGGGAAGGCTGATCAAAAAGGCCGAAGCATCCTCGGATTGCTTGGATCACCTGGGCCATTGGGGATGAGATCCGATAGGATCAAGGTTCACAGCACTTCCGTGCCTTTCATGATTAAAACCGTGAATGGGCGGAAGAACGCTGGGGGCAGTCCTCATATGATATCAGGGGACTCCATTTGGCTTACCGAGAGCACCAAGACGGAAAAAAGTATGGGTGCTGGAATAGTCGAGGAAACGGACCAATGAGAAAGAATTTCTTTGAACCTAGAGACTTTTGCGACAGAATTCCGAGCAAAAATAGTTGCAATTACAACATGTGCTCAAATCATGAGGGAGAGAGCCTATGAGAATAGACAAATCACATTCATAGTGAGCAACCCGACAGTGCTCAAGGCACTGGAGTCATACACAATCACCTCACAATGTGTACTTGATTGCGTCAAAGAACTAACGGCACTAGTAATGAACCCCAATAGAGTAACACTCGTTTGGGAGTCTGAAGAAACCAAACATGAAGGGACAGAAACTGCCGTCGCCCTCGCTAAAGCGGGGGCGGAAAAACCACTGATTGGACCAGAGCCAACCTGTGGCATTTCTCATGCCACAGAGAAATCTGTAATCCAAAAATGGCTCAAGATAGAGCACCGTGCCTACTGGAGAGAACTGCCCCGCATGTCGCACTCCAAGCGACTGATGGGAGATCTCCAGCAGCAACGAGCAAAAAATCTGCTGACGTTCAGCAGACAAGAAATACTGAATCTTGTTGCATTCCTGACCGGACACGCCCCATGCAACAAACACCTCTACACGATGGGACTGGTAGATCAGCCCACTTGTAGGGCTTGCGGCGTGGAAGATGAGACACCTATGCATGTGCTGTGTCAGTGCACGGCGTACGCAGTAGGTCGTCGGACATACCTCGGAGACGATAAGACTACACTCGAGAAAATCAGAAGTATCCCCTATATCAGGCTACTGAAATTCATAGAATACACCGGACTGATGAGGGGGTAGAAACAAGTGAGGGAACAATAGGACTATAATGACCGTAGTGCTGTGGGGCTCCCCTTAGGACGGAGAATCAACCTCACGGAGGAAGGGTTTTAATTGGTAGGAATCCGGCACACCCCGGGGGCACGGAGCACCCGAGGCGTCTATGTAAGATTTCCCCTCCTCTACGCAAAAAAAAAAAAAATATAAGGGAGCGTATTGCAGAGAGTAGTTTCTCAATTTTGTTGTTCAGAAATTAATTCTACTCTGATGGTTTCAAGATGTTTCAGCTGAACCTCCCAGGTCGCGGGAATAGCGACTCCCAAAACGAATAATGAGATATTTGTCTCGAGATCAAAACAAAAAACATGAAGGAAGCGTAATTGTGTGAACCTTTATATAGGTAATGCTTAAGAGCATATTCCATGCAAGTCAGGTAACTGTCATTCGAAATCGCCTAAAATTCACGGAAAATAACTTTTTTTGAAGTTCTATTCCCCAAAAAACTCAAACTATTCAATTTTTATCGCTATCATGATAAACCATAAAAGAGTTCATATTTTTTGTGGCTACAATATAACACTAATAATGAGGAAAAATTCACAATATTCATTCATCAACTGAAAATTTATTTCAAAATTATCTCCAACTTACCGTCATCTCTTGATTGTATAACTCACTTTAGTAGCCATAATAGTTATGTACTCTTACATGGAACACTTCATGCTAACGAATTTCTAATAATGCTCTATCAGAAGTTGAACTACAGATAAATAAATTTATTGATCGCATCAATTCAAGTAATTGTGTCTGCTGTCCTAGTTCTTGCCATTTTTGAGTTGTTCTCTCTTTTCATTACAGGTAAGATGAATGTACTCCTACTATAGAATTGAGATTGGAAAATGAGGGGAACAGAAGCTCGGAAATGGAAATACGTCACTACCCGTACAAGTACCAGTTCTAATTATTTATTTATATTCATCCTTGCATGTAATGTAATATTAGGAAATCAAATCTTCGAACGCAAATAATAGTTTTCATTGTACCCCAATATCAAACATCCCCCATGAACATCGACGTCGAATTACAGACAAATTTGGCCTTCCTTTCATTGTTACAATTTTTCAATCAGTTGATCTATGATCTATGTCGAACATTTAAGAATATATTTGTTCTATGACGTAAGTGTGTAGTTTCATTTTTTTTTCATAATCCAATCCAACATTATACAGCAATCAGAAAATACGTTTCTCAACCTATTAAGCTGGCTTTGGTACTGCATGGGAGAAGTACCATTTTTGTTGAAGGAGGAATTGATGTGGGATTTCAACTTTCCATGATTTATTGCTCTTTCCTTGGATAACTTAGCAAAAGGTTGGAACATGAAGGTTTCGATGGACAATTTTGATTGTGACGTAACTAGGGGCATCGATTACTACTAGAATTTTTGATCATGCATTTGATTATACAGTCTGTCCCATTACTTATCCGCTGTATACCAACAGGTGATTCTAGAGATCGAGATAAGGACATTGAGTCATATATATATATATATATATATATATATATATATATATATATATATATATATATATATATATATATATATATATATATATATATATAAACAAGTTTAAAGTTTCTTTGCCTAATTGGCCACTATCGTGTATGTAACTTAAGAGATATAGATATAATCCTATGTTAAATTATCTAAGTTATCTTCATAATTCAGAAAATTTAATTCTATATCTCTTAAGTTATATATATATATATATATATATATATATATATATATGTGTTGGTAAAAGTTAGTCATTGAAAAGATACAGGATGTTGGAAGTGTAACAGAATTTTCGAAAAATTACAATACTTTTACAACATCTGAAGATACCAAATTCAAAATTGAAGGTGAGAAACAAGAATTCGGTACTAGTTTGGAACTAGTTCCTAGAGAGCGCCTGCTACGTAATTCATGATGAGTTAAATCCTGCATATTTGTTTACCCTGTAAAGCTAGAAATGTTTTGGCTTCAAACTAGAATAGTCTTTACTTTGATGTGAAGAACGTACTCTCGCTCCATTTCGATATCTCAAGCCGTTTGCGAGCTTGAATGTTATATTGCTCATCAATGGCTGGAAAATATGTATTTTAAAAAGTGTGTTGAATATTCACAAAATAATATATCGCGATGCCAGCTGTTATTGTTTTCTATATCCCCCAACTAATGATTATTAAGAATGCCTAGACCTTATCAGTTTTGTAACCGTGACTTAAGAAATATGCTCTGGAATTATGCACTATGAAGAACTGCACCCAACCAGGAGCATCGCAGGTCCACAAATTTTCACAAGAATTTCCAACCAGTTAGGCGGAACAGGTTCGTTTAATAACAAAAATCATAGAGACGACCGAAAAGTATAATGGTACAACAAGGAGAGAACATTTTGGTTCATATCCCGAAAAATCCTGAACTAAGCACTAGGCATTTTGAAGCTTCTACGCAAATAAATAAATCTACCGTCTCAACAGTTCTTCATATAGAAAAATTGTATCCCTACCATTGTTCCCCTTTCTAAAATTGATAACCAGGAAGGTTTCCAATCAGATCAAAATGTTGTCATAAAAGAAAATACATTGTTTCCGCGTCATTTTCAACTGGCCAAATAATAATAATAATCACGCCCCGGGCAATACACACTCACCAAAAGAGTGAAATTTGCAGTACGAATTTTCGATCAACATTTGGTTCGACATTATCAATAGTACTTTGATCGGCATATTTGAGATTCCGTAAAGACTGAATGGAGATCAATATCTCCTGTTTTTAGAAAACGATTTACTAGACCTTTCGAATGATATACCTTCAAACGTAAGACAAGACATGGGGCTCATGCAAGATGGGGCGCCACCACATTTTCGAGTTACAGTGCGGAATCATTTGACGTTTCTTACATCTATAGACTGAACGTGGTAGCGAATTTTCTCGATCACCTTGTAGCGCAGACATTAATCCGTTAGATTTTCATGTGTGAGGTCACATGAAATCTTCAGTATACCATTTTGAATGCACCTTCCCGAATGTGAAGCACAACTTGATAAAGAGCTCTAAGAAAGTATGTTGGGGTAAACGGTGGACACTTTCAACATCTGTTGGTGTTAATTTTTAGGAAATGTCATATATTCTTAATGAATTGTGTGGTATTTTTGAAATTCAATATATGCCGGATTCAATTCATCACAAATTACGTAACAATCGACTTCTAGCAACTAGCTTCAAACTAGTGCCGAATTCGTATTACTCAGCCAACTACTTCAATTTTGAATTTGGAAATGGTTGTAATTTTTCAAATTTAGTTTCACTTTCATCACCCTATATCTTCAGAATAACGTTTATATCACATATATGACACAATTTTCTTATCTTCTCTAATATCACCTGTGCTCTATGGCAGATAAGTTATGAGACACTCTGTATAATAAATTTTGATATAACGAACAATTTGACAATCTGGAAGTCATCGTCTACAAATTTCGATTCATTCAATCTTTCCTTACTTATATTGAATATATCATATTGCAGTTGAATGATGGACACCATCACAATTAAGAAGTATTTCCTGATCAGAGGAGCAATAAACTTGCAGACAAGATTCACCTATTATGTACGGCTTGACAGAATGTTGACCCGCTTGTTTATCTCAATCTTCGAAATCATTCCAGGTTCTTTGATTATTTCCATGTTTTCGGTAACGTAAGTGCAGAACATTTACAATATATGCAATAAATAAAAGTTTCTGCTTAGACTATCGTGAAAACAATTTTGGATAATGTATTTTCATAGATTCAATACTCGAGGCAATGTAGAGTAGCAGATTGAATTGGAGCAATCGAAAACACCAAAGCCGTTGAATGGTTTCAGAATATGATCAATATTTTATCAATGATGTTTCCCTTCAGAATCCCAACTATTTCAAATCTTCAGGATCATCAAACTTGATAGTCCTATACTGAATATTCAAAATGTTCTTGAAGAGATAGATAGATAGATAGATCATTTTATCCATGTTATGTACATAATATGTTCACAATCGTCATCATAAAACAGTAGTATTATAAACTGTAAAATTTAAAAACTTATCTTAAAAAAATCCTCTGCAGAATAAAACATTATTTGAAAGTATATTTTTAACAGATTTCTGGAATTCTTCCAATGGTACTTCTCTAATAGGTCCGTTCAATTTAATAAAATATTGAAACGTTGGAAATCGTAGGCCATTTTATTATCTGAAAACAAAATTCCATTTTTTTTAGAACAATTACCCCAAACTGAAATAGCGTAGCGTAACTGGATTTCTTCACAAAACAAAAATACCTTCACTCAATTTTGTCATAAGTTCATCTGCATGAACATTCCAAGTAAGTCTATAATCTATACGTACACCTGAAAATTTTATATGTTTATCACACTATTTGTTGCCGTTAGGTGTTACCGTTTTGTTCTCATTCTCACAAAGACGATTTCCAGAAAACCAATTCACGGCTCTAGTCACGCTTATTCTACCCTGTTCCTCCACATGATCTAGATCCTTTACAGAAGTTGACGCTCTTGCATGATCAGCAAATAGTACAATGTGCATGAATGACAAGTATTTGAAATAATAAAGGTTCCAAATATGGATCCTTGGAGTACACCAATCGTAAGTAATTTCCTTTGAGCCAATCTGCCATCCATACACACTGCTTGATGACGATATGTTGGAAACGACCTAATAATATTGACACTAACAATATTAAATTTATATTTTTCACGTTTTTTGAAAAGTATAGCATCGACAACATAGTCTCGATGCCTTTGTTAGCTCTATAAATAGTGATAGCGAATGTAGACCTTGTTCAAAGCTATCGGAAGTTTTAATAATGAATCCAATAATTGCGTTCCTTCCTGTGACCAAATGGTTGTGCCGAAAATAAATTGTTACATTCGAAGTGATCAGCAATTTGTATGCTCAATGCCTTTTCCAATTTTTTTTTAAATAACGGTACAATGATATCTGTCTGTAGTTTATAATTCCATTTATGTGACTAGATTTATGTAGAGGTACTACCTTTGATATTCTCAAAAAGTTTGAGAAAATACCATTCTTAATACATTTATTGACCATCTTTGTGATCGGTTATACAATGTGGTCAATATTCTTTTTTAATAGTATGACTAAAAGACAAAAGAATCGTTGGAGCTACTATTTTTGAATCCCATTACTATTTCTCTGATCTGAATAAACGAAACTGTGGAAAATGGAAAAGAATTATATTTCAGAAAATTATCTTGTAAGAGGCTTATCAGGTCTAAATGACTTCTTGGATGGATTGAGAGATTTCTTGTGCAATTGATACAAAATTACCATTGAAACATTCTGCTGTTAAATGTGTCATATTTTTAGTGAGTATTCTTTTTTTATTAATTAGACTTCACATAGTTTTGTTCGGATTGTTACATTTTTTTATTATTTGATCAGTTGGCTTTAGTTTAGCTCCTCCCAGTTTAACCTTGTAATTGTAAATGTAGTTTTAAGTTTATTACGTGAAATTCTCAAACATGTGGAATTTGTTAGTCTATACTATAGTTTATGATCTGCAACTGATTTCGAATTTCATCAAGCTGAGGTATGAACCATTTAACACCACAGTCCTTAAGTTTCCCTATTATCTGTTTCTCTGTAAATCATATTTAGAATGCATCAATAAGACCTTGTTGAAAATTTTGAAAACTTCCATGTCCATTCAAAGTTCCATCTCATAAGGAATTCGAATATAGAGTTCTCAAGACATCGTACATATGGGAAAACCCGTTTTCTTTCTACTGAGCCAATGTTCTGCGACACAAAATGTCACTTTTAGTGTTTTTTGCTTACATGAAAGCTTCAGTTCCATTTCCTTCATCTTTAACAAACGGAACATTCATGTGAAGTACATTTCATCTTTGATCATGTTGTGTATGTGTTCAGCATTTTACAAAACGCTTCATAAAAATTTATTTATTCTCACACCTTCTGGCCATAATGAAGTTTCCATTATAGATGCCAGATAATCACTTCTTGAAGTCGAATTGAACGAAGAATATGTTTCCGGATGTTGAAACTTCAATTTCTCACAATTCAGCAATTGTACTGCCGGTTTCAAGTAATTTATGATATCTTCTAGTATCGTTAAGGGATCCAACTTTGTTACATGTACATGAGATATATTCACTTTCGGGGCTCCTTTCAAGGTATTTCGTTTTGATTTGCGTTGTATTGGCATTGATTCAGAATAGAAGCATTTACATAGAAAATATAATCTATATTCTAACAATATATTCAGATATCAAGGTCCAACTAACATCGCAGAAAAATGGAAACGAACTAGTCATAAGTCAACAGAATGGAATACTTTATGTTGAGTATATTTCGTTGCTCCATTTCAAAGAGAGAATCAAACTTTGGAATGATAAATACATGAAGCTCTGTGAGCTAAATGTGATGATGAATAATAAATAGTGAGAACGAGAGGGAAGTCTGTGATGGCAAAAATGAAACAAAATGTGCATGAAGAATGTTCAATTCAACCCTCTGAAGCGCTAAAGTCATAAAGAAGAGAACTTTATTTTATTTCCGTCCAAGTTGCAATTTGAAGTAGCAATATTCTGGAGGAGGCGATCCCAATTTGAACTATCTTGCTACCAAAATCACCCAACTAATATGAGACGTGTAGAAACGATCAACAAAAATGTAACTGAAGGATTATGTTACGTTTCTCTTCTACTTATCATCCTAGCGTACCAAGAGGGGAAAAACATGGCAAACTTTCTTTAAGTAATATTGTTATTCTGGAATGATGTGAATTGATTGTGCGAAAAACAAACTATAGCACAGTTCAACTGGGAAACGGGCAAATTTTGAAATAGACATTCAATGAAAGCAGAAGGCTTATTGACAAACCGTTACATAAGGGTTATTGATATACCGTTTCATAAGGGTTATTGACATACCGTTCCAAATATTTATGCTTCAAAGAAACCTCAGATTTAAAATGATATCTTACGGTATCAAACATTCTATCAATATCTGTATGGTAAATACTTTCTATCGAAAACTTTCGGATGTTGGAGAATTAAACTGAAATTTATACAAAACTTGTAATATTTAATTCATAATTAATGCTGACAAATTGTTTCTCCACACTGTGGCATTCTCAAAGCTAGAAAATATCAACTAAAGCTAAATTCAGAATTATGTCCGTAAATATTAGGAATGAATCTTATTGTGGTACAAATTGAGAGATAAAGTTGATAACAGTTTGGTTGAGAGTTTATTTGCAAAACTATTGACAAGTGAATTATAGATATCGATTTGGTCTATTGTTATTATGTTACTATTCTTTTTTGGAAGTTTTAAAATTCCTATAGATTCCAGAAAATTGAGTTAATGTAATTCTCACTGTGTAATATGTGAAATGTCGGGAATGAGAGTGAAATCTGAATTATGTTCCAATAGATGATTAGCGTGATAAGGGTCCTCCTTCTTGATCCTGTAACTCCTCAAATGTTCTTGAAATCTTATATTGAAACTGCGTTCAGTTTGTCCTTTTCTCAAGGCATTACAGTCATCAAACCACATCCTGTAAACTCCATATTTCTGTAATTTATCTTTTTCAGATTTTGAATTATTAATAATATATACTTGTTGTATTAAAGGCTACGTTTTTATTCTGGTTTAGTGAACACGATATTACTTCGAACTGTCATGAAGTGATTAAACTATTCTGATTTCTGGATTTACAAATTAGCTGGAGATTAATTCTGTCAAATTCGTTAGTTTTTCGCATGCAGCTATTTAATTTTTGTTTCTGAATGTTTGAGTGCCGAGTTTCGGAAGTAAGGATATGAAAGTGTTTATTATTAGGTTAGAATGAGATATTATGTTTGGAACCTTTCCTCAGTTAATTAATTTTTGATTGCCTGAAGGTTACTCAGGATTAGTTGACAAATCTACTATGGTAATTGGATTTTCGGCTGTCTACTATAGTAATAGAGTTTGGTTTAACATTACGTGTTATATTAATTCCATTTTAATTTTTTTCTTGATTGAATTGTTTAACTGTTCCTTTTGTTCCAAAAATGTATTATGAACATTGATGAGTCTCTATATTATGGAGTTTAAAGGTGATTTGTGAATGTAGTGCACTTAGTAGAAGAAAAGGTTTCTGTTCTGGTAGAAGCCCTTGAATTGTGTATTCAACCGAATCTATTCGGATTTTTCGATTGTTATTCTTGCAGGATGGATCGATATTTCAGAAAAATGCTATGCAAGTTGTATTCTGCCTATTTGCTTCCCTAAGAAGATCGAAAACGTTAACACTTATCATGAATGGATTTGAAAGACCCTAGATATTACAGATTGGAAATAATGCGTTAGCTCTCAGAACCTATTAATTGGTGTATAGTATACGTATACTATATGAAATAAGGACAATATCCATCACTGAAAGTAATGGGAGTAAGATGTGAAATATAACAAGTAGATTCAATCCAAAATATATAGAGTAAAATTCCTAGTTAGTATTATTGAGATGTATTCACTATCTTGAGGTCCGGGATTCATCTGGCAAATACAGTTTGAGATTGGCCAATTAACTATATTCCGTATTTTCAGAAGAAAACTTGTGCTGCAGATAATTCAGCACTTCCAGTCAGCAATCTCGCACGTAATCATATATGATATAGCTTACGTTATGTTATTCTATAATTAACTATGCGTATAGCCTTATTTGTAATATTGTACTATAAATGGAAAAAAATCGCCCTTTTCCACTGGAATTACTATCAAAGTACTGAGGATCTTTCAGCTACCAAGTCGCCATCATCAGAGTAAATTAAATTAAAAATCAAAATTTGCCTGCATAAATACTATTCGAAATTAAGGTTATTTGAGAGAATACCCTTAGCTATAAATGAATCTAAATTCATTAAATTACTTTTTCAGCCTATACATTTCCATGTCTTCTAAATTACCCAGATATTTGTCATTACTGTGTTTCAGAATGACAAAGTTCCTTGAGAAATGGTGTTACTTGTATTCAAAATATGTTGGCTAGCACCATTATTTTTCTTAAAAATAGTAGGAACAAACTAAAAACACCATTCAGACAACCTAAATAATAAATATGAATTCATCAAAAACCATATAGATGAAAAATGTTGTTACATGTCGATGTATTAAAAACCTGCGAGGCTAGAGTATAAAACATTCTAAAGGAGAAACAATGTACTTGGAGCGAATAAAGATAATTTGAAACAGCCTCATCCTTGTAAAAGAAAATCGAAAGCCGAACTTTTAGAAAAACCAGCGCAAATCATCCGTAAGGAAATAGCAAAGTACGAAGATGACAATGATAAAACAAATTAATGACGTATCTCTGAACAGACGAAATCTGCACTGAAAAAAAATCAGCTCTACCGTTACCCAGGGATTGAACAATTATTAAGCATTTGGAATAAACACAAACCGAAACGGAACGCGTTTGTATGACAACAACCTTGACAGTGAAATTATCTCATCCTGTTACACCAACATCAAGGTATGAAAATTTTTTTATTAAACTTCCCTGCATCACACAAATATTGCACTTCAACCAATAACACAAAATTTTTGACCTTATCAGTAGCGACTAGCCCATATTTCTGTTTTGGCTTCTGAGGTTCTTAGCTATCATTTGTATTAACGTGAACTGTAATGTAGCTTATAGTTATATCCCAGGTGTGTTCAATTCGATGTAGGCGGAAGCACTCTATGGTCATATATTCCAGTTTGCACATCAGTTAAGGTTACTGGTTTTGACTTTTTCATTTTTACCATGCCGAACAACTGTGTCATCGTAATATATATTTTCTTTACTCAATCAATCGTTTATATCACATCACTTAGGGACAGTTGTTGGCAGGCACTTTATTCCTTTTAGTACTATAATAACGTGCATTATCCATAACATTCCGAAATGCATTCTGATCAAAATCATCTGCATTCAGAACCAATTTAGCCCGTTGCTGTTTTCATCTCAGACTTACAAGTGCTTCACCTCCGCTTCTATCTTCTGCAGAGCTACTCCATTGTAAAACTTCAGCAACTCTGTATTTAACATCAGTGACGTTCCTCTAATTTATTGTTCACAAGATGACATTTTTTTCAGCGGTGTAAATTTGTATAAAAGAAAAAGACAATAATTTGACTTTTATCCATTGAGATAATTAGCGAGAACTACGAACTGTTGAGTGTCCACAATACATTTAATAGTCAAACTCATTCTAACAACATCACATATAGTAAAGGAGGACTGAAAAACCAACTTCCATAAATATTGTAGTTTTCTTTCCGTTATTTAGTAAATGGTGAGTGCGCCGGGTGTAAACTAACTTTCCAGGCCTATTTCTTCATCATCGGGTAAAGTGTCTGTTAGCTGCCAATATGATAGTTTGTGTTACGCTCGTAAACACCCAAAGAGAGATTTTCAAGTAACTTCTAGGTGACTGTGAGTTAACTGACATTTATGTATAAGAACTAGTTGGCCAATCTGTTTCAGGAGCATTTCAAAGTTTCAGTTCCCATTTATGGTCAAATGATGTCTAATTGTCATTTCATAATAACATTTTCGGATATTTTTTAATAAGTGAAATTTTTGGAATTATTGGAATCAACTAATTTATAAGCAATGTCCTCACAAAATTAAAATTCATGGTGTCTGCTGTTTGTTTGTAATCATATATTAATATAATGGTTAGGCTTTTGTGCCCAGTGATTAATGAACACAAGGCGGTAGGGGATTTAACAGGGGAGGGGGATTTTGCAGTTAATACATCACACTGAGAAGAACTATTTATTTATGTTCGTCTGGAGTTTAATTATACTAATATTTAGATTCTCAACAAATTCCTATATGAACTGTCAATTGAATAAAATACACTGTTTTATCTGACAATCTCTGGAAAAGTTGACAACTAAAAAAATTAAGTATTCCTGGTTTGACGAAGAAAACGCGGCACTTATTTTGGGAAACTGTTCAAATAAATTGGTTGCACAAATTCACTAACTACGACGTCATTTATTCTTCCAGCGAATAGCGTATATCTCTAAGCATACTTCGATATTCATCTATCATTTTACGTATCTTTCATTCATGAACAAAGTATTACTGGCAATGAAACTGCCAACCATCTTCAAAAATAATTGACACGTTAGGTGAACCCTAATTTCCAATTATTGCAACAAGCAGTGAGTAAAATATCAAGAAGGTTTTGCTGACTGTGAATTTTCAATTCAGCTCTGTTTGTTCGGAGATAACTTTCTAATTAGCACAAAACTGAAACAAAATTTCCATTTTCTGCTGTAGATGTAACAGAGTGAATGCTCTGTAAGTGAAACCGATCATTTCTATTGGAGTCTAGAGTGAGTCACTTAACTTCTCTCTTAATTTGAAATATTCGCTATCTTTGGTGTCGACATTTTCTCCACGACTCTTTGGCACGCAATGACACATCCGATTTATTTCACGTCAACTTCATAAAGGATATTCAAATTCAAGTTGACGGTAACATTCTAATAAAGGTAGCAATTTCAAAGTTTTACACGTTATTAAGATTGGAATCCACGTTCATCTACAAACGATGACAGAATAATTCCTTGAAAAAATCTATCCTCTTGTATAATAATCTATTTTATTCATCGGAGACTCGAGGTGATCGACAGGACGATTTCCATTTTCCCTTGTCGCGTTGATAGAATCCTGTTTAACTGCCAAGTAGGCTATGATGCAAAGACATTCTGTCGAAGTCGTTTCAGAGTCTACTTTGAATCTGTCCTCTCTATGATTGTTATGTGCGATAGGTGATTCTGCGAAGGTTGCTGCGGTCAGCTTCAAATTAACAGAGAAATCCCAAAAGGCCAAGCGATCTGGCAACCCTTGACAAACATCACCCTTCAAACCTCTCGAGACGCCAAACTACACGAGACTCCAATCTCTATCCAAGAGATGAATGAATGTGGATAATAGCATATTAATCAAATGCTGTATCAGGAACAAAGTATACAGGGTGTTGCGGATAATTTCTCACTCAACAACGTTTCCTCTTCATATATTCCAATAAAATTGATTCACATGGGAAACCTTATCTAGAATATCCAAAAAATGAGTAACAAATCGAATTTGGCGACTTATTCTCATGGAGGAATACTTTGTTCAAACCGAACTTGACAGTGAGAGAATTTCCTATCCACACCTGATATCTTCTGTGATTATTGATGCACCTTTACAACCCAAGAAATAACAGAATCTTTCAACTTCATCCATGAATAAAATCTATGGCGATGCCATTGAGGATCTTGCTCGTACTAGAGGAGGTGATGTGGGGGCAAAGTGGCCACCGAGGCAATGTAGACCAAAGTAGTTGGAAAATGTTAGTACAATCATTCTCGCTTCATTATGTTCAGTACTGATTGCTCTGCTTTGTTGGTAAGTAAATATGCGTTTCTTAGAAATAGCTTCCGGGAATTCCTCAATTGGTCTTGGAGAAAATTGCGCCATTCCTATTGCTCTGGTAGATTTGGAATTTTGCTTTGCTTCGGAGTGGTGAAAATAGGAACTGTATCATTTTTGGGGAGCAGGAATGTCCAAAATCTATTTTGCTAACAAAAGTGAGGGAACACACATGATCAATTGATCACAGCTTTTCTATGTATTTGCTGTAAGATATATAAAATTCGAATCTTTTTTTCTCGATTATTAAACCTCACAATTTTATTGTTTTTATTGTAAATAGGTAATTGAATGAAGAATTCCTAGTCATGCTTTCTAATTGGAATAATCTTAAAAATAAGATGTGATTTTTCCTTACGATCGTCCAAATGGAGTAATGTGGACATAAGTAGAGTGAAGGTGGAACCGGAAGCTGAAACCTTCACTTGCGATCTATGTGTTCAACCCAATAGTAATCTAGGCTGTAAGCTGGGAAAAAAGACCGAATAAATAACTTTTGTTTAGAAGGTGGAATCTGAAAAAAAAATTGCATGATCCGTATGTAATCCATCCGGAAGCCAAGATTTCTCAAGATTAGCTATCCGCCGAAGTCTACTATTCAAGATGATCTTCTATGAACCCCGAAGGTAATTCGTGATACCATGACGATATGCCCTAGTCCCCCTTGATCCCCAGAACGTCAGAATTGTCCCATTTCTACCCCTCCAATATTAGACACTATACGATTTATTCAAAAATTTAAAATTAACCTCCGAAAATGGCATCCAGGAAGCTTATTGGGTCACTGATCACAAATTTGAGGTCGGTTACCCGGAAAACTCAACCGGAGGTCAGAAAATCGGTAAGATTTTGCTATTTTCCTCTTCTGTTTCAAACTTTTCATTTTCGACTTCAAAAATGGTTTCTATGGTGTTTTATGGGTCGCTGATCACGAATCCGAAGTCAGATATGCGAAAAACTTGACCGAAGGCCGGAAAATTTGAAAAATTTGGTTATTTCCTACTTGTTTTTCGAACTTTCTATTTTCTACTTCAAAAATGGCTTCCAGTGGTCTTTTTGAGTCGCTGATCACAAATCCGAGATCAGTTATGCGGAATGAAGAGAAATAATGAGTTTTTCATTTTTCCGGCCTTACAAAGTTTGAAAAAATAATAGTCAAGTTTTTCTGGTCTAAACCAAGTTTTTGTAAAGTGGTTTTCGCAATGGAGGTCACATAATCGTCTCTTGAGAGGGTGCTGTTGATGGTGATTCCGACTTCATAGCAATATTTGTACCTGACATCATCATATTAGGGATTTTGGGATCCGCCTTCCTGGAGAAGATGCAAGCTTGAGATGACATTATTAGATGACCTATATAGTGTGAGTTGCTTTAGAGCAAAAGGGATGTTTAGTTAGGTTTTGCACTTAAAAACCATCCCCCATCTGAAAATTTTTGAGCTCAGCGCTTTTATGACTGCTTGAATGTCGGAAATGATGTGTATGTCCTCCTCCTCATATCCTTTGTCCAAATTGGGTTCCTCACATATTTCAATTGAATGCTCTTTCGCTTGGAAGATACTGGTGTATTTGCTCATGGGTTCTGAGTATTTGGAAGTGCAAGGTCATGTTTCTGAGGAAGAACAATGTCCTCACTCAAATAAGTGTTCATTAAATAATAGCAATCTTCGTCTAATTTTGTATGTTCAGGGTTCATCGCACAAAATCTTCCTCGGAACAATTAATCACTCCCTCGGAATTCAAAAAACGTAAGCATGTAAGCCAAGAACTTTCCGATATCATCAGTGAAACAGAGATATTTGTTTGTAGTATTTCTACCTGATAAAATTTACATTCAATGAATTCAATGGAATATTGATGATGCCTGAAAAGTTTTTAAAATTAGAAAGTCTTCTACATATTGAGGTCCATACATATTCTGCCCAATACCATTTTCAGAAAACCTATAATAAATGAACAAAAGCCAAAAAATAGGTTGTTATGATTGGATGTGGTACCTCGCGAACCAGAAGCTTAGATACAGTACTCATTCGTGGCAAATTATAAGGAAAAAACACTTTTTACATTTTCCTATGAATGAAGCCACTTCACATATGATTTCGCTTCAACATAGATTAACCAAGTCCATACATGATGTCAATTGAGCGCTATTGAATTCTTATTGAAGTATGAGTCTATTTTACTGTAAACAAGGACAACCAAAATCCCCTCATAAGTACGAAATAATCACACTTATATACTCAGAATACTATTAGCGCACTAACGACATTTTTCTGTTGGCGATCATCAGAAAAAACTATTACGTTTAATCTGATGATAGCTACTTGTGTCATAGTGTATCCATAGTTGTGACATACTTCGGTGTATTACTAAAATCCACCAAGTGTACTTGTTGTGTTCTCACTGATTTTAATATTATAATAAGCCTAGATGAAATCTACAAATTGCACTTAGTGTTTTTTCTTAATGATCAGAACTCTTCAAAACTCTCTCATGTCATGATGCGGATTCGTATAATGAACCATGACCAACGTACGTTTAGAAATACTTGTTGATAGATCTGATTAAAAAAACACCCTTATTACATCGTTTTATTAGTATTTCATGAATATTCTTCTCTTGAACTAAGAAAGATCAGTTTTACCCATGTAAGTGTATCTTCAAATATTTACTGAATTGAAAAAAATACATGTTAAGTGATAATTGTCAATTAAATATGATTTAACAGTCATTGATAAATATGAAAATCGATTTTCTTCAAAATTACAATTTTGCACTTGGTGATTTTTCCTTTACACCCAAGAAATAATAATATGTGCATCACAATTGCAGAAAGTACTTTGAAAAAATCAGTTTAATGGATTACAGAAGAACCTTCTTCACCTATAGGATTAATAATTTTTGAATAATGTTACCAAATCATCACTGTATACAATCAACAGGATTGGATATTTGAACTGCATTATATTATTATGCTTGACATATTACTCATAAAAATGCTAGGGCGCCTATATTTTATAACAGTGGAGAGAGCAAATTCCGAAAAACGCTAAGATTAATTGTGAGAAATACGGATTTATTTGTACTGACAAAAAGTTTGAGATGCTTTTTATTTTGCTCTTCCACGCATCTGAAATAAAAACGAACCCTAGGGTGTAATCTGCGATATCGAGTAGTGGCGTTCTCTCGAGGAGTGCGATCTATGTCTCTCGGGTAGCTGTTTTCCGATAGTGACCATCGATTACTTTCTTGCCTTTTAACGCTCTACGTCTGGAGCTACTTATACATGAAGCTAGCCGAGATAAATCTTCTCTGGGAGATCTATGTGTCATAACGACGGGACGTGCACTTGCGAAATAGAATCATTTATTGTGATATATCTGAAAGAATATGGGTTACTCAAACTCATTTCTCCTATCAAATATTCACTATCCGAAGACTGATGATAACCGAGCAATTACTTTCGAAGCTGTAAATTCTATTCCAACGGTTCAAAAACAACACGGTGGTATAACTGAAAAGTTAACCTAACAATAGATAACAAAAAATTTCAACAAACAGTAGATCACAAATGTACTCACAGTACATCATAGACTGTGGGAATGACGTCCTACAGGGTACTGTTCTGGAACCTAATTTCTTTATTCTATACATAGAACTCGGATATCACAACAGCAAGGATCCTGCCTTTTGCGGACGATGAAGCTGTCTCCTACGCAGGTAAGACATCTCTGAAGGAAACTGTATGTACTGATCTTGAACTTTTTTTTCAAACACTTGTTTCAAAACATCAACAATAAATATACAAAAACAGAAGTCACACCTTTTGCTGTTCCATCAAAGAATGTACGGTCACTTTATGATTCCAACTTCGTGTTCCAAAACAATCGAATGTTCAAGAGTCATATTCGATTCTCAATTGAAACGGAATGACGTGAGATATTTAAATTCACAAGAATGAAAGAAGAATCATCCCTACTCATTGATAATTGATTTTGAGTATACCACCGGGTGGTGAAACAATATTGTTGACAGTGTTAATATTCAGCAAGTGAGGAAGATGATTGACATCGATGTCAAACTGCTGACAAAAACACAGACCATTCAACTACCACCTTTACAAATCGAATCTAAGCGACTCACTTTTCTGCAGTTGGTACAAACAAGAAGACGAAACAACAATGTACATATTCACCGAAACACTGATTTCTTCAAGTCACAGAGCAGTCTCTGCAAAGCTATCCCAACTGAGGATATTCAGAAGCTAGAAATGACAAAAATGCTCTTCAAATCACCAAACACATACCCAAACAGTCAAAAAACTCAGCCTTGCCTATTTGTACACCCCGTGCGCCTGTTGAACACTCTTGAGTGCGAAACACCTCGTTGTTAATGAGAGGTGCAAAGGGCTTCGGCCAACGCACAAAGGACTTCACAGATTTCCTCCTTCATCATTCCTCCTTCATCATTAATAATAATAATAATAGTTACTAACGTGTGAATTCGTCTTATGTTCACATTCTACAATTCGAAATCTGAAATTATCTGCTTAAGAGTCTAACAGAAAACTTATCAATAACCTAATTTCCTGAAAGAAGTCGAGATCATTATGGTTTCATCAGGGGGCAAACCACCAGAAGGAAATGAGAAAAATCTAGTCTATCTTTGATAAATTATTCATAGACAGAATTAGGGATAATGCTCAAATTTGTAATTCAGTAAAGTTGTAGTCTTCCATATTAATATCGATTTTCCATAAATATCAAAAAATTGTTTCAAATGAAGATTACCCACTTTAAGAAGCTTCATCACTTTCATGTTCAATTGGAGAACAATATCAGAACAAAGGAAGCAATAAACCAAAATATAGTGTACATGAATATAAAGAAATAAAGACGTCAAATTATACTCTATGTCATTACATTCAATGTGAATAGTCAATGCGAATTGACAAATTTTCCACAAGGATCAGCACTAGGACCTTAATCGCATTATTATATACACTTCTACGAGATAAAAGTATGATTGTGATTTATATTCACTAGCAGTTAGCCGTGGGCACCTGTGAACGTGGGAAGGCATCGAATTATATTTCATGCCATTGAGAATTTGTTTGAATTGACAACACGAATTCACAGATTACTACAATTCTATATTTTATACTTAAGATCAGTTTCGTTCATAATCCTCCCCCATATATCTCTTCTATATTATGACTAAAGGGCGGAATATATGCACGTCAATTCAGTTAAAATATGCGCATATATATGCATAGTTTTTCTTGGAAATATGCAACAATATGCATTTATTTGTCAAAATATGCAATTATATGCCTTGAATATAACATGAAAAAATGGAAATAAAGAAACGCCCACTCTTACAAAAATTATTTATTTTAAGTAAAATTAAAAGAAAAATATAATAGGTAAAATTTTTAACCTGAAATAGTATAAAATGCATTTATAACGATATATTTTTCAAAATTTTCCAATAAAAGTGTTTTCCTTCTGTCTGTAAAAATATGTTTGTACAAAGAAAAAGATCTTTCAACATCTACCGATGTGATCTGGCAATATTTTAATTTGGGTAGTAAGTTATAAGGCCAAGGTATTACTTCGTTGGATGGTTTAGTATCAAGAATATTTTTGACTTCCATTAAATACCTAAAGCCCTCATTCTTTCCCACAATAACTTCGAGTTTACTTCTTACTTGATTTCCTACATCACCGGGAACTTTTTTGCATTTGTCGGAAAAAGTTTCAACAATATTAATTGATTCTCTTAAACTCTTATTCCTACTTTCTAATGAAGTTATTATATCTGGTATAAAACTAAAACTAACCTCAATAAAAACAAATTCCTTAGCTAAATTTACATTTTTGAATACTGCTTGACATTGTACTACACACTGTGAATTGTCTTCTAAATCTAAAACTATGTCTTTAATGGCTTCAAAATGGTCTGCGTAGAATATCGTGGCTTTAATCCATGTTCCCCATCGAGTAATTACGGGCTCTGGAGGTGAACTAACTCCTGGCAATTTCTCTATATAGATCTGCACTCTTAGAGGTGCTTTCAAAAACACTTTCTCCACATTTGAAATCAATTTGTATCCCGTGTAAAAGGCAAGTGATATGTACCATATTGGGATAAAATATTTTTACAGAGGTTTCTGTTCGGTGACAATACTTACTACCACCGAACACGACTTGGCACCACCAGGGATTATTTAAGTGTGCCAGCGAAATAGACAACATTAGGGGTGGAGCTTCAAATGAACCTTCTTGTCTTGTTTCTGTTCGGTGAATTAGGCAAGCTGATTACTTGGAAATTCCTAAACATCCAATAAATGCCGCCAATAAACCATATAATAATAAAATGGGTCCATAAACCGTATAATAATAAAACCTACCCACCTTTTAAATTATTTCAATTATCTGCAAGGGTCGCACTTAATCTTTTGACAAAACGAAAAACATAAAAATATGCACACAAATTTTATTTTTGCCGAAATATGCAATTTTCTATGAAATTTGTAAAAATATGCAAAATATGCAAATATATGCCCTTTAAATGACGAACACAGTTATTCCAGAATTGACGTGTAAGACTGTTTACGGCATATTTGTGCAGTAACAAATAGATTTTCTATATATTCCGATGGTGATAATAGTCCTTTGAAATTCCTCACTCACTTGAGTTAAACTCAAAACTGTATGTTCCCATTCGGCAGCTAATGCATCGATTACATTCCTCTTCGAAAACATGTAAGCACCAAGCTAAAGATGTTACTCACTTCTTCAAATTTGATATTCTGCTGTTGAATTGCTTTCGAATTTTGAATGGTCGATTCTCCAATTCAGGACGATGAGAGTGTTCATGGAATCTCTTGATTTGAATGATAGAAAGATTCATAATTGATCAATGCGAAATTCCTCGGCTGTAAGTGAATATGTCTCAACATTTGATGCGATTATTCACATTTCCAAGAATTGGACAATTGCTATTCTCAAATCACTTCGGCTCAAATCTGGCCAAAACTTGGTCCATGAATAGACTGATTATTCGGCTTCACACAATTTTCTTGTTGGTACATTATATTCTTCAATGAAACCATCCACATTTTCAAAAAGAATTGATCATTCAACCCATGATGAAAGTTCATTGAAATGTATGCTAACATCAATATTTGTATGGATATATAAAATGTCACCCAATACACAATATTTCCAGCAAAGGTTACCTTCATACTGAAAATTCAAAAGTCTAGTTATTGACTAGTATAAAATGGGTGAGTTTATCGATTTTTGTTGATGTCCTCTCACTGGATCTAACTGATTATTATATATTAGATAGAAGAATAAGAGGGAACGAAGATTTCCTGCTGCATAAACTTAATTAGAATCGAGAGTTGTGTTCGGTATCTAAACTAGTAAACTAAAACAGCACGAGGAAACAGATTTTGCAATTTTAATTTGCAAACTTTAGCGATGTTAAACTTCCGAAACCAGTTAGTATTAGCGGCGACTAAATGTATCTGTCTTTCTCCCTCCAGCGTTAAATAATGCTTTTTGAATATAGAAAGTTTGAGTTCCAAACAGTATATAAAAAGTTTGCCTTGAAGGAACTAGTTCAGCTTTCGCTTGAAATATAACACCTTGCAAGGTTTGCCTACTGGAACGTTTAATTGTGAATTAGGTCGTTTGCATTCTGAATACTTTTACTGAAAATGCTTCATATGTCGAATAAAAGAGGATTCTACTTCATTCTGTCCAATTTTGTAAACATAGTTTGATAAACAGTTTGGAACGAATTTTTCTGAGAATTTTATGGGAAAACACCAGAAGACATAAACGGAAATAGTTTCAAACTCATATTGCTTGGCGAATCAATGAGCATAATCATTATTTTGTAGCATGAGATTCATTCGGAAACCAAAACTACTCAAGATTCGCAGTCCGTAGAAAGCTACAATTTAAAACAGTGGACTCTATACAATCTTCTGGAAAAGCCGTATGAACTTGCAACTACATCATCAGCAATTTCAATATAATTTAACATGTATTGAATGAAGTTGTTTTCCTCCAACTTGTACTGTTCCAGAAATGTTATTGGTAGAAGCAATAAAGCTGCAATGTAGTGTGTCATTATCATGTTATTTTCTCAACCATAACGCAGTTGACACACTTTTGCCTATAATCATCATGATAATAAGGTGGTCTAATGCTCTAACTATTCATATACTGGATATATGAAATCAAAATAAAATTGACTCCACCACCAAAGTTTAATAAAAGGTTTACATTCGTAATGGAGTCGATCTTTGCTTCATGAAAATTATTCAAAATTTACAATATTGAAAGTGATTACCCGAAATGGTTCTTTTTATGAAACAAACCATGTCATTTAATTATGTTCAAGTATGTTAAATATACGTTACATGAATATCAATTTACTTACAGATTATCGATGAAGACAATTACTTGATATGAATTATATTAATTGAAGCTCTATCTTGGTTTGGGCTCAAACTATTAACGTTGACCATTGAAGTTTAATCCTCCTACAAGGCAGGTGCTGTAGTTTTGTTCATATCTCAGATGTGATTCCTTCCCAGCTGGGCATTCATCATCGATACGTAGACAACATTAAGCGGTTCCAACTAAGTTTTCGTATATGGTGGGTTAAACGGGAGTGGCATGTCTATTAGACTACGTAGGTTAAACCTGCTCCGCTTCATTATTACCTTAGCTCTTGTTTGAGAATGTTGCATGATTAACGCTTTAGAGAATACAAAGCCTGGTGAGGTTTGCCACTACAGAAGTACTTCCAATTCAGGATAATCAGGCTGTGCTTGCAGATAATATGTCAAGCACTGGTTCTGGTCCAGAGAGTCTGCTGCCTCATTTTCTTTAATGCCCAAGTCGCCAGGTATCCGGTTCATAGTCACTTCTTTCTTGTTGTTTAGGTATGCGGAAGTTTATTGACAGTTTAATACCGTTCTTGAGTTACAATGCTAGGAGCCAATCGGCTGCCAGAGAAAATGTTTTGGATCTGCGAGCCCATTGTCTTAGTCTAGCTCTCGTGCACACAGCTCGATGGCATGAGCTAACTCAAAAATAGTTGAGTAAGCACAGAAACTAATAGATACTTCCTTCCGTCTTCAGGCTGTATCCGTATATATATCTGGCTGCAACTCCGTGGAGATTCTTATAGCTGTTATTGAACCAACAGATGTCCACCCTCACTAGATCTGTTTCATTCCGAATCCCATGTCTTCCAGGAACCCATTGCGCCCAAATATATATGGAGTGAAGGTAGGTCAAGTAGGATTTCTATAGTAGCCGTTGGTGGGCTTAGCTCTGGCCGTGAGCTATAATGCGTTCTGCTCCCAGACAAAGGCATCATACGTCAATATGAGACTGATGACCATTTCGTGTAGCCAGTATATCTGTTTGGAGCTACACCTGAAGATTTTTTTCACGTCCCTCTGCATCTCCATAAGGACATTCGTGACTTGTAGATTGTACTTCCCAAATGAGAGTTCCATGTTAGCTTTCCGTCTAGGGTCACCACTAGATGAAATAATAAGCCGCATCCACGCTTACTCCGATGATGACTACCTTATTGCAGAAGATAGTATTTTAACTCGATTTTCTGTTGGAATACTAACTTCAGCTACAAGGTAGTCATCATCAGAGTGAACGTTGATAAGGGTATTTATGTCTCACTACTTATTAGTATCAACTAAATCATAACTGAGTGATGTATGAATGATATATCAGTGATACGTCATCTACGATATAATATCATTCATCAAATGCTATTGATGTCAATAGATGAATGGCTTAACATAAGATTCCAAGAAGAAACTGAAAATGTTTTGCCGCTTGGAGAAGAGATGAATAGTGTGAATGGCAAAGTTACTCTTCCCAAGTCATTCGATTTGGGTATAGATTTTTATATAATTGATTCACATTCTATAAGATTTTTTTCTGCGCATTGGTGCAAAGATGATGAAATGAATTACTAATTAATATCCAAACTGATGATGTTTTCACGAAAATATACAAAAATAAAAGTTCCATCCCTGGTAACCGAACCCGAGTCAGTTGAATGTGGGTCAGGTGTCCTAGCCCCTAGACCACATATTCGCTTCTTATAAACTATTCATAAAGTACGATGTAAATTTGAGTTCACTCCAATATTTGTTCTTGTTGTTGTTTTAGTGGAAACAATATTAAATTTACTTGAATATACTGTGAAAGTTTTGAATCGATTCAATGTATACCTTGAGAGTCATGATTTCTTAAGTTTTCAATCTTTTTGAGAAGGGTGTGTTTATCACACGGTTCCTCTGCAAACAAATAGGATTTGTCAACAAATAGTAAATAATTTTGTGCCAAAATTTGAATATGATAGGACTTTTCGTTTTTAATGGTGAAGGAATTTTCATTTCGGAAGACTTTTTTTAACCATTTTAGAAATATCTTGAGTTAATCCATTACACTCTTCCGACTTCATCACGAAGAGTATAATAACGCGATCAGGGCCATTGTATTTGAAATGCTTAAAAAATGTTTGAAAATTATCCTGTTAACATAGATTCTAGCATCTTGACCAGAACTTTATTTTATTTTATTCCTTCAATTTCAAAGCTAGTTCATTGCTATATGCACACAAGAAGTACAGCAGTGAAAATTACTTGAATTCTGCAGAAGTCTTAAAAATTACACTTGGCGGTGGCGCTATCAGTGGATCTAGATCAATACCAATATTTCTGAAAAACAAAAGGTATGCATTCTTCCTCAGAACAGTATCTAATTCTAGTTTGTAAACTTCATTATCCCGTTTCATTCACACAATCCTGGTTACAATGAACTCAAATAAATTTGGAATTAAACAAAGCATCATCAATGGCGAATTCGATGAATTGAACCGAATGCACTTCTATAGAAATTTAAGTTTGGAACAGAAGAAGCATTCTAGCGTACCTCCCAGGAATATTCCCTCTGTCGCAAACAGCAATTGACAACTAACAGATGGTTTCAATTAATGAAGTATAATGCGTAGACCATGTCACACTATAACAGGTGTTATATTGTCCACGGTTCCAAGACAAATCAAGCAGCTATTGTTATGAATTCCTGTCAAACAATGTTATATATTAATTAAGTGAAATATATCACTGACTCAGGCAAAAACTCTGATGCAAGACACTAGCTTCTTATTTACAACTGATAACTTGCCATTCTTCAAAACAATTAGATCGTTCGAATACATAAAAGAGACATGTTGACATTACAGTCATCCTAAGAGCTTTATATGAATATGTATAATTCAGGGATTCCATATTACCATTACAATTCAGATTTTCTTGAAATCCTATTGACCATCTCTATACTTCGGTCCTTAAACGTTATATTTCTTGAAGAAGCTAGCTCTGGAGATATGAGGAAGAAGTTTTACCTGGAAGATGTATCTTCTTTGTGATTTGACCAAGGATTTTCAAAATTCGAATTGACGTAACGGAATCAGTCTCTTACGACCTAGGAGTTCGATATTCAAAGACCGTTCATTACTTTCCTATTCTGTGAAGCTTATGATTATGTTTTCATAAGTTCAAATAAGTATCCATCGATATCATATTAACTACTTTTCCACCATCAATTTCTTATATATTGTGCCATCTCTCAATGAATCTATTCCATTTGTAATTACTTGGACTGCTACAGACGGCTAGTATTCTCGCTCCTACATTAACTCCGATGTGAAGAAACATTATGCCGTGAGTTTGTTGATTCAGCATGATGTACCTACTTATGTTATTCACTTATGAATTTACCTGCTCTCGGATTCCGTGAAGATAAATCCATTTTTGGTATATCACACATTGCTCCTCTATTATGGGTGCCATTAAGGGATGGTGCATTCATAAAATCTTTATATCACTCCACACATGAAAGGTTTACATCTACTGGTCCAGCAAATTTAACTGCCTTTGTTTTGGCATTGTATTATACAGGGTGTCTCAGCTTTCAATCGGGAGCACAGACGCTTAGTTTTTTATATACAGGGTAGGGTGTTGAAATTGATAAAAAAAAATATTTTTTCGCGAATATCTCCGGAACAGTTTATTGTACAGAGAACAGCTTTTGTAAGCATTTTCTACCCATAGTAAGCTATGTTCTGTGTGATAAAAAAATTTTTTTCACTCATAATCGGTGAAGGTTTTGGAGGGGTAGTTGGTGTTTTCCTGCTCAACTTCTACGCCACTGGAAAACGGTTTTCAGACAATCATTGGAACCGACAATGTTTTCTTCACAAAAAAGGTACTCCTGATCATAAGCTCTAAAATTGACCGTTTTCAAGAAAAATCTAATTTTATGTTGAAAAACATGGTCAATTCTTACCAATTAAACAAAATTTATTCAAACGTTAGAACAAGTAACAAAACCAAAAAATTGATCATGTTTATCAACATAAAAGTTAATTTTTTCGAAAACGGTCAACTTTAGAGCTTATGATCAGTACCATTTTTGTGTAGAACATTGGCGGTTCAAATGATTTTGTCTGAAAACCGTACTTTTTCCAGTGGCGTAGAAGTTGGGGAGAAAAACACCAACTACCCCTTCAAAATCTCCACAAATTATGACTAAAAAAAATTTTTATCACACAGAACATAGCTTACTATGGGTAGAAAATGCTTGCGAAAGCTGTTTTCTGTACGATGAACGGTTATGGAGATATTCGCAAAAAACGAAATTTTTTGTATCAATTCCAACACCTCGTATCTCAGAAACTAAGCGTCTGTGCATATATGTTATCAGGAATTTTTTTCTCAAAATCAAATTTTCTATCGTCTATTAAATTTTCACGATTAAAATCTGAGACATCCTGTATATGTTGAGAATATCTGCACACTGCAACCTCAAGAGATCCATTGAGTATCTTCTGCTGCTGATCCAAGCAATATATCTCACCGTCTGAAGCAGTTCCTCGAATCCTAGATCAAGACATTCAATGGTTCCAGGTTACGTTAGTCTCCTTGTTCTATTTGATCCGCTCTCAGGTATCGTGCCATTGAGTTTTGCAGTGTAGTGCCTTCTGAGAGAATGTGGATCGGAGTTTTGTAGTCATTCTCGCAGAATCGGCTCTCTCTCTTTCTCTTTTTCTCCACTAATCTGAGTGTTTTAAAGTGTCCTATCAACCGACAGTGCCCTGTTTGAATTCCCGTTAGTATTTATAGTGCATTACTCAGGCTGGTGGAGTCATTAGTTCTGTTCTGGTTGTAGTTTCCCAGTATCTTTGTCTGCCACAACCTTGCAGTTGTATCCAGTTATAAGAAGTTTTCGGTTGGTGGAGTCATTAGATTTGTTCTGGCTGCAGTTTCCCAGTGTCTTTACCTGCCCTTGAGAGGATACTTCCTTGCATTTGAATAAGTTACCATCCAAGTGACATTTACATGGTGAGGAACCCATCCGGAAGGATAAAAAAAAATTTGTCGTTCCATAGAACTGAAAGAATTATGAAACATAATTTCGATTCTAACGTCCTCTGATGAAATTTTGCATCGGTTGCTGAAATTACAGCCTTCCAAGTATGTTACAATTATGGCGTCCGAATATTAACCGACTCATATCATGGAAACGTGAATGTGTACTTGTGTAGTGGTTTTATTGATTTTAATTGCACTACTAAATGAAATGATTGAAATACAAAATGGATTCATTAATTTCTCAAGTTATGAATATACAGAGTTAGTATTATGATAATATCTGATCGAGATGTTTTTTGAATTTAATGAATTATACTATATACTATTGTTATAGGAAAACTATGGTCATTATGTACAAACCTGATAACTTGATATAAATATGAAAATTAGAATTTTAAAATTAATAACCATAGATTAAAACTTATCTCACAATATTTCCTTCCAGAGAAAAAAGGGAAAATAAATCATGGAGAAAAAGTTACTTTCTTTCTTTCACTATGTCGTGATGGTATAGAACATTCAATATGACCAGGCTTAAGTCGATCGAAAGCTTAGACATTTTGCCTGATCTATCCAAAACTGTGAAAGGTCCTTCATTAGGCGGGTGCAATGCCCTTTTAATTTTGTCTACTACAACGGGAACGAATTTTCAATTGTTTTAATCGGAAGGAATTAAACTTATGTTTGTCTGATGTTGTTGAGGTGGCATTGAAATTAAATTCTGAAGATGAGTTTTTAAATGCTCAATAAAATGAGATGTTTTGAATGTTGAGGGAGAAGAAGTAAAAATTTTTTCTGGAACTCTCAATGATTGACTAATACTAATTCTGCAGGAGAACAGCCATGATCCTCTTCAATAGCAGTGCGAAAATCTAATAATGAAACTGGTTATTGATCGGTGTCATCAATTGTAGTGGTCTTATTGATTTTAATTGCATTACTAAATGAATACATTGAAATACAAAATGAATTTATTGACTTTTTAAAATATAAATATAGAGAGTAAATATTATGATATTATCAGATCGAATGAATTGAATTTGAAGAATTATACTACACGCTCTTGTTATTAGGAAAATTATGATTACTATATATAAACCTGATAACTTGATATAAATATTAAAATTGGAATTTAAAAATCAATAACCATAGATAAAAATGTATCTCACAAATGGGTGCATATGAAACAGCTATTGAAGTAGTTCATTTGAAAAGTACATGAAATCGATCTGATAACGTGAAGTTTTTCAATAACTGTTCATTTCTCAATAGCAACAAATTAATTTTTTATAATTTTGAATTGGTTCCGATAAGATATTTCTTCTATTTATCTCTCAAGAATTCTCCGATTCCCTCTATTCGTGAGAGTTTTCGATTTTAATCCATAGGACTAGCCTTTAATTTCTCAATACCCTGGACTGGAGTTATTCAAATAGCTGATAATGAATTCAATGGTTTTATCTATTGATAGATATTATAAATCTGGTATCACCGACAGTTCAGTTTGTTAACGTAATGGATGGTGGAAGCACACAATAGTATCCCAGAATATATTTTAGTGGGTGCCGCTTTGCTTCCACGTTCCTTCGATTGAGATACAAACAAATCCATGACCCCACAGCACATATTTCTGCTGTTGTGTGGCTGCCCTCTATGCCGTAACCGAACCCTAACGTACAATAAATTCTGTCAATATCGATTTCACATTTTTGGTTTGCAGGTTCACTTTGTGTTATATATTGCTGGAATTGTTTCAACTTGAAACATCCCGAATCTCCGAAGCGAGCTATTTTGATAGGTCAATATCTCCATTACCATACACGAAACACCGGAAAACAGGCCACAATAGGAGAGTTAGGGCTTCAGAAATCACAACAAAGATGAAGTTTCGCAGCTCAAATGATGTCAGTTTCGAATATTTTGTTTGAAATGTGGAATGAAACATATCAGCTAGCAAGGTGTTCGTTCCGTTTTGGTATATTTCAACTCGCTTTGACAGTATGAATTACTCCTAAGAAATATATCTCACATTTATGGATAAACGCTCTTGTGTTATCATTGTACACATTCCTTGGAAACATAAGGATTCCTCGAATGTGATATTTATTACTTGATAAAGAATAATTAATAGATAAGGTTCAAACTTCTATCAAAACCACATATTCAGTACCAGTCCAGAATTTGTTTGTTTATTGTGATTGAAGTACATTCGAATACAATAATTGATCTTCATTTTCGAAATTTGAATTATTTGTATATATTGGTTGCGTTTCCGCCACTCCATATGAATTCTTCTCCATACTATTTCATAATTCGTCGACTCATTTGTTTTTTCTCATGAATGATATTATAGTTATTTATGATAATATAATGTCACTCCAGAAAATTTTTAATAATTTTCTCAAGTGACTTATATGTAACATAACACACAAGTGTCATTTAGACACTATTTTTTGTGAAATTAAAAAATATGAAATTTGATATAATTACGATATATCCACGAAACCTTTTATTCACGGAACTACTGTCATCTACATACGTACTATATGATTTCATTGTCCAAAAATCAAGATTGCCTCCATGAAGTTCGTAGCCTTGTTCCGAAGTCTATTTCAATCTAAAAAAAGAACAACAGAATGAATGTTTACGAAAAATTGTTTCCCACTCTTAGAAAACATTATGGAATACAAAATGCAGAATAAAGTGATCGAGAGACTGCTGTGGAATGAGATTTCACCCTTTTCCGACAATGGATGAATTCAAGTATTATCAATGATGTGCTCCCAACTCGAATCTCTCAATTAGAGAACATGATTGCTCCTTCCTGTTTATGGACCAAATATTCAATTCTGAAGAACACTTCAAAGCTTCTTAAGAGGTTGGATATATCAAGCTATGGCAGGCTCATCCCATATTTTATTACCATGTCAAAAGGACATAAGTCAAAAATGTTGAATAAGGTTACCAGAAATAAGTACGAAGTACTCTCAGAATACGTACCAAAATTCTATTTTTTAATTATATGAATCGCATCCATTATAGGTATTGCCGGCTACCAGGTGCAACCAGTTAACAAACCTATTGGTAATAAGATCAATTCAAATTAGAAATGCTTGGGAACAACGATACTTTCAGATCGCAAATTAAAATGTTATTTCAAATTCGAAAATTGTTTAAGTTGATAATATGAAAGTACATGCGAGAGCGGGTACATGTATATGTCTTGAATCGATATAAATATATTAAGTTTTGATTTTGTTATTTGTTTCCTAGTAACTAAACAAAGTCTCACGTGACTGTATACCAAATAAAAAACAAATCAATATATGACTAACTACAGATATGAACTAGAGACAGATTGAATATTCAAACAATTAGTGAACACTACCAATCTACATTTCGACAATTGTCCTGAGTATCCTTTTGTTTTTCAGGCTGTGCAACCGAATAAGCTTTAGTTTTAATTGGGAAATACATGTCTACATGTATATGGTGTGTGTGGTAGCATAAGATGAACCTCTATTCACAAAATGCCACACCATTGCATGATCCTTTATTACATTCGTTCCCAATCATATTAAAGTTTTAAATAGAAAAAGAGAATATTGGAATGATAACGTAAAAATCAAATTCACATGTATACAGGGTGTCAGTTTTTTGTAGACAAACTTCAACAGGAGATAGAACAGATGTTTTTGAAGAGAAAAGTTCTCATAAACATATGTCGTAGAAGGCTTCGTTTTCGAAATACAGGGTAGGGTGTTGAAATTGAAAAAAAAATTTCGTTTTTTGCTAATATCTCCGGAACCGTTTATCGTACAGAGAACAGCTTTTGTGAGCATTCTCTACTCATAGTAAGCTATGTTTTTGTGCGGTAAAAAAAATTTGTTTAGTTATAATTGGTGAATATTTTGAAGGGGTAGTGGGTGTTTCTTCCCCAACTTCTAAGCCACTGGAAAAAATACAGTTTAGAGATAACCATTTGAACCGCCAATGTCTTCTACACAAAAAAGGTACTCTTGGTCATAAGCTCTAAAGTTGACCGTTTTCGATAAAAATTAATTTTTATGTTGAAAAACATGGTAAATCCTTTGGTTTTGTTACTTGTTCTAACGTTTGAATAAATTTTGTTTAATTAGTAAGAATTGACCATGTTTTTCAACATAAAAGTTGATTTTTCTCGAAAACGGTCAATTTCAGAGCTTATGACCAAGAGTATATTTTTTGTGTAAAAAATATTGGTGGTTCAAATGGTTATCTCAAAACCGTACTTTTTCAGTGGCGTAGAAGGTGGGGAGAAAAACACCCACTACCCCTTCAAAATCTTCACAAATAAGAGTGAGAAGATTTTTTTCATCGCACAGAACATAGCTTACTATGAGTAGAAAATGCTTACAAAAGTTGAATTTTGTACGATTAACGGTTCCGAAGATATTTGCGAAAAACTAATTTTTTTTTTCAATTTCAACACTCTGTATCTCGAAAACAAAGCCTTCTACGACATATGTTTATGGGAGCTTTTCTTCTTAAAAACACTTGTTCTATCTCTTGTTGCAGTTTGGCTACAAAAAACTGACTCACCCTGTATATCATATGTGTGGCCAAACTGCAACAGGAGATAGTACAAGTGTTTTTAAGAAGAACAGTTCAATAAACATATGTCGTAGAAGGCTTCGTTTTCGAGATACAGGGTGTGGAAATTGAAAAAAAAATGTCGTTTTTTGCGAATATCTCCGGAACCGTTTATCGTACAGAAAACAGCTTTCGTAAGCATTTTCTACTCATAGTAAGCTATGTTCTGTGTGATAACTCACTCATAATTGGTGAAGATTTTGAAGGGTTAGTGGGTGTTTTTCTCCCCAACTTCTACGCCACTGGAAAAAAAACGGTTTTGAGACAACCATTAGAACCGCCACTGTCTTCTACACAAAAAAGGTACCATTGGTGATAAGCTCTGAAGTTGACCGTTTTCGACAAAAATCAACTTTTATGTTGAAAAACATGGTCAATTCTTACTAATTAGACGAAATTTATTCAAACAAGTAGAACAAGTAACAAAATCAAAGGATTAACCATGTTTTTCAACATAAAAGTTAATTTTTCTCAAAAATGTTCAACTTTAGAGCTTATGACCAGAAGTACCTTTTTTGTGTAGAAAACATTGGCGGTTCTAATGGTTCTTCACCAATTGTGAGTAAAAAAAAAATATTTATCACGCAGAACATAGCTTACTAAGAGTAGAAAATGCTCACAAAAGCTGTTTCCTGTACGATAAATGGCTCCGGAGATATTCACAAAAAACCAAATTTTTTTTTCAGTTTCAACGTATCTCGAAAACGACATATGTTTATTGAACTTTTCTTCTTAAAAACACTTGTTCAATATCCTGTTGCAGTTTGGCTACAAAAAACTGAGTCACCCTGTATAATATAAATGTAAACATCAAATAACGTTAT